>JAQPZY010001509.1:2152500-3638249 GCA_029931535.1 Margaritifera margaritifera
TTTCTTATTCTCTGGCCTAGGTTGCACATACTATGTTCTAAAGGTGTTATGTACTGAAACTGTGCGAGGGACTGATGTAATGTCTGTCTGGGACAAAATTGTTCATTGATATGGTTTTGTTATAAGTCCAGGAGATAAACTTTCATAACTCTTTTGTCTTGTGTTTTGTGGCCACAAGGCATTTAAACAATTGGGAAAATGTGACTAAACAAATGTGGTAGGATTAGCATGTGTAGTGGTAATGTAGCTTGACAAAGTAAGCTGTCATGTAGCATCATATTTTTATGTCAATATTATACATGTATTTTGTAAAATATCCTTGATCATTTGTATATGTAATTTTATAGGCACTGACATCAGCAACAAAATGGATATAAAGGAACTGTGCAGCCAGGTGCAAGACCACTTGAATAATTTATACTGTAAGTAATTGCATACAGAGCTTTCAGATTTCTTTTGGCTAATTAAGGAATAATTTGTGGATTAATTAATATTTATCCACAACAGAAATTCCAGATACAAGGTGGATTTTACATAAAGTTATAGTTATATATAATAATTTCAATTCTAAGAGAATTCTGGAGAAGCCAGTGGCCAAGAGATACAGATAATATGGCCACACCAAGTTAAGTCCTTATATATTCAGGCTACCTATAGGGAGACCAGATGGTAAGGGACACCTATGGAACTCTGAGGAGGTATAGTAACTCCTTCTCTAAGTCAAGTTAACTATTAAAAAACTGTAATTATAGTCAGATGACTTGCACTGACAATAAGTGAATGTCAGTATAACCCTGAAATTACAGAGTTAAACCAAGTCATGTAGTCAGTTAATTCTGAATGGAAATTTAAAGTTAGAAGGCCACAAAAAAAGTGAAGGCTTTTGTTTAGGCAAATTTAATAGTAATCATAAAAAGCATAACATTAATTTGAACAGTATATATAGGTCTGTCTGAAAAAAAAACTGTCAACAGTTATTATCTACTTTGTTTTGGGGCCAGATATTTCGATTCACTATTTTAAGTTCCCATACTGATGCAACATATTGCATGGCCTCAGATTTACTGATAAATGGTCTATGCCTTTATTTACTGTATGCCTTTATTTTCTTCAGATGCTAGTTTAAATTGATGAAGTGTTTGCTATATCAGTGTTGGTGTTCCACTAAGTTATTTTAAAAGCTGACCAAATTTTCTTTATTTGTTTCCATGCCTGCATTTCTCTGGGTCAGGCAATTAGCTGCTGTTGACTGCACAGGTCACGTATTAGACTAGTCAAATATAGGTTGTTAGCAAGGCTATTCACATATAAAGCTGTCTAGAACTTTGCATTTTGAAACTCAGTACTAATCACTTTTTACACCAGTTTCTAGTTAGTGATTACAAATTGAAACCAGTCTAGTCTGCCTTCTGAAACCATTTTCTTGTTTTTGAAAAATGTGAAAGATGTGCATGTATGAGCTGGATCAACCAAAATGAAAACAAATTCATGTGAAAGAATTGATTTTTTGTGTGAAGATAAGTAGCCATATTCTTCTGCAGAACATTTTCTTTACATTGGGAATAAACAGTAAGTCGTGTATAGCTGAGACTGACATGCACTGGGATTGGAAACTTTATGTCTAGCCCACAAAATAACACAAATTGTACTAGAATACAATAAAAAGGTGGATTGGTTTAATGGGCCAGAGAAAATCCTTCACAGTACATATTTTGTACCACATTGCTCTTATACTTCATCATAAAATCAGAAATAAAGGTATCCTTTTATTGGCAAATGATATGATAATGCATTTGTGTAAACTATATGGACATGTAGCAAATATTTTGAAAAATGAGAGGAAAAGATACATTTTAAATTCGTGTAGAAAATGTGCCCCATAACTTTTGTAAACTACTTGGCAAAATTTGCAAGTTGATTGAAAAATGCATTGCTACTAATTGTATATGAATAATTTATTCATTTTCTTATTCTCATACTTTAACATTGAAACTCAATGTGAATGTGTGAGTCCAAAATATATCAGAATGGAATGGAAAAGTTTATGGGTCCTTTAGTACTGATATTAGAAAAATGTTAAATTGTACTTAACATAAAAAGGTAGTAAATATAAATTGTTTCCGACAACACTTTACAGCTAACTTCAACCTCTCACCTAGGTAAGCACAGATAGGATTATAGCATTACAGCAGATTCACTTCTGCTATGCCTTTGAGCTTACTACTCAACTGACCACTGGGAGCCTCGTTTGCATATAAAAATAGAATGGATGATATCCGGTAGCTCTTTAGAGTTTTTCATCCTAGTGTTATATACTGTCCCTGGTATTAACATTAGCCATATTCATATTTCAATCCCAGTATTATGTACTGTTCCTGGTAGTAACATTGGCTATAATCATAATTCAATGCCAATGTTATGTACTGTTCCTGGTATTAACATTGGGCATATTCATATTTCAATCCTAATGTTTTTATACTGTCCCTGTTATTAACATTGGCCATATTCATATTTCGATCCCAGTGTTATGTACTGTCCCTGATATAAACATTGTCCATAGTTATAATTCCGCTATATTTTCTAAGCCTTGATGACCTTCAATATTTATTATTTATTGAAGCTTTAAGGTACCACATGTAAAGAAATGGAAATGGAAGTGGTGTATCAGTAAACTCTACAGATTTATACAAAATCTACTAAATGTGGTCCACTTTCATTAAGACAGGAGTGGTACAATCTTGCACCAAAGTAGCACATTAAAATCACTTTGTTCCTATGAAAGGTCAACTGCTATTAGAGGATACCTTGTCATCAAACTTGGGTGGCTTTCAATAACAGGAGGACCACCTAGTGTGTAATGTATATTTATAAATATCATTTAATGGTTATGTTTTAAGTCAGTGTGGATCATAGTCTGTTATATGTTTTAATTACAGCTAAAGGAGTATGGAAGCAGCAGAAATTTCCATATAAGAAGGTAACTGCAGGGCAGATAAAGGTTATGGGGCTGTCAGAGGATGTGTTGCCACTTCAGCTTCCCTCTCATTATGGAGAAAGGAGACTGAAAGAATTTCTTAAATGTCAGGAAATTAAAGTGCAAAAGTAAGAAATATTTTCTTAGAAACAACAACAAAAATCGTATTATAGGGTTTCAAGTGTTGTCTGTCATTGTTGTCCTTATAATGTCAACATTTCAGCAAATTTTACCAATGTCAGATTGTTCTAATTTTCCATATATCTTTAGGCCAATATTATAACCTGCCAACCCCCTGAGAGGCAAAAGTGTAATCCAAGTGGACAAAAAGAGTAATCTGAGCAAAAAAATAGTAATCTACATATAATATGCTAAATTTTCTACTAACCTGAATCAGCAGCGAGTTCCAGTCCTTGTACAAAAATGGACACAATATAAATGGATCATGTTATACATATTTACAAGTGTTTATTTAATCCTCTGGTCTTGTTCTTTTCTAAAAATTTACTACCTGATGTTTTCGTATGTAGCACTTTTAGCTTTAGAAAGCAACAAACTGTCATGCTGCAATTCAAAACACTTCTCACCAGCTGAAGCCATGAATGTTTTCCACACCAGTAGTGCACTAAGCACTGGGTTACTGAGACTGGATCTAAATTCAGTTTTAATTTTCTTGACAATACTGAACAATCTCTCACAGTCAGCATTAGAATGGTAAACAACCAATGTTCCTTTCATAACCTGACACAGAAGATGAAGTTTATGTCTTCCAGTTGCTGGATCTTTTAGCTGGAAAATAAGGTGCCATTGTATACCAACTCTGTCTGCATGAAGTACACTGTCAGGTAGAATGTCAACTTGATACTTTAGGAATTCTCCTTTGAGATGATCCAAAGTAGATGAAGGAAGCAATAGAAAGGGATATCTCTCAACAAAGAATCTGACACTCTTAAAGCTTTTTGACTGTCTCTCATTTACATCAGCAACTGAAGCATTTAAAAGCACTTCATCTCCATATATGAATTTCCATAGATTTAAATTTCTTTCTTTCTGATGACCCATCCTCTTTATTACTTCTACCTTTACATTCATCTCCTTTTCTCTTCTGACTTCTAACAGACTTTGCTTTAGTGTTACTCTTCTTCACTCTTTTTTCCCTGTTTCTCTCTGCAGACTCACTTTCCTTTTGAAAGAAAGCTAGTAGAGCTGTCCAAAGCTCAAGTAACGGCCAATACATTTGCCAAGAGATAACCATCTTGTACTCACATGCTTTATACCTTTATACTCGTCAAGGTCAAACTCATCTTTGCAACAGCTTGTGTGCCCGTTTCCTTTTACTACTTTTCTCCAAATAATAGTATATATCAATTGACAGTCTACCAATATCTACTTCTAATTTATCTGCAGCCTTTCCTGTAGCAAGGTGCATCAAATGACAGATACAACCTGTTACATAAACTCATGAAGATGTTTTCAAAATGTAGGATGCAACTCCTTAATGAATTCCAGTCATAACTGATGCATTATCAGCAGAAAACCCCATACAGTTCTACCAACTTATGTTTTTTAAACACAATGTCAAACAAATCAAAAATGTTTTCTCCAGTAGAAGCTACCGTCAAATCTGGTAAGGAAAGAAGAACACTCATGATTTTGCCTTTTTCATTATCAAAGTATCTAACACAGATAGTGTACAACTTTTTGTCGTTTTAATCGCTACTCTCGTTTGTAGCAACACTATATGGTCCAATTTTCATGGACTCTGCTATTTTGTGTGAAGTATCTTTTGATAAACACTGAACAATATTAGATGTTTTTGTTCTTGCACATGCATATTTTTCTGCAATTTGGGAATATGGGAATATCCGTTTAAATAAAGGACCAGCATGGTCTGCTACTGCTAGGGGAAGTCCGTGTTCTAATAAGAACTCGGTAAATAACACCTCTGCATTTATTACACTCGTGTCTCTACTGGAATTTTGCTGTAAAAAGGCAGTAACTTTAGTATTCGAATTAGTGATATTGGCTAATTCGATGTGCTTCTTTGTTTTCAAGTGTTCTTCCGCATCAAATTTACCACCACGACCGATCATAAAATCCGTTCCACAGAGTTTGCATCGGGCATGATGCTGCCCCAGACTGGATGTTGTATTACGTCATCCATGTATTCATCTTTGAATAGTTGGAGGATTCTGGTTTTTGTCTTTTTCTGTTCCATCTTGTTACAATTATTTTTAAAATGTCTCTTCTCCTACACACCGAACATAATCCATTGTGTGTGAAATATGAATCGTAACAATAAATCTGATACCAAAGTTTCAAAGTAGACAACCAGTCTGTTCTCTTGGAAATATGCCCTACAAGCTGATATAAATAGAATGTAAGGAGAGTGTTAGGAAAGAACACGTACATGTAGGTCAACCGCGGACAACTGTACTGACTTTCAGCAAACTAACTATGGACTGGTTCTCTACCAAATATGAATCAGAACAACGAATCTGATGCAATGGGTTTAAAAGTATATAACCAGTGTGTTTTATTGGAAATCTGACAGCTGCTATAAATAGAACATAACGATAGTGTACTTTTGGAAAGTGCATGTAGGTCTAAGATGGTCACGTGTACTCTCTTACGATAGTTACGCAGAAGCCTTCGTTTCTGGAATATGATGTGTGGGATTAATGAGCTGTTAATAAAAACGAGAATACAACTTTTTATTACTTTATTTGTATATATTTTTTAAAATTTTTATTTGAAAACGAAAAAGCGCAATCTATATACATGCGAGCGTTAAACGTAATTCAGTGAAAAATAGCGTAATGATTACGCCAAAAGCGTAGTGGTTGGCTGGTATCTACAGTCTACACATGAATCTACCATGACACAAACAACATATATGGAAAGCATCAAAACTATTACAGATAACCAAGTAGAACAGGCAGAAAATCATTCACCATCAACAGAAATCAAAGCAAATGCTGGGCATCCAGATGTGTGTTTAAAAAGAAAATTGGAGCAAAAAACTCTGGTAAGTCTGGAATTAATACTGTTTTTCAAAGTGTCATACTTTAACTGAACCTGTCTCATTCTTAATAACTTCAAGGATAAGGACTTATTTATTAAACTTCTGAATATTGATCATATTTTCCCTCAGAGAGTCAAGTTTAATTGAATATTGGTTTCATCTATATGCAAATACTAAATTTCGTTTGCTAAGTAGCGTTGTTGGCAACAGTTTTCCTTAGGCTTTGGTTAAAGGTTAACACATTTTCTGTGACAAATTTAGCTAGCAGTCAGAAAAAGCACCGAAGAAACTGACAGCAGTAGTCGATAAGGTGGATCATGGGGATTTTGTCTATGCTTGTGCTAGAGTTGGGTTTTGTTGGGGATATTTCAGTGACATGCTCGTTTGATTCTAGTACTGCAGTAGTTTTTATTGTCTTCACTCAAAAGTTAACTGCATACAACTAAATTGGACCTCAATGAACAATTTGGAACTTTCTTGCCACTTTGTAGGTTACCTAGTGTGTTTCACCCAATTCCTAAGGTAAAAAAAATGGGTGATAAGTTCATATGTTTTAGATCAATTTTATTTTATCACCCTGTAGCTTTTGGATATTGCAGAATGTATTGAAGTGTATATTAGTAGTGTTAAAAATCTCATTCAGTTCTTTAAAGTTGCTGATAAACAGATTTGCGCTACGTATGCTTTTGTTTTTCAATGTTATAACCAGAATCAATTTTACAGTGTTCACTCTCCAATTTTGGCAAAATCTTATGCTTCACATCTTGTAGAAAAAATATATTGTTAAAACAACAGAGTTTAATAATTAATAATTAATAATAACCTTTGATTGTCCTATCTTGATTTATATTGATCAATTTCAGTAGCATACAGAAAGCTTAAGCTTTGCAAACATTAGGAAAAGCTTGACATATGTCCGAACCAGGGGCCAGGAGGCTGAAATCTTGGACCAAAAGAGAAACAAATGTGTGTTTGTAAAACACTGCACATCAGAAAACTCTCAAGACCAATAACTTTTAAAAATATTTTAAGAAACCCTGACATATTTTTATAATGGCACATTAAAATATAATAAAGTCATATACAGCTGTTTAAAAACATGCATACAAAAATTCATTTGTCTGCCTCAAACAATTTTTTGCTAAATAGTGCTAACAATGTTTTTATCAAAAAATAAAATGAATTGTAAGACCCCTAGAACATTTTGTGTAATGGCCTGAAAGGCCTGAAAATATAATCAGGATATGCATGGTGCATATGAATATAAATAGGTTTTTCAGATTTCATTTGTAAACCTTAAGTGTATTTTTTTATAAGTCCAAATTAAAAATAATAATTTAAAAATAAGTCCACTGTCACCAGAATGTAAACAGGTCTCAGAAGTCACTCAGGGTATATAAGTATCAAATTTGGTCTGGTTTTGAACTTCAGTTCTGAATGTGACAGATAGATGGACAGAAGAAAACCAATACTTGTCCCTCTCTTTGCAGTGTGGGGGTTGGAGGGTGCATGGGAGAAGACAAAAAATACAAGCAACTGGTTGCAAAGAAGAATCTTATAACCATTCTGGTTCTTGAGGTACAACTCATCAGAATAGATATATATTAGTGAATTTTAAAATTTATTTTACAGTTTCAGGAGTCAACAGTGTTAAAGCAATCCTTGCACAGAGAAAGAGAAGAGGCATTCAGCACTATCTTTTTTAATGGGAGGGATATACCAGGGAGGAGTCTACATGGGAGTCCAAGAGGAATATTCCAGCAGAAATTATAAATAGTCTGTGGAAAATATGACATAGCTTCAAAAAAGAATAAAAGTTGCTATTGAAAATTTCTCACAACTTTGTCTTCTTATAGAGTTTACTTGACTAAATAGCTAAATGAGAAGTTTTAGTGTTTTTGTTCAACCCACATTAGTGCAGAATTGAGACATAGCAGTTACTTTTCCAACCCCTTCAGTGCCATAATCTTTTATTACAAGCTTTGTTCTTGTTTCAGTTTTAAGTTTCACATTTGCATTTGTTTGACACAAAGACGATTGTCATCTTGTTAATGTCTCATTTTTTAGCTGTACTGGTCATAGACCAGAAGAGTGTGTGCTGTGGTTTGTCATCCATCATGCATCTGTCCATTGGCACAAGTTTGTTGTCATTACTCCTCCTCAACTACTTGGAGGATTGGCAACAAACTTTACACACACATCTGTCCCATGGTCTTGTTGGTCCTAAATGAAAATGGTGCTGCTTGGACATCCAATATGGCCACCATAGCAATCATCTTGAAAATCTTTTTATCGCTACTTGCATATTGACATGGGGTTTTCAGCAGAAGACTTCTTATGACATCTAGTTAGTCCCAAGTGAAAAAAGGTCCTGATCTGATGTCTGCTATAGCCATCACAGCAGCCATATTAAAACTATTGTTATCACCAGTCCTCCTGAATGGATGGTCATTTCAACTTAGAGTTTTCACATATAGCCTTCTTATGATGTTTTGTTGGTTTTAAATGAAAATGGTGGCAATCGGATGTTCAGTATGGCTGCCATGACATCCATCTTGAAAACCTTGTTATTGCTATTTCAGAAAAAAAGTCATATTCAGAAGGGGTTTTCACCAGAAGACTTATGATGTCTAGTTGGTCCTAAATGAAATTGGTGCAACTCGTACATGCAATATGGCTGCCATTTTTATCGCAACTCCTCTTGAATCAAACATTTGGTCAACATGGGGTTTTTACGAAAAGAAGTCTTGTGATGTCTAGTTGGTCCTAAATGAAAATGGTGCCAATCGTATATCCTATATGGCTGCCATGATGGCTGTCTTCAAAATTTTGCTGTCACAACTCCCCCTGAATAGATGGTCATATTGACATTGGGTTTTCACCAAAAGACTGCTAGTGATGTCTACTTGGTCCTAAATGAACATAGTGACAATCTGACATCCAATATGTCACCACATCAGTTAATTTGAAAATCTTGTTTACACTGAAGAATATCAGAGATGGTTTCAACACTCTAAAGGAAGAGATGGTTTTATCTTGAACTCCTGGAAATTCTTTTCACCCAGTAGAATGTCAGCCCCATTGAAGGACTTCTGTTTCTATGAATTTAATTTGCATTGTAAAACTTTTTCAACAAGTTATACTTATTAACTTCATTTTAAATCTACATAGAAATGTTCTGTATGGTGCAAGAACATGCACATTTTTTAAATTTTATTATGAGGCTTTCAGATGTTGCAAACTACATAGTACACTTTTACTGCCAACAAACCTGAACATGCATGTTCATATTGAGGTCAGGGTTAGAAGTGGACCTCCAAAACCTCGAAAAACCTGAAATTTTATTTTGACCTTAGAAACCTAGAATAAGCCTAAAAAACTGAAGGAAACCTATAAAAAAAATAAAACAAATTTGAAACAATGATGAATGGCTCTAAACCCGACCCCACAAATTTTTTTTTTTTTGTGCATGTTTTTTTGTTGGGCTAGCCGAGCGGTTGAGAACGCGTGCCAATTATTCAAATTAACGATATCTAATCATTTTATTCTATCATTCATTTGATAGAACCATAATGGCATATCGTCGGATCATCAGCAGCGTTAGAATTGCGTTTGCTTCAATCGTTGCACAGTTCGAACCGCAACAAATTCAAAGCATACTTTATAAAAATTTTAATAAATGTTATGCTCACCATGGAGATAATCTTGTAACTGTTTTCTGCTGTGAACCTCAAAAAACAAAATGTAAAACCTTGAAAAAACCTACAAAAAATACTCTAAAATTGTAAAATATAATTTCACTTCTAACCCTGTGAGGTATATATGTGTCTCTAATGAAATTGGTGCTACTCCATGCTGATAGACATCTTTTGAATCTTGATGCAAGTACTATTCAAGAAATCTAGGGGTATGTTCATGAAATGTACCCAGCAGAGAAAGTACTTTTTTCATAAATTAATAACATTTATTTCAGCCAGTACAGTAATGTGTCAGTCCCTACAAGATAGGTTAATATTTCCTTCAGAAACTAAAATTGAAATGTACTGAATTTCATCCAGCAGACTCTGGGTGTATTTCTCACTTTTGTGAAATACAAGTGTGGCATTTTGAAAAATTTGCCTTTAGAAGCATTCCAGCTACTATTTTAACAAAGAAAGAAAGAAATAACCTACAACTATTACTACCACTGCTAATTACAAGCTGAACCTTTTCTTTGATATAGTCCATTTGTTCTTTATGACCATTAATATAATTAAATTTTTTGTTCAGATTTTGAATGTCAAGAAAATTATTAGCCTACTTGATTTTTTTCATTTGTTCTTTGACATTCTTTTCTAAAATAAAATTGCTAAATTTTAACGTGGTGTTAAAATGTTTGTCCTATACTTTAATGGTTTACTAACAAACATTTTGTAAGAACACACAGGTGTTACTTTGTAGATCTAACAGCACAAGGACGATATGTGATTGGCTGATACCCAGAGATAACCTCTCGTGATGCGCATGGGACTGAGGTGATGTCCCTAGTCATTGCACCAATTCATTGACAGAAAGCATGTTTACGTTCATTACAACGGGATATCCCTGTTATTTGGCTGTTCCTTTGCACTGTTCCTTGTGGCAATGATAGGGATGTGATAAATTAGTGAAATGTAAGAATAGTACGAATTCTTGTATTAGCTTTAAAAAGGAACAAACCAGTCAAACCACCCCACCCCAAAAGGGCACAGATCATTTGAAATTCTTCTAAATGAGAGCACTGCATTTGTATCAATTTACAGGAGACAGTGTCAGCTAGGTCTATTGCAGGATGCAAGGTTGCAGCATTCGTGCTTATTTCTTAAACAATCATGCCAAAAATTCCATCAAATGAGCAAAAATAGCACATTATATTTTCAAGTTCTGATTTATTTCTACATTAAATCATGTTATATACTCAGAAGATCACCCATCAGCCAGAATCCTCCTCCCCCAACACTGTTCAGTTATAAAATAAACCCTGCAATAAAAAACTTTATATAAATATATTCTTGCTTTTAATTAACTTGAAAAATTTAATTGTTGAAAGTAATTGAGAACTTGTTTACATTTTTTGCCTCTGAATATTACAGGGTCAAATTATACATTGTTCTGTCTCAAGACAGAACAATTTTCAAGTCCTGCCTTTATTTCTACATTAAATCCTGTTATATACTCAGAAGGTCACCCATCCACCCCTTGTTTCAAATGGGGAGGGGGAGCCAGAATCCTCCTCCCCCAACACTGTTCAGTTTTAGAATAAACCCTGCAATAAAAAAAACTTTATATAAATATGTTGCTGCTTTTATGATTGTATGGACACGTGTTTTGATAAAGACTCTCATTTCATATGACTGTCATAAAGTGGAGCATATAACGTTGCGATGACTGTTCATCCGTCTGTTGCCAGTTTAATTTGTGCATATTAACAAGTTGTCCACCATCTACATTATTCACAACCTAGAAAAAATCCTGAAGTTTCGGAGTTGCCTTGAAAACTAGTTGAAGTTTGAAAAAGTGGGTTTTTAGCATTTTGTGTTGGGGGTGACAAGGTCATGGTGAAAAAATGCTTTTTGCAAAATTACTTTTGTTCTAGAGTATGTTCCTTGACTAAACTTGACACATGGCTTGCACTTAGTATTATATAGAAACCTGTTGATTCTATGGTATCAAATCATGAGGTGATCTTAAATCTAATAACAAATAATGGTTTTTGCAAAGTAAGTTTAGTTCAAGACCATAGACATTGACCAAAAATCCAGGTTATTTAGATCCACTGGTCAATAGTTTTAAAGTGTTAACAATGGCCTACTAGAGCCCATACATGTGGGTGGGCATATAATGTGCTGTTTACAGTACTTGTGTTCAATACAATCTGTCCCCAAAAGACCCACAGTTTCAGTTGCATGAAGTTTTAATTTTGGGGCTTAGTCAGTGCCAAATAACTTGTTCTTTTATTGAGCAGTGAGTTCCAAAAGATCCACTAATTTTAATGCTGCATGGAACATACTTGCCCACATAGTGAGTTAGTAAGGACACAATGGGTTAAGCTCAATCAGACTTTGAATAATAGCTAAAAAAAAGTCTAAAAGTGCTCCAATAGGATATATATGTGCAGACTTCTAAGACAATCATGTATATATAAATGGTCCAACTAAGGTTTTATTTCATCCCTGATGGTTTTCGTTTGCACAGAAAAAAGGTGATAAAATATATTGTCATAAATTTCCTTTTAAATGAAAGTTCTGGTATTTATTAATATTTTTAAATGCAATAAAATGTATACTTTATTTATCTTTTCTATATGCAGACTAATCAAAAGTTGCAAATATTGCATTTTCTGTCTGTCGCATCAGCAACAACATCACTACATAATTAAATTTCCTAAATTATATGTCTGTTTCACATTTTTGCAATGTAATACCATCATGGAATCTCATAAACACCTTAACCTTATACATTCACTATGTATTTTTTTTATATATATTTTTTTGCTCAATAGACTATAGCATAAATACAAAAATTTTATGGTTGCTTAACAATTTCACCGTAACTAATTAAGAATACAAAAAATGTTTATGGATTACATATTAATACTTACAAAGTAAATGCATGCCATCTATAAACTTAAATTGATACGATTTTGCTCAAAAACCATATTCAGTTACTTGGTGTTAAGCTTTCACATTTAAGAACATTACTTCCATAGTGCAAGTTTCAAATAAAAAGGGTCTATTCGTGGCATTTTTGCATAGTTTTCCATATCAGAAAATTTAAATCATCAATACATTATGAATTTTCTTCAAATGAAGAGAAATAAAAATTATTGCTGATATTATAAAGAAATATAACTTCCGTACTTTATAACATCCATAACCAGACAATGAGCAAAGTGTACCTCGTTTCCATAGAATTTCGGTTTTACATTTGTGGGTCATTTTTTCATATTTAAAGGCTTAATATGTCTATTTCTTCGAAAACTTCAAAAAGTGTCCAATTTCCTTAACTTTAATATTAATAAAAAAAATTCTTCTGAACTTGTACTATTTTCCTGGCATTGGGTGATGTGTCATATTCCGAAAATAGGAGGTCATATTTCCAAAAATACAGGGTGTAATGACCAGTGGTTAAAGAGCAACATTTTAATCCCACCTCCAACCTCTTACTACTGCTTGTGGGAAAAGGTGTCCAAAAAAAACCTTAAAGACATATCGATTATTATTGGATTATTTTGCATAACTTATAAGAACTGAAATGGTTCATTATTTTCATTCTTGTTTCATATAAATAAAACTTGCAGCCTGGAAAGTATTATTTTGGTCCGTTACATGGACCTATTGGTACTTACTAAAAGTCGATTCCATCTTGTGCGTTATATTGGCACCTACTTAAAGTCCATTCCGCGTTCCTCGCGGTAGGTAACATGACATAGAAACAAGAGGCCGAACCAGACGCGGCACGGTGCTGGAAAAAAAGACGGACGTCAGTTTTCAAAATGAATAAGGGCTGGGCCACCTATCATTTGTCACGTCGTAAGGCAGACGTAATATTATAAAATATACATTTAACAAGAACTGTAGCCTCAACCGTAAACACTAACCATAACCCTTCAATTTTTAATTAATTAATCCGTTAACATGTTATATTTTCGTGCGAGCCTACAGAGACACTTAATATAAGACTACTCTCACCTTCATATGACCTCTCCTTCATAGTTAGATATTTTTGTTAACAGAGTATTATAATGTAGATTGAAGCAAAGAACTCCTATGGGAAGCAGTTGTATGAATATTAAAATCTGAGCAAATATTGATATCAAACTTCATTCTCGCGTTTGAGAATATATAGTAACCATAGATACCTGACATCACGATCTCTGTCTCTGTCTCTGTCTCTTTCTCTCTCTATATATATAAATATATATATATATATATATATATATATATATATATATATATATATATATATATATATATATATATATATATATATATATATATTTATCACCAGTCTTTACGAAATGTATCTTGGAACATAGGTGAGACTTAATGATGATGCATACTAGTTTTAATATTTTAATATGTATATCAACGGAAAATGTTAAATAGACCAATATCAGCTTAGAACTTTACACTGGTCATGCAAACGTGCTTGAAGACATATATTACACATGGGATACACACTTCTTTAAACCGGAATCCTATTGTTTTCGCTCATTTATCTTTCCTTCTTTCTCTCATTCCCACGCTTTTTGAACTTGTATTGAAAGCTATCCATTTACATGAGGATACATTCTGCAATATCACTCAGTTTTGTGGTTTCATGTTGAAATGAAAGTTTCATTACTATCGTCTTTGTATATCATGAATCCTGAAAAAGCCATGTTTTCCCCGTAACTTTGGCTGACTTCTGGCACAATCATCTTACTTATATAAAATGGTTTGACATGCAATAGAAGTACCCCAGGTAAGATAACCAAAGGAAACAACTTACCAGCTAAATTTCTTTTAAAAATGTTTTATAACAAAACATTGCCATGAAACAAGGCAATAATACCCTGTTTCCAACAGGTTGGAGTATGAACTCAGTGTAGCGCGCCTCGTCAGTACTTGGAAATAAATCCGTAAAATATGGACTTGGATCACAATTAATTTTCCTATGTTTGTCAGTAGTGAACTTTCCACTGTCCAAATCCTAATAAATCGTATGCTGATGTAAAGTATCTTCAAAGATGAACTCACGGTGAAGTTATTGTCATAGATTAACCGGCATTCTTCTTTGAGGCTGGACTGTAAACATAGCAGCGTGCAATGAATCACATATTTCACTTCCGGATCAGCACCAATGCCTCATTACTCAATGTGCACTGTCGCCAAAATACACGCAGACAACCACACTATACTGCTCAAATTCTAAACAATAACTGTACAGTTAAATGAAATGGATATGGCAGACCAGCTGAAACTAGTCCGACAAGTTAATGTCATGCTTCGTGTGCAGGATCCTGAGCAAATAATGTCGTGTTTGATGCAAGATACAATGGCATTAGCTTTGGTTATGAGAAGAAACCTGGTCAAAGTTCATCCCAAGCTGTTGGAATTGTCTGTGAAACTGTTACAGAGAAACAATACAATGTAGGAGCTACAGTAGAAAATAAATTGTGCTGGACTGGAGCATGGTTCAAAGGCCAAGGTTTGGATTTGCAATGCCCAGGAGGCCATGTTAATTGCACAGCAAATATGTCACCAATTGCACCACATTCAGAGAATGCAATGGCAAGAGAAATAGGAAACAAGTTTGAGCTGCAAGAAATTCTCATGAGACATGCAACAACAGATGGAGATGCTCATGTTGCTGCTGGTTTTTCAGGATGCTTACAGCATTCTATATAGAACGTGAAAAGTAGAACGATTGTCGGACTCCACTCATTTGGGTCGTTCCCTGTTCAAACGGTGCAATTATGCAACTTTCAGTGAAGGTATGTTTCCTGGAATAAGAGCAAGAGAAGGAAAAAAGCTGAAGCAGAAAATTCTCAGTCAAGATGTTAAAGCCCGCTGCAGTTTGATCTTCAAAACGAATGATGGAGGACACCGGTTGTGATGTTAGACTTATCCAATGTCATCTTCCCCAAGTACTGGATGCCACTCTGCAGTGTTATTCTGTGGACTGCAACAAATGTCGGTATTATTCGAAGGTTTGTGGGGGATGGAAGTACTAACAGTTGGTGGATACGATCTGCATTTCTGGGCCCTCATCAAGTGACTCATCTAAACATGACAGAAAGTGATAAGAATATTCTCCTGGAAGTACTGAAAATGAAACTTTCCTGTGATGTTGTGCAAAGACTGCGACTTAACATAAACATGCAGAAATGTAAAGCTGTGAACAGATCAATTAGTGTTTCCTTGCCTAAAAATGTTAACTATTCAAGAAACTTTGAGGCAAGAGTGCATTCAACAATACACAGGCTCAATAACAGACTTGGATCATCACTGAAAACAAAAGTAAAACACTTGGGAGGTATACTTTCACCAAGGACTCTGAGATCATTGGATCAAATGGATAAAGACTGTACTTACCATCAGTTGTATCAAAAGCGTCTGAAAACCAGGAAACGAATACTGGCAAGATGGGGAAATATGATACAGGCTCATCTGAGGTACAGAACTCAGACCGGCAAAATGAAGTCTGACTACTTCAAAGGCCTACTGGACAATCATTCCAAGGGCGATCACTCCTATGCACAGGTTTAGCTGGAGCCAAGGACACTGCAGACAGAAAAGATGATCTTAGTCTATGTACAAAATGACAGTGCCCAAAGACACCATGAAAAGCACATGATACAGAAAGGAAAACTGTTGTGGGGAAATCCATAGGTAACACAATGCATGTTATGTGCAGTTGTGTTACCTACTACCACCTGATGAGACCTATGGAGTTCTTGTTCTTACACCACGCCATTATACAGCCTTCTGAAACTGAATTAATCCTCAAATAAAGCTAATTTTAATAATGCAGTATTGCTTTGCTTACCTTCCGGAATGCTAAATCCCATCGTTCGAGCTAATTATTCCAACCTCCCATTATATGGAACATTCTAGAAATCTAGAGAAGAGAGAACCCAGAACCAGTCTCATTATCACGTTATCGGCTCATGCGGGATATTTCTTTCTTTGATTCGGACCTAGACTACACTCAATAATAACATTCATTAACAAATGATTTAAATAGACTCATGAAGTAGCAATAGCCCAGACTTCATGGGCTTAACTCTCATGAACAAAAGGTCCCTCTCAGTAAGGGACTGATAAGCTCTCTTGATAGTGAGGACAATCCACCTGAAAATGGTGGATGCCGAGATAACAACGGAGTCCTTAATAGGTAGAAAGAAACGCTTCCTACCCTTTTTTTCTCCCTTTTGACGTAGCCAAATAGAACCATAATGTCTCAACTGGGCAGAGAAGTCTATCTTGATCATCCCAAGCAGAGATAAGACTGAGATTGGGGATCTCTACAGGGAGCGGGGCTACCGAATAAAGCTGGTTCCCCGCCCACCGACCCAGATAAAAAATGTTGACAAATGAGATAAACAGATTTGTAATTGCAGTTAAACAGAAAACAACCTTTTTCTATAGACAAGGCATGAAGCTCACTCCTTCTTCTCGCAGGCGCTAAGGAAAGCAGGAGAACAGTTGTAAGGGTATTTTTCTCGAAGGAAGCTTCATCCAGTAGTTTATAAGTGGATTTTGACAAAGCCCAGAACATGCCCAAGAGATTCCATTTAGGCATTAGTGAGAGAGATACCGGTCTATGCAGCTCAAATACTTAATTGGATCGAAAAGATGAGGGTCCGAACCAATGGAAGTTTTTTCGTTTTGTGAGGTTTAACGCCATTTTTTCGCACATGATAGGCTATGCATGGCTGCCAGTATATTTGGTGGAGGAAGAACGGGAGAAGACACCGGGAAGAACCATCAACCCACGGGAAGCTACCGGCAAGCTTTCCCGCAAGGATGAGATGTGTGAGTGATCTGTTAAGTCGAACGCCTTAGACCACTTGACCACCTGGGGCCCCCATACCCTTAGAGAGAACTTGAGCGTGTTAGACAGGGCTGCCCTATCGCTCTTAATAGTAGAAACCGAATATTCTCTGTCTTCGAATAGGAAGAAAAGAAAGTCTGCCACTGCGCTCTGAGTGGGACAGCTAGGATTAACGCGTTTCCTACTGCACCAAACGCAACAAATTCTCCACTTTGACCTTTGGCATAGACCATCTTCTGGCCTGGACGATGCACTTGAAATTTTGCTTGCAAACTGTCGGGTAGATCGTTTGACATGAGCCAAGCGTGAAGGTAGAGAATATATGGGCTATTGTGGAGAAGATACCCTCTGTGCTGTGACAGCAAGTTCCTCCTCTGAGGTAATGTCATGGACTGGTCTACCAACAGGTCGAATGAGCTGAGCAGTGAAAGTCCTGACTTTGTGGAGCACTAGCGGAATCATTATAAAAGGAGTGAAGGTGTAGACGATCCCACCTTAGACTGAAGGCACCACCTGCCCATGCCCTCTAGTTTGGGACTGGAAAGACATGCAAGGCAGCTTGTTGTTCGGTCTCCTCCGTAACAAGTCTACAAAGGGCCTCCCCCACAGTCTGAACAGGGACTCTGCTTCGTATTGGTGCAGAGACCATTCCGTGAGGACTACTTTGCCTCCCCTGGACAGACTGAAAAGGAATTAGCTCCGACTTCTCTGGGTTCGGAATGAGTCTTAGCCGGATCACTCTGGATCATCAGCGGGACAGATCTTGCAAGAGGGACTCTTTGAGGCCATTGTGCATCAACCAGTAGTCGAAATACTGGAGGATGGGTATCCACAGAGCCCTCATCTGGAGGTAAAATTGCGATGTGAAGGTACGCATCCTGAAGGTAGATGGAGACTGTCCAGTCGCCGAGCCTTGTGGCGTTCCTGACAGAGGCAGTAGCCTCTATCTTAAAAGTTCCGCCTGAAGAAACGTAATAAAGGTTGAAAGATCGATGATAAGCCGAAGCTTTCCGACTTTTTTGGAGACCAGGAAAATTCGGGAGTAGAAAGCTGGAGACTGGTTGTTTGCCATCCTCAATACTGCGCTCTTCTGCAATAGCGTGTGCACCTCTTCCCTTAATTGAGCCAGTTTTGACCAATGAAAAAGAATGTGGATCATTGCAAAATGAGCATGTTCCCGGAAACGAAGCCAGTCTATCTGAAAAATATTTTCCTCGACCTAGACAGATGCCCCTATATCCTCCAGAAATTAAGCACTGACAGAGTCAGTAATTTTAAGCAAAGACTTCATGTTAGTATGATTTGCTATCATAACCATAACCTTCTGTAAGTAGGCTATACCTTTAGAAATAATCAGCCCGAAGTTACCATAGCCAGGTATATGTGGTATATCTCAACCTACAGAGTCGCGCATTACTTGACACTGAGCGTACTATTTAGTCGTATGCTACCAGGCTATAACCGATATGTACATAATTCTTAGTGTTTTCGGATTTGCAAGTGAAATAATCAAATTATATCAAATTTGTGGTTGTATTATTAATAACAACACAAATAAAAACCAAGCACCAACGAATTTACCACAAATACAGGCGAAATTACGACCACCATCTGATACTCATATATACTGCTTATGGCGTACAGAGGTTATCATGGCTTTATTCTGTTTAAATATGGAAATGAAATAATCAATTTATATAAATTTATGGTGATATTAGATAACTTTATTTATTTGGTTTCTAATTATTCAGTTTATAAATTAGCTAATAATTAACCAAAATTTTAAGTGTTAGTGGTAGCGTAGAGATAGCATTGACAATTTCAAAACATATGGTCGCTATCAATATGAATTCGTGGCCCGTTACAGGCATAATTTTTGCTTTATCATTTCAGTACACCTGCTTACTCTCATTGGTCCGTCGCAAGTACGAAACCAAATTAGTGCCAAAAGTGAAGGACGTTCAATGATGTGAATAATGCCAGAAAGGATTCAAAAACAAAAAAGACTTTGAAAATACATGTGAATACTTTGCTGTCTGCTAAATTAAATCTTTTAAGAAAAACCATTTTGATGCACTTCTTTTCCATTTACTTCTTTTGCATGTACTCTTTTAATGTGATGTTCTTGTCCTCGAGATTCTTTTACTCCCGCTTTGCAGCCACTTCGTGTTTTGTCTTTGGATTTGATTCTAACCTGAAAATGATGTAGCCCAGAGCTCCTATTATAAGACTAGTGACTACTGAAAGTGAACCGGGTAATACCTGTTCTTTTTTCCCTTTGTTTGCTCATTCTTCGTGTCATTCTCCATTTGTTCGAGATTATCATCAATTTGTTTGAACTCAATTTGTATCGATTTGCTGGAAAATGAAAAATCTTTTGAAGCTTGACCCTATGTCATGAAGCTTGTTTCACGAACTAATTTTTCAATTTGAATCTTTAACTCATCTGATAGCAACTTTAATGCTTCCTCAGTTGCTATCTTTTTATCAGCTTTAGCAAGGCTTTCTTCTGTAATATTCTTTATTTCAAGATGTTGTATTTTATCTTGTAGATTTTCATCTGTTGATATTATTGCAGGCCAATGCTTTCTACAGTGAATTCATCTATGCTGTTTGAATATTTGGTTTTCACATGACTACTTAAATTCTACATATGTCTTGTTGGGTGAGGGCAGTAAGGACACTGCTTAGGCACGCTTAAATCACACTATTCTCACTGCCTAAAAGCAACAATTAAGGACAACATGTAGCAGTTAGTGAGATTTAGGCTGTAACATTTAGTGACTTTTATTTACTCACTTTTGGGAGTGTTGGTGGCTTAATGTTTTTCTTTTTAATTTTGATGTAAAGGAGGGTGGGTGGTATATTGTTCCTTTTTGTAATAAATTTGAATGCTTGTAGTCTATATTTGTTTTTCTTTTAATTTTGAGGGTTGGTAGTGTATTTTTTTAATTTAAGAGTTGATTGTCCAATGTTTTTTTTTTTTTTTTTTTTTTGTTTTTTTTGTCAATGTAAGGGTTGGTTGCGCATGGTTCTGTTTTTAATTTAGTTCCGTTAGGACGGTGGGTAGCCTAGTGTTTTTTTTTAAATTTATTTGAATTTAAGGGATTGTTGGCATGGTGGAGTTTGTTTGTTTATTTGTTTGTTTTTAGGTGGTTTTTTTTTTTTTTTTTTTTTTTTTTTTTTTTTTTTTTTAATTTCGAGCGTATGTCCTAGTGTTTATTTATTTTTTTCAACTTTAAGTGTTGGTGTCATAGTGCTTTTTTTCTTCTCTTTTTCTTCAAATTGGGTGTATAAAAGGACGGATGGAGTATATATTTTTAAAAAATTTCTTTTACTTGAAGATAATTTATTTATTTAAAATAATATAATATATAATAGGTTTTTCTTTGTCATAAATCAGATCGAGAATATTTTTTCAACCTACTTGAAAGCAGGAAAAAAAAAGTCTCTGTTAAAGAGGAAAGTTGATTTGTCTGTGACCTTGACGTTGAAGAAGAGGACTCGTAATTCAGTACGCGAGAGACGTTTAATGATCATACAAAAGTATTTTAAAAAATTCATCTATTAATTTCATTGGCTTCAAAGTTAGAAAATCAGAAAGAAAAGTATAATCGAAAACTGAAGCAGCAGTGGAGCTCAGCTGCCCCATTGGTGACTGAGCAGCCCTTTTTATAATCACACTACTCACCTCCGTAGCATGAAGACGGGGCTATAAAAGGTGCCCTAAACATTGTCTGCTTCACCTTAACACGCGGCTGGCGAGGATCCCACCTTAGCGGTCGAAAACTTAACAAGAAGACCAAGGTGACGCAACTCACCATCGGTGCCTGGAACGTAAGTACACTAATGGATGAACAGTAAATAAGCAGATAGACCAGAGAGAAGAACAGCTCTAGCTGGTAGAGAACTGGCCAAATTCAACATCCAGGAAGGAGCCGGTTAAACCTTCTTCTGGATTGGCCGAAATAAAGAAGAGCAGGGGGAAGCTGGTGTTGTGTTTGCCATCAAATCACAGCTAGTCAGCAAGTTCATAAATCTCCCAAAGGGCGTGAATGACAGATTAATACAAAGTAAATTCCCACTGTCTGAAAAAAGACATGCAACTATCATCAGTGTCTACGCACCCACCATGACCAACCCAAACGAGATCAAGGACAACATTTTGTAAGACTTGGAGTCTATTATCGCAGATGTACTGAAGGGAGACAAGCTCATCATCCTCGGTGACTTCAGTGCTAGAGTTGGCACAGATCACCAGACATAATCAGGTGTCACTGGCAAAAATGGCTTTGGCAAATGAAACAACAACGGACTCCTCCTTCTGAGAAAATGCACTGAACACGCCCTCCTAGTCACCAAAACAGTATTCCGCCTGCCAAACCACAACAAGACATCTTGGATACACCCACGTTCCAAGCACTGGCATCTCACTGACTACATTATTGTCAAGAGAAGAGACAGGCAGGATGTCCAAGTGACGTAGGCCATAAGAAGTACAGAATGCTGGACTGACCACAGGCGGCTCAAAGTCTCCAAGCTCAATATCCAGATTTAGCCTAGCAGACGACCACTTGGCAAAAAAGTGCCCCAAAAGCTTAATGGTCTCCAAATTGAAAAAGGAGAATGTGAAACAGGCATTGGTAGAAGAACTGTGCAGTCAACTAGATATAATCGATATGAACTCCGAGAATGTCGAGGAAAACTGGTCATCCTTCAGAGACTCTGTGTACTTAACTGCTTCGAAAACCCTCGGTCCCACCACATGTAAGCATCAAGATTAGTTTGATGAGAACGATGATGCCATACAGAGTCTTCTGAATGAAAAACATCGGCTACAGAAGGCCTGTCTAGAAGACAGCACTTCATCATCTAAGAAGGCAGCCTTCAACAACATCAAGATAATGTTCAAGACAAATCAAGAGATATCAGCGTACAAACTTTAGACAAAGTAATATTCAATACAAGTTGCAGTGGAATAAAGCCACAATTACAGACGATATGTGACTTTCAAATACTGTAGCATAGCACCGTAACATTGTAGAAGCCAAAGAATCTGGCAAACGAGTCACTCCCATTCCCCGAGTATGTATTTTCTTCATCAGCAATTCTTAAGTGTATAGAGAATATTTGCTTGAAACGAGTGAATAACGGATATATTTCATCGAGTGGGTTAAAAACTCCGCATTTTCAGGAGTGGCGAAGTAACGAGTGAAAATACTTAAGGTTTTCCACCTACGAGATGAAATATATCCGTTATTCACTCGGAGCAAGAAATCTTCTTGTCATTTTATGCTCAAACGTATTGTCTAGCAATTTTTATAAGAAACTGAAACAGCAGATTTTACTGTATCCCACGCGATAATGTCAGCGGTTTACCGTTTATGTTCTGCTCTGTTTTGTGTATATTCGCACAGAAAATATTAGTAGTAACATAATGCTCCTTCCTAATTCAAGGTAAAACAGCAGATAAAAAGAAATGAAGTACAAAAATAATATTTACCCATTCCTGGATTTGAACCCGGATCGTCTGTGATGCGAGTCTACTATATTAACCTTTACACAGCTTCAAATTTATTAGTCATCAATGTCTATTGACGCCCAGTGAAAAATTACCAGTAATTCACAACCTAGCATAAAATATATATGTCTATTTTAAAATTTCACATCTTCCTGAAGTAAATAATAAGTGTGACACAATGAAATTGATGCAAAGTTTACATCTTAAAATATTCAGACCCTTACCTTAGTTTTTATATAGAAAATTGTATGTTTGCAAACAAAATAAATTCCGTTTTCCATTTTAAACATCTGAAATGCTTATCTTTAATTTAGATATTTCAATGGGTAAAATGGAATTAAAATGTAACTTTAATTCTTTTGGAAGTAAATTTAAAAATAATGTCAATGCAAAAAGACGCACATCAAAACATTCACTGGTTAGCGAGTTACACAGGATTAACAATAAGTTTTGCTGTACCGGGACGAAAAGTGCTGAAGTAATTATCGTACTTCCGGCCAAATCTCATTTGTACTCGGGTCACAATTAATACTTCCGTTTCAGTACCCAGGAATGAAATCCCAGTCTATTTTTAGAGCATTTTTCCTCTGTCATTTTGGTGGTGATGTATGCAGTAGATGCACGCATTATTAGTATTGATTTAAAGGAAATTGGTTATTGTTTAGAATATGAGCATTGTGGTGTGGTTGTTTGTGTATATTTTGGTGACAGTGCACAGTGAGCAATGAGGCATTGGTGCTGATCCGGAAGTGAAATCTGTAACCCATTGCATGTTGCTTTGTTTACAGTCCAGCCTTTTAGAAGAATGCCGGTTAACCTATGACAAGAACTTCACCATGAGTTCATCTTTGAAGATACTTTACATCAACATATGATTTATTACGATTCGGACATAGTGGAAAGTTCAGTACTGACAAATAAATGTAGAAACTATATAGGAAAATTAATTGTGGTCTGAGGCCATTTAGACGCTGAGATGTCACGAACTGAACTGCTGTTCATTTTAGTTAGTACACAAATCTTTGGCAACATGTTCTGAGATTTCGCCCAAACATCAACAACACGTTCTCGTATGTTCTCATTTGTTCCTGAGCATGCTCGACCTAACAACTCGTGTTCATCTCGGAACAAACGACGCATCAACGCTCGGCATGTTCCACCATCGTTGTTCTCGTCTAATTCCGTTTCAGAGGCGATGTGGGTTCAAAGCTCAAGTCCAAGGTTCTTGACGGTTCTCGAACAAAGTTACTGGTCAGACTGTAAAACTTCATGCAAAATCGGTCTGCCTTAAAAATGTGTCTAACATAAAGAACAAGTGATGATTTTGTGGGTTTAGCACCATTTTTGAGCAAATGACAGGATATACATGATGGCCAGTATATCTGGTGGAGGAAGAACCCGGGAAATACCAGAGCCTTCTCACATACCCACATTAGCCGAGCCCGAGACTCGAACCCAGGCGGACAGAGGTGAGATGTTAGTGATCACTAAAGGCGAGCGCCTTAGACCACTCGGCGCCCCGGTACTACACAAAGTGTTTCTTACTAACATAAATTATATATATATATATATATATATATATATATATATATATATATATATATATATATATATATTGTTACGGAATTATATATCTTTTTCTTTTAATAATGGTATAGTTTATTAGTCGTCTTACCGTGAGTACACATACGGTATTTTGGATCAATATTTCACCTATTTGCTTGTAGCTTTAGTCATGTGATATATTTTCAGCGCTCGAGGTTGAACTTTTGACCTAGTTCTCGTACTTTTAGGAGTAAACATTTTATTGACTAGGAATTATAGCAGGTATTCGGCATTCTTCTTAGTTACATAGAGATTGAGAGGTCATAACGAATTTGATTCATTTTGAGTGTGGGATATTATTCTTTGGATATGTATTAATTAATACCGTACATTTAGGATCCAATACTGTGTCTTCAACCTGAAGTATTATACAGCTCCGATGAATTATCGGAAACAATTCAAGAACTTGTGACATTCCAGATTCACAAGGATTACTTGGATATAACTAATTCTTATTAACACATTAGTACAGTGCAGATTATTTCATTCGGAATACTACATTCGGAATAGCTGGATTAACTTCCGGATCAGTGAACTTTAAAACAATTTAGGACTTTTAAGGATATTCTATACTGTAAGTTATATTTAATTCTTTCACTTTGATTGTTTGTTGAAATATTTTAATATTTTAGGAAATTAAAGATTTGTATTTTAAATCTTGAAAGCTTGTTTGAGTCTTTTCTTTTGTTACATAACCCCTAGTCGTAACAGAAGAAATATATTCACATTCCCCCTTACATATGTATATTCTATCCATATTACTGCTTCCAACTGACCCATATCGTTTATTTTGATAGAGAGAGAGAGAGAGTTATAATTACTTCTCTGATACCTGCATCTGTAATTCATGTCGTCAATAGCTGTACACTTTGATATCTTCAGTAATCAAAACCAAGCTATGTATTACTAATACGATGTATATATGTGTCCCCATCTCTATATCTCCCTTGATATAATCTGAGGACATAAGCTTGTATTTTGTGTATTTCAATTAAGTGAGGGGAAGGCGTATTCAATGTTTGATGAACTGTTTAAACAAAATAATATACATGCAGGTTTCTGTCTTTTTCCTTTCATTTCACACCAAGGAATTCTTTCGTCATATGACGAGAAGACCTTATTAATTGTTTTCTTTCCATTCTGTTGCGATTTGCAACGTTGTGCTCCATCGTCCTATTCTCGCCGTGTAAGTCCCAACACACACATCATTATTTAGGGAAGATTTTGGAACTTGTTCACAATTGGAGTTTTTTTATCAAAGGACACACTGTTGAGCAGACAATGTTTTTGTTTGTTTTTTTTTAATTCTAAATTTGAGCAATTTCTAAGATCAGAAAAATGGTTGTGTGTCAGAAAAGTGATAAAGATATTTGATTCCTGACATTCAGGACCAAAGTAGAACAAGTGAACAAACAAACCAAGAAGTTCACACTATGGATCAATGACTTTAGTGTCCAAAAGAAGACAGTCTTAACACTGTCTTAATTAACGAGTGCTGATTTATGTCCTGACCAATCAGAAATCCAATGTGAGAAGTGCCCACATCCTAAACAAGATATAATCCAATTATAATAGCTGCTGATTAATAAAGTAAAATGACGGACAGATTGAATGACGTGTGGGTAGCTGGTAAGATCTGGAATGAAGTGGTTTACATCCAAGATGAAAGCGAGAACATGTAGAACAGAACGAGCCTAAGGGCTATCGCTGACCTTTAAGAGGCAAGAAATAGCCATGTTGGCCAACATGTAAACAAAGTTATATTCAAAATAATGTACAATAGGGTGTGCATGGAGTCGTGCTTAAAAATCCTCAAGATCTTGGAGAAACTGACTAATGGCGTATACATATGTCTGCCTAGAGCCGAATCCTTCATTTTCACTGCAATTTATTAAATATATGTTGGGGAGACATATGAAATTCTACTGTCTTTTGTAGCGAAATTCAGCCTGCAGCGTGCATGCTGGACCCTAACATGGGGAGAGAGATGGGTACCACAAATCACAAAATACTTCGAAATGAGTCTGACAAACCTCACAATCGATTTCAGTTTCTAAAAAATTAAAATATATCAATCGTGAGCAATTGCACACGTAAATATCTCACACATCCCGCTTTCTACCTCAAGATGGGATGACACTATAGTAAAAAAAAATGGCATAACTTTTCTAAAAATTGTGCGAGCACAATGATTGGTCAACATGCATATCATCTGATGATCATAAGATGTACTAAGTTTCACAGCAATCCATGAAGAAAAAAAAAAAGAAAGCAAAAAACAACGCAAGACACAGTCGATTCCCAAAATTCTGTCCAACATTGCTTTCAGCTGCGGGGCAAAACTCCGTGAGATGGTTTTCTGACAACTACGAAACTTGCCCGAATCTTCAAAATGACACAACGACATTTGAGACTTCTTTTCTGCGTCTCTTTCCATCTTCAAAAATGTGTTGTTTTTTGACAAAAATAAATTTAATTATGTAATATTTACCGGTTATTATTACATTCATGGCGCTAGTCCCCAGTCCAGGGCGAATTCCCTAGAGGCCTAAAAAAATATAAAAAATAATTAAACAGTCCCTGTCCGATGCCCTACTTACGTCAGTCATTCGAAATATCGTTCTTCTTTGACTTTAACCGAGATATAATTAAAACAAGAATAGAAATGGTACCAAACATGATGCGAGTGAAATACTGTATGGAACATAAATTGAAACCAAATGAAACATTGTTCTCTTCGTTCACGATTATTTTGGGATACAAATTTGAAGGTATGTGCTAAGAATGAACCAACAGGAATTTATGTTGAATGATGTCTTGCTTGCTTCGCCTGTGAGTAGAACATAATCCAAAAACATGGTATAACCAGTTTAGCAAGAAATGTAGGTCATTACAACCTCAATTTACTTTGCATGGGTGTTAACATAAGTGATAAATGTGAATGCACACATGAAATTGCATGACCATACATGCAATAGTGTCTAGGAAACTGAGCTAAAAGCGATAAAGAGTGTCTAGCATACTCTGCCAAAGCAATGACGATCGTTGTATATATCTAACGACAATACGAAGGACAGACCCTTTCACACACATACACACCCGCCATTAGCCAAACAACCTCCATCACCAAGGGTTGCATCCAAAAGACCCATTGCCTCCTGTAGAAGCCTTCTATAAACAATATTCCTATATCCGCACCTGGAGAGAGAGAGAGAGAGAGAGAGAGAGAGAGAGAGAGAGAGAGAGAGAGAGAGAGAGAGAGAGAGAGAGAGTGACATGCGTGTCTTTGGGCACGGTTGCTAAAAATTACTTTGCAGCATCTGCTGAAAACAACATTTAGTGTGCAGTTCACCAATAAAGCGCACCCGACGTAATTTCATTATACAAGGCCGTCGAAAGCTTGCGCTGGACGAAACGCCCCCCACCCCGCCCCACTCTCAGAAAAAAAATGTGCGTGTGTGTGTGTGACCTGAAGAGTATCCATGACGATGATGCAAAAGCTCTTGAAAGAATAAAGGATGAACATAACTGAATTTGCAAATTTATTTTATACATGAACCGGCACATGGACATATTGACATTTTCATATATATAGTTTTATACCATAGCCCTCAAAAATATAATCTTACCTTTAGTTTAGTAAAAAATAAAACTTATGCGTGAGAGTTTATGCATTAGCTGATTATTATTGAGTACTCATGTTGAAAAGGATATTTCATCAAAGAATGAGTTTTTATTAGAACAACGAAGTTTTAAAATCTAGTCATGTATGTAGAGAGAGAGAGAGAGAGAGAGAGAGAGAGAGAGAGAGAGAGAGAGAGAGAGAGAGAGAGAGCTTTGGAATAATAAAACCAATTTACCTCGGACTACAAAACCTGTTTATTTCATATTTCACCCTGTTTGAAAGAGTCAAAGATTTCTTCCAAATACAGTCCCTTGCGACGATGCGGTATTAGCCGAAATAATCCGATTGAGATGCCATGAAACGTGAATATAAGGATGTAAACTCATAGTGAAAAACATGTTTGTGCAAGAAACCATGGTGAAGTAGTGGATATAAAATAAACAGGTACGTTGTGGTTGATTTTTTTAAATGTGAAACTTAGAGTTATTTAATATTTACCTGTAATCTGTTGTATGAAATAACTTCCGAGGGGATACTTGAAATATCATGATATGCTTAATGATCTGAGTGACGTCGTGACCCCATTTACGTTTCATTTTTCTGAAGTCAGCAAGAGTGTATTTAGATAGGATCATGTACAATCTCAGAAGTAAACAAGAATGTCATTTAGATAGGATCAATTAAAATTACATTTAAAGATTAATCTCTTTACTGGCTTGTTACTTTGGGATATATCGTCGAGCATTATTGAATCGTGTGCCATGTTTCTCGCGACCTAACGTTCTTGTTTCGAGATAATGACGGCATCAACTGGGCCACCGACGTTCTTCAAGAGTGACAGCAAGTGTTTAACAAGTACAATAAGACAAAATGAGATTCAAACAGGTAATTTCATGTAATTTTAAAAATTCACAATGAAAATATATATTTTGACAAATGCCTATTTGTGTCAGCCATTTTCGCCTTGAATTTTGTATTATATGCGAAAGATGGGTCCGCTGATCACATGTTGGCTTTGTTTACATTTCTTAAACAGGAAAACCCACTTTGGGAATTTATACAACGGCAAAGCCAATGGAAATATCTGGTTTTAATCATGTGTGCTTTTAAAAAATAATCTGTTCTCTGTTATATTTATCGACTGACAATAGCTTGTTTACACGTTGAAAGTGATACATTTAAGATATTTTTTATTACAACGCACACAATTTTTAATTTACAGTAAATTATCTTTTAACTTTGTTTGTTGTTATGCATCCACCCCCACCCCTACCTCGTCCATAAACAGGGAACATAAACGTTGATTGTTGCGAAAGGACATGTATAGCGTACACAATTGTGTAGACACAAATTGATAAAGGGAAAATAGAATGGATCCCGTACACATTTGTGTGTGTGTATATATATATATATATATATATATATATATATATATATATATATATATATATATATATATATATGTATGTATGTATGTATGTATATATCGAGATTATTAACAAGATAATGTCAAGGAACAAATGTACACCACTTATAACTACCTTCTCTCCGGTCGACCTTCCGGAGCTGTTTGCAAATTTCTTCCGTAACAAAGTACAAATCATTAGAGAAAAGCTTGAAAACACAATTTTAACTAACTCATCGTCACCATACAGCTGCGATACAGAATTTCAACGGCAACCTTGAGCAGGATTTGAGCCTGTCTCTATGGATTAAGTACGTACAATCGTGATGAAGAGTGACCTTGATACGATTCCGACATCACAGAAGCTGGAGTGCTTAGATTCAATATTCCCTCCACTAACCGATGTTATTAATACGTCTCTCTCATCAGGGCAATTCCCATCATTTTTCAAAACTGCCAGTGTAAAGTCTCTGTTGAAGAAACCGACACTTGACCATAACGATTTAAAGAACTAACGCCCAGTTTCTAACCTCCCATTCATGTGAAAAATCTTAGAAAAAGTTATTCTATCCCAACTTGTATCTCATCTGAATTCTTTTTAGCAATGTACAGTCTGCATCTCGCACTCGCCACAGTACCGAAACTACCCTTCTGAAAGCAGTTAATGACCTTCTCTCTGCTTTGGATAGTGGAGAGATTACAAGTAGTATAGTGGGGGTTACTGGGTACCAGATCCGGCACTCTGGGTACCAACGGGAAATGAACATGGTTGGGGCGATCTGGGTACTGGGTATGGGAAATGAACATGGATGGGGCGATCTGGGTACTGGGTACCAGGTTTGGCGATCTGGGTACTAAAGTGAAAAAGGAACAGGGAGGGACAGAAGTATTTTGAGAGGGATAGAAGTGACACATACACCAAACACACAAACACAAAACATAGAAACAATTTTTTTAAAGGCAATAATAAAGTAATCTTTTTCAAGAGAAGTGGGTGGCCCTGAAAAGGGCCGTTGATTTTTTTTACTTCTTCCACCATCTTTTCAGGAAGCCCAGGATGTTCTTCTTCTTCCTCTTCTCAGGGAGCCAGTCAGGATGTCCCAATCGCCTGAACTTCTCCTGGACCTTCATCCAGTTCTCATTCAGGCGTTGGAAGTCTTGTTTCTTCTTTTGGTTCTCCTTGTCTTTTCTTTCTTTGGAACAGGTACCTTTAATGTTGACCACATCCTTCTCCAGGACTTGTTTGAGAAGACTCTTGACGGTGAGAAGGGCAGTCGCTTCCCTTCTGGCGCAACAGGGGGGTGGATACAACCACAAATCTTCCTGTACTTTGCTTAGGAAGTACTCCACCTCTTCCAGCAAATCCACTGCTTTTTTCAGTAACCCTACTCGACAGGGTGTAATGGTAGAGGAGGTCTTTTGGGCTTCTTTCACCATCACTTCATTCACAAGACTCCTAGCTTTCTTTAGGGCTGACACTTGGCTGGTCACAAGACTGCGTTGATGAAGAGAATGCACACAATATTGTCCACACACCATAGAATCGGATCCTTGCAATCTGGCATTATTAAATGGAGCAGAGACCGCATTTCTTCTCATGAAGTCAATGATGTCGTCTTTCAATGGATGTAATCCATAAGAATCGAAATATTCCACACTGTGATCATTGGGAAAGTACACGGCCACCCTATGGATTCCTGGTCGATGACTGTCGTCGGTATTGATGACATAGGCATGAACATCTTTAGGTTTGCGATGGGGAAGTTCATCTTTAGCACACACCACATGATTCCAAGAAGTGTGCGAACTGCGAGTCAACAGGTAATGAAGTTACCATGTATCCATTCTTTGTTCACAGGTAATAATAAGTCATCAATTCACACTTGACTTTATGCTTGAATATATCTGTCAAGTAAGCCCACCACGAATCACGGCGGGTAGTCTCTGAACTCTGTTGCAAGAGAGCTTCGATGCGTTTGGTCTCCAGAGAAGTGAGTGGAGGTGAGGAAGAATCCTGCAAGTCTTTATACCACGTTCTCAACACCTTTTCTTCCGAGATCAGAGACCAAGCTTCCTCCAGATATTCGTCCAATTTTTCTTCTGCAGTCATCATCATATTTTTGTCGTGTTGTTTCTGACATGGATGATCGATTTGACATCCATGACAATGTTCTCGGGTCAGGGTTGAAATTCTTTCAGCCAATTCCGTAACATAACAGGAGACTAAATGTTTTTCCTGTTCTGGCCATCGACAAGCCATAAATCCAATAAACTTGGAAATACTTTTTTTCTCTTCTTCTTCTTTTGGTTCTGGATCAAAAACATTGTCATCACTGGTGGATGGTGACTGCTGTGGTTCACAAAATCCCTCGTCTTCTACTATCTCCATAGGTTCTTCGTGTTGCATCTTTTTTTTCTTCTAATAGTCTAGAATCACTTCTCTCAAACTGTTGATTTCTAGAGTATTGTCAAATTCTGCATACAAGACGACGTTCACGGTGTTGGCTAGAGGTGTAGCAAACTGAAGTTCCACACGAAGTTGGCCTGATTTTATAGGGTGGAAATGTCCTTCGTCGCTGCCTTGGTCCGGAGTGAAATCAAATCCCCACAAAGCATATCCTCCTGCATAATCCTCGAACGAAATGCTATGGCTGCTGTTGGTGCCTAACTGTCTCGTGGCTTCAAACAGTGTCAAGTAAGATCTCAAGTAATTTTTCTTGTCAAAGTTAGGTTCAAAAGGTCTGGTACTGGTCTGGCCATCTCGAGTGACTTCTATCTTGGAGACGTTGAAGTGTTGAAACTCGAAAGGATTTTGATCGATGACTCCGTTGAGGGCTGCATTACTGACGATGCCAATCAGCAAACGTTTGGGGAGCTGTCCTTGGAAAACGTGATCTTCGACTTTGGATCGGAGTCCAGCGGCAATAGTATATGTTTTCACTTCCACTCGTTTGACTGATGTCGTTGGCTACTTTAGGTAAGACTTCCACACGGCGCACGTAAAGTCTGGCTTCTTCGATGATGGTTTTGTACTCGTTAGCATTAGCCATCAAATGAAAGACGGTACTACTGCGATTCAGTCTCAGGCGTACATCCACTCCGTTCAACAAATACTTGCTTTGCAACTACATGTCCAAATACAAACGATCTATCAGTTCTAAAGTGCGTCCTTGACTGATTTTCTTTCGGCGGTCGTTAAATCCCACATTTTGAGGATCGTCAGCTTCTGTCACCTCTGTGTCGTTGAAGGCATCCAAGGTGTCAGGTTTCCATACCACGGAAGCATCCAGTTGAGTGTTCTTGGCTTCTTTTCCGTACGTCAAGAGATTTTCCAAGTAAGCACGGTAAGGGTAAGTATCCATGCTGCTGCTGACCAGTTTGTTATTCAAGTACAAATCTACTTCGCTGAACAAGGAATGCATGAAATTATTGACGGGAGCGACTCGGGCGTCGGCCCCAGGATTACTGTTCTCCGTTTTGATCACTTTGAGTTTCAGGTACAAGTGGCTGCTATTCAGATCGATGTAATCTTCGGTTTGTCCTTTGATTTCAAACTCGATAGGAGCTGAAGTCGTCAAAGACGATACAGGATGAAATTCGACCCATTGGGATTCTTGCATCGTCGTCATGGTAAGGGGCATGGTAAACAGATCCAGTTCTGACATGGTACATTCGCAAGAATTTCGGTGCATCATTTGTTTCAACCGTTAGATATCAAGCAAGTCTAATTCTCTGACCGTTCTTCTTTTCTTATTCTTTTTCTGAACACCGTGTGGTTTATGAGCTCTGAAGGGATGTCGACGTCGTCTCTTTCTGCCTTGTCCTTGCTGTGGAGTGGAGGAAGAAGTAATGCCAGGTCCAGAAGCGTGAAGCGAATTTATAGGGGTTTCTCGGCGACCCAAAAGATCTTTTCCAGTTTGCAGCAACACATTTTTTCCTGCTCTCGTAAAGGCTTCTATTGGATTTTGTTTGTCGATGAGAACGTTTTGAAGAAATTCATTTCCTTGCGTCAAAGCGGCATCTTTTAATTCTCGAGTCACCATGGGTTTCAAGATGGGGGCTACCATCCGAAAAGCAGATTTTAACATATCTCCTAAACCATGTCCTCGTTGTCGAGCCACTCTTCGGTACACAGATACATTTTGGGTAGGTTACAATTCGCTGGAGAACCTTTTTTGAAAATGTAGTTTCACCGTGACTTTTCCGTTAGTGAATAGAATACTTTGTCCCAAATCTCCTTTTATACTAATGTTGACACTGTCAAAATACGATTTACTGACTGGAAGATAATGAGGATGTACAAATTCACGGTGAATGTGATACGTGTTTCCACCTTCCTAGTACGCGGTGACAGCAGAATCCGCTTTGAAAGGAATGACTCTCAGTAATGGAGTGGATGTGGCGTTGGCCGTACAGTTATGGTGACTGCTGTTGCTGTGACTGTCCGTCGTAAATTTCAAGGATGGACTGGGTAAAAGATAACCGATGCAACTGCTGAGTAAAATGGTCCACAATTGTTTGTCCCCTTGTTGCAAACTCAAGTTGGCAATTGCTGCTCCGATGACACAATACACCACTAAGATTTGGCAGAAAAAGACGATTTGATTTTTAGGCACACGTTCTCCGCACCACACCCACCAAGGTTGTTTTTTGTAATTCTTGAAGAGAGGAACTCTGCGAAGGAGAAGAGTTATCTGCTGTGTTGAACGGCATGTTGGTTGCTTCTTTTTATAGTCGACGACTTGGGAAGCGGCAATCCAAGAATCAAAACAAGGTGGATATACTTTCCAACGCACTTTGACTTCTTCTACTCGATGTTTGCCCACTTTGCGTGTTCTTCGTTCGAGAATGCTTTCGATGTCGTACAAGTCGTCTTCTTTTTTGGTTACTCGTTGTAACTCAGGCAAGTAAAAAGTTCCTTTTAACACTTCTCCGTGCATGTCTTACAATTTATAGACGGGAGGATCACGCCCACGCACTGGTCCAATGACACGAAACAATTCGGTCGTCCAGTTGGGTAAATAACCTTTGTCAAAAGTGCGTTTGGTTTTTCCGATGCGAACCCAATCTCCCGTCAGAAGCACCAGGGTTTTCTGGTGTCCCAACTTTGGTGTACCAAACAATTTATCAAACACCATCACTTCGTTTTCAAGGGTGACCTATTCGGAGGCACATCCGATGCTACGATGGTACGATTGATTGTAAGCTTTGACCAAACGTGGTAACACGTCGATGTAATTGAGAGTGTGTTGATTTGTAAAATATATCCACGTGCGTTCTTTCAAAGTTCTTTGAAAACGTTCTACGACACTAGCTTTGGTTTCAGGATTTTAGGTGGTAAAAAAATGAATGTGTCGTTGCTTCAATTCTTTTTGAAAAGCTTGGTTTAGAAATTCGGTGCCTTTGTCAGTTTGCTATCGTAAAGGGTGACGACCACTTCGTTTCAACACCAGTTTTAAAGCGCGTACCAACTCGGTACTGCTTTTAGAAGTCAAAGGAACGACCCAAGCAAATTTGGAAAACACGTCGATGACACAAAACAAATATTTGTAACAACGATTGTGCGCTGCCAAACGAGAGACGTCGGCTAAATCTGCTTGCCATTGATGATCGATGCCATCCACTTTGGTTTGACTTCTGGGTTTGTGTAACGTGTACGTCGATTGTTCTTGTAACCATCGTCGTACTTCTGGCAAACGTACACTTTTCAATTTAGTTTTCACAGCCCGATAAAATTTTTGAACTCCTCCGTAACCAGCAGGATGGGAAGGATTGTAGTAAAAGCTAGCTAAAAGTTTCTCCGTGATTTTTTTTGTTGCTCCTCAATAAGTCACCCACTGTTTGATACTACTTTTGGTGTCGTGAGGTTTGAACGAAGTGGCTTGACGCGTTCGACGACCCACAGGTGTCGGTTGTGAAGAAGGGGTGATGGTAGGTTTCTTCTAGGTGGTGTCTTTTTCACTTCAGTCTTGCTTTCTTTCTTTTTTTCTTCTGCTGAAGAAGGAGTGGACATCATCTTTTTAACCCAAGCTTTCATTTCTTCTCGATGAGGTGTAGGAGACGGTGTCAACAAGTCAGCTGCAATCTTACTAAAGACGGGAGCAGACGGAGTTTGAAACACTTCTCGGGGCTCGTCTTCTTCTGTCGTCCCCGTGGCGGTGTCTGTTTTAGTGGTGGTGACTTTAGGTTCGCTTTTCATCAGAGCTTTGAAATCTCTTAGGGTGGGTTAAGCTGTTTCGTCTAAAGCTTTCTGGTGAAAGAGTTGAAGACGTTGCAAGAGTTGACCGTACCATTGCCATTTTTCATCTTCTGACAATCGCTTCGATCGATCAGCGATTGTAATTCTTGTTGTAGCTGTGACATCTCGTTGAGATTCGGATTGGGAGGTAAATGAGGTATCAGTTGTTCGTTCCAACGATGGAATTCCATCCATCGTTTGTAAGGAACCAAAGTCAGTTTTCGTCCTTCTATAAGATCCAAAGGTACAAGTGTGTTGTCTTTCCAGAGAAGGGTGTCCTTTTTATCTTCTTTTTTTTTCTTCCCGTCTTTATCGCATGACTCCTCCTAAAAGGGGTCCAGCAATCGTTCATAACAAAGGAGCCGCTATTTTTAACAACGGTCCTATCAGCATGGGTAGAAATCCTCCTCGTTGCACCAACATTTTTTTTCTTTTGACTGAGAGGTATTTTCTTTTTGACCATTTGGCCAAGAACGTTCCGATGTTTACCTAATTTCTGTTTCTGTATCTTGGACAAAGGTACCGATCCTTTCAACACGTTCAGACAACATTCGCACACGGTATCGATGATTTTTTTGGGGGCTGTTTGAATGAGTTGTTTTCGCATGGGAGGATTGGATTTAGTCAGGACAGACAACAAGACCCAATGTTTGGCCAGACGAGGTGGAAGTCCTTTTTTGGTTTTGCCTTTCTTCTTTTGGTGATAGTGTGCACGTTTGGGGGTCATCTTGGATGTCAGGAACAAAAAATAGAACTGAGGTCTCTGGGAGGTCACACTTCTATTTTATACTGGAACACATCTCCACTGATTGTCCGCAAGGCGTACCATCTTCATGACAGGCATCACTCGACGTTGAGGTGTTTTCAACGGACTAAATCGTCTCAGTTCTTCTTTGGATAAATCCACTAAACTTTGTAACACGCCAGTTCTCTCTTGGACTTTGGTTTTTGGTGAGGGTACTTTTTTAGCAGCAGCCGCAGTGGCCAGATCAGCTGAAGTCGATGGCCCCGGAGTGGTGACTTTCGAAATGGTTTTCAATTTTTGCATCAAATTAGGAAACACTTGTCTTAAATCCGGTTTGGCATGCATCATGACGAAGGGCGAGGAAGAAGATGTGGACGGAGGAGAAGGAGACACCGTCACTGCCTCTCGTTGCTTTCGGGAGTACGTGCGCGTCCTAGCAGTAGTACCTCTCTTTCGGGTAGTAGTGGTTGGTGTTTTCTTGGAAGGGGTTTTCTTCTTCTTTTTCTTAGGGGCTTTCTTCTTAGGGGTTTTCTTCTTGGGCCTTTTTTTTGGGGTTTTGGTTTTGGCTTGGGCATTAGGATCCCATTTCAAAAGTGAACGAATCATGACACCTCCTAAAGAACCGCTACCACCAGGGGTCAAAATGATTTGTTTTTTAGTGCGTGGATCGATTCTAGGATCGGCCAGTTGTGACTTTAAAACCACTATATGTTTTTCAAAAAAACGTTTGGTTTGATGAGGGATGTGAATGATGCCTTGAAGTAATTGACGTGCTGTCAAAGTAAGCCATCGTAACACTTCTTTGAGACTAGCTTCTAATAATTTTTTCGCGACTGATGCCATACAGGGCACGAATCAATTTGGCAGGAGGATGAGATTGAAAGGAAGTCATCTCGAAAAATGTGAGAAAGAAATGACGCGATGAATGTTTTTATAGTTTTTTTCGTTCAGAGGGTGGCTGAAGGAGGCATGTAAATGACAGGACCTCCTTGACACCAATGGTGAAACAAACTGGTACGAAATCTCAAATATTCGGGAGTGGTAGGTTTTAAATCAATGAGTAAATACGCATGAGGTGTTTGAGTGGCATTGTCGTACGCATAATTCAGCCAAGGAGTGCCTAACTGTTTGGCTAACACCTGCACTTGATATTTGTCTCTGGGGCTTTTAAACAAGACCACGTAATGAGCGCTGAGAATGATGGTACGATGGGCTTTACTTTGTTGAAATAAATTTTGAGTAATGTAAATGATGCTGGCATTCCGATGATGTCCTTTTCGTGTAAACCAAAGTTTAATTTCTTCTTTGTCTTCTCCTAACACGTCATCGAAGATGACCAGATGTGTTTGACTCAAGTCAGACACGATCCCATCGTCTTCGCGAGGAATGCCTTCGAAAAACGAAATGGCTTCTCCTTGACTTTCAGGAATTAACTTGTAAGACGATTGCCACTCTTTGTAACACCACACGATACGTTGAGGAGGACGATCAAACACATGAGATTTGTCTTCGATGAAACGTTTGACAAATTCGGTTTTGCCTGAACGACTCGGTCCAGCAATCAACATGTTAAAGGGATGGCGCAGATACAAAGCTTCCCAACTTGGACGATCTAACTTTTCGTCGATCACTTTGACCACAGAAGAAGAAGGGCAGAGGAAGATGTAGCCATGACTGAGGTAGAAAGAATTTTGAGAAGAACACGAAAGACACAATACAATTATACGTTTCAAAAACGTTTAATGTTTTTCAAACAAAAAAAAAAAAAACAACAAAAACATTTACAGGTCATGAAGTACGAAAACGCATACAGCAAAAATGGTGAGGTACAACAATAAGGCCACCACTAAAAGAATCAAAGTTCTGTATAAACAAGTCATTGTACAACAACCACACACTCGATGAATAGGTGTCCTACGAACACGCACTGGTATTCTTGTCTCTGTGCTGGTGGAAGAATGAAATGCCTCTGACGGAAAGGTGGTTTGTTCCTCAGGTGTTTCTATGGGTACGACGGTGTGGTCTTCTTTTTCTTCTTCTTGAGCTTCGAGTGTGTCATGGTGAACTTGGGTTTCAAGTTGTTCACTTCTTTTTGTCTTGGAAAATTAGTGACGCGTCAGGTCCTTGGCAGAGTGTGCCACTTCTTGTAGCCAAGCATCGAAACCAACACTTTTCCAGTCACGTACATCTTTCCAATCGTAAAGTTGTTGGTGTAACCAACTAGCGATGCACACTTCTTGAAACGTATGACCTGTAGATAAAGTTTGACCAATATCTTCTTCACACAGAGGTACACAACTAGTGTTTATCACGATTTTCAACACTTTGTGCACAATTTGTCTATCGTGTGCCGATAAATCGTGAAAGTCATGTCTTTTTGTATGTACCGTTCATCAAAATAGTCCAAAACAAACACGGGTCCTCCCAAATAGTCAACCATAAACACTGTTCCTCCAAAATAGTCCACAACGAATGTCCTGGGAAACGAAATATAAGAAAAGTAGTCACTAACACACACACCGCATAGCGTCCAATATTCAATGGAAACAGTTCCTGTATCAGGTGTTTATAATCCTCTAAGGTCTGAACACTATCGTTGACTTCCTTCCACGGAATACGTTTCACAAGTGAAGACCACAGTCCTGGCTTGGTTTGCTTTTATATCCAGGTTCCCAAGGTTGGTATCTTTTGTGATAGTCTACTCCACAGCATCTGTGATAGTTTCTCCCAACAATCAGTCTTCTCATACTGTGGAAGTAAGCATAGTTTAAAACTCAAGGAATGACTTTGAGTTTGCGTTTCACTTGTATCTTGACAAACTCTCTATAAATACGTTCTCGAAGCTCCGGAGGCAAACAACGAATGTGCTCTTCTAAACTAGTCATTCACAGTCACGTCTTTCTTTGTGACGAAATACTCACACGTTTGCCAAATGGAATCGGTGGGTAAAGGATATCCAAGATGTTAAGTGATGACCTTACACGTTAGACGACGTAAAGACGTTTCGTCTTGAGGTGACACTTCTTGTAAAAGTTTTTTGTATTCCTCTATGTTTGTCACTTTTTTTTCCTCAACGTCGTTCCACGGAATTCTGTTTATCACTCCCACATTGTAGGTAGAAGTCGTGACATCCAAAATCTTACAAGCCCAATTTTCTTTTCGATCAATGTCTGACCATTTAAACAACTTGGCACTAATCAGCTCTTTTTACCATTCAGGTACCACTGGTTAAAACGTTTATGTCGTAAAGGATGCAATTGTTCTTTGCGTTTCACTTGTATCTGAACCAACTCTCTGTAAATGCTTTCTCGTAGCTCCGGAGGCAAACAAGGAATGTGCTCTTGTAAAGTATCCGACATGGGTTACTTCTTGGGACCGGCGTCCGGCTCATCGTACCCGTACTCATCACCAACCAAAGGCAAGTACTGACGACGCGGAGACCATCTGGCATGTTCCATGTAAGCCGAGTCTTTATACTCCCATTCATGAAGAGTCACACCACAACTGAAACACTTGACTTGATCCCCTTCTCCCAAGTAGATAAATCCGGATCTGGCTAATGCTTTGGGAGTAGGTCCTTGCAGATATTTAGGCCACTTATCTTGGAACGTCTGGTATCGCCTTTCAAAGTTGCAATAGCCAGGCAAAGTCACAGGCAGAGTAAAAAATTCTTTGCTGTAGGGATGGCATCCGCAGGTAGGTACACGTTTAGCATCCCCAATAAAGAAGAAAGGGCGTTGTGCATCGCTAGTGGGGCGGTAAGGCACACGCACGGCATCGCTTTTGAGGGTCCCAGAGGAGGAACGAAGAGGTCGTGCTGCATCGCTGATGTCAAAGCGTACGGCATCCGTCTCGTTGCATGGCACCGCAACGCACTCCAGGTCGTGATCGAACTTGGAGTTCACAGTAGATCCCTCACTTAGTGGTTGTGTAGAATTAGTATTCATCTTCTTCTTTTATCTTCTTCTTGATCGGTCAACGTTTGGAGTCCTAATGAATGGTTGGTCTTGGAACTTGCTGCTTTTTTATACTGAAGATTGGCATATCCGTACGGCAAAGTGGTGTGGTCTGGTAGTCTCACTCGTTTCTGGTACACAATTTGGTAAACTTTTTCTAAAGGACGACTGACGATTTGGTGATTTGGTAACCGTACGATTTTGTGAGGTTCAAAAGTTTTCACTCGAAAGTCTTGAACTTGTCCAGACTGCAAAGCATTTGTCAAAACCTCAAAGTTGACCACTCGGCTGGTTCGATAGTTCAGGGTTAATCCTTTGACTTTCTATTTGGTGTGAAGTTGGCCTTGTCGGTCTCGGTATCGGTACCCGTAATTTTTAGGGCCACCGCTGGCAAAACTCAGGATCGTCTCTTGAGGGTGCTCGTCCGTCCATGCTCCTAAGCGATCTCCTTCGATGGTGGGATGTGGACAACCAGGGCGATAGATGTACATACAACTGTCGGTGTCAAAGTACAGGACACGATCTCCCAACACTTCTAAAGCCTCGTCGTACAATTTCAAGCGAGCATGGGCTGCCACGTAGCTGCAATGACCACATTGCTAAACTCGTCGGGGTGTACAAACTTGGATTTCTTCTTCCCAATTGACCAAGATCAAATCTTCACGGATGATTTCTACGTGTTTGACTAGTTTTCCTTTGTCGTCCACCAGTTGAAAGTAGCGACTGGGATCTGCCAAGTATTTCGTCTTGGGCAAGATTGTACGTTGTGCCATTTTTCCCCACAAGTAATTCAGCATGACTTTAGCAAACGATCTTCTTCCTTCGTTCTTTTCTACGTCTTCAAAAGTGATGCCTTCTACAACACTGTGCTGTTCTTTGAAATGGACTTGGTCTTCTGGCGTCTGACACCAAGATGGGTAGCCGCTGGCTTCTTGTTTTAGTTTTAGAAATTTTTTTGGTATTGTGCTGTGGTAGGAAAGTGCCAGATCTCGTACACTTTCAACAAGCGGTATCCTCGATCCAGAGCCCGAAACAATTCGGCGCTGACCCACATTCCTGTCAAAGCGCGTTCTTCCTCCGTGTGGTGACAGGGGTGATCTTGATTTCATGTTTCGGCACACGTACGGCATAAAGGAAACATCAGTTTTTGGCAATGATGGGGTAAGATGGGATGGTACAAGTTTGTCGGGGTAAGACTTTGCATTTGATCAATCCTTCGTATTGACGAATGTGTTCAACGTCGATGTGTTCTGTCAAGATTTCAGGGTGTCCGTTAGGGAATCGTTTGTATTTGCATACCCAATGATACAACGAACACACGTCGATGTATTTGATTTCTTCTCCTCTTGATTCGTCTACTTCGTACAACAAACGCGTGGCATGGCATTGGTTCGTCTCCCAAACAAACTGTGGCGTTGATCCAAAGGTTCGATGTCGACTGCGTTGTAACTTTCGGCAATGCGCCTAAATTCAGGATCGGTTTTGAAACGTCGATCGTACTCGTGCTCCCGCGTTTCTACAACATGGTATCCTTGACTTTCTAACTTCAGACGGCGTTGGTAGGTGCGTTCGTACAACTCTTCCATGGTGGAATCTGAAAAAGGATTTTTCAGGTGTGTTTGAGGAAAACAAGTAGGGCATCCGTGAAATAAGCATCCCTGAAATTCGTACACCGTCTGAGGGTTTCTAAATCCCAACCATCCACAGAAAGACTGCCTATTTTCTTTTCTCCTCCTCCGTTTCTAGCATGTTGTATCCATTTGTCTTCCTTTTGGCACAAGTAATGCAACCAACGCAATGACCGAGTATTGACGACTGGCAAAGAAAGAAGTGTTAGGGTTTATGATGGCTAGTTCGTTCTCGGGCATGAAGTTTTTAGTGTACACTAAGGTACAGGTTTTGGGTAGGGTGCACGCTTCTTTCAAAGGATCGACTTCTCCGTGATCTAGAAATAATTGTCGAAACTTTCCACAGCAACGGCGCAAAATGTCCACATCGGATCGGCAATACTTTAACATTTCTTCTTGAAAGTCAAACGGTTCTGACTCGTGAGCGTGGTACCAAGCGTGAAAGGCTTCTCGGTGTTCGGTGTGCATTCCGTCGGGGTCGTAATAGTCAAAGTCAGGCAAATGCGGCAGCACGACGTGTTGATTGGCTTCCGAATTGAAGAAGTGGGGGAAAATATCCTTTAGCCATTTATGTCATTCCAAATGTTTTAGGCATTCGACTCAAAGGCATGGCTAAATAACTAATGGAATCTTTGAATTGGACTTGTCCCTCTTGCATGTAGATGAGTTTGGCTCCGTTCGTGTTGACTTTGGGGCATTCGGTACCTTGTTGTGAATAATATTTTAACAGAAACTGTTCATAGTATCCCGAGAAATTGTGAGCCATAACGGTAGCATAGCGATGACAGTCCCCGTAACGTTGAATGTCCTCTTTGCTCCAAGTGTCGTCGGTAGGGTCTAAGATCCATTGAGCAAACTCGGGTAGAGTGTTGGGGCCACGAAAGATTTTTTCACGTCCTCCTGGAATCCTACTACAATGAGGACAGTGAACATGAATTGGTTCTTGTATGCACTTCTCACAAGCCCGATGAGCCTCTTCGTTTCTTCTTCTTCTACTTTCTCATTGATTTGGCGTGAACTTTTCATCTTGATATCCAACTTGGATCTGATTGAGTTTTACACAGTCTCTCTCCCTATATATAGAGAGACCTTCATACCCTCAGAATCACTATTCGTTATTCAACTTTCAAACAGTTAAGATGGAAGAGTCAAGAAGACAGATTGCCTTTCTGGTCAGAGATTTACAGACAGTCGTTCGAAAGTATACCACTTTCAATAAGACCAAAGACTACTCCTCCTTACCCTCTCGAGATAAAAGTCAAGATACTTGCTATATCTGCCAAGAGAAAGGACATTGGGCTCCAGAATGTCCACAACGTAAAAAAAAACAGGGAAAAGAAAAGGGAGAGAAAGGGAAAGATACCTGTTATCACTGTCAAGAAAAAGGACATTGGTCTTCAGAGTGTCCTAAGAAACAAGAGCACAAACAAGAGAGGGAGGAAGCAGAGGGATCTTCAGCCCTAGAAGAAGAAGAAGAAGAACTCATCCCCGTTGTCAAGAAAGACAACAAGGCTAGACGACTGGAAGACAGTGAAGAAGAAGAAGAAGAAAAAGAACCCTTGATCCCTGTGAAGAAATTCAAGATCTTATTATCATTCAGAAAGCCATATTTGTGATTCAGTTTAAATCAAACTTGGAATGTGGGCATTTATCGTCAAGCTCTTGGATGAGTCAGATATTGAGTGAGATCCATGCATATTAATGATGTAATCTTGCATCTGATTGGTTCAACTTTTTACCACTCTGGAGGCCATATTGCTGATCATATTTTGACCAAACTTCTGATATAGGCTTATATGATCAAGATCATATGATAAAGATCTCACATACATTTGATAATGAGTGAGATCCACACATATGAGGTGACCTTGCATCTGATTGGTTCAGTTTGTTACCACTCTAGAGACTATTTTCGATTAAATTGTCAAGATGTCCAGTGATTGTATTATGAGCAAGATCTGCATTTTGTAATGTAATTTAGCACATTTAGAAATAGCTCTCAAAAATCGTATGCTATGTAATCAGCTTTGGTTACCTGTCTTCCCTCTCTAAAGTAAGGAAAGCAACCCATAATATTGATTATTGAGAATCACAGGTTTGTGGTTACAGAAAGACTACATTTTAGAATACAAGATGTATGCATTTTATGAAAATAATTCACAAAAATTAGCTCCGTAATACACCATACGGGCTAAAATGATTAATTTGTAATTTGTAATTTGTAACTAAAGAAAAAGTATAAAATATAAATATTGTTAGAGAAAATGTACAATTGTAGGCCAGCAAAAACTATGTGCAGTGTTGTAATCAGAGTTTATTTACATTAGTATAGATATTTGTTTGCAAGTACCTGGTAATTACTCTTTTTGTAATAATGATTTTGCTTCAGTATGAAACAATTTCTTGCAAAATCCATGTCAGAGTTTATAAATTTATTTGCAGGGAATTAAATCCTGAACTTTGGTTTATTTGAAATTCATAAATATTTAGAAGCAAGCTTGATATGTTCTGTTAAATAGAGTACGACAGTTACTAGGATTGACATGTTAAAGGGCATAGATCATTTGTAATTTAGGTTATCACAAGTGTTGTATATTATTTTATGGCATTTCACATATGAAATGCCATTATTCACAAATTGTTTTCTGTATTTTTAGGTTTTAATAAAACAGAATACCCCAACATGCTTTTCTCCTCAAAAGCTTTAAATTTTTGTTACCAAGAGTCATGAAACAGTTTCCTCCTCATTCGTCCCATCCATTGTATGCCTGATTTCCTCAGGATCTTTGGCAGAGGCACTAAAATTGACAATCTAGTTGCAAAGTTGTATTCAGGCAGGGATATTTCACATATTTTTGTCCTAACTTAATAAAACTTACATATTAGACTTATGAAGTAATATGTTTGATAGTTTGGGCAACAATGGAGTGCTGCAAGTTTTACTTGTCCATTTCCATGGCAACAAATATGGTAGAAAAATGTCAAATATATTTTTTCATAGTGCATAACTCAAATGCTTTAATAAACTTAAAAAAACACATGTTTTAAATTAAAACAATGATATCAGCATACAAAATAACCAACTTATATGAAATTTTTAATCAGTTGTGGATCTTTTTAGTTCTTCTATGTATAAGTATCGGTGAAACGAAATAGAACATAATCACTAGATACACATAAAGCATATATTGCGCATCCACCTCTGCGGGCTGATTTTCTGACTATTAGACGCGATTAAAATAATAAGATTAAATATAGTATAGTGTCATTTAAATATGCAAATACTTTGATATAAAACATTATAAGAAACAGTGTTAGAATATTGGTTGTCATGGTAACGACAAGCATTTCTAAAATACTTGTAATGATAAAAAGAGACTTCATTCCTTTTCTTCAATGAAAATTATTAATTTCTTTTAGTATGTCAATTACAAATATAATTATTTTCACGTGCCAGCTTTCACTCACACATTGAAACCCCATATACTGTACACAAAGTTTGTCCCTATTCAAAGGACTAGGTAAATATGAAAAATATAACGTATTATTAAAGACAAAGGTATGTCTATGCAAAATAAATAAAACAGCTTTTAAAATAAATAAAATAAATTTTGGACATTTTCTGAGGCCATTACAGTGATCTAAAGTCCCTAGTCCTTTGTTCAAATACAATATGGGTCATGTATCCTCAGGTCATGTATCAAATTTCATAGACGCTTGGTAAAAGTATAAACTCTGTAATTATATGTTTATACATTTGAATGCACTTGATAACTGATGTTTATACATTGTAGTAATAATATTTTCATTAAAAATAATTAAACTCAAATGGCCTTTATCGTGTATACCTGTATGGGGTTGCGGTATATATGCATGGCATTCCTCTAAATATACAGTTAAAGAAGGTAAACAATACAACCATAAATCTGAAGATTTTAAATTGGCAAATGTAGTAAACTAGTCATGAAAGTAAATATAAAAACATGAAAGCTCACTGATATTGATTTCACACAAATAGTATTGAGGGGCAAATAAATAAACCAATTGTCAAAAACTGCTATCAACACTACTCTTCCTGTACTCCTAGCTACTAGTGGTATGCCTAAAAACACACACCAAGGCAGATGTGTACATCACATTTGGCACATCCAAACACTGACAACTTTTCTGTTATTATTTTTGGAGCACTGCTTGCATGTGCTCCACTTTTTTCCCAATCTAGCCTGAGAGTGTCTGTGCAGCAGGAACAAGGTTTCTTTCTTTGCACCTGGAAAAGTCCTCAATCAGTATTCTGACAACATCAATCTGGAATTCCAGAAGCGTGTACTTCTTAATCTTCTTCAAATTGACTGTGTCATACAATATAATAAAGGGATTGCTGAGGAAATGAAAAAAATATTTCCATTATTTCTAGCTGGTCCTTCCAGCCAGATAATTGAAACAAAGCTGCAGTCAACTCCACTCACATGAATCTGGCAATTTTGGACTACTGATGCCTGAGAAATCTCGAGCCTCTATCCATCCTTTAGTCTGTGAAAGGCTGTCTCTTCTCCAGTTGCTGCAATGGTAATGGACAGAACGTTGACCAGTGAATAAAAGAAAAAATTACTTGCATGAATTTCCACCTGCCATAATTCCATATATGAAATGTGGATAGTAGTATTTACTCCCCAGGAGACAAATATTGTATCGGTACCTAAAAGCTTTTTCGTGAGAGCTCAATAGCAAATGCAGATATACAAAAGCTTGAGATAAAAATGATAAATATCAGCTTGAACAAAACAAAACTTGCCGATTAAGAGTCCTTCCTAAAAGTTGCAACCAAGTTGCCATGTTGTCAAAAAAAGCTGTGTCCTCTACATAGCCTGCTGGGCCCCTGCAACTCCTGAGGGAAACCTGTTAAGGTGGATTTCACTGGGCTACATACATAGATTTCATTGGATTCCAAAGTTCAGAACAGCTTAATGCTGGTTAAAAACATGTCCAGTGTTTTTTACAACACTGGAAGCCAGCAGTTTCCATCTGTCTGCGACAAACGATTCCCATGAGGATGAAGTTAAGAAAAAAGTTTTTCTTCTCCCCTTGTTTCGGTGTCTGTCAACTGCTGTTTACATTCATGCTACTGGCTGCATAGCTATTGATCTGGTCTGCTAGCAAGTGCAATAAGTTTTCCTCAAACACCAAATAAAAGTAATACAGTGGTGTAGCATATTCTAGCAGAAGGGCTGGTCCATTGGGTTCAATAAACTCCCATATGTCAACAGCAGTGGCAGCTGATGAACTAAAGTCATCATCATTGGAATAGCTTGACTGACTGTCCAGGTTGCTAAATTCAGGAGCAGTCTCCCACTCCACTTCCTCTTCATCTGATGACAGCTCCACGTCACTAAGATCATTAAATTTTATATCACTGCCCTCTTCAGTCTCTTCTAAATCAGAATCTGACACCCAATCAGGCAATGGTAAAACACGGTTAGTCTCTTCACTATCAAAGCCTGAAGCACTTGACTTGTTGTCCTTGTTGTCTGACGATTCCATTTTTTGACATTTCTGTGTTAAAGATTCGCATTATGCGGTGCAACAGTGTCACTATGATGTAACACCAAACTTATCAAGATCAATGTAAAAAAAATTACATCTGCGATTACTTTCGATAATTACCATAGCTCAATCCAGTCACTAGAATAACCTCATACTTGTTCTTCTCTGATGTTGTTTTGAAAGGACAAATAACAATAACATATACTGAAATATGTTTGTAATCACCTTTTATATGTACACCAGGCAAGCCCAGTGAGACCACGAATAACTCGAGAAAATATGTTTTTGTGAAGGAAGTGTCTATTCGCACGGCAACAGTGTACCAACTTTTGGAAAGACTATTCACATGGCTGCCGTATGCCCACTGTAGTAAAGACTGTCTGCACGGCGACCAGTGAGTGTATTAGGGACAAGTCCAAAATATTCCGAATGATGTAAACTCAGCTAAGGATAACATATACCCATCAATACAATTACAGGTTTGGTCGCCGATTTATCGGACTACAAAACACTATTTAAAACAAGGAAATTGTTCCGTAGTGTGTAGTTCGTAAGGCGGCCATGTACTAAATTTTACAAAGACTATTCGCTTTTCTTACATGTACACACTGTCGCTAACAATATTTGTACTGCGACCGGTGTCTGTCTCACAGTTTGGATTATAATAATTATGATACGGTGTGCAAACAGTTAGAGGCTTTTCCGTGAATTAGCAGTTTTCCCAAAATAACAAATTTCATAATTCAGTTTTACTTAAACAATCCAGATTTTTTTTTTCAATAGACAGCTATAACATAAGCAAAGAAATATCATCTTCCAACGAATCAATCAATGTAATCGAGTGGAAATAAGTCGATCTATCACGCAAAAGATCCAAGATGAAACCCCACTAAATACATTTTTTGAAGTGTATGCTTTGTTATCTTGAATTAAGAAAGAATTGTGCTACTAAGATTTACTGTGCGAATTTACATTTTAAGTGTATGCTTTGTTATCTCGAATCAAGTAAGAATTTTGTTACTCAGATTTACTGTGCGAATGTACTCAAAACACATAAACAGCTGATGTTACCTACAAAATATGCTGCTTTTAAACTCAATACACTTTAGCTAGCCAACTTGTTTGAGCATAGAATGTAAAGTAATTTGTTTGTTCTCAGTGAATAACGGAAAAAGTTCATCGATTGAGTGACAATACTGTAGTTTTCACCCACGAGATTCATTCAATATTTATTCGAAAATTTATATTTCTACTGGAGTTGAAGGAGTATAGCATTGTACAAGTTTTAACAACAATCACTTGCAAATATAGAATTAAAGGTAATCAGTTGAAAAAAATGAGTATATTTTGCAGGTAAGGTACATGGCAGCCATATGAATAGATTTTCGTAAATTATATATACGGCGGCCGTGTCAATAGTCTTTCCAGATGAGGTACACGGTGACCGTGCGAATATTCTTTAACAGTTAAAGTACACAGCAGCCATGCGAATAGCCTCGTCCTTTTGTGAAGGTGATTGTACAGTTCTTGAAAATGTTATAATTAGTAACATCTGAACTGCGAATATATTCAAGCTCTAAATATTTAATAGCATCAGAACTTTAATGTTTAATTTTATTATTGCCAATAAAGCATTATCTTAGCTATTCAACGACGATGAACTGAAGCATTAAAGTCGATATATGAATGAACTAGATATTTCTTTCCAACTGAATCGGTACACAGCCAAGAGCACAAATGGCGTCATGCATGCCATGTGATGCATCTATTTTTAGACAAAGGGAATTTTCTTATTATGATCATTCACACTTTATAGCTTCGTTTGGATTGCAAATTTATGGTTTTAATATTTGTCAGTGTACTCGTAATATTGTTGTCTATTAGTTAGATATCATTTTCACAAAAATGGGTGATGTTAGAAAAAAAAACATGACTTTACAGCACTTCTTGAATTCTACAATATAGCAATTGTCCCATACATTTCTGACCTAAAAAATAAATATTATTTTTAGATAAATCTTGTATCACATAATATTTAGACTTTGCTTTCTTCTAATTGTATATTTTCCTTCATTTGTCAGCCAAATGAATTATGAAGAGGTACTTATACACTGGGATGTCCATCATTATTACCCTTTGACAGGTTCACTTATGGTTTCAAACTGATTTTATGAAGACAATAACACAAGCACGGCAGTTAACATCTTCAACAAATATATTTAAACAGCACTTTCACTGATTCTGTTCTTTAAACACACATTCATGTTTATATATTGATGTTGCAAGTTTCAAAACACCTAGTGATATATTTTCATCATGGAATGATAACAAATTATAACTTGCAGAAATCAAGCAGTGATAACAAATGATACCTTGCAGACTATGGTAGAATACGTAAAATGAAGATGATATAAAGTTTTGTTGATGGTTTACATTTGTCGTAATTCTTACAAAAATTACATAAGCCTGCTTGGTAAAATGTCATATGTTAAATTATGTAAGTCAGGTGAGCAATATCAGGTCCACTTGGACCTATTGACTTGCTTGTAAAATAGCAACCTTCTTTCTAAAGGAAAGGAAGGCTGTGGCCGATGGTAGTGACTATTGAGGATTGCAGGTTTCTGTTACATGGAGTTCTTCCCCTATCAAACAATGAAGCAAACCAGATCTTAACAAAAATTATATTGCAAGATGCATAAATTTCAATAGAACACTTCATAAATATTATGAAAATAATATACCTTAGGGATCAAAATGGATAACGTGTAATTTATAACTGAGGAAAACATCATAGAATATAAATACACATTTATGTTAGAGACGATGTACAATTGCACCCCAGAATAAACTTTGTGCAGTGGTGCAATTAGGGATCCAACATTCTTGACACGATTATAGATATTTCTTTGCAAATAAACTGTGATGGTATTTTTGTACCTAATATTAATTTTGCTCTAGTAAGAACCTATTTCATGAAAAAACCATGTCTAAGTTTGTAAAATTATTTGCAGAGAATTATTTCAAAAATGTTTGCTACATTTGACATTCTTAAATACTTGGAAACACTTAGAAATTTGGTATTACCAAAGGTAAAGAAACCCTTGGCCTTTACTAAAAAATAAACTGTGAATTATAATTTTGATTTGTGTGAAAGCCATTTGACTCTGTAGACCACACATTAAAGCATCCAAACTCAATCCAAATAGATACAAAGCAACATAGAAACTTCACACAAATGTGACTATTAAATGATATGTGTAACATACTTAAATCGTACATGGGGAATACATTTGGAATATTTCCTTTTATGTTGATATATGTAATCAGCGAGCAAATCTGCCGATTGGATTTTTAAAAAAAATAACACAGAATCGGCAAGGGGGCAGATTCCAAACCGCACGAGTTAATAGCCACCTCGTCAATTTGTAGAAAGGGAGTGGGTGTTGTCAATAATTTCCTTTTTCACTGATAGAAACAAATGTCTGTGGCCGCGGCAGTTGATTTGCATCTGCAGGAAGTAGAATGTGAAGGATTTGGCTATTAGTAATCTCCGCTACCACACAGGGACTTGTTCAAGAATACAATTTCCTTGCACAAGGAAATTGCACTGCTTCTTCGGTTTTGAAGATAACACCGTAATCTCTTCAAAATTTAAGTGAAGACATGAAACTGGTAATAAGATGTTTTAAAAACATTACTTCAATGTAAAACGAAGGGCGTGGTGACCAGGATGAGTCATGCATATGTTCGAATGAAGCAGCCTGAAATGGCCTAAAAGGGTGAACACAAATCACTAACAGCTAGTCTGTTTAGAAGTATTTTTAAAAAATCTTGTCAAGGATGAGAATTGCATATGAACCGATGATAAGTGTATGTTTGCTTGTACTGGAAATATACCCAGTATGTCAGCACATAAAAATGGCACCACCCTACTATTGACAGAACTTCTATAGATGAAAAGACCATCAAGTTTATATGTGTATCGATAATGTATCGTGTCGTAGGCTGTGTGTCGAGAATCGTATCGATGCATGGCAGAGGTGTATCGTTTCACCCTACTCAGGATAGGTGGTCTATTATAGCAGTGGTCTTTCAAGACAGAGTTTACTGTATACCGTAGTCATTCGAATACACTTAGGTTTACTTGCATAATATGCATGAGAATTTATGCTTTAGGAGAGTACTTCCAAATCAGTTTTCTAAGATTGTATCAGAGGTTGTATGCTAAAGGGAGATACGACTGGCAGAGGATCTATAACTAAGCCAATATGAAAACACTTGATTAATGAAACTTTTTAAAATTAACTTAACACTGATCGAATATGAAAACAGTTAATTATTGAGAAATACATTAATTCACTACTCACTCAGTTTAGAATTAGAAAACAGGGAAATTTAACTACATACAGAATATTGTTCTGTATTAGCCTAGGTTCATAGTACAGGCACAGATACATCGATTCTCTATTAATATGGTGTATAAATTCTGTACTGGTCCATTTGGGGATTTATGGTTGAGGCCAATATTTCAGGATTAATGTTATATGATTAATAGTTAATTAATAATTTAATTTACTTGTCATGATCAAGAATCTTCATTTTGAATCATCATTACTGTCAGTAATGGGAAGAAAATGTATTGACAGACGGTGCAAAGCAGTTATGTAATATTTCAAGACTTGAACTAGAGCTTCGCATTGCCAGCTTGGTTGCAATTCAATACATCCAACTCTGTATCATACAGTTAGCAGGCAATACAATACATATTGTGATACAGGAGCGATGATACAATAAGCATCATGATACAGACTCCTAGCTTTGCATGTAATGTGTATGTTTCTGTGTTGGTTTTATAAGTGTGCATTAAAATTACTATTATTACCAGAATATATTGTGACTATATTGCAGATTCTGCATATGGTTTTGTTATTAACTATATACAGAACTTTTTAAATTATTTAACCCCTAATGTTTAGGATTTCATTAACCATTTTGGTCTTCACAGAGCATTATAGGATTTGAAGATTTTTGTGTACTGACATTAAATCTACAAGCTATCTTTTATACAATACCTGAATTTGTAGTAAAAATAGAAATGTTAAACATATGATTCATTTATTATTGTATATAACCATATTTGACTTAAACAATAATTCTGATGTTTTGTCACTGAGACTGGTGGTTTCTATTGCCGAGTTTGGAGAACCAGTCTGATAACTAATGTTTACCAGATGGATAATTTTTATGGCACTCTAAAGAACAGTGCCAAAATCTTTAATACTTTAATTGAAGAGACAAAATGCTCTTCCATTTTCATCCTTTTCTCAGCATTTATTCATGTATGTTGTTGATACATCATCTTTATGTGCTACTACATTGGTGTATTGTCACGCTCTCAATGCAATATGTTTTGGGATATTTCAACAGAAGTACAGATATTAATGCCGTATATCAATCCAATATAGCTATCATGGTGGCCATGTTGAAACTCTTGTTATTGCTACTTTTCGTTAATGAATGGTTGTATCGACATGGTTATTTCACTAAAAAAACTTCTTAAGATGTCTTAAGTTGGTCCTAAATGAAAATGCTGCAGATCTGAAGTCCAATATGACTGCCATCAACCATCTTGACAAAATCTTATTATTGCTGCTCCTCCTTAACAGATGATCATATCAAAACGGGTTTACACAAAAAACTTCTTATAATGTCTAGTTGGTCCTAAATGAAAATGGTACAGTGAAAAATCCAATATGGCTTCCACCACGTCCATCTTAAAAACCTTGTTATTGCTACTTCTTCTGAACAAATGCTCATATCTACATGGGATATGCACTAAATACATCATATGGTGTCTAATTGGTACTAAATGGAAATGGTACAAATCTGATATACGTATTTCTACCATGACACCCATCTTGATAGTATTGTTATCATTACTACTCCAAAATGGAAAGTCATATCAACCTGGGGTTTCCACCAGAAGACTTATATGATGTCTTGTTTGTCCTAAATGAAAATGGTGCTAATCTGACATCCAGTATGTCCACCACAGCAGCTAATTTGAAAATCTTGTTACTGCTGATGAATATCAGACGGTTTCAACATTCAGCAGCTAAAAGGAAGAAATGGTATTTTCTTGAATTCATGGAAATTCTTTTCAGCCAGTAGAGTGTAAATCCCTTCAGGGGACTCTTGTAAAAATATCCAACAACTATTTCATTGTTTTGTTGTTCATAATGCGTTTGATATCAAATGACGTTTACATTTTCGTAAAGGCTTATTGTTTCTAGTCCAACACTTATTAATAATACCACCTGGATAATCCTGACTCAGTACAACACAAAACTCATAAAGCAATATAGATCCAGGCAGTAGTTTTGTTTGTCATCATACTCCCTCTTGTATTTATCGATTTTATCTTTCAGTGTTCTATCACAATATTATTTACACCAATTTCTGTTTTCAATTCAGTTTTTATTCTATATATTTTAGTTTATTTTTGCTTTAAACTGTATCAGTTATACCACTTAATTATAGTCTTTTTATTTACTTTGGATTGAATGCATCTGTTTATGTTGTCAACTTTTGTTTGAAATCAGTTAAATCTATTTTCAATCGTTTCATGCTTTTGTTTCTTTTGTCAATATTACCTTGCACCACACTGATGTTACCAACCTCTCGATCAACATATTATTTCATATCTGATTTTGATTGTCCAAACTCAGCATTTAGCTTGAAAAATTCAATGAGTGAAAAATTCTTTATCATTTTGATCATATTCAGATCTATAGTAGATAAAACACAAGTTGTTTTCATAGATTGAATCATTTCTTTTACATTTATCTTGTATTTTTGTTGTTGCCTGTCTTTTTTGGTTATTTCTGTTAAATCGTTCTTTATCTGCAACTTTGACAGGGTATTTAATGTAGACAATTGTCATCTACTTCAATTCAGTATTTTTTTTTCATTAAAATCAATACCTTTTTGATTTCTTGTTTATTTTGTTGTGTGTTAATATTCAGTCTGTCAGTAATTGTTGAGACTTGGCTATCATCACAGGTTTTTACAAACTAACTATTAGCTGCATCAAATCTGTGTATATTGTCAGCTAGATTGGTGATAAGGTTACTGTTGAAGTTTAAATCAATGCTGACATTTTTTACTAGTGCAGCATCTTTCTCATCCATTTTGTATCAATATTTAAAGGTTAGCATTAACTATGACTTCTTAAAGATATTACAATTGTGCTTTGCATAGACTCCGTCCTTCTGGTGTGGCAAAAATACATTACAGGCATATCATGACAATCTTTTGGTTTTTGCATCTTCATCTTTTATGCTGATATGCAGTCTGTTAATAGTACTCGTCTGTAACTGCTTATATTAGCCACTAACATTGTATGAAACAAAGTTAGCATGAAACAGACAAAGACTCCAACAAAGTAGAATAGTTAGCATTGAAATAGATTTTTGTGTTATTGATTCCATCGAGATAAATGTACACAGTTTTAGTTGTCAGAAACCCACAAATTGCATTAAATTCAGTACATAACCATATAGATCTCTGACTTTTGAATTCTGGCTATTTTGGGGAGCAATGGTAGCTCATTTGGCATCAGACTCATAATCCAAGGATCATGAGTTTGATACCCACTCAGATTAGTTCATATCCGTTGCCACAGTGTGTCCTTGGGAAAGGCATTTAATTTCCATTTCTTTGGCATACTATAGCCAGTGATGTGTTAAAAGTGTCATTAAAACAAACCAACCAAATAAACAGTTTTGAGTTATTGTTGGTGATATACACCATGTAATTGTTACTGAGTGATTTTAACTTTTGAGTTGTTTCAAATATTCAGCATCAATACCTTCTTTGTTGTAACTATTTGCAGTCATTCGCTCTTTAACTTTTTTTTATACACATCTCAAAGTTGTAAAAACTCTCTGGAAATCAAACACTCCTTGGTTCAGACTTGTCATTTATGTTATAAAAGATATAGGTTTTGATTTCATCAACAATATTGTGGTAGCCAGCAAGAATAAAATGATCGTCTGTGATCAAACAGATAGATTACCTTTCCTGTTGGATATATGATTATAGCTAAGTCAAAGGTACATGTAGGTGCTTTCTAATATTAAAAGGGGGGTGGGGAGACCATTTATTTCAGCAGAATATGATATGCACTTATAGGGGAGGTAGATTATTTGTAAATAAATAGTATGGGGTAAGTTTACTAATACCAAAAATAAATACTCATATGCAACAAATATTTATCACATTAATCTAAATTTTTATAAATTTAAGAAAATACTTTCATGTATTAATTGTTGCTATCTTGTGATAGACTAAAATTCTTTGAATTTACAAAGAGTGTGTGTAGCAATTAATTAGGTATATAGTAGCTAGAAGGTAATAGTTTGTAAACTTGCTGTTAAACCCTTCAGAGATTTTTACTAGGTGTTATTATTATTGGATTTTTATTGTTTATCCTAATCAAAATCTATTGCAGGTTCGAAAGAAAGTGTTCAGGAAAATCTGTGCATTTGAGCTAGTTAACATTTGCCCAAATTCTTTCAGCATTCAACCCTTATTCTTTCAGCACATTCTTTCAATTTTCAACATTGTTCTTACTTTATTGATAGCTAAATCCTCAACTGAAACAGCACTCCATATTTATAACAACCTATACCGCTGATGTTTTGAGACTGGTCATGTAATCATGTAAAACTCACTGTAGCCTACATTGCGATTATAATGAGTGCTGTTGTACAAACTGCTACAAACTGGCAATTTGTACATGCAAACTGAATTTTATTTCCATTTATAAATATAACCTAATCATAAATCAAAATATTGAAAGCAGCATTTTGTTTACAATGATGCAAATCAGTAGAAAATAAACCATATCCAGTTTTACGTGATCACATGACCAATATTCGCCTGTACTCCAAATTATGGTGGTAGAGGTTGATTGTTTTCTATTATTTGTAATTTAGATGCTAATAAAGCAAGAAAAACTTTGAAAACACGAAAGAAGTTTTGTGAACATTGTATCATCCAGCAAAAACTTTCAGATGTAGACTCTCATACATACTATTCTCCTGAACACATTCTTTAGAGCCTGAAAAGGGAATTCGATGAGAATTAACAAAATCCAATCCAGTAAAAAATAACCCCAAGCAGAGGTCCCTAATTCATGTGCTATAAGTAGTCTTATTTATTACTTCATTCCCAGAAATAGAAAGACGACAAGAAAATGTATACTTTTGGAAGGTTCACATCATTTAGTTTATGTTTCATTTTACTCTTGTCCTGTATCGATAGTTGAGTCTGTATCATGACACACTATTGCCAGAGTAAATATTGTGATTCATCGGCGCGTCAATGATATTGCACCAGCTGTAATTTAAAGATGAAACCTCACAATGACTCCCTGTATGCTCAGATCCCCTTAGGATCTAAAATTCATCACCATCTGAGTTGATGGAAAAATCAGGACATGTTTCTTACCAAAGTTAATATTTACACACCAGAACCTCACTCCTTCCTTACACTGATTCCTCAGGTTCAGGCTGGGGTCGTCAAATACAACCCGAGAGCATAGTCCTGCAGGGCCTGTGTGTGTCTGGAGCCTCTTTCCTTTGCATCAACAATGTAGACATGCGGGCTATTTTTTCAAACACTTCAAGGGTATATGACCAAAGGTATTTTATGATGAGAAAAATTTAACGATATAGTGTGATGTTAGATAGGGAAGGATGAATAAACAGAATAAACAGTTACATGTACAATTATAAGGTTTCACATTAACAACAAGTGTAGAGGAGGAAATTGGAAAACATATCAAACAACATAGACAGTTGAAAAGATAAAGAGTGTGGGAGTCAGAAAATCAGTTACATTCTTGGAAAAGGGGTGATATTCTGCTAAAATGCTGGATCAGCATTTAGCTGCTGTGTTGGTCTATAGGTCCTGCCCCTCAAGTGGTAATAGTTAGCCAATCATATTCTGTATGTAAGGGAAGTAGGTGTTGGTATGTCTTATGGTATATTTTGTAATAGTATATATAGACGGAGAAGAAATAAGAGGTTAAGTAGGAGGAAGTAAGTTTAGTTTTGAGACAGTTCTCTGAAAATAATGTAGCTAGGTTGTAGTGTAGTAACTTTGGAGAGGTGGACATGACATTTTCCATACAAAGTGTGCATATAAACAACAATTATCTAGAATGACTCAGTTGGTGATTTATTTGTACCACTACCCCCAAATCAATAGGGTCATATGGGTCAAGTGGAAATCCTTGGTCAGAGGTGCATCAACCACATAAGACCCCACTGCATGATGGTTGCTACAGACAATATCATTCATTGCGTACCTCAGATGTCAAGGGGGCAACCATGCCCCTTATCTCTGCTTCAAAGTCTCGAATCCCCTCCACTGGACAGATTCAGAGGTGATCACCCAAAATCTGAACAATTCGTGAAAGAGAAATATTCTGGCAGACAGCATGTCCAGACAGGGGTGAGCAGTCTTCACATAATGGTTTCTGCAGTGTTTCAGCTGTGGGGAAAGCAAATAATAGACTTGTTCACAATGAGGTTGAACAGCAAGCTCCCTCGTTATGTCTATCGAGTGCCAAACCAAAGGGCATGGGTGGTGGACGCCTTCAGTCAGATATGGGATCAACTGTATACATATGCCTTCTCACCTTTCAGAATAATCTTTAAGGTTCTTTATAGAACTAAGACTTCCAAGTCACGTTTCATCCTGTTAGCTCCCATGTGGCCCCAGCAGTCATGATTCGGTGATTTCCTCGACCTGTTAGTCAACGACCCCAGGAAATTACCACTGAGGAGGGATCTGCTGTCACAGCATAGAAGGAGCCTTTTGTACAACAATCCCCGAATTCTCCACCTTAATGCCTGTCTCATATCAAACAATCTGTCTGCCAGGACCAGTTGTACAGCAAGGGTGCCATATACATCACTCATGCTAGAAGGCAACTGACTTCCAAGATTTACAATGCCAAGTGGAGAATTTTATGTAATTGGGGCAATTGGAAATGCAGTGATCCTATCTGAGCACTTTTACTGCAGTTTCTCTTTGAGAAAAGAGATAGATCAGTATCCACCCTTAAAATCTATAGAGCTGACATCTCAAGTACTTAAAATTGTATATGGGCTCCACTATAGAGCTGGACCCACATCTCTCAGAACTGATTAGGTACTTTGAGTTCCAGGGTTGTTTATGGTTCAATTCTAGCTATGATTTGGTCTCTCTTCTTTGCCTATATGGGTTTATGGCCAAGAATCAGCACCTTCAGTACCTCATGTTCCTATTAAAATCCCTAGACTCTATCATATATGTATTGGGAATGATCAGGAAAGATTCATTTACTCAGGTAGAGCTTTCCGTTTCATTCTGCATAGATCAAAAAAGAAAAGAAAGGGTCATAGCTGTCTTTTTCTCCCTCTCAAAGGTTCCTCTGATATTTCCACTGTCTTAAGATGGATTGTTGGGACTATTTAAAGATTTTATCAATCTATAATGAAAAAGATCTTTCTTTGATGAAAATCAAAGCCCATGGGTCATGTATGTTGCTGCATCTTGGGCCTATTCAAATAAAATGAAAGTTGTCTTCAGGCGGCCTCACTCCACTTTGATCACTGTCATACCAGTGTGAGGGCATGCATGCTTTGGGCCCAGTTGTATCAGCCCAACAAGTTGTCAAGCCTTCCTCCGATCTGTAGTAGTTCACTTTGGCAATTTTTCTTAGACTATCTACGAGCTGGCAAATTCAGAAGCGCAGTAATATGTATGTATTACTGGTTTAAAAAATAACTTCTTTTTTTTCGGGGGGGGGGGGGGGGGTAAAAAAATTTTAATTAATTAGTACCTACCGGCTATTATTACTCAATTCCCTCCTTCATTCCTGCTCTGATGCTCTTTCAGTTTGTTTTTTTGTTAAGACCTCCAATGAATAATTGGGGGAGAGAATGATCTCCTTGAACTGGGGACTAGCACCAGGAAGATATATAGAAATGCAAAAATAGCAAAGTCTTAAATAATTTAAATTAGTGTAAACCCCACCCCATCCAAACCAACCCCCCCCCAAAAAAAAAAAAAAAAAAAAAATTTACCATTCATTCTTTTGGTTTTCAAGATTTATTTTCCGCAACTTTATAATGTCATCATCTTTATCATATAGAGCTAAATCTTTGTTCATAAAACATGCCCTATGTGTACTCTTCCTTCAAGTCTTCCAGCTTGTAAATGACTGTATCATCTAAAATTGTATGCCTGATTTTAAATATTTCCTCTGCAAAGTTAGGAAGACAGACCTTTTCAAAGATTGTTTTGTATATCAAAATTCTGACTGTTTCATCTATGTTCAATGTAGGTGTTCCAATTGTAGCTGTTGCCAGGTAAACAAATAGCTTGATACATACTAGTGATCCGTTTCTTCTTTTCTTCCTCAACCTAAGTTATGTCTGTTGAGCTTTTATGAGTGTTATTGTATCCTTCAGTTAGCTTTGACAAAAATTAAGCCATTTTCTGGTTTCATTTTGAAATCCTTCCACATTCTGCTCAAGGTTCTGCTAAACTTATTTACTTCATATGCTTTTTGTCTGACTAAGTTGAAAAGTATTTGATGTTTTCCTTTTCCAGTAGATCCTTAATTTTTCTGTTGTAAAATTCGTTTCATTCATCGGATTATCTTCTCAGATTTTCACTCATTAAAGAGGTGAGCTATTGTACAACTCCGAGCTTTGGCAATGGTGTTGATGTCAGTGTCAGCACAGATAAAAGCATATACATATGTACACCCTCACTGAATGTCAACCATTCTTTCCTACCAGGTCCTAGGGAACAGTTTGGAGTGGTTTTCACAGCACTTGCATCCAGTGGTGGGGCTGAGGGGGCTAAATTCGTTCATATACATTAGTTGTACATTGTTGGTTTTTGTGTTTAGTTCAGGTTTTTGCACACTATAAATACTGGTATACCGGGAATCATCAAACATGGTGAGGGGTCCATCTTGACGAATAATACGAAAATGTGGGTCACTGTGACCTGGGGTTTGCACTCTCTTGAATAGTGTTTGAATTTAGTTGGTTACCGTGAAACATGCTTGAATCTGAGTTCGGCTCCAAAAAGTATTGGAAAAGTGTTTGAAAATGTTCAGTAGTTTTTTTAAAGTGTTTTAATTTCAGTACAAATGTATTTGATTGAAAAACACTATTTACTGACATAAATATCAAGAAAGAAAATGAAAGATCCATTATAAAATTTTAAAAATCCCATAATCCTTAAAATTTTAAATCGGTGTTGAGTTCCATATGTATTCATTAAGACTCCAGTTGGGTTACTCGCGTGCTTATTAGTACTCAGTCTTCGTTTTGATTGTAAGCATCACACGATGTAATAAATGGACGGTGTGTTGACTGGGCCATTTAGGCCAATAAAAGAAAATTTGGTCAAGTGCTCAGCAATGGAAAGCGTTGTTTCAAACAAGACTGCCATAAATTCTATACACTGTACATTGTAAATATTGGCAAGGCCAAGCGATAAACAAAAAAGTAATGTTGTATTGGTCGAAAGGCATTAGATCGATGGTAGCTGTGGTCACCTTATGTCATACTGATTGTAGGAACATTACAAGCAACTTAATTATCGATCATGGTAATGGAAAATATGAGCTTCAGAATCGGACGTTTCTCGCCCTGTTTCACCAAAAGTCTCTCTAAACAGTAGAAACTTGCTTGCAGGATACAGCATTACTTTTATTTAGTTAAAATCAGTGAAGACATACCATAAAACTAACATCAAGTACATAATCATTAGAATCTGGCAACTTTGCTGAAAATGTATATGCATTTGACCTTAGCTCTAATGTCCCCACCAACAGTATAACTAGGGACTTGTAGAGCTAAAATAACCTCAGCTAGATCAATGAGCAAAATATCTTTTGCTACAACGTGAAAAACTCACAACTTATAAACACTGGCAAATAAGAGTGCTAACTCCCATGCTTATGTGGATGAGTTGACAACACCTGTACCCCCATGCCCCAAAGCCCATTGAGCTACAATATTTTCAGCTAGGCCTAGTGTAAGCAAAACTAAATATTTTGCAATTCTTGTTGAAAAATGAAGTACTTAATTCTGAAATAATGAGAACTCTACCTGCCATAATAAACATTCTTCCCAAGTTTATAGACGGTTAATCATGTTCCTTGAAAAGTGCTTAATTTTCCTTATGAAATAGATATATAAACCATGATATATATTTTTCTTTACTGACATTGGTTACATTTTCTGTTTTAAGTTTATTTCTCAAACTCTTTTCATGATAACATCATCAGGCTGTATGATTGAATGTATCTCTATTAGTACCACACCCACACCACAAAGGAAAATCAATGCTAACTGCCAAAATTTCACATTTTATTGGCTTTGGTTAACTTTGTGCCTACAGCTTGTGACCAACAATGTTTTTTGCATGCTGTCTGTATACTGTTTTGCCTAGATTCATGAAAGTTGGTGAGGGGATGCATTTTGATGAGTACTACACCTTTATCAAAAACCTAGGTCACTGTGAGATATATTTCATGATTCACTATGTTAGTTGAATTTTGTGTTTTAAGTTTATTTCTCAAGCTCTGTTCATGCTAGAATCATCAAACTAGATGACTGAATGCAACACTATTAGTAACATACCCGTACGACAAAAGAATATCAGTATGACCAACATTTCACATTTTAGTGGCTTGAATTAAGTTTTTGCATTTAGCTCACGACCAAATAGCATTTTGTACATATACTGTTATATCTAGATTCATGAAACTTGGTGAGTGAATGCTATGCATTTTGACGAATATTACACCCTCATCACAGAAGTTGGTCACTGTGACCTATATTAAATGCATCACTGAATTGATTTTCTGCATAATAATGTTTACAATGGCTGCTGGAGATTTGTGAAAGTAGAGGTGATGTATGTAATAGTTTCACTTTCTCAGCCCAAGAGTATTTTGAAAAGACATCTATGACTTAAACTGTATTTATATTCTTTGTTATATTGATCATATACTTGCAAGTCTACAATATCTGCTTGCCATTGGTCATCTACGTTACAAACATATACTTATTTGTATGGAAGTATTATTCTCACTTGCTTGACTAAAGTGTAGGTAGACCATCTGGTCAACTATTCTTTCAATTCAGTGTATTTTCTTGTCATTTTGCCCTATTTAAATTTTTTGGCACAATTGAGTGATATTTGTATAAACAACAGGACTTTCAGGATCATAGTAAAGATATCTTTAATACTCTTATTTTGTCATCCATATAAATGACATTAAAACATTCTGTGTCTTTATGTGTTTTCATCAAGCCTACAGGATATAATGTACAACAGATAATTTTATTTTCAGCAATTTGCAATGTTTCTTTATTATTTTAAAACAGCCACTTGTTGTTTTAACTATAAATTTGGTTTTTCAGACATTCTGGATCTGATTTTGTTTAATCATCGCTCGGCCTTGTAAGATATGTGAGATCTTTCATCTTGTACTGTGAATTTAGACAAACAGAAATTTGTATACTTACTCACATCAAAGATGTAATTGATTAATTTCTTATATTATACTGTTTTATCCATCTTTCTCGCAGCACTGATGATACACATCTCAATGTGATTTCCTTATATTGACTAGTTACTAAAATATATGTATCATGATCACACCAATGATAAGATCAGTCATATTGAATTGGTTAGCTCACAATTGATACTATAGATGAAGCCCATGTGATAAAATTTATGAAGTACATTAGATCTAAATAAAGTTTGTGTGCTTCAGATTTTGGTAGGTTTTGCACTGTTGTGATACAAATATAAATTGTTATTTTATCTATTTCAGATGAAATTGATGATACAAATATAATGTGTTATTTTATCTATTTCAGATGTCATTGATGAAATATCATGAAGGCATTTTGGTGTATAAGTTACATCAGTTACATACTCTTCTGCCCCCTCAATGTACACAGCTTTTTTTTAAATGCTATTACAAACGGAAGTAAGTAATAATCTCTCTCTCTCTCTCTCTCTCTCTCTCTCTCTCTCTCTCTCTCTCTCTCTCTCTCTCTCTCTCTCTCTCTCTCTCTCTCTCTCTCTCATACACGACAGAGCAGCACTCATTTTGGATCCTAATTCGTGAATTCTCTAAGAACAAAAGGTAAACACATACATATACATGCGCTAAAATAGGCTACAGTTGTTCAGAGCATACAATCGGTGCAATATTCCAGCCAGTTTTCGCGAACCTGACGTCTCTCTCTCTCTCTCTCCACACAAACACAGACACACACATATATATATATATATATATATATATATATATATATATATATATATATATATATATATATGTGTGTGTGTGTGTGTGTGTGTGTGTGTGTGTGTGTGTGTGTGTGTGTGTGTGTGTGTAAAATAACGATTATTTATAACATTTTACAGGGGACTGGGAGTTTTAGAACGTTATAACCGAGAAACTCTTTATCCAAATGCATCGTTTAGTTTTCAAAATGTTTATGTACTCGTCCATGTCGATGATATTGGACATACACGTAGTAAACAATTTATACTGGTATGATTACTCTCAGAACTCCTATGTAATGGTAATACATTTTTCAAACAATATAAAATTGTATATATACATGTTACCTAGTCCGAGTTTCCTCTGACACTTCACACCCCATTTTTGATATTTGAACAATGTCCAAATAAAAAAGTTAGGGTGTGAAGGGTCAGAGGAAACTCGGACTACATGTTACCATGAAGAAACAAAAAAGATAAACCAGTATGTTTTACCATCTAATGAAAAGTGTCAGCGTACATATACATGTACCAGCTTGCGAATCATAAAAATCACCTTTTTGTGTGAAAACATCTTCGTTGAATGACTTAACAACCAGTATATTAGTCCTTTATGTTTGTTTGTTTTGTTGTTTGTTTTTTTTTGGGGGGGGGGGTTGTTTTTTGTTGTTGTTTTTTTTTGGATGGCAATTTTTTTTCCATACAGTCATCTGTTCTTGGCTCTACTGGTCATAGACAGGAAGAGCTTATGGGATGGTTTGTCTGTCCATTAGCACAAGTTTGTTATCGCTACTCCTCCTAAAATATTTGAAGGATTGCCATGAAACTTTACACAAACATTCATCCCATGGTCTAGTTAGTCCTACATGAAAATGGTGCTGCTCTGACATCCAATATGGCTGCTACAGTGGCCATCTTGAAAATTTTGTTATTGCTACTCCTCCTGTATAAATGGTCATGTCAAGATGGGGTTTTCATTAAAAGACTTTTAATGATGTCTACTTATCACTAAATGAAAATGGTGTAGGTCTGACATCCCCGCCATGGCAGCCAAATTGAAAATCTTGTTCTCGTTACTCCTCCTGAATGGATGGTCATATCAACATGGGGTTTCCACTGAAATAATTCTTATGATATCTAGTTGGTCCTAAATGAGAATGTTGTACATCATACATCCAACATGGCCGCCATCTTAAAAATCTTGTTATCGTTGCTCCTTCTACATCAATGGTCATATCAACATGGGGTTTTCACTAAAAGACTTCTTATGGTGTCTACTTGGTCCTAAATGAAAATGGTGCCGATCTGACATCCAATATGGCCACCACGGAAAATTATGTTATCGCTACTCCTTCGGAATGGATGGTCATATCAGCATGGGGTTTTCACTAAAAGACAGTCTGTTAGCTTCACGTTGGAAGTTATTGATCCATTTCCGTCTGACCACCAAGTCTCTCCCGCAACAGAAAGACATTGGGTTGCATAGTCCTGCCTCCCAGGAGCGGAAGTGGGATGAAGACGTTCCTTCTGTCGTCGATTCGCATGAGTTTGATACAGAACAGGCCTTCGTGGCAACCTCTCCCTTTGGGTCCTTTGCCTCCTCCCATCCGTCGGTGAATGTGGCAGAGCAGGAAGAGATCTGATCTTTCGAAAAAGCGGTAAACGAGGTTTACCAATTTTTGCCCAGTGATCTGTGTCCAAAGCCATCAGTCTCTGGTGACACTAAAATTCTTTCCAGCTTGGAGAAGCTTTCTGGGTATAACTCTCAACAAGATCTCTTGTTGCTTCCTCACTCAGTTACGATTAAAGAGCCTTTCCAAACGTTTAGTAAAGACCAGGACTTTCCTTGACAACATAAGGGGTGGTCTGTCTTCCTCTCTACGTTGAGACCCTTGGGCTCTGTATCTATCTATAAGGTTCATACCCCATCCTGGCCCATTAAACCACCCACTTTGGATGCCGAAGGGGCACAAGTGGGTATTTCCATGGGGACCTGGGCTTGCCTCCAAGTTTAAACACTTGAAACTTTAGAACAAAATGCTAAGTTACTAGTAACTGTAGCCTCGCATGTCGACCTCTTTTCAGCAGCCTCGTTCAACCTGCTGAAGGAGGAATTTCTGTCTTCAATTGCCCTTCATCGTTTGTTGGAAGCAGTGGCGAAAACATCTTGGCATGTGTTATCCTTGTCCATGGCCTTGTCAGCCGAGCTTTCCGTCATCTGCAGGAATGTTGCTCTGCACATCTCCAAGGTCTTACTAGAGCACAGTAAGAACCTTCTGAGGGCTGCTTCACTGGAGGCAGCGACTCTCTTCGGAAGACTCATTCCCTCCGTGGCTACTCAGGATATCAGAGACCTTTGAAACCGCTCCTGGCCCATCGAAACTGGCCAAGAAGCAAAATCCTCACTGACCACAGGGTCCATCGGCGAAGTTCTTTAAAGCCACTCAGCAACTGTCAAAGCAACAACCCCATTTCAGAGCTCCTTCGCGGCAGTTGGGTCCTTGAATGGCGTACCACAAAGGCCCAGGGAGGAAGTTTGTGGGCCTTCCCCCTGCCCTAAGGACAAGGGTGAACAGCCCTAGAGACTCGTTCCCTTTCCTGCAGAGTGTTCCTATTCCATTAGTTCCCCCGTAGGAGCCAGGCTAGTCCTCTTTTCAGAGGCTTGGTCTGGCATAACAGTCGATGGCTGGGTCCTTTCTATCATAAAAGGTGTATATCGGTTTTGGTTTCGGGACCTCTCCCAGGTTCTTCCACCAGTTGAATATGGTGTGATTAAAGGAAGAGATGCACTCACTTCTTCAGAAGGGTGCAGTGGAGAGGGTGTTCAGTCCATTTAAGGTCACTAGGTATCCCAGTCCTCCATTATTTCGATTATTGGTTGATTCACAATGGCCGGCTAGAGTGCCTCAGACTAGAATTGTCTCGCTGTTGGTCCATAGTGACTAGGCAGGGTCTTTTACTCAACCTAGAGACATCGGAGCTTACTCCATCTCAAGATTTTGTCTTTGTGGAGATGAATCTTCTTATTAACAGAGGATTAGTCCGTGTCCTTTTGGACAGAGTAGACAAAATCTTCACCCTGTTGGAAGCACTGAGAGCCAAGACCGCGTCGTCGGCTCATCTTTTTCTTTCCCTGCTGGGGACCTTGAACTCCACAAGAAACCTGGTTCCCCTTGTCAGGCTGCACTTGCACTCTCTCCTATTTCTCCTTTTGGGGAACTGGAAACTGCACAGGGACCCTCTGAATGTTCAGATTTCTATAGGTCTGAATTTCCACCATCATCTGACTTGGTGGACAAATCAGGACCGGTTTCTGGCCAGATTCTCCATGCATGCTCTCAAACCCCACTCCTCTCTGTTCTCAGATGTGTCAGATTCAGGATGGGGCGCTCATCTGGAGTCAGAAGGACTGATTCTTCAGGGTTCGTGGTCCTGAGAAGGATCTATCCTCCACATCAACAGTTTGGAAACGAGGTCACTGTTTTTAGCCCTTCGGGAATGCATAGAGAAAATAAGAGGTCGCTGCATGATGGTCTCCGAAGATGACATGTCAGTGTAGCGTACCTCATGAGACAAGGAGGCACACATTCCCTTCTCTCTGCGTGGAGGTTTGGAACCTCCTTCACTGGGCAGCCTCAGAAGGGATTACCCTCTGAGTTCGAAACATTCCTGGCATAAATATTATTTCGGAGGACAGTCTTTCAAGGAAGGGAAGATAGTCCTTACCGAATGGTCTCTACACCAATCCTGAACAGATTCCCTGTTCTAACTTTGGGGGACACCATTTATGGCCTTGTCTGAAGGCCCCTTTTATGTTTCATCAGTCCCCGACCGGAGAGCTGGGCAGTGGATGCATTAAGCCTGAAGTGGGATCGTCTGTTTGTTTATGCCTTCCAACCTTCAGGATGATTCCTCAGGTACTTCACAACGAATAACACTGCTCAGCTTATTTTAATAGCCCCAGTGTGGCCCCATTGATTGTGGTTCAACGATCTTCTCGATCTACTGGTGGACCATCCCAGCACATTTCCCCAAAGGCAGTGGACTCTTTCCTACACAACAGCCCACAAATTGTCCACCTTCAAGCTTGGCTTATCTCAAACGATCTCTCCGCCAGGACACGTTTTCGAACAAGTCGCCAAGTGCATTATTCAGTCAATGAGACGATCTATGTCTAAGGTCTATGATGCCAAGTAGAGAATTTTTTGTAATTGGTGCAATAGGAAACGTGTCTATCCTAGCTGTTCCTTTATGAGCGCAGTGGCTGATTTTCTTTTCTTCCTTTTTGAAGAGAAACTGTGCTAGATTTCTGCTATCAAGGGCTAAAGGGCAGCCATATCCAACTCTCGCAAATTTTCTAAAAGCCCTGCCATTGGGACAGACTCTCGCTTAGCAGACCTGATCGGGTATTTCTTGCTCCAAAGACTGGTGTCTCGCTCACTAATGCCTAAATAAAGTCTCTCTGGTGTCTTTTGGTCTCTAACTAAAAACCCCTATGAACCGGTGGGTGAAGCTTCCTTCAAGAACCTTACCTCAAGAGTATTGTCTTGCTCTGATTAGCATCTGCGAGATCCAATAGCAAGCTTCATGGCCTATCCATAGAGCAACAGTTCTAGACCTTATAACAACTAGATTTAATGCCACTTGACCTACTAGACAATGTGAGATCATTGGGGTTTTTTGTTTTGTTTTGTTTTGTTTTTTTTATTCTGTGGCTAACATTGTTTAAACTCTCCTGTATCATAAAATAAGACCCTAGTAAAATGGATGTTGGGTCAAAATGTAACAAGTTAGTGGAATACTAGCAACTTAACTGATTATAAAATAATATTTAATTTACATTTGGAAACACAGTATTGTAGAATGTGACATATGAACTGGAAGGACATACGATATGAAATGAAGTTGTATCTACATCAACTTAAAGTAAGTATATTTCTGTAACTCCTACTGAAAATAATTAAATAATTAAGTTTTGTCATCACTTTCACCCGTAAATTTAGTAATATTAAACTTGTAGGGTCACCCTACAAGTTTAATATTACTAAATTTACGGATGGGGTGTCCAAAACAACAGTTATAAGAAAGTTTTGGAACTGTTAAAAAATGAATACAGTAGTGTAAACATAGTAGAGACTTCTTATATGCAGAGATTTGTGGTAAATCTAAAAATGTATCTAGTACACTAATTCCTCAGTTCTCGGGAAAATTTGTCACATACATGTATATGTATATTTTATGCAAAAGTACTGTACAGAGGTTGGACTTGAAGATGGATATCATTATGTGTATTTGATTGTGTGGAAACATATCAAGTGAACGACTGAAAAGTGGCTGACACAATAAAACAAAAAAGGTCACTGCATGTTTTTTATTCATAGTCTTTATTTTATTAATTGAATAGTCCGTGCATCAATGTTCAAGATTACTTCAGCGTTGTCTTCTATCTTGTAATAACCTGCTAATACTTACATCTGTTCTCTTTTCTTTTTTGTATAAAACCAGAATATCTCTCTCTCTCTCTCTCTCTCTCTCTCTCTCTCTCTCTCTCTCTCTCTCTGCCATGGTTATTAAAATCATTGTACCAGCCAACTTGTTTCATTTTGTGAAAACCTAAATATTCTCATGAGATTCTTTGCTCAAACATTTATCTTTCATCTCTGCATCTCTGTCAATACACGTATGTTAATGCGTTTTAGGGGGGTGAGTCTTTGAATATTAAAAAGCAACTTATAAAGAGCATTCTGCACTTTCTACTGTAACTCAGTAGGCAGGTAAGTTCCACATGATATAATGGACATTGCTATTATATATTGATATCGCTGCGACTTTCTGATGGGGGGAATACAATTTAATCCATCCACTATAAGCCACAATGTGGATATCAATGATGACCACAATGTTATGTCTGTGATGGACAACAGTGTGGATGGATTAATTTCCATCGTGGTCATGTAGATTTTCCAAAATGTGTGATGTTTGTAGTGTACATGCACACACACACACTAACACATGTATATACATACAGTAGACCCTCACTATAAATCACATTGATATAATGTTCACCCTGGTATCAAATCAATAATATCAGGTATTGGATCCCATTTTACCCACCTCTGAAGAGTGTCTTGCATTTTCATTGGTCAGAGTGGATAAAATACCATGTCAGTGTAATATTACATCACAAATGATGTAATTTTGTCATAAAGTCATTCAATGTTTCGTCGACATGCTTCCACATGAAAATGAAGGGAAATAATGTGCAAAGATCTCATGAAGGTCATCAATGAGGTGAATTTGTTGCATGGTTTGTGAGTGATTTGGCATGGAATGATATAAAGTCAGTAGGAAAACTTGCCTGGGCTCAGTGCAAGTGCAGGCCTGGTAAATTTGATATTGATTCAGTATAATTTTATATCAGGTCCATCATAAGCCATGTAACTAATAATACTGAATCAGTTTTTGTTTTATATTGTTGTTTAACTAATTCCATTTGATTCTTGTTCTTGGCTTATTATAATCCATTGTTACGGTATGTCATTTCACATAAAACACTCTTAGTTGTTAAATGTGGTTTTACATAAAATGCAGAGTTGGAAAATCACCTTGTATGCTTGCTCAGACAAGTGGTTGTCTAGATATGGATGGTTGGATTTTTTCATCAACAAACAGCACATATTATTGTCACAGAAGAATTTCCTGTCCAGGAGGATGAGTGACGACATGCAAATTTGTTTGACGCCTCAAACATATTCAGTATTACATAACCTTGTTACCCTGATGCTTGTAAAGAAAAATGTGGAGTTTACGTTATTCTGCCAATCCAGATGTACATGTGTGCTGAGTAAATGTCACACAACTCAACCATTATTGTTTAAGATAGAGACTTCAAACTTTGGAAAATGGTGGTGGAGGGGAGGTCTGCAGATGTGCACAACAGTTTAGGACTTTGGATACTACCAACCCCAACCATTGGGTTGTGGAGGTTTTTTTCAGGGGAGGGTGACTATATTGTGTAATGGGGGGTGGAGGTAACAGAGAAAAATATGGGGATAATGCAGCTTTCTTGCAGACTTTTAACATAAGATTGCCCCACCTGTAACATATTATACTGTTTTGGCACCACAGGGCAGCATTATGATGAATAACTAATATTTCATATCAAATATAAGACCCAGAGAGCATTGTATGAATCCAGATAAAATCATTAAAAAAATAGTTATCAATAATAGTTTGTTTTAAACGATTTTTCAGATATGATGCTCACTAAAGTAGAAATCATCATTTCTCTTTTCTTTTTTGTTGTTTGTTTCAAAAGGTTCTCTTGTCGCAAAAGTTTTTTAGTCATCTCAATTGATTGAATTCTTATATCTGTATAAGACCATGATGATGTCATATATAAATGGCTTTTCATTGTGTTTTGCTCATATATCACAAATATGTGATCAGAGTTTGATATATTTCAATAAAGGATTGATTGTTATGGACTACCTGTTGCCCATTGTCTATACATCAAAAGTCCATCCTTTGTTCGTCCGTTAGCACAAGGTTGTTATCACTACTTCTAAACTACTGGTTGGATTGCCATGAACTTTACACATTCATCCCATGTATAGCTGGCCCTACATGAAAATTGTGCTGCTCAGACATCAAGTATGGCTGCTACAGTGGCCATCTTTTTACTGTTCCTCCTGAATGGATGGTCATATCAACACAGACTTTCACCCAAACTGCTTATGATGTTTAATTTGTCCTAAATGAACATGGTTTCAATCTGACATCCAATATGGCCTCCATGGTAGCCATCTTGAAAATTTTTTTAAGGACTTTTTATAATCTTTAAATGGTCCAATGAAAATGGCATCAATTTGTCATCTAATATGGCCACCATGTCAGCTATCTTGAAAATATTGTTATCACTAATCTTCCTGAACTTAAAGTCATATTGATATGGGATTTTCACTCGAAGACTTATTATGATGTCTGGTTGATCCAAAATGAAATTGGTGCGAATCTGATCTCCCATATTACGACTATGGCAGTATCTTGAAATTCTTATTACAGCTCCTCCTGAATGGAAAGTTATATTGACATGGAGTTTTTAACACAAGGCTTCTTGTGAAATCTAGTTCATCTGAAATGATGTTTATTATAACTGCCATGGCAGCCATCTTGAAAATATTGTTATTGCTAATTCTAAATTGAAAATCTTATCAACATGGAGTTTTTGCCTTAAGACTTCTTCTGGTATCAAATTTGTTATAAATGAAAATGATGCTGATTTCTACTCCCCCTGAATAGATTGTCATATTGACATGGGGTTTTCATCAAAAGACTTCTTATGTTATCTAGCTGGTGCTAAATAAAAATGATATCAATTGTACACATTGCCACTGACATGACCATCTTGAAAATCTTATTGCTACTCTCTCTGAATGGATGACCATATCAACATGGGGTTTTCCCGAAAACACTCATGATACCAAGTTGGTCCAAAAATGAAAATGGTGCAGATCTTACATCTTGAAATCTTGTTATCACTCTAGAATATTATAGATGGTTTCAGCAATCAGCAGTTAAAAATAGAAATGGTGATTCTTGGAAATTCTTTTCAGCCAATAGAGTATCAATTTCTTTGAGTCTCTCTTGCCATGTTCTGTTCTATTTTGCTTTTTATGGACAAAGTACTCTGTATTTTAGTTTGCATTTATAAAATACACAAGAACTTATTTTTTTCAACCCAGATAATTCTATTTCCTGCATGTTAATAGTAGTGGGGAAGGTTGTATGTAGCAGATAATTACCATATTATTAATTCATGTTCTGAGTGCATTCAACTACAGACAACATAGACCCATATCTGCTATAACATAGTGTACTGGCAAGTCAATATCAACTCTTTTCAGCATGTATTTATATGTATATAATTTAAAGCAAACATTGTACACCCTGATATGCCAGTGTGTTACATATATGCTTCCATATGAAGAATATTTCCTAAAACATTGTTTTGCTGAATCTTCAAACTTGTATGGTCAATAAAACTTTGTGATTTACAGCTAAGAGGCATAACTTTAGGATGTGTCAAAATGCAACTACTTATCACCCTTTGTGCTAGTCTATTATTTATTTATTTATTTTTCAGAAATAGAAACAATTGGCTATGGGTTCATTGGAAAGACCTTGGACATAACGTGCACCATAACAAATACAGCTATACAGAAAAATGCATCAGATATAAAATTCACTTTGAATAACACGGAGCTGAATAATACGTCCATCTTGAGTGAAAAGTCTAAGCTGCTTACTTTGCAACTGGATGGTCCATGGATGAATGGATCTCACATCTACTGCCAAGTTTACAACCCTAAGTTTACCCGTATTGATTCCAAAATAATATATGTTGAATGTAATTGAACTTTTATTAGTCTGAACATTCTTACTAGGGATTTTCTTAAAATCTTAAGGGGGCTGAAAATTGACCCATAAACCAATAAAACTGTGACTCATCTGAATATAAATTATTTAAAAATCATGCAGAATTTAAGTTTGAGCAATTTATTCTTGGAAATTGTATACCTTACCAGCTTAAGGTAGGGTCCTGCTTCCATTGTGCATCATCCATCAGCTATTGCTATTATCAACTTCTCAAAAACTACTGGACCATTTCAACCTAACTTGGCAGAGAGCATTCTGGGGAGAATGCCTTTAAGTTTATGCAAATGATGATGATCCAGCATCAAATTTGGCTGCTGTTACATGAAACATACCTAAAACCTTAAAACAAAAACTTCTTGAAAACTACTGATCAAATTTTGACCAAATTTGTTAGAAAGCATCTTGGCATCAAGGCCTTTAAGTTTTTACAGATGATGCCAATCCACCATCAAATATAGCAACCTTTACCACAACCACAAAAACCTTTAAACCACTCCTGAAAGTCTGTTGAACAGAATTTGATCCAATTTGACAGCATTCTATCATATTATAAAGCAGTAGTAGTTATTGTTGTTGTTATAGTTGCGATTGATGGTGTTCTTGTTATTTTCTGGAATATATGATGAGTACAATTTCATGAATTAGTTGCTCTTATATTTACGAGTGTATACTCTCTGCAAGAAAATAAAAATAGTTTGATCAATAAACCTGAAAATAAGTAGGTCTGCCATATGAATTTCTGTTTTCTGTATATCCAAGTAAAAAAAGGAACAATTTTTATCTTCCAATTGTACCAGTTTTGCAAACTTGTAAATACAAATTATTGGATTATTCCTTCATTTATATTGGAAATATATCTCCAACAATAAATAACTAGTTTGCAGTTGGAATGTATTATAAGTGGTGATATTTTTTAATCACTATATTGCTGCATTAATGTGTGTGGTCTTTTTATTTGTCTGAATTGCAGATTAAAGCATACAAAACTCAATCAGTGAGCTATTTCTACAATCTTCCTAATTGCCACAGATGAACTTAAGACCAAATTATGTCTTTGACATTTGGAATAAATATAACTTGGATAGTTTGATGGTTTATTTAAATTCAAAGACAGATGAGTTTTGACATTAGATCATGTTATAACTTATGGAAATAATGAATACTATGTAAATATATGTACCTTTATACATGTATTTCATTGATAATAATTTTTTCACTTTTATGACAACACACGTGTTTGAAAACATTTTTTGAACTAACAGTGTGCTTACTCTGATGCTACAAAAAATTTCTAGGGAGATCACTGCAATGGCCTTTAAACTGTATACAACTTATATGGACCTGCAACCAAATATGGCTGCCATTACTAAAAATTGGAAAACCTTTGAATGACGTCTAAAAAACTGCTGAACAGAATTTGACCAGATTTAACAGAAATCATCATGGCATGATGGCCTCTCAAGCTGGTACAAATAGTGCTGATCCATCATCAAATATAGCTACATTACTAAAAATAGAAAATCTTCAGAAAGAATTCTTCCCAAACACAGCTGAATAGAATATAATCAAATTTGACAGTAAACATCCTGGAATAAATGCATTTCATTTTATATAAATGATGCCGATCCTCTGTCAGACATGCTTGCCATTACCAAAAATAATAAAATCTTTAAACGACCTCTTAAAAATGACTAAACATTCTTTGAGCAATATGACAGAAATTATTCTGGCACGACGACTTTTCAAGTTTGCAAAAATGATGCCAATCTGCCATTATTAAAAAAATTTCAAAATGTATCAATGCCAGAAAGCATTATACAAATCAGAATTATCAGAATTCTTGGCCAGAACTTTGGCATTTGACTTTGAGATAGATGTCAGCTATATGATTAATCTCATGGGCACTTGCACCTCTTGTTCCCACAAAGGTGGGACCATCTTCCACTTCCAACACTTCCTTGAGAAATCCCTACATATACAGCACAGACTTGATCACATAAATCTACCCAGATATTGTATCATCTATAATATTTCATACCTTGCAATTTTTGTCAAGCTAACCTGATGGAAGCCCTACATAGTGATCACTTTGGCATCAGTGTGTATGTCCTTACATCTGGCCACACCCTAGATTAGCATCAGTTTTAAGTTTTTACTTAGCAAAATAAAATGTGGTCTCTGCAGAAGGTGTCTCTTGTCTGATACAAGTTTTTTGTACAGAGAACTTTTTCTGATTTAATGTGAACTAATTTTCATATATCTAAGAATTAACTAAAAATAGTAATTAACTAATTGCTCTAGTGGTCGAAAACCAGAAGAGTTTATGTGATGGTCTTGTGTCCATACTCCATTAGAAGTTTCTTATCACTACTCCTGCTAAACTACTTGGAGAAAAGTTGTAAAACTTGTCACACAGTTTTATCTTGAGGTCTAGTTGGTCCTTGATGGAAAAGGTTCCCCTCTGACATTCATCATGACCGCCTTTATGGTAATATTGAAATCTTATCACTAATTCTCCTAAACTGATGGTCAATGTAGAGTTTTCACTAGCAGACTTCTTATAATACACGTATGTTGATTGTCCTAGATGAAACTGGTGCTGATCTAACCTCCAAAATGGCCATTATGGTCCCCATCTTGGAAATCTTGTTTTGAACACTCTGCTTGAACAGATGATCATATGGATATTGAGTTTTCACTAAAAGATGTTTATGATATGTTGTTAGTCCGTTTTGTAAATGGTGTTGATTTGACCTCCATTATGGCCACCATGGTGACCATTTGTTAAAATCCCTATATTGTCTCTCTTTCAGAAAAACCTTTGAATTTGATGTCTGGTCCTGATAAACCCTTGAAAATGAGAAAAAGTGGGAAAAGCTCTTGAAAAATCCCAAACTTTGCATTGACAGCCCTTTAAAAGCCCTTGAATTTTGCTAATATTTGACTCCTTACGATTAAGTGTTTAGGTTTTACCTATTTAATTGTTTGGAGGAAAAATGTACATTCCAATCACTCATTTTACATTACATTTATTCAGATGCCTTCAGTATTATCTCTTGCCTAACTTGTACTTTCAGAGCATAGTCAAGGTGTCATTATCATTAAACTAGTCCATGCAAATGGAGAATGAATCATGGTGAACATCTACTTCGCTGTCTGCTTGAATGATGGGGAAATGCGTGTTTAATTGCAAATTGATCATGGATCCCAAATACTAATGGATTAGAGAATTCAAAGGGGATAAGTCCATGGCAATGTGTGCTTCGTGTAATAAATTAATAGATTTGGGAATATGGGGAAGTATGCTCATTCCTTACAAATGAGAAGTAAAAAAACACCAATCATTAATGAGCATTTTGGAATCATATGAACAATCATTGATGTAGATGGTGGCTCAATACCGATATTTGGGCCAGATCTCCAACTCGGGTAATCACAGTTAAAGCTGAAAACTTCAGTGATAAGGCTGAAGCCAGAGGGCAACTAACATCTACCATCCAGTCACAATGAACATGTTGAAAATCTTGTCACTAATTCTTCTGAATGGATGGTCATATCAATTGGGGTTTTCACCAAAAGTCTTCTAATGTGTCTAGTTTGCCCTAAATGAAAATGATGATGATTTTATATGGCACTATGACTGCAACAGTAACTAATTTGAAACTCCTATCATTTAAGATTATCAGAGATGGTTTCAACACTTTATAAGCAGTTAAAAAGAAAAAATGATCTTACCTTGAATTCCTTGAACATTCTTTTAGGACAGTAGAGGATCAGTCCCTTCAAGGGATTCCTGTTTATATCTGTAATGGCTTGTGAGCATGATAACACAATCAAGTATGAATGGATTTTTATCAGACCACTTTGTGGATATATCTGAAGAATACCTTGAACGAGGCCTGTGAATACAGTAATTCAAAATATTATTATTTATGGATTTAACCAAATGTACTGTGTGGATATATCTTGAGAATGTCTGAGAAGGGTTCAGTGATCTTCTGTCTATGACATCAGGTTCAAGGTTAAAGGACATGGCAAAGATCTTTGTTCTGTACTTTATCTTGTGAACATATTAACTTAAGACATACAAGATAATATTTGCATGACCCACCACATTGGTATGGCATATAGTGTTACAATTATATGTCCATCTGTCTGTCACAAGTTGGTTAAGCTGGGGCATCTGTGTTTAATGAACGTTTTTCTAGGTTTTATATGCCTACCACAAGGCAGAGTTATTATGTTATAATGTCCATCCATTTGCTTGTTACTAATTTCATTTCTGCCAATAACGCAAATTGTCCACCATCTACAATTACCAAACTTTGTGGATGGCTCACACTAGGGGCAAGGAAGAATGATTTTGGGGTCAAAAACTTGAAGGTCGATGTCACTGTGACTGCAAGAAGAAAAATGGTTTCTGCACAATAAGTAAAGTTTCTCCCGCCATCTGCAGTTACGAAACTTCGTGGGTGTCTTACACTTGGGACAGGAAAGAAGTGTATCGATTTGGGAGTCAGAGGTCAAGGTCACTGTGACTGAAATAATGCAGATTGTTTCCACACAGTAGCATTAGTTCTACATGACATAGCTGGACCAAACATTTTGGATGGTTTGTACTTATGGTAAGGAAGAAGCCTATTGATTTTGAGGTCAAAATTCAAGGTTACTGTGACTGAAAGAAAAAGAATTTTGTTTGCACAATAACATTAGTTCTGCATAACATGCTTAGACCAAACTTTGTGGATGACTTACACTTGAGTAAGAAAGAAGTTTCTTGATTTTGTAGTAAAAAAAAGTCAAAGGTCAAGGTCAATAAAACTGAAAAAGAAAAGTGGTTTCTGCAAAAAAAATTTCAGTTATCTACATAGAGGACTATTAAACACTGGATGGGCATATAATTACCAGAACTGGTATGTTGGATTTTCTCAAGTCTGAGATGGTTTCAACACTCAACAGTTAAAAAGGAATGAAAAATAAGGCAGAAATTCTTTTCAGCTAGTAGAGCATCAGACCCACTGAGTGACTCTTGTTTATCTATCATATGATTTTGTATGCATCAGAAGAAAAAAAGTGTACAAAAAAATTATAGACATCAGTATATCTGAAATCAGTGCCATGTTTTCAAAACCAAAATTACTCTCTCTCTTACATTGTTTATGACTATTTAAACTGCCAATCATCAGCACTTGTTCACTGTTACCCTGATGATTTGTGATAACTGAGTTTTGACTGTAGACATTGAATATCTGTGATTTAATTTTTGCTTACCTTGTTTACCTGCTTATAAGTTGAGTCCAACTGCAAACAGCATAGACCCTGATCCACCATTGCATACTGCCCTGGCAGATCAGGATCTATGTTTGTTGTACTGATTACTCCTAACATGGACCCTGATCTGCCAGTTTGCAGTTGGACTCAACTTCTACTCGAGTATATACTATATGATGCTCATTCATCATTTTCATGTCTTGTACCATTACAATGATGATTGATTATTTATAAAAATCATTGGGTTGACTGCAGCTCTTTGAATTGAGTATGAAATAGTTCAGTTGACATTTTCACTCTATACATGCCAAGAGTGATGGTCTAGGTCATTTGGAAAATGAGGTAGTGTGAACTTTTGAGTAAACAAAGCACTGAAGTGGTTTCTTTAGCGGTATCTCTAAACTTTGTAGAGTGTGCACAGTGTGAAACTGTAAACTGGTAATGTCCGTTTATCATTGGCAAAACAATCCTTAAAGCCATGAACACTCACAGTGTGAAACTGTAAACTGGTAACTTCCGCTTATCATTGCCCCCCCCCAAAAAAAAAAAATCCATGAACACTCAGCTATTCATTATTTACCAGTGTTGTTTCAACGTGCAATTTCATGGTCTTATGATCATACCAGGAATTCAAGCACTGATGAAACTGTAAGAATGTAAAACATGAAAACTGATACCACCAAAAATAAATTTGCAGTAAATGTAATAAAAAAAAACTCTTAAAACTTGGGTACAAAGTAGAAAAAATTATTAGGTTGAAGTTTTATAAAACTATCTCTTCATAAGCAAATCTTATAAATTCAACTGATGTTGTATCTGGATGATTTTTGTGTGCAAAATTCAAAATGGCCATTAATTAAAACTGTCATTCAAGTTTTTACTACACTTGTGCCTTATCTCAGAATTTGCATGCAGTAAAGAATTTTGCCTAACCAAACATAATTTATTCTTGCTCAGTTGTTTTTGCAAATTATGAATGTTTGATTATAAATTTCAGTTTATTGTGCAACACTAACATCATGAAACATAATTGGCCAAATAAGTGGCCTTATTTTGATATTGTAAAATGACTTAGTACCTCTAGTAGTCTACTTTCTTTTGATCTAGTGGAAACTACTCACTATTGTATTGTATCTTCTTGTTTGAATTAAATTTTCTTTCAGATGCTCCCCAGAACATTACAGATATCATTTGTGTCAATCATGAATGGGACGTGTCCTTGAACTGCACATGGAGACACCCAGTAGAATATTTGAATTGGGGCAACATCCAAGTAACATCAGGATGGTAAGATATGTGTCCAGTATGTGAATAATGCAGCTTTTATTATTGTCTTTAAAAAAAATCTACATCAATGCTTGGCTGTATCTATCAAAATATTTTACTTCATATATACCACCATTTTGAATTGAGTACAGCAGCAGCTGCCTTGTCTGAAGTGAAATTGAGAACTTCATATGACTTTTGTCAAACACTTGTTGAGTAAATCATATTTTTTGAGTGAGCACAATTCTTAATGCCCATGACTGATTACAAAAAGTGACATGTATCTGTATAAATATTAACTGAATTGTTTTGTATATATGTTGGCTGTTTCTGCTAACAACTACTACATGGCAACATACCATTGGTTTCAAATGTCTATTTTGACTGAAATGAACAGGAACAGAGCACAGACTATCTTTGCAATAGGAGGTAATTCTTAATACAGTTTATCTTATTGTTTTCCATCAGTGTGGCAGTCAAATGTTACAGTCAGTTTAAATTGGTAGTAATTTTGTAAATAGAGCTGCAACACATTCATCAAGGAAAGAACGGTCAAATCTCTGAATCAAATGCAGAATGTAACTCTTAGATGAAGTAGGATCAATGATCTAAGGCAAATACCCTCCTTCATCTAAGAGTACAGAAATAAATCTCACCAATTCACATGAGCTGCTCATAAACTTCACATGAGAACCTTGTTAGAAACGTATGCAAAACTGGGTAGATTTTGCAAGCTCATGTGTGCAGTTTGTTAGATCTTGTGAGCCATTGAAAAACTAACCAAATGCAGATTTTGCTCACGTGAGAATCTGAATGTTCACATGACAATGTATGACTTAGAAAACATTCTTTCCCCTTACATCTGACTATGTTTGAAAATAAGGCAGAGTTCTAATTTCTCACATGAGAAATTTGGACTTCGATTCTGATCAGACACATTTAAGATTTGTTCTAAGTTGGTTTCTCTCATGTGAGTTAGAGACCCATCCCATTCTGCCAGCATTCTATAAAGAATTATATGCTTCAAGAATTTTTCTTTCAAAAACCAAATCAAATAATAAAATAAAATCACATAATATTAAATGTGGTTTTCCATGACTGAGACCTAATCCAGTATCGAGACATTAACGCCGGTTATTTCCCTTGTTTACAGTCTGGAGACTGGTTTACTGATCGCAAATTATGCACATAACTTTTTGAAGGCTCTACAACACACAACTACCATGGTAGCCTTGCTTTCAAACAGGCGCCATTTTAAAATTAATTTGAACTGTCAAAAAAATTTAGCTCATTAATTCGGGAAATTTCATTGCGAGCAATACCAATACATGTGCAGCAACTGATCATAGAAACCAAGAGATAATTTAAAAACATGGAATTATCATGTTGGTGAGTAAAATCAAGACCGTTTTGCATTTTGCCTATTTACGGATACAGCAGTTTGGCTGCCGCTTTTGCAGCTTTGCCCCCACGATTTAATACGTCAAATAAGATGACCTTGTAATCTTGCTCCTAACAATTCTTGAGATGATAATTTTTCAGATCATTATTATTTACTGCTGCACCTGCCAAACTGCAGTTCCTGATGCAATGTTGTCAGTTATCGAGAATAGTGTGATAAGATTAGTATCCTTGATATGCCATGGTTCGTGCCCTCAACGTTGATTTTAATGATTAAATTATAATATTGGGAGAATCTGTTGAAATCGCCATAAAAAGTGTTCAGCTATATCTGTTTAATTTATTCATAAACTCTCCGAATTCTTTGTGAGCTACCGTTTTTCCGACCATGCCTAAATGTGTCTATTTCCGCAAGTACATCTGTGATTCGTGCCCCTGAAATAAAGGCTATGTGACGTAAGATTGGAATGTGACAATTAGGTCAAAGTTGCCTCTAGAAATCGACTGTGTATGATGTCCCTGTATTATTAATATTTGCATATGTAATACAAATCATTTCAAAAGCATATCGACTGCAATAAAACACTTATAAATAATGATGGAAAAAATATAAAAGAAAAAAAATATGATGCATTTTTTTTTTTTTTTTTTCAAGCTGTCTGATAAAATTATCATATTTAAAGATACTGTAAAGTTTTAAAAGATTTTGCACCATGCACCTTACAATGTATATTAGGTAGTGCTTGTACTATAAATAGTATTTTCTTTAACATTGCACTCGCCGTTAACAACTTTATTTTTCCAAATTAAAAAAGTATGTGCAGACGGAACAAGGTTTGGTTTGAAATTTTGTAAGGTATAAAGAGATTAAATAATCCTCAGCTAGATAGTAACTGGCCCAAGTAAATACTTTCGAAGACCGAAGGTGGTGTACGATTCAGAATGGAACAGGCCCATACTATAACATGATATAAGAAGTGCATGTTATAATGACCAAATTTTTACATTGCCTTTGCCATCTAAAAAAATCTCTGTCATGGGTTTCTTGCTAATCAAAAGGTAAAGGAAACCAACAATGAACAGTGGCCCTGCTGGCTTGAATGGCTAACACTCATGCTAGGGCCACAAAGTGTATGGCATGAGTAAAATGTGCCATTTTCATTGTCTTTTTTCAATTTTATTTGTATTAAGTATTCAAATATGTCTTAATCAGCACTTACTGTCACTGTCAACGAATGCTAGTGACCTAGTTGATTATGTCAGGATCTCAAAACAAGAATGTGAGGTCATGAGAAACATAGTGCACAAAGACAATGTAACAGCAAATGAAATATATTTTGTGCACAGAGTGTTTTACAAAAGAAATTGAACATAATATCAGTACATCATGGTACTCCATTGAGAGGTTTCATTTTAACAAACTTTTAAATGTTATGACAGAAACTACTACTATATTGCACAAGTGTACAAAATAATGTTTAACTTTGATAAATACAGTTTTAAGCAATTATGATAAATATTGTTTCAAACAATTATGAATTTGTATTCATTCCTTCCCACATCATTTCATTTGATTTATTCAGATTTTAGGGGTCCCCAGTGAAACTGTATAATTAACAGCAAACAAGCCGGAGTATGTGTAATGAGTTCTAGAAAGTTTGCATATGTGAAACAAGATACATGGCTCAAAATTAGGATTTTTTTTACTAACCCACAGGATCACCAAAATACTATTTTCATTGATCCTGTCTAAATTTCACCAATCTCGCTAAAACCAAACAGAAGCCAGTTCAGTTTCTAATTCAACATTTATTATTCATTGACACCAACTCAAAACAATAACTGTATTTCACCAACAACACAGTCTCTCATGTATCACACTTTAGCCATTAGTGTCCATTTTCGCAGCATTTCTGGTACTTTCTTAGTCTCTTATGTTCATCATATATGTGATCGCACTCCCTTGTCATCTAATTTTTGCCATTTTGGTGGCAGCTGCACACCTTGCAAATACTTCTACATGTTTACAATTGTCAGTGCATAATGCACTGAATGTTTATCAACAACAATATAAATATTAAAACATCGTTTGGTATAATTTTAAATTATTCATTGAGTCAATAAAAACAACCTTTTCTGATTGGTCACTGCTAGCCTGAGACCCTATACCTTTTGTTATCATCAGTAATGAAATAAGTACTTGGATGTAATACACCTAGCTGGTTTCATGTGTGTGAAGACCATTGCATTCACAATAATCACACTAATTTGCTTGATGAGTGAACAAGTGTTTTACACCTGCCCATTTGTGCTGCAAGCATTTATTGTTACAGAATGCATGTGATATAATAATTATAATAAATGAAAATCATTATCACATATTTATATATGGGTTGTCTTTTTTCTCATGTGAGAAACCTCACAAAAACATGCATAATTGAACTTGAATATGCTCATCTTCTAGATTTTAATATCACTTTGAAAATCTCTTTATTGCTGCTAAATAAGTTTTATTATAGGAACTGGTTCTTTTTCATTCTTGTCAAAAATATTTATCAAATACAAATCAAATCCTAGTCATTTTTTTTTCTATTGCTCACTTGAGTAAGCTCTTGCTCACATGAGCAAAATCTTGCTCATGTGAGCAAAATCTTGCTTACATTAACCATTCACATGAGCAGACTTGCTCACGTGAGCAAGTTCTTGCTCATGTGAGGAAATGCTTGCTACTGAGCAAAATCTTGCTCATATTAACAATTCCTGCTCATGTGATTTTCAGATTTTGTTAGATTCTATTGCTCATGTGAGTTCTACCTAATTTGCATGTTAAAATGCACATGAGACTAACATGAGTTAGATCTCACGTGAGAATCTTATGTGCAAACGGTTAGCCAAATTTGGTGTGGTGTATAAAGTGTACACATTTATCTGATAGTGCATTTAATGGTAGATTGGGGTCTGTGGTGTGCATTTAATAGCAGATTGGGGTCTGTGTTGTGTACACCCTCATCTTGTAGTGCATCAAATAGCAGATTAGTGGTCTATGCTGTGTACACCCTTGTCTGATAGTGTAGTAAATGGAAGCAGATCTGGGTCCATATGCTGTGTACACATTCATATGATAGTGCATTAAATACAAGCAGATCTGGGTCCATGCTGTATAATCCTCATCTGATAGTGCATTAAATAGCAGATCTGGGTCTATGCTGTGTATGCCTTCATCTGATAGTACATTAAATAGCTGATCTGGTCTATGCTGTGTACGCCTTCATCTGATAGTACATTAAATAGCAGATTGGGGTCTATGCTGTGTACACACCCTCAACTGATAGTGCATTAAATAGCAGATCTGGGTCTATGCTTTTAAAAGCCGTTGGATGTACATTATCCACAGATGCCTATGATAGTCGGTGAATTGCTGTCTTGTCTTCATAAACCTTACACATGACATAAGTTAGGGAACTTTAGGACACAGTAACCTGCAGCACAGGCAAAAATAGAGTAACTTTGATGGTTTGTCATTGCAGATACCCATGCTGTTCAAATATGGCCCGAGTTAAAACTTTGTCATTTTAGGGCTATTCCAGAAATAAATGTGTGGAGGGGTTGAAAGGCACTTTATTTTAAAGTTCACCACCTATGAAATTAAATTAGATCTATTCCCCACCATGGAGGTAAAGTTTTCTTTTGAAGTTTAATGAAAGTAGATAAAAAAAACTATAGAATACAATCAAATTGAAGAGTAATATCACCCTTCTTATTTTAATTGCTTAAAATACATGTCGAGTCCATATCAGAAAGATTTTTATAAAAATCACTTTTATGTTGTCAAAATTGCTTTTCTGTATTTGCATGGCACCTTCTTGCAGAATGTGTCTGAAGAGATGTCGGACATGAAATTATGCATTTGTGTTAAAAGCAGGTGCAGGGCTCGAAAATTCCACTCATCCAGTTGTATTTATGAGTGACAGGTGAGAAGGGCAAGTGACTTTATCAAGACACTGCCCAACTGGATGAGTGTAATTTTAAGCCAGTTGTTGAGTAAAAATGTGTTTCTGTAATCAGTGCAGCTCATCCTTTATTCAACAGTTGTCTCAGCTGGCATAACATAATTGACAGAAATAATTTTATTTCTTGACATTTGCTTGTAGTCATATCCATTTGTAATGAGTCTCTGTCAGCCAGACACATAATAATCAAATATTAAAACCTGAACATTTGATGTCATTTAGCATGAAGTACATTTACATAGGTTCTGCTCCTGTGTTTCGCAATTTTGCACAGGGTTGAAAATGTTTTTTAAAAAAGGTATCCCTCTGATTTTTCCTCACTGGTAATCCTTGTTATAAAAAGGGAAACATGTATCCTGGGATAGGTTTTAAGAACCTACAATTTTCTTTATTCTGAATGATGGGGTTAATTTGAGTTTGATAGTACATTGTGGATATGAATCTCAGAAAATTGCTAGCTTTGTATGGCTGTTTTCGCTTCCAACAATTCAGTTTTACTTTTTCATAATTTTTAAATTTCATACATGCACTTTCAGAAAATAGTAATGCCTACACTGTGAAAATTCTTTTCAGTATTTCAAGGACAGGCAAAGTTAGTGAACTTTGTATTATTTCAAGTACATTTTCCCACACATAGAAGCAGTCATTTTCATCAGCTGTCTGCGTCAGACACAATATAGTTTTCCTAATTCGTTAAAGACATATCAATATATGTTAACTTTTTCAACATTGTTAGAGTTTTAGAGCTAATAACTTTGCCCTGTGCCTTACCCAATTTTAATGGCACTCCAAGAACCCTGGATTGGGACCATCGTTATTTCATACACCAGGAATACTATATCATTTCTTTGTTCAGAGCTGAAGTATTTCGAAATTAGCAACTGGCTACCAACAACTTTGCAGTTAGTGTGGTTTATCTAGAGATAAAGCAATTTGACAATATGGACTTATTTGTATTAAGTTTTGGTTATTTCTATTGGTTGCAGCAGGTGATTTTTTCACATGCATTTGTCTAGAGATATCTTGTCCCCAATAATTGTCTGAACAGTTGATGTGTTGGACATTTTCAAGTATTTCATTGGTGGGCAAGGATATAAAAGAAAGTAAAAGAAAGAAGAAATTCTAAAACAGCAAGCAGAAAAAAGAAAATTGCAGCAAAAAGCAGTATGATTCTTCAAAACATCAAAGAAATGTTCAAGAGGTATGGCATACCAAATTTGATTGGCTGAAGCATGGTGAGGGGTCCAGTGTGCTATTTGTCAAGTTTGTCATAAATATTTATCAATATCAGACTCAAAATTATCTTTAGAAGTGGGTTTAATGGGTAAAGTTAGGAAAGAATCATTGAAATGTCCTGCTTAAAGTCGGAAAATACATGTAAGGCATCGGAAAAGTCTGAATATACAAACCTTGCCAAATCATTGAAAAAGTAGCCTAGATGAAGCTGAGGTTTTTTGTCTTTATTATACACAAGTGTACGATGAGTGCAATTTCTGCAGGATGAGTTAAAGTTCCAAGTCACCTGTCCTGCAGGGCAAAAGGCTACATGAAAATTGTTTGAGCCTTGAGTCGGATGTGGTTTTGTTCAGAAGACTTTGTTTGTTTTGTCAAGCCTTGCAACATTTAGAATTCCAGCTTCAGCTTTCACTTCAAAGTGAATGAAGATTTCTTTAGTGGCATTGATTCATTTCTCTACCTACCTTCATGAAATTTTGGTGATGTCTTGGCAAAGACAAAATAAAAAAAAAACATGATTAGACCCCCAAGCATATTTTTTCATCAATCAACTCCACTTACAACAAAAAAAACTAATTGCACTGCCATCCACACTCCCCCCTCCCCCTCACTCTCATTACCATTTCTGGAATAGCCCTTAAACCCTCAACATCTCCAATAATTCCCTGCCCCCCCCCCCCCCAACCAGTGATCCAGTGGTCATGACACCAAATCCTTTACATCCATTTTGTATATTACTATCACACATACAAAAATCTTGTGAAAAATATGAATAAATACAATGTCAATGTAACTGAAACTTTGTTGCATTAACCTTTTAACCCCCTATCAGGGATAAAAAAAATAATGATCCTATGTGATCCCTGGCAAGGGATTCAAAGACCAAATGTTATACAACTTCAAGTACATTGTTATTTTGGTCCATCTTTTAGCACATGATTACCACATGGCCAGAAAAGTTGAAAAAAAATTGTGAACTTCCACAAAGCACTTTAGGAGGAGTTAGGGTAATGGACAAACAAGGAGATGAAGGGTCAGTCATGGAGAGGTTAAAACAGAATCCCATATTTATAGCTGAACATGATCTTCCGTTTACGGTAGCAGATCATTTTCAAATTTAGTCAAAATAATGTTCCCTGACTCGGAAATCGCACAAAAGTTCTCATATAAATGGATGAAAACTACTCACATGGTGATCCAAGCTTTGGGTCCTCATTGTGATAAGAAAGACAAAGACATGTGCCACAATGAAAACTTTGCCATTCTCATTGAAAACCGTCTCTGACTCTTTAGAAGCCAAAACTCCAGACCAAATTTTGCAAATCTCCTGATTTGTCCCAAGGTGACTTTTCTGTTCTGTCACAAGTATGGGGATGGCATGTTGTCTGTTAGCACAAGTTTGTTATTCCTACTCCTCCTAAACTACTTAGAGGATTGCCATGAAACTTTACACACACATTCATCCCATGGTCTAGTTGGTCCTAAATTAAAATGGTACAGCAGGGACTTCCAATATGGTAACCACAGTGGTCATCATGAAATTTTTTATCGCTACTTCTCTTGAATGGATGGGCATATCAACTTGAGATTAATACTGAAAGACTTCTTACGATGTCTAGTTGGTCTCAAATGAAAATGGTGCTGATCTGACATCCAATATGGCCACTACATCAGCCATCTTGAAAATCATGTCGCTACTTCTCCTCGATGGAAAGTCATATTGGCATGGGGTTTTCACCAGAAGACTTCTTATGATGTCTAGTTGGTCCCTAATGAAAATGGTGTTGCTTGCACGTCCAATATGGCCACCACAGTGGCCATCTTGAAAATCTTATTATCGCTACTCTTCCTGAATCGATTGTCATATCACATGGGGTTTTCACTAAAAGGTTAATGACATCTAGTTGGTTCTAAATGAAAATGGTACCAATCTGAGATCCAATTTTTCCACCACAGCAGCTTCCATAATTTATGCAATTTTTCATACCCTTTAATTTTTTATACACAGTCATAAAAGTCATAATTATTTGTTTGTACTAATAGTTTTTATACATATAAGTTGGTTTTATAAAAAAAATTAATTTTTCGTACAGATGAAGTCTAAATTCTAAAGGTTGACATGTTTGAGAATCAATGCATACATACGAATATTGTGAAACAAATGGCCAAATAAAGCAGATCTATACTGAAAATCTGTTCTATGCATCACTTATTTTTTTGCCTGACATTTTATGTATATTTATTTTAAGATTTTCTCTTCAATACAAGTGTGTAAAAAAGGTACTAGATATTGTCAGTATAATGTAGATATTGTCAATATAATGTACCATTAAATTGAAAAATACTACAATAACTTTGGCAATTTTGTACATCTAAATCATCAGGTATAGATCTTTCCAATCATATTAATATATTACATACCAGGACCTTTGTAGAGATTTAAATTTTGATGAAGTGTTGACAGATATTTACAGTACTTCGTGTCTATCACTTTGCAAATCATTTTATAAATCATAATGAAATAGTCTCTGCTATCAGAAGTGAGTTAGTGCCTTTATGACAATGACATGATCATTCTGTACACATGAGCTTTAACATAATGATTCTGAACATATTAGCTTTTACATGATGATTCGGTACATATGAGCTTTGTGTTAAAGAAATTAAAGAACCTTGAGAGTGAAAACAATGAGAGAAACAATCAGGAGTTAATGAACTATCTTAATATATGTTCCATTTGAGTGGTGATATTTGAGTATCAATACCTAATACTTGCGTGAATTTATCATGACAACAGTTCACATCTGCAGTCTCAAGATTTTTAACTACTGTACATGTACCAAGATTAATGCATTTTCTCTACAGAGCCCACATTATATTCCATTTTTATTCCTCAGGTCCAATTATTAAGGCAATAAACACTTTTTACTAGTCAACATATTTATTTTTAATTAGTTTTTGGACATTTGATTCTGGGTATATAATTTCAGTCTTTCTTTGTTTCATTTAACAGTATTTATTTATGTTAATGTATATGGTACAGAGTAATGCCAGGTGTTTCTCAAGTAAGTTTATTAACCAGTGACACCTTTGTACTCGCCAACAGAAGTGTCAGAGCTTTGAATTCAAAGTAACAAATAGCATGAGCAAAGATCAAACCAAATGTACAGGAAGTTTACATGCACATACTGATAAAGGGTGGGAATGGAGAGGTCATTTTACTTGCAGAGAAAACAATACAGCATGCTGAATGATCATTCTTGAAAATGAAACTAAATGGAGTTTGTATGGATATAAACATTATGAATATTTAAATCTAAATTTTATATATCTTTGAAATGGAAGGAGATGGGTATTTATTTTCATTAATTTCCATTTACTATTTTAATACCATTTTCTCTTGTACAAAAGCTTCAGTTAAACAGGGGCAGTAAGGTACATTAAGCAAAATAGCATGAAGAAGGGGTGAAATCTCTGTCTCTCTCTTTCCCTCTCCCTTCTCAGAGCATATTTTATTTCGATCATGAGGTGTAAGAATAAAAATGTGTGATGGAATACCTATGGCTGTGACATAGTTATTTGCTTTCGACTAATCTATTCCAATACACATTTGTGTAAGCTAATACAAACAACATATTGTGCTAGTGCATGCTGCTTTAGCACAGTTACATCTGAAGCACATGAATTTCACATGGACAATCATGTAGATATTTTGAGTCCTTCTCAATGTTGGATCCTTTATTTTTTCATACACAATCTCTTCCCAAAAATGAAAAAAAAACAATTTTTGACATTATTTTTCACACATTGACAAAAATATTTAGGGCTGTTCCAATTAAATATAATGGTACCCAGGGAAGGCAGGGTGCTCTGGTTTCTCATAGAGTTCATTTGAAAATGATAAAAAAAATTCTAATTGTATCTATTAGTGTCTACTCCACATTGAAAGTGCCTTCACTGGGTCCCAAGTATGTTTTACTGGAACAGCCCGTATTTTTTCATATACGAAACATTACAAGAAATACAGTACTGGTAATTGAAAAATCTCATTGTCGCTGAAAAAATATTAGTAATGGTTTCAACACTCAGTTAGTTAAAAGGAAGAAATCTTATCTTGAATTCCTGGAAATTCTTTTTGGCCAGTAGAGCATCAGTCTCTTTGAGGGATTCTTGTTTTTACTTGGTGCAGTCAGTGAGGCAAATATAACGATTACTGTTAAACTACAGGGAGATCTACCCAGATATAGAGTCAGCTTTACTGCTTTTTTACTTTTGCCGTGACAATAAAAATCTTCCCATGACCCTATAATTTTTTCTGCCATCAGAGCACAGATTCTCATTTTCTTGCAGCTATGCTTTACTTAGTGTGATGCATAGTGAAAAACATGAGAGTTGACAACAGAAATAGGTTTCTTGTGTTAACGTTATGGATGATTACTGGCAAAGGGGACAGTAAATAAGAAAACTTCTGGTTATTTAATTTGTCAGTTAAGGAATGAACTGGAAATTTTAGTTAATATTTACCTGCCATTATGTTTATAGCTCAGAAATTATGAAAATGTATGCAGCAATTAAAGACATTATGATATCTAGGCAGTTGATAAAATTATGTCATTGCAACTGCATTTTACTATATTGATTTATTAATAATGTTTATATTTTATTTTTCAAAATTATATTTGGAATTTTAGGAGCAGTGAATTTTCTCTAGAGACAATTCAAAAATGTTCCGAAAGCAACATTAATTCCTGCAACCTGACTGAAGAGAGATTCTTCAGTGACAAACTCATCATAATATCTGTTGAGGTGAAGAACACCAGGATGAATGTTTCAATCACAGGAAGATTTGAATTCTGTACAAATACAATTGGTATGTACTGTAGCTATGTACCATAATGATGGTAAGTCTTAGGGCACTATTAGTCTTGAGACACCCTTAATTATTTTTCAAAACTATTTGTTTTATGACCTATAATAGGTGGGGACATGAAATTATAGCAATTTTTTCATGTACTATAAGTCTTGGGGCACCTTAGACATTTTTTTTCTCTGTTGATCACTCTTCGTATTTTATCGATCATAACATTAATTTAAAAACAAATTTAAAAAAAAAAAACAAAGACTGCAGTTGTTAAGGGACTATCATTATGTATTATGAAATAGCAATGTTATAAATTAATATAATTTGTTTGAAGAAAAAAAAAAGATATATTTAATTTTTCTCAGTTTTCTTATAATTTCTACCTATTTCAAATATGTATAATTTCATCTGACAATGACAAGAATTGAACATAAGCACAATGTTGTAACCATACTGAAGTAACTTCTCCCGCTTTTGCTCTACCGTTAGTTTACTATTGTCAGTTTATGCATTATTACATTAGAATTGTGAAAAGTCGCCAGTAATTACATTTTCTGACTTGAAAATTTAAAGATCTGTTTCATTAAATTGTGGTACCAATATTACAACAATGAAAATAGTTTGGTTAATCACTCGCATGCATAGTGACCTTGTTTACATCATGGAATCACAACATGTAAGTTGAAGATTTTATTTTGTGCTGAATAAAGTAGATCTCTTGGTTTTGAATCATACGCACCACTACACTAAACTTCAATAATGTCTCAAAAATACGACAAAGAAGTCTCAGAAATAATGCTTTGAAAATAATTGCAATAATAATGCAGTGGTAGTTTGCTTTGATCTAAGTGACCCTCAAATAAGTACATGTTTACTCAGCTACATTAATCATGCTAATGTTATGTAGTAAAAGGCCATAAAAGGATTAATGTTGTAGATCAAAGGGTACTGGCATGGCCTTCGGACACAATTTCTCTTTACCCAAGTCAGTTTGAAGATCGAAACAATTAACTGGCCTGGATTTCTGTCTGGAAACAAGAGATAAATTCAGCAATTGTAATCAAAAGGAGCCGCATAAACAAACAGCATGTCAAAATCAAACGGTATGACTAAAATACGTAATGGGAAAATGGAACGCAATGGAAATAAAATACGCAGTGGAAATAAAATACGCAATGAGTACTGGTTAAAAACACATGAAGCAGTCATCAAGCATGGTTCAAATCAGTTGGTAGAATTTTCTCCACAAGAAAAAGCAACATAAATATATTCAAACTATACTTATTAACTTAAAGACGTATTTCTTAATATACTTCAGAGCTGGATCATAAGATAAGATAGTTTCATTGCATTTGCCAATTTCCATTGCGCATCAGGCTGGTCACTGTCATATGAAACACAATACACTAAAATGATGTTATTATTTGAAGAGAGTTTACAAGTTGAAAGATATAAAATTAAGAAATATTCAGAAATAATAATAATATTTTGAAAAAAGTTCATAGATTAATAATTTACTAACTTTGAAATTTCTGTTGTGTGACAGTCCAATAACTTTCATATGAATTAGGTTACATTACTTATTGTTATTAAACTGTAAGTTTTCAGTTAAGTTAATAATATAAAAACAGCCAATAAAACATTTATCCATATTTCGAGACAAAGACCATTAAACAAAATTTACTAACTTCTGAAATCTCCATTGCGTACAATGATTTCCATAGCGCAGCAGGTTGGTTACATTTAAGTGAAAAATTCTTAAAGGTAAATTTTCACTATTATTCAAAGTATTCATTTTTTATGTTTTAATGTCAATTTATCACCAGAAATCATATTTAGTTCAAAATAGTCACAAAAAAGTGTTATTATAAACAAAATTTGATTTCCATTTTATGTTTTATTTCCATTGCGTTCCATTTTTCTATTGCGTATTTTAGTCATACTCAAATCAAAAGTAGAATGAAAAGACAAAACTAGCATGGATTGATGATGATCTAGTCAGTCTATATTCAGAATTTTAACATATATTATGGTCATTCTTTAAAGAATATATGAAAGTTAAGTGAACATATGCTGGTTATGTACCTAATATATTTATAAATATTCGTTAAACATGTGTCTTTTCATATAGATTACATCACTATGTAGGGTCACTTATATCACTGAAAATGATAAATGTTATGTGTGTGTGAATCAAAGTAAATAAAACAGCAATGGACATATAGCTAAAATGTGACCCGAAAAAATGAGATTTGGTGAAAAAGAACAAATAAAGCAAAATCTGCATCTAATATTTTTAAGAATAATCAAGGATATAAGTGATGCTAAGCACTGTGTAAATAGGCCTACTGTACACTATTATACAGGTCTTCCAATAAAGGACAATAAGCGGCCCATGAATTATAAAGTCTTTATTTACCTTTTTTTTATTTCATGTTGGAGACATTAGAAAATATGCAAATGCAAAATAAATAACCTAACAACAATCATAGTAGTTTATAACAGTTTATTGACATGGTAATTGAACAAGGGCTGGTCACTGTTGGGTGACATATACATGTATGGCGCTCTTGCCAATTTTGTCTTGACATTTTTGTGTCCATAAGTGTTGGGACACCGAAAATGTTATATTTTTTACGTGCATACAAGACTTACCATCATTACGGGTACTACATATGCTACTATATATTTTTTCCAGCATTCATCTGATGAATGATATGACTTCTTATAAGGAAAAGTTGCAAATACTGCTCTTATCATTACGTCACTAATATTTTCTGCAGAAATTTTGGTCGGAAAGTTTGAAGAAACAGTTCATCAGTAATGTGACCAGAATATTAATCTTCATAGAAAACAACAAATGTTATATTAATCCATTTAGAGAAAATAAAAGGAATGAATTTGTCAAGCCATTTTGTGACTGTCAAAAAATTCTTGACTCTCCTCAAAAAGGTATCATTTTTTGCAAGAAATCAAATGTAGTTGTGAGACAAACTTTGAACTTATTTTCTCAGTGACAAAATTGCAGCAATATAATTATGTAATAGTGGATGTCCACTAAATCACGTGGAACTTTCCTGTTGGCAGAGCTACAGTAGACAATGCAGAATGCTCTTTTTTCTAAGCAAAGAATCCCATAAGAATATTTAGGTGCTTCACAAAATATAAACAGTTTAATGATACAATGATTTAAATAACTCAGAGAGAGAAAGAGAGAGAGAGATTCTGCTTTTAAACAAACAAAAAGAAAAAGAAATCGCACATAAGTATTGGTGGATCATATGAGAAGAAGAAGACGCAATGGAGCAATATGTAACATGATTGCATGGACTTTTTATTTCATTATTATAATAAAGAATGTGAGAAATACTGTGGATTTTTGTTGTTGTTGTCATTCCCCCTATCACTTTTAAACTGTTTGCTTAACATGTTTCCACACATAGCACTATCCAAAATACAACCTTTAGTCTAGCCTCTGTGTAGTACTTCCACACCAAATATATATGTCCATGTGAGACATTTTCTTAAGAACTAGACACGTGTTTGTCTTTAATGTAGACCTACTATTTGTTTAAAGGGTCTACTAAACACGCGCTGCTGTTAACTTTTGTCAACAGCTCAAATAAACATACTTGATTGCTGATTTGGTCATCTGATGTGTTAAGTATTACCAAATGAATGGATGAAAGTGATGAAAAAAAGCATAATTACTTAAATATTTGAAAAACAGTAATACAAAACCTGCTACAATTGCATTGCTTACCTTTCTGGGATGCATAGTCCCACATCCAAGCTACATGATTCTACATGATTTCTTCCTACAATTAGCATTGGAAGGTTCTAGAACTGAAAAGAAAAATATCCCAGTCTGACTCCTGCATCACAGCCACAATATGGGTTACTATGATCCTCTTTTCCTTGGATGTTGTACACAGAATATGTATACAATTTTGCAGTTTAAAAACATACTTTTGGCATTCCACCTATTTATTTGTTTCGATCACATGTTAGTCTCCTCAGTCATCATTTAACAAGTGAGTGTTACCTTTAACTTGTATTGTTAAATTAGGGTTTTTTGTACCTTGTTTAGTAAGTGGTACTTTTGTTAATTGTATCCCCCCTTCATTGTACTGGTGCTAGGTAAGTATAGCCTACCAATTTTTAGTTCTGAATTTTGTGTTTTGGGTATAAATTTTATTTTTTTTGTAGTGTAATGTCTCAAGGTCTGGGAAAATGGGGTCATGCATGGACGGTTTTCTGATCTGTTGTCTGAGGTCAGATAAAGTGTCGGACTTGGTGGAAAGTTGCTGCATATATAAGAAAGGAAGAAAGACCTATCTTTCTCTTTATCTTCTTTGGATGATCCCTTCCATTTCAGGAAGGGTCTGGATCTTTTCCCATTGTTGGAAAGAATAATGCCCTTGTGGGGGAAGAATGTTCTGAGCCTTCCATGGTTCGGAAGTCTCATAATTCCCAAGGATCCCTGACACGAGATCCGATGTCTTCAGTGCTGTTGAGGGATTCATCCTGGGTCCCTTCCAAGAGAGGATAAACACCAGAAAGTGAGTTGCACTCCCCACCCCCATGAAGAGGAGCAGTACCATTTTAAGGACAGTGTCTTGCTGAAGGTGACTTGTAAATCACACCTTCCTGAGAAGGAAGGGCAGCACTTCAATAATAATAATAATAAATCTGATGTGGCCTCTTCCATCAGATCATGGGAACCGGTCACCTGTCAATGGGGTGCCATCATAGGTCTGGGACAGGGATTGGGTTGATACCCCTCTGTTTCTATGTTACTGGTCAATCCCAATGGGAATATGGAGTCAGCCTTTACTTGTCTGACTAGGGAGGTGGATCAGATTGGCATCCCCCTACTTCCCTATTTTCCATTTTAATCCCTACAGGATGTTGGGTCTCCCTTTTCCAGGAAGTGAGTCTTTCTTCTCCCTCATGGCGCCAATACTATCCCCTAGACAATCTCGGTGGAATGAAAAACATGCTCATTTGCTGAGAATGTCCACTAGTAGTGTCAGTCCCATTACCCTCCATAAGGGGCTTAGGGACAAGAACAACCCTATTCCAACAGAGTGTTTCATTTTTACCTGTTTAATTATTTTTGTGAGAATTGAGCTTTAATAATCATTCTGTTCCTTTATTTTTACTTGAACTTCCCAAAGCATAGTTTAGGTGTCTTGATCAGTAAACCACTCAGTACAAAAGATGGATGAAGCATTGTGAACATTGACTTCGATGTCTGCTTTGATGAAGGGGAAATGCATGTTCAATCATAAATGAATCACGGATCCCAAATACTCATGGATTAAAGAGTTCAAATGGGATAAGTCCATGGCAATGTGTGCTTTGTGTAATAAGTTAATAGATTTTGGGAAAAATGGGTGTGCATGCCCTTTCTTCACATATGAGGAGTAAAATACACCAATTGATAATGAACAGTCTGGAATCCTCTGAACAGTAAATTGATGACTTGTTTTAGACAGATTCTAAGAAAAATTATATCAATCAGTTACAAATCCCTTTTCCACTCCTGATGAATCAAAGCCAATATTTAGATCAGATGTCCCTCCCAAGCAATCACAGTTAAAGTTTAGAAGGTAGAAGCTACATAGCAATTAACATTTACTATTCAGTCAAACTGTCTTAGAAAAAGATACAAAGAAAAGGCCCAGGAATTAAATAATCTGGAGGAACAATTGAATGATATGGTAAAATCCCATAAGAAGTACAATGTTGAGATTGGACATAGCTTGGAAGATATAATACAAAGATTTTACAAAGTACACATGTAAATGAAAAGTTAGAAATGACAATAACTTTCAGTGACAGTGCCATGTGTATATACATATGTTGATGTTTATAATTCAAAACAAACTTTTCACACTTTATTTTAAAATTAGAAGGATAGACTCAACATGAATACAATAAAAGAGGCTTCAAAATTTGACTTTAAAAGTGTGTAAGTCCATTAAAGTAAGCCATTGAAAAATAATAAAAGTCCAAAAATTTGGTCCTGCAGTATTTGTATGAACTATGACTTGAGAATCACAGGTTTAGGGTTACTGAGTTATTCCCCTTGAAAAAATTATGAAAATCAGTGCAAAATAAATGTTACACTACAAAATGCATCAATTTCAGTAGAACAGTTTTCAAAAATTGGCAAAATAATACAAACCTTAGGGATTCAAATGAATAATTTATAATTTATTGCTGAAGAAAAAGTATAAAATATATATATTGTTAGAGAATATTTACAATTGCATGCTAGCATAAGCTATGTGAATTGTTGTAATTTAGAACTTCCTTACACTGTTATGGGTATGGATATTTGTTTGCAAGTAATTGTGTTTTTTGTCTTCTAATATTGACTTTGCTCCAGTAGGAACATACTTCTTGTAAAAACCATGTGTAGGTTTAGTAGCAGATAATTATTTCTAAAATCTTTGCAACATTTGAAATTCTTAAATATTTGGAGGTAAGTTTGATATGTTTGGTGAAATAGAGTTTGACAGTTGCTAGTATTACTATGTCAAAGTGCCTAAAACATTTGCCATTATATGTAATGACATGTATTATGCATTACTTTATGACATTTCATATATTCAGTGCCATTACTTGCACATTATTTGCAATTTTTTACTTTCTTTCTAGCTTTTAATTTAAAAAAAAATACCCCAAGATGCATTTCATTTGAAACACTACCAGATTTAATTACAAAGTGTAAAGAAACTAATCGTTTTAAAAAAACACAACAACAACTGTGAATTATAATTTTATTTTGTGTGAAGGACATGTGACTCTGTAGACTACAAATTAAAGCCTCATATTTAAACATAACTTTTAAAACAATCTTGGGTGACTTTGATTATAGGCAAAAAAGGCTATGTATGTTAATTATGCCTTTATCTTTCGAAAGAATTTTTATAAGACTATAGTAAAATAGGTAAAATCAACATGATATAAAGTTTTGGAGATAATTTGCATCATTTATGTTTTTACAATACTACATAAGATTGCTTAATGAAATGGTCAACTCTCAAGTTATATAAGCCAGATGAGCTATATCAGAACCACTTGGGCCTCTTGTTGTTAGAGTTATTGCCCTTTTTGTCCTGCATCTGAATGTAGTGTAAGACAGAATCTGTAAACACAACTTAAATTTCCTGCATCTGAATGTAGTGTAAGACAGAATCTGTAAACACAACTTAAATATCCTGCATCTGAATGTAGTGTAAGACAGAATCTGTAAACACAACTTAAATGTCCTGCATCTGAATGTAGTGTAAGACAGAATCTGTAAACACAATTTAACTTGCAATTTTGTTATCTCTACTGGTCATAGACCAGAATTGCTTATGGGATGGTCTGTTGTCTGTCATCTGTCCATTTGTTATCACTATTCCTAAACTACTTGGAGGATTGCCATGAAACTTTACACATACATTCATTCCATGGTCTAATGAAAATGGTGCCTCTCAGACATCCAATATCACTGGCAAAGTGACCATCTTGAAAATCTTGTTCTCTATACTCCTTCTGAATAGATGGTCATAAAATCATCATGTGGATTTCATTAAAAGACTTCTTATGATGTGTAGTTTGTCCTCCTGATCAGAAAATCATATTGACCTGGGGTTTTCACCAGAATACAGCTAATGATGTGTAGTTGGTTCTAAATTAAAATAGCGCTGATTTGATGTCCCATATGGCCACCTTAGTGATCTTCTTGAAAATCTTGTGATCACTTTTTCTGAATCAACGGTCATATCAGCATGTGGTTTTCACTGAAAGACTTCTTATGATGTCTAGTCGGTCATAATTCAAAATGGTGCTAATCTGACTTCCACTAAGCCCACTACAGCTGCCATCTTGCAAATCTTGTTTTGGCTACTTCCCCTTGATAGCTGGTCACATCGATATTGTGCTTTCACCAAAAGACTTCTTATGATGCCTAGTTGGTCATAAAAGAAAACGGTGCCAATCTTATATTCAATATGGCCACCATCATAGCCATCTTGAAAATGTTGTTATTGATACTTCTCCAAAATGGAAAGTCATATCAACATGGGATTTCAACCAGAAGACTTCTTATGATGTCTATTTGGCCCTAAATGATGTCTTGTTGGTCCTAAATGAAAATGGTGCCAATCTGACATTCACAGCAGTTAATTTGAAAATCTTGTTATTGCTGAAGAATATTTAAGATATGGTGTCAACACTCAGCAATTAAAGAAAGAAATGATCTTATCTTGAATTCCCGGAAAGCCATTGGCGTGTCAGTCCCTTCGAGGGAGTCTTTCTTTGTTATTATCATTTTTAGCTCACCAGGCCATCAAGCTAGCAAGTGTATGGTATGACCCTGCATCTATTGTGAGCTGTGTTTCATCCATCATCCATCCAGAAATATTTCATGTTACCACTCTGGGTCTAACTTGAAATATGGGCTTATATCATCAATAGCTTGAACATTAGTCAAATAATGAATGAGATTCATGCAGATTAATGAGGTGATCTATCATCTGATTGGCCATACTACAACTGGGTTGATAACTTTAATGTTCACTAATGAAAATTGGTATGTATCTACATTGCTGAAAGTGACTCAACCATACCAAAACAAAGTGTGACCTAATTTGTACACCTGTACACTTGAGTCCAATACCTTGGGCTTTATTTCATCTACACTCCTGAAATATGGTATGTGCCATATATACTTGCTTATAAGCCTATTCAATTATAAGTTGACCCTCCCCAATTTCAAGACTCTAAAAGGTAACATTTTACTATGATATGCTTATAAGTCAAGGTGAAAAATTGCTGTCTCAAAGATCCACTAAGCCATCATTAATAAATGAAATAAAAACAAACCTTTTTTAAATATACATTATAAGTTGGGGTGTACTATGGAAATCAAATCCATCTTTAAGGGGTGACTTGTTGGAAACATAAACAAGCCACACTGGCTTTGTGAAATCTCATTAAAGGATTGCTGCAACTGAACAGGTGTAAATTGTGCTCACAGAGAGTTACCGTGGTGGCTCAGTGGTTATTGTGCTGGCCTCATGACCAAAAATGGTGTTAGGTAAATACATCCCATAAAAAAACCTCAGCCATGCCAAAGCTAAGTGGGACCTAATTTGCATGCTTGACTGATTTGTTTTTCAACTGTTCGTTTGCTGCACCCTCAAAATGTTAGACCCTATTCCACCTACATTATAATGCTGCAGTTGGGGTCCATAACCACCAATTGGGTTGTGTACAGAATCATGTTATATTGAGAACCGTGATATGTATGAAACTGTAATATATCGAAAATAGCTTAATATACAGAACCATGGTATAGCGGGCACAATCAAATTTTTGAAAATGTTGTTTTGAGAAGGAAATGAAGCTATAAGACAAAGTTTCACCTTGTTTTCTTTCAACCCATATTGTTTATTCATTGGAATGATTTTGGTCATGGGGTCTATAGCAGTGCCATGTTATATCCAGAATCATGTTATAATGAGGCGCATTATAATGGGAGAGAGCTGAATGTTGATAACATCTCAACATTAGTAACTCAAACATACAATGACTTGTATTTTCAGCCGTTTGTTACACTCTCAATATCTTAGATCCTATTTCACAAGCAATCATGAAAACTGGTATGTGATTACATCTTGATGAAAGTAACACAGCCACACCATACGATACCAAAACTCAGTCGGTTTTACTCAATTTTCATGCTTGAGTGATTTTTGAATTTTGAGCTGTTCATTATTTATACACACTATATCTTGGACCCTTCACCCTCTACTTATGAACATTGTTATTTGGATGCATCTCAATACAAGCAACTCAACCATGCCAAAACTGGGACAGTTTGACCCAATTTTCTTGCTTGAGTTACTTTTGAATTTTCAGCAATTTTGTTAATTACATCCTCATTAGATTTCACCTACAATCATGAACATTGGTATGTGGATGCAATGAGATCAACCATATCAAAGCTTGGTTATTGTGACCATATATTCATGCTTGAGTGACTTTGTTGAGCTATCTGTTTATTACATTCTCAGTATCTTCAACCCTATTTTACCTACACTTATGAAAATTGCAATGTGGTTGTATATCAAGGTGTGTAATTCTACAATAAAAAACTCAGTAATTATCACCTAATTTTCACACTTAGTGACTTTAGTGTTTTCAGCTACACCTTCAGTATTTTATCCTCTCTTGAACCTACACCTATGAAACTTGGCATGTGGAGGCATCTCAAGGAGAATAATTCAGAGATACCAAACCAGGTGACTGTAACCAAATGTCTATGCTTGAGTTACTTTTGTGTTTTCAGATATCTGTTATTACACTCTCAATATCTAGGACCCTATTTCACCTACACTCTTGAAAATTAGTATGAGGAATCGTTTGCATCTAAAGTAGAGTAACTCATCCATATATCACTATGACCTAATTTTTTGGCTTGAGTGATTGTGGTATTTTCCTTATTACTAGTCTGTATATTGTTGATGAGACTTGTGTTTATGAGTAAATACCTTGATGTCATTGTTATCAACAATGTTAAGATTGAAGTTTACATCATAACATGGTTCGCAGGCAAAATATTGTGGTCTGTTATATATTCACACAAGCCTTTGAATTTTAATCTGTCCTGTACCCTATCTCACCCCAGGGGACATGCTAGAGGAGGAGTTTAAAGGATGAAGGGGATGCAACCATATCAAAGCTTGAACCTACATTGAACACTTATGAAACTTGGCTTGATGTCATTGTTATCAACAATGTTAAGATTGAAGTTTACATCATAAGATGGTTCATAGGCAAAATATTGTGGCCTGTTACATATTCACACCAGTATTTGAATTTTAATCTGTCCTGTACCCTATCTAACCCTAGGGGACAAGCTAGAGGAGGAGTTTAGAAAGGGGAAGTTTTTGTTTTGGTGTCGGTGAAATGAATAACTTAAAGAAGCATATATACAGTTCAAATATTTTCAGATTCATAGTTTCTAATGAGTACCCATTGCATCAAAGTTATTCCGGATCATTCATCAATTAAGATTCAAAACTCTAATTGCAGTAAAACCTCCACCACTAAGGACTGTTGTCTATGAAATATGGAACTCAACTTGTATTATGCTCAAATGGACTGATGAAAGACCTTATCGCAAGAAGTATGTCAATGTCATATTTGAGTCAGAGTGGAAAGACCCTAAGGTATATATCAGTTATGTCTCTTTTTGCTAATATAAAAGATTAAGTTGAAAACCTTGGACAAAATTTAAATCCATTGTTCGAAAAGTCTAAATTTATTAATTTATAGCTTACCTTGCCAAAGACCAAGTGAGCTGATATGGTTTGGCCCAGCATCAGTCACGTGTTGTGCATCATGTGTCATCTATCTATCAACATTTACTTGTAAACACTCTAGACGTGTTGTGCATCATGTGTCATCTATCAACATTTACTTGTAAACACTCTAGACGTGTTGTGCATCATGTGTCATCTATCTACATTTACTTGTAAACACTCTAGACGTGTTGTGCATCATGTGTCATCTATCAACATTTACTTGTAAACACTCTAGACGTGTTGTGCATCATGTGTCATCTATCTACATTTACTTGTAAACACTCTAGACGTGTTGTGCATCATGTGTCATCTATCTACATTTACTTGTAAACACTCTAGACGTGTTGTGCATCATGTGTCATCTATCTACATTTACTTGCAAACACTCTAGAGGCTTTAGTAACTTCTCACCAGTCAAGTTGGAGAGAATAAAGTGTTTTGCCCAGTCGTTTGTGTGTTCATTTGTTTGTTCATTAATTTGTTACACCCTTAATATCTCAAACATACTTTATCTACAGTAATGAAAATTGGTATGTGGATGCATTTCTGGGAGAGTAACTCAGCCATACCAAAGCTAGGTTGTTGTGACCTAAAATTGTCACACTTGCATGACTTTTGTATTTTCAGCTATTCATTTGTTACACCCATGTCTTAGACCCAATTTTACCTGCCTTCATGAAAATGGATATGTGGATGCATGTTATGGAGGGTAACTGAACCATGTCAAAGCTAAGTTACTATGATGCAGTTTTCCCACTGGAGTGTCATTTGCATTTTCAGTCTTTACACCCTCAATATCTTGGACCCTATTGTACCTAACTTGTCAGAATTGGTATGTGGATGCATCTCAAGGTGAGAGTAACTCAGTCATACCAAAGGCAGATCACTTTGACCTAATTTTCAGTCTTTAGTGACTTCTGTAGTTTCAGCCATTTGTTCTTTACCTCTGTATGTTTAACCCTCTTGCATCTAGACTTGTCAAGTTTTGTTTTGATGCTAGGCTGATGAAACTTTGTGTGTTAATGTAATAATTACTTTGTGTGTTAATGTAATAATTACTTTGTGTGTTAATGTAATAATTACTTTGTGTGTTAATGTAATAATTACTTCCTCATTCGTAAGCTTAGACTCAGATCTCACATGTAATACCTTGCTCTGCTTAGTTGTTTTAGTAATAAATATTGCTACCACTCTACCACATGCTTATAAAATTAATTTTTGGGTTAGATTTACAGCTAATAGCTGCATTGACCTAACAAATCAGAAGAGCATTTGTGATGGGCTGTCATCCATGGTCCATCAGTAGTGTATTCGTTACTACAAGTTTGTCAGCTACTGGAGGGATTGTCATGAAACTTTACGCACACATTATTAGACCCACTTGATTCTTTTGTTTCAGATTTCATGCATAATTATATTATTCTGATTTTTACAGGAAAATGTGACATATGAAGTTGAAGATAGCAGTGAGGTAAATCGCGCTGTGTGTGAACTTTTCCCATACACAAGTTACACCTTCACTTTTACTGTGTACCCTGAGTACAATGGGTCTGCTAGCGAAGCCACAAACATCATCACAAACAAAACTTGGTCATCTGGTATGTATATTAATACTTCACTTTAACTGTGCTTGTTGTCTTGTCTGTGAAGCAGAGAGGAGACATAGGTACAACTTTTCTGAAAGTATTGATGTTGTTGTAACTGTTCCTATTTGTGTCATCTTTAAGTTTTTACCTACATGTATAGCATCATTTCTTTAACTGTGTTTTAAATAGTCATGAAACATGATGGGTACATTCATTCCAAGAAGTACTACTCATCATATAGTAAATGTGTGTCATCACAGTCATTCCAAAAAGTATTTCTCATCATATGGTAAATGTATGTCTTCACAGTCATTCTAAGGAGTACTACTCATCATATAGTAAATGTATGTCATCACAGTCATTCCAAGAAGTATTACTCATCATATTATAAATGTATGTCCTCACAGTCATTCTTAGGAGTATTACTCATCATATAATAAATGTATGTCCTCACAGTCATTCTTAGGAGTATTACTCATCATATAATAAATGTATGTCCTCAAAGTCATTCTTAGGTCCTCACAGTCATTCTTAGGAGTATTACTCATCATATAATAAATGTATGTCCTCATAGTCATTCCAAGAAGTACTACTCATCATATAATAAATGTATGTCCTCATAGTCATTCTAAGAAGTATTACTCATCATATAATAAATGTATGTCCTCACAGTCATCCCAAGAAGTACTAATCATCATATAATAAATGTATGTCCTCACAGTCATTCTAAAAAGTACTACTCATCATATAGCAAATGTGTCCTCAGTCATTCCAAGAAGTACTACTGATCATATAGTAAATGTATGTCCTCACAGTCATTCTTAGGAGTACTACTCATCATATAAAGTGTATGTCAACGTGGTCATGTTGGCACATTTACTCAAATTAAATTAAATAGTCATTGTTGTTCTAAAATTTAATTCTAATATAGTTTAACCAAGGTCTATTCAGTCCTGATTATTGAATGCTCTGCGCCGTAAATGTCATCAAAAAAACTTCCAGATGAAAATTATTGATCGCTGTGGATTTTTAAAATGGTGGCTTGGTATTAAACTGGGTGAAGAAAAGAGGATGTCTGGTCAAACATGACAAATAATAGGGTAGGACGAACTTTTTTCAGTGTGTGCAGCTTTCATTGTGACATCGCAGTACATGACATTCAGTCTGGTTTGTACTAGACCACACCTTTAAGTTGACCTTGTTCAAAAATGTTCATGTACTTTAACATTGATTTTTGCCATATGTATTTCTTGGGGCATGTAAATAATGACCTTCCCAAGGAATATGATTGTATGATTCAAATAAAGTGAATAATTGCCATTTAAAGGTATGAGTAATCAGATTATAAAAAATTACACACATTACTGAAATAATAGGTACTGAACATGATCTGTATGACTTGTACTATAGCAAATGTATGTCCTCACAGTCATTCTAAGAAGTACTACTCATCATATAACAAATGTATGTCCTCAGTCATTCTAAGGAGTACTACTCATCATGTAGCAAATGTGTCCCTACAGTCATTCTAAGGACTACTACTCATCATATAGCAAATGTGTCCTCACAGTCGTTCTAAGAAGTAGCTAGGTCATAGTGACATACTTTTCTTTGTCTGACTATTTTATGGAAAACATGTGGGTACTCTGTTATCCTACCCACTTATGTTTAGGTATGTTATGGTGCAAGCCTAATGTTATACAACTCCACCTACAGTTGGGGACTCCTCCTACTGCACTCGATATGGATTTCACACAATTCCATCATTAGTTGGGGACTCCTCCAACTGCTCTTGATATGGATTTCACACACCACCACCTACAGTTGGTGATCCTTCCTACTGCAGTTGATATGGATTTCACAACACTACCTACAGTTTGGGACTCCTACTGCACTTACAATAGATTTCACACAATTCCATCAACAGTTGGGGTCTCCTCAGCTGCACTTGATATGGATTTTACACAACACAACCTGTTATCGGAGCAATGCAAATAGCAATGCCTCCATAATGAGAATAGAATGACCTTTCAGGTGTGAGATGTAACTGTAAGAATTTTATACATTTTTCTAATTGCATCAACAGTAGCTTTGATGTTTATGGCATGACAGAAACAAATTTTGAAACATTACAAGAAGTTGCCATAAATTTATCTATGTATAGTGATCAGTGAATTTTCTTTTTATATTGAAAGAATATGCCACTTGCATGTAAGATCAATTCATACCTTCACTTTTTTCTTTTTTCAAATTATACAAAGTCATAAATAAACAGATTTAAAGTATCGAAGACTCTAGATGAGAATTATATCAGAATGTTGTAAGTACTTACAATATAAGGTAAAAGTCTGTGGAATTGTTGTTGTCTCAACTTTTTTGAATAAAAATGTGAAACATACCGATGCTGATGACAGCAGTGGCAGTAGTATTGTCAACTCACTTTGTGCAAGCCCATAACTAACTTTGTAGTCACCAACAGAATGGTGGTAGGCTGAGGCCAAAAAGGTCACACTTTGCTGACGCCATAAAGGCCAGACATTACAGTAACCAACAGACTAGAAGCAAGCCAAGGACATAAAGGCTACTCTTTGTAGTTACCAACCAAATTGTGACAGGCTGAGTCCAAAAAGGCCAAACTTAGTTTTCTGCAAAAGAATCATCAAAGTGCATGCATCATGAAGTCATGCAATACAATTTAAACAATGAAGGAAGATATAAACAATGCAAATAAGTCCCTCCCACTTTTCAAGTTGTTCCCAACAGAACGTGTAACTATGACACCTATTGTGTATATGACCAATATCTGAATGGTGAAATCATTTTCAGTAATCCTCAAAGTTAAACTATTAGAAATAATGGTGAGTACATATCCAGTAAATTTGCCTCATATATGTCAAAAATGTTAATATTCATGTACTAGAGATCCATCACTCACACACTATAAGGCCCTTCATTATCGCATGGTTCCAGTTATAACGAAAGTATGGTCATAGACTCCCAATTTCATTAAGTGGTAGTAAAATTATATGTATCATGTACTTCATTATAAGGTGGTCTTACTTTAAGGTGGTATACTCTGTGACTTCCATAGACAGCATTATAATGAGGAGCACTGAAATGTTAAAATGCTACACAGTGTGATTCATCATTTTCAGAGCCATTGTATTCACCTAAGACAACAGAGGGTGCTCTGTACTACAAAACTCAGGAGTGCCAACTGGGAAAGTTACGGAATGTCACCATCTTCTGGCAGGTGAACATAATGAACTTCACAAATTATGGATTTAGTCAGTTTCTGAATTTAATACACCAGAATTATTTGAGTCCATCATCAATGAGTTATACTAATTTATTTTGTCATCCTTATGCATAATTTCCTTTAAGTTGAAAGAAATATATAAAGAAATAATCTAACTCAAAGAATTCAGCTCTTTCTGAAATGGGATATAGTCATCAGATGAGTTGCACATTTCACATTTGTCAAGCCAGTCTGAGTTGATTGTAATGAGACTAGATTTTGCAAGAAATACAGTAAACTGTAAAATATTCCAGTGTTGATTATCCAGACTTAGTCAGTCTGAAGATTAAATTCGGCCTGACATCACTGTCATATGTTTTTATATGCCTGCCGTATTATGTTGTGAAGTTGTCTGTCTGTCCATCCATCTACCCCTTAACAATTTTGTTTCTGCACAATAACTAGAGTTGCCCATTGTGCACAGTTACAAAATTTTGTGGACAACTTGCACTTGGGTTAAGAAAGAACCATATTGATTTTGGGGTTAACATTTCAAAGGTTAAGGTCACTGTAACTGAAGGAAGAAAAATTATTTCCAAGCATTAGCTCAAGTTCTCCACCATCCAGTAACCAACCTTTGTGGATAGCTTGCACTTAGGGTAAGGAATAAGCCTGTTGCTTATGGAATCAAAATCTCAAATGTTAAAGTTAATGTGACTGAAAGAATAATAAAATTTGTTCTACATCATATACCTGGACTAAACTTTGTGAATGGCTTGCACTTGGGACAGGGAAGAAGCCTACCAATTATGTGGTCAAAAGTTCAAATGTCAAGGTCACTATGACTGAAAGAAGAAAATTGAATACTGCACAAAAAATTTAAGTTCTTGATAAAAGTAAGGGGATGACTTACTCATTGGTTAAGAAAGAAGCCTATTGATTTTGGGGTCAAAAAGTCAGAGGTCAAGATCGCTAACTGAAACAAGAAAAAATGGTATTTCCATAATAACTTTAGTTATAGCTGATACCTTGACAACATTTTGTGGAACACTTGCATTTAAGGTATGGAAGATGCTATTGGTTTTAGGGGTCAAAAGGTTAAGGTTAGGGTCATTGTGGCCCAAAGAAAAATGGGTTTGCAGAATAACTTTTGTTCTAAAAGAAGTTCGTTGATCAAACTTTGTGGATGGTTTGCACTTATGGTAATAAAGAAAACCTTTAGATTCTGGATCTAAAGGTCAGAGGTCATGGTCATGGTAAGTTTAATAAGAATATAATGGTTTTTACACATTATTTTTAGTGTGTTTAGTGCCTGCATAGAGGATTATTAAACATTGGATGGGCTTATAATGTGCGATTCATGGCACTCTTGTTTTATTTTATTGTCTGTTACCTTCTCTAACACCAAATAAAATAAAAGTCCATGTGTAGTAATTTCTCTGGATCACATCCATTCATAAATGATATATATATATATATATATATATATATATATATATATATATATATATATATATATATATATATATATATACAGAGTCAAACCTGTCCTAATAGTCACCTTTACTCAGCATTCACCTGTTCACAATCGACATTCTAAATTCCCCCTGGCAAATTTCCTTCATAAATGTCCTGTATGTAATGTTCACCTGCCTTCTGCAGTCAGTGGCCAGGTGTTTCCTAACCAAATAATGGTTTCTCCTTGCCTTAAGTGATCTTTGGAGTGTATCAACAGTGACCGTTCAGTCTATGCAAACTGAATTTTTGCTTCATGAGGAAGGCATTGTGTACATCAAGCAATATCATGTGAATTGATGTTCAAACATTTCTTGTCTCACTTGTACTCATAACTCCAATCACGTTGGCATTGTAACTCAAATGTGTAAATATGTCAAATTTGAAAGTGAGGCACCATTTATCATTAGGGTGGAGGGTCGAAGCAATTCATTTGCTTGATGATGGGAAAAATAGTTGTGCTATCTCAGCAGAAATGTGCCAGTGTGATGTGTATAGTTCGATATCTTCATCTATTTGCCTGTGAATTAAAGCTATCTCTGAAGAAAAGTTTGTCTTTGAGAAGAGGTATGAGCTACATCCCTTTTCATTAGGGTCAGGGTTAATTTTATATTTAAAACTTGTCTGTAAAGTCAGGCAAAGTTTCGGTTCATGTGTCACAGAGAATAGCCGTATACAGCTTCTTTGAATTTCATATTCATCACAGGCTTCTCGCATAAGCCGACTGTCTTTTGATCTCAGTGAGTTGAGCAACTGGCTTATCTAGATATTATTTTTAAAGCATGCACAGCTGTTTCCAAATGAAACTTACACAAGATGACTGACAAAAGAGTCAGTTCTCTGTATTACAGTAATATGTGAGCTTTAAATCAGTAGTGAAATTAGTGTATTGTCAAAACAAACTAAGATCGGTGATTAATTTAATTCAGTGATGATTTAATTTATAGGATGGATTAAAGTGATCAGAATACAGTAATCTTGTGTGGAACATAAATTTGGGAGAGAACAACATATATGCCTATTTTATGATTTTGTTGAATAGTGCACATAAAACAATATTCATAACGTAATGATAATGATAAAGATAATAAAAATGATAATGATATTCAGTACATGGTATTTGTTCAAAAACAAATTATAAAGGGGTCACCTGTGCCTTTTCTTTTCCAATGGGTGGCTGTGCAGTTGACAGGTTTGATTGTATATATATATATATATATATATATACATATATATATATATATATATATAGATATATATATATATATATATATATATATATATATATATATATATATATATATATATATCCAAACTTCTTGTATTAAGTTATATAAGAGTTTCATGTCAGTTTCAATAAATTATGAGTGATATGTAAACATAAGTTTTTGTTTGTTTTGAGATTTTCTTTTTCATTACATCTAATATTTTTCTTCAACAAATACAAATTGTCCAGTCCCTTGAGAAGAAACATTGGTCTGGGGATCCCAGGGGTGTCTCCATCCAATACAGTAAGATTGGTGGTCTTGAGACAACAAACACAAAGGTTTCAGGGGATGACTTATCACATACAATAGAGCTGGATTGCAATGTTACATACAGCATCAATATTACAGCAGAGAATGATGCTGGTCAATCATCCAATTATTCATCTCTTCGTATACCACAGTATGAACCAGGTATGTATACACATATCTATACCTGCCTGTCTGTTTTTCTGTTAATGTACCTACACCATTTTGGCATTGAATCTGGCAATTAAACATTTTTTGTTCAAACTTTTTCTATGTAACAACATTGCAAATGGTATTAATTATTCCACAATAAGTTGAAATTACAATGATACTGCCTTTATATAGCCCAGCCTCTATAGAGATGGGAGTATATACTGTATATACTCACTTATAGTCCAATTCCACTGCAAACAACACATACCCTGATCTGCTGTTGCATAATTTGTTGGCAGATCAGGGTGTGTGTTGTTTGTTCTATGGAGTACTTATGACAAACTCCATAAACCCAGATCTGTTGGTGCAGTATGTGACAGCAGATCAGGGTCTGTGCAGTTTGCAGTTGGATTCATCTTATAAGCAAGTATATACAGTAGTAATCCACCTGTCCATCCATCCTTCTGTCTGGCACTTATTAATGCAAATAGTTCTGCTGTGTGTGATGAATTGTCATGAAACTTGGTAAATATTATACTCATCACCTGAAGATGCACATAATGATAAATCACTTTGTTTCTGCAATTTTTGTTAGATTTATTGCCCTGTCTGTTTTGTAGCATTGTATGATACAATCTTGTTAATACACTTGCAATAGTCCTGACATTTTTACCTCACCTGATCGTAGGACCATTGGAACTTATGGTATGGCCCTTAGTTCATTGTCCTTGTTGCGTTGCGCATCATCCATCAACAATTGCTTGTTATCAGTATGGAGTCTATATCTTTGATCCAGTTTCAATCAAACTTGGAATATGCTTGTATCATGAAAATCCTGGACAAGTTTGATAATGAGCAAGATCCATGGATCTTAATGATATGATTTTTCACCTGTGTGGCTACTGATGTTACCACTTTGTAGGCCAACAGGAGCAACTGTCACCTAATCTACATTGAGTGCCCATTTCTTCAACACCAATCAGGAAGAGTAATACTAGATCTTAAGCTTTAAGTGTTCAAGCCAAAGAAGAAAAATACCACTAGCATATGTTGGTGTGTCTACAGAATATAGTATTACTATTCCTGATTGGTGTTGAAGAAATGGGCACTTGCTGTAGAGCACGAGACAGATAATCAGTAGCCGACACATGAGGATTAGTGTGACCTCCTACCAGTAGCAATCGGCCATCTCTCAAATACGGAATTATATGGTGATAATTCATGCACACTGCTGTAGATACCCAGAGGGACAATTTAATGAGCATGTTATAGCTGGCAAATATATACATTCAACTATAACATTTAGCATGATAATTTTTTTAAATAATACTTTCAGTTGCCTCAGTGGGTTTTCACATTGAGAAAAATGCAGGCAGCCAGCTTGAAAATCTTGCTATCACTACTACTCCTGAATGGATGGTCATATCAGCATGGGGTTTTCTCTAAAAGACTTCTTATGATATCTAGTTGGTCCTAAATAAAGATGGTGCTGTTCTGAAATCCAATATGGCCACCATGGCAGCCATCTTGAAAATCTTATTATCACTACTCCTTCTACATGGATTGTCATATCAACATGGAGTTTTCACTAAAAGACTTCTTATAATGTCTAGTTGGTTCTAAATAAAAATGGTGCTGATCTGAAGTCCAGCCATCTTGAAAATCTTATTATTGCAACTCCTCCTAAACAGAGTTATATTGACATGGGGTTTTCACCAAAGAACTTCTTATGATGTCCAGTTGGTCTTAAATGAAGATGGATCTGGCATCAAATATGGCCACCACACAGTGGCCATCATGAAAATTTTGTTATCGCTACTCCTTCTGAATGGATGGTCGTATCAACATGAGGTTTTCACTAAAACACTTCATTGATGTCTACTTGGTCCTAAATGAAAATGGTGCTGATGTGACATCCAATATGGCCACCACACCAGCCATCTAGAAAAACTTTTTATCACTACTTCTCCTGAACGGTAAGTCATATAGACATCAGGTTTTCACCAAAAGACTTCTTATGATGTCTACTTGGTCCTAAATGAAAATGGTGCTGATCTGGGGTCTAATATGGCTGCCATAATGGCCAGCTTGAAAATCTTGTTATCACTACTTCTCCTGAATGAATAGTCATATCATCATGATGTTTTCACTAAAGGACTTGACTAACCCTCAATATGGCCACCATGGTGGCAATCATGAAATTATTGTTATCTCCACTCTCAAATGGATTGCTATATCAACACGGGGTTCTCACCAATAAACTTCTTATGATACCTACCGTAGTTGATCCTAAATGAAAATGGTGCCAGTCGTACATCCAATATGTCTGCTATGATGGCTGTCATGAAAATCTTGTTGTCACTACTCCCCCTGAATGGATGATCATTATAGCATGGGGTTTTCATGTCTACATTGTCCTAAATTAAAATGGTGCCAATCTGACATCCAATATGTCCATCACAGCAGCTAATTTGAAAATCTTGTTATTGCTGAAGAATATCAGAGATGGTTTCAACACTCAGCAGTTAAAAGAAAGAAATGGTCTTATCTTGAATTCCTGGAAATTAGAGCATCAGTCCTTTAAAGGGACTCTTGTTCATTGTCCTGGGCTCCCAGGCAATGGGTTTTTCTACCCCTGTTCTGTGACTTTTGCTGCTCAATATTTGTACAGTCAGATATACTCTCTGCAGTTTCTGGGACTTACAATGACTGCAAAATATTCTGGCAGAAATGTTGACCAAATTATCTCCAATTTTAGAAACTTTCACACACTTTACTCCTCCTTCTTTTCTAAAACCTATTGCTTTCTGATGCTGGGAAAGGGTTGCTTTCTAAGGCAGATGTGCTTTTGCTAAACCATGAAGTGGTCTCAAATAGTATTTTTATATCCAGGTATATTAGTCCCCATGTATGTCCATACAGATATATTTTTATATCTGTATGTATGTCCCATAAAATTTTCACAGGAATTTCTCTTATATCTTTTAATTTCCACTGTTATGTATGTCTTACTCTTTGGGACTCAGTTTACCCATCTTTGTTTCTTTTGGGATGACTTCTTTACAAATCAATCGTGGTGAGTGTGTGGGTTTTTACATGTATCTGTATAGCCAAATGTTTAACAAATCAAGACATTTGACAATCACCATTATTATTATTAGCTCTACTAAGGCATGCCATCATGGTTCCTCTAGTTTGTCATGGCTTTGCAATATACTACATTTCCATTTTTACTTTAATTAGTAGATATGTCTGAGAGAAATGACATTGATGATGGCAAAGATTTTTATGTTATGTATTTAAAGTAATAGTTTGTAGCAACCATGAAATCCATCAAAATTGGTACCATATATACTCACTTATAAGTTGGGTCCAACTACAAACAACAAAGACCTTGATCTGCCATCACAAAATGTGCTGGCAGATCAGGTTCTGTGTTGTTTATTCTACTGGTTAGTCCTAACAAACTGCATAGACCAAGGTCTGCAGGGGCATTATGCAACAGCAGATCTGGGTCTGTGCAGTTTGCAGTCGTATCTGACATATAGGCGAGTATACAAAGTAACTCATGAATAAAAGTATGTTCACATTTTCCATCTATTATTATCCATGATTCTTATAATAATTTTTAAATTACCATATGTATTCATGTATAAGTTGAGTTCAAGTGCAAACTGCACAAACCCAGATCTGCTGTTGCATAATGTGCCAGCAGATCTGGGTCTATACAGTTAGGAGTAATCAGTAGAACAAACAACATAGACCCTGATCTGCCATTGTAATAAGGTGATGGTAGATCAGGGTCTATGTTGTTTGCAGTTGGACTCAGCTTATAAGCGAGTAACGATGGTAGTTATTTCCTTTAAAAGTGTGATTCTTTTTGTCTTATTGTCATGTTTGCATTTGAAGATAGCAGGATGGAAATTTTACTTACCAACTGCTACAACATTGTCAGACAAGCTTTTAATGGTCGTACATACATAATAGGACTTTGTGGATATAAATTTCTTTACTTGTATTATCCTTATGATGGCTGTCAGAAATTCACAGTTTAACTGAAAGTGGAAAAAAAATATATTTTTCACAGATTTACAGCCTCCTTGGACAAAAGTTGAAGTTCCTAAAGAAGGCAATACCAACCTAGTGTATGTGTCATGGAATGTAGCAGAAAAACTTGACCGGAGTAAAGTGGAAGCTACAGTCTTCTGGTGTAAAAAGTCTCGAGAAAGTTTTTGTGAGGTAATACCTAGGATCTTTTTGCAGGTGTACTATGAATTCATTTATTTTTTTTTAAATTTTTATTTTTGTGCTCAGCATAAGCTGATGGCCAACATTATGATGGTGCTAGGCACAGACCAAAGAAATCAACTCCAGATGTAATATTCCTGGCATCTACTTAAATGTCCAACAACTGTAAAGGTGACTGGAGGAAGTAGGGGCTCTTTGGCTGACAGTTTTCATCAAACTTGATTAAAATGACTAGATTATATGCCATATAAAGTATCAGTTTGTTTGTCTTTGCAGGCTAACTAAGAAAACATCACTGCCATTTGAATTTAATGTGTTGGTGTATCAAAATTCAAAAATTTGGTATTTAAAAGTAGTACTGATCAGTAAATAATAGAAGCAAGTATTATAACATATTCAGATACCTCATTTTTGCCCCCAGTTATATATGTTAGATTGATTCTAAGCTCAGTATCTTTAAAATCATTAAAGCAATCACCAGTCGATCATCTATAACTGGGGGATAAAGCCAAGGCTTCCAAGTGATAGGCCTTTCATTGGATGCTCTAAAGGTGTTTGAATAAAGATTTCTCTGTAGGAACAATTAGTTGACTTGGGAGGAAGTTGGTGATGAATTCTGGAACCATTTTCAAATCTACTGCTATGCTTGGTCATTTTCTTTAGTATCTGCATACAAAATATTTTGGTAATGACATGCATCAAGTCTTGCTTGTATAAAGTTCAGTATGGTGGACTTGCTCACCCTGTCTTTGTTTAGCTGGTACTTTTACGAATGGAAAATACCCCAACTGTATGACAAGATTTCATTCTTAGGTAAACCAGAAGATCCTAGAACACAAGATCGTCCCTGGTCCGCTCTGCAAATATGTTGCCCATGTCCACTGTCCTTTATTCTTTTTTTGTCACATGACTGTAATGCCTGTTTTGTTTGCACCGATGAAGAATTGCTTTTGCTTTGTGGGTTAAGACAGCAATTTTACTAAATTCCTTAGTGCACTGTGTTCGTCACTTGGAATGACCCCTGATAGAGAATTTTCTCAATTTAAATTGAGCTCACTCAAGAAATATTAGCAATTGTTCTGGTACACATTGTAAACTGCCTTGAATTTTATTTTTCTCACCCCACAAGGGTGTTAGTGTACTAATTTTATTGTGAATTATTTCTAGCTAGGGTAGGTATTTTATTAAAATATCCCTGTCCTTGCTTAATTGGGTCTATGGACTCATTTTGATTCATTTTATTGTTTATTACAAATCAGCATAACTCACTTTCCTTTATTGTGAATTGTTCTATTTTTATACTTGGAAAAGCAGGTTGCACACCACTTTTTCTCTTCATATTGTGTGTTTGGTTATCGAACACTGGTTCATTCTCAAAATTATTATCGGATAGTTTTCCTTGATATTATCCTTTGTAGTTAGCAATCTTACCAACTGGTTTTTGCTAATTTGGTCATCCCTAGCTTTCGATTAAGCCTGATTGACTTCATCATCTTATAATTTTCAGTACTTAGCTTAGCATTGCTTACCTTTTTACATTAAAACATCATTGATTGTTTTAATTCTTTGTGACAACACCTAGGTAAGTTCACTTCTTGCTGTTATCATATTTAGCGTGGACTTAGTCCACACATTACCTTTTTTACATATACCTGCATAGAATAAATCTTCTTTTCAGCATTCTTTTGCCAAATTGTCTAAGCAGAGTGTGGGTAGGTGTGGCCACAGGAAAACCCCTGGGACACTCACCCCACTTGGCTATTTTGTACAGGCTGCAAGAGGACAGATGGTTGTCCCTTTTGCAGCCTATAGTTGGATGAGGTCTGAGACCTTGCTGAGCATAGATGTACCTATAAAGGAAGGAAGAAAGTTCCTTCCTCATCTTCCTCAGAATTTTTCAGGTTTTTCTTCTCTTGGTGCCTTGGTTCTCAGAGAAGGGTTACCAAAGTCTTTTCGGAGACTCTTAGGGTTAGTGGGCCTCCTCCCAAGGGAGGTTTTAAATGGGTGGAGAGTGAATGAGTTGTGACCTCCTGTTAGCTGTGGGTGAGTACAGGGTGCTGCTCCCCCTCCTTCCCCCCGTGATTTGGGGAGCAGCACCCACAGCTCAGTGGGGGCTGAAAGTGAGTCATGCCCCCCATAAGTGTGGAGCAGCACTGTTTTAGTCCCCGAGACCTATTGTTGGCAATGGGATCAAGCCACCTGCTAAGGGGAGTGCGAAGATCTAAGTCTATCAGATCTGGGGAAAGGTCTTACTATAGATCTGAGTCATCTGACCAGCCTTTGACAGGTCATTGATTGAGCACCGGTCACCAGTCATGGGTCTATGAGTACCAGTCACTGGTCATTACAGCCCCCTTGGTACGGGGATAGGGATTGGGTTGAGATCCCCCATCTCTCCAGACTGCTGTTTAATTCCATGGAGGATTTTGAGTCAGGTTACAGATGTCAGATTAGGGGAGGGGATCGAAATGGCATCCCCCCTTCTCTATAATCCCTCTAAATTCCTATGGGATGTGGGGCCTTCCAAAGTAGGAAACTGATTGGCCCTTTCACTGCATGCATCCATATACTTCAGGACCTTGGCCACATGGTAGAGAGGTTGATGCTGCAAGCCATGGACCTACATCTTCTTACAAAGTTGTGGCAAGAAAGAGTGAGAGGGAAGGACCTTCTTCCTAATGGCCTGGGAGAGTAGAGAGTCGCTCTCACCCACCTGCTGAGTCTGCTGATAAGGACAGTCCTTTAACTCCACGTGAGGAGTTACTCTTTCCCCCAAGTCTCTCCCACAACAGAGAGACATTGGGTCACATAGTCCTGTCTCTCAAGAGAGAGAGTGGGATGAAGATGCCCTTTTTGTCCTCATCGATGTGCACAAGTTTGATACAGAACAGGCTGATGTGGCACCTCCTCTCTTTGAGTCCCCTGCTTCCTCTCATCTGTCAGTCAAGTCAGCAGAGGAGGATGATAACTGGTCATTTGATAAAGCGGTAAATCAGGTTTACCCTCTTTTGCCCAGTGACCTGTGTCCCAAGCCTTCAGTTTCTGGTGACTGTAAAATTCTTTCCAGTTTGGACAAAATTTCTGTGTCAAACTCTCTACCAGATCTCTTGCTGCTTCATCACATGGTTATAAAGTTATGATTAAGGAACTTTCCCAAAAGTTTAGCAAGGTCCAGGACTTTGCTAGACAATGTAAGGGGCGGACTGTCCCCCCACCCCCACCTCGCTATGTTGCTGTCCTTGGTTGCTGTATCTAGCTATAAGGTTCATACCACATCTAGGCCCACTAAACCGCTCACTTTGGATGTTGAAGCAGCTCAAGTGTGCATTCCTACAGGGACCTGGGAGCACCTTCAAGTGAAAACACTGGAATCATTAGAACAAAAGGCTAGGTCACTAGTAACCATAGCCTTGCATGCTGACCTCTTTCAGCTGCCTTGTTCAGCCTACTGGAAGATGAAACTCTATCACCAGTTGCCCGTCATCGTTTGTTGGAAGCAGTGACAAAAACTTATGGGCATGCATTATCCTTGTCCATGGCTTTGTCAGCGGAGCTTCTCTACCTCTGCCCCATTGGAGGCAGAGACACACTTCAGAGGGCTCATCCCCTTCATGGCTTTTCAGGATTTGATAGACCAACAATATCGGTCCCTCGCTTCTGCTCCTGGCCCTTCGAAACTGGCCAAGAAGTGAAATCATACTGACCGCCAATAAATTCTTTAAAGCTGTGCAGTCCCAATCAAAGCAACAATCCCATTTCAGAGCATACCCGCGGCAGTTGGGCCTTACAAGGTGTGCTGCAAAGGACCAGGGAGGAAGTTCGCAGGCCTATCCCCCATTCTTAGAGACAAGGGTGGACAGCCATAGGGACTCACTCTGTCTCCTGCAGTGTCCCTCTTCCATTGGTTCCTGTAGGCTCCAGACTAAACCTCTTTTCAGAGGCTTGGTCTGGTGTAACAGTCAATGGCTAGGTCTTTTATGTCATAAAAGATGGCTACCAGCTTCAGTTTCATGATCTTTCTCCTCTAGTAAGATCCCCCATGTTCTTCCACCAGTTAAATCTGATGCAATTAAAGGAAGGAGGTACACTCCCTTCTTCGGAAGGGTGCAGTAGAGAGGGTATTAAACAATCAATCTCTGACTTTCTACTCCCAGATTTTCCTGGTTCCCAAGAAAGGGGGAAAGTTCCATCTAATTATCGACCTTTGCTCCTTCAATGGATTTCTGCTGGAGGAACCTTTCAAGATGGAGACCACAGCCTTCATCAGGAATGCTATAAGACCTGTCAATTGGGCAATCTCCATCGATCTTCAGGATGCAATCCTTCACATCCCTATCTTTCCTTCACACTGGAAGTACCTCCGGTTTTGTTTGCTTGGATGGGGAGGTCTTCCAATTTTGAGCTCTTCCATTCACCCTAGCCTCCATTCCCAAACCATTACCAGGGTCATGGGAGTAGTTGCATCCCATTTAAAGTCACTAGGTATCCCAATTCTCCAATATTTTGATGATTAGTTCATCCACAGTGGCCGGCTAGAGTCCCTCAGACTAGATCTGTCTCACTGTTGGTCCATAGTGAACAGGCTTGGTCTTTCCATCTCACTCCATCTGAAGATTTAGTCTACATGGTGCTGAATTTCCTTACAAACAAAGGATTAGTCTGTGTCCCATGGGACAGAGTAGACAAGATCTTGTCCCTGTTGGAGGCACTGAGAGCAAAGACCATGTTGATGGCTCGTCTTTTTCTTTCTCAGCTGGGGACCTTAAACTCTGCAGCAGACCTGGTCCTCCTAGGCAGACTGCACTTGTGTCCTCTCCAGTTTCACCTTTTGGTGGTCTGTAAACCATACAGGGACCTTTTGAATGCTTAGATTTCTCTATTTCGGGATTACCACCATCATCTGATTTGGTTGACAAGTCAGGACCAGTTTCTAACCGGAGTCCCCATGTATGCCTCTGAAGCCCACTCCTGCTAAAGCAGCATGCACTAGTAATATATGTTGCTTAAACTTGCTTACATATTTGTATATTAGAATAGACAATTTAGAAAACGAGTAACCATGACATGAACATGGGTATTCCAATGCATATTTTTCTTGTTGCACCTCATGATCGAAATAAAATATGCCCCGATATGAGAGAGAGAGAGAGAGAGATTTCAGCCCTTCTTCATGCTATTTTGCTTAATGTACCTTACTGATCCCATTTAGCTGAAGCTTTTGTCAATGAGAGAAAACAGTAATAAAATAGTCAATGGAAAGGATAAAAATACATACCATACTCGTTCAGTTTGAAAGATATATAATCTATATTTAAATATTCACCAATATTTATATCCTTATAGACTCCATTTAGTTTAAATCCCAAGAATGACCCTGGACTTGCGAATGTTTATAATTATGTATTTTTATACTTAAAAATGAAAAAGATGTCAAATTTTTAAATTGTTGAAAGTACAATAAAACAATAAATCAGAAAAAATATATAACGAGTCTAAAATGGATCTTAAAATAACACTCTGTATACATAAGTATTATAGTGTATACAATCACAAGAATAAGTTTATAAATAGTGTTTAAGATATGTATCAATAGAACAGAACAGCTTAATGTATAAGCTGTTAGGCAGCAAGAAAACTATTTGCAAAGCAATCAGTCAGATTTAAATTATAAAATACTGGACTTAGAGAAGAAGATATAATGCCAGCTTTAGAAAAGACCAGGTTACGAAACAACCAGGTTACGAAACGACTGACATTCATGCAGCATTGCCCGATCTGATTTTCAATATAAGAAAACTTTTTAAAAAATAATTCAGCTCCTGAACTTAGAGAGAAAAGGTAAGATTGCTTTGGTAGTATATTTACTTCTTTTCATTTTTTTTTTGGGAGGGGGTGATGACATATTATATAGGCATGATGCATGTTCAACTTTACCATTTCGTTGGAAGCATTGAATATGCAAGCAGTATACACATTGAATTTTACTTGCCTTTTGATCAAATTGCTTCGATTTCCATCCACTCTACACTCTAACCATTGTTTCAGCTGCACCACAGAGTGATTTTCTATCAAAGCATAAGTCATTTCATAACCAGGAGTTTTATCCACCAATTTAAAAGATGTGTTTATAATTTAATTTCACACATTCTTTGGTAATGTTTCAACTAGAACATATACTACTATAATTATCATTTAATTATTATTCTAATTACTGCTACATTATTTTTGATTAAAAGTTAATTTGCTTTATTCTTTTTCTCTAAATATATTATTTTATAATTTAAATAATGATACTGGCCCACCATATTATAATCTGTTTGTCCGAAGCTGGGGCCACATTCTATTTTTAGATATGAGGCACTTATCCATGATGTCACATGAGAGCCACTGCTTAACAGCGCTATTTGAACAACTTTACAATCCAGTCATTAATTGAGATTAAAGATTAACAGTAATGACACTTCACCTTCAAGCCATCCAATGAACTATTGATAGCATTAGTGTCAGCAGCTAAAGTTAATACTTTATTCTACAGTCCAATGGAATTTAAAGACAGACCCTCTGTGTATGTTATTTTTTATTTAATGTGTGTGCATGTGTGTGTCTGTGTGCATGTTTATGATATTTGACAATGCTAAGTCTAACACCTATTGTTGTTTGGAATTGTATTATATGCTTCAAATTATTTTTTTTAATTCAGATTTTAAATTCCAGGCATTGCCTAAAGGCTTATATAAGTGGATAACTTGTTCTCAATTGCACAATGTCACTTATTTGAATTACGCGTACTGGTCCCCTTGAGAACACAAAAAACACTTTTGGAGTCTCAAAAAACACAAACACTGTCTGGAAGGTTGGCAGATATGTAAACATCAACTGCTGATTCTATCAGATGCATATAATTGCTTAAGTAGTACAAAGGAAAAGTCCAAGGTTAAACCAAATGTCACTTTCTGTTGTAATAATCATGGGCCAAGATCATATATTAAATTTATTATTCGGAATTAGACCAGTGTAAAGTATCAGGTAATAAGGTCATGTGTCTGCCAGAGCCATGTTGAGTAAGGCTAGGGGTTAGGTAATGCTAGGCTTCAATCCTTCTGTATTGCCTGTTAGTGGGTTGTGCTGGGTGACAACAGTTGTTGAGAAAGGTGCTTACCATGAACAATGCAGGCAAATTTTGTTTCACTCACAGAAGAGCTCACCAACTGTCAGACAAGTAAACAGACTAGTAGAACCTTGATACACACAGGTAGTTTATCATGATTGTCATTCACCTGACAGGCACTTCAGCCATATTTGCTTCATGATGTTGACTCAGTATACCTTATCAAAATGCAGGTAGTATTTATTTGTTAACCTATGATGGACACAGTTTAAAAATTGTAAAAATTGAATGCAGTATACCAACTTGTTGAGAGCAATTGCCCTCCATGTTAAGTTGTTTGAGGGAAGAAGCTGTTAAGTAAAGCCAAGTTGTCTTCTGCTCTAACAGTGCATAATGATAGCCTTACTGAATGCAGTTCAGTTACTATTGGAAACCAGCTGCATGCAATCTCCAGAAATCTGCAGGTTTTTTATTTACTCACAAAATGGTAATAATGTGCAAAGGTTTATTGACAATACATAATGAAGTTCAAGTATTACAAACACTATTTTTTTCCAGGGACAGGTGTATTGGAAGACAAATATCAGTGTCACATCTACTGATTTGATCACAGCTGACTCACCAGATCAGTATAAATTTGGTGTCTCCCTTGAAACATATACTGAAAATACAGATGATAAAAGAAGAAGCACTGGACTGCAATGGGAAGAATGCATATATGTCAAAGACAAAAGTGAGTAACAATACTGTCTAAAAATTTTCTTATGGAAATCGGGTTGCATCTTAGTATTCAGTAATGCATAAAGGAAATTCCCAAATTAAAGTTGGGAAAGGGGAGGGGCAGAACGCACAGGTCAACAAAAAATGTCAGAAGTCTCAATCACCGCACCATCAGTATTTAATTTAAGTATGTGCCTTCCACCACCCATTAATTTTGGAACATTCTCTGTAGAGATCCATATTTGTAAAAAGACAAATGTCAATAAAGCATATATTGTTGCACTGTTAGAATACTACAGCTCCCCCTTATTATAACATCCCCCATTATAACATGATTCTAGATAAAACATAGCATCTCTATGAACCTCATGATGAAAATTAAACCATTGTACATAAATTGGTGTTTCAATGTATGACAGTATGGGTTGAAGGAAAAAAGACATAAAGTTTAGTAAAATATTTTTATTTCTTATTAAAACATTATTATTTGACAAAATTAAAAATACAAATAACGTAAAGTGAAAAAAATATTTAATTTACAAATATACAAAAAAACTGAATTGTCACTATAAATTTTACTGGCCTATTGTTTAGTCCCCTCCCCCCATGGACACACATGCATGCAATCATAACATTTTGATGAAATGTTGCTTCACCAATTTGTACAATTACTCTACATTCTGCGAATTTTGTGGTCCTTATTTAATTTTGAATTGATCTGTAGAACGACACTGCAGTGATCTACAATGAAAAATTCTTTCCATTCTCCTTTTGTGTGGAACAAAATTTTTTTGTTATATTTGTTCCTTTTAAAACATTGACCCTTAAGTATAAAATACATTTGAAATTTAAATTCTGGTGCAGAAAAGATGAATAAAGAAAGAAAGCAGTTAAGTTCATTAATCCTGTTGCAATATTTTCTTTGATACCAACAGAGCCAGAAATACCACCAACACTTAAGATGATCAAAACTTCAGAGGACAAGACTCTATCAGTACGTTGGACCAGACTTGATTGTCCATCTGGCTCTCCATTCATAATCAAGTACACCATCTACTACTGCAAGACCCAGGAGAAGGAGAAATGTAAAGGTTAGTTTAGGCCTGTGTTGTATAAATTATTCTTTTTCTTTCTTGTTTTGCTACATTGTTATCAAGGAGCCTGAACTGTATGTGTGCAATCTTGACAGTACCAATGAAGAAGACAAGTTGAACCAGTATCGGCCTAGATTTTGTAAATAATAATCTTTCTTTTACTACAATGCTACCAACCAACTTAATCATCGGACATATAATGTTTTGTACATATTTCTTACTCGATAAAATAAACCATAATTAAAACCTTTCATACCTAGATTTTACATAAGGAACTAAATTGTGGAGAAATTAGTCTATTTACAACACAAAATAATAGAGAAAGAGATGATAATTTAATTGTTAACAGCACCAGCACCCAGACCCACAAACTGTCATCTAAAACCTCTCACTAGGTTGAATGCAGATCTGAAGAAACTTCCACCAATAGATTCTAATTCAACTTTTGAATACATCAAGTCAGATGTGAGTCAGATCGAAGGAAATATACAGTTTACTGAAAATATTGCAGAACAAGTATGCGATTGATCAAAGAAATTTTAAGGGGAATGGTGTTTGTCATACTTGCTAAACTACACAATATGCAATTGCTATTTTTCTCTTTTGTGAAATTGTGCCAACTTTTATGACTGGATTGACATTTGTAGGTACAACAAATCACAAGGACATGCATCCTGAAGAGGACTTCCTAAAACTAGATAACCTGGAGGCAGAACAGGAATATGGCTTCTGGGTTACTGCTTCTTCTGATCTGGGGGAAGGTCCCAAAAGTGATTGGGTATATGGTACACCTGTTGATAAAAGTAAGTTAGCAGTTATCTCCCCCTTTATAGTTTAGTAATGTTTGTAATGTTTTAAGAATATTTTTTGTAAGATTATGTATGTTCATGTAAATTAACTGCTATATTTTTATACCCCTGCCTCAACAGAGGTTGGGGTATATATGAATTCATCTTTGCTTTTGTCCAGAACACAATATTGTTAACACAACTAATTCAGCAGTTTTTGATCGATTGCCATGAAACTTAATAACTGTTGTGTTCATAACCTGAAGATGTCTATACTGACAAATTACTTTGCTCATGCAATTTTTACAAGAGTTTTCCCTTTTTGACTTGCAGCTGAATGCAGTGTATTCCAAAATCTTGTGAAAGCATCTGGTCTCACATTATTCATTGGAATGCCATGAAACTTGGGAGATATTATGGTCATCATCTGAACATGCATATATCAACAAATCACTTTGCTATTTCCCAGTTTTGGCAGATAAATGGAATGTAGCTGTCCAGCACCCAATCTTGTTAGTGCAACTAGTCCCATGGTTATTAGCTCTACTGGTCATGGACCAGAAGAGTTTATGTAATGGCCATTTGTCCATTGTCTGTCATCCATCACTTGCCTGTCTGTTAGTACAGGTTTGTTGTCGCTACTCCTCCTAAACTACATGGAGGATTGCCATGAAGCTTTACACATACATTCATCCTACATGAAAATGGTGCCAATTGGACATCCAATATGGCCTCTACATGGCCATCTTAAAAATCTTGTATCACTACATCTCCAGATTGGATGGTCATATCAACATTGGATTTTCACTAATAGGCATCTTATGATGCCTAGTTGGTCCTAAATGAAATTGGTACCAATCTGATGTCCAGTATGCTCATTATGGCAGCCATCTTGAAAATCTTGTTATCGCTGCTTCTCCTGAATGGAAAGTCATATTTACATGGGGTTGTCATCAGATGTCTTCTTATGATGTCTGGTTGGTCCCAGATAAAAATGATGTTTTTCTGGCCCCCAATATGGCCATCACAGTGACCATCTTGAAAATCTTGTTATTGCTACTCTTTCTAGATGATTGGTTATATTGACATGGGGTTATCAGCAAAAGACTCAACGTTTCTCTTCTGTGGACTCTGAATGTGTCATTAGTCTTGGTTTTCCTAGGAAGACTTTATATGTGGCATCATCAGTTCTTGCTTCTAATGAGCTGGAGACCTGACAATAACCATCTATTTGCTTGAATACCCTTAGAATCCAAGTTTCATCACCATCAGAATTGGTGGAAACATCAAAATCAGGACAGGTTTCTGAGCCGAGTTCCAATTCAGTCCTTCCTTTACACCGACACCTCAGATTCAGGCTGGGTAGCTCACATAGAGCCAGAGGGAGTTGTCTTGCAGGGCCAGTGGTCTTAAGAAGAATCTTCCCTTCACATAATCAATCTAGCAATGCAGGCTGCTTTTCTAGCACTTAAAGGTACATAAATTGCATAAGGGGGCGCTCTACATATATTACATGCTTCTGAGAGAGTGACAGGTGTAAGATGAAGTTGTTTGCATTTGCAACATGCACAATGGAGAGAATGTTGGCATACCTCTATGCTACTTTCATGTACTGTGGCTGAAATTTCTTTACATATTGTACTTGTGGAAATTGGACATGATCTAAGCACACAGCAGACAGAAATGGCTGCTCCAAAGTACACGAAAAATCAGCCTGAATTAGTCAAAAGTACACTATTTTCAGCAGTTATTAAAATAGGGAAATGAATTTTGCTAGAGTAGGCAATACCAGCCTCTGAAAGAACAATGAATGAATTACAAAATATACAAATGGTAAAAGAAGTTATCTGCTCTTTTTTTTAATTTAGCTTTGAAGTCCAGGAAGTGAAAATGACCAAGCAGAGCTAGCAGTTTTTTGAGACCATCTTAAGTAAGACCAAGCTGTATACTCTAGAACCCAAATTGCACCCATCAGTCATACACCCAAATAAAAGGAATTAAAAGTTCTTTTAACAATACCTAAGATATACAAGGTCTTTTTTAAATCGCCAGGACAGCCAGTGAGGAAAACCTGGGTAATTCTTTTCCTTTAAAAATCTAACCCTATGCAAAATAAGAAATTGTAGAATGCCACCATAAGACATAGCTGTGTCATGGTTGCTACAGACAACACATCAGTCATAGAGTACCTCGGACATCAAGGCACTCATGGCCCGTTCTCTCTGGAGAGCTTTAGAGGAGATCACTCAGGGTCTGCCACATTCCAGGCAAGAGGGATGTTCTGGTGGACAGCTTGTCCAGACAGGGGCCAGCAGGCACCAGTCAGTAGCTGAGACACTTTTTTTTATCTGTGGAGAAGGCTATAGATGAACTGGTTTACAATGAGGCTGCACAACAAGCTCTCTTTTTATTTTTTTTTCAATGCCAGACCAGAGCACATGGGCTGTGGATGCCTTCAGACTGAGACTGTATGCCTTTCCCACATTTTAGAATCAGTTCTTCACAGAATCAGAACTTCCAAGTCATGATTGAACCTGATAGCTCCCCTGTGATTCCAGTGATCATGGCTCATTGACCTCCTTGATCTTTTGGATGATGATCCCAGGACATTATCACTAAGGAGGGATCGGCTGTCACAGCACAGAGAGTCCCTCTTGCACAGCACTCCTCCAATTCTCCACCTTCATGCCTTGCTCATATCAAACAATCTGTCTTCTAGGACCAGTTTTACAGCAAGGTGGCCAGATGCATCACTCGGGCTAGAAGCCAAGTGGATAATTTACTGTAATTGGTGCAGTAGGAAACGAATTGATCATATGTGCCCCCTTTAGCTTTAGTAGCAGATGTTCTTCTCTTTCTTTTTGAAGATAAAGATCCCCACTTCTTGGTAGTGAGTTTTCTTTGCCCCCATCCCCATGACATCATGGATTTCTCTGCCTTGGTTTCAAGATATGTCGAACACAGCAGACTGCAGATCTGCCACATCCCCTCTGGTCTTGTCCAACAAAAAGGAGGTGGGCCACCACTCTCCCCCAGGATTGTTGAGAAGGGATCATCAATCCCATTCACCAAGGAGGAAAGATAGTAGGGTTGGTACCGTTACTCCTCATGAGTGGTTATGAGACAACCAAAACCCCATTTCAATGTTGCACTCTCCAGAGACAGGGACCAGGAAGGACAGTCCTGTTTTTTTGCCTCAGGAGTGAGATCAGGATGACTCTGCCCTTTCCTTTTTGGTGGACTTGAATGAGGTCCCAGAAGAATCAGTTGCAACAGGCCCTTCCCTTCCATTAGGGTCTCCTGCTCCTTCCCACCTCTCGCATCAGGTGATCAAGGAGGTAGAAGTATGAACTTTTGATAAAGTGGTGAATGAGGTTTGCTCCCTCCTTCCCCCAGACCTGTGCCCCAAGCCTTTGGGGGCAGGGGTCACTAGGATTCTCTTCAGTCTGGAGAAGCTTTCTAGGGCATGCTTTTGTTCAGATCTTCTGCTGCTCCCACACTTCGTGATCATTTGAGAGCTAGCACAGATGTTTTTTTGGGGGTAAAGAGGTCTCCAGACAGCAGAAGGTCAAGTCTCCCCCCCCCACACACACACACACTTAAGCCACTGGTTTCCATCTCTAGTTCTTTGGTTCATTCTCCTGCTTGGCCCCTCAAGCCCCACCTTGTAATTGGGTGCTTCCCAAATGGGGATATTCACTGGGACCTGGCCTCATCTGCCCATGAAATCCTGCGAAGCTTTGGAGCTAAAGGCTTGAACCCTGGTGACAATATCCTCTCATACCAATCTCCTTTTGGCTCTTCCTTCAATCTTTTGAAAGAGTAATCATTGTCTCCAGCAGATCTTTAGTGTTTGCTGGAGTCTGTGGGAAAAACATTGAGGCATTCTCTGTCAGTGTCCATGGCACTCTCTGTGGAGCTTCTCCACCACTGCAGAGATGTTGCCTTGGAAACATCCAAGGTCTTGTTGCAGCACAGCAAGTACCTGTTGATGGCTGTACATCTAGATGCAGAGATACTCTTTGAATGTCCTATCCCCTCCATAGTGTTGCAAGATTTTGAGGGACCAGCAACACCAGTCCCTGGCCATGACACCAGACCCATCAAAACTGGCCAAGAAACACACCCACCCTGATCGACAGATGGACCCTCCTTTCAAGTTTTTTAAACAGGTCCACCTTAAAAAGCCACATAAGCAGCTCCAGTTCAAAACTCAATCCCATCTGTCCTTCACATGATGAGGCAGTTGAAGAAGCCAAGGGAGGAAGTCCTCAGACTCCTTCCACTTTCCTAAGGAGGAGTCAGTCAGCCTTAGGGAGTCATGCCCTCTTCTGTATTGTCTTCCTCTTCCCAATGTCTGAGTAGGTGCCTGACTAGAGCCATTTTTTCATAGGCTTGGTCAGGCATCATGGATGATGTTTGGGTCCTTTACACTTTAAAGAACAATTATTGGCTTGGTTTCCAGAAACGTCCTCCCCTATCATGGACCCCCATTTCCTTTCACCAGTCCAAACTGGTTCATCAAAGGGAAGATGTGCACATCCTTCTCTGGAAGGGCACAGTCGAGAGTTTGACAAACAACCAAAGTCCAGGTTTCTACTTCGACATCTATTTGGTGTTGACAAAAAGACAGGTAGTTTTGACTCATCATCGATCTTTCTGCCTTAAACTAATTCCTTGGGGAAAAACTTTAAAATGGAGACTATCACCTTGGTCAGGAGTGCCATAAGGCCCTATGACTGGGTGGTCTTCATAGATCTGTAAGATGCATACCTTCACATCCCCATCTTGCTGCCTTACAGGAAATACCTCCAGTTTTGTCTCAGCTAGGAGGTATTTCAATTTCGGGCTGTTCCATTCAGCCTTGCTTCCACCCCAAAGCCTTTAAAAGGTTTCATTTGGCTTCTTCTCTTTCTTCCTTCTTAGGGTTCCTCTGATATTTTTGTGGCCATCATTTCCAAGTAGATTGTCCTCACTATTAAAAGAGCTTTTCAGTCTGTCACTAAGAGGGATCTACCATTCATGATTTTTAAAGTCTATGAAGCTAGGGCTATTGCTGCAACTTGGACCAATTTTTTAATCTCTCCTCTTTGGATGATGTCATGCAAGCCGCCTTCTGGTGATCTCACTCTACCTTTTCATTATTTTACCTTCAATCTTTGGCACAAAAGTGTGAAGACACTTTCTCATTGGGTCCAATTGTGATAGCACATGTGGCCAAGTCATCTTCCAGCCTTCAACAGGTCCTACAGTAATGGTAAGTGCATTTTTCTTATACCAATTTTTGTTTTTGAGAACCTCAGCTTCCCTCCTAAGTGGTAAACTAATTTTAATTATGTACTTCCTACCCCCCCCCCCCCCCCTTCATCATGCCCTTGAGTCTCTCTCTCCAAGTCAAAAGAGGAAGATGTTCCATATGTTGGCTATGACTAAGGAGTCATCATGTTCTTTTCAATTATGTTTTTCCAATTACTAAGGAGGGAATATTTAGCTTGGACTGGGGACTTAGCTTCCAGGGACAGGAAACTAATGCAATAGTAGCAGGTAAGTATTACATAATTAAAATTAGTTTTACCCTCCCAAAAACTACATTTTCTCTGTCTAAAAGGTACGTCTGATATTTCATTAGCCACCATCTTGAGATGGATTGTGCAGACTATTAAAAGAGCTTTTCATTGTCTCACTGAGAGAGATCTTTTTTTCATGAATCAAAGCCCATGAGGTCTGAGCTATTCTTGCATCTTGTGCCTTTGTTAATCATTCTTCTCTGGATGATGTCATAAAAACAACCTTCTGGCACACTCACTCCACTTTTCATCATTTGACCTTCAATTAGTATTACACCAGAGTGGGGGGATATATGCTTTGGGCCTGGTTGTATCAGTTCAGCAAGTTGTCAAGCATATCCTACAGTCTGCAGTAGACTATCCTACAGGCAGTAATGGTAAATTTACTTTGACAGCTTTTCTTAGGCCCTCAGCCTGCCACTGGGCTGGCAAATTCAGCAATACAATAATAGTGGTAATGTATTACTGCTATTAAAATGTAGTTTTTCTTGGGGGGGGGGGGGGGGTTACAACTAATTTTATTTATATTACCTTATTGAACTGCCCAATTACCTCCTCCCTACCCATTCTGATGTTCTTTCAGTCTCTGTCCAAGTCAAAGAAGGATGCTATTTTGATTCTTGGAAGTGGACTAAGGTATCAGATTGGGCTTATATTGTTTTCTTTGTCTAGAAGTCCAGTTACTAATTGGAGGAGGGAATGAACTCCTTGAACAAAAGACTGCATTTTAAGTTTTCCTTCATACTTTCCTTTCCATTCTATAACATCAAAGCCATTTGAGATTAAGGGATGAAACTTGCTGTATTTGTCATGTACCACATTGGATGTCCTATTTTCAAGGTCAATAACACAGGCCAATAGTTAAGGTTTCAGTAGCATCTTCCCTTCTGTTCAATAGCTTATGAACTGTTTAAGATAAATTAATGAAATGTGGTACATTGCCATTTGAAGATGTGTTGCATTCCACAGTTGGGGTCCTATATTCAAGGTCAAGGATTAGGTATAGACTACATGGTTGCTTGTTTCTGCTTTATATCTTAAAAGCTGTTTGCAGTTCAGGGATGAACTATGGTACAATTATGTTGCTCAATTTGATGGCATGTCATGCATCACAGTCGAAGTTTTATCTTCAGGGTCAAGGTCACTAATTAATTTCTTCCCATTTTCTGCACTTTTACTCTAATTGCCGTTGATGGAGAGACGTGACACCTGGTTACGTTCCATTTCTGCTGAGTAACTCTGCAGCTTTATCACAAGGGTCACAACCAGATTTCACCATTTTATACTTTTGGAAATCTCACCACAGTAGGTGAGGGACAAAATTTCACTGAATTTTCTAATTTAAAATTTTTAAATTGGTTTTCGAACTTTCTGACCTAAACTTTTTAGTCTGCAGAGCGGCATGTGTGTTTTACAAATACAGATCTAGTTCACACTTTCTCACCAGACAGCATTGGACCTTTTGTTAACCTTAAGCATAGTCTTATCCAATTAATTTTTGCTTCATCAGTATATATGTAAATTAGTTGATGATACAAAGGGAGTTTTGTACATGTAATTTTATCTCCATGAATTAAAATACCTCAGTGGACATATGCTCAATATACTTTACAAGAAAAACAATCAAGACTGTTTCTGATCTTTTACATACCTGATTAATGGACCTGATTCTGATCATGGTAGAGGCTTCATTCTGTATCCTCAAAGCCACAAATACATGCACAATAGCCTTATTCAGAGACAAAATTTAGTTAGGGTACCATATGTTATAGCTAGGGTATCATATGTTATTGTTAGGGTATCATATGTTATTGTTAGGGTACCATATGTTATAGTTAGGGTGCAATATGTTATAGTTAATGTGCCATATGTTATAGTTAGGGTATCATATGTTATTGTTAGGGTGCCATATGTTATAGTTAGGGTGCCATATGTTATAGTTAGGGTGCCATATGTTATAGTTAGGGTGCCATATGTTATAGGTAGGGTACCATATGTTATAGTTAGGGTATCATATGTTATAGTTAGGGTGCCATATGTTATAGTTAGGGTATCATATGTTATAGTTAGGGTGCCATATGTTATAGTTAGGGTGCCATATGTTATAGTTAGGATACCATATGTTATAGTTAGGATGCCATATGTTATAGTTAGGGTATCATATGTTATAGTTAGGGTGCCATATGTTATAGTTAGGGTATCATATGTTATAGTTAGGGTGCCATATGTTATAGTTAGGGTATCATATGTTATTGTTAGGATGCCATATGTTATAGTTAGGGTGCCATATGTTATAGTTAGGGTGCCATATGTTATAGTTAGGGTATCATATGTTATTGTTAGGGTGCCATATGTTATTGTTAGGGTGCCATATGTTATAGTTAGGGTGCCATATGTTATAGTTAGGGTGCCATATGTTACAGTTAGGGTGCCATATGTTATAGTTAGGGTGCCATATGTTATAGTTAGGGTATCATATGTTATAGTTAGGGTATCATATGTTATAGTTAGGGTATCATATGTTATTGTTAGGGTAACTATAAGTCATTAAAATTTCACAGGAATGAAGAGAAGCAAAGTCCTGCAATGTTTATAAATTTCAATTATTATTACTTGACCAGAGGCAAACTAGAGAGAGCAAAAATATTTGGATGTTGTGGTTAAGATTTTTGTTGAGCCTTCCCTGGCAGAAGCTAAAAATAGCAATCACTTTGGTGTCCATGTGCATGTCTGTCCAGATATACATCCATCTATCCATATGTTTATCCACACCATAGATTAACCCCAGTGTTAAAGTTTCTAACTCACTAGGCCAAAAGGCCAAGAGTGATTATGGTATGGCTCTGAATCTTAGTCATGTGTCCATAAACTATTGCTGTTTTGAATTTCTTGAAAACCACCAATTTCAACTAAACTTGGTAGAGAACATCCTGAAATAAAAACCCCTTAAAATGTATATAAATGATGTATATCTGCCATACAGTATGGTTGTTACTAAAAATAGCAAAACCTTTAAACAAATTCTCAAAAACCGCTTGATGGAATATGACAAAATTTGACAGAAGACAATCTGGCATGGTTGTCTTTCAAATTTTTATGAATTATGCCAATCCACCTTAAAATATGGCTGCCATTGCTGAAAGTAGAAAAACCTTTAACTGACTCCTCAAAAACTGACCAACAGAATTTAACCAAATTTGACAGAAAGCATCCTGCATAAGAGGCTTTCAAATTTATATAAATGATCTCAATATGCAATCTGATATTGCTGCTGTTACTAAAAATATAAAAACTTTAAATGACTTCTTCTAAAAATCTGCTAAACAGAATTTGACTTAATCTGACAGAAAGCACTATGTCATTGTTGGTTTTAAATTTTTATAAATGATGCTGATCTGCCTTCAATTATGGCTGGCATTACTAAAGATAGAAAAACCTTTAAAAGCGCCCAACAGAATTGGACCAAATTGACATAGCTGTGGTTACCAAATTAAAATTCCTAGTGTACTCGAAGTGGCAGACTTGACTTAGCCTCAAGTACTTGAAATTCTGATTATCTCTAGCCAGATCATACAACATGCCTATCCACCCACCCCTTCCAACTTCCCAGACAGTTTTGAAAATTTGAATGAAAATATTAGTACTATAAGAAATAGAATGTTTGCTAATATATTGAGTATACTCACACACTAAAAATTGCACATCAGTGAGAAAAATCATAAAAAGAATTGAATTGTCCATCATTTTTAGTTGACTTATCAGAATGCAGTATTCCATTCAGCACATCATCTTGGATAGCAAGCACGACCATGGCAGTTGGTCGCTTTAATGTAGGAAAATGGGTTGGCAGTATTCCTTTGTTAAAATGTAAGATGACTGCGCTGTAGGCATGAAAAGCCAAATATATGAGCTAAATATTGGTACAGCTTTAATTAGGTCACACATAGTGTAGCTTGTGAAATCATCCAATTAAAAGTAGGTCATGTGGAAGAATCCTTCCATGTGATTCTAAAACAGAATTGTATAGAGATCTCACACATACATGATATTCATGAAAGAATAAGAGTCCCAGTGGTTGTTGTAAGGTAAAATTTTTCTTACATAGGAAGAAACAAGTCTTCTAAATTGTTAGTAGGAGTTGTCTGCTCTTTCTGTTGAATATTCATGTCCTAAATTAGGACTTTAGTCTAAGATATACCTGACTTGTACATGGGTGCACAAGAAAGCACCCTGTCATAAAGGGTTTCAGATTTATACAAGGAATGCCAATCCACTATCAAATAATGGCACCATCACTAGCAATAGAAAAACCTTTCAGCAGCTTCTCAAAATTGCTCAATATATTTGTACTAATTTTGACAGCAAGCAACCTACCTTGAAGGCATTTGAAATGTGTACAGCTGATGTTATCAAAATTCCAGGGTGGACTTGTCTGGCCAGCTTTTGTTACTTAAAGATTTCAAGAATGTAGTGCCAAAAGCCTTGGTAACCACTATCAGCTTTGTTTTCAGAATTTACCTCTTTACCCACTAATTAGCATAGCTATTTCTATAAAATCAGGGTTTATCTCCTTGACAGATATTTTTAAGTAAGTTGTGAAAATCTATTGAAAACGTACAAGAGATGTTGAAGTTATAATTTAGGTTTTAAATTATTATATAGTGCAGACTCCATTAGTGATCCACCAGGCTCCTGACAGACCACTTGAACAAAAATGCATGTGAAGAAGAAAAAGCAAAGTAAAGACCTTGTTTGGTGATTAGGTTGGTCAGCAGGCCATTGGAATTTTTGCTATGCAATACTTGGTTGATAGTCATCACGCAAGGTTGAAAGGTAAATTTAATTTGTCTTAGAGACTACATCACAGGCTAAAGATTATGCAACAAATTCCAGTCTTGATTGCAAAAAAGTGGAAATAATCTCTTTGATAGTTTCATGCAAGTTTGTGTGTTGATTTTCCAAATTATTGGATAGAAATTGCAAAATAAAATTTTATTACAGATCTGACAGGGGGAGAAATTGTTGGCACTGTGATAGCAGGTCTGTTTGTGCTGGTCCTGGCAGTGGCTGGTGCAGTTTTTTCTATCAGGTATGAAAGATTTAGGGAATTATTTTAATCTAATATAATTATGTAACATGCCTGAAAAATTTTATTGCATATACCAGTGTGTAGTATGCACCCAATTATGAACATCAATATCATCAACCCAAATCTGTTGGCAGTTAATATGGCAGCTGATTAGGGTTGATGCTGTTTGTTCTACTCTTCATTTCAGTTGAACAGTTTAAAATCTATTCTGCCCATGCATTATGTGACTGCAGATCAGGCTCAACACTGTATGCAGTGGAGCACTTGACAATGTTATATCTGTTAGAAGATGAAAGCATTTAACTGGAATATTGACTCAGTAATAATTAAATAACAGTAATTTGTATGTGATTAGAGTACCGTATATACTCCCATAATGCACTGGCAGATTTGGGTCTATGCAGTTTGTTAGGAGTAATCAGTTGAACAAACAACAGTGATGTGCGAGAACTCCCGCAAACTAGTTCAAAGTCGCGCATATAAAAATGTACTATGCACAGTGTACAATTTTTATTTAACTGTTGACCCTTAAAGTGCTTGTCGCAACATAAGTCATGCTGCCAGTAGAGGTCTCGTAACACTTGTCACTATATCGTTTTTCCGGTAGGGAATTGTTTACACATCTGGGTACTTTGACTTGACATGAATGGTTGTTGAACTAAATTTGAATGGTACATTGAGCAATTCTGTCATAGTTTTAACCTTATATTTATGAAGGAAGTTTTACACTTTTTTGTTTAAAATAGGGGCTACCTAGAAAACCGAAAATGGCTGACTCTCAACATTGTTCATCTTCAGATGACGATTTCACTTAGTAAATACTGGCTGATGATAGTGACGATGACAATGATTTTGAAAGTTTTGAAGTATGTCAGGCTATTGGAGCTGGAAAAGTGCTACTGGAAATACCAGTGGGTGATTTTGAACCTGAAATGATGTTGAATATGAGTCTGATACACATTCTGGATGGACAAAAACAGACAACATTTGTGTCAACCCCCTATTTAACGGTGTTTCAAAATTAAATGTAGAGAAGGCAGAATACCAAACCTAATTAAGATACAGGCAATTTAAAAGCATAGTGCAATTTTCATTTCTTTTTTCAAACAATTCAGCCCACAGGGAACTTGTGCTAAAAAATGGTACAGCACTGTAATGGTTAAGATAAATTGAATAAATAAGAATTTAAAAAGAAGTTAAAAAGTATAGATTTTTATTTGATCAAAATACCTCTGTCTGAACAAGCAGAGCATGTCATTGATTAAAACCCTAATACAGCATTATGGAACAGATAAGAAATCTGGCATAGAAGTCAGCAAAGCACTGATTCACCAAAGTGAAACTTTGGAAGAGTTCATGTTAGTGAAAATTCTTATTTTGGATCAGAGATATCCAAGAGACAGTACCTATGAGCTGTGGAAAATTGTACATAACAACCATAAAGAACAGTTTCCAACTTGTTCAAGCTGGCTAAGCTCATGCATATGAGCTTATGCATATGCCCCTTCATACAGCAGACTCTGAAAGGGGGTTCTCAGAACAATATTCATACACATACAGTAGGACCCTGCTATAGCACGATGGTCGGGGTCCACAAAACGGGATCGTGCTATGTCCCGAACCGTGCTATAACCAACCTAGACAAAACCAAGTCATTTAGCTAAAGAAAATGATGCATGCACCAAAAAAAAAAAAAAAAAAAAGGGGGGGGGGGAATTGTGGGCTCACAACAATGTGCTTCATTGGCACAGTTACCATCTTAATTCAATGCATAATAAACAATAAATACACATGCAGTGAAAACAGAGACTGCACATATAATATTTTACTTTATTCAGAGAACCATGCATTGGTACATTTATATGTACATATCTATTGTATAGCATGAATAGTTAAAGGATCAACACGTGTACTCACCAGCCAATTTCATGGCATGCGTAGGAGTGAGTCCATAATAATTCCATCGAAAATATGCACACAGAAGTATAATATCATTGTCTGATAAAGTTCTGAAATCCTACATCATCGTCTAGTCATTGTAAATCGTCGTCGTCTAGTCATCGTAAATCAGGTCCGACTCTGATTCCTCAGCTGTACTGTCATATGCGGGTGCTTACGCAGAGACTGAGCTTGGGCTCTTGCAGGTAACACTTTGATCATAAAGTCAGAAATCTATTAAAGGATGCAACTGGCCACGTGTCAATTGTGCGGTAAGATCACAGGGAGTTCAAATAGCCATCCTCTGTTACTTGGCACTGAACAAACTCGCGGCTTGATCAACGGGTTGTCACATGGGAAAACAAAGAGTGTGGTGCCTTTACAAGCTAAGGGATTAAGGTCAAAGTATATGCACAGGAAGTTGTAGAACTCTCCTTGAAAACAAAGTGAGCACTTTTACAAGCCAGAGTCTTATCGGCCCATGTGCACTGACAGATAACTTGGGAAATATCACTTGGGTATTAAATCTGACTTGTGGAAACACCGGAATTAATCCTGTCCATGGCTTCAAGCTTCTCCATTGTAAATAACTACTAATTAAAACTCTGACACCTATTTGTTTGAATGACTACAGCAAGAATAATTGCTAATTAACAATGGGGTCATTTTTATAGGGAATGTACAATATTATTCACTGGTCAACTGATTGCGTGGCGATTGTCTAACAGCACCGCCAAGCCATGTGTGCGCGTTGGCGGCTTTCGTTTTTTTTTTTTATGTTTTATAAATCATTGCCGCATGGTTTGAACAACTTTTAGCTTTGAGATTGACTTTGATGATTGTCAATGACTTATATTAATTGATTTATAAATTCAGGTGCGAATCTTTTATCAACCACCACATTGTTTGGTGCCTGGCTGTGTATGCAGTTGAATGAGCAAACATATGTCGGCTATTGTTTGAGCAACGATTGTACACAGAATGTATTGAAGACAAACACAAAGAAGACTTAATGACTTTATTGTTCATGTATCAGTAATAATAAGATTAACACTTATCAGCTTTAAAAATGAGCTGACATCTTTCACAAATAAACAAAGATCAAAGTGCAGTGATTGACTACTGACACATTTGAAATGAACATTCACAAATAGAAATGTTCAGTATCTTTATTCATATAATGAAAGATGCAATCATAAGACACTTTTTCTTCAAGAATACAATACAGCTTGCCAAATTATTAAATCAAACTCTTGTTTATTTTGGCACAAAACTTTGCAGTAATTCAAGAAATTGGCAAAATTATTGTAAAATGTCGGTAGTCATGCCACGATCGTATTATATCCGAATTCATACACGATCTCTTCCCCACAATGATGATTAATTTTTTAGACATTATTTTTCGTACCTTGAAAAATAATTTATTTTTCATGTACGAAAATATAGATGAAATTTCGGGAGCCATGCCACGATTGTGTTATATCCGAATTCGTGCTATAATGAAGCGTGCTATAGCGGGGTCCTACTGTATAAGGAACAGAGTAAGCTCAGAAATAATCAACAGATTAATGCTTATACAACTAGAGGGGACATCTTATGAGGATTTTGATTTCAATAGAGTCCTAACAGAGTGGGAGCAGGAAGAAAGAGAGATGGATATTTAAGTGTTAGGTAAATATCGAATTATGGCTGTTTCCCCCCCCCCCCTCCTCCTTTTTTTGTCTACTCCCCCGTTATGTTGGTGACAAGGGGGGAGATCCCCCCCCCCTTTAGATAAACTCCTGGATCCATCTCTGCAGATACAGGGTCTATGTTGTTTGCAGTTGGACTTGAATATAAGCGAGTTTATATGGTATCAGCAAAACATAGCTATCACTTGTATTATACAGAAAAGTAAGTGATAATTATGATAAAATATGTTTCAGAAGTGATTAAGAACTTATTGATTACATTCTAAAAAATATTGTAATTTATTCTGTTAATCTGTTCTAAGGGGAATAATTGTGTAATCCAAATTCTCAAAAGTAATTGAAAATTACATGATTATATATGAATTAACCCAAGGTCTGAACATAAGTATCTCAACATTAATTTTTACAGTAAACTCAGTTTCTCTGACACTGTTGAATGTAGAGTCATGAAACTTTATGTGTATATTCATGTTAGAGGGTACTACTCACCATGGGTTTTTGATTATGCCATTGCGGAGCAGGCGAGATGTAGCATTCTGTGGAATTTCGTTTTTAGAAGTAAAATTTCACTAGAATGGTATCAGTTGAGGGAAATGAAAAATCATGGTTTTTTTCTATCCTTGCTACAGACTATAAGTGCTCATTCTCCCACCCCACCTACCAAATGATAGTTAACATTAATTCAACTCTGCCTCACTAAATCACACCCTTGTTTATACTGTGGTCTGTGCTTTTGGACCCAGTTGAACATGTCAGCACTATGAGGTATTAGTGTAGTTAGAATAGCTTGGTTGATTTTGATGAAAATTCCCTTGTGAACATTTTGTGTATACTTGAAAGTCAGTTGAAATGGCCAAAGACTACTGCATTATGTGTGTATTCCATAAAAAGTTTTAGAAGCATCTTGATATTAATGTAGGCATATTTCTCTATTGCTTCCAGACATGTCCAGAGGAAAATGTTTACGATGCCTCATATAGAAGTGCCAGAGACTTCTCCTGTATATTTCAACCAAGCAATGGTAAGTATGTTTAGTCCATCTTGCTCATTGACATGTTATACATGTGTATGGTGTAACCTTGATTTATAGCCTCCACTATACATCTCCCATGCTTGCTTTCAAGTTCTTCGAAATCCTATATTTTGTCTGTATTATAATGCCACCCTCACTGCCTGCCATAAGCCAATCTGTCAAATGAAAGAAATGAAAAAATTGACTATTTGAAATCTCGAATTGCATCACCAGGTATTGTTTTTCTTATGGAAGAATTAAAATGCTGAAAATTGGCGATAACTCTAATCAGTACATTTATTGATGCTACCCTTGCTAATTGCATTGAAAGGAGTTCACCCCATAATAATATGTAGGGAGAGTGCAGTAGACAGAACCAGCCCCAGTTCACCAAACAGCTTACAATTTTATTTTTCAAGTTGATTTTTTTTCCCCCTCAAAATATCTTACTTTTTTATTGCATAGTTAGCAACAGTGAAGTTTTCACAGAGCATTCAGAAGACAACAGGAACTAAATTACAGTCATAATGTCTTTCATTCTTCTAAAAAGAGCTTTATTATGTCCTTGCCATAAATATGGCAGGGTCATATACAGTGTTATGCTTGTCCATCTGTCCTATGCAAAAGTCCAGAAACTGTAGTGTGTGCAACTCCTGCCACATCTCTGTGGACTGTGTTGAAACTTGGCAGATATTATTGACATTAGGTGAACATGTGTGTGTGTGTGGTTTTGTCATCATGCTGCACTTACATTTCTAGAGTTATGCTCCTTTTTGTGTTAAATGTATATACTACGTATGATAGTTATTGTATGCATAACTAGTCTCATGCCCATGGCTTTTGATGAATAACCCTGAAATTTGGCAGACATATATACTATATGTAATGTTTATGTTTATGTACAACTTGTCCCACAGATTTGGATGAATTACACTGAAACTTGGTTGACATTAAAAACATGTGCATGTAACTTAGCAGGCTGGTTTTTGAAAATCCCATTTCTGCCAAACATCCCTCACAAAAATCACAGCTACTTGGTTAGATGAAATGAATAAAGGAAATATGGCAGGTGTTGTTTACCTTGACTTTAAAAACTTAAGACATTTGATTTAGTAGATCACAAGATCCTTATCTGAAAATAACGATACTTTAATTTGATGACAACATCATAAAATGGTTAACTTCTCATCTTCAACACAGAAGGGAGCATGTATGTATATGTATCACTAAATCTTCTGTTGTTGGTAAGGCTGGTGTTCAACAAGGGTCAGTATTGGGTCCATTGTTATTTTTAATCTTTATTAATGACCTCCCATTTACTACAGAGAATTCCAGTACAGACCTGTTTGCAGATGACAACATTAGATGCTTCTGCTCCATCCTTAAATACCATGCAAACCAAGTTAAACAAAGGTTTGAATAGTATTGAACAATGGTATAAGAATAACAGAATGCTTCTGAATCCAAATAAGACTAAGTGTGTGTTAAAAGGCAGGGGGAATATGTCACAGGAAGCAGCTGTGGGTTTTGGATACCTCAGGTGATTAATTTCATGAAATTTGGAAGGTTCCAGATTCAAGCCCTAGTTTAGATGTGCACACTTCCCATGTGACACAGGGAAAGAGTGCAACTGTAGCAAGCATAATTTTATGGCAACCAAAGCACTTATTTAAAATGTTCACAGTCTAAGTCTAACAAAAACTCATGTTTAGATCTAATAAAATATTAGAGCATTTGTAAAACTTTTCCCCACAATCCTTGGCTATTTCCCACCCATCCCCAAAATCCATGCCTCTGGGTTTAAGTCCCTGGTGGTAAGAATAGACCCAGGAGCCAAAGACAGTTGCATATCTCAGTAAGTCTTGTTACACCCAGTAATTATATGTGTAATAATAGGTTGGGGACCTTAATAGGTTTAGGGTGTTGATCTTAATAGTTTCTAAATTGTGATCCAGGGATTCCACACAAATTCCAAGACATTTTAGTCTCACAATTTAGGAGTTATTTAAAATTTATGTAAACAACCCTCCACCCCCTAACCCTGCCCGTAGGCATGCATCAAATTTTAAAACCATTGTGCACTTCTATGTATCATATGTAGTCATATGTCAAGGTTTAAAGTCACTTTCTTGAACAGTGTAGGAAAAGTTGCATGAACATTACACATGCACACATACACATGCATCCATTTAGACATCCAGGATCACATAATCCTGGCACTTTGTCTTCAGGGATAGTTAACTCATCATTGAGACACTCAGAGTGGCTCAGTATGGGTAAATTGATTTTAAACTTTTATATATATTTTTATTTATTATATTATTATAATTCATCCTACCTTTAACGCAGAAACTTTGATATGCCTGACCTACCTGTGATGTGATGAATACTTTTGATGTTAAATTGAGATGTTGTTCTATTTGAAACCTTGCCCCCATCCCTTAAATATAAAGGTCCATTGAACAATTAATTATTCATAAAGACAATTTAGGACACTCTTTTCCAATCCATGAATTTGAGTACAAGCAAAAATGTAATTTCTTCCAAAACTTAGACTAGAAATGACTATATCAAGATCACGATGCTTTGAATATAAAACCTCATTTTATAGGTTCTTGATAATTGGATGCATTTTTGAACCATATAAGAAGCAAGACCAAGAGGTTAAGTCCTTGCAGGTAGGGATGGACTTAGGGTCAATGTCAATGTCAGTTGCATGTATAAATTTGTCTTTTCGTACCTAGTAAGTGTGCATATATACATATATATGGTTATTGGGTTTGGATCTCATTAGTTTCCAAATTATGACCCAAGGGGTAAGTTATTGGTGGTAGGGATAAACCCAGAGGTCCCAGTCTGTCATGTGTTGACACCTGGATCATTGATCACATGTAATAATTACAAGACATCACTGCCCCCCAACGACTGCCACCCCCACCCCCATGGGTCATGATCAAAATTCCCAATGTGTTGGCACAATCTACACCCATAAAGCTATCCTTAACCCAATTTTCATGATTGTAGCTCAAATACTGCAGGAGTTGACAGACATTATACATGTATGTACATCCATACATACATACAGATAGATGGACTTGTATCATAATATCCCACCACTTCTTGAAAAGCAAGGGAATAAAATTAAGTTTATGTCCATGAAACTCAGTGATGAGTTTTAATGCCCATGAGAATCAGTGATAAGTGATTAGTTTTAATGCCTATGAGTCTCAGTAATGACTTCATGCCCATGAGTCTCAGTAATGAGTTCATGCCCATGAGTCTCAGTAATAACTTCATGTCCATGAGTCTCAGTAATGACTTCCTGCCCATGAGTCTCAGTAATGACTTCCTGCCCATGAGTCTCAGTAATGAGTTCATGCCCATGAGTCTCAGTAATGAGTTCATGCCCATGAGTCTCAGTAATGAGTTCATGCCCATGAGTCTCAGTAATGAGTTCATGCCCATGAGTCTCAGTAATGAGTTCATGCCCATGAGTCTCAGTAATGACTTCATGCCCATGAGGCTCAGTAATGAGTTTGTGCCCAAGAGACTCAGTGATCACTGATGAGTTTATATCCATGAGTTTAAGTAATGCACTGCAGCAACTTTATGCCCATGAAGCTCATTGATGAGTTTATGCACATGCAGTACTGTAATGAGTTTATGCCCTTGAGACTCAGTGATAATAGATAAGTTTATGCCCATGAGACTCAGTGATCAGTGATGAGTTTATGGCCATGAGGATCAGTAATGAGTTTATGCACATGAGGCATTACAATGAGTTAATGCACATGAGACTCAGTGATGAGTTGATGCCTGTGAAGCTCAGTGATGAGTTTATGCCAATGAGGCTCAGTAATAAGTTCATGCCCATGGGGCTCTGTAATGAGTTCATGCCCATGGGGCTCTGTAATGAGTGTATACCCACAAGGCCAAGTGAGAAGTTCATGTCCATAAGGCTCTGTAATGAGTTCATGCCAGTAAGGCTCTGAAATGAGTTTATGCCCCTGTTACTCAGCATTTGTGCTCACCAGGCACTTGGATCAGAAGCAAGACTCGATAAAAAAGAACAAATTATTGTATTGGCTCATATATTTAGAAGCTAAACTGTGAACAGTGCTGACTCATATCTGCCATTGCATAATATGCTGACAGATTAAGTTCTTATCACTTGAAATTTTAGACAGAATGAACAATTTAGACTGATCTTCTGGTACTGTTTGCATTTGGGCACATGTTGTTAATGAGAAAATAGGGTACCTGTTTTGATGTTTTGATGTTTACACTTTAGAGTCAGATAGATGAGGACAGGGTAGCATACCGTAGGATATCTCTGGCTAATATCCCTTGAATGTCTCTAAGCAAATCATCGCAAAACAACATACCCTCAGTCGTCCATTTCAACCTAATTTAAGATTCTCCTTACTACCCAACTATATCCATATGTCTTATAAATTGCTTTTCCTTAATATCATATGTTATTTTTATTGATAAAAAAGAGACTGAAGGTTGATCAAAATGAAGGATTATGCTAAAATCAATAATAATAATAATAATAATAATAATAATAATAATAAAACTAATACTAATAATGTGATATTAATATTTAGTGTCAAAATCAACCCTTGATGAGCCAGGTAAGGTTTTTTTTTCATTTATATTTAATTGATTGCATCTTTCAATACTAACAGAATGTATGTCTCTGGTTGTTGTAACATCTTTCTAAAGATACTATTCTCCTTATTGTCCACAACTTTTCACAAAAAGTGGAAGAATATTATCCATGTATCTATCTATCCTTCCATCTGTCTGTATATCCATCTGTATATTTTAGATTTCAGTAACATTTTCAATCAGCTCTAGAACTTAAAAGCTGTTTAATATAAATCAATGAAATCTGGTATATTTGTATATTATCACAAGAAGATGTGTTGCATTCCATATTTAGGGTCCAATCTTCAAGGTCAAGATCACAAGAATAGATTTCATAGTTGCTTTTGTTTCTGCATGAGATCTTAAAAACTGAGGTTCAGGGATGAACTATGGTACATGTATGTTTCTCTGTTTTAAGGTCAAGGCCATTTATCAATTTCTACTCAAATGCTCTTTGAGACAGAGACATTAAACTTTGTTAATTTCTGTGTCTGCCTAGTAAATCCACAGCTCTGACACAAAGATCACAGCCAGATTTCATTATTGTATACTTTTGATGACCTAATCACACTAGGTGCAGGACACAAATGTACTGAATTTGGCTGTAAACTCTTTATGCCCATTGTCCTTTATTGGATTCATGAATGATTGACCCTAAGCATGGTTGGTAAAGTCTTGTTCAGTCTAAATTTGAATAAATGAAAGTGTAGTTAAATAGGAAAAGGGATCTCCTTTACAAATTCTGACTTATAAGTGACATATGCATGACTTGCATGGGACCTACAGGTCACTATAAGCTACTTATAATTTGCATATGAAATGAAGTAAATGAAATGTCAGTGCTTGCAAGTGTAAATAAAATATATGTTAAAAAATATGAATCCTTACAAGTGACAAGTTATTTATAGGTGGTATAAGCCATTATGAGCAAAGGACTGGTTTGGTAAAATAAAACACAGCTGAATATCAGACAGATTTGTTTACTTTTATCAGTTAAGTATGAGTGAATTGTAAGTTCATGGACATTATCATTTTCTGCTGAACAATTAACTGCAAAATATAATCTTAAGTCCAAGACTTACTGCAAAGTATAATCTAGGTCCAACAAAAGGTTTACTAGGATTGGTTTCTCTCAAAAATTAATAACTTTCTATAAAATTTATCAATTTCAATAAGAGTTGTATCAAAATAAAGGGAATTTCAGTATGTTTTTTAAAATGCTTTAAGATAAATAAAGTTGAAAGAAGACTTCCAACTTTAATGGACCTTTGGTATCAGAACTAGAATAAAGTAACTTGTGAGTGTGTGTGTGTGTGTGTGAGAGAGAGAGAGAGAAAGAGAGAGAGAGAGAGAGAAATATTGCAAAAATAGTGCATCTGTGAGAATACACACCTGCACATCAGGGGCACCTTGAAACTGGGGTTTCCCTGATTTGCAGTAGAGGATTGCCCAAAATGTGATTAACTTCCTGGCCTGTTCCAATGCTGTTCCCCATTTATGAGTATTTGGACAAACTCTGTAAAAAGAAAACATTTATCTCTTTGCAATCCAGTTGCAGAATATAGCATTTTCCAAAATTAGAGTTTGCAAGGTATTTGCAAATGCATTGCACAACTGAAGTGCAAAGAATATGGAAACATTTCTGTTTGGCAGTAAAGAGATTGCAAATAGATACATAGAAAAATAATTCCATTTAAGTTTATTAGATTTAGTTACAGTACACCATCAAAGGTTTCAAAAGGAAGGCCTTTAACATTTTTATATGCCGCCATAAGGCAGAGCGTATTATGTTATGCTGTTGTCCGACTGTCTGTCTGTTACCAATTTGGTTTCTGCACAATGACTTTAGTTGTCCGCATCTACTGTTACCAAACTTTGTGGATGGCCTGCACTTGGGATACATAATAACCCTATTGACTTCAGGGTTGAATTGTCACAGGTCAAGGTCAGTGAATGAAAGAATCAAAAATGTTTTCAGCACAATAACTCGAGTTCTACACCATCTACAGTTGCCAAACTTTGTTGATGTCTTACACTTGGGGTAAGAAAGAACTCTGTTAATTTTGGGCTAAAAATGTCAAAGGTCAGTGTCACTCTGACAGATAGAAGAAAATTGGTTTCTGCAAAACAGCTCAAATTCTCAATTATCTATGATTACCAAACTTTGTGGATAACTTGTACTTGATGTAAGGAAGAGCCCTATTGATTTTGGAGTCAAATGTCAAAGGTCAAGATCACTGTGACTGAAAGAATAAAAAAATGGTTTATGCACAATAACATTAGTTCTACATGACATACCTCAACTAAATTTTGTGGATAGCTTGCAAGTAGTAATATGTGGCACCCTGGCCTAAAAAATGGCACTCATGCCTCAATGGGAATTAACACTACAGCCACCATCTTGGACATATGGCACTATGGCCTCAAAATGGCATTCTGGCCTCAGTGGGAAATTAATATTATGAGGCCAGAGTGCTATTTTTGTACTGATGGTTAAAGAAGTCTGGCATCTAACGGGAAAGAAAATGTTCAAACTTCACCTACTGACCAACATGCCATTTGAACTGACCAACACCCAGTCATCTTCTGACCAATACCTACACTTACTAACCAACACACCATTTTGACTGACAAATACTCAATCATCCACTGACCAGCATCCACACCTACTAACCAACAAAATGTGTAGGAATATACACACACTGTACCCACAAACATACTTGTATACTATCACACACAAGGATAGGAAGTGTAAGACACTTACTAATCTACTGACCAGCACCCACACCTACTAATCAACAAAAAGGGTAGGAATATAGACACACACTATACCCACAAACACACTTATATGATATCACACACAAGGGTAGGAGTGCTCATACATGCACACAAAGGCATCCATGAAAAGGATAGGAATATACACACACTATACACACAAACATACTATCATACTAACATACACAAGAGAGTAGGAGTGCTCACACACTATACACACAAACATCCATGGGGATTAAGTTTTAGTTGTAAAAGACATGCGCAAACATAAAAAACCAATACTAGCAATGATTGAGTAGTATCTCTGTTTTTGAGAGAACTGCCAAACTTGCCTTTAATGGCCATATCTCCTGGACCTAGCTCAGCTCTCCCTTTCCCTCAGCCTGTGCTGAACTTTCATATAATTTTTGTTGCGGCATTCATGTGCCTAGTACTTCTTTGTTCTTTCTCTCTCCCTGTTGTCCTCTTCCCAGGCTCTCTTGATCTTTACTGTCTCCTCATCCATCACTTCTCAAATCAAGTCCTGAGCTGCTCTAATAATGTCCCTTTCATCCACCCAGTCCAGAAGGTGCTCAATCCTCTGAAATAAGCTTATAGCTTTGGTCAACATGCCCACTTTGCAGTGTTCTGTTATCTTAAAAAATTGACAATGAATGCCACAAGGTGTAAACACGCCTCTATATATAGTCTATAGGCAGATCAAAAGTGATTTGGAGGTTCCACCAATCAAAATGCATGACATATTTTAGTCATGGTGTGTTTTATATCATCCAGTCAGATTGTAGGAGGAGGTATGATGCCTTTTTCAAATAAAAATGCTGGAGGACATGTCATGTGACTTTCAGAGTCAGGAAGTGCTCTGACACATTTTTACACAAATCCATCATCACTCACACTCATAGACATTCGCACAAGATAGAGGGTAGGGGGTTTAAGTTTTAGTTATTGTGGAAGACAAAGATATTCACACATAAAAACAGATTTTTGGCAATAATTGAGTAGTATGTCTGTTTCTGAGAGATTTTGATGGCCCTGAGAATGGATGGGTTTTTTTTCTTTTCTTTCACTCTCACTCTCCATTACTGGCTGCACCTACTGGGTTGGGTTCCACAGGCAGCACATTTCCTGAATGAAAAGTAATATTGCCATGGGGTTTTCACCAGAAGACTTCCTATGATGTTTTGTTGCTCCTATATAAAAATGGTGCTGCTTGCACATCCAATATGACCACCACAGTGGCCATCTTGAAAATCTTGTTTTCACTACTCCTCCTGAATGGATGGTCATATCAATATAGTTTTTACTAAATGACTTCTTATGATGTCTAGTTGGTCCTAAATGAAAATGGTACTCTCCAGTCATCAAATATGGACACCACAGTGGCCATCTTGAAAATCTTGTTATCAGTACTCCTGAATGAATGGTGATGTCAGCATGGGGTTTTCACTGAAAGACTTATGATGTCTAGTTGCTTGTAAATGAAATAGTGCTGATCTAACTTCCAACATGGCAACCACAATGGCCATCTTGAAAATCTTGTTATGCCTACTTCTCCTAGATTGCATCCATCTTGAAAATCTTATTGTTGTTACTTTTCCAAAACAGAAAGTCATGTCATAGTAGAATAATGAAAATTAGTCAGGGGATGCATCTTGATGAACACTATTCTTTCATTGCAGAAGTAGGTCATTATGGTCCATATTTTATACATTGCTAACTTGGGCTAAATTTGGTGTTTCATGTTCATTTCTCAGGCGCTGTTCATGTTAGAACCATGAAATTGATGATGATATGCATTTCTATTTTTTCCATATGGCTACAACAAAAGAAACACATCATGACCTACATTTCATCTTTTACTGGCTTTGGTTAAGTTTTTAGATTTAGCCCATGAGCACACAAGTTTTTGCATGCTTTATGTATATTATCCTACCTAAAATCATAAAACATGCTGATGGGATACATCTTCATAAATACTACATCCTTATTGCAAAAAGAAATCTCTTTGAACAGTATTTTATGCATCAGTGACTTCATTGAAATTTGTGTTTAAAGTTCATTATTGGGTACTGTTTATGTTGGGGTCATGAAACTCATGACCACATAGATTTTTCCATGCTATATACAAGCATAATAAACAGTTGTAATACATACATACATACATACATACATACATACATACATACATACATACATACATACATACATACATACATACATACATACATACATACATACATACATACATACATACATACATACAGACATACATACATACATACAGACATACATACATACATATTTTTTAAAAAAAATACATATATAAAAAGTGATCAACCAAGGAGGACCCATGCAAGTTTACAAAACTTGTTTCCAGTGGGATCCTGAGGGATCAAGATTTTGGGGCAGGGTATATTTTGCAAATTAAAATTATACAGTTGACTAAGCTAAGAGATTACAATTAGGTGTTACAGATTTAATAGCTGATTTCAGAATTAAAAAGTATCACTAAAACAATTCATTCTAGTAAAATATCACTGACATCTGTTGTCTTGATTTGCTTTGGTTTAAAAGGTATGACTTAACAACTGATTTGAGCAGATTTAAAATTATCTATATTTGAAATGTTTTTGAGACAATTGGGTAATAGGTTCCAGTCATTTATGGCGTTATAGAAGAAAGTCATCAAGGCTACGCAACTAACACTTGCTGTAACAAAAATGTACTGCTCCTAGTAGTAAAATGATGATGATCACTAATTTTTACAAATCTTTGGCTCATATAAGATGGACTTTTCTCATAAAAATTGTATGAGCATGATTTAGTCTTAACTGTTTTACTCTGTCCTCCACTTTCATCATTCCCACACTTTCAAGTTTATAGTGTCTGATGCCTGATCTGGGTTCAAGGTTACTTATAAATCTTACCACGAAGACTGTATTAGAGCAGAACATAACAATTTTCCACTTTCAGTGATAAACATTGACTAATTTGCCTTAAAAGAAACTTTAACTTACATTTACTTTTTTAATTATACTATTGACTAGCTTTCACCAGTTTATCTATATGGAGACCTAAATATTTGATAAACTTTTCAGAATTGATTATGTGGCCATTACAGGTTATCTTGAATTCTCTGATTTTTATGCTAGTTACCATAACATTAACATAGCAAAAAAAATAGGTAGTAAAATACTACCTAGAGGTACACCACATGATATTGTTAAAGGTCTGGATTCTGTATTGTTAACACTGACAATGACCAACGCAGTTGGAACAAGGTATACATATGTTCAGTGGTAAACTGCCCATAATAATGACTATACTTAATTATTGTGATAGGTTACCCACAACAGGTTAAATGTGTATTGTACATGCAAATGAATATAAGAATTAGATGAGTGGACTGCATGCATTTCATGTGAGGCTTAGACTGTAGTGTATAATCAAGTTAATTAATGTGCTTCTCACAGTGGTCATCACTCCAAGGTTACTCAAAGCCTGTGACTTTCACCCAGTAAAATCTGACTCCTTGAGGGACAATGAACATAGCTTGTAAAGCAGATTTAAAAAACAATGTTTTAAAAAAAAAAAATTTGCCTAATCTTTTTTTCAGCCCTACTCGTCACAGACCAGAAGAGGTTGTGCAGTGGTTTTCATTCTGTGCCCAGCACAAGTTTATTATAACTATACTTCTCCTAAACTACTGGGAGGATTGCCATAAAACTTTGCAGGCACATTTATTGCAAAGTCTAGTTGGTCCTAAATAAAAACGGTGCCACTTGGACATCCAATATGACAGCCATCTTGAAAATATTGTTTTCACTATTACTCCTGAACGGATAGTCATACTGACATCGTGTTTTTAGTAAAAGACTTATGATGTTTAGTTGGTCCTTAGAAATAAATTGGTACCTATCTAACTGCCAATATGGCTGTCATGTTGGCCATCTTGAAAATCACTATACCTTCTGAATGGATGGTTGTATCAGATTGTTTTTAGATTACTTACAGCTGGGTTCTGTAGGAAAGGAATTGCAAAGGGTAAATGTGGCTGCACCCACTGAGTCTTTACCAAATATTTACTGCTAAGTACATGTATTTGTAAATTTACAAATGTCATTGATCCATACTTGTACAGCTTATGGGCTAGCCTTAGTGTTATAGTACCCATCTGTGGATGTTTGCATTTGTAATGTCATGCAACCATTCCTGTTATAAAAAATGTACTGTGTCAAGTTACATGTCTTGGGGTTAGTTTTGCATGCCACACCAATGGTGCAGTTAGTGTGTTTCCGTATCCATGCTAAATGGAACTCTGATCTGGCTGGCACACTATGCAATGGCGTGCTGGTCAGGGTGCATGTTGTACATGAATAAAACTGGCATTTTTTCTCTCGACTCTGGATAATTTGGGTTTCCTCTCACTGTAGATCCATTTCATGAAATTGCATAGCTTATCTTGAAAAATTAAAAACTGGCTTGATAAATACAATACAAATTGCAGCAAGTGCTAAATTTTTCCAGAATATTTTTTTTGCACATTCCCTCTGTGTGTGTACTTTGTGCATTATGTCTTTGCATTAGTTGCATAGAAGAATGCAGTGACTTGAACAAATTCAACAGTTTGCTAAGGTTTTAGTTACAGTTTTTCATTTAATTGTATTTCCTAAACCTCATGATGGATTCTTATCACACATGGGATGAATTATTACGAAGCTTAGACAATTCATTCCATGACACATGCTCTCACCCCTTTAATCTTGGAGCTCTCACCCCTTTGATCTTGGAGTCAGGGTCACAGTCATAGAAAATTTTTGTTAAGGTTTTGGATGAAGTTTTTTCCATTTGCTTATATTTCCTAAAGTCCTTGATGGATTTTGTTCATACACTGGATGAATCATTATGAAGCTAAAACCTTTGATTCTGCAGCATGATGCCTGTGCTCCACTTTTGATCTTGGGGGTTACACATTTTATAGTAATGCTTTGATCATGGGCTCAACATGCAGGCCATGGCCATCTTCTGTTTTGTATAAATTCTAATAATTTCTTTTATATGGGATGTAATGTATATCTGTTTGGTCACTACTTGTTCCATGCAGATATTTAATGCCCTGTGCATCTACATATTTATACATCCATCTCAAGTCAGGCATATTGTGTTATGGCAGGGTCCCTGCTTCCATAACTTTGTAACTGAGATATTTTCATTAAATCCAAGTAAATCATTACTAGTAGGTGTGTCACATACCACAGCCTCAAGCTGAACTTCACAGCAAGGGAAAATGTAATTCTGTGACTTTGTGTTCTTATCCAAAGAAGAACTTTTGAGCCACTGAAGATATATGAATGAAACTTTAGCCAGTTATATATCATCTATAGGCAGCATATCACATACCATAGCCACTCTCCTTGCCTCAAAGTGAAGGTTACAGCAAGGGAAATGTAACTGACATGTATATTTGCCCAGAGTTTAACTTTCAAACCATTGAAGATATATTTTTTTAAAACATGACCAGTGTTATATATTACTTTCTGTTTAATCAGAATGGTTCTGATTTCATTAAGTACTTTAACTAGTTGTTGGAAGCAACAGAGATAAAAAGGCACAGAAGAAAAATTTGAAGTGTTTCAGTTGCCCTTGACATCCATGTATCTTGCATATGCGCTTATAAGTCAAGTCCAACTGTAAATAACATAGACTCTGATCTGCCATCGCATAATGCAATGGTAGATCAGGGTCTGTGTTGTTTATTCTACTGATTATTTCTAACAAACTGCATAGACCCAAATCTGGCAGTACATTATATGACAGCAGATCTAGGTCCATGCAGTTTGTAGTTGGACTCGACTTATAAGCAAGTACACATGGTAGGCTGTCATTATTGCTTTTGGACGAAGTTTGACTTTGACTTTCATAAATATCATTATTTTATGCAAATTAAATAGACTGTTATCATATTCAAACATCAGTGTCACATGTATGATGCTAACCCTCCCTTCCTGCCCCCCCCCCCCATATGACCCAAGATTTTTATCTCTTTGTTATCTCATTGTATTGTTAATGAAGTAGTCAGTTAGTATATGTCCCATTGGCAATATTAGCTCACAAACTCACACTATTTATTCAGGGGTCCCTCAAGGCTCTGTTTTAAGCCCTCGCCTCTTTCTTATTTAAGTAAATGATCTTCCATTAAATACTGAAACCACAAATACAGATTTGTTTGCAGATGATGCAACCTTGTACACATCTAGTTCTGATACCAAAGTTATCAAAACAAGATTAGACTCAGACCTTATTAGAGCTGGGCACAACAAAATAAGATGGTAATTAATGAAGGTAAATCACACAACAAAATAAGATGGTAATTAATGAAGGTACAACAAAATGTATGATTTGGGGGACATGACAAAAACTACATATGATAGGGAACCCAGAATTATCTTTTACAATAAATAATTGTCAGTTAGAAAACGTCAAACATGAAAAGCTTGTAGGTGTGTCTGAAAATAATAATTTACAATGGGATGACCATATTGACAAGCTTTGTAAAGCAATGTCATCCAGAATTGCCCTACTCAGCAGAATCAAGAAATATTTACCTAGAGAAACTCGCATTCTATATACAATTCATATATTTTTCAAACAATGTATTATAGTTCAACTGTGTGGAGAAACTGTGCCAAATCTTAGCTTGATAGGATTTATAAACTTCAGAAAAGGGCAGCATGCATTATTTTAGATGCATCTATTGATTATTCATTAAAAGCATTGTTTACAGAACTAAAATGGTGTACATTATATGAAAGGATTGATTTTCACAAGGCTGTTCATTTATATAAATGTCTACATGGAGTTGCACCAGAACATCTTCAGGATTTATTCAGGTCTCATTCAACACATTACCAGTTGAGATCAACATCACATGGAAACCTTCATCCACCAAAACCAAGAACAGAGCAATTTAAGAAAAGCTTCCAATACTCTAGTACAGTTCTCTGGTACAAGCTTACACTGCATGCAAAATCTGAGGAAAATCTCACAGTATTTAAGAAGAGATATCATGAGTATGTATGTATTACTAATAGACTATAATAGAATTTAGCATCTATAATACTAAAGTAATGATGCAGATTGTTATACTTTTCTTAAGAGGGCCTCAAGGGAGAATAGTCCTTGACTAAATTAGTCACATTCTATAAATAAAGTACTATTACTATTAGTATTATTATTATTATTTATTATGTGCATATAAATGAATGTATAAGTTAATATAAAATCCTGTATGTTTTCATTGAAAAAGATGCATTAGTTCAGTAATATATTTGTTAGTTTCTACTAAAACATATTTCCAGCTATAAACTTAAGCTTCAAACATATTTGAATCAACAAATACTTTAAGTGACAATGTTAATTAATCAAAGATTATTGGGTCCAAAATACCGTTTGTGGAACAACACTGTATTTATGTTTAAGTGAAAACGAGAAGCAGTAGGGGTGAGCATTGAATTCTAAACAATAAGAATTGGTAGTGAAATCAAGAATGTAACTTCAGTTTCTGTTGTACGTATGTACTTCCACTATTGGTGCTAGAAGTTAAGTCATAGAAGGTTGTGATGTGACCAAACACTGATAGTCTATTCAACTTAGATTGATTTGCCAATGTTACGGCAATGTTTCTGTTGCTTTTTGTTCTCACAACTGCTTGAAACACCATTTTTCAGTTCATTTTTATATTTTGAGGTCTTCAGACAAGAACACTCAGTTGATAGGTGGGAGGAATTGCTTGTGGATCTTTTAAAGTTTCTCCCATTTATGTGTCATATCTTGGTCAGGATAGCATTGGAATTTGATGAAAAATTAAGTTACAAAAGCTTGTTTATCAATCAGTGTTGTGGTGGCCAAATTCCCATGTTGTCTTCCTAGACATACTGACTTTGTTGATTGGAAGGTAGCCATCTCAGATCCAAAGCCCATCTTCAAATTGTTCTGGCCTCAGGTCACAATTATTTTTCTTCTATTTTATGTACAAGCATTCAACACTATGCTGCTTTTACCATAACTTATAGACCTCTATCACTTTTTGCTACACATTAACCCACCTTAGTTCAATATTATCCTGCAAGGTTTCATCCTAGGTTGACCAACTCCATTTTGTGTATTACTAATGTAAACAAACTGACGTAGAGGAAGTAACCAAAAAGCGTCTGCATGACCCAGAAAGCAGGGACATTTTACATCCTACTGTTTTTATTAAACAACAAGCAAATGCAATTTTCTGTACAATTTCATAAAGTTTCAGGTCTACCCTTCATAATTATTACAATAAGTAACTTTACCACATAAGTCACTGGCAAACAGACCATGCAAACAACAAGGCACTATTTTTTCCTGATTTTGGGCAACCTCAAGGGGGGGATAATTGTAGTCTGAGACCTTCTGGCAAATTTTACCTTGGCAGAATGTGCACCCATGTGCCTGTAGGCAAATCAGGATATACATGGTTTGCCTGAAATCAAAATCATTGGTAGCCTACTCAGATCTGTGCAGTGCATCATTTGATGGCAGATCTAAGTCTGTCATGTTGGCACTTAGATGCATGTGATGCTATGCTTAACTAACCTAACTAAAAATTATTTATGGGCTAGTAAAGTTTATGCAACAAGCTAAATTTTGTAATAATAAAAGAAAAAAAATTCTGCTTTTTGAGATAGGATCTTTCATACCTGATGAGTAGGTCAATATAGGAATTGTTGCCCCCACCCCCACCCCTGCCATGCAGCTGATTCATGACAATTGCTGTTTATAAATATTTTCATGAGTGAATTGTTTACTGAACCATGTTTGTAATGATCTAGAAGAAAAATGTCATAACAAGCGAAGATCTAAGATGAACAATTAAAATACCGAACAACGACTAATTTGCAATTTTGCTTAACTAATCATTCATAAGTTGCCCTCCGACAATTGATCTGGTGAAGGGGATTTATCCAGAATCCATAAATCCTAATATCAACCTCACCTTAAAATTCAACCAGGCAGTGAAGATTAGGTTATGGGGCAAAGCATTAGCAAGTTGCTATTTGACCAAACTGTATGTTTTCATTGTGCGCAAAATATATGACATTATGTTACTTGCTCAGAAACTTCATGCACCAGATCTGTCAGTTTTCTTTTCTCATCTATCTTTTCTTTCCAAGGATGACAAAGATGACAAAGATGATGCTGAAAAGGAAGATATCATTGACAGTTTACCAAGTGGATCGATAAAGCTCAAGTATGCAAACAAGCGTAAGGTAAACATCCAAATCACAAAACATAATGTCAAAAATAATTTATACCTGTATGATCTAGGACCTTAACCCTAAGTTTTAGCTCTGTTGATCATTGACCAGAAAAGAGTATAGGATGGGCTGTTGACCATCATCTGTCCATCCCTTTGCACATTTGTTTTCTCTACTTTTACTAAATGACTTAGAGGATTGCCATGAAACTTTGCACACACATTCATCTCAAGGTTTAGTTGGTTCTGAATGAAAATGGTGCTGATCCAATATGAATGTCATGGTAGCCATCTTGAAAATCTTGTTATGGCAAGTCCTCCAAAACAGAAAGTTGTATCAACATGAGGTTTTCACCAGAACCCCATTTGGTCCAAAATGGAAAATCATATCAACATGGAGTCCTCACCAGAACCCCTAATTGGTCCTAAATGAAAATGGTGCTGATGTGACCCCCAATATGGCCACCATGGTATACCTCTGCAGTATATTCATACTGCTTATTAAGGAATAGACATTAGGAACTGAGTTCATTGTTTACCAAAGAACTAATTGATTTTCTGCTGTGGGTCAATTTGTCACATGACCATTGACTGACAACACATGCAACAGCTTTCATTCAATGACTGTTGCAAAAAATGTTTGCTGTGGGATTATTGTTGATAATTTGTAATTATCTTTTAGGTTGGTAAATTAGTTTATCAATTTGGATGATAAACTTGCTTCAGCAATGGCATTGTTTGGTGTTCATGTGCATATGCTGATTGATTGAGCAAGCATTTACAAAGTGCATTGAAGACAAACACAAATAAAAGCTATTAGAATTATTGTTGATGGTTCAGTACAAATTAGATTAACAACTATGAACTTCACAAATCAAACTTATTTAATTTGACAATAAAACTTTTCAGTAATTCAAAAATCAGTTAGAAGAAGTTACTGAAAAGTTGGTAAAAATTTGGGAGCCATGCCATGCCAATGTTATATCCAAATTGATGTTATAACGAAGTGCGGTATAGTGTATACAGTCATAAAAACATGCTGAATGCATTATTTCTGAGAAATATATCCTTCATAAATAGGTCACAATGACCTACTTTCTTGCTCTTATGACCATTTTAGTAATTTTGGATTATGCACAGTACCATGCACAAAACATAGTCCACATAATTCTTGTATGATTCACTTTTATTTTCCATGTTTCTGCCAGCCTGTCTCTCAGTGCTTATGCCATATACAGTATGTACTATGTATCTTTATGGATTGTTTCATCAGATTTGCAAGGGCAAAAGTCTGATTTAATCACATTGTTATTCAATCTGCATACCATCTATACTGGCTTATAAGTAAAGTCCAATTTCAAACAACATAGACCCTGATCTGCTGTCACATAATGCACTGGGATATCAGGATCTATGTTGTTTGTTCTGCAGTTTGCAGTTGGACTCAACTTATAAGCAAGTACATAGAGTATCTTGCTGATTTGATTACTAGACTGTTGTACCTGTGCACTCATAGATGAGTTTAATAAAAAACAAACTAGGAGTTGTAGTGGCTCAGTGCAGATTTTAATCAGTGTGTCCCTGTGCAAGGCACTTTACTCAGTTTGCCTCGGTACCAAATAAGTTTCTTATGTTGGTGTGCCATAAAATATCAAACCAACCAACCAACCAAGCCAAAACAGAACAAACTATGCCAGAGTTTGCGTGTATTTTATGATAAGCATGTGTTGGGCAGCACTTTTGGAAACTGACCCACAAAGTCAAACAAATAGAGTTTGATGTCTCAAAGCCTAGAACCAAGGGATTATAAACACATTCTTATGCTCAGACTCGTAGTCAGCTCAAAATTCTGACAGCTGATTTGTCATTGTTCTGACATTAGCGAATCAGATGTCACAATTTTTAGTTGAGTCTGTGTTTGATAATGAGAATGTTTTTATAATGTCCAGGCCTGGTCCCAACAAGTTTACCATTGTTGTCCGCAGAATACTAGTCAGAGCAGCATGCTGATTGTCTGTCAGAGCAGGGTACTGGCTGCCATTTAGGGCATGTTGCTGGTTGCCTGTCAGGGCAGGGTACTGGCTGCCTGTCAGGGCAGTCTATTGGCTGCTTGTCAGGGCAAGGTGCTGGCAGCCTATACGGGCAGGGAGCTTGCTGCCAGTCAATGTAGGGTGCTGGCTGCCTGTCAGGGCATTTTAAGCACAGTAAAGGTATTTTCTGAGGGTAACCTTTTTGCAAGAGAGGGCATTTATTATTCACTCCTGGTGCATTTAAGATAATATTTACACTGCAAGTGAAAAATATAGGTTAATGATGCCAGATTGATGCCTAAAATGCACAGGTAGAATTTTACTATATGCACTGTATTAAAGCAATGGAGATCTAAGATATGGCAGCTGCCAAGGAACTTGGGCAGAGCACATTGCCGTGCCCTCCAAAATGGGATAGATGCAATACTGCTTACCTATGTTAAGAAACATGTAATAATTCACATCAAGGATCAACTGGTAGTCCTTCAGTGAGATAAGAAGATGCTGGGTAAGGTTGAATAACATGGTGGAATTATCAGTGTCAGAGAACTGATGCCTGTGATTGGCCTATGTGACAGTAAACCTCACATATATTGAAAACAGATAAAGCAAGAAACTCCATATAATGATCATGTTTTCATTTCTGGGAAACTGAAACTTCATTTTCACATTGTTGTATAACAATACCATTATACAATGGTCAAAGTTTTCAGATCCCCAGGACTTCATTATGGATGAAGTTTACTGTATACTATGGGAGACTCTTCGTGGTATACATTTGGCTTTTTTGCATTATATTCATAGTTGTTTTTTGACAACTTCCTTTTCCATTTATTTCAGCGACAACAAAGTCAAGACAGTGGGATTGCAGACACCTGCTGTGAAGAGAGTAGAAGTAGAAATTCTTCTTCTTCTTCAGAAGAAGAAGAGGTGGAAAAGCAGGAGAATAAACAAGAAACCAGGAGGCCTGTTTTGCCACTAGGCTACATCAGAGTTGGAAGCTTCAACCCAGTTAATGAATTAAATCTAGTACCTGAGACAGAGACCACTGTGGCATTTGTGGCTGTAGAGCAACCTGTCAGTGTGGAAAAGGTATATATTCTATTAATAGCAATTTTTAATAAATATCAGGGTTGATGTTAGTTATCCTGAACCTATTATTGACACATAAGGCTAGAGCTTATACATATTTCCATGATTTAAGTGTCTGAGTGTGCATGACTATTATTGACACATAAGGCTAGAGCTTATACATATTTCTATGATTTAAGTGTCTGAGTGTGCATGACTATTATTGACACATAAGGCTAGAGCTTATACATATTTCCATGATTTAAGTGACTGAGTGTGCATGACTATTATTGACACATAAGGCTGGAGCTTATACATATTTCCATGATTTAAGTGACTGAGTGTGCATGACTATTATTGACACATAAGGCTGGAGCTTATACATATTTCCATGATTTAAGTGACTGAGTGTGCATGACTATTATTGACACATAAGGCTAGAGCTTATACATATTTCCATGATTTAAGTGACTGAGTGTGCATGACTATTATTGACACATAAGGCTGGAGCTTATACATATTTCCATGATTTAAGTGACTGAGTGTGCATGACTATTATTGACACATAAGGCTGGAGCTTATACATATTTCCATGATTTAAGTGACTGAGTGTGCATGACTATTATTGACACATAAGGCTAGAGCTTATACATATTTCCATGATTTAAGTGACTGAGTGTGCATGACTATTATTGACACATAAGGCTGGAGCTTACACATATTTCCATGATTTAAGTGACTGAGTGTGCATGACTATTATTGACACATAAGGCTGGAGCTTATACATATTTCCATGATTTAAGTGACTGAGTGTGCATGACTATTATTGACACATAAGGCTAGAGCTTATACATATTTCCATGATTTAAGTGTCTGAGTGTGCATGACTATTATTGACACATAAGGCTGGAGCTTATACATATTTCCATGATTTAAGTGACTGAGTGTGCATGACTATTATTGACACATAAGGCTGGAGCTTACACATATTTCCATGATTTAAGTGACTGAGTGTGCATGACTATTATTGACACATAAGGCTGGAGCTTATACATATTTCCATGATTTAAGTGACTGAGTGTGCATGACTATTATTGACACATAAGGCTGGAGCTTATACATATTTCCATGATTTAAGTGACTGAGTGTGCATGACTATTATTGACACATAAGGCTGGAGCTTATACATATTTCCATGATTTAAGTGACTGAGTGTGCATGACTATTATTGACACATAAGGCTAGAGCTTATACATATTTCCATGATTTAAGTGTCTGAGTGTGCATGACTATTATTGACACATAAGGCTGGAGCTTATACATATTTCCATGATTTAAGTGACTGAGTGTGCATGACTATTATTGACACATAAGGCTGGAGCTTACGCATATTTCCATGATTTAAGTGACTGAGTGTGCATGACTATTATTGACACATAAGGCTGGAGCTTATACATATTTCCATGATTTAAGTGACTGAGTGTGCATGACTCCCTCTTGCTGGGGTACTAGTCCATTGCAAATTAATATCCATCTATCCATCTCTAAGCAGATGCATTTATATTTACAATTTTGCAGAATAGAGCAAGTAAGGTTTTGTGCCTTGCATAATGACACATCAGCAATCGCCAGGGTGGGATTGAAACTCAAGATCCTCAGGGTCAGATTCAGGATTTTTACTTTACGGGCTCAGCTTGGATAATTTTGCTGAAAATGGAGTTTTCTACGTTTTAGCTCTATTGGTGATAGACCAGAAGAACGTATGTTAGCACAAGTTTGTTATCACTACTCCTTCTAAACTGCTTACAGGATTGCCATGAATCTTTACACACAGATTCATCCCATGGTCTAGTTGGTCCTAAACAAAAATGGCACCAATCTAATGTCAAATATGGCTGCCACAGTGGTCATCTTGAAAATCTTGTTATTACTACTCCTCCTGAACAGAAAGTTATATTGACATTGGGTTCTTACCAGAAGACTTCTTATGATGTCTAGTTGGTCCCAAATGAAAATGGTGCCCATATGATATCCAATATGGCAGCCATCTTGAAAATCATGTTATTGCTACTCCTTATTAATGGAAAGTCATATTGACATGGGGTTTTCACCAGAAGATTTATTATCATGTCTAGTTGGTCCTAAATGGAAATAATGCTGCTCACACTTCCAATATGGCTGCCACTGCTGCAATCTTAAGAATCTTTTTATTGCTACTCTTCCTGAATGGATGGTCATATCAACAAGGGTTTTTTACTAAAAGATTTCTTATGATGTCTAGTTGGTCCTAAATGAAAATGGTTCTGCTCCAGTATGGCTACCATGGGGGTTGGTTGTAAATGAAAATGGTGCCAATCTGACCTCCAATATGGCTCCCACAATGGCCATCTGGAAAATCTTATTATTTACTTCTCCCAGCTGTCGAGTCATATCAACATTGTGCTTTAACCAGACGGTTTCTTATGATGTCTAGTTGGCCCCAAATGGAAATGGTGCACGTCTGATATCCAATATGGCCACTATCTCATCCATCATGAAAATATTGTTATTGTTACTCCTCCAAAATGGAAGTCATATCAATATGGGGTTTTCACCAGAAGACTTCTTATGATGTCTTGTTGGTCCTGGATTAAAATGGTGCTGATTTGGTGTCCAATATAGCCACCATGGTGGCCATCTTGAAAATCTTGATGTCACTACTCCTCTTAAATGGAAAGTCATTTTGACATGGGGTTTTCATCAGAAGAGTTCTCATGGTGTCTAGTCGGTCCTAAATGAAAATGATGCAAATTGACCCTCAATATGGTCAGCATGGTTGCCATATTGGATCTGCCACTGCCCCACTTATCCTGAGTACAAGGTGCCTACTGCTGGGCTGGCTACATCAGTAAATTAGAAAATATTATTGAAATTCAGGTGCTTGTTTTGATACACCTACAGGATGCACCTCAAATTAACCCTGATTTTCAATTGAATCCTAATCATCCTCATGTGTTTTTGTAAAAGCATTGGTGACATTTTGATACCCTTCATTTATCAGCCTGTCTGTCAGTGTGCCTGTCTGTCCATTACCACATCTGCTGTTTGGAAATTCATGGAACTTTTATGTTGGCCCTGTGGTTACCATGAATGAGAGGGGTGTCATTCTTGGCTCCCTGCCCTGGGGTCCCTGAGAGGGTCAAAGGTCAAATGTGCAAACATTACAGTTATAATCACATTTTCAAATATTTTTTTACCAGACTTCATATATGCCATAACAGCAGCAAGACATGTCATATATGTCACAGATTTTCTGTTCCAACCCCTGGGTCACTATCTACGGTTGGAGGAGTGGTGTTTGGAATATGCAGTAAAAAGCATAGGGATCTGCAATGGCAATTGGTTACACTTGTTCAGGTTTTATTTTATCTTAGACACATACAACTCTGGTGGTTTTACCCATGTATGTAACACCAAGTATAAATTACACACATACCAAGTCACACTGTTTCACATGAAAAGCAAGACTTTAAACTACAAAACACACTGACACAATCATGATTCCATGACAAATGGAGGAAGTGGTGGCATTATAAAACATTACTAAAATAAAGTCTTGAAGTTCTCTGAAAGAACATCTTGATATCTGGTTGGAAAACAGATGCAGTTTTTAACTGAAGTTACTGTGTAATATAGTTTAAACACAGTTGGAATTGTTGATCCAGAAAAAAAGGAAAGTAATAGATACAAAATCAAGATTTTATGTGGGGTACTAAACTTGGGGCATATTTTTTTTAAAAATAAAATAGAATAAAATTAATAACATAAATAAAAACATAAGATATATTGGCATTATTAATCAATTAATAGTTATAATGAACAAGATAAAATAACAATACAGATAGAGTCATAGCAATTTTGCGGTCGGACCTTTATTCATTTTGTAAAAGAATAGTTTTTATTTTAATGTATCAATCAATTACTATCATCTTACTTCACCCTATATTTAAAATGTATGCAAAATAAACAGACTTCTAGAACCAAAGAATATAATCATTGGATAATTTGTATTCATTACCATATGCAAGTTGCCTAGGGTATGTGCAGTCACCTCCCTTTCATCAATAAAATCCCCCAAATAAGTTAGACCAACCCCCCACTACTGTCTAGAATGTTGGCAGGTTTGAATTTATGAGTTAATTTCTTTATACAAATTTTATCAGATTCACAGATTCATTTTCATGGAGCTGAGCTTAATTCATAGCACACTGTAATACAGCCATGACTCACCTCTGTTAGTCAATAGAATCACTTATTCAGTGCCAGAGATACACTTTCATTAGTCATGTTATTAAGACTGAGTTACAACTTGGCAGGAACTACATGTACAGTAAGAGTTAAGATCAAGTCACTCCTTCAGTGTGCTCACTTGTGACTTATTTAATCTCAGACACTTGTGAATTATTCAACATGATCTGTATGCTAACATATACATGTATTATTATTATGAAAAACATTAACTTACATCTCTCTGTTTTATAGTCAAAAAAATATTTTAAAATGGTTTCCACGTTTAGTGAATGAATACAGTGTGAAAAAACAGGAAAACTGTGAATGAACCATGGCATTATAATGGATGAAACATCAAAGTGCACATTTCACATCATATATCAATAATTACAACATTCATATGTTCTGGAAATTTCCTCCTATTTCATTGATTAAGATGATCACATGACCATAATGTTGATTATTTTCATTTCTCGATGAACACATATGTCAGGTGACTAATATCGTAGGAACTACTTTGCATTCAAGATAAACAAATATGTCTGCATAATTTGTCTTACTTTGATGTTATATTCATAAAAATGAAAAAGAATACAAATGTTTATCACTGTTTGCTGACTTTTATTGTTATTTTGTGACTTAATGCCTTTGAAAAAATTGTCCTTAACATTTGTAAACCTACGGTAAAATGAGAACTCGATCTAGTGGATCATCTGCTATGCAAACAAGTTGACTTCCTCCAAAATTAGCATTACATCTTGTGTTACTCACAAATTTAATGATGAACTGAATGTAAGTTTTTGTTGTTTCAGAGGTGTATGAAGTTGGGCATGCCATTAACAATATGATTTAAGAAACTTATTAGTGACATGCCAACTTTATAAAAATATATGCTTTATCAAGTTAATTCAAGTTTTATTTTGCAAGCTCCATTCATTTAGTATACATGTGCATGAGTTTCTTCAAAGAATATGTATTTTTAAAACAAATATAAATTGGTGCTTTGATCTTTAAGAAAATGACACAAGAGTAAAAAATATGCAAACTGTTGTCAAAAATAAAGTACTATTTGGTTAAAGCACCTTTGAAAATGAAAAACCAAAACAAATCAGTAAAGAAAATTGGTATTGCAAATTCCAATAATCACTGTTAGCAAAAGTCTAATTTACAGGACATAATTCTAAACAAATTCAGTTATATTTTAAATGTATCCATATATTTCCCCATATGGGGAACCCCAAAATTGTGAATCCTATAATTTGCAAACCTTAAGAAACTCTTGAATTCTTAAAGACCCATTTAATAACTTGAAATTTGAATTATTATTTGTAATCATTGACTTAATTCGATGAATAAATTCTGTTTAATACCTGTATTATAAAATTTAAACAATGTATGAAATATCTAAATTTTGAAAGAAAAATGCAAATAAAATGTGCTGCACTAATGCAAAATAGAAATCTTATTCCCCTCCCCCTTTAGACTGGTGTCAGGACACATAATGAAAAAGCAATAAAGCTGACTTCACCACATTTACACAGGAACTAAATGTAAACTGTGCAGATTGTATGCAGAGGCACAATCCAAGTAGACTGAGTGCAGAATGAGAGCCCTACCCCAAAACCAATTAACAGATATGTATGTATGTAAACCTCTCCCTTGATAGTATGTAGTACTCTATCATAAAACAAAGCTAACAAAACATGCAGGGGTGTTTACATAACATGCATGGAGCTGCTGACAGAAGAATGTATGCAACTGGGGAAGGCATGTGCCCTGTTGAGTCATTGAAAATGTATTCAAGTAAATGTCACAAAAAGCACCTGTTTTAATTTAGTCACATTGACAAGGCTGCTTTTGTAATCTATTCCCTCTCTGAAATTTGGTACACTGTGATGCCAGTATCAATCTGTCAATTCTCATGTCCTGTGTCTGACATTTGCAAAAATGTTGGGGTTGAAACTAAGTATTCAGTGCAGTGTCTTAGAGCAACTGCTATCCAAACAAAGAATGATACTGTCCTAGAAATTAGACACATAAAATTTATATCAGGACACATAAATTAAGCCTCTGTCAGTGTTCTATAATAGAGATCTTACTACTAAACAGAAAGAAAAGATGAGCAAAATCTTTTACTACTAAACAGAAAGAGAAGATGAGAAAATCTTTTACTACTAAACAGAAAGAAGATATGAGAAAAATATTGTGCATCCACTGGGGAAGAAAATCCAAATTCATCAGTAAGTTACGCTGATTGAGAATTCTGTTCCTGGGGTTATGCCAGTCAGATCCCATTTTTTAACAACACAGGAAGTCACAAACACTCAAAATAATTTCCTGCATCATTTTGTCTCAGGTTTTGCAAGCAACTGAGCATGTACATTCAAGAAGTAAACTTTTGACTTCAGCTCAAAGTAAATCTTGAAAAATTCAAATAAGGAATGATAATGCTACTTGTACAAATCCAATTTCAAAATACTTATCCACCAACACTACTGCAATTATTGTAACTGTACGTATGCTGGAATTATCTAATTTATGTTATGTTTACATTCTCTAATTTATGTTGAGTTTATATGACTCTGAAAACTGTGTTTAGATTTGCTATCATTGGTTGAAGTTCCTTTTTTGATGTTGACGTAGTTATTACGCTTATGCTTTTCTATAAATAGCTACATACCAGAAACCTCAAACTAGTGTTCATTCACTGAATGAAGATTCAAACAACGTGATACATGTACTAAGTATTAAAATACAAGCAAAATGAAAAAAAAATCATGTCACAAATCACACAGCAAATAACACCCAAAGGTCATGACCTTTTTGGAAGGAACTAATGAGCTATTAATGTATTCATAATCTTTTATGTAGCAGAGCAAAAATTAGTCCCCATAAAATTGCAGTTTCGCATAATTAAAGAATGATAACTTTCTTGTTGTTTCATCAGTTTATGAAGTTGAGCATGTCACTAACTGGATTTATGAAAGCTTTATTAGTGACATGACCAATTTCATACACCAATGAAACACCAAAAAGGTACATTCAATTCCTAAGTGTTTTACCACTTATATAGCAGAAGTAAAGAAATTCCTTGGCACACTTTAACTACTTCCTGACAGAATATTCATAACTATGACACCTGCCATGTGACCAATGATTCACAAGTTATTTATCTGCAGTCATTCACCTAGGGAAATAGTGAGAAATAATGATGAGAAATTTTCTATTAAAATAATCTCACATGTGCAATAAAGTAAATTATCCATTGTCTGCAAGTCTTCAATTATAAAGCAATTACATAAGGGTTGGAATGCATTGTCAGCTAAAATGCCTATTATATGATGGGAAACTGTAACAACAGACATTTAAGATGATAATAATGATGATGATGATGATGATGATGATGGCAATGATACAAAACTGATAGTGCCAGTACCCTCTCAGAGAGAGAGAAAAGAAAAAAGTGTACAGGACTTAGTTGACTTATTCCTCAGTCCAGGCTTTTATCAATGCATTATTATTATTATTCAGATCCAAAATCCTATGAGAGGGAAGACCCCTGAACCGATGAAGAAAGATGCTGATCATGAGGGAGATTTGGACAGTTTCTTCACAGATATGAAGCCAGCCATCAACAGTTATGTCAAGTGTAACTGTAATTTTGAGCCATCACCACCAGACAGACAACATCCAGTAAATGAATCCAATGATAACAACAAAGGTGTCATAAATCATAAGCTGTCAGCAGTATCAGCTGTCAGTGACTGTGTGCAAAGTGATAGCAATGTTAAGTCATCCCCAGAAAAAAGGAAACTAAATGGAAAAGGACAACTCAAAGCATTTGATTATATCCCTGGTGTCTCTCATCCTCAGTCAACACTGGCTATTCAAAGCCAGCCAACTGTCAGTAATTATGTCAGTAATGTCACAAATCCAGAATCAATGCAAGCATTTAGCAATAACAAGGGTCAATCAAGTGTCAGTAATTGCTTTACTGGTATCAAAACTCCACAGACAGTGTCTGAAGGTCAATCAGTTGTCAGTGATTATGTCACTAGTGTGTCTCAACCTCATCAAATGTTAGCAGATAGAAGTACCAAGGGTCAGCCAGCTGTCAATGGGTATGTCAGTAATGTCATGAATTTTAGGCCACTGTCGGGTAATAGCAACAGTGAGAGTGAACCTGCTGTTATTGCTTATCTCACCAATGGTACATGTCCCCAGCCAGAGTCAACAAATAGGAGTACACAGGGTCAGTCATCTGTCACTGGTTATGTCACTAGTGCCACCAATTCTCAGCTGCCACCACCTAACAATGAACCCCAGCTTCAACCAGCTGTCAATGACCATGTCTTTACTACACAGTCCATGTCAGCAAGCAGCAACAACCACTGTCAACCAGCTGTCAGTAATTATATCCACAGTGCCATAAATCCAGAACCAGCAGCATTAAATGATGAATATCAGGCAAAGCAAGACAATTACATACGTGATACCATAATTATGCAGCAGGTGTCTGTGGATGTCAGATCCCATGGCCAGACACCAGTCGACAATTATGTCACAAGTGTCACAAATCCTCAGCCAGACAGTGGACAAACAAACCCAGGGCCAGCCAGCTGTTAGGGATTATGTCAATAGTGTCCTTAAACCTCTGTTAGTATTAACAAACATACAAGCTACTAAAGGACCAGCTATATGTCAGTAATTAGGTCAGTATTGTCATTAAACCTAAACCATTACCAGTGTTGTTCAACCACCTACCAAGGTGCCAGCCAGATATCAGTAATCATGTCAATACTGTCATCAGTCCACATATCATGCCAGAAAACAACCAACCAAAGGTTCAAACAGTTGTCAACAGTTGAAGTACTGTTGTTATGCTCACTACCCAACATTTGTATGGAGGTGGGGCTATATAGGAATCCACATATCTGTCTATCTGTCCATCCCTCTGTCTATCACACAATCTTGTGAATGCAACTAATTGCACAGTTTTCTGTGGATCACCATGAAACTTGGTAAATGTTATGGTCATCATCTGAAGATGTGCATAACAACAAATACCTTTGCTTCAGCAATTTTTATTACCCTTTTTGTCTTGCAGAATGCAGCATATGACAAAATCTTGTGGACACAACTAGTCCCAGGGTTTTTGATGTGAAACTTGGAACATATTATGGTCATTATCTGAAGATGTGCATATGAACAAATCACTGTGCTCCTATGATTATTGTTAGAGTTATTGCCCTCTTGACTTGCAACTGGATATAGTGTATGACAGAATATTGTAAACGCATCAAGTATCAAGGATTTCAGTGGATCATTATGAAACTTAGGAAATGTTATGGTCATCATCTGAAGATATACAAACTGACAAGTCACTGTGCTCCTGCAATTTTTCTTAGTTATTGCCTTTCTTTGACTTGGAGCCTGATGGAATGTATTACAAAATCTTGTGAATGCAAGAATACAACTAGTCTAAGTCCCTGTTATGAATTGGAGATTTGCATATTGACAAAATACTCTCCTACCACAATTTTTGTTAGTTATTGCACAGTTATCCCACAGCTGAATGAAGTATAACACAGAATCTTGTGACTACAGCTTATCTTACAGGTTTTTTGAAAGCTGTGAAGTTGGTGCATACTCTGGTTATTAATAAAAGATGTGCATATTGACCAGTCATTGTACTTGCACTATTTTTGGATGAGGCATGCATTTTTGGTACTGTAGACTCATCTCTCTGGATCTATATCATCAAAGACTTGGATGAGTTTGATAATGAGCAAGATCCATGCATAATAATGAGGTAATTTTGCACCTGATTGGCTTACCTTGTAACCACTCTGGAGGCCATAGTTCTGATCTAATTTTGATCAGACTTGGAATATATGCATTATATCATTCAGATCTCAGACGACTTAGATAATGAGCAAGATCCACACATACTAATGAGGTGATCTTGCATTGGATTGGCTGAGCATTTTAAAACTCTGGAGGCTGTATTTCTGTTTTTGTTTTGATTAAATTTGGAATAATATGCTTATATCATTAAGATCTCAGACAAGTTCAGTAATGAGATTGATGCGTATTAGTGAGGCAATCATGCAGTTTGACTGAGCTTGTTACCTTACTGGAAGTCATTCTTCTGATCTGATTTTGATCAAACTTTAACTATGGGCTTGTATCATCAAGATCTTGGATGGATTTGATAATGAGTGAGATTCATGCATATTCATGAGGTAATCTTGCATCTAATTGGCTGACCTTGTTACAATTCTGGAGGCCAGATTTCTGATCTGAATTTGATACAACTTGGAATGTATGCTTATGTGATCAAGAGTGAGATACATGCAGTGAGATAATGAGTTGATCTTGCAGCTGATTGCACTCTGGAAGCCATATGTCTAATCCAGTTTTTATAAAAATTGGAATATGGGCTTATATCAAGATCTTGAGCAATTATGATAGTAAGCAGGATCCACTTGTGTTAATGAGGTGATCTTGCAGCTGATTAACTGAGCTTGTTACTGCTCTGGAAGTCATATTTGTGAGCCAGTGTTGATCACACTTGGAATATATGCTTATATCACCAAGATCTTGGACTGTTTTGATGATGAGTGAGAACCATGCATATTTATGAGGTGATCTTGCATATGCTGAGTTTATTAACATTCTGGAAGCCTCAATTCTGATCCCATTTTGATCAGAATTGGAGTATGGGCTTATATCATCAAGATCTTGGGCACTTTCAAACGTAAGCAGGATCCACTTATATTCATGAGGTGATCTTACATCTGATTGCATTAGTACGATAATGTGCAGGATCCCACATATTAATGAGGTGATCTTGCATGTGATTGACTTGGCTTCTTGCCAATCTAGAGACTTTATCCCTGATACAGTTTTGATCAAACTTGTCAATAGGCTTAAATTTTGATGTTTTTGGATGAGTACAATTATGAGCAACAACCATGCATATTAATAAAGTGATTTTGCACCTGATTGGTTGAGTTTTTCAACACTTTAGTGACTTTATTTTTGATCATATTTTTATCAAACTTGGTAAATAGGCTAATATCAAGATATATTTGGGTTTTTTATTATTATGAGCAAGATCTTTGCATAATAATGAGGTGATCTTGCATATGATTGACTGAGCTCCTTACCACTTGAGAGACTGTATTTCTGACCTGATTTTAATCAGAATATGCTAATATCATCAATATGTTAGATGATTTTTATTATGAGTGAGACTTATGCATATTTATGAGATGATCTTGTTTCTGAGGTGGATATTTTTTAACACTCTAGAGACTGTATTTTTGGTAGGATTTTCATCAAACTTGGTCGTGGTAATAGGTCCGTGTCATCATGACCTTGGTGGAGTATGATTGAGAGAGAAATTCATGCATAATAATGACGTGATCTTGAATCTGATGGGCTGAGCTTGTCAACAGTCAAGCAACTATTTCTGATCAAATTTCAATCGAACTTGTTAAATGATCTTGTCATATCAAGATGTTGGATGAGTTTGATTATGAATAAGATCTACACCTATAAATTAGGTAATCTTGCATGTGATTGGCTGAGCTTGTTACCACTCTGGAGGCTGAATTCTAATCGGATTTTGCTCAACCATAACCTTATATTATCATTGTCATAGACATGGTCTATCATAAGTCAGATCAGTGCATAGTAATGAGACATCTGGCATCTGATTGGCTGAGCTTGTTACTTCTCCAGAGACTGTATATTTGATCCAGTTTCTTTAAAACTAGGTAACTGGATTTATTATCATCAAGATCATGGATGGCTTTTATTATGAGCAAGAGAATGTGCATATTAAATATGCCTTTATCTTTAGAAAGAATTTTTATAAAGATATAGTAAAATAAGTAAAATTAACATGATACAAAGCTTGGTAGATAGTTTACATAGGATGTGTTTTACAATACTACTTAAGTCTGCTTAGTGAAATGGTCAACTGTTAGATTTTGAGAGTAAGGGATGTATACTTGTATATATCATCTTCAGAAGATGTTTTGTGAACCACCTTGGGGTTTCTATTTGCAATATCAAGGTCATGGTTCAGTTTTTTTTTTTTTCCATCATATTTTCTTTTCCACTCTGCAACTTTAAAGCTGTTCTAGATTCAGGTATGTATCATTGGCAGGTGTATTGTGATCCACATTGGGGGGGTTTATCTATAAGGTCAATTACATAGTGCAATATATTGACTTTTTCCATTAAATTTTCATTTCCACTCTATAATTTTAGAGTCATATGAGATGAGGGGTTGAAACTTGGTATAACTATGGTATCAGGACATCTCCCCCCTGGACATTTCCCCCCCCCCCCCCGGACTTCTCCCCCCTGGACTTTTCCCCCCCATCAAATATATCATCAATAAAAAGTGTGTCACATACCACATTGGGGGTCCTATCTTAAGGTCAAGGTCACATAAATATTTCAGTCATCTTTGCCTTTCTGCTTTCTAACTTAAAAGTTGTTTAAGATAAATCGATGAAGCATGTTATGTTTATATATTGTCACTTGAAGCTGTACTACTTTGCATGTTTGGGGTCTAACCCTCAAGATCAAGGTCACTAGTCACTATTTTTAGGTTTCTGCTTTATATCATAAAAGCTGTTTGATGTTCTGGGATGAACCTTGGTACACTTGTGCTTCTCTGCTGTGTATCACATTCAAGGTATTATCATAATTATTACCTCTTAATTTGGACTCCTGGCATTAATTTTTCATGAACAGGGTTATTTAGTCACCATAGTCTGTTATAGCTACAGCTGAGGATGCCTTGATACTTAATGACAGTATTTTACCTCTTAATTTGGACTCATCACATTAGCACAAAGGAGAATTTAGCTGTTATGCTTAACCAGTGTGACTTGGTGCTTAGAATATTTAATAGGGCTTTAACCACTAGCAAGATCACCAAAAATACTGTGCATACATGTTGCATGATTAGCATTGAGGAATAAATCTGTCAGTAACATGTGTACAAAATGGGTGCACACCACTCTCTTTGCAATTGATTTGGATTGAGTGTAGAAGTGGCTGCCTTTGTCAAGCTTGACATTTATAACTCTGGATGATCCTTGCCACATGCAAAGTGAGTAAAACACATTTCACAGAGAGAGTATGAGTATGAAAGCCCATAACTCCTTACAAACAAACGGCATATGTTTATGTTTAAATAACTGAATAGTCTACATGTATTTATATTTGTCTTTCCTGCTCAGTGACTACTACATAGGAACATACTGTCTGCTTTATAATGTGATTTTCTGAAATGAGGAGGAACAGTACAACAATTGCTAATGCAATTCATTCATTTTAAGTAGTTTTGGAAACAGTGTATGAGCCCTTTATTACTGTTGTAGGAAGGCAGTGTTGTCAGTCTGATTTGATAGTATTAATTGGGCAACTTCATAAACAATATTTTTCTCCTAGGTCTAATTGTTATTCAGAGTCAGTCATCACGGCTCCAAATTTCAGAGCAACTATAGTCTATTCATTTGATGATATCTGTCCTTCAGTCCATCTCTCCATCTGGAATCGACTCTTTGGTTAGGGTTTAACTCAGACACTAATGCCTGCAGAGTTATGTAACTTGGTATGTTGACACAACATGAAAAGTACTACACCTTTCATGCATCATAACTAGGTTTGTGTCATTTATATTTCATGATCCACTGATCTGCATTAACCTTTGTGTTTAGCTTAGTTTCACAGACACTTGGTTGCAGAGTCATGCAGCTTGGTAACTCAATATGTCATGAAGAGTACTTAAACCTTTAGTCAAAACTAGGTTACACTGACCAATATTTCACACTCCAGTTGTCTGCATCAACCTTTGCCTTTTAGCTCAGTGTCTCAGGCCCTATTCTTTACAGAGCTGTATTAACTAGGCTAATAAGAAATTTTTCAACCTTCAGTCTAAACAAGGTCATTATGGTCTATATTTCATTTTCCAGTGAGCAGCATGCACTTTTGTTTAGCTCTGTTTCTCAGGCACCAATGCTTGCAGTCATGTCACTTGATACATAGATGTATCATGAAGAATTGTAGAATTTCCAGTCTAAACTAAGTCACTGTGATCTTTATTTCATGCTCCACTGATGATCTGCAGTGAACTTATTCTTGCACTATTGCTTTTGGAGTAATATAACTTGATACATAACAAATATTTCGATACCATTTTTACAAAAAAAAGCCTTATAATCTGTCGATACTGTTGTCATTGATTGTTTTCTTGTTTTTAATATAGAGAGAAATTTGACACAAGAATGACACAAAATTTAACCACAGTCAGTAAGCATAAAATATGAGCCATAGTGACCTACTTTTGTAGTGAAGGTGTAGTACTCATCAAGATGCATTCCCTTACCAAGTTTCATGATTATAGGTAGGAACAAAAAGACACAGCATACAGAAAGTATATGTGGTCATGAGCTAAATGTAAAAACTTAAGGCTGTAAGTGTTTTGGTTTGGTTTCATGTTTTATGGCAGAGCAACACAGGTAGGTTATTTAGTGTAGTTAATAGTATTAGTTATGTATCATATGTTAAAGACCCAGCACAAGATGTGGTAGAACCAGCAAAATTTACCTCCTTATGGTATTGTTTCATACTAAATAAAGCATTGCTCATGGGTTCTTAATATTCATTATCAAATAAAATCATTGATGGTGCAGAGATTTTTTATTTAATATTTTTCTGTAGTTGTTGTTCCTATTGGTTGGTTGGTTGGTTTTTAGCAGCACTTTTAACACATTTTTGGCTATATCAAGTTGAGGAGATGGAAACCAAGTGCTTTTCCGAAGGACACACTGAGGCAGCCAATCCAGGCTGCCCTGGGTGGGTATTGAACCTGCAACCTTTGAATTGCTGGTTTAACCCTCTATATCTAAGCTAAGTGGCTCCCCCTTGGATTACTAGTCCAGCCCTCTACCAGCTAAGCTAAGTGGCTCCCCTCCTATTTGTTTAACTCCAGAATTGAAAGACATTTACATTAAATACATCATTATGTGATATCAGAACCTGTATAATTCTCAGAACATTTTGAGCAAGGAATTGGAGCTCAATCTCAAATTTCAACAATTTTGACAGTCTATAACTTTAAATATAACAAAGCTAGACATGTAGAACTTTCATTATATTCATAACTTTAGTTTGACTGCTTTCATGCTAAATTTCCATAACACAATTTCACTTCAAGTATTTTTATAACACCAGTTGATAACATTTGCCTGTCCAGCACATAACTTTTTAATGGTTGGAGAGATTTTCATGAAACTTTGCTCATATATATTTTATGACTAGACAATGTCTTGCCTACCATAGCCAGGCCCCCTGTTTCAGTGTCTATGTCTTGGCAATGGCAAATTTAATTATGACTAGATTGTGTGCCACATATCAGAGCCATGCCTCAAGGGCATGGTCACAGCAAGGAAAAATGTAACTTTTAAAACTTATCCTTGTCTGTAGTGTATCTTTTGAGCCATTGAAGATATTTTAATGAAACTTTGCCCAAATATATATCATGACTAGGCATGTTACATACAAGAGCCTCTTTCTCAGCTGCAATGTCATGGTCATGGTAAAGGAAAATGTAATTCTATGACCTTGTCTGGAGTATAACATTTGAACCACTTAAGATATTTTAATTAAATTTTATCAAAGTAGTATCTCACGTATTCAGTCATACCTCCTCCCCTTGAGGTCAAGGTCACAACAGGGGATAATGTAAGTCAGTGGCCTGTTTTCTTTTCCAGGCTGTTACTTTTTAACCCTTACAGATATTTTGATGAAACTTTACCTAGATCCATGCCGTGTCATACAGTAGTCAAGCCCCCAGCTCAAAGGTCAAGATCAATGTCATTAGTAGGGAAAAAGTCATGAGACAGGTATATCATTTGCCATTTGTAGTACTCTTGTTATGTTTAGATCAGTATCTGGGATACTTGCTTGTACAGTTATGAAACTTGATATTTTCTTTTATCCAAAATGTGTGCAAAACCACTACACCAAAAGTAGGTAACTGTGAGTCACTTTTCACACTCACTAGTCAAGTAAATTTTTAGCTCACCTGTACTTTATTGTACTACCCAGAGTGTCAGTGTGAGCATCAGCATTCATATATGTAAAAGCATATAAATATGTACAGCCTCACTGCATCTCAACTAGTCTTTGTTCCCAGGTCCTAGGCAATCTTTTGGATTGGGTTTCATTGCACCTACCCTCAGAGGAGGGGGCCATGGATACTTACTTTGTAAATGTATATTATTTGTACATTCTTCATTAAGGTTTTGCATTTAGATCATAACTACATGTATTTTGCACCTTTTTACATGCTGCTGTACATGAAATCATGAAATTTGTTGAGGGGGTTACATCTCGATGATTACTACACCCTCATCACAAAAGTAGGTCACTGTGACTCATATTTCATGCTTCAATGACTTTGGAAAAATGTTGTGTTTTAATTTTTATCTCAAACACTGTTCATGCTAGAATCATTGAACTGGATGTTTGGATTTTTCTCTATTTGTACTGCACCATTACAACCAAGGAAGGTCACTGTGACCAACATTTAAATTGTTCTGGCTTTAGGTTAAGTTTTTGTATTTAGCTCATGATCACATAGGTTTCAGCATGCTATGTAATATTGTCCCAACTAGAAATATGAAATATGGTGAGGTTATGCATCTTGATGAGTTCATACTCTTTGCAAAAGTGTGGACATATTTTAGACTTCACTGACTTTATTTACATTTTGTGTTTGAAGTTCATTTCTCAGGCACTGTTCATGCTAGAATTTTGAAACTTGATGATGATATGCATTCCTTTTAGTACATATCCTTAAAATAAAATGTCACTGTGGTCTATATTTTACCTTTTACTGAAATTGGTTAAATGTTGTGTTTAGCTTGTGATGACCACATGGGTTTTTGGCATGCTGCTTGTATAATTTCCTACATAAAATCATGAAGCTTGGGGAGGGGATGCATCTTGAAAAGTACTACCATTATTGCTAAAGATGTCTCTGTGACCTGTATTCATGCTTCAGTGACATTGTTTAAATTTTGTGTTTAAAGTTCATTACTTGGGTAATATTCATGTTAGAGTCATGAAACTTGATAATTGAATGTATTTATTTTAATACTAAACTCTTACAACCAAAGAAGGTCAATGTGACCTACATTTTATGCTTTACTAATATAGAGTAAGTATTTGTGTTAAACTCATGACCACACAGATATTTCAATGCTATGCAGCCCTTTATGACTATTGCAGTGGAAGTAGAAATAAATATTTTTATTTACTGGTAAACTTCCCATAATAATGACTAGGCATTGCATATTGTGATAGGTTAATCTCAACTGGTAAACTGTGTATTTCATGTAAAGCCTCAGCTGCAGTGATTAATTAGGTGATTAATGATGCATGAACTGTGCTTATAGTGGTGGTCATAATGGGTGTTGCTCCAAGGTTACTCAAGGCTTGTGACTTCCACCCAATAAAAGATGACTTCTAAGGGTGGACAATAATAATAGCTTCTGAAACAGATTTTATCAACAATGATTTGAAAAAAATCAATAAAAAATACTGTTTGGTTTTTATCAACTCATTATAATACCTTTGCTTTGATAACAGGATGTTCTCTTTTTTTCTGGTTGTCTTTTATGCCCTGTGACAGGGGCCATTATTTTGTACAATGGCTGCTGGAGACTACTAAATGCTTCTTAGAGGTGAGCTGAGTAATTAGTGATTACATTCTTGTTTCTGTTGGGGTCGTTTCCAATTTTCTAGGTGCATTGTTGCTTGTACAGTCATAAGAATAGATACATGTATGTGCATACCTGTCAACCTCCTGAGACAAAAACCCGTACACCAGACCAAAAAAAACGTACAAATGACGGGATTCCCGTACAAGTTGACAGGTATGAAAAACAAAACAAACCCATTATCCCTGAGGCATTATGTACCACAGGTTAAACATTGTTATTGTTATACAGGTAATAAACCTCTTTGTTGATGATAAATATTGATTGTGGGTGCTATATGTTCGGTACATCGAATGCTCTTTTAACGAAATCCAGATGGCTGCCTTTTATTTCCAAACACACCTGTGAAAGAAATCCCACAAGTTATGTTATTAACAATTATCACCTAGACACCTTGAAATCGCCGACTTGCATGAAAACAATCTTTGAGCAGTCGATTGTTTCGAGTCGGCAAGCTCTGCTTACTTTGAAGTTACCCTCGGCAAGGTGGGAAAAAAAAAAAAAAACAGAAGAGAGAACCACAACATATAGATCACATTTATTTAAAAAATATCAACATATTAATCACGCTGACTCGTATATTGCAACTTGCTTGTTATTTTTACCCTTTCTAGGCTTACGAACAACACAAACCCCCATATGGAGCCTCTCACTCTTGTTACTTTAAGACTGGCCATCATACATGTATTTCTACTCTCGATACTAAAATGTTTCTCTTATAAATATCTTCAGAATCATAATTCCAAAATCTTTTTATTTAGTTTGTATTCATATCTTAATTACACTATAATAACGCTTGCGTGCATTTGTAGATAGATTTTAATGATCACTGATTAGCAGAGGATTAAACCGTGGATTGATAGACTACTAATATGGCGGTTCTTTTGGAAAATACACATACAATCGTGGCTCTAATACATGTTTGGCTGCGTTTTCTGATGTTCCGAAAACATGCCGTAAATACGGTACTACGCCTACTGATAACCTGATTTTCAGTCGACCAGTAATGGGGCAGAATTTCATGCTTGAATAAAGAAATAAAACTCTCAAATCGGAAAGTGAAAGACATCAATATTTCGGGTAATCTGATAGTTGGTTCAAGCGATTCACGTTCTGTTCTCGTTGTATCTCATGAAGAAAAAAAATATCCCCGTCTAATCCCGATCTTGGCGAAAATCGCTGAGATTTTTTTTTTTTAAAAATATTCCCGTACAAGTTGACAGGTATGTATGTGCATGAATTTGAAAAGTACTACTCCATCATACCAAATTTAGGTCATGGCAATCTACTTTTAATGTTTCAGAAATCATGCATACTTGTCATGTTTCAGTTAGTGTCTTCACCACAATATTCTAGTGTGATCATGTACACCTTTCAAGTTTAGTCAAGTTTCTTGGACTTTTTGCTTGTACAGTTATCAAACTGGATATAAGCATAAATAATTATACATGCAACATCACTATATCAAATAAAAATAAAAAAGTAACTATGACCTGCATCAACCTCATGGTTTGTTTTCATCACTCATTTTGATCATCTTGTGTATTCATAAATAGAAAACTGTTGTTTCTGAATAAACATAGGTCAGAAAGCTTTGCTGCCATCAAACAGCTTATGTTTGCCAAAATTTGGCAGAATTTTCAGTGCTATTGAAATAAACATGGAATTTTCTTACTAGAAAACCTTTGATGTTAATGAATTTTGTATGCTGGTGGGTGTGAGGAGCATAGTCAGTGGTTCAGTTGGAAGGACAGAGGCGATACACTAGTTTAGTTCTTGGCACATTTTCATACACAAGTGTTAAAGTCACTCAGCCATGGTAAATATTTGAGTAGCAAATGTCATATTATGTATCAACAGTGGAAAATAAATGTACATGCAGAGAATTTTAGTTTTTGATTACTTGTTTACTCTGTATTATTGATGATCCATTATATATGACATATGTCCAGTCTATAGAAAAAAATATTTTCAAATATTTTGTAAATTTAGATCTTATTGTACGATTATAACAACAGGAAGAAAATCTGTATATAGGAGTATTTAGAAATATATATGCATTTTCAGAGATTATATTTATAAGACATTGATACTGTTAATGTTGTTTCTATTGCAAAGGTTTTATTATAAAATTAGAGGATCTACTTGCAAAGAAAATAACTTTAAGGTTTAAATTTTCTATGCAAAATCTGTTTTATACAGGACTCTATATGTTTGTTTCATGCAGACTGTTTATTTTTGTTTTACATGCCTTTTAAAATTATATAGTCTTCAAATTCATTTGGAAGGATATAGTTTTTACCATGCAACCACTGTGCCTATAAATTACTTTTTTAGGTGTTTCTTTGTATTTAAGAAACACATGCCTAATATATCTAGTTAATAGGAGGATTACTATCCATTTGGTTTGAACATAGCATCAGCTGCACTTGTCAACATGGAATGATAAACTCTTGATGAATAGTGCAGATAACTTGGTGTTAATTATAGTTTGTTTAGAGACATCATAATTCTTGTAACCCACACTGATAACTACCATGGACTAGAGACATATGCCCATTTTAAAAACTGCAAATATCTGAAGTATGTATGTTGCTGCTAAACTACCATTGGATGATGACATACTGTCTGCTTCCTCGTGTGATTTTGGCAGAAATTTGCACCATCCCAGTGATCAAAAAGTTTAAAAGCAGTATTTTTATTTCGGTAGGTTCTGAAATATACTATAGTCTTTGAGTACTGGCTGAGCTGTTACAAGGATGTATAGAGAGATTTTACAGTCAATCTGAATAGATAGTATCATCTTTCATTAGATCTGAAGATCATCTGTGATGACTTTTTTGGCGATTTAAGACATGTACATTTTCAAACTTGCTTAAGATTTCTTTGCATCTTAACTGAAGATCAGGCTTTTACGTAAAACATTTTAGTGTATGCACATAAATATTTATTAAAATATACTTGTGTAAAGTATGCTTGTCATTTGATAAGGGAACACAGTCAGCAAGTGAAGTAACTTTTTTCTGAAACTGCAAAAGATGCTTAAGAAGTAGATTATCATGCTTGCAGTTTAATTTAATGAAACTTGCTGATAAAATCAAAGTGAAGTTACCTGTGATACAGAAAATAGGACATCCCAAATAAGTGTCAATCAAAAATTGAAAAAGAATGTCTCTTACTTTATTTTTACTTATTTGTTTATGTATGCAAAAATCTTACAATGTTTTATAGTCATTAGAGAGTCAAATGTAATATACATTTTTAGTTTAAGATTTAAATAAAGAATTCTTCACCTATGTCTCAATCTCATTTCTTTGTGCAGTTTGGATACTCCTGTATTGGAGATGAAGGTTGAATTTTAATAAAAAGTATACATCATTTTCGAAAATACATATATTATAACATTGTGCATTATACTGGCATCCTTGCTTATTTCAACAGTATGCCCAGAATGGATTTCCCAACTCTTCAATTCCTGTGTCATACTGCCACCCTCACCTACTGCAATCCAACAGTCCAATGCTTGGACAAAATGCCATTTTCTACACTAACTGCCTTCATTATAACCCAGTTGATTCTGCTAGGCATGCATTAATCTTGACCATCTGTCATTTAATCACTCTTCCAAATAGTAATTGCCTTTGATGTATGCATAACATTTTGAATGAGTGCTTTCTGCTGAGAGTCGATATTGGGTCATTATTGTAAGGAAAAGTTGATAAACAACAGTATTAAAACACAATGAGATAGTAACCTCTGCCATAAGAAAGTTATACTACAGTATCGGAGACATGGTTAGTAAGGCAATATGCGATAAGGAAATCAATCATAAGGCATTTAATTTGATAGTTACAGAGTATAACTTACACAATAACAGACACAAGGAGATACAAAAAATGCAGTCAGAATAATGTAAGCATAAAAGAAATCTTGATGAATTATAAAATAACTTTTTTAGAGGCAGGAAAGAAACTTAAAGACAAAGAGATTTTGGAGAAGCTTGCAGTAAACAGGAAATCTAATATAGGAACAGAGGTTACAAAGTTAATGGAAAATCTGTATTTGAGGGTTGCTTGAACGCTATCTGTTTTAATTTATGCTACATCAATATAAAGTTGTATTACTTCAGAAAGGCAACATGAGGAGGAATTTCATTTCACAAATCCTATTGATAATAGAGGTTGTAAATTATCCATTTCATTCAAGAGAATAGATTTTGTTGATGGCTGTTGAGACATTTCCAGTGAATTAAAAGCATGATCTATTACATTAACAAAAAGAATAAAACAGAAACAATTAATCCATGATAGTTTTTATGACCTGAAATGTATACAAAGTCAAAGATGGAATGAATGCTGGAAACACAATTCACAAGTTTTTGTCACTCTGAGCCATAATTACATAATGTATATAACCAACTGCAACTATAAATTACTAGTCAGAGATCTGTACAAATTTCTACTGAACTAGCCCATTGGACAAAAGATAAACTCGGATAAACTGAGATGCATTAGAGAGTGACATGGAGAAAATAAAGAAATCTTCAGAAGAATACAGTAGTTTACAATCACAGATCAGGGAAAGAAAGACCTAAATAATGAAATAAAACAAAACAATCAAGAGATAAAAGGCTTGATTAGTGATTTTAAAAATGCTATAATAAAATTGGAAGATAAAATAACTGAACAGTAACACTTTGTCACAGTTACATAAGAAGAATAATTCAACAGAAATAACCCAAATGATAGATGACAACAAAGACAAAATAATGAAAGTAAAAGTATGATTATATCAATGAGAAAGATCTACGATTTATCTATCATTGATTCAAGGGATAAGATAAAAATGATATGTGATCAAACTTTACCAACTCTTAAAAATGAACTTAGTGCTGAAATAGAAAAATCAAAAACATGTACCAAAAGAATATGTTTATAAAGAACTGGTAACAAATATTGGTGAGGTACAAGATATTATAGATGAAATAGATCAAATGATCAAGCGAATAAGACAAGATATAATTGATATGTAACAAACGTTTACAATCCAAACAGATGCATTAAAAACTGAAGTAGCTACAAAGACTTTAGCATTAAGTGAAAGAATTTATATGTTTAAATCAGAAATAGAAGGAAGCATAGAGACATTCAAACTGAATTAAGTTATCGAATAATCTATCCATGCAAATCCCAGTGTGTAACTAAACTAGGCCTATTTATTGATTTATTGGCCAAAATATACTGTCAATTACCATTTGCATATTATACATTCATTTGTCTCTATATATAGTACAATGTTTCTTTTGCATATCAGTATTATATCATTTCCATGACAATATTTTATTCTGGCTCCCAACTATTAAAAGAATCATTATATCCTTTCATTTTCACTAACGCATAGTTTTGGCATTTTATTTTTTGTCTTTAAACTTGTTTCAACCATAAAGTTCTTCAATATTCTCTACCTTTAAGTCTTCCAATTTATATATGGTATGGTTACCAAAAGTGACTTTTCTGATTTTAAATATTTCTTCCTTGAAATTGAGAAGATAGCTTTTGGCAAATATAGATTTGTATTTTGAAATCCGAACGTTCTATTTTGGTGTTCAGTAGTCAGATAACTAAATAAGTTAATTCTATACCTTAGATCTATTTTTCGGATAGCAGGCTATGATTGGAGTCTATGGTTATTATAGCTATTATTATATCCTTCAATAAGGTTAGGCAATACATCTACCCATTATTTAGTTTCATTTTTAGTAAAATATTTCCATTCTTTGCCTTCAGAGCCATACTAAACCTTTCTATTATAGATACTTTATTCAGAATAAGTGGAAAGTATTTGATATTTTTATTTCTCCAATAAATCCTTAACCTTGAGGTTATAAAATTCGTTCCCGTCAAAAAACTGTATCTTTTCTGGCATTCTCTCTTTAGATAATTTTATAATGCTTTAAATATATCATCTCTATTTTTAGTTTAAACTTTTGAAATCAAACTTATTTTGAGAATCATATATTACTGTCAAAATGTACTTATATCCTCAATTTCCCTTTTCATATGATTGCATGTTACTGGTCTCTTACATAGGTCACGTATGTGATTAACATATTCCCTTTTAACTGAAATATTTTTGTTGTTGCTTGCTTGTGTAAAGTATGGGTGGATTGTTCAATTGACCGTTTTTTTAATTCAGCGTATCGTATGTTCTTTTTCCCCAATTGAATACGTTTCCACAGTATTGAATTTTGTGTAAGCAAATTGATTTTCAGGATTGTAACAAAACTCTTAAACTTCTTTACCATTCATTTATTTTTTATAAAAATAGATATTCAATTTAAGTAGCTATATTTATATTTCTCGACGTTATATGACCTTTAACCCTTATTTAACTTTTTGCAAAAGCCCATCTGCTCACTCTTGTCTGTCCATCCCCAAGGACGATCAACTCTAGGGATTTTGGTGTATCTGATTGTCCTATAGGACATAATTTGTTGATTTCGGACGTCAAATTGGCCAGATTGTCACTTCAGTTGATTCAATTATGCACTTGATTATACTCCCCATTAGATCCTCTAGGTTATAGGGGCCCTTTAATGATGTAATCTTTCCTCATAGAGATATTAATGTGCACCGGTCGATCACTTGTAATTTAAATCAATTGCAACGTAGCTCCTTAGCACCAATTTCGTATCATACGTACATTATACCGACGAGAGAGAACAGGTGTCGTTAATTAATAGAACAAAAAGTTTGTTCGCCTATAACGGGTCCCTAACACACACTTTTAGTTTAGTTTGTAATAATAAATCCAACACATTTTCCATTACACCATGAGCACAGCTAAAGACTTTAAAAAGTAAGAGCTTATATTCTAAAGTTTATAAACTAAGTAAACAAAATTAAGTTACTATTCATGTTTATGTGTTTCTTTTTGTGCTAAAGTTTTAATAAATAAGTCATGAAAATGTCCACACTGCACATACAATTTTACCGATATCGTACTAGCCATAGGGAATGCTTGTTGGTAGAGGGTGGCGTTGTATGTTATTAAAATATTTTCAGCCATAAAATAATCGCTTATTATAAATTAGTAAAATATAATAACTCTGCACTTAAAACAATTAACAAACTACTATATACCTATTATTTTTAATAGAATATACATACAAATACATACAACATATTAGGGATTAGCATTAATTTATAGTATCAATTTATCTCATTGTGGTAATACAATGATATACGTATCCGTATAATTATGTTAACGGGTGCAACAACTATCTGGATTTCATATGGTTCAGATGATAATTGTAGTATCATAAATAATCTTACTTTCGCCTATAAACCCTTTACTTTTGGTGGTAATTTTATCATGCTCATTAGTCAGCGCTTGTATTTCTGATCGTAACATTCTTATTTGTGAGGTTGTTGATTTCAACATTTTAGCTCTAGCTGGCTGGAATTTTTTAAAGTTGTGGTTCTAAGCTCGAGTGTGGCTGTGCTGGTCAGAAATGCTTAAAGTATAGAGTACAGAATCGCATCACTTAGACCTGTCAAACAGTTGGCGCTATAAACCAAAAAGAGTTTTAGGTGTGGTGGCTATAGGGTGTGGTGGCTATAGGGTTTTGTGTAATGATATCTATCTCAGAAATAATTCGTCATGTCCCGAAGCAGTTTATTATTCGCACTGCATGTGTCAGAGCTGGAGCTCCGGTTCCCGCGCTTCGCTCTCTGACCGGAGTTAGAGCTACGTCACTCTTAGTTCAAAGCTGGACTCTATATTTTTTTTTTATCATTTCGAAAACTCGTTAAAATACTGTTTTTAAAAAGTATGAATTTTAGAGTAAATGGTCGATATTTTGATCTTCATCCGTCATTTTTCACATGTTGTACATTTTCTTTTTAATTTATAACTGCAAATTTCGGTCACAGCTTGGGTTCTGGTTCTAGCGCTTCGCGCTTGAATTCAAGTTAGAGCTGCAATATTCGAAGTTAATAGTTTAAAGGGTGGGGTTCTGTGACCGGGAGATTTTGTAAAAACGTAATGGCAGGGTGTTGTTTTTAAAAAAAATTTTTTTTTTGGGGGGGGTGGAGGCTTAGGATGTGATTTGTAAAAAATAAATATGACGATAGTATGGTTATGGCTGTTGGCACAACATTTTGTAAGAGAAAATAGGTGGGTGGTAGGGTTTCTATATCTGGAAATTGTTTGTATTTCTGGTCGTAACATTTTTACTTTTGAAGTTGTTGATTTAAAACTTTATTGATGGTGGTAGGTCTGATTGGTTGGGATTTTTCAAGTTATAGGTTTGAGTGTGTTCGTACTGGTCATAAATGTTTCAGGTATGGGTTGAAGAGACTTATCACCCAGACCTGTGGACCCGTTGGAGCTATAAACCAAAACAGAGTTTTGGTTGTTGAGGCTTTATTGTTTGGTGCTATATCTAAGAAATATTTCGTCATATCACCAAAGTTTTTATTTTACTTTGTTAGCGTAGCACCTAATTATTTGCACTTCATGTGTCAAAGCTGGGGCTCAGGTTCTCGCGCTGCACGCTCAAAAGCCCGATTTAGAGCGTCTCCCTTACGGAAATCCATGATATAAAGAATGGAGACTAGTAGTATGGGAAATAGGGATACGACTTCACCCTGTCATAATTGTCCACATACCTCTTACTTCATACATAAGTACCTCATATACCTCATACCTAACACCTCATACTTCATACCTCACATACTTCATACCTTATACTTCAAACCTCATATCTTATACCTCACATCTCACACACACTTCATGCCTCATACTTCATACCTACACATTTCATACCATTTTAGGTATACGAGGTTTAAAGTATTTATGAGCGTTAGATATGTTAAAAATTATGATTGGATGAAGTCATATCTCTATTTCTTATACTACTGATCTCCTTTTTACAGACAGCCGTTTGACACACTAGTCCAGTGGTAACTTTGAAGAAAAAAATCACGTAAATGGAGGCCTGCGGCACCATCGAATATACAGATAATTAAAAAAGGAGAGATATTTATTCAGTCGTACAGAAAACAGGGGTTATATATATATATATATATATATATATATATATATATATATATATATATATATATATATATATAGAGAGAGAGAGAGAGAGAGAGAGAGAGAGAGAGAGAGAGAGTAAACAACTTCTTCTTTTTACCATAACCACAAGATAGAGCACTATGTTTATATGTTTTCCTGATAGCTTTTACATTCTAGAAATATATATAAAACGATTTAAATAGCAAATGATTGCTAATGGTGTCAATGAAGAAAGTATTGATATTTAATGTCTGATACATAACTCCAAGATATTAGTTATCGCCTCTAATACTTACACCTTCCTCACAAAACCCGAAAATGATAAATTGTTAGACTTTAATACGAATAAAACTATACGTACAGTATCAGATATAGTTTGTAGAGTTTTGACAGACGAAAACTTTACAAATATTCCTCAGTCAGTTGAAAATAGTTCTAATCACCGCAATGGCTCTCATTCTACTCTGTTAGATTCTCTACCTGTCTGGAATGTATTTCATAAACAGATTAAATATCATCATTAAAGATGAAGAAGGGAAAGTTACCGACTTTCATGGTATGCCAATTACATCTATCTTTCACGTTGTAAATCAAGGAAATAAGTTTAAGACACCATGACAGAAAAAGAGACAGAGAGTAAAATGGATATTTTGAGTAAGTTAAACTTGAATAATAATTGCATTATTAATGTGGGTGATCCCCTCAAATTAACCGATGCTGCTACTAGACTGTTTGTAAAAGACAAGTAGATGGCCAAATACGTAAGACTTTGGAAGGAAACAAATTGAAAGATATAGGAATACGAAAAAAAGAAGTTGATTGTAAACTGACCATTGTAAATCAGAGTATAACCGAAAAAATTACTCAACTCTCAGAACTCCAGAAATATATAGAGGCAAACAAGAAAATTTCAGAAGTCAGATATACTTTCCAGGAGATTGGCTGCTACATCCAATACTTTTCAAGCTATAAGAGTTGGGGGAAAACCAAACATACCAAGTGTACAATATAATAAAGAACGGATAATTAGTGAGATTTACTCGTTAGAGAGTGACATGGCAAAAGTTAAGAAGTCTCTGGGGGATTACAATACTTTTAATCTCAACTTCAGCAATTGCAGAAAGAATTAAATGACGAGAAGATACAAAACGACGAAGAGCTTAAAACGTTCCCTGTTGACTCCAAAGCTGGTGTCATAAAAGTTGGATGATAGTTTGACAGCTGTGGAGAGTGACTTTAAAGAAGTCAATACAAAGATAGAGGACTTACCGAATAAGGTCGACGTGAGTGAAATCAGAATCAGATTGATGAAAAGATAGAAGACTTACTGAACAAGGTAAATGTGAGTGAAAGCAGTATCAGATCGATGAAAAGATAGAAGACTTACTAAACAAGGTCAATATGAGTGAAATCAGCATCAGATTGATGAAAAGATATAGGACTTACTGAATAAGATAAATGTGAGTGAAAGCAGTGTCAGATCGATGAAAATATAGAAGACTTGCTGAAAAAGGTCAATGTGAGTGAAATCAGCATCAGATCGATGAAAAGATATAAGATTTACTGAACAAGGTCAAAGTGAGTGAAATCAGCATCAGATCGATGAAAAGATATAAGATTTACTGAATAAGGTCAATTTGAGTGAAATCAGCATCAGATAGATGAAAAGATATAGGACTTACTGATGAAAATATATAGGACTTACTTATGAAAAGATAGAAGACTTACTGAACAAGGTCAATGTGAGTGAAATCAGCATCAGATCGATGAAAAGATTTAAGATTTACTGAATAAGGTCAATGTGAGTGAAAGCAGTATCAGATTGATGAAGACAGCCTATGATCTATCTATACCGGAACAAACTGACAAAACAAAGTCTTATGTGACCTGAAGTTAACAACTCTTAAAGATCAATTAAATTCAAACATACAAGATGCCAAAAAATACGCTGACAGACAAATAGATGTTAATGCAGGTGCGGTACAATGTAGTATATACTAGAGTTGGCTAAGAGGGTGAAACGAATAAGGAAAGATCTGCAAGCTGGAATAGGCATTCAAAACTGGAATGGAGATATTCAAAACGTCATTAAAACAAAACAATGAGAATAAGGAACATTGCATCTACTATTAAGATTGATTAACTTAAACCAGAAATTGAGAGGTATAATATGTAGATTGACAAAACATCTGAATATATATTGCTTTTTTACTACTACCCTGTAAAGGGTTATTTGAAGTAAGAAGATGGTGTTCTTTTATGGGTGAATACGAATGATGACATTTCACTTTTCAAACAATTAGTCGGTCAATTAGAATGCATTACAAACATCACAGGATTGTTAGAAATATTAAATCTTAAAATTTCACCACTTATTTTAGTTTAAAGTTATGGGCTTAATTATGATCCATCACTTTTCATTGAACAAATATCTTATAAGATGAACAATTGGATCATTCAGGTAATTCGTGAGACGAAAGCAGTTATGTATACAGTTTCAATTCACATCATCTATGAAACATTCCCCCAATTTACATAGCTAATAAATTATTTGCGCTATTTTGTCACAGTAATGCCAAAACAGAGCTGGAAAAATACAATAGATCCATGTAAGATTTGCAGAAAAAGACTGCATGGTTCAATGAGAACAGAGCCAAGCGTTTAGACTACCTTAATGACAGATTGAGAGAACAAGGTCTGGTAACCGAGTACCTAACTCTATGCGTCCACATATCTAGATGCAACTTTGGCTAAGCCTAAATTGACACAGCTTAATGATTTCTACAATCCCACCAAAGATGGTTAAACATGAGAATCTGCGATGAGTGCTAGTATATGGATTGGATACAGATATATGTAAATGTCAGAGATTCACAGATTGGCGAAAATAATTTTCCCAAAAATATCCGGAAAAGTCGTCCACTCGTCCGGACGTCCAGACGCCATATCGTCAACGCGTGCGGACGTTTATTCGCCCACTCGTCCCGACGTCAACTCGTCAACTCGGCCATACGTCTAGAGAAAGTATTTGGGAAAATAATATATTTTCCATACTTAAATGACAACGTATGGGAAATTCGTTACGCCATTTAAACAGAAGAAGATACAACAAGTTGTGAGGAGGTAAATCTCACTCATCATTCCATTTCATATACTTGAGTATTATTAAAACTGAGCAACATCATTCCTAGGCTGGTACCTGATGCGTTAATTATCGCCAAGAGATTCTATATCTCCTTTGATCTGAAAATTAAAGGGGAGGATAGCAATTTTACGGTTAACAACATTGAAAGAATGCTGGTTAAAGACATAACCATTCTTCTAGAGTAGTCATGATATCTTTACGCTGAATAACTACAACATTGTCATGACCTATACAGATTTATGGTTACCAGCCAGTTAGAAAACCAACCGAATAGAATAGGGTATCATGAGCGAGAAGCTGAGAAAGTTAAATAGTTAAGCGGGTGATGCACTGAATACTAGGTGAGAATATAATTGATGTGAGTGCCAATACTACACTTACTAATGTGATATTGGATTCTCCATGTATGAGTCAAAAGGGGTATAGTCATATTATTGTGTAAGTCCACTCAGGCAGATTTAGAAAAGTATTTTAAACCAGCCATATCAAAGATACTGGTAACTATTCAGGGATTGTCCAACGTGTTGTATTCCCAAGGGAATTTCCTTAGGGAACAATTCCTAGAAGCTATTAAGTACTTTTTCACAGAACAACAGAAGGTTTCAGAACTCAGCAACATGAGTGTGAATCACTTCTTTACAGAACATCATTGTATATATCTTGATCTCAGGAGTACCCACGATAACACCCTGCATGGAAGTGGTCATAAATTGATCAACATACAACAAAGCATATCTTTATTGAGAGCAAATGGTGTCGAAAGAATTTCTTCGTAGAAGTAGAAGAAGGGGGTAAGTTAAGCCTATCATGTGGATTTAATACGATAAATCCGAAGAAAGTTTCTTAAGTTACCAACAACTTAACTCAATTAAAGAATGTCGTGAGAAGATTACAGACTAAGCAATGTCTTAACAACATCTTAAGGGAGATTTTAGAGAATATCTGAGTTAATATTTGATTATATCAATAAAATGTTGAAAGATTGATATAGAATAAGGGATTACAAACTGACCTTCGAAATACCTGGCGCTCTAGAAGGAAAGAAGGTAAATGCTAGTAGGGTGATGGAAATATTTAAATTATTTCTGCATCTGAAATATGGGAACTAGTCTATACATTATCCCTTCATCCTGAACAAGATTTTCACCATGTGTGATATTGAAACAACTATCAAAACTACTATTAATAGACACAAACTAAAGTTCAACCAACTTGTCTGAGAAGACTTTGTCAAATACAAATAAACATGTACTGGTGACTTTGTGATATCTGAATGTGATACTAATGTAGACAATAAATATGTGTTTTATGATATCTTAATGACCTATCTTAGGGAACCTCACAATATGATGATATATGTTGTGACTAATTGTGGAAAAACACAGTTTGTACTAGATTTGCTAGAAAGGGAGTATCGTCTTTCCTTCGATTACAGAATCATAGTCTATCCCGCATTCATTTACAAAAGGACCTACTCTAGAAGGTGGCTCTTCGAGATGACAAAGACATCTTCAAAAATTCAGGTGCTAAATTCGAAAAGTGGTTAGAATTGATCATAGATATCTTTGGAGACAATAATTCACAATTTCTCATTGATGACAGCGCGAACCTCGAAGATGCAAACAAGATGGCCGCCGACCTATCCAAGTTAACATTTAGTGACAGAGTCTGTGGAATAAGTGTACAGAAGTATAATTCCACTGTAAATGATATGAAAGATAACGTTAGATTCCTCAATGTATTCTACAACAAGAGTAGGAAAGTGATGGAAAGTTTAATCGATGAGAACAATGCTATACCATCGGAGATGAAAGATATATCCGGACTAATGCACTACTGGCGTTCGGACAAAAGCACAAGTGACATCTGAACTGCATCAACGACTGCACGACTGACTTCTGGGCGACTGGACGAGTGACGTCTGGATGACAGGATATCCAACATCCTGATGTTTGGAAAAGTATTTTGATGATGTCCGACGTTCGGATGTTTGGAAAAAGTATTTATAGATTCTTCTGCTTTCTTCTTCTGCATTTGAATCTCCACCTATACACCTATAACTAGTCCACCTCGTTGCATTGATAAAATTAAACAAGGTTTGAAAAATATTGCAGAGTATTTGAAATAGTTAGCTGATAACTGCATCAAAGATAGTCTCATTCCTGGCTGATCATGCCATGCAACTCATTCTAGCATTAGTTGGCCTGATCATGTCGTACTACTCATTCTAGCATTAGTTGGGCTGATCATGCCATACTACTCATTCTAGCATTAGTTGGACTGATCATGTCGTACTACTCATTCTAGCATTAGTTGGGCTTATCATGCCATACTACTCATTCTATCAACAGTTGGGCGTATCATGCTATACTACTCATTCTAGCAACAGTTGGGCGTATCATGCTATACTACTCATTCTAGCAACTGTCGGGCGTATCTTGCCATACTACTCATTCTAACATTAGTTGGGCTGATCATGTCATACTACTCATTGTAGCATTACTTGGGCTGATCGTGCCATACTGTTCATTCTAGCATTAGTTGGGCGTATCATGCCATACTACTCATTCTAGCGTTAGTTGGGCTGATCATGCCATACTACTCATTCTAGCATTAATTGGGCTGATCATGTCATACTACTCATTTTAGCATTAGTCGGGCGTATCTTGGCATACTACTCATTCTAGCATTAATTGGGCTTATAATGCCATACTACTCATTCTAGCATTAGTTGGACTGATCATGCCATACTACTCATTCTAGCATTATTTATGCTGATCATGTCATACTACTCATTCTAGCATTATTTGGGCTGATCATGCCATACTACTGATTCTAGCATTAGTTGGGCTTATCATACCATACTACTCATTCTATCAACAGTTGGGCTTATCGTGCCATACTACTCATTCTATCAACAGTTGGGCTGATCATACCATACTATTCATTATAGCATTAGTTGGGCTTATCATGCCATACTACTCATTCTAGCATTAGTTGGGCTTATCATGCCATCCTGCTCATTCTAGCATTAGTTGGGCTTATCATGCCATACTACTCATTCTATCAACAGTTGGGCTGATCATGCCATACTATTGATTATAGCATTAGTTGGGCTTATCATGCCATACTACTCATTCTAGCATTAGTTGGGCTTATCATGCCATACTACTCATTCTAGCATTAGTTGGGCTTATCATGCCATACTGCTCATTCTAGCATTAGTTGGGCTTATCATACCATACTTTCCATTCTAGCATTAGTTGGGCTGATCATACCATACTACTCATTTTAGCATTATTTGGGCTGATCATGCCATACTACTCATTCTAGCATTAGTTGGGTTTATCATGCCATACTACTTATTCTAGCATTAGTTGGGCTGATCATACAATACTACTCATTCTAGCATTATTTGGGCTTATCATGCCATACTACTTATTCTAGCATTATTTGGGCTGATCATACCATACTACTTATTCTAGCATTATTTGTGCTGACCATGCCATACTACTCATTCTAGCATTATTTGGGCTGATCATGCCATACTACTTATTCTAGCATTATTTGGGCTGACCATGCCATACTACTTATTCTAGCATTATTTGGGCTGACCATGCCATACTTTCCATTCTAGCATAGGTTCATAAGTAATCGTCTCGAGTTTAGTACCGCTAATTTGTGATCTATTAAAAACTGAAGGCAAGATCAAGAATAGCACACCTGCCTTCAGTGCCTTGACATGGATTTGGTTTGTGTGCGCATGAACAGTTTATGATCAGTGAGTTTCGTTGAGTGCTGCTATCTGCAAGTAGCAAATGTCAAATGACCAGTATATGAAGAGGAATATGAATTTAAAATTAATGCAGTGCATGATTGGGCACCTTCTTGTCACCCTATCCCTGGCGACACAGCCCTATCCAAAATTCTATGATGTTACTCCTTCCTCCTTTCCGGCTTTGTCGTTTATTTGTTCTTTAAATGTCAAGTCATAACTTAAATGAAATATATTCTTATGCTGCTTATGTTGCTTCGTCTGATCATTACAAGTGTATTTGAGGTCGGCGGATTAAGCAGATAGTAATACGAGAATGCAGTGCGGCGTGTAAAGCTCAACCCGAATTTACACTAGTTATGATCCGATCTGCATGTCTATTTACCTTTTGTTTTACAAAACCGTTATCTTATTTTTTTTTATATTTTTTTTCTTTTTTTTGTATTCTTGTACAAAAAGAATCATCCAGACTACACTCTCATATCATTCATTGACGAATGTTTAAAATAGGCCTATAAAGTAGCAATAGTCAAAACTTCATGCTCTTAACTCTCATGAACGAAAAGTCCCTCTCAGTGAGGTTCTGATAAGCTCTCTTGATAGTGAGGACGATCCCTTGAAAATGGTGGATGCCGAGATAACAACGGAGTCCTTAATAGGTAGGAAGAAACGCTTCCTAATCTTTCTACTCCCTTCTGACGTAGCCAAATAGAACCATAATGTCTTAACTGGGCAGAGAAGTCTATCTTGATCATCCCAAGCACAGATACGACTGAGACTGGGGATCTCTATAGGGAGAGGGGCTACCGAAGGAAAATGCTTTTTTTCTGCCCCCCCCCCCCAAAAAAAAGGTTGACAAATTAGAGAAACAGATTTGTATTTGCAGTTTAACCGTTGACAACCTTTTCCATTGATAGGGCATAATGCTCGCTCCATCTTTTCGCAGGCGCTAAGGAAAGCAGGAATATAGCTTGAAGTGTAAGGTCTCCGAAGGAAGCTTCACCCAGTAGTTCATTGGGGGATTTTGACCAAGCCCAGAACATGCACAAGAGATTCTATTTAGGCATTAGTGAGAGAGATAATGGTATCTGCAGCTCAAATACTTGATTGGATCGAAAAGATGAGGGTCCGAACCAACGGAAATTTTTTCGTTTTGTGGGGTTTAATGCCATTTTTCGACACATGATAGGATATACATGGCGATCAGTATATTTGGTGAAAGAAGAACTCGAGAAGACCCCGGTAGGAACCACCGACCCACGTGAAGCTACTGGCAAGCTTTCTCGCAGCGGTGAAATCTGTGAGTGATCTGTAAAGGCGAACGCCTTGGACCACTTGGCCACCCGGGGCCCCCGGACCCTTAGAGAACTTGAGGGTGTTAGACAGGGCTGCCCTATAACTCTTAACATTCATGTCAACCCCTAGAGTGGGATAAGCGTGACCTAACTGGCAAAAAAGCGTAATCTGAGGATAAAAAGTGTACTCTATATATTATATATCATAATTACGTATAAACTGTATAAAAAAATGTACATTTAGTTTTGCAACTATTAAAACCTGGATCTGCAGCTGGTTAAAATTCTTATCACAAATCCGTGTGTATTAGTACCAGAATACAAACACAAAACATAGTGACAAATTGTTCATATACAACACTCACTTTAACTAGTCAACATATCTAACTTTCGCTGAATGTTCGTAAAGTCAAATCCACAAATTCTTCAATGAACATGACAATGTGCTCAACCTGAGTATCACTCCCATGTTCTTCTTTCTAAATTTGTAAAGCACTATTGATTTGTCTTTTCTATGATCCGACATGTTTTGAAATTTAAAAAGATCCCGCTCTTCTAACATTTTTCAGTCATATAACATCCACGAGTCACATCGATAAAGCCTCTTTTGCTTAATATCTGGCTCCATTTTTGTTTAAAGTATAGGCTGGTCCGCTACCAAAATATATTATCAAAATATAATGAATCTGTGAGATACGTATTCAAATTGAAGAAACACGTTCTTTATGATGCGACATCCTTTGAAGTTTTAAATGATCCCTCTCCTCTAACATATTTCAGTCATATAACATCGATAAGTCACATAGATAAAGCTTGTTTTGCTTAACATCTGGCTCCATTTTTTGTTTAAAATATAGGCTGGTCCGCTACCAAAATATAATGAATCTGTGAGTCAAGTTTTCAAATTGAAGAAACCCGTCTGTTTTCTTGGAAATGTGTCATATATACAGCTGCTATAAATAGCAAAAAGGAAAGTACATGTCGGTCTACGATGGACAAATGCACTCTTACACTATTCTTACGCAGCAGTCTTCTTTTTTCGAATATTCAAAAATTTATATTATGTGTGGGATTAAAGAGATGATAATGAAAATGACAAACACAACTTTTCATTGCTTCTTTTTTTAAATAATTTTTTTAAAACATGAACCAAAAAAGCGTAATCCATATACAGGCGAGCGTGAGACGTAATTAGGTGAAAAAAGCGTATTGGTTACGCCAAAAGCGTAATGGTTGGCATGTATGTCTTAATAGTAGAAACCGAGCATTCTCTGTCTTCGAACAGGAGGAAAAGAAAGCCTGCCACTGCACTTAGAGTGGGACAGCTAAGATTAACGCGTTTCCTACTGCACCAAACGCAACAAATTCTCCATTTTGCATCGTAGACCTTTGGCATAGACCGTTTCCTGGCATGGACGATGCACTTGCAACTTTGCTTGCAAACTTGTCGTGGTGGATAGATCATTTGAGATGAGCCAAGCGTGAAGGTGGAGAATATATGGGCTGTTGTGGAGAAGATACCCTCTGTGCTGCGACAGCAAGTTCCTCCTCTGAGGTAATGTCATTGGCTAGTCTACCCACAGGTCGAGGAGATCGTTGAACCACTATCGTTAGGAACACAGTGGGGCTATCAGAATGAGCTGAGCAGTGGAAGTCCTGACTTTGTGGAATACCTGCCGAATCATTATGAAAGGTGTGAAGGTGTACAAGCGAACAGACGATCCCACCTTAGACTGAAGGCACCCACTGCCCAGGCCCTCTTATATGGGACTGGGGAGACATAGAAAGAGCGCTTGTTGTTCAGTCTCGCCGGGAACAAGTCCACTAAGCCCCCCCCCCCCCACACACACACACACAGACACAGTCTGAACAGGGATTCTGCTACGGATTGGTGCAGAGACCATTCCGTGAGGTAACTACTTTGCCTCTCCTGGACAAACTGAAAAGGGATTAGCTCAGATTTCGCTAGGTTCGGAATGAGTTTTAGCCGGATCACTCTGGACAAGCAGCGGGACAGATCTTGCAAGAGGGACTCTTTGAGGTTATTGTGCATCAACTTTTCGTCCAAATACTGTAGAATGGGGATCCCCAGAGACCTCAGGCGGAGGAAAAATTGGGATGTGAAGGTATGTATCCTGAAGGTAGATAGAGACTGCCCAGTTGCGGGGCCTTATGGCGTTTCTGACTGAGGCATTAGTCTCCATCTTGAATGCTTCCTTCTGAAGAAACGTGTTTTTTTAAGATCGATGATAAGCCGAAACTTTCCGCCTTTTTTTGGAGACCAGGAAAGTTCGGGAGTAGAAAGCCAGAGACTTGTCGTTTGCCACCCTCACTACTGCGCTCTTCCGCAATAGGGTGTGCACCTCTTCCCTTAATTGAGCCAGTTTTGACTGGCGAAAAAGAATGCGGGTCCTTGCAAGAGGAGGAAACGAAGCCAGTCTATCTGAAAAACATTTTCCTCGACCCAGACAGATACCACAATATCCTCCAGAAATTAATCCCAGACAGAGTCAGTAATTTCAAACAAAAACCTCATGTTAGTAGGATTTGCCGTCATAACCATAACCTCCTGTAAGTAGGCTTTACCTTTAGAAATAATCAGCACGAAGTTACGATAGCCAGGTACATGCTATATATCTCAACCTACAGAGTCGCGCATTACTTGACACTGAGCATACTATTTAGTCGTCTGTTTACCAGGCTATAACTGATATGTACATAATTCTTAGTATTTCTAGATTTGCAAGTGAAATAATCTAATAATCTAAAATTTGTGGTGGTATTATTAATAACAACACAAATAAGAACTTAGCACCAACGAATTTACCACAAATAAATTACCAGCGCCATCTGAAACGTATGTATACTGCATTGCTTTATTCTACTTAAATATGGAAAAGAAAAAATCAATTTATATAAATTTATGGTTATATTAGATAACTTAGTTACTTGATTTATAACTTAATTATTCAGTTTATAAATTAACTAATAGTTAACAAAAATTAAATGATAACTTCAAGTAAAAACAAAATGTCAAGAAAATTTTTAAGTGTTAGTGGTAGCGTGGAGATAGCACTGACAATTTCGGAACAATATGTATTCATGACCCGTCATAGGCATAATATTTGTTTCTTATCAATTCAGCACACCTGCTTACTCTCGTCAGTCTGTTGCAAGTGCGACACCAAATTAGTACCAAAGTTATGAGTTTAAATTGATTCAAATTACAAGTGATGCGAACTTTCAGTACAACATAATATATAAGGGGTAGTTTGCAATAACCATAGCTCGATTAACATCCTAAATTCTTAGACTTTCGTTCCGCCTTTCGTATAGGATTTTCAATGGGGGTTACAGTCAAGTGCGTAACTGAATCAACTGATGCGACATCCTGTACGGTCAATTTGACGTAAGAAAGCAAATGGACCCTAAATACATCCAGGTACTCAATAATCCTTCGTGTTAGTTGCCCTCAGGGATTGACAGGCAAGAGTGAGCAGATGGGTTTGTGCTAAACAAAACAGGTCAAAGGTGAAGGGTTAAAGCCCAAACGTTAAAGGTAATGGGTTAAATGTGATAAAAGAGAATTAAGCATATAGGATAAATATATGAAATCACAATACATTTTAGACTTTGGGGCATCTATCATAAATATTTGAGCATCTACAAGAATATTTGTGAATCGACCACAAATTTTAGACCTTTAAGAAACTACAATTAATATCTATGCATCTATGTAAAACTTTTTTTGACACAGTAGATCTAGCCACCCTCTATATCAAAATTTGTATGCACTTAAATGCACTTTAAATGACCGTAGCTGATAGTTTCCGCAAGGCTTTTGTTGTTCTTAAACACTAATGTAGATAAAATTGCTATTGTTTCAGAATATATCATTGCAACATCCTACAAAATCAAAACCGTAAGAGAACTTCTTTCAGTGGTAAAATGCAACGTGAATTGCAATACATTACGGATTTTCTGCAGGACGTTCAATGATGCGAGTAATGCAAGAAAGGATTCAGAAACAAAAAACTCTTTGAAAAGACATGAAAACACTTTGTTCTCTACTAAATTAAATCATTTAAAAAAAAAAAACCATTTTGATGCACTTCTTTTCCATCTACTTCTTTTGTATGTACTTTTTTAAATTTGATATTCTTGTCCTCAATATTCTTATACTCCCGCTTCGTACCAGCTTCGTGTTTTGTCTTTGGAATTGATTCTAACCTGAAAATGGTGTAGCCCAGAGCTCCTATTATGAGACTATTGACTACTGAAAGTGAACCGGGTAATACCTGTTCTTTTTTCCCTTTGTTTGCTCATTCTTCATGTCATCCTCCATTTGTTCGAAATTATCATCAATTCGTTCTAACTCATTTTGTATTGGAAAATGAAATATCGGTTGAAGCTTGACCCTATGTCATGAAGTTTGTTTGACGAAATCATTTTTGACTTTAAATCTTTAACTCGTTTGAAAGCAGCTTGAATGCTTCCTCATTTTGTTATCAGCTTTAGCAAAGCTTTCTTCTTTCTTTATTTCAAGTTTTTGTATTATATCTTGCTGATTTTCATCTGTTGATGTTATTGCTGGCAAAGGCTTTCGCAGTGAATTGAATTTATCTATGCTGTTTGGATGTTTGTATTTCACATTAATACTTAAATTCCAGATATCTCTTGTTGAGTGAGGATAGTAAGGACCTGCTTGGCACGCTTAAAGCTTACTATTCACACTGCCTAAAAGTAACAATTAATGACAAAAAGTAGTATTTAGTGAGATTGAGGATGTTGCATTTAGTGACTTTTATTTACTCACTTTTTTGAGGGTTGGTGTCTTTTTTTTAATTTTGGTGTAAAGGAGGGTGGGTGGTGTATTGTTTCTTTTTGTAAAATTAAATTTGTTGTTTGTGGTCTATATTTGCTTCTTCTTTTGATTCTGAGGGTTGGTAGTTTGAGGCTTGGTCGTCGAAGTTTTTTTTGCTTTTTGTAAATTTGAGGGTTGGTCGCCGATGGTTCTTTTTTTAAAATTTGGTTCATTAAGACCAATGATTTAAAAAAAATAATAAAGTTAAAGGATTGTTGCAATTTTTTTTTGTTTTTTTTTTATATCGAGGGTATTGCCAATTGCCTATGTTTTTTTTTTTAAAAAAAACGTTAAGGATTGGTGGTCTAGTGGCTTCTCTCTCTCCCCCCTCTCTCTCTCTCTCTCTTCAAATTTGGTGGATAAAAGGATGGGTGGCCTATGTATTTTTGAGAAGAAAAAACATAATTTTATCATGTGGTGGGTACTAGTGATTGAAACAAACAAACAAACAAACAAACAAACAAAGGATAGGCTGCTGGTGGTCGATTATTTCTCTCCACCCCAACCCCCCGTCAACAAAAAAGGAGGTTAGCGAGTGGTGTGGCACGAGTTTTCTTTCCAGCCGGGATATAAAAAAAAATTATCTTTTACTTAGAGATAATGAATTTTTTTCAATTAATTTCATACATATAATAGGTTTTTCTTTGTCATTCAGATCAAGATTTTTTTCAATCTATTTGTCTGTGACCTAGACGATGAAGACAGGTCTCCTAATGCAGTACGCGATACACGTCTAATGATCATACAAAAGTATATATATATAAATCTATTAATCTCAGTGGTTTGAAAGTCAGAAAATCAAAATGAAAAGTATAATGGAAAACTGAAAATATGGATATGTCGTCTTGATCTTGAAGAGAGGACCTTAATGCGGTACGGGGAAACATCTGCTAATGATAATGTATACGTATACCAAGTTTAATTTCTTAAGGACCGTTCGAAAAAAATGTTCCGGCCTTAACTAGCTTGAAAAAATGTCTTGCTTTGATCTATTAGAAAAAAGAACCTATTATATCCATATTAGTTGAATAAACAAAAATCCCAGTCCCCCCCTCCCCCCGAAAATTAAATGGTCCGACCCTTAATCTGAAACAACTTCAAAGCTATGGAATGTAAATGAAAAGTTTGCCGGATGGACTGCTGGACAAATATGTTACCCACTTTTCGCAAAAAGACTGGAGAGAGAGAGAGAGAGAGAGAGAGAGAGAGAGAGAGAGAGAGAGAGAGAGAGAGAGAGAGAGAGAGAGAGACGGAACTATTACATCAACAAATTTATACAGCATACCAACATGCATATCACTATTTCCAGTCTCAATTTTGCTGACGAGGAAAAAACAAAACAGAACAAAAAACAGAGCATGCATTAAGAGAGAGAGAGGAGGAAAACATTCTTAAGTGTGCATGTTGCATTCTAGCCTAGAATGGATTGATAAATAAAGAGCACAAGTGTAAAATATCTTTCTTTATTATTATTATTATTATTATTAATATTATTATTGTTAATGAGAACATTATCTGGTAACATGTATTTCATATTATGCCAAATACAATGATTTGAAACTCAATGGTCATAAAAGCTCGAACAGTGATATGCCAATACCATAGGACTTTTCTTTACCACGACTACTCATGCTTCAAATTGAAAGCAAGTGTGCTGATTGGCTAACACGACATTGTTCCACCCACAACGGCAATTTTACAGCTTGTCCCCAGCTAGAGATAGCGCAAGTGCAGCTAATGAACTAGGTTTATTTTTAGCCTAGGTATACAGGTCACATTTTTAGTGTCAGTTGTCTGGGACCGGCTTTACATTTCCGGGTGGTGGTGGTGGTGCTGGGCCTGTGATTATCTATCAAGCCGGGACTGTTATGAACAAGCTGTATGTTTTCCCGATATTGCCAATTTTCAAGCAAGTATTTGGCATGAACGATGTTTTTTGGACTACAAACCATTTGATTTAATATTGAAAATATACGAATAAATTTATGAGGAAGCTGTACATTTTCCAAAGAGGATTCCTATTCTTTTTCTTCAAAAATAAAAAATAAAAAGTATCGATCTCGATCGAGAAAAGTCTATCATATATTGAGACATTTTACTGTATCAATTATGTGTTACTACGATTTCAATTGTTACCTTGCTAACAAAATTATATCAATTAAACCAAATTACAAATTGTGTTAATGACTAGGGTATTTCCATGTTATGTCATTTAAATGTATGTTGCTAACGTAAGTAACAATAGACGGTACTACCTGTGAATATTGACCCAGAGGGGACAGATACACCTGGTTCCCTCTGAAAAGTCCTTTATGGTGGATCAGACGGCCAAGCAGATATGCCCATCCCCCGGCTGTGAACAAAGATAGCAAAAGCTGTGTGGAAAGCGCAGGGAATCAGCTCAGGTGCAGTAAGAACTGATGGCCATCCAATGCACCCAGACTCGTCTCAACATTGTCGTGCCACTGGATTCAGACAAGTCTGGATGAGAGAGTGAGTTGCGTCACCTTTGTCTTCTTGTTAGGTTTTCGACAGCTAAGGTGGGTTCATGGTCAGCCGCGGTATGCTGACCAGGGTTAAGGTGAAGCAGGGCACCTTTTCTATTTCTTTCTTCGTGCTACAGAGGTTAGAAGTGTGATCCTAAAAAGGGCTGCTGAGTCACACAGGGGGCTGCCGAGTTCCACTGCTGCTTCGGTCCAGTGAAAAGCGACCCTATGCCCTGAACCGTGTGTTTGCAGGTCTGCGGCTCCCGGTGTATCCACACCTGCTGCTTTGCTGCTTGACCATCGCTACAGGACTTGAAAGTATCTGGTGGTTGGAGGGGAATAATGTCATGACTTGCACCGGAGTTGGATTTAGGTCAGGGAAGTTACGTCATGGTCGTCTTCGAACTCGAAGGACGGACAATATGTGGATAGTTCCAAAGTACTTAAAGCGTGTAAATCAGGGGAAACAAGCAATCTGATTAAAATTGAGATCTCTTATACAACTAAGATCTGACAAGCAACGATAAAATTTATATTTAGTGACTTTGGAATTCCCGGTCCACTTATTTTTTAGTAGCCTAAAATATAAAGCGTTGCATCTCATATTAGGGTCAGTTATCGTTAGTAACGATATGTTCCAAGTTTACCTTTTCACTTTCAGCAGTGTGGAAGCTGTAATTTGATTGGTGAATAGAGGTCAACAGAATATGATCCCGTATTGGTGCCCGTTAGATCTATTTATTGATAAATATACCTCGATGTTAATCAGATTGAGAAAGCTAGATATGTACCGTTTTGAATCAATACTGCTATAAACATCTGCATGAACTTGCACTATCATTTGCATGTACTTTGTGTTTATAAGATCTATGCTAAATTCAGCTATTAACGAGTGTTACACATCCCTCTCTCTGGTGCAATTGATATGTTCATACTGATGTCAATTAATGTCCAACTGTCTTAGGGTTTTTAAAATATTTATTTAAAATAAATAAATAAATAAATAATCAATAATATGCTAGATATTCAAAGAGTGGTTCCATAATGCCCCAAATTTGTCAAAGGAAATGCTAAGTGATATGTATACCAAGGGTAATCATAACTCCAGTCGCCCGGCTGCACTTGCACTATATTTAGCTGGGACAACTTCAAGGCGAAACGTGGGTTAGTTAAGATAAAATGTCTCCTTTCCATCCTTGAAACTGCCATGCTGGTGGAAACTATGTTTCGTCAGTCAATAAGCAAGCTTGATTGACAGGGTATGACTGACAAGGTGTACCTGTCTGAAGCTTGAGCAGTCGTGGCAAATTTATGTACGAAGCAACGCACTGCATCGATGGTATTGTCATTGCAATGTTTGAGCTTTTATAGTCATGGGTATACATGCTCATTCATTCTTTATACAATATGGTATTCACAATAATAAGTACGTCTCTTCATCAAGACTAATCTCATCTACAACAATTCTTAAATAGATTTAACTCGATAAATGTACATCCAACGTGGAGTTTAAATTATATTATTGATATATAACTAAAATAAATCCTGCCATCATCTTGTTTATACAAATATAAATCGATAAAATACATGTACATGATTGGACATGTGAAGGTTACAAAACAGTACCAATATATTTAACCTTCTGATCATGTCAACATTGTGTAATTTTCTGGCCCTGAAGAAGTTTGTAATATGGACGAATTGGGGGGGGGGGGGGGGGAAGAGGAAGCCTTTTCTCAAATTTATTGCAATCCAAACTTTCCTTCCTGTTACAAATCCAAAAGGATCACACAACAAAAAGTTCGTGTAATACGGGTTATAGTAGTTTTCAAGACACAAAATTAAAATTTGAAATGAAGTTACCTTGAAAGTAGGCCAACCTTAAAAACCAAGCTTTTCAATTCCTGGAGCATTTAACTTTTGAAAGTAAAAAGTCTTGACAATATTTCATATATTTAATTCATGTCTTTTATACATGTATGTGTACATATGGAGAAACTTTTCCCTTACTGGCAGAGACACAGACGTTCTGAAGTATACGATAAAATCTAATCATAAAATGGTGTAGCAAACAAGATAAAACATGTCCTTCATCAATGCTAAATTAAAAAGTATATTAAATCCATCAAAAAAACTGTTCGTATCGGAATCTTACCATATGTAATTCATATGCATAACTAACTCCAGGCTTCGTAATAAGGCACAGTTTTACCTGTGAACAGCAGGTTATACAGGAATTCCTGTAATATCAACGTACAAACTTTAAACATTGTAATATTCAATAAAAGTTGCAGTGAATAAACCCCCAGTTACAGACGATATGTGACTTTCAAATCCAGTAACATAGCAACTTAACATTGTAGATGCCGACGCATTTAACAGACGAGTCACTCCCACTCCCCGAGTATGTGTTGTTCTACACGTGTAATTCCCATGTATTTTCTTCATCAGCCATTCGTAAGTGTACATGTCTACTTTTAAATTTCACCTCTTCCTGAAGTAAATAACAAGTGTGACACAATGAAATTGATGCAAAGTTTACATCTTGAAGTATTCAAACCCTTACCTAAGTTTTTATATAGAAAAATGTACGTTTGCAAACAAAACAAATTCCATTTTCCATTTTAAACATCTGAAATGCTTATCTTTAATTTAGATATTTCAAAGGGTAAAATGGAATGAAAATGTAATTTAAATTATTTTGGAAGTAAATTTAAAAATAACGTCAATTCAAAAAGATGCACATCAATACATTCACTGGTTACCGAGTTACACACGATTAACAAAAGTTTTGCTGCACCGGTACGTAAAGTGCTGAAGTAATTATCGTACTTCCAGTCAAATCTCATTTAAACGCCTAGATGTAACAAACTAAACTGCAGTTCATTTTAGGTAGTACACAAATCTTTGGGCGACTTGATTCTGGGATTTCGCCCAAACACCAAGAACATGTTCTCATATGTTCTTGAGCACGCTCGCCCTAGCAACTCGTGTTCCTCTCGGAACAAAATATATGGCGCATCAACGCTCGGCATGTTCCACCATCGTTGTTCTCGTCTAATTCCGCTTCAGAGGTGATGCGAGTTCTAAACTCCAGTACGAGGTTCTTGACTGTTCAAGAACAAGGTTATTGGTCAGACTGGAAAACTTGTCTAACAAAAAGAACAAGTGAGTTGTGGTTTTGTGGGTTTAACGCCAGTTTTCAGCACATGATGGGCTATACATGGCGGCCAGTTTATCTGGTAGAGGAAGAAACCGGGAAAACCGAGGGAAGAATCACCTACCCACGGGCAGCTACTGGCAAGCTTTCTCACATACCTACACGGATAGAGATGAGATGTCTGTGATCGGTAAAGACGAGCTCCTTCGACCACTCGGCTACCCGGGGCTCCACATAAAGAACAAAGTCTTTATTACTAACATACATTATATCTATCTATATATATATATATATATATATATATATATATATATATGATATCCATTGTGTTCAATTACTGCTTCCAACTGACCCATATCGTGTATTTTGCGAGATTTTGAAAGAGAGAGAGAGAGAGAGAGAGAGAGAGAGAGAGAGAGAGAGAGTGTTATAATTACTTATCTGATACCTGCATCTGTAATTCGTGTCGTCAATAGCTGTACACTTTTTATATTTTCAGTAATCAGAACCAAGCTATGTATTACTACTATGATGTATATTCGTGTCCCCATGTCTGTATCTCCCTTGATAAAATCTGATGATATAAGCTTGTATTTTGTGTATTTCAATTAAGTGAATGAGGGGGAAGCCGATTCAGTGTTTGGTGAACTGTTTAAACAAATAATATACATGCAGTTTTCTGTAAATATTTCACACATCTCGCTTCTACCTCTAGATGGGACGACTCTGTAGTCCAAAAAAAAAAAAAAAAAAAAATCTGTTCAACATTGCTTTCAGCTGCGAGAGAAAAGTCCGTGAGATGCTTTTCTGACAACTACTAAACTTGCCCGTATCTTCAAAATGACACAACGAAATTTGAGACTTTTCTGCACTTCTTTCCATCTTGAAAAATGTGTTTTTTGACAAAAATAATTGTCGTTATGTAATACTTACCTGTTATTATTACATTCATGGCGCTAGTCCACAGACTAATGTGAATTCCCTAGAAGCATAAAAATAACAAAAAAAAAAAAAAAAAAAAAAAAAAAAAAAGAATTAAACAGTCCCAGTCCGATGCCCTACTTACTTCAGCGATTCAAAATATCGTCTTCTTTTTTGTTTATACTTTAACAAAGATATAATTAAAACAAGAATAGAAATGGTACTTTAGAAAAGTACCAAACACGACGCGAGTGAAATACTGTATAGAACATAAATTGAAACCAAATGAAACATTGTTCTCTTCGTTCACGATTATAATTGGATACAAATTTGAAGGTATGTGCTAAGAATGAACCAACAGGAATTTATGTTGAATGATTTCTTGCCTGTCTCGCCTGTGTGCAGAACATAATCCTAAAACTTGGCATAACCAGTTGAGCAAGAAACGTAGGTCATCACAATCACAATTTACTTTCCATGGGTGTTAACATAAGTGATAAATGTAAATGCACACATGAAATTGCATGACCATACATGTAATAGTATCTAGGATACTGAGCTAAAAGCGATAAAGAGTGTCTGGCACACTCTGCCAAAGCAATGACGATCGTTGTATATATCTAACGACAATACGAAAAGCAGACCCCCTCACCCCACCCCCGCCATATGCGCGAAACAACCTCCCCCTCCCCCACCAGGAGTTCCATCCCACAGAACTCTTGCCTACTGTAGAAGCCTTCCATAACCGATATTCCTGGATCCGCCCAGCCGATGAGAGAGAGAGAGAGAGAGAGAGAGAGAGAGAGAGAGAGAGAGAGAGAGAGAGAGAGAGAGAGAACGCTATAGTTTAAACTTTCTCTTGGTAACATATTGGATGACCCCCACGATTCCATTACACAACAAATTACTTCCTTTATCTATTGCTCTAAAAATGGCCGATCAAAACTGCTCGACTCCTTGCAGAATACATTACTGTGCATTTAAAAGATTTCATCCCTTCGATGACAGCAGTAAATAGTTTTCTATTACCACAGAAATTAACGTGAAAGCATCTCGAGGAATACCTGCTATTCGTGTCTCACACGACACGCTGATGCGTCTTGTGACAATATCTTCGAAGTCATGCTCTATTTTTAGACGGGAAAACGCGAGTTTCGGTCTTTTTTTAATGAGAATGTTAAAACAGTGCTCCTTGAAAAGTCGACCATAATTTTAGCCGCTAACATTAATAATGAAAATCTGCACAAATCTATTCTGAGCCGACCCTATGAAGTGTCCGATGTATTTGAGCAGATACTATACAATCCATGTCTTACCGAAGAAGGATGTCCATGGATCAACTAAAATTTTAGAGCATGCATTTTGCTTTAAAACGGCTGCTTTCCACGTTTCTACCAACAGCCCCAAAAATACCTTTATGCAAAAAGCCATGTATTAAAGTGGACGCTCAAGCGTCCTTTAATTAGTCCCCTTGCCCCCACATTTGAATAGCAATAATATATCACATTTGATTATTACACTGCCGGCTTTTCCAGTCGAGAGGGAGGCTGATGGCCTCGTTACTATGTGTGAGAGTGGATGGGTCGAGGCAATCGGAAATAATGCGTAGACGTCTTCGCTTAGGTGTGACATCAAACAAAGGCAGAACGATGAGAGACAGTGGAGCGAGACCGCAAGAATGCGGTTTTCACGACAGCATACAGAGAAGAATAATAAAGAAATGCCAAAGATGCAGCAATAGTCATAACTTTATGGGCTTTAGATTCTCATGAAGGAATGATCTCTCTGTGCGACATCGATAAGCTCTTTTGATTTCTTTTCCCTTTTGATTTATCCAAATAGAAATGTAAGGAATAGGGTAAAAGAGTCCATCTTGATCAACCCTGGCAAAGATGCGACCGAGACTAGGGATTTTAGCTGATTCATTAGTTATCAAAGGTAGCCGATTCTTGGCCTGAGAGCCGGGCTGGCTACGAAAACTAAATTGTAGTTGCCACTGAATCATAGGTATTCCTTTTCCACAGATACGACATTAATTTGAATCCTTCTCTTCACTTGCATTACAGAGAGAAGGGAAAGGAAGGTACGGTTATTGAAGAAAACCGTACTCAAGGGGGTTCATACGCGTCAAACTGGGGAGGGGGTCATAATTTGTTTTTCTTCTCAAAACACTCCTGGCGGATAGATCGTTTGATATAAACCAGGCGTGAAGATGGATATTCTGCAGATTGTTGTGCAGATCGAGGGCATCACTGAACCTCGACCGTTGGGGCCACCGGGGGTGGGGGAGTGTCAGGATGAGCCGTAACATCGAAGTCCTGACTTTGTCAATAACTTAAGGGAGTATTCCGAAAGATGGGAAGATGTAGGCATACAGTCCATCCCAATTTAGAGATTTAGAGTCAAGGCATCCACCGCTTATGGGACTTGAAAGACATAAAAGTGGTACCTTGTTGTTTAACATCGCTACAAACAAATGTACGACTGCCCCCCTCCCCCCCGTATATAACGTGTATCTGAATCCGATTGGTGCAGAGACCTTGCTATAAGGACCGGCCGTCCATGTCTGGACATACTATCCACCACAATATTTCTTTTCCAAGGAATGTGGCGAACGCTGAGAGTGAATCCCTCCGAAGCTGTCCATCTGAAGATGTTCCAGACTTTCAAGCAAAGAGAATGGACACGAGTGCCTCCTTGACGTCTAAGGAATGCCTCCACCAACGCAAATTGGCACGCATTTCTAGGTTGTTTAAATGAAAAGATTCCTCCCGAGACCACTATCCCTATAATACTACCCCCTTGTGCTTTAGGTGAACATCCTAGTCCGAATCAGAGGCATCGGTATTCAGGAAAGAGCGAGATTCTGGCGCGTGTATCGGGACTTCGAACAGAAATCTGTCCCGATTTAGCCACCAACTCAAGTGGTGATGAAATCTGGGTCCTGAAGGAATCGGAACTGTGAATCCAGTCTTATTGCAGTAGAATCTGGACAGGCCTCATATGAAGTCTTCCTAAGAGAACTACATCAGCTGCCTCGTTCATGATCCACAGGACACAGAGGTAGCGGCGAGCAGACAATTCAATTTTCCCAAACACTCTTATTATGAGGGGCAGTATCTGTGTGATTCTGTCGGGGAGAACAGAACTTCAATTTGTGAGATAATTCATCCCCACGTAAGTGAAATTTTGAGGAGTCAGATCCGACTTCTCCTGGTTGAGGATTAATCCAATAAGAATCACTGTCTTCCAAAAGTCTGTTAGTAGGGCATGTCTGAGAATGTTGCGTATCAACCAGTCATCGATATACTGGATGGAAGACCCTAACGATCTTAAGCCGCCATTACTCCTATCATCATGGTAAAGGCTCTTGGAGATGAAGCCAGGCCGAAGGAAATAACCCGAAATTGAAAGACCTCCTTGCCCAGACAAACTGCATTAATTTTTCCTGTGGGGTGGGAAGATGTGGATGTATAGGGAAGTATTCTGGAGGTTTATGGAGACCGAGCAGTTGTTCGCCCTTACGACGTTCCTGGCCGAGGCTGCCGTCTCTATCTTTAAGCGCTCTTCCTGCATACATTTGTTTAATTGGGCTAGATCGATAATTATGTGCAATGTTCCCCCTTTCCTCGAAACCAGGAAGACCCGGGAATAGAATAATTTACTGCCCCCTTTAGAAGGGTGTATATTTGAGATTCCTATTTGGTCTGGTGAAACCAAATTGGTGTTTCTGACTCGTGGAGGGTCCCGGAATCGAAACCGGCATCCGTCTCTTATTATGAAGGACCCATGCATCGTCCGTTAGGTCTGATCAGGCCTCTGAAAAAAGGCCTAGTCTGGCACCTACCTGAATGTCAGGGAGAGCGAGACTTGGCAGGAGAGGGTGTAACTTTGTAGGACAGACTGCCTCCCTCCTTAGGAAGAGGGGAGGAGTCCATAGACTTCCTTCCCGGGACATTCCGGCAGCTCCGTTTTACAAATGAAGGGTGAGGAGTTTTAAAGGGGATCTGATGGTTTTACCGCGACATCTGCTTAAAACATTTTGGCGGGGGTCACACAGACCTCTTGTGCTGGGAACGTTTCTTAGACGGTTTAGCCAGACCTGGGACCATGACCAACAACTGTGATGTTGATCCCCTAGATCTTGAGAGGCCACTGTAGGAATTGATCTGCCGAGTAAAGATTCCACGTCAAGTGGAGCCACCCTCAATAGATCCTTGCTGTGTTCCAGCAAAACCTTTGAGGTATCTAATGTGGCATCCCTATGGAGATGGTGCAATTCCACTGAATGTGTCATCGACAAAGAGAGAGCGAGTGTCTCACTATCTTGGTGACAGCCTCCAAAAATCTCTGCACGGAGACCGCTGTAAAGAGATCAGCATCTGAAGCTACGTTAACCAGGGTTCGAGCTTTAAGCTCCATAGCTTTAAACGACTTTGTGAAGATGCTGGTCCAGGTCCCTGTCAATATCCCAACCTGGGACGCTCCCGAATCCAGGGTTGAAGGCTTCAGTGGCCAAGCAGGCAAGATGCTTGAACAAGAGGCTGCAAGGTGGCAGAGGGGACTGACAATCCACTCTGCTGTCTGGCTGCCTCCTGGCTTTCACCACAGCCGAGTGGGGAAGCAGCATAAGCCAAGATTTATTCTGAACTGTCAAGAGCGTCTCCAAACTGGAGACAGTCCTGGTATCCGAAGACCTGAATAGTTTCATATACAAATCTAAGTGAAGAAGTTTGTTTATTGAATTCTCAAACATCCATACCTTTTCACCTTCTGCCACCTGACCAGTAGGGTGAACCAGTGATGGAGACACTAGAGAAGAATGAACGAATGGATGCAATCTAGGCTTTATTGAACTCCTTGGTTTACACTAGTATGGAGAGTTCACTGTTTTGTCTCTGCTGACAAGACTATCCATTTCCTTCTCTCTCTTTAGAGAAGAGGATTGGCAATTCCCCCTCGATACAGAAGGAGAATGGCAACCTACTCCTTTTCCTTTGATAACAAAGATAGAGAAGGGCTGGGAAGGGTCTATGTGTTGCCAGAGGCTCCGACCAATGGGGCTATGGGGGAGAAAAAAGACATTCCAGACTCACCACTGAGTGGTGGGAGTACCCAAGTCCCGCCGGGATAGAATGAGAACATAGAGGAAAGAGAGGGATCATGGTAGCAGGGTGTCTTACCTGGTTCCTTTCCCAAGAGGCGCAGGTTGCTCGCTGGTTCTGATGTTTCAGGGGATTTTGTTCCCGGCATCTCAATCAGATTGGCAAACTGTCTGATTCTGGGGTTGCAGCCTCCACTGATGCATGGTGACTGGTGGATGCATGGTCCCAGGAAGGAGGCATATCTGGTGGGCAAGTATTTAAGCCAGGACTGGTGGATTAAGCCTGGCGTTCTGTGACTGGTACTTGATGACTGGTGACAGATGTCCAGTGACCAGTATTTTGTCGTACTGTCTGGTGACTAGACCAATCTGCCCAGTCAATGACGGGTGAAGTATTGAAGACCTCCTTGAGAAGTTCTTATCCTGGGAACTCAACCTGTCCAATGATTGAGACCCCTCTTACCTACTTGAGTGATTTGATGATGATCGCGCTTTCCTCGCACTGAAAAGGCAGGACATGCTCACAAGTGCAGGTGACTTCTGTGTACTTGGAAGTGCCACTGATCCCTCTCAGAATAGAGGGGGGACACCGGAAAAGAAAAGAAGGCAGCTGTATTCTTCCTGCCACTATAGGAGCGGTGACTTTCTGCCAGATCTCACATATTATCTGGCCACAATGCACTGAAGGACATCATTCCATGCAAGTGCACTTACCACACGCCAAGCAGGTAGGGTGAGAGTCACAAGAAGCCTTTTCCTGGCCACATCTGCCAACTTCTTCTGGCATGCTGAAAGACTTAAAGAAAAATACAGTAACAAACAAACAGGAATAAAAATTTGTATGGGGTAATACCAACCCTAACAATGGTACCAATGAATGATAAAATTATAGAAACACTGCTTAGCTTGCAGGTGTTAATAAACCATCAAAATAACAAAAGGAGACACAGATAAATGTAAAAAACCCAAAAAGAACTGGGAAAAAAAGGTCTGATGCAATGCAGAAATGGATACAATAGAAGGAAAATATGCCAACTGGCAGTAGAAATAGCAAAAACCGTCATGTGCCCTAAGACACATTTCAACTGCACAGAGTCCAAGGAAAAGAAAGACAATATTCCAAATGATGAAAGTGACTTGGGAATTGGACTGGGGCTGTGTTTACTTTTGTTCTAGGCCCTCAGTCACTAAATGGAGGAAGGAATTCACTTTGGACTGGGAACTAGCAACCAGGAAAAGCGAAATGCGACGTTGTAATAACAGGTAATGGACATGTATTACTACTATCAAAATTCACCTAGCTTCAACACAGTGTTTGGTTCAATTTTATCTTCAAGGAGTTACTGATGCAGCTAGCAACTGACTTAAAATAATACAGGACACAATGTGCAATGACCAGTTCCACTTAAAGTTGCCACCAATTTTACAATACACTCTACTACATTGTGTAATATCTAGGTAATAATAATGTAGTCAGATCCATGAAGTACTATGCCATACTCTACTATAGGGGTAATAGATTATAAATGAAATAAGGCAGGTTTAGATGCGACCTACCACTTGGAGGACAGTCAAATACACGATACCATTAATTCCCTTGTATTCAGAGAGTAACAGTTTTTGTGCATTTCATGGTTGCAAAAAACACAAATTACTTGACATAAAATCTGTAAGCCCTAAATGCCACTTCTGTCACAGGTATTTCCATAAAGTACTGATGTATTTTTTTAAAACCATGAAAATTAATATCCATGAAAATAAACTCACAATATGCATGAGAATCATGTAGATCCTATTTCATGCCTTATTGCATGTAATGTTGAGTGTAAAGAAACCATATAGCTTTTGAATCAATGAGACAAGTATAAACAGTGTTAGTATTAAACCAGCATACATCACTTGACAACATGTAGCAGCAATCTTCACCATCACAAATAATGCTCCGTTAACACATGGTGTAAACCACTGATAGCTTTAAGGTCACATCCTTAACAGAACCTTCAACCGGTATCAACAGCAACAAGATGAACAAGGAAACTGGCAAATGATTCTTTCCAGAATTCATGCAACCACAGGTATCAATACTATTAACTACCCATTGCCTATCAACTACAGTATATACTCGCTTATAAGTAGTGTCCAAAAGCAAACAACATAGACCCTCATCTCCTGTCGCATAATGCACTGGCAGATCAGGGTCCATGTTGTTTGTTCAACTGATTACTCCTAACAAATTGCATACACCAAGATCTGCCGGCGCATTATGTGATGGTAGATCTGGATCTGTGAAGTTTGCAGTTGTACTGGTCCTCTCCTATAGGTGAGTACAAACAATACTCTGAAGTCTAAATCTGTAACATTTTGCATAGACAAATTTAAAACACTTATGGATGCATTTCCACATATAAATGACTTCTGGACTGAACAAATACCAGGCAGTGTAACTTTCAAGTGAAATTGGGGCCAAGATCATGTGACAAGTATAGTGCTGTGCCTTGTATTCTGCATGCTTGTTATGAACAAAATTTCCACCCCCATCCCACCTCTGACAGGCTTTTGGCTTTTCAGCAATCAGAGTGTGTCATGTGTGGAACATGTTTAGGACTATACTGGGTTAGTAGAAAGAATACCATGTCAGAGTGGAGTGATGATGTCACTAGAGACCAAATTTTGCCATCAAGCTAATCAATGTTATTTCTCTACATGTGAAAAGAAGAAAGTTAATGACAGAGCTGGGGTAAACAATGGTGGATCTGGAAATATTGTCCTGTGGGAGGGCACCTAAACAAGTGGGTGACGAGTCTGTTGGACGGAACCCCAGCGGGACTGAAGCCAATGGAACCTCCTGCATGTTAAGCGTTTACAGGGCACCCTTGTAACCATCTAACTAAAGAAAACTTCCTCTAGTAAATTCTGGGTTTCATTTAAAAAAAGTTTGGTACATATTTACTATGGATAATTTTGTATGATAATAAGCCCACCCTACTTTTGACAAATGTATTAGGCTGGCTGGATTCATCATGGGAGGTAGGTAGGTAGGTAGGTATATATGCATGCATGCATACATGTACATATATGTATGTATGTATGTATGATTTATCATGGGAGGTAGGTAGGTAGGTACGTATGTAGGTAGGTAGGCATGTATGTATGTATGTATGTATGTATGTATGATTCATCATGGGAGGTAGGTACGTACGTACGTACGTAGGTAGGTACGTACATAGGTAGGTATGCATGTATATATGTATGTATGTCCTAACGGTATGTCAGCACAACACTGAATATATGGGGCTGATTAAAAGTTAAGTTCTAAAAATGTAAAGATAAAGAGTTTTAAAAAACCAAACAACTTTTGGAAGATAAAGCCCTCCAAACAAATGTAAACATGTAGTACAACAAGAAAAGGTTAAGATGTTAAAATTCTGTAAAAGGCACATAAAATTAAAGATAAGGTATAATTATAAAATCCTTAAAATATAGCTTATCATTCGTGAAGTACTGTACTGGGTGCCTAGGTGGTATCAGCAAGATGTTTCAACAAGACTTTACCTACGTTTTGGGTCTAGGCTATCAAAAATATTCTTAAAAAAATTCAAACCACCAAGTCACTTCAATCAAAGCCATAAATGAAATATATACTGCTTGCATATGCCTTGACAGACAAATTGTTATTTCTGAAGAACTAAAGCGCTTGCCTTATAACTTAAACTCTCTCACAGAAATTTTGCTAAGAGATACGAGACATCACACTTGCCTTTTTTTAAACAGTAAGCACCTCGATTAGTACCATGAATGGCACATTATATGCCCTCCCGTTGTTTAATATTCCTCTATGGAGACATCTGAAATTTGTCCAGAAACCACTTTTCTTATTTCAGTCAGAGTGACCTTGACCTTTGGACTCTAAAAATAAATAGGTTTCTTCCTTACCCCAGTGCCATCCACTTGGGGTAAGGAAGAGTTTATTCCAGGTCTGTGAAGAAGATTATTTATTGGCAAGGCAACTGGAGTAAAGTGCCTTGCCAAAGGAAACACCATGGTAACCAACCTGAGTTGATCTGAAGGTAGGATTGGAAGTCTGGCATGCTATCCACTGACTCACAGCAGTTCCAGGTCTGTGATGTATAATCAATGTTATTGTGCATAAACCACTGTATTCTTTCCATCACAGTAATGTTGACCTTCCACCTTCTGACCTCAAAATCAATAGGCTTCTTCCTTACGTCAAGTGCAAACCACTCACAAAGTTTGGTCCATTTTATTCTTTCAGTCACATTGACCTTGATCTTCAACCCTTTTTGAATCCAAAATCAATAGGTTCTTCCTTATCTCAAATGCAAGCAATCCACATAGACTGGTAACCATACATGATGGAGAACTAGAGTTATTACATGGAAACAATTTGTCTTCTTTTAATGACCATAGCCTTTGACCTTTTGACCCCCAAAAATCAATATACTTCTTCTCTACCTCAAGTGCAAGCCATCCAGAAAGTCTGATAACTTTTGAAAGTGGAGAACTTGAGTTATTGTGCAGAAACCATTTGTATTCTTTCAGTCACATTGACATTGATCTTTGAGCTCTTTACCCCCAAACCGATTGGGTTCTTCCGTATCCCAAGTGCAAGCATCCACAAAGTTTGGTAACTGCAGATGGTGGACAACTTGCATTATTGTGCAGAAATGAAATTGGTAACAGACAGACAGACAGACAGAGAGTCTGTTTGCTTGTTGGTTTTAACAGCACTTTTAATACATTACTGGCTATATCATGCAAAGGAAACAGGAGCTAAGTGCCATTCCCAAGGACACACCGGGACTGCCAACCTGGGCTGGCCTGGGTAAGCTTTGAACCTAAGACTCTGGGATTATGAGTCTGATGCTCTACTAACTGAGCTGCCACAACTCCCACAGACACACAGACAAAATCACAACATAATACACTCCATCTTATGGCAGGCATATACAAATTATACGCCTCTGGCATAGATACTGGAGAGGTCTTCAGAGGCTGGAAAAAGGTTTTGATGCCAAAATAATATGTATCCAACATTTTCGATTCTGCAACATATTTTCCCCAAAATGATTGACCCATGCCCCAATTGTATTTACCAAAGAAATATCCCCACCTAGTACTCATAATTTTTTGTCACTGATAGTAGATTTACATGTAGTACATTTGAAGGCACTTTTATTTTTCACCTCCCCAATTTACAAAATCTTTTCTTTTTGTGATCACATTGTTGTATTATGTAATAATCTTGCCTTTATCCAGGATATTAGTGAATATATTCCTGTATAAGGTACACCCAACTACAAACAGCAGACACAAATCTACTGTCACTCAATACATAAGCTGCTCTGGATCTATGCTGTGCAATCTACTACTGAATTAAAAACAAAGGGTGTATTTCAATATGCATACTTCTGTGCAATGATATGGTTTTCATTCTTGAAGTTTTTGTTTCAACAAAATGAAAATATATATAAGTTTATGGAGAAACACTCGGGTTTAATGCATCGTTTAACATACAAACATTAATATATGTACTTCAATCATTTTTACCACACACAAAGTATGGATGATAATGCCTGCTATAGACCATCTTACAGTAATGTTGACAGATAAGAAAGGGGAGAGGGAGGCTAAAACAATTATAACGGCAGTTATTGCAAACAAAAACACATGCTAAGAATAGCATCTATATAATATTATAATAGTCAAACAATAATGATTAAATCAATATTATTTTTACAGGTGCAACAAGAAAATGATTAAAATATTGCGGATATGACCAATTATCATTTGCCTTCTTTCACAATGGAGAATATCACAAGATAAATATGGCGAGTGTCACTTTATGCATTATTCAAAAACAAAGAAACTCCTTTGAATAGATGCATAAATTATTTCAGCTCTCTCTTAAGAATAAGTTGCTTCATCTCTTTTCTAGCAATGGGTCAAAGTTTTTGTTTTCAACAACTGTATGTCAATCACAGAACATCATCTTTTTGTATGCTTTCCTGAAGACACTTAATACAGTGACACCAACTTTTTCGTATTTCAACCATATACAAACTATTCTCTAGTGGACAATTGTTTAAACAAATCTAACCATACTCCCCATCAGTTAAGCTATCCCCAAAAAATCATGCAGAACAAAGATAATGGAAAAGAAGGGTTATACAAAGTTCAAATTTTTTTATAAAACTGCACCCTTTTTAAAAAAGTCCAAAGCCTTCAAGATGGAACATCATTTTGGGATTCTGAGAAGCTTCCAAGGGCAAGAAGGTTACCTATGTTTGTCACCACTTACAACATGCAGGAAGGCACATTGGGCCTATTCTACATCCCCAACCCCACAGGAGACTCTACATGGTTTACAATTGGGAGTATGTTATAATACCCAGATGAATATTGTATCATGGTTAGTGACTAACCTTTTGTTTTTGACACAACCAATTCACTGCTAGTTATCAAGTCTTGTGGGATTTAACACCCTTTTTCACACATGATAGGCTATACATGGTGGCCAGATTTTTGACAAAGGAAAAACCCGGGAATAACCACCGACCCATGGGAAGCAACTGACAAGCTATCTCACATACCCACATTGGTCGAGGCAAGATTTGAACTCACACTGATAGAGGTGAGATGTGTGAGTGATCTATAAAGGCAAGCGCCTTAGACAACTCGGCCACCCAGGGCCCGCTAGTTATAAAGTTTTCAATAGCAAAAGAAAAGTATTTTCACATGTCAGCTACTAATTTATATCAATATCAAGGCAGCATGAGATTATTTTCTTTTAAAAAGCAGTACATAATATCAGAAATTAGTAACAAGAAAGTGAGGGCCTGCATGTTGAGCTGAGGTTCAAAGTCTTGCTGTAAAACATGAAATTGTCAGTTTTATGTTTCAGTACAACAAAAAGAGTAGTTTGTTCAACAGATAAACATACAGCTAGATCAAACTGCCACAAATATATTTACTTACAAAATACAAAGTCAAAAGGTTGAGCAGGTATTTTACACAATAAATTGTCTTAGCTTCATATCACTTCATCCAAGTATGAAAAAATTACATCAAGGGGTTTAGGAAATATAAGCAAATGAAAAAACCTGAACTAAAACCTTGGTGCAAATTTTCTCTGACTGTGACCTCGACCTCAGAATAAAAGGGGCCAGCCAGCGTGTCGTTGAATAAATTGTCTGAGCTTCATAATGGTGCATGTGAAGCAAGATTAGAATCTATCATGATGTTTAGGAAATATATGCAAATGAAAAACATTAACCAAAACCATAACAAAATGTTTATAATGAAGACACTAGCAGAAAAGTGACTGCTGTGTCTAGTTTCCCACTGTGGGTTCAACAAAAAGTTAAGCAGGGCTTGAAATCAGTGGTACTCTGCTAGCCCGAGGCTAGTAAATTTCCTGTGGGATTTGTAGTTTTCATAATTTTAGTAGTCTGATTGCAGGTAAATCAAGATTTGTGTCAAACATTGTTTTGTGGGAAGAACTAGAGAAGATACAGCAGGACTAGTAAATTTCTCAATCTACAAATCCTTCTGGCTAGAAAGAAATTGATGTTAAATTCTAGGCCTGATGTGTTTCAACAGTGACAATCCTTTCATATACCATAGATACTACCATTAATACATATATCCAAAGCCACAGTAAGTGTTACTGACCTCTTGCTTTACAGCCTAATCACGGTCATCACATTGTCTCATTAAAAGTGTTTACAATGACTGCAGTGCCCTCAAGTTGTTTTAATTTTCCATGGATATCATCATTAGATTATCCAAGTAATGTCAGTGATGCTAGCATATGATATGTCTCTTTTTGTCATTTCTTTAAATACATTCATTTTTAGCTCTACTGGTCAGATACCAGTATATACAGCACAAGTATATTATTGTTACTCTTCCTAAACTATGTGGAGGATTGCCATGAAACTTTACACACACATTCATTCCAAGGTCTAGTTGTTCCTAAATGACAATGGTGCCACTTGGACATCCAATACAGCTTCCACGGCAGCCATCTTGAAAATCTTGTCATCACTACTCCCGAATGGATGATCATATCAACTTATGGTTTTCATCAAAAGATTTCTTATGTTTAGTTGTACCTTAATGAAAATGATGCCGATCTGACATCTAATATGGTCACTATGGCAGCCATATTGATAATGCTGTCATTGCTACTGCTCTGGAAGGGATTATTATATCAACATAGGTATTTCACCAAAGACTTTTTACGATATCTAGTTGCTCCTAAATGAAAATGGTACAAATCTTACATCCAATATGGCCACTATGATGGCCATCTTGAAAAACTTATGTATACTCCTCCTGAATGGATGATCATATCAGTATAGTTTTCACAACAATCCTTTTTATGATATATAATAGGACCAAAGTGAAAATGGTGCAGATCTCACAACCAATATGGCCACTACCTTGAAAGTTTTGTTATTGCTCAAGAAGATCAGAGATAGTTTCAACACTCAGCAATTAAAAAGAAAAAAATGGTCTTATCTCAGATACCTGGAAATTCTTTTCGGTCAAGGGACTCGTTTTATTTTCTCTCTATTTTCATTTTTGTGTTCTTACTTAACATTGTTTAGTCCATCTTACTGTGAAAAATTCAAGCCATGCCTTAAAGTAGATTTTCTATTTTTAAACCCTTCTTTTTGATTGAATTTTACTTGTAAAGAATTATTCATGTATCTTTTTTCCATATGTAATTTACTTGTTTTTGTTCCTATTTTTTATTCTAATGACAGTTTTCTTAACTTTCTTCCCCTCCACAAACAAAATTATATTCCCAAGTTATCATCATCATCATGTACAAAAAGTTAAGCACCTTATGTGTAACAGAGCTATTAAAAGAACTACTACACAGACCTAAACGATGACAAGTTCTGTTAGCAGTAAGGTCACATAAAAGACTGAACTTGTACTCGGTAAGATCAGTGCTCTTTTCTCTTTTATTGTGACATTTACAGATGTGTTTTCAAATATGCCAGAAAAAAATCATAAAGATCACTGACACTGAAATAAATTACAATACTTGCAACAAATTGACAGTGCAAAATCTGTTCACTAGCAAATTCCCAGCAGAGCGATTTCAACTAGCAAATTGTGAATTTGCAAATGTTAATTTCAAGCCATATTCATTACCTCCCTTGCTTTAATATGCCATATTAGTTACTTCTCTTGACCTTCAACTTGTGAGCTTTATGTTTTAGTATCACAAAAAGAACTGTCTGTTCAACAGATAAACATGCTGCAAGATCAAACTGTCACAAATATATTTACTTACAAAATGCAACTTTTTGTTGCACAAGATGCATCAGAAGTCATCAAGTATTACTAATATAATCATACGCTTACTCTTAATCCATGACCTGGTAGGAAATCTTTTTTTCCATCTCCTCTAATAATGTAATATTTTAAACACTAAGTTTGTTTTCTACAAATAAGTTAAAATCTCATTTCATCTATGCATTAGACACACAGCTGAAAACTCTCTATCCTGCAACCTGGGACAAAATAAAAATTCTAGGGATATACACATAACAGGATACTTGCCCAGAATACAACTGAAATTTGAAGAAGAAAAAAATCTGGGGCTCAAATTAAATGAAAATTTTAATTTCTGGTGAGTAGAAGTTTTTTTTGTCCTTTTTTGAGCCATAAGATTTGTAGCAGATAAAGGATTGTAACTAATACTTCTATACTCCAAGAAAACTACAATAGCATGATATCAGTGTTGTCCATTGGCTCTTGTGAGAGGCACTTTCAATGGAATAAACCCACTTATTTGAGGGTAAAACTGCACAAAAGTTGGGCTGTTCTTGCTTTTTTGCCACTTATCAGTTAGAAATGCATACATTATATTCATTTTTTAAAAGCAAAAACACATGTGGTAGGAAAGCAACTGATAGAAATAAAATCAGATTTGTTAAAAACATAATTAACTTAAAGTTTTGTGGTTGAACTTGCAAATGGGGCAGTTTCATGATCATGGCATTTGCAATGGGAACTGTAAGGAGGGCAGGATGTATCTCCCTGCCATTTCTTACAAGGGACAACACTGAATATCATTTAACATAACCATTCCACTATTTCATACTGGTAGTTAACTCCCTTTGCACAAGACTCCTTTGTTTAATGTTTAAACTCGGTCCTGCATTTTTTTCCCCGCCTGCCTTATCCATGAAGTCATCCTTGTCATGGAACGTGATGTGTTTCTTGCCAATTCAAGCCTTGTTTGCTTCATGCCAGCATAAGAGCTACACCCTATAACATCACCATATATTCCCTTAGGAACAATATCCTTACTGTTGCTTCAATTTATTAGATCGGCAGTGTGATTTGCCTCTGCAAGAATTAAAGCCTTGAACTTTCTCTTGGTATATTGCACTGGTAGACTTTTCATGTTTAACCACAAAAAAATCCATCTCAAATCCTATTGGTTCACAGTTTCTGATGGCTGCATTTGGCTAACAGTACAAGAGTTTGATTCGGTCAATTTGCTTACCTCTGAACATAAACTAACACTATCATGTTCAGATGAAGATGAAACTGAGGTTATTGCATGGGAATCTATATAGTTTTGACCTGTCGAGAATGTTGTTGATGAAACTGAATCCTCTACCCGAGGATTTTCAGAACCTTCTGTTTTTAATTTTTTAAAAGCAGGTTGGTAACTGTCATCTATAACACCATTAACATGGAAGGGTTGTTCTGCTTTTTCTGGAGAGGCATTTTTTGATTTTTGTTCTGGAGTATGAGATGTGACAGTAGGTGAACCAGTATTTGTGTTCAACTCAAATGGTGTAGACTGCTGGAAAGAATCTGGACAGTCAACTCCTTCAGCAGGTGGCTTCAACTGTTGATGACGTTTTGGATCGCCATATAGAAGTGAACGAATGGGACTGGCAGAGCGATCCCGGGGTGTAGGGGGGGTATCTTGATCATCAAGAAATCGGTCCATGTAATCCCTGCAACAAAAAAAAAAAAAAAAAGAATAAACCTTATTGTCAAGAAGCAATCTGAAACTTTTACATGATGTGAGATGTAGAGCTGGCAAATATTTAAAGAAATTTGTTCTCTTGCTGTTTCAGTTTGATTAAAATTGTGATCTCTAACATAATGGAGATATGATGGATCTGTTGGTTCACCAATCAAATTACAGCATTCTTATTTTTGATTGTGAAAAACACCAATCGGAACATAACATTTCTAATGATAACTCTCCCTAACACAAAATGCAATACTTTAACTGATACGTTACTATCACCAGAACATGAACCTTTATTGGTGTGCCTGTCAGATTGACCTATTATAAGTGGATCTTGAATTTAACCCGACTGCTTGACGTTAATAGTTTGAAGACTGAAATTTTTTGGATAAGGGTAACAAGTCTGTCAAGATTACTTCTGACAATTTTTACTCTATGTTCCCAGTGTGAATGACAAAATAATGCAAAGATTGATCATAATACCTTTTCATTAAGTTTACATAATCAAAAAGTGAACTGTGGAAGATATAAACTTTACTATTTTTCTCTGAAATTTATCGAGATCACACATTGCAAACAACTCTCTCACATGTTGGCACAATGTAATGCTAGACTGGTTTTCATATCTTCCACATAAAAAAAGGATACTGATATGGAGCTGACTACGGGGTAAACAGTCTACTTGATTAATCTATCACCTGAGCGCTTGGATTGACCATAGAAATATGTTTAGTGCATGTACACAAATGACCCATACATAGATCAATTGTACTTTACTAAGTGAAGAGTTCCACAACCTCTGAAAATTCTGGTAAGAACTCAATAAATATAACTCACAACCAGTCCACATACAACTCAATTATGTATTATTTTCTAGTTTTTCCCCCTGACTTATGATCAGTATCTGCAATATTAAAGAGCTTTTCCTGGAAGCATGAGAACCCTGTGAGTTTATCAGTGATTGAAAAAAAACCAGAAAATTTTGGACTAACTTAACTAAAGTGTGAAAGACAGACAGAGGTAACACTATAGGCTCAACCATTGCTGTGATGGTGCATACAATGATTATGTAAAATACTCATTTGTAAGAAGTCATGGATTTTGTGGTTGCTCTAAACCATGAATTTAAAGACCCAATGAAAAATGAACCCCAAGTGATGCAGAAAGTCCCCCCCCAAAAAAACATTCCTAGAGATAAAAACACTCTGCTACTCATTAATTCAACTTGATAACTGTAATAAAATATTGTTTGACAAGTGTTTTATTTGAACCCTTTTTGAAAGAAAAAAAATAGTAAAAGGATTACAAAGTGTTTTATATTGTTCCTGTCTAGATGTATGTATACAATATCTGATAACTGTCGGTTCCGTCTCTGACTAAATCAATATGTGTTGTGAGGTCATTACGGGACAAGAGAAAGAGCCTAAAGTTTTAAAGTACTAGAATTTTTGAAAATAAAAGAATGAATAATGAAATTATCTATGAAAATTAGACATATGCTAATTTACACTGTTTCTTAAATACACCTGAAACTGACATTGAAAACACAGTGTAACAAAAATTGCACTCACTTTATTCTCTGTGATATAAGATTTAACCAGTCATAATCCGTCTGAACAAATAATCTACATACAACAGCTAAATGCAAATATTTATACTTTTAATAACTAAACTTAATTACTAAACTAACTTGAAGCACAAGTACTAATTAAACACTAATATATACACATATTACTGCATAGTACTAAAGCTCACACTTTAATGATTTTCGGACAAAACCACTGAATAAACGTTGCATCATTCAAGCCTGCTGGTAGACACAAACATCTGTTATGTAAATAAATCTGAAATTGAAGAATTTACACAAGTGCAGGTTTCTCAAAGCCACATACAATTAGGTATGATCTCTGACATTTTCTTATAAGCCATGATTATCCATTTAGCATGAATCAGTTTAAGTGTCATTGTTTGAAGGTCCACTGATCAAGTTCATTGATCTTCACTGGTGGAAGTTTGATTACATTTCTTCTTTGTAGTATTTGCTTAATGCCAAGTCTAATGGTTAAAGTTTGTTCATATGTGAATTTCAGTTTAGGTAACATCCAAGACTAACATTTACCAAAATGTTCTAAATGTGTACATGGTTTACTACAAACAAAATGATGCCTATTAATAAAAACGACTAGAACCTTTCCTTCTATCTACCTGTTAGGTTTACTAACAGCTGACGGCAAATATAATGTGCATGCTGAACCTTGCTCAACTTGCAACTGTTTCATTTGCTGTATATCTTTTATCTCTTATTATGACAGCATTCAGTTTGAAAGACAGGTCGTTATTGAATATATGTGACAATTTCTGGTAGGAAAGTCATGATATTGTTTTAATTACAATATATACTCACATACAAGTTGAGTCCAACTGCAAACAACAACAATGCGCCGGCAGATCAAGGTCTATGTTGTTTGTTCAAGTGATTACTCCTAACAAACTGCACAGACCCAGATCTACAGGCGCTTATATGACGTCAGATCTGGGTCTGTGCAGTTTGCAGTTGGACTACATGGTACTAATATGTACATGGTGAAAAAATTTATAATGCAACCAGGCATACTGCCTGGACATGAGCAGTGGATGCTTTTGCAGGATCTACAATGACTAAGAAGCAATGCAGTGGCTTACAAACTTAAAACAGTGTTTCTTTTAAATAAAATGTTACTCATGACAGGTTCTGTTAACAAACCTCTTTGTTCTCAAAGCTAACTAATACAGAATTTTTTTATCAGTATTGTCAGTAAATCAACCTGATGTGTAGTCTTGTATAATGTCCACTACAACTAATTCTTGTCAACTTCTACTTGTTCCTAGCGATGTCACATTCCATATGAAAAAATACAAACTTTAAGAAAATAATGAACAGAAAAACCCTACTAACAGTCCTCTGAACTAGATATGTGGAAATATATCATTTAATTGGAATGGGTAGTTCCTGCATCACTGACAGCCAAATGCATGTTTTGTTTACACGTTTAGCCATTTATACGTGTAAACATTGCAGCTGTAGTAGTATCTTTGCACTTTGATGGCTTTGCACACATCAAAGATTCTCACACTCTGCTGATTGCACTGAGCAAGGGACAGCTGGTCACATGCTTGGTTCACATATGGAATGAAGGCATTATCCACATAACTTGAATTTTACCACTCTTAAGCAACTGTGCTAATGCCCTGATCATTGGAAGATACTTAAGGTGCAACTTTATGGACACTGGTTTAAGCAAAAGATCATATAGATGTGCTTCAAAAACAAATTGGCTTGGTGTTGTTTGCTGTACCAGCTCAGTTTGATGTCAGGCACTTAAGCACTTGGAGGAAAACACATGGTAAGGGATTAATCTTGGCAAGGATTTGTGCTCATACTGGTGTAGTTTTGTTTTAATGACCATTTAAAGAAGTAACCACCCTTTATTGTCAGTATAGTTTTGTTCTTTTGCATTCTTTATTTTGGGTATTTGTAGATGATAATCAACAAAATTAAATACCTGTCTATACTCACTTATAAGTTGAGTCCAACTGCAAACAATATAGACCCTGATCTGCTGTTGCATAATGTACCAGCAGATCAGGATCTGTGTTGTTTGTTCCAGTGATAACTCATAATAAACTGCATACACCCAGATCTGCCGGCACATTATGCAACAGCAGATGTGTCTGTGCAGTTTGCAGTTGGACTCGACTTATAAATGAGTACTTATGGTATGAAACTTTGAGCCAACTCCATGAATTTAAGTACCCATGAAAATATATATATATTTTTTTAAACCATGATATATAAATGAAACCACATTAATACATATATGAATTATTAATTCCCTACACAAAGAAAACTTTATGAAATACTTACGTAACACCAGGATGAAGAGAAAAACGCCTCTTCTCAAGTCTGGTTTTGTTGGCAAATACATCATGTCTTTCTGTCTTCTTCCAAAGATAATAAAACTGAATTAATTCCCCTACTGATCTAGTTTTCACCTGTAAAATAAACAAATGCTCCAATTCAACTCTCTTTGTACAAAAATTACAGAAACAATTTTAGAGTTCCTTTGAGTTCATGGAAAATTCAATCTGTAGGGTTTTGACTAAAACTTTATCTACAGTAGTGCACTTTGAGACTAAAATTTAAGAATCTGGAAGGAATGAAAGCAAAACATAATAGTTGCAACATGTGCGTATAATTACAAAGATGTTTCTTTACAACACATGCTTTAAGCTTCTAATTAGATATAAAACTGACAAAAAGGGCAGTTCCATTTGTTCATCTGATGGGGGACCGAAATGCGAGATAATTGTAACTTTTGTTTTTCATATGCATGCACATATTTTTGTAATAAGTTCTGTTTTTATATAAAATATTTCAGAGATAAAAAGTACACAATTAACTTGCATGATGTATATTGAGGATCCAACATCAGAGTTCAGGTCATGTAAATTTTATTTCACGAGTTGAAATATTTTATCTTTTGGGAGCCTTGGAAATTGAAAGATTTAAATCAGTGTTGCACATAGGATCCCAAGGGCAGGGAACACTGTCCCCCACCATCCAAATTTGGGGGACAACATTTAAGAGGGTCAAAGGAAAATAATAGTACAAAATATACAAATAGTGCTTTAAAGTGAGATAATCTTACTTGCTTGGACAGTTTTGCCTCTTTAACTTTGTTGTCTGCACTGTAATATCATATTTTTCTTGAATACATACATTATTGCAATAAAAGTTTTATCATGTGCTCAAATCACTCATGAAAACATTAACATCTTTGAATATCTGGTTAACTTGAAATTAGCTGTACCATAGAATTTTCTGTTCTGGATCTTACTCTTATTTAACTTTAGTGTACACTCATTATATACCAACATTTATTAAAATAAATACTTGTATTTTCTTAATTACTTTTCTTTCAAAACAAACAAATCGTGTATTTGCATAAATTTTGTATCTTTTGTAATTATTTCAACCTCAAAATAAATTAAATCTTCCTTGCCATAGGGTGACTTTAACCTCGAAAATACATCAAACTAATGGCTGTCAAACACTTTACTTTGCAACTCAGCCGACTACTATAAACCTTGAATGTTTTCATTGCCAGAAAGATTGTCTTAAAGAAGATATTCATAACCATCTTACAGTTCTTATCACCTTTTGTGTCTATGGCCATTGCTAGCGCCAACAAAGATAGGGTTGGACATCCACTAATGAAAAGCTGCAGGCATATTTTTCTATTGTCTTTTTCTGACGAAAAAGTCCACGGGGGAGAGGGGGGTGCACAGGGTCAAGATATTGGGGAAATGGGACAATTAATTCAGCCCACACTCAACCTGCAACACTGGAAAATTATTTAACAAGTTTCATACATTTCATATGAAATGAACCCAAACATAAGATTCCATTTAACACATGAAGAAAATGATTTTTACCATTTATTTTTAACAAGAGGCCCAAGTTGGCCTGTGATTCCTTGCCTGGCTGGCATCCGTCTAGAAGCCAAATGCAAAAAGTGGCCATATTTGATGGCATCTTATTATTTGTACAAATCTGAAATGCCTTCATGCAAGGATGCTCTTTCAAATTTCATCAAATTCTGTTCAGCAGTTTTGAGAATCATTCAAAGGTAGTTCTATTTTTAGTAACAGTGGCCATATTTGATGTGGGATTATCATCATTTTGTAAAAAAATCAAAGGCCTTCACATTCAGATGCTTTCTGTCAAATTTGGTCAAATTCTGTTCAGTTATTTGTGGCAAGGGTATGGTACTAACAGAGATGCATACATGTACAATCATCTAGTTTGATGATTCTTACATGAACTGAGCTTAAGAAATAAACTTAAAACACAAAATTTAACCAAAGTCCGTGAAGCATGTAGTATAGGTCAGTGACCTACATTTATCATGTGGACCTAGGAAGAAAGAATGGTTGACATTCAATGAGGGTGTACATATGTATATCCTTTTATCTGTGCAGACACTGATGCCAGGTTAGTACAATAGTGTAGCTCTACTTTGTAGAGGTGACCTAAAATGTCTTGTAGCTTGTTTTACCATTAAAAGTGCTAAAACATCATCTGCTTATTCAGAAGGTAGTCAGATGAGATTGGTCTCCCCTTGGATAGAGAGCCTGGTGCCAAATCTAGTTGTTTGTCAGTTAATATGGGAGGAAGCACATGCTCTACCAGAAATGTAGCAGATTGAAGGACCTGGGATGAAATGCCAGTATCATGATTGGATGAGTATTATTGAAGAAACATAATTTATTTCAGAAACTGTTTTTTCTTCAAATACATTACCAGATAATATTAAGTTAGGAGAATAGGTAAAAGGAGAAAAGGCCAAACATCTCCTTACCATGGAGTTGGCCCTAACTCCAGTCTCCTAATATTGAAGTGGCAGCTTGAAGTTTCATGTGAGATATGGCTGAATGATAGCACAAATCAATCGAGATGCTGTCTTAAAGGGAATAATTTGTGTGTGCACAAATCCACACAACAAAGCTGTTGAAGGAGCTGGGAATGCAGCCTGTTGAGCTCCTGATACAGGTCCCACCGGGTTTAATTCCGTTTCTCAAATAGAAGCTGGAAAATGAGGTATCAGACCTCAACAATATGGCATGAATATTGGCTAGAGAAAAGTTTTGCTCGAATCCCATGTTATGTAGTGACATCCTTAACCTTATGAGCAAAAGTACACAAGAAATTCATATGGTCTTGGGTTAATTCTTTGTAGGCTCAATGAATAACCCAAGAAGTCTAGGAGAAAACTGCCAGAGTGGAAATATCATCCTTTTATTCCTTGAATGGTAAGAACAAATGAGCTCTCCCTTTTATCATCAGCTCAGCAAGTTTCATGTACCACTTCAACACTCTGATGTGGTCGTGAAGATGGACTTGTAGAGAGAACTCTATTGAAGATAAGGGTTTCAGAATAAAAGACTGATTTCCCATGAATGGGAGCTTGTTCATGGCAACATGTGGCAAAAATGAAAGAAGTTTGGGCTGTCTGATAAGGCAATTTCACTGATTCTGCCTGCTGAGGCTTGAGTGACTAGGAAGCAGGTCTTATAAGAAAGTTCGGTCTTTGGGGCTTTGGACAGTGGTTTCAGACAAATGGCCAAGGCCTTTGGTTGTGGCAAGTTGAAATTAGCAAGAAGGTTGGAAAGGTCTTGTCCTGGTCTATATCCTTCCTTTGATAGTTAACTACTTCTCCTTGAAAAGCCAGAGAGAAAGTTAGCTATTTGTGGTACCAAGCTTTTCAAGGAGTAATGGTACTCAGCTCACATCACTGGGAGAAGACTCTCCATTTCACCTCATGGGCTTTCAAAATGGTGGGATTTCTTGACTGAGCAATTCTATCAACCACTTGTTCTTAGAATTTTATTTTTTTTCTTCTGAGGTTCAGCATTTCTGGGTTGGGATGAAAAACCCACATGCATGGTTGTTTCAGCAGGCATAGAGATGGCAGGATATTCCTGGGCATCTCTATCACTTGATTCAGGAGATCGCTTATCCAAGGTTTGCCCAACTTGAGGGAGCAATCAGGACTTTTCTGCACTCATATTTTCAAAGCCTGATGAATTACCTTGAGAATCTGATGGGTTGGGGCAAAGGTGTGCGCAACTACCGGTATCCCGATTCAGTAAAAAAAGGGCATAAACTGCCCTTACTTTTTTCTTTCATATCTGAGAATGAGGAGACAAAAGTTGGTAGCTTCAGATTTACCTCGCTGCAAAGAAATCCACTAGAGGTTGACTCAAATGAATTAAATGGTTAAGGATGCAATTCAAAAACAAGGGGTCAATGGACCATTATGTATAAATTGGTTGATTCCATCTGGACAGCAAGTCCACTATGACACTGAGCCTGCCTAGGATGTGGTGGACTTGAAAGTGGGTTTGTTGACAATGACACATCACCATAGAAAATCCCAAAAGAGAAGGCTGAGATCTGGGGATTTGGTTCCTTTGGAGAAAACTGGGATCTGGTTCCTTTGGAGAAAACTGACAACTGTTGGTGGAAAAATTCAGAACACCCATTCCATATAATGTCCCCTGCCATGATTGAAAAGCAAATTTGTGCTTTCATCTCCAGGAGGTAGATGCGCATGGACCACTCCTGAAGGAACCAAAACCCACTCACTTCTTGGAATGAGGACAGGAGATGTCTCTGGTGCAAATCTTAATTTTTGCCCACCATAAGCCAAGAGAGATCATCCATTTGTCAAGATGGAGTATCATGTATTCTGAAAATTTGATCATTTGGTCTAGTAGGCAAAGTTTTGGTCAACACCAAGATAAAAGGATCATCTGCAGGGATCTCATGAACCAGCAGTCTAAAAGGAGGAGGTTCGTGGCTGTACTGAGAAGACCCAAGAGGTGAAGAAATTCATGTGGTGAAATGTGCCTCTATGAGTGGATGGAAGACACCACAGAGACGATCTTCAAAATATGATCCTGATGGGGCAAACCAGATTTAAAACTTTTTAAAACTCTGTACCCAGATGAATGAAGTACTAGTACTGGATAAGATTGAATTTGTCCTTGTTGATAAGGAACCCAAGGCAAAGCAAGTGAGAAATAAGGAAATTGGGGATTTCATGCCTTTGAACAGAAGTTACATAATTCAATCTTAGGGACATGGAGGTGGTTCTGAATTGTGACATGCTACTGTCCATGATTCTAGTGAACACTAAGGGACTGATATTTAGACTAAAAGTGAAAGCCTTTAACTAGTACATGGCATCCCTGTTGATAAACCTTTAAGATTTATGGGAAAGACCTGTGGATGGGAATATGAAGGCATGCATCGTGGATGTTTAGGCTGACCACAATTCTCCCTCATGGATGGCATTCAATATCGATCTCAGCCCTGAACTTGGGTGCTCATATGTGTTGGCTGAGGGAAGTTAAGTCAATGATGCATTGGAGTTTTCCATTCAACTTTGGGACTTATGAAAAGTCAGGTGGTAAAATACCAGTGAGTTTGTGTTATGAATGATCTTGACTGCTCTTTTTTGTAGGAGAGAGTCTATTTCATGCTGCAGAAGGTCTGCCTTGCATGGGTCTTTGAGGACATTTGTGGCAAATGGAACCCTTGACTGCAGGTCAATAAATGAGATTTAGAGGCCTTCTGAGACAACTTGTAATACCCACGACTCCTTGGAGCAGAGGCTCTTCTACTCTGTGATGAAAAGCTCTAGTCCTCCTCCCCACAAAGATGTCAGAAAAGAGAAGCACGAGCATCACATAATTTTCTGCAGGAAGGAAGCTGGTGTTGAGAGAAATTGGTCTGTTATGTCCTTTTCTCCCTGTGCCCTCTTGTCACTTTGGCCCTAAAAGAAGAGTAAGGTTTGGAGTGTTTCCCCATTGAGCATGCCTTCGAGGGGTTCTTCATATTTCTCTGATCTAATTTGGGAAATGAAGGCAGAGCTCCAAGATGCTGGTCCCATAAGAGGTTTGTTTCCTGATCTCAATGTGCCGATGGAATAGGAGATTGGAAGAGAAAGGCTGGGGATCTGATGGCTGCATTGTGGTGATCTCTCTCTCTCTCTCCAAGCTGTAGGTTTCCAGAAGCAGCTATAGAACTATAGAGTGAACTCTGAGCTGCCCTTTTCAGGTTATGTTTCAGTTTTTACCAAAATAATTATCTCTTCCCCACAAGTATGTCATCTGCATAACGTTCGATCTTGGTAGTGAAAACTGCCCCAATGCTGACACCTTTTTCATCTCTTCTGAGCCAAAATAAAAATATCTGTCTAGCTTATGATTTTATTGTATTTTATATCAGAAGTATTCTATGCCCATTTAAATCCAGCTTGAGAACTAGCAAAAGGTCTTCAAAAACAGCTGAAATTCTGTATTTTTAACATGTTCCTGTTCTGACAAACAAATTTTCCTACATCTCAACTCATATGAAGATTTAAGTACCTGAATTTGCATCTCTTTCGACACAATTTGAAGAAATTCTGAATGGCTAAACTTTTTTAAATTTAATTTCAAACATTTTATATATATTTTTGCTTTTTAAATGTGGACATTCACTCTGAACGCATAGTTTTGCATTTGAACCTCATGCTAATATTACTGAGCAAGATACCTGCAACATCTGGTATATTCAGTAAACAAAACTGATCCATGCCAACAAAAATATTCCTGGATTCTACTTTAAATAACACATGATCCCATTGTTCAAATGCTGGAATTCACCTTTTATTTAGAAATTCACCCATGTGTAATTTATGAAACCATGGAGTGGAACCTCAGTATATGAGCCATGCACAAGACTGACTCTTAGGCTTGTGTGTCAATGGTGGGATCTAGTCTATGCTCAGCTTGCTGACAGAAAGCCATAGAGACCAAATTGACTAATCAAGCAAGGAACCAACAGTTATAACACTGCAAACATGTTGTTGCTTGTCTTAGGTTTCAGTCCATGTGTAGTGAAGACAGTTTTGACATTCCTAGCCCTTTGATGTCTCTGTTGATGGCTTGGACTTCAGTGTGAAAAACTGGGGAGTGAGTTCTGTATTAGGTTGGGGGTAAAGCTGGAGTGGTGTCGATGTTGTGAGTACAAACGTCTGTTAATGCTGGATTCTTTAAGTTGCTTGTTAAGCAGTGCAAGACATCAAGGCCTTGACTTGATTGTGGTAGTCGAATTAATGCTGAACTTTCTTGGTTAAAATATTCACCGATGTGCGAATTCTATAAAAGGCTACTGATGAACCAGAAGGCAGAGAAAACTCTGGGGGGCAATAGCTGGAAGACTTTTTTTTTTATGGAAGCATGGAAAGCTGAATCTTCCCTGACATTGTTGGATCCAGTAGAGATGAAGGGACTTGCAATCATCTGTCTTCATGTAGGAACCCTCCTGTTATAGCAGTCCATCCATGTTGGGAAACGGTAATTTCCAAGCACTGGTCATAAGTGTCATCCATAGCGCAAGATGAATACCATATATCTTGGAAAGGGAAGATGTCTTAACCAGTACTTTGTGCAAATCATGATTGGGCAGGGACTGGTGATGGAATGGTCTGGTGTTGTTCGGTGATGCCTCGGTCAAGCTGGTGCCTGATGTCATAGGATAGTCAATCATGAAATCCAGTACTGGTTGGGCTATATATCTGTGATAAAATGGGGGCTGGAAATGGTGTGACCAGGTGATGAATGCTATTGACCTCATGGGACTAGTTACATTGGGCAAGCTGACCAACATACCCAGAGCTGGTTACACTGGGCATAAGTTGAGACAAAGCTGGAATTGGAGTAAACAAGGTATTGGGTCAGCCAATGTCAGGTCCTGACAATGGCATGTACAAGCATCATGCTAAGCTCAGAGTAAAGCAGATTCTAAGAAATACGATAAATGATAATTTTGATTCTGAGAATAATCAATCATTTACTTGAAATAACTTGTAATAAGGTTGAATACTGAAATGGAGTGGAAGTACTATTAACTGTTAGAACAGGGAATTAGGTTGGCACTGAACAGCTTATATTGTGACGGAATGAGCAACTGCGATACAAAATATTCATCTACACTGAAGAAAGAGTGAAATTCATTGAGAAAATAGATGAAGTATATTTCACTTTAACACCCTGGACTGCTAAGACTTGAAAAAGAGCACAAAATTGATAGATATATCTGCAAGACCTATGAGCAAGCATTCTGCCAAAGCACGAAATGGAAGCAGTAACTGCTGAATGACAGTATTTTGTGCCAATCCCTCAATCCAAGGGGAGAAGACTTTCATCTGACATCAGTCTCAGTAAGCAGACAATGTACTACAACAAGCTAAAAGATGTTAATGTCTTATCTTGCTTGGAAGGGCTGGATTTACTAGGTTGTGGATGGACTCTAAACATATTATCATCGGGGAATGTATTTAAAGAAAATATTTAGTCAAATTCTATCAAAAAGTTTTGGAGAAGACATTTAAAACTTTTGCTATGTTTAAACAGAGTGATCATATCGGATGGCAGATCAGCATCATGAGTATAAAATTAAGAGATCTTCATGCTGCCTATGAATATTCTCCAATTAAATCTGAAAGTATTTATGCCAGGAAGCTTTCTGTCAATTTTGGTTGAAACTAATCTGCTCATTTTTGAGAACTTAAAAATAGCAAATTTTGATGGACATGGCATGATGGACAGAAGACACATTATGGATGCAGGACCATACCACAAGCTCACTTGGCTTTACTGCCAGGTGAGCTAAACAAGAGGACCAAGTGGGCCTGATATCGCTTACCTGTTCACATAACTGGTCAGTTGACCATTTTACTAAGCAGGCTCATGTAATACTGTAAGAACTCATGTAAACTAACTCCCAAACTTTCTATTATGTACATTTTACCTATTTTACTAGAGTCTGATAGAAAATTCTTTCCAAAGACAAAGGTATAACTAATATAATGAGTCTCTTCAGTCTTCCAAGATCTCTAAGAGTAGTTAAGTTTACAGACAAGGCTTTAATATGTGGTTACAGAATCATATGGTTTTCACACAAAGTGAAATTATATCTAAATATATATTTATATTTTTTTTTTTAAAAGACCATGTGTTTCTTTACTGTTGGTAATTCAATTTGGAAGTGTTACAGGAGAAAAGCATATTGGGTATTTTTTTTATATACTAAAAGCTAAAAATACAAAATGTAAATTTTAAATAATTTGTTGAATAGCATTCAGTGTACAGGGTTCAGAGAGAGATTTGTTTTTCAAGCGCTTGTCCCTGGGACAAGTGAGTTGCAACAGAAACTCATCCCTGTCATCTCTTTACTCAACACAGTTCACTTATCCACTACACTATTAATACAAAACCACAGGCATCCGATGCAGGTTTGATACCAAAATGGGCCCTAACCATGAGAATATTATGTTCTAAGTGAAAACAGTTGAAAATCCTTGTAATACATGGCACCTTAGGTAAATATATAATGAGACAAGATTTGTAACTTAAGAAATTATACGATTACACCTGACCCACAATTTCTTAATGGTTTTCTGACACTTTTTAGTAATCTAGGTGTCACTTTTAATTGGGAGAAATATTGCTTTTCAGCAAGCTCTCACACATCTTAGAAGTTAAATGTATGGGAATTCAAGAGCCATAAAATGTCAAAAGTTTGTGATTTTTCATCTGGTCAAGTGGTGTTATGTTCTGCCCCGGTCAACAGTATTTCAAGACTGCACAGCTTTATTGCTACATTGTCACGACAATGAAGATGCCAGCAGATATTTCTATAAGTATTTAATTACTTTTCACATGAAAAATGTCACTAACTTACATTGAAAGAAGAATTCCAAGTGTGTCTGCCATTTTCACTAACTTATGTACTCAGTAATAAAATTTAGTCAAACTTCCACTTCTAGATAAATACTCAAAGGCACCTTAGAAGGTTATTACATCATGGTCCCACTTAAATTAAGACCAAGCAGCTGTTGTCTCAGCATTATGTGTTTTCTATATAGGTTACAATGGCATGCATTGTGAAACTTGGTGAAAATCAGTTGAGACACTTAAAATGTTCCTTTCTAATTAAGTTAGCACCATTTCGTTTGTGAAAAGTAACTACATACTTAGAGAAATATCTGCAGGTGTCTTCACTTTGTTGTGACAATGTATCAATAAAGCTGTAGTCTTGAAAATTACAAGGGGCTTTGGGGCATGGGGTTAGAGGTGCAGTCATCTCATCTACATCAGTTTGGGAGTTAGAAGTCTTATTTGCTATTGTTAATAACTCCTTGAGTTTTCATGTTCAAGAAAAATATATTCTAAATTCATTCCTACTGTCAATATTTCATTTTTTAAAATGTTTTTCATGCTTGCTGTGAGACTTCAAAGCTCTTTTACTAACTGATCTAGCTGAGGTTACTTTAGATCTTTATGTCCCTAGTTATACTGATGGTGGGGACTTTAGAGCTAAAGTCAAATGCATATACATTTTCAGAGTTGCCAGATCCAGGTACTTTTGCACTATGGTATTTCAGCAATTTCTACTGTTCTGAGCAGTTTTAGATGCAATATGGCCAGAAATGTCCCATTCTGAGACTGATTTTCAATTACCATGATCAGTACATAAGTTGATGGTAGTCTTGTTTGAAAATAGCACTTAACTAACCTTTTTTGTCAGCTTTAATGGCCTAGTCAACACAGCATCCATTCATTTACATCATGTGATGCTTACAATCACAAATGAGGCAGAGAAATAATGAGAACATAAGGGATCCAACCAGAAGTCTTAAAGAATATATGTGACCTGACACAGAATAGCAATTTCAGGATGATCAGGTTTCCAACTTTTTTATGGATCTTTTTTTTTTCTTCATTATATTTATGTCACTAAATTAGTGTTTTTAATTAAATATGTTTGTTCCAAAATTCAAGTGCTTTTGAAAAAAGTACTGAGCATTTTCAAGCACTTTTCCAATACTTTTTGGAACAGATCTCAAATTCAAGCACTTTTCAATGTGACCACCAAAATTCAAGCATTTTCAAAATTGTTTGAACTGTGCAAGATCACCTCATTATTATGTATGGCTCTTGCACATTACAGAATTCATCTGAGATCCTGATGACATAAGCATATATTCCAAGTCTGATTAAAATTGGATCGAAAATCTGGTCTATAAAGTGGTAACAAGGTTCACAAATCAGATGGAGATCACTCCATTAATATAAATGACTCTCGCGCTTTATTGAACCCATCTAAGGTCTTCATTAGTATAGGTGGAACTTGCTCACCACTGAACTTGTCCAAGGTCTTAATGATATAAGCATATATTCCAAGTCTGATCAAAACTGGATCAGGAATATGGCCTCTGGAGTGGTACAAGCTCAGCCAATCAGATGTAAGACCACCTCATTAGTACATGTAGATCTCGCTCATTATTGAATTTGTTTGAAATTTTAATGATATAAACCCACATTCCAAGTTTTATTGAAATCGGATCAGAAATATGGACTCCAGAGTGGTAAGAAGCAATTACTGATGATGCACAACGGACAACAAGACGATGCATGACAGATGCAGGACATACCATAAGCTCATTTGGTCTTACAGCGAGGTGAGCTAAAAATTATCTCATGTGATACTAATTAATATTGCCTTTTACAAGGCAGTCTTCAAGAATAGGCTATTCCATAGGAGGAGAATATACTAAGTAAATGATGTTAACAATTTCATTTATGTACAAGTCTTTCATGGCTGAGAATTTAAATAGTACTTACCTTGTTTTGCTGTATCAAATAGAAGTCTTTTCCATATATCCTTAAACCATTTTCAAAATTCCTACATTCTTCCTCTGACCATAGACTCATGGGATCTGGAAAAATAGCATTTTTAGTGCTGTTTTCATGTTATTTCTAGTGAAATACTGAACTTGGAGACATATCTGGTACAAGATCCTAACCTCTAAATCATTTTTTCTAGAGCCAAATAAAGGCATTGGTTATTCTATATATTAGAGACACCCCCCCCCCAATTCTTACCAAATAAGAAAGGTAATAGGTAAAACCAGTATCAAACAAATATGAAGTGAATGCAGCGGTAGAAAAATCTCAAAAAATCCGTTTACCCAATCACGCAAGTAAAAATAATTATTACTTCTGCACAACAAGAGGAACAAGTCAGCCCGACATTGCTCAACTGACTTGCATAACTTAACAGCTGACCATTTCACTAAGCAGGCCTGTGTAGTATTGTAAGAACACATCCTGTGTAAACTATCTCCCAAACTTTATATTATGTTGATTTTACCTACTGTAATATCAGAAATTTTTGTGGACGACCAATTTTCGTGGATTTAGTTATTGCCCTGAACCACGAATTTAAATACCCAACGAAAAATAAACCACGTATGATGATGACGCCCACCACCCCCTCCCCCGCTCATTTTCTTTCTGTGTATCCATCCTGGAGATTAAAGAACCTACTAGTATTTGATAAATAAATTAATTAAGTGCTTACTCAGTTTCTAAGCTGGATTTATGTTGAGAACTTAATGGCATGATAACACAATATAATTAATGTATTAATTGTCTCAGCCAATTACAATACATAAAACGTGCTGACATCACAGTAACATCCATGTGTAGTGTGAGCCTAATTTCTTGTTAGACAACTCTAAGTTGTTGCTTTTGCCTTATGTGGAGTTTTCTTCAAAATTTGCAATGATTCATTTGAACATAAACTTGCAATTTATAATAAAATGCACAAAATTTAGTCTTTAATCTTTCTTTTCATTTGGTTTTGTTAGTTGATATGGACGTAGTGTTCTAGGAATGTGCAACTGCTTTGTGCCAACTGTTTTTATCAGTACGAATGTTACAGAGTTGTACCCAGTCTTTGTATTGATGAATTGAAATTTAAAATTGCCATCTTGAGAAATTAACCAGGGCAAACATACTGATGGGTTTGGATCCAGCTGTTTGTGGGTGTAATTCAAGGTAATAATTTGTGTTGTTTACAATTGATACAAGTGTTCTGATCTTAAAAAGGAAGCAACGCCAACTTTACAGATACGAATTGGTGAGAACTGCATGTCAACTTGATCAATATTAAGTTTGCCATCTGACTGACCTTAACTGACTTCTTCTTATATCCATAATGTTAAAATCCATTTGATTAATATTTGTGAAGGGCAATGGAGATTATATTTCTCATGTATCAACGAAAGTTGCTAGCACTCTGCCCACCCCTTTTCCCAAAACTGTTAACAAAAATCTTAGTCTCCCTTAACTATGCCACAGTTGATGTTTATAGACCACATTGCTCATGAGACAGAGGTGTAGACTGTTCATATGAATACTGGACATTTGACATTAATCAGGTATTTGAGTAAGACAAACTTTTTTTTGGAGCTAACTTTTTTTTGCTCCATTGGCAATATTTAGTGTACCATTTCTTCAACCGAAAGACTCTCATTTCCGATCTTATAAAGTGAAATTTAACACTGATTTAGACTGTCAATATATTAATTTTTCCAATTTATCAATTTACGTAAACTTTTGCAGCAATTAATTGCTTACTGGTCATTGCAGCTAGTTTCCAAATTCATCCAATGATGTCATTTCCGACAGTAAAAAAGTTTGGCAAGGCACCAGCTGCAGCAGTTCTGTGACTTGAAACTGACACATGGACACTGTCAGTTTCAAAGTTGGCTTTCAACTGAAGATTGTGTGACCTGCTGAAACAAGTCATAGGTGTCACAGCACAAGACACTGGCCACAATTCAAAGCCAATTGTGCTGTCAGTCTGAATTGGATAATACATTTGAAACCCACTGTAAAAAATGACAAGACCAACCCATGAAGACTAGGTCTGTAGCAATAAATCAGTTAAACTGATACACACGTTTATGAAAATGCAACCAATTACTAATTAGTTTTTAGGTAATCAAGAGTCTGAAACAGACTACAGCTCACAAAAGAATAGTCTCAATATGATTCAGGCACTTAAGTGGTGCTCAGTTTCATGTTTACTGAACAGTGAATCTTTCTCTGACATTTCATCTTTCTTTAGTTTTTGTTTCATTTTGGTGAATTACACACCCAACAAGGCTATGTTTGTTTCTCATTTGATAAGACAAACCTTTATTTCATGTCAACAAATGAACCAGTCATTGTTCCACCATCTATGTCTGCCACTGTAGAATTTTTATTGACAATCTTAATGTTGAATGGATAATTTGTTAACTTGTAATCATGTTGTAAATATGTGACTGTGTCAACTAATCCTTGCTTTAATTTAGACAAACTGTGGCCACTTTGCAGTCTATGGCGACCAACAGTCTTGGGAAGCTACTGGTAAGTTTTATCACATACCCCCATTGGATGAGCTGAGACTCGAACCCACACAGACAGAGGTGAGATGTGAGTGATTTGTAAAGATGAGTGCCTTAAACCACTCGACCACCTGGGGTCCCTTACTTAAATCATTTTGATAAAAATATAAAAAAAATGGTGACAATACATCGTTTTTAAAAAAAATACTTTGTAAATGCAGGTAGGCAAAAATGACATTGTACGCAACGCATTTCTTAGAGTTATGTATACATTCACACACACAGACACACGTAAGATCCAAAACACATGGAATCTGATTTGATGTGCCGTATTTCCGCAACCAGTATTTTATCATTTCTTGTATTTTACCTGTTGGAGGGACTGCTTGCATCTTCCTTCTTCGAAGAGCTTCCTCAACGTTATGACCACATTGAAGTAATAAATAGAGAGCCTAGGAGGAAAAATCAATAATATTAGTGAACAGTGTTCATTTTAGGCTGCGCCACAGGCCCTTGTTTTTCATCTCGGACACAAGAATGTTGCCTCTATGGTACTTATTGTGGGCATAAAAAACAGACCTTTGAAAATGCAGATAAAAAACATTATGTTTGATTTTAGACTGACTGAATCAAGTCCACTTGCATACCGAACAGAGTGCATTCTTAGCCAAAGAAGCGTAAAACTATCAACCCCCTCTTTTTTTTTTAAATGACCCCAATTTTTTTAGCTGGTTACGACCAATGGACCCCACTCTTTCCATTTATGGAATGAACACTGAGTAAATGAAAATAAATAAATGTATTTCTGTACTTCAGTTGCTTTATAAATTCTAAAACTTACACAAAGTATTCTCAAAAGCACAAAAAAATCATGGTGAATGGCCTTAAAGACAGAGACTCCAAAATAAAAAAAGCAGATATTTTCCAGTATCAGTCTTAACTGACCCGCCACAGAGAAAAGTTGCTTCTTATCTGTGTCTGATTGGCTGGTGGCCTTGGTTAAATATCTGACACAATAATTGACAGGTGACATCAATGTCAATTAGCTGGAGAGGGAAGATTAATTGACTATAACTCTGTGCACCACAAGATCAACCAAACTATTGCAACAATGGTACTGACAATCAAACCATCATTATTAATAATACAAAATCAAAATTTAAACCACTGTAGTATAAACGACACCAATATATAAGGATGAAATAATGAAAATCTTGATTGAAAATCAATGGCAAACCATGAGATAACCTTAAATATCTTCAAAAAATAAAGGGGTGGTGGGGAGCTTAAGAATCAAACAGGTATGAAAATGTACCACAATGTCATTTCTTTTTCAGATAGTATATTCATACTATATTGGCAACTGCAGAGAAGATCTACCTTTAATTTTCACCTTATGTGCTATAGAACGGATGCCACTCTTACAAACTTAGTTAATTGAACCAAGATATATGTCTCTGGAATTCTAGGTATATTCACATGGTACATAAAGAATCAAATTAATACTTTATCCAGTTTTGCATTTATCAGATGCTAGCACAAATAACCAAGTTTTCTGTAAAATGTAAAGTTATGAGTTGACTTACCTGCTCATCATCTCGTATATGTGCTCCTGTTGGAACTGCATCTACTCCAACTGCATTTTTCAGTGCCTGTGTCTGTACTTCTTCTAAATATTTTTCCACTAGAACAAATTGAATAAAGGATGTTTATTCAAATCTTCATTTTTGAGTCTCCCAAGTGTGAGAGCATGATTGCTGAATTACTGGGCTTCATGTCAAGCACATCACACACACACACACAAAATCTCCAGTTAAATATACAGAACAAAGAAATTCATTATATATCTCCAATTATATGCTCATGTTTGATGTTAAGCCCCCCACACACTTCCACTCAAAATAAAACATATTGTACCCAATGATTACATAGCTCACCTCTAAAAAACTTGTAGTAGTTTCCAGTATTCATTGTAAACATTAATTATCATGCAGAAAATAAATTCATACTAAAGTCATCATGACAACAAAATGTTGGCCCCTTTGCTAACTAGTTGGGTTTTTTTGGTGATATTTTTATCATTACATTTTTAGTTTTTTAACTTTAACATTTGAACTTTTATTTAGCACTATATAGCCCCTATTGTGCAAACATACCATTAAACTACATACATACATACTGTGACAAAGCATAAAAGAATAAAAAATAACATTCTTGTTTATTTTATGAAATTAGAGGCATGATAATGCAGTGATAAAAACCAGTGATTAATGTTCTTTTTAGCATTTTTTTGTTAAATCATTTTCTTAAAATCTGTCTCAGAAGCTATTATACCTGTCCACCCTTAGAAGTCAGCTTTTACAGAATTAAAATCACAGGCCTGGAGTAACCTTGGAGTGAAAGCCAGCAGTACAAACATAGCTCATGAATCAATTATTACCTTGATTAGCTATTACAGCTCAGGACTGTAAAAGCATGCATCATCTAATTCCTATACTAATTCACATGTACATTACACATTTAACCTGTTGAGGGTAACCTATCACAATATGCAATATATAGTCATTAATATGAAAAGTTTACCGATGAATAAACATATTTATTCCTACTTTCAACTGCACTAGCCACAAAGGGCTCTATACAGCATGTGGTCATGAGCTAAGCACAGATATTTAACCTATGTTAGTAAAGCATAAAATTGTAGGTCATACTGACCTTCTTTGGTTGTAAGGGTATAGTACAAACAGAGATGCAACAGCTGTGTCTTGCGAGGTTGATGCACCCAAGTAATGCTAGGAAAATGGCTCACATTTCTAGGTTGTTGATATGAAGAGAAGATTCCTGCAGAGACCACAAGTCCTGAAGGACTACCCCCTCTTGCTCTGGGTGAGCACCCCAGCCTGAATCTGAGGTGTCAGTGTACAGGAAAAAGTGAGTTTTTTAGGCATGTATCAGAATTTCAGACAGAAATCCATCCTGATATAGCCACTAAACTCAGGTGGTGATGAAATTTGAATCGCAACAGAATTCAAGCTAAAAGGAGGTCCCTGTGGGGTCTCCAGTTTGCTAGCAGCAGAAACTAAGGAGGTCTCATATGAAGTCTTCAACAGTGAACTCAATCCACTGTCATGTTCTAGATCCCCAGGAGAGAGATAGAGATTAGCAGGACACTCTTGTTATGAGGGAGAGGATTTATGTGATCCTGTTTAAAGGAGATGGGGGGGAGGGGGCATGAACTGTCCCTTGATTTACAAAGAAATTCATCCCCACATAAGTAAAGTTTTGAGAAGGAATCAAATTGGACTTCTCATGGTTGGGGATTAAACCCACACCAGTCTCCATCTTCTAAAAGAGTGACAGGTCTCTTAGTAATGCATGTCTGAGAACAATGTGTAGGAACACTTGTCAAAAAATTGGATGATAGGAACTGCTAATGATCTTAAGTGATCTGCTATTACTCCTATCACCCGGGTAAAGGCTCCAGGAGAGAAAGCTAGTCCATATAGACAAGCCAGAAATTTAAAACCTCCTTGCCCAGACAAAAATGCAGAAATTTCTTGTTGGACAGGAAATCAGGATGTGTAACCATACTGAATGTCTATGGGGACTGCCTAGTCATTTGCTCTTATAGTGTTCATGACTGAACTAAGACCGACATCTCCATCCTGAAGTGCTTTTGTTTATTACCCTCTCTACTGCCCCCTCTTTCTGAGGGATTCCAATTTAATCTGATGAAACAAAATTAGGGCCATTGATCAAGATGGAGAATCCTGTAAGTGAAGTCAGAAATCCTCTCTTATTGTGGAGAGGAACTGTGCATCATCCGTTAGGTCCAACCATGCCTCTGAAAAGAGACCTTGTGTGGCATCAACTGGGATGTCAGGAAGAGGGAGACTTGGCAGAAGAGGGTGCGACTCCCTAGGGCTAACTGCCTTCCTCCTTAGGGATGGTGGAGGAATCTGTATACTTCCTGCCCTGGTCCATTCAGTCACCCTATTTTATGAAAGAAAAGTGAGAAGAAGCTTCAAAGGGGGTCTGGCAGTTCTGCTTAAAATATGTAGGAGGACCCATAGACATTTCGGGCAGAGAACGCACATTGTGATTGGTAATCGTTGCCCACCTGGTGCCCGGTGCTATGACCCCGTACCCATTCAATGACTGGTCAGGTGACAAAGATCCTATTGAGGACACCTTATCCAGCAAACTCAGCTAGTCCGATGATCCAGAACTCTTTGATGAGTTGAAAATGACAGCACTTCTTTGCACCGGAAAGACTGGGCTTTGCTCATGGGTCCTGATGACTTCCCTGAGCTGGGAAGTGCCAATGATCCATTCCAGGGCAGGTGTGTTGGCAACATTCTTGAACTGGAAAGTGCCCCCGATCCCTCCAGGAATTGGCATGCTTACAACCTCTTTACACTGTGAAGTGCCACTGATCCCTGCTGGATCAGAGGGGGTCTCCCAGACATGAGAAGGTGGTAACTCCCTCATTCCTGCTGTAATTGAAGTGGCAGCTCTCTGCTAGATATCACACCTCATCTGATCACATGGCGCAGAAAGGACATCCATCTAGGCAAGTGCACTTAGCACACACCAATCAGGTGGAGTGGGTGGGTGGCCCACGAAGCCTTTTTATAGCTTCATTTTCCAACTTTTTGTGGCATGCTGAAAGGCTAAAGAAACATTACAAAAACAATGACCAGAACAAAATTGTAGAGGGTAATATCTACCCTAACAGTGGTACCATTGAGGGGATAAACTTATGGAAACACCACTTAACCACCAGGTGCACAAAAATGAACAAAAGTGACAAAAATGGGGACACCGATAAATGTAAATGAACACAAGGACTGGGGAGAAAATCTCAATTGCAACACTTGAATTAGCAAAATTCTTGAGTGCCCAGAGACACGTGTAATACTAAACAACATCCATGGAAAAGAAGGACGATATTCCAAATGACAGAAGTGACCAAGGCATCAGTCAGGGATTATGTTTATTTTTTATTCTAGGCCTCCTATTCCTAATTGGAAGAAGGAATTCACCTTGGATTGGGGACTTGGGCCAGGAAAAGTGAAAGAAACATACTAATAACAACAGGTAATCAACTACTGCTATTAAAACTATTTTCCTATGTCTGAGTTAACATGTTCACAAGATAACTATAAGTGCAGTACAAAATTCTTCGCCATGACCTTTGACCTTGAACCTAAAATCATGGATAGAAAATGAATGAACTTGTCTCAATGTCAAGGTGTACCCACATGCTAAGTTTGGACATTCTTGCTGAAAGCAGCAATTCATTTATCATTTGCACATTGAATAGCCCAATATTTTTAATACAGTCACAGTCAATTCTCTGAGTAACAAAATAGCTTCTTTCTTCATGTTCTCCACTTCCACTTCTTTGTTAATACTAAAATTCCTCTCCATTGATGCCTGGCAATGTGACAATATCAACAAACTTAACAAATTGTATGAGTTCTTTATATGGTTGGTCACCAGAGTCAGACATACATTCAAAGAATAGACTATCTACTGAATCCTGGTTTCTGTTGAAGTTGGTAAAGCTTGTATACTATCCAAGAACACTGTATATTGTTCTAGAAGGGTGTCACAGTCCTTTTCGTAAATTCTTGAAGCATTCAACAACAAAGTGAGCACCTTCTTGAATTTCTCTGTGCAACTCTCTGACTGTTGCCATCTTGATTGGGTTAAAACAGGAAAGATGTCTGACAACAGAATATGATATTGGGCATTTTGTCCACATTTTTTTCAGTAAGTGCACCAGAAGTTTTTACACTCTATCCTGAATTCTAGTACCTGCTTATCACTTACACTGCCTTTCAAGCCCTCTTACTTGAGAAACCTATACTTTTGTGTAATTTACATGCAAGTTAATATATGCTACATCACTGCATACCAAATTTTGATCATTTGTCCCTTCAAGTACATCCTGTTTGATAAATCTCATAAGGAGAGATCTTATGATCATACACAGGTCTTCAAACAGAAAATCATTGGTCTGTTAGTCTGATATGTTGACAAGAATGGCTGTTAACTGTGAAAAAGTGTAACTTTGCAACAAAGCACCTATCCACACATTCCATGATAATAAATTCATATGATTTATTGCCTGGATCATGAAGCTTTTTTGTCTCTACTGCATTTACGTATGCCAATATTGGTTGCATATTTGCAATGTTCTCTCACAAAAAGGTACATTTTCTAACCATCTGTGTCTGAAAATTTCAAGGACATCAAACCACCTGTGCGGTTCTTGAAGTCCTCTCTACTCGCTGGAGAGTCTTTGAATAACAGTAGAAGCTGGAAAGAAAGCTGAAATCCACAGTCCAGTTGCTTCCAGTTACATGCAGTCTGCAAGATCCAATGTAGATTAAGTGTTCCATTTCATCTAAGATCTTTTTCTTCGTAATGACATGAAATTTCCAATTAACATTGGTCCCATCTGTTCTTATCTGAACAATTTTTGTCATCTGTAGACCACTCTTCAAGACACTCTGGCTAAAATGGTCAACCATACTGCACTAGTAGCATGACGTAGAAATGGTGGTGTTAAGTATCTAGTTTCAACTTTTTGTCATGCATTATTCCAAAACTGTATGTGAATATCCATCTGCTTTTCTTGTATCTTTCTGTTTATATTCATACTGCACTAGTAGCATGACGTAGAAATGGTGGTGTTAAGTATCTAGTTTCAACTTTTTGTCATGCATTATTCCAAAACTGTATGTGAATATCCATCTGCTTTTCTTGTATCTTTCTGTTTATATTCTCTTCAAAGACAATGACAAATGATCCTGAAATACTGTTTCTTGGTAATTTGTTAAAATGTTCTGCCAGACCGAAAACACACAAGTATGTTGCTTTCCTCTCTTCACATGCAAATTGTTTTGCAATGTCAGTCAGGAAACACAGCTTGAAATAATTTATTTTTGTTTTCAGAACACTGATTATGAATAATGATCAGTCACCAGTTTCAATGTTCACAATATTTCAGCTTTAAGAACATCATCTTTGGTCATAAACTTTTCGAGAGTGCATGAAGCAGTAAATTTTGTATTTCCGCTGGACTTGGGACAAGGGGGTACCATTAACTCACTTAAATTTGTCATTTGTTTCACTCCATCTTAATCACTTTCAAGTGAAGAAAATACACCAAAGAATGATATAATTTGTACACTAGGCTGATATTGGGCATTTTGTTTATGTTTGTCACCTTTAAAATGTGATATCAGAGAACTTTCACCCATGTTAGAAATGTGCCATTTGTTTGTCTCCTTTCAATGGTTTTAACCTATCCTTGTACAATGGATCGAGTTCCCATCTGCTATTATAAACACACCACACTTACTCATGTTTATCCATTGGTTAAAATTGTTTACTTGAGCAATAAAGTTAATTTCTTTGTGACCCACATGCTTTGTCTTGATACATAACGGTAAAGTCCAAGAGTTCCGACTTTTCTGATTGACCGGTGTCAATGACAAAAGTGTCCTGCCAAATTATTATCCCATGATGCTAAATACTTTTTGTGATTACATGATAAAAATTAAATTTTCAATCACAATTTAGTTAAACAAGGACAGTTTGGAAAAATATGTTGTTTCTTTTTTATACTAATTTCCAGGTCTTTTCCATGATAAAACCCTTGTGGGCAAATTTAAGAACTTTTTAAGGGCCAGTTAAAAATTCCAGAACTTTTCCAGAGTTGTGTGAACCCTGCATTACAAATAAATTAGAATTAGTGTTAAGTAAGGTGCTTCAACTCAAGGCACTACATGTGGCAACAATTTTGTGAAAAACTTTTGACCCAAGAATGTATTATCATTGGGTAATGCATATGAGAAAGAAATGCAGTTATGGTACAGCAGGGTTCTATGTATGTATGTTTAATGGCACCTCAGCACAGCAGGGCAGTAAATCAATGAAGGACTTCTTTCTTTAAAATGAACATGAATTGTTGCTTCATGAATAATTTAAATGCATAATGCAAATAAAATGTTGTATCTTGGAAAGAAAAATAGCTAGGCTATCAATAATGAAAATACATGAAAATCGTTTATAATGGAATCTGATGCTTAAGACTTACCAACACTATCATCTAATTTACATGGATCCCATAAAAGGCGATCTTCATTTTCATATGCTGCAAAATAAAGAAAGTGATCATATTCTCAAAACAAAATGTCATATTCTGAATAAGAAGTGTATTAAAACATCTAATATGAATGGGACATCCAAACAGTAAGACCTATGAAAACCAAAACATTAACAGTGTATACATGAATTGTGATGATTTGTTGACCTCACCCACTTTCAATCTTAATGGACAATTTACTGCCCCAAATATGATTAATGACTTTGGCATATTTAAACATCATTAACTACTCGACTTAGTGCCATTCAACCAAAATTCCATGTCATGACTGTAAATGAAGTGATGCTTAGCTTCAGTTTAAAGAATGAATCTTATCATTATGCATTTCACCTCCACATGAAATGTGTGAAATTTGCTGCATTACTTCAATCTTTGACAAGATGGCTATAAAACCATACAGAGCATTTAGGATTATTCCATGAACAATATGGTTGTGGTGGCAATTTTTTGCATTGATTTCTGTAAGTATGTGGCAACCTTAATATAAGGGTGTTTGTGTCTGGTCTCATGAAAAAAAAGACGTAACTGTAATAAGGGGCTCAAAATTAAACTTAATCAACCAATCTGAGATCAGTAAAACTGCAGACTGCTCACTAAAATTCCAGTAAAAATCTTTTGGATCAGTACATTTCAACAAGTGATTATGTGCTGCACATATCTTACAAAAAAACAAGAGTCCCTTGAAGGAACTGATGCTTTAATGGCAAAATGGTTTTCATTCAGAAATATAAGATAAGTCTGTTTCTTTTGTCCTTGCATTCTTTTTAACTGCCGAGTACTGATATCATCTGATATTCCTGAGAAACATACCATATTTGGAAACAGAAATATTTTCTTACATAATGTATATATTCGCTTAGAAGTGAAGTCCAACAGCAAACTGCACAGACCCAGATCTGCCATCGCATTATGCACCGGCTGATCAGGGTCTATGCAGTTTGTTAGGAGTAATCAGTAGAACAAACAACATATGAAAATTCCATTCATGCACGAGTTGTAGTGATAACAAAGTTTTCAAGATGTTGGAGGTCAAATGAGCACCATTTTCATCAAGAACCAGCTAAATATTTGCCATAATGCTTTAGTGAAAACCCCATGTCCATAAGACTAATCCATTCAGGAGAAGTAGCCATATAAAGATTTTCAGGCTGACCACCAAAGAATCAATTTTGGAGGTTGGATCAGTATCATTTTAATACAGTAACAACTATGTATTGCAAAAAAGAAATGGGCGTTTTGTTTAATGTAAAAAAGTATTTGTCTGTATGGCCATCCGTTTAATATAAGCAGCTGTTATGAGATCCGTCAAATTACAGGAGGTCAGATTAGGATAATTTTCATTTAGGACCAGCTACATTTAGTGAGAACCCTGTGTCAATACAACCATTCCTTAAGGAGAGTAGTGAAAACAAGATTTTCAAGACAGCTGCCATTGCCATAATACTGAAAGTCCAATCAGCACCATTTTTATTTAGGACCAATTAGATATAATAAGAAATCTTTTAGTGAAAACACCCATGTCTAAATGACCATCTGTTAAAGTGAAGCAGAGCTAACAAGATTTTCGAGATGGATGCCTTGGCAGCCATATTGGGGATCTGACTACAACCATTTTAGTTTCGAACCAACTACATATAATAAAAAGTGTTTTCGCGAAAACCCTATCTTGCTATGACTATCCATTCAGAATTAGCTATAACAAGATTTTCAAGATGGCCAATACAGCCATCAAATTGGAGGTCTGATCAGTGTCATTTTCATTTAGGACCAACTAGATATTATAAGTCTTTTAGTCAAAACCCTAAGTCTATGTGACCATCTGTTATGGTGAAGTTGCACTAAGAAGATTATCAAGATGGCTACCATGGTGGCCATATTGTAGGTCTGACTGGCAACATTTTCATTTGGGATGAACTATGTACCATGAGAAGTCATTTAGCGAAACTCCTATGTCAAAATTACCATCCATTCAGGAGAATAGAATAACATGATTTTCAAGATGGCCACCATGGCAGACATGTTGGAGGTCTGATCAGCACCATTTTCATTAATGATCAACTACGTATCATAAAAAGTCTTTAAGTTAAAACCCCATGCTGATATAACCATCCATTCAGGAGAAGTAGCCATGGCAAGATTTTCCAGAGGGCCACTATAGTGGATATATTGGATGTCAGATCAGTGCCATTTTTATTTAGGACCAACCTGATATTATTAGGGAGGTTCTTTTTAGTGAAAACCCCATGTTACTATGGCCATCTGTTTAGGATAACAAGATTTGGCCCTCGTTTCAAAGGTTTGATCAGCACCATTTTTATTCAGTACCATCTAGACATCAGAAGTCTTTTATTGAAAACTCGATGTTGATATGATCATCTGTTCAGGAAAGTAGCAATAACAACAGTTTCACATTGCCCACTTGATGTTCAATCGGCACCATTTTCATTTAGGACCAACTAGACATAAGAAATTTTTCCGTGAAAACCCCATGTTGATATGCCCATCCTTAAAGGTGGAATATTGATAACAAGATTTTTCAAGATGGCCATATTGGATATCTGAGCAAAACCATTTTATCTAGGACTGACTAGACATCATAGGAAGTCTTTTAGTGAAAACTCCCCTTTTCAATTTGACCATCCATTAGAAGGATTTGGTTTGGTTTGGTTTGGTGTTTCATGGCACAGCAACACAAGCAGGTTATTTAGTGCCATTGCAACTGGAGTAAAGTGCCTTGCCCAAGGGCACCACAGTTGCTAACCCAGGCTGTTCCAATTGTAGGATTCAAACCTGCACACTTTCGGTCAGATTTCGACGCTCTAACCACTGAGCCACTGCAGCTCATCTGTTCATGAGTAGTCATAACAATATTTTCAATATGGCTGCTGTGGTGGATATACTGGATGTTTGTTAAGGACTATTTTCATTCAGGACCAACTTGGCATCACATTAAGTTTGTTAGTTAAAACCCCATGTCAACATGACCATCCATTCAGAAGCAGAAGCAGTAATAAGATTTTCATGATGACTGAGCAGTGATCATATCTGATGTCTGAGGACAGGTACCATTTTCATTCAGGACGATGTAAATATCATAAGAAATCTTGTAGTGTAAATCCCATTTTGATATCTTATCCGTTCAGGAGGAATAGTGACAACAAAATTTTCAAGATTTCCACCATGGTGTCCATGTTGGATATCTGAGGAGGACCAGTTTCATTTAAGACCAACTAGACCTCAAGATGAATGTGTGTGTGTTAAGTTTCATGGCAATCCTACCAGTAGTTTTGGAGTAGCAATAACAAACTTGTGCTAATTGACAAATGACAGGTCAATGCATAACTCTTCTGGTCTATGCCCAGTTGATCTAACAAGTGTTCCATGGAACAGTGTCTTGCCTGCAACTGCATGTTGATGTTAAAGAGTGATACCTATATCTCACCATGCTAATGAAATTAGACAGAAATACTTGTTTCCAAACTCTTTCATGGTTTACTGACCATTAGTGATGACCCTGCACCTGATGATACAATAAATGTTTACAGCAGAGACAGCCATGAGTTTTCTCAATGCAATATCAATCTCACACTCCTACATCACAAGCATGTGGAATACTTTGGATTTTTTCAAAGTGGCTTCATGTGTCACCCAATCTAACAACTGGTCTAAGTGTTTGAAAAAGTCAAAGCCACTCAGACAAGTTTAAATACTTACGACTTCAGTGTCTTTGGCGAGTTACATTGTTTATGTGAAACACTGCTTACAGAAAATTTGAGACAAAAACTTGTTTTGAATCAGACAACACCATCTATTTTTGCCACTAATTTTGCTTTAAATAATGTATTGCACCAAAACACTAAAGTCACTTATTTATCTCAGTTGTTTTCTTTTTGTCTGAATGATTCTTATCTTTAAAACACTTTGACCACTTGTTTCATCAACTGAGAAGTGAAGCTAATGCTGAAAAACCCAGTAATCCAAATGCCCATAACATAGGATGGCACAATTACAAACTATTCAACCACAAGTTGATGCCATAAAGGTAAAATTGATGGGTCTACTCTGTGCATCTTTGTGGATTTTATATCTCATTGAAAAGATGCATGAAATGCACTATAACATACAAAACTTCAATACATGGTGATCTTATTTGTTTTCAGTTTACTATCTGCTGGACATGTTGGTAGAAAGATATGAATTTGAATATAATACGCTGTAAAATCTACACATACCTAAATCTACAAATGAGACATTCAAATCTAACCCAATTTGTGGTTAACATGAGGTGTTGATTGTTAAAACAGTCAGCATGTATAGCAAGCAATAATAAGAACATGGTAATAAATAAGTCGAAGAGAAGATAGCAAGAAAAAATACTGGGAAAACAAATACAATTGGCTAAAATATTACAGAAAAAAGGATGTCATGTTGTAGATTTTTAGTGATGTGTACAGCATTTGCAAAAATAATGCAAGGATCAATGAAACTTAGTAAGGATCAGTCAACATTTTATTATGGTGATCCTGTGAAATAGGGGGCAAAATCCTCATTTTTAGCCCCCTAATAAAATGTAAATTTGTTTTTCTTTTTTTTTGTTTTGTTTTTTTTTTTGGGGGGGGGGGGGAAATGTAATTGAAGCTATAACTTATATTTTTATATGATTATAAAAAAAGAATAAAATCTGATATAATACAAATTTAAAAGATAATATCTTGATGTATGTCAGGTGAATTTAGCATATTTTGAAAATACCTGGAGCATCCCCATATGAGCACAATCCTTCTGGTACAACAGCCTGGTAACTGTGGCCAACTTGAATTGTCTGCAGGAAAACAAAATTTCATTTACAGTTTCATCTGTAATATTTTACATATTACAACTGACTTTGAATTCCTTCAATAGCAGCATAAATTAGAAAAGATAATGCAAATTCCTTTCCTACTGTCTTACTAGAATCAATCTTGAAATGCTTTCAAAAAGAGGGAAAGTTTGATAATAATGCAGTAGCATGAAATCATGCTGTATATTTTCTTCTCAAGTTTGCTTGAATTTTTTTTCAATTTGACTTATTAATTATCAGTAAGAAGTTCCTACTATGTACACAGGCAGCAACTATCCAATATTTTCTTAGATAGGACAGCCAATATTGTACAATTGTGCACCACTGCTTGTGCTGCTGAAGAAAGAAACAAGATGGCTGTGATAATTTGGCTTCAGGGACATTCTGCTTCAAATATTCACTTCAGACATTACTATAAATCATTTTGCTGTATTTCATGAGTATTGGGGATCTGTGATCCATCTGCAATTCAACAAACATTTCCCCATCGTTAAAGAAGACGAAATCAATGTTCACCGTGCTTCATCTGCCATTTCCACTGACTGATTTACCAATAGTGATACCTGAACTATACTTTGGGAAGTTCAAACAAAAATGTATCCCAGTCTGGCCATAAGACAAGGTATCTGAATAAATGCAATGTGTGATAAAATGAAGGATTAGACTCTGTTTTCCCCCCAAATAATTAAATGGATTAAAAATGAAACACTTAATAGAAATAAGGAAAATATTAGCAAAATTCAAGGGTCTGATAAGGTTTTTCAAGACCAGACATCAAATTCAAGGGTTTTTCAAGACCTGTGCAAAACATGCTTTGGGAAAGCAACTATTACATTTTTTTTTTTACAATCTTTAAGAAGTTACTGGTCTGCTCTGAAAACTGCTAGTTTTGGTCTGGTGGCAATTTCAAACTCTGTACCTTTGATACTTTAGACAGCCTTAAAAATGGGCTCGAATGTTAGGATTATGTTTATTGTATGATGCATAATAAACAAGTTATGTTTGTATAGGGAAATAGTGTGCACTTGTCAAAAGTGATATTGTGCTCCAAAATCAGACAATATCATTTGACTTTTTCACAATATTTCCCTGTACAGGCACAATAACCTACAAATATTGTTTTAAATATACACGGAGATGCAAAATATAAAAAATAAACAAAGTTTGTTAAAGTTTTGTTAGATATTTCCAGTGATCTGCATGTAAGCTATAGAGGCAGACTTCTGATTCTAAGAGGCAAGATGCCCTCCATTTCTACCATATTTATCAGTGTGTAAAGTGTACCCAAATATGAACAGAACAAAAACAGATCTGCCATCACACATAATTTGCTGGCAGAACATAGTCTATGCTCTTGTTCTATGATCAATTTAAAGTGAACTACGATATTCCTCACAGTGGGTTACCTCCCCTAACAGCTTGGTAATGCCACTGCCACCACAAGTTGAAATCTGCTAGAAACTTGCAGAAAGACTTTTTTCTCAATTTAACCTAGGTTTCGAAAGAATCTGCCAAAAGCAATGGATAATATCAAAAATGTAACTCTAAAGCTAGCAGATTTAGTGATGTCATAGTAAATTTATCTTTTTGTAAAAAATTTATCACTAAAATAACAGAAATGATGTTTCAAAATGAGACTGACCCCTGGGTCAAACAGTTTGTGCAGGCAGTGGTGTTGTTTATGACATCATCTGGGGAGCAGTTTGGCGAACTAGCTGGAGCACTGCATGGGATCTCCAATATCTTCCGCCGAATCTAAGTGCAAAGTTTGAGTTACTAACACAGTTTACCAGAACAAGAGTCATCTAATGATGCAATAACCTTCAGTCTCCCCACTTATGTATTAAAGACTCCTACTGAAAGTACCCTAGGGTCCAGCACTCTCATTTTATATACTACTTATGCTAGAATTCTATGGTCCAGCACTCTCATTTTATCTACTACTTATTCTACACTTAGTTTCAATGGTAACATAAAAAATACTTAATGTGGAAAATTCTATTATTAAAAGGTACCTCTAAGCAACTCGCTTGGTACATGTACCAAATTTGGTTGAAAGACCTTGAACAGTTGGGGATTTATGCTTCAGAAATGAACATGTTTACAGACATACAGACAGATAGATATAGGGATAGCTATATTTCTCCATATTACATACCAGGGGGATAAAATATAGTGTTCTTCCGATCCTGCTTTTACTGACAGATGGTACATGGAAGTTTACAACAATTACACTAATCATGGTAGATTGAAGGGAAATGTTTAAATAAAACTTGTGGACTGTCTAAAAAACCTTTGCTATTTCTATCTTAGTTCATCATTATGCAGTCCCATCAATTATCATATACTTGTAATTGAAACAAGTAGACTGAGTCATTTATATCCAATATCCCCACCCCTGTTTTATGATTTCTCAATAGCAAACGGCATGTCTAGATTACTGGTGATATATATATATATATATATATATATATATATATATAAAGTGTCACAGGGATGTATTGAACGGTTTTGGAGTTTTGTTCCAGAAACAACAATATGAGTGACAGATTGATGGATGGATAGTCTAATGAACAAGAATGTAAAAAACAGAAGAATGCACATTCTGACCACTAGTCAAATATGTGTATAAAATTTCACTGAGATATCTTGAATGATTTTAGTTTGACTATGAAAACTAAAATGTGAATGATGGATAGATAGATGAAGAGACATGTGGACAAAAAAAATGTGAAAAATACTGAAACTGAAGAATTGTGAAATCAAAAGGCACACTGACATCACTAACCTAATAAATGTACCAAATTTCTCAGAGATATCTTAAATGGTTTGGGAGTTTTGCCTCGGAATGAAAATGTGGATCATGGAGCGATGGATTGAAAAACAAATGGACAAAAAACAGCAAAACTATTGAAACTGAAGAACTGTGAGGAGAAAAAAACAAATCTAGACCAGTAGTCTAATATCTATACCAAGTTTCACAACGATATCTTGAACGCTTTTGGAGTTATATGCTGGAAATGAATGTACGATGGATGGATGAACAAATAGAAAGCAATCAAAATATTGCAATTGAAGAATTGTGAATAGCAAAAGGCAGATCTGTTCCACTAGATGTTCCAAATTGTATAGTCATATCTTAAACAATTTTGGATGTTTTCCCCAGAAACAAAAGTCTGGATACTGAATGGATAGATGGACAGATAAATGGACAAAAGAATTAAAAATACTGAAATTACAGAACTGTAAATAGCAAAGGGCACATATCTTTAATATGTGTACCAACTTTCAATGAGATATCTTGAATGATATTGGAGTTCTGTTCCAGAAAAGAAAGTGTGATGCTGACCTGCCAACCCTAAAAAGACCTTCTTAATAAGGCAGTCCATATTTTTCCTTAAGTTAAACCAATTTTCTGTAAGGTGTAACAAAATATTATGTAACGCTATTTTCAACTAGGAAAACATGCATTTGAAAAGTTTATAAGTGTGGTCTGATGCAGCAATGGCAACATTATGTTCAACTAAAATGTTTGTATAATACACTTTGGCCCTAGTGATCTCCAGTTCAGATTCAGAAACAGCAATTGCAAATCCCATGGAGGTGAATTACTTCTTGCTAATCCCTCAACTCAATGTAATTTTTATGTTTGTTTCTTTTTTACAATACATGTGGCGGCAGCAATCACCTCTTCTGCTCAAATGGACACAACAATAAATGTAACTTTCGCCTTTCCCTCTTTTCCCCAAGCACGATCGAGTATCTGAATATTGTGTTTATACTTTTGTGCCAATTGTTTCGAACTTTTAAGAGGCTGATTAGCCCCTTGAACTTCAACATGTCTTCAGTGCAAGGTGATATTTCCCAAATATGCAAAAACTTGATAATATAGGCAGATTACATAAACATGGGTACATCTGAGCATCTGAGGTACCCCTGTAAAGTTAGTTTGGTTCCTGACCAACTCCACTGAGTCTAAAACACGAATCCAGACCAATCCCAGACATATCGATCCAGATTTTACTGCAATGATCATATTTGTGTATTTTTTGCTGTTGTTCCACAAGTTCATACATTAAGGGTAGTTACAATAAGCCTTATGGTAAAATCATAAGTGTTGGCAAGTCTTGTGATGGATGGCTGAATGAATGAACAAATTTATTCAAATGTTCAAAATATTTCTACTGAAGAATTGTAAATAGCAAAAAGCACATCTACACCACTAGTCTAATATTTTTACCAAATTTCATAGATATATCTTAAAAGGTTTTGGAGTTTTGCTCCAGAAATGAAAATGTGTGAATAATGGATGGATGGACAAATGAATGAAAACCAAAAAAATATTGTGAATTGCCAAAGGCACTTTCTGGATAACAATATGTGTACCAAGTTTCATAGAGATATCTTGGTCATTGATGTGACCAATATCAGTTTTTCTCCAGAGCTTGTGGTTGCATCTTTGGGAGAAAAAATGATGTAACTGATATTAGTCACTGCATTTTCCATGACACACATGTAATCTTAAGAGTGATTTAGGTAATGCAATGTTATTGGTAACAAAAGCGCTTTATTTGCAAACTAACTGTTGCTAAAGCACTTTGATGACAAGGTCATAGATTGACCACATGATGAAAATGAACTGTTGGATTGACTTAATTTGAACTTGCTCTGAACATTTTACTGTAAATATGTCAAAACCAATGAAGCAACAGCAACAGACTGTTTTTTTCATCTTCCCCAGAAAATCAATCCGAATAAACAGCCTCAGAACAAAAACCATGCTATTCATTTTTCAGAAAATATGCATGTATGTAGTACACGATCCTGTCACCAACAACGGGCCACGGTGACCGAAAGGGTTCTGCTCTCACCTCAACACAACAGTGACTATATGGTGCCAGCTAAAGGTAAAAGTTTGATTTTCAGGAGATGCTGAGGATGATATGACTGAGAGTCAATGTAAACCTGCACAAATGTCAAGCCGCTGAACAAGATTCCTGAATAAAGTGGCTTCAAAAATACTCATGGCTGTCATATTAGGACTGGGATATGTATTGTACTATTTGTGAATCTGAGGGGAAAGATAACTTTTTTACTTCTGGTCGTAAAAACTTTCAACACTTGACCTTGGTTACACATGTTAAATCTAATTAACATAAAGTTGCCCCTGAATCAGAGACTCTCCATAATAAAAGCACACTGAGGCTCTTCTTGAAAGAAAGAAGAGGTTGTTAACTGTGCAATGAGAACAGTTTACAGGCTAGGTAAAGAGCAGGTTCCTAAAATTAAGTACAAAATATTATTGAATCTGTAAAAGCTCCAAGGGTAAAAGAAAAATTCCCGATGTATTGCTTGTAAACATAACACAGCTAGATTATGAATTCTACAGATAAATACTTGCAGGATCTTCTACAAATTATGTTTTTGATCGAATTACTTTTTTCCAATCTTCATTTTCCACTGGCTCATAATCTTCATCATCCTCTGAGCTTTCATCTTCACTTCCTGGCTGGCTGCTGGCTGTAATCACAAAGGAAACAGTCAAATACAAAGATGAGAGAATAAACATTAAAGTACACAATTTTCACAAGTATAAAGGAAACAGATTTTCAAGAATTCTGTTCATTCATGTCATTACTGACATTGCCATAAAACAATAATATTAATCAATAATTAACTTTAACCCTTCCATGACTTAATATGCTATATATATAAACAACTTCATGCTGCTAAAATAATGATTTACCGTATATACTCAAGCATAATCCGGGTCCAAATGCAAACAACATAGACCCTGATCTGCCGTCGCATAAGGCGCCAGCAGATCAGGGTCTATGTTGTTACATGCCTGTACAAAGTTAGCCCTCCTCCCCAGACTGGTAGATGCTATGAAACCCATTCTATATGTATATGTATATGCTTTTCTATGTATTGATGCCGATACCAACACCTACACCACAGATAGTACAATAGCCCTCCTCTTCTTTGTAGAGGTGAGCAAATAAAGACAGTATGCAACTGCAGTTCAATTTCATAGTGGTTTTCTGACTCAACAGAGCACACAATGCAACAAAAACAAAATGCTATGAGCTAAAAATTTAGAATATTTTAGTTTTCAGACACCAGTACTGATTTGTTCCATGATGATATTTTAAACATAAGTTTGTCCATTACAGATACGCAATCTGTTCAAATTTCTTCATAGAGCAAACCTGTGCTCATATCTATTTCCAAGTCTGAAGTAGCTAAACTGAGCATATATTCTCATATTTCCAATTATATACCAATCCATGTGCAATGGTCGATTTAATTTCATGCACTAGAAATCCATAAACAAAATGACTGTAAAACAGTCAGATTTGTAAACTGAATGGCACATTAACACAGTCTTGAAATTTATACATTTTTGTATTTTTAAAATGGGTGCGGAAAGTAATTATTCAATACTGTCCTTTATTATGAAAAGAACTTTTAGATTCTCTTTATGTGACAAAGGTATTGGTTCATTTAAAATTTACGATGAAAGTAATTTGTGGTTGAAATATATCCAATATGAAGGTAGCTGCTACGATAAATTCAAGAAAACTGAAGTCTTACATCTCAGCAACCTTGCAGTGTGCGAAGAGGAGACACTGTTCAGCAGATCATTCACAGAGGTTTCCTTATCTTCATCTTGATCACTGTTTTGCAAAAGATCACGAGCAATTTCATCTTTGTCCAGGGTAAGATCATGGCTACTCAGAATTTCCTCCTCACTGCTGGACCGAGTATCATTCCCATGTGACTCTATAGATCCAGATCGTGAACTTGACCCTACGCTAGCAACTCCTTCTACACTACCATTTCCACTATAACCATACACTGCAAGCAGTTCTTCTATGGGCATTTCTCCCTCCTGTTAAAGTAGAATATGAACTTAATATTTTCATCATGACACAAATGGAACAGAAAGAAAATGTTGGGTGAATCATCCATCTTACTTATTTGGATGATTTAATCAGCTTAATTTATAGTGAATGCAATTTAATTCTTAACTTCTGAAGGCATGTTCAGGTCTTTAATTCAACATTATATATTGGTTGTGCATATTCTACACCTATTTCCACACGCACACTGTGGCAGCCAGCAATTTTTCGTCATTTACTTTTACAGGAATCGCCGCCTACAACTCCTCATTCGCTAAAAAATTCTTGTAAAAGGTTTTATAATTCGTCACTATATTCAATCGGAGATGATTCATCCAGTTAAGATTAGCATCTTCCATTTGATATAGATTAGTGCAAGTCTAGAAGATACTTGCTCTCTCCAATTCAGGCATTTTTGGCAGTAACTGCCTGACAACTGATTCAATCTCTGGCAGAGAGAAACATAAATGTTCAGTCTCATTCATTCGCACCCAAATGATCATGATCAGGAGTGGTGATTATGTGCCAGCAATGAAGCCAAGAAGCACACACACACACACAACTCCCGCTAAAAATAGATTGTAACAAATTGTGCGAGTTTTATGAATTATGCAGAATGGAGAGGGGGGGGGGGGGCAGCATGAAACTGTTACAGATGCTGACAGATGCAACATATACAAATGATACAACATATATAAATGATACCTGTGATGATCGATATGTCAAACATTTTACTTAAATAAATAAGTAGTCTTTTGGGAGGTTAAACTAATTTTAATTATGTAATACTTATAAACTATTATTGCATTGCTAGTCCAAGGAGATTGTTCCCTCCTCTAATTAGTAACTGGCGGTCTAGAATAAACTAGTGGGCCTGTTATCGCTCACATAACTTAACAGTTGACAGTTTCACTACAAAGGCTTAGGTAGTAGTGTAAGAACACGTGCTCCATAAACTGTCTTCCAAACTTTATATTATGTTGATTTTACCTATTTTAATATATCCTGATAAAATTTCTTTCTACAGATGAAGACACAATTAATATGCATAGTCTCTTGCTCATAATCAAAGATGTAGATAGTAATAAACTGAACTGATAAAAAATATGGCTTCAAGAGTGTTAAGAAACCCAGTCAATCAGAAGCACGATCTTCTTATCAGTATGCATCGATCTCACCCATGACTGAAACAATCTAAGATCCTGGTGACAGAAGCATATATTCTGAATTTGATCAAAATCCGATCACAAAGATGGCTTTCCAAGTGATAACAAGTTCAGCCATCAGACACAAGGTCAACTCATTAATACTTGTGCATCTCACTCAATTCTGAACTTATACAAGGTCTTGATGATATAAGAATACATTCCAAGTTTGCTCAAAATCAGATCAGAAATATGGCCTCCACTGTGGTAACAATCTCAGCCAATCTGATGCAAGATTATCTCATTAATATTTGTGGATATTGCTCATTATTGACCCCATCCAAGATCCTGATGATATAATCTTATATTTTGAATTTCATCAAAATCAGGTCAAAAGTATAGCTTTGAGATGGGTCACGAGCTCAGCAAATCAGATGCAAGATCATCTCATTAGTATGTGTGGATTTAATGCAGTACTGAACTCATCAGAGATAAGCTTATATTCCAAGTTTGATCAAAACTGGACTAGAAATATGGCCTTCAGAGTGGTTACAAGCTCATCCAATTGGATGAAATATTACCTCATTAATATGCATGGATCTTGCTCATTATCGAATCCATCCAAGATCTCGATGATATAAACCCAATGATATAAACCCATATTGCAAGCTTGATCAAAATTTGATCAGAATATGGCTTCCAGAGAAGTAACAAGTTCAGCCAATTAGTTGCAAGATCAGCTAATTAATATGAATGGATCTTGATCATTACTGAATTTGTTCGAGAACTTAATGATACAAGCATAAATTCCAAGTTTGATCAAAATCGGATCAGAAATATGGCCTCCAGAGTGGTAACAAGGTTAACCAATCAAGTGCAAGATCACCTCATTAGCATGCATGGATCTTGCTCATTACTAAACTTGTCAGAGATTTTGATGATATCAACCCGTATTCCAAGTATGATTGAAATTGGATCAGAAATAATGACTCCAGAGTGGTAACAAGCAATTGTTAACAGATGGATTAAGATACCCAAAGGATGCAGGGTCATACCATAAGCTCACTTGGCCTATTATGGCCAAGTCAGCTAATAACAAGATGATCCCAGTCTGATACCTCAGTCCACTTCCAACAAATCAGACAATCATCCTCCTTTGACTCTGACCAAGACTGAAAGGATATAACAGCAGGGAAGAAGAAAGGAATTGGACAATAATAGCAGGTAAGTATTACATAATTAAAATTACTTGTACACCCCCTTACATTTTAATAGCAGTAATACATGCTATTATTACATTGCTGAATTTGCCAGTCTCCTAAGCTAAGCTGTCAAGTGAACTTACCAATGTTGTCAGTAGGATGCCCTACTGCAGGATGGTTTGACAACTTCTTGGGCTGATACAAATGGGCCCAAAGCATAAATACCCATACACTGGTGTGACATCATTTAAAGGTAAAATGACAAGATAGCTGAGTGAGATCACCAGAAGGCAGCTTTCATTACATCATCCAAAGAGGAATGATTAAAAAAGGACCAAGATGTAGCAATAGCCCTGACCTCATGGGCTTAGATTTTCATGAAAAAGATATTTCTCTCAGTGAGAGATTGAAAAGCCCTTGTAATACTCTTAACAATCCACCTTTAGATGGTGTCTGCCAAAAAAGACAGTTATGACCCTTTCTTTTCTCTTTTGATTTGGACAGAATCATAAGGCTCTAATTATAATTGGGCAAAGGAGTCTATCTTGATCATGACTGAGACTGGGGATTTCAATAGGAACAAACTACTGAAGGTAACTGATTTTTGGCCAGAAATCCTGGTTGGCAAAGAATAGGGATCGAATCATAGTTACAACTAAAACCTAAACAACCTTTTTCCACTGACAAAGCATGAATTTCATTCCTTCTCCTCAATGAAGCTAGATGAAGCTAGGGAGAGGAATAAGACTGTTTTAAGGGTTAAGTTCTCAAAAGAAGCTTCATGCAAAGGTTCATAAGGAGGTTTAGGTAACAACCAAAAAACACACGAGAGGTTACACCTCAGCATTGATAAACACGAGACTGGATTCTGAATGATGTGGATCAACACTTTAGTCAGTCGACACTATAGTTGAGCCCTTAGAGAAATTAAGAGCATTAGAGAGGACTGCTCTACAGCCCCTAAAGGTGGATACTGCGCAATCTTTATCGTTGAGCAGAAAAAGAAGAAAATCTGCAACTGTGATTAAAGTTGACCATATAGGATCTGCTACTGCACCAATTACAGAAAATTCTCCACTTAAAACTTGCTGTCAATTGCTATCTGGCCTGAGCGATGCATTTGGCAACCTTGCTCGAAAACTGGTCCTGGCAGATATATCATTTGATATGATGTGAAGGTGGCAACTCTGAGGACTGCTGTGAAGATGGGACCTTCTTGCTGCGACAGCAGAACCCTCCTCAGTGGTAGATTCTTGATATTGTCGACTGCAGATCAAAATCATTGAACCAAGATCACTGGAGCCACAGGGGAGCCATTAGTATCACAATCCTGTCCAACATAGGTTCCAGACTTCCAAGCAATGAGAAGAGGCATGAGTGCCTCCTTGATGTCCTAGGTATACTACAACCGACATGTTGTCCATAGCAACCATGATGCAGCAATGTCTTATGCGGTGGATCCACCCCTGAAGTGCTAGAAAAAATCAGCATATCTAGATTGTTGATATGAAGGGAAAACTCTTTTCAAAACCATGGGCCCTGCAGGACAACTCCATCTGGCTCTAGATGAGCACCCCAGCTTGAATTTGAGGCATCGGTGTGAAGGAATGAGTGAGGTTCTGGAGCGTGAAATGGAACTCTGATCAAAAACCTGTCCTAATTTTTCCACCAACTTAGATGGTGATAAAACTTGGATCCTGAGGAGATCTGAGCAGGTTGGGGTTTCTTGTGAGGTTTCCAGTTTGAACTGGTGGTGCCACATATGAAACCTTCCTAGGGAAACTGAATCTGCTGCTGCATTCAAAGTGCCCAGGAGAGAGAGAGGTAGAGATGACAAGATAATGAAGTCTTCTCAATGACATCCAGACTTGCTCAGAGAGTGAATATTTGTGAAATTCTGTTGGGAGGAACACAGACTGTTCTGAGACAGGCAAGAAAATTCATCCCCATGTAAACAAAATTCTGAGAAGGGATCCAATCCAACTTCTTCTGCTTGTGAATTAGACCAAGACAAGTCACCATCTCCCAATGGAGACACAGATCCCTCAGTAGGGTATGTCTGAGGACATTGTGTATCAACCAGATGTCAAAGTACTGAAGGATGGGAACCTCTAAGAAACTTAAACAAGCCACAATTGCACCCATCACCCTAGTGAAGGCCCTGGTAGCAGAAGCTTGGCTGAAAGGAACATCCCAAATGGATGATCTCCTGTCCCAGGCAAAACTGCAAGAATTTCCTGTGGGCTGATAAGATATGTAAAGATAAGCATCCTGGAAATCTATGGAGACCACACAGTTGTTGAACTGATGGCATTCCTGATTAAGTCAGTTGCCTCCATGTTGAACCGCTCTTCCATAACGAATTTATTCCAAGAGGAAAGATCAATGAGGTGTTGAAACTTTCCACCTCTCTTTTAAACTAAGAAGATCAAGGAAGAAGATCCTTGACTTTGTATCTTCTTCACCCTCTCAACTGCACCCTTCCTTACAAGGGTGTACACTTGTTCCCACAGAGATACCAGTTGGAACTGGTGGAGCATAATGGGGTCCTTGAAACAGGTGGAGGGTCTGGAAGCAAAGCTGGTAACCCTCTCTTATTGTGGAAAGAACCCACACATCATCTAAGATGTCCAACCAATTCTCTGAATAAAGGCTTAATCTGGCACCTGCTAGGACAATGGGATGAGAGGGAATTGGCAGTAGAGGACATGATACAAGAGGAATGATAGATTCTCTCCTTAGGGAGGGGTCCATAGATTTATCCCCTGGGTCCTCTAGCCTCCTAGTCATGCGAGACAAAATGGGCAATGACCAGTCAGATGATATAGACCTTGCTGGGAAGGCTTTGCTTGTGAAAATTTACTCTGATGAATGAAATCTCCTTGATTTAATTCCAGGTCTACTTGAGCAAGATTATGACCACGCTTATCTTACATTGGGAAGATGGGACTTGATATTGGGGGCTGGCAACTTCCCTACACCAGCAAGAAGGTGTGAAACAGTTCTCTGATGTATCGATGCATTGACCGTTTTGCTGCACACATTGATACCAAAGGTGGTGAATCAATACAAAATAAGACTTACCAAATAAAAGTTACTTTTAATCTTCAAATACCATGAATAATTCTAAGTCATTTGCTTTTTTATTTCTTTACATGTATTGATATGTACCATATCATAGGTTGTGTATTACAATACATATTGATACATGAAACTGGACTATTGTTTCAGCCCTACCGGGAAGTGCTAGGATCCCTCGCTCTCGAGAGCTGGAACTTCCTACCAAGTATGAAAGATCCCCCTCTTAGCGTTTGGGAAACTTCTTACCCCTGACACCTCTCTTACAGAAGCTGGCGACTTCCCTACTTTGAGAAGTGCTACAGACCACTCCTGGGAACAGAGGATGTCCTCTTGACATGAAAAGGATGAAGCAGCTCCCTTCTTAATGGCCCTATAGGCCCAGCTACCTTCCCAAACTGCATTGAACCAAAAACAACAAATAGGGCAGCAGTCAATGCATACACACACTGTGCTCACCTTTGGGTGGGATGGGTGGAGTGCTGGGTGGTGATGTCCCGTGTTGCCTTTTTATGCCTACATTTACTAACACTTTGAGGAATTATAGAAGGCTGAAAAGAATATAAGAAATAAAACAATAAATAAGAAGAAGAATTCGGTAGGACTTACCTGACACTGTTTACTATTAAACACAAACACCACTTTGCTAGCAATGTACTCAAAACCCTCAAATGAATGAAAAGGGACACAGAAAAATGAAAATAAAGCAAGGACCATGGAGAAAATAACAAATACAACACAAATAAGATATGATTGACAGCAGAATTACCAAAAGAACAACGTAAATGATGAAGAGTTGAGTGCCCATGAGAAACATGTAGAAATGCATGGAGTCAAAGGAAAAGAAGGGTGATATTTTAATTGTCAGAAGTGGACAGAGGTATCAGACTGGGATCATGTTTTTTTTTTTTTTATTCTTGACTGGAGGAGGGAATAATCTCCCTGGACTAGAGATAAATGTGAGGAAAAGATATAGCAACACAATAATAGCAGGTATTGTATTACTGCTATTAAAACAACAGATAAAAGCACAAGAACATACAAAACAAGATGAACACAACACACATGATGTGAAATATATTAAGCATATATTGAAAGTGAATCTACATCCTCCAAGTCTTTTAGAAACAAATCTGTAATTTGTAATAACAGTTTCAGCACATGTACAGTATTATAGAGTAACAGTATGTTCTATCCAGGGCCTTGTCCACACCACAATACATAGACAAACCATGCTGCTATGTTCTTCTCTTTTCAAGTTGATTATTTGTAATGTTGATTTTAAGTGTGCATTATTATAAAAACTCAATTATGCTGATTTTACGTATAATTCTAAAACCTGGCAACTTGCATTTTCCCATGCTTCTTTGTTCAGATTAATATTTGTTCAGATTTTTAATCAGCTAAGTAGCTGCTTGGCTCATGAAAAATTTTCCCAAGCACTTGTCCCTGGGACAACTGAGCTGCAGCAGTTACTCGTCCCAGTCCTAACCGTACTCAACACAGTACACTTCTCCACTACACTGCTTAGGCTTTTAATAAAGAACCACAGGTACCTGATGTAAGTTTGATACTAAAATGGGTAAAAACCATGAAAATATTAAGTTCTAATACATGAACTTTGGATCTATTCAATAAACATATAATTAGAGACAAGGTTTGTAACTCAAGAAATTGCAGTTGCAGACATACCCCTTGATTTCTTAGTGGTATTTGTGTTTACAGTGACACCTTTCAGTAATCTAGAAGTAATTTTAATGTCAAGAAATTTGCCTTTTCAACAAGCTATCACACATCTTTATGAACTAGATACGGGAGAAGTTAAGAAATAGAGAATGTCAAAATTTTATGATTTTCATCTGGTCACACATTGTTACGTTTGCCTCAGATCACCGGTATTTTCAAGACTGTGCAGCTTTATGAATACATTGTCATGCCAAAGCAAAGATGCTGACAGATATTTATACAAGTATGTAATTACTTTTCACAAGAAATAAAACTAGCATGTGAAAGAAGAATTCCAACTGTCTCATTTTCCACCAACTTCAGTACCAAATGTTCCATTTTGGTCAAACCTGCATTCTAGACAGCTACTCAAGGGCGCCATAAAAGGGAAGATTGCTGATTGGCCAAAAGAATTAGAAAATGTTAGTTCAGGACTCCAATTAAATTTCAACCAAATAGCTGTTGTCTCAACATTATGTACTTTATAAATCTATTACAACAGGATGCATTATGTTAACGTTGGTGGGAATCAGTGGAAACACTTAAGATATTTATTTCAAATGTAAGCTAGCAACATTTTTCTTGTGAAAAGAAACTACATACTTATAGAAATATCTGTCAGCATATTCCCTTTGACATGAATATGTATCAATAAAGCTTCAGTCTTGTAAATACTGGTGACCTGTGCAAGTGTAACATTGCTTGACCATATTAATTAATACAAAAAATTTGACTTTTTTTCTGTCTCTTAACTTCTCAGAGGTCTTACTCAAAGAGATATATGATTACTCACTGTAAGGGAATCCTTTTCCACCTCAAAATGATTCCTAAATTACTGAAAAGTGTCACTGCAATTGTGAATACCATTAAGAAATCTTGGGCAAGGTGTGAAACTGCAGCATAATATGTTCATGATTTTTACCCATTGTAATAACAAGCTTACATAGGGTAACTGTGTGTAAAAAATGAAACCAGCTTCCTTGGCAACATGTTCCAGACTGACAACAAGTAGGCAAAATAGGTAAAAGTTATCTATAATTGATGCATGCTAAATGTTCTATAATTGACGTATGCTAAATGTTAAGCGATGTTGAACTTCTGCGCTTCTAAAGGGTAGAAAATGCACTCAGATTTATTCTCAAGGTGTGAATCTGCATCTACTCAGCCCAGGGATGAGTTAGTATGAAGTAAAGTTTAACTCAGCCCAGTCAATTTGTAACCAATCAGGACAAATGTGAATATACTGGAATGGTCAATTATGAATATCCTTAAACCTGATGATTCTGCAAGATAAATATTTTCCCTATTAATAGGATGAACCCATAAGATCACCAGCATCCCCCACCCCCAGACACACACACAATATGAATTCTCATTACGAGTTTAAAACAATTTTAAAAAAATAATAATTCATAAATATTTAATTAGCGAATTTCTCTCATCAAGGAGTGACAATCCAACTTGATGAGTTGATACATCCACACCATTTCAATTTCTGGGGACTTTGTCACCCTGACCCCCCCCCCACACACAACTAGGGGCATGATCTCTCCCCCCCCCCCCCCCCCCGCTACTTTCTCAACTTGTCCTGTTTTTTTCTTATTGAAACTCCTCTCACATGCACACACATTCCCTCTCCACTCCATCCATACACACATGTACAGGATATCTGAAAACTGCTGGTATCTAGTCTTACTTTTTCAAGCGCATCAATTTCTGCATTGGCATCTTCCCCACTGAGTTGCTCTTCTTCCTCTAAAGTACGCTCATCATCATAGTCATGGATAAGCATTTCAGCTGATGGATCAAAGTCCCTATCAGTATCTGGGGGGAAAAAAACCCACAAAAATGTTCACATCTTAAATGTACAGGTTAACACAGATCCCATGGCACATATGGATTCTGCAAAAAAGTAAATATCAATGCAACAAAACATGGACTGGTCCAGAAACAGGATTCTGGATTCTGGGTTACCATGCATTTAAGTCAGGTAGCCCAGTAGGCTACTGTATATAATGAAATGTTCTATATTTATTTAAATCTACAATCAAACTTGTCCAAATGGTCACCTTTATGTAGCTGTCACCTGGTCACAATGACCATTCTAATTTACCCCCTGCAAATTCCTATATAAATGTCATGTGTGTAAAGGTCACCTGCTTTCTGCTGTCAGCAGCCAGGTGTTTCCTGACAAAAAAGTGGCTTCTCCCTGCCTTAACTGGTCACTGGAGCACTGGATTGTATTAACAGTGAATGCTCAGTTTTATGAAAACTAAAGTTTTGCTTCATGAGGAATGCATTGTTTAGATAAAGGAATATCATGTAAATTGATGTGCAAAAATTTCTTTTCTCGCTTGTACTCATTGTACTCCAGTCACATTGTCATATGTGTTAATATGTCAAATTCAAAAGCGAGGCAGGTTTTATCATTAGGGTAGAGGGTTGAAGGAATTCGTTTGCTGGATGCTGGGAAAAGTAGTGGTGTTACAGCAGCAGAAATGGAGGTCGCCTTTTATGCCAGTGTGACAGGTATAGTTCAATATTTTCATCTGCTTGCCTGTGAATTAAAGCTATCTCTGATGAAAAAGTTCATCTTTGAGAAGAGATATGAGTTACATCCCTTTTCATTAGTTTCAGGCATCATTCAATATTTAAAATTGGTCTGTAAAGGCAGGTGAAGTTTCCATTCATGGGTCACAAAGAACAGCCATATATGGCTTCTTTGATTTCCTATTCATTAAAGGCCTCTCACATAAGCTCTGTCTTTTGATCTCGGCAAATCATAGAGGCAGTCCTCTGCTGCACATACATATGTAAGCTGTCAATCTGTAGTGAAAGTAGTGTTTTGTCATGGTGCACAAAACAAACTAAGATCAGTGATGATTTAATTCATAGGATGGATTAAAGCAGGCATGTGCAACCAATGGCCTGCTCACTGATTTTATCTGCTTATTTACATCATAGGGTGTGGCTTTAAAAATCACTTATCCAGCTCACTCCCTAGAGGAAGTTGCACATGCCTGGAATAAAGTGAGCTGGAGACAGTAATCTTGTGTGGATAAATTTGGGAGAGAGCAACATATATGCATATTTTATGATTTTGCTGAATAATGCACATAAAACAATCTTGACAAGGTAATAATAATACATGTAATATTAATAATAATAATAATAATGATATTTAGTGCATGGTATTTGTTCCAAAACCAATTTTGAAAGGTTAACCCGTATATAGAGGTTACCTGTGTACAAAGGCCAGTTTTTCGTTTTTTCATAGGTGGCCGCTATTGACAGGTTTGACTATACCTACAAAAATACTTTACAAAGTATTATAGTTGATAATGACACATGAGAAAGTAAAAGTCAAAGGATAGTCTTGAGCTAAAAGTTTGATATTCAAGTGCTTTTTGTGCACTCTTTGAGCTAATATCTTATTTGGAACTTTTTCGGGCCCTGTGCATTACACATCATTTCTAAGTTGCATGTGTATTCATTGCTCAGATTGATTAAGCTTCTACAGAGTGCAAGAACGACTTGTGATGCAACTATGTTCATGATTCTGGGAGATTTTCTATTTACATTTTGTTTGCAACTTGAATCCTTGTTGATCCGTTCTAAAACAGTGTGCCATAAGACCTTTTTTGTTATAGTTGGAAATGCTCTTGTACAAGATTTTTAAATGGAAACCAACTGAACTTGTCTATTTTACCAACTTTTATTCACGATCCATGCTGGATCTAAATTCAGGTCAAAATTTTTTTCTGACACAGTTGCTTAAAATAATAAACTTCTTTTATAACTTTATTATTGCAAAAGACGGCAACCTCAAAACAGGTTACTATCCAAAATGGGTGACAGATATCAAGGTAACAAGTCCTCTTTCTTTTTCTTATCAGATGAAATATGAAATAAACTTATGTACCTCTACAAAATTCAGTCTACAAACCTCTATAGAGTAATAATGTGTTCATGACTTGGCTACAGATGCATGGAATTTCACCAACTTCTTCAAGCTTAATGTTTGATCTTTTGGCAAGAATCTTACAAATTGAAATGTGATTGCAGACATAAATAACCATTAAACTGAAATAAAAGTTAATAAAAAAAACAAACAAACAAACATGAAAATACTGTTTAAACTGATTTATACTGATATTATAACAGAAAATAACACACAAGAGTTGATTTTGTATTCTGAGTACAAATGATGTCAATGGCAAATAAAAGAGGGGCAAAAAACGTTGATTAGAGAGAAATGGCAATGTCAACCTAACTTTCTCTGCACATTTTTGGGTGAAATGACAGGCAAGGGGGCAACTACTTTACCTGAATTACCCCCTAGTTTGCAGAAAGTACATATATGAACTTTGAGTGGCAAAAATTTGTAACAAATCAAAGATTTTCCAATGATGTTTCCAGGATTTATTTAAAAGTGACACTGAAATTATAAAATAAAAATAATAACAATAAAGAGGACATCTTAAAGCAATTTTTCTCTTTCATTTTTCCAGAAACCTTAAATGACACTGACATATAGAAATAAACATTGTAAAAATAAAGACATCTCAACATAAACAATGATGAAATTTTACCATTTTCCATGTCTTTGTACTTAAAAATTGCAGCAAACTTACCTTAAATTTGTATTATACAACATCATTTAAAACATGTTAAAATCTTTTTTCTCTTCTATACATGTATCACCAAAACTTGTGAATATTAATGAGATTGACTAGAGTTAAATCCCCTGAAATTGTTAAAACTTAAATATCCTGATTAGTTCATAAAAGATTTTCACTGTCTTTAATGTTATGATGTATCTTTATTTTTATTAAATTTACTTCTAAACTTCAGTGTCACTTTAACCATTTTTTAAAACACAAACTTTACAGTAAAAACAGGTTTATAATAAACCTCACAGAATTACTTCATAATATCTATAATTTATTACATCTCGATCATTTTGTTTGAGCTATAATTATACAGTGATACTTACTGGGAAAATAAATATTTTGAAGACAATACAATATATCATAGCACCACCCTGTATCGTGATATACGCAAAACTGAAAGTAATAATGTGACTGAAATCTTTGACACCATTGTTTGGAGCTAAATATATTTCTTCAAAAATACTAACAAGATCAAAATATGTTTAAGACAACACCCACTACCTCACAAATCCTGCACAAAAAATGACATTAGAGTCTTTCGGCTTCTTTTAGCAGTAACACTGCTAAAATGTCAAATGAAGAGTGGTCTCCCCTTCAGTTGTGGGATTGATGCCAAATGCTGTCATTTGTCTGTTACTACTGGAGCAGAAGTGCATGTTCTTCTTGGGATGTAACTGCAGATTGGGTTAAGTTAAATTATCAAAGAAACATACATTTTGTCCTTTAAATATGAACAGAGACAGCTCCTTAATTAGCGTAATTGTTTCGCTTCAAACGCAATATCAGATGTGAAAGTTAATTCTCTGTATAATCAATTAAAAATTAAAGAATCATCAGTGCCAATTTTATCAGTTCATAAAGGAAACTGACACTAATGTCAGAAAAGTGCCTTTGATTAATTTAATTGGATTGACTCGCTGGATTGAAATCAAAGGGTGAGTCGTTTGTGAGGATCTAGTTCACACAATACAACAAAGCCATTTAAAACACTGCTAATTAATCATACCGCTTTGTTTTGCTTCACGTGTTTGGATTGGCTAATAATTTTGGTCGCTTAGCCCAATATGCAGTCAAGCAGTAATAGAACATGTGCACATGCAACAAGTTATCAATGACCACCATCAGGTGTGATAGAGATGTAAATAAATACATGGAGAGAGGTAGAATCAAGCATTCAGTATGCCCGCAGGGCATGAATGGCCATATAAAGGTAGATAAAGTGATTATGGCATGAAATTAAGCACCTGCCCAACTCTTTTAAAAATATGAAAAAAGTACTTGTCCCGGACTAGCAACTTAGAAAATGTTGCTTGCTGGTCTTTGAAAATGAATAGTCCAGGACGTCAGCTATGGGATTTGCTCAGCCCTGATATAGAATACTCTATTTAGAAACAGGTAAACTGCAGGGCGGTTGTTGCTGTTTTATTTGCACTTTCATTACCTTCAATGCCAATGTGACTAGGCAACCTACAGAATACTTTCTCCAGAGTCTCTGAGCAAATCATGTTTCTGTATGATTGGGGAAATTAACAGGTTATCAAATTTAAGGTTTCTGGAAGGCTTTCAGCGAGGAAAGGGAATCTGAAAAGATCATGAAAATTTGCTTCTTGAGAGGTTTTGATGTAGTTCAAAGATCTGAGTACAGCTGTAATTTTTAGTGTACAAATTTCGGATTTACCCAGTATCCAGCTCGCGATGGTGCTATGGATGCTAATAGCAGCTCCAATCTTGTTTACATCTTTTGAATCATCTGTATACAGACATATTGCCATAATAGAAGGCTCTCATCTGTATACAGACATATTGCCATAATAGAAGGCTCTCATCTGTATACAGACATATTGCCATAATAGAAGGCTCTCATCTGTATACAGACATATTGCCATAATAGAAGGCTCTCATCTGTATACAGACATATTGCCATAATAGAAGGCTCTCATCTGTATACAGACATATTGCCATAATAGAAGGCTCTCATCTGTATACAGACATATTGCCATAATAGAAGGCTCTCATCTGTATACAGACATATTGCCATAATAGAAGGCTCTCATCTGTATACAGACATATTGCCATAATAGAAGGCTCTCATCTGTATACAGACATATTGCCATAATAGAAGGCTCTCATCTGTATACAGACATATTGCCATAATAGAAGGCTCTCATTTGATACAGATGTGCATCTAGATTCCTCTGATTGCCTCCAAATTTTTGTATCTACTAATGTTTTGAACATGTATATTTATTTAGGTGGATATTAATTGAAACAAATATTAATATATTAGAATTCTACATTTGTCTAATTGGTAAATCAGTTCTGAACACGCAATTTAAACAAATAGAAGAGAAAATCCTCATTCCTCAATCAAGACCATGCAAATGTCAGCAACAAGAAATAAAATAAAAAAATAATAATTGGGAAATATTCAAAAAGTTCATAAGCGACATCTATGCATATCACTGAGGTGATTAATCTATATGTGAAAAATATACAAAAACTGTAAATGCCACTTTTGTGTGCAAAATGTAGTTTTTAGGGGGAGTAAAACTAATTTTAATTATGTAATACTTACCTGTCACTATTATTAAGCTTACTCTTTCCATAATGGAAAAACCTCATCAGTGCTAGATGTACCATACTCCTGTTCTAGAAATTTTTAGAATACATGCATCGATCCAATCTGACCTACATCGTTTATCCATGTGCAATAGCGCATCCTAATATTTTGTTTGAAGTATGTTCGGTTAATGAAGAACTTCAGAGTGGGGTGGGAGAAGGGCATCCAATAGTGATAGGTAAGTATTACCTAATTAAAATTAGTTTTATTCCCCCAAAGAAATACATTTTAATATCAGTAATATGTTACCTGTCACTATTGTTAAGCTGAATTTGTCACTAAGGAGGGTGGCTGATGGACTGTAAAGGAGTAAAATATGGACAAATTACTCACCTTGTAGCTCAGCAATTCAAATGCTGTCATGCAGCAACAGTCTTGATCACTGTTTGTGCAGCGACTATAGGATCAAAAGAAAAATTACCTTGGCTCTGGTTCGCTTAGGATCGAAGGTAAAAATAGGAGAAGGTTGTGTGATCTCCAAAACGCAGCCTTCATAATATTTGTCCAAAGACAAGTGTTTGAGATTGGCCCAGGAAGTAGAGATATCCCTTATTTCATGGGCTTTTATCTTCATGAACAAAAGGTATCTTTCAGTGAGACCCATAGGCTCTCCTGATGGTGAGCGAAATCCATCTAGAGAAAGTGGATGCTGAAATATCAGCTCAGCCCCATAAGGGGAGAAAATGACATTTCCTACCCTTTCTTCTCCATTTAGCCATTGCTAAATAGAAACTAAGTGTCTTAATTGGGCAAGTCTATCCTGATCATCCCCAGCACAGATGCAACCAAGACAGACTGAGGAATATCTTGTCGCTAAAAAGAAACATGCAAATCAAGTCCTGATACAGTATAACCATCCCCGTATTTTATTATTTTTTTTCTTCAAATGAGAATTTTCTATATCTGACATAAGATGTCATCTGAAAAAAGAACGAGGATGTGCTATTGCACATGGGCCAATGACGTAGGTCAGACTCGGTCGATACACATGTTCTAAGAGTTTCTAGAACAGGAGGATGTTGCATCTATCATGGATGAGGTCTTTCCATTACAGAAAGAGTAAGCTTAACAATAGCAACAAGTATTGTATTACTGAAATTAAATTGTATGTTTTATTAGTTAACATGAGTAAGTTTATGACTTGCATTTGTAATACTAAATGCACATGTACAGTTGTACTCCATCTCTTTCTCACACACACAGACATAAAGATTGGGCTGAGCTTAATACAACTGACAGTTCACATGTCAATAACAAGTGCTAGTCACATGTCAGAAATGCAGCGCCCTCAGCAACAAAATGGAGAACCTCCTCTGACAAACAAATTGTGAAATTAAAGACTGATATCTCCTAAAATGGTCTATCAGTATGCTTATATTTTAGAGATGCAATAAATACATGGTCTCTATATTTAAACAAAAATCCCTCACAAAAAAACATCTGGAGTAGCCAACAGTATACAGACTGGTATGAAGGATCAATGCCAAGGCAATAAAAGTATGAGAATTGCAAAGAGAAACACCATAACAACTGATTCTGGCTGGCCTGCACAGGCCTCAGAGGAAAATATTATATTATACTAACTGAGATACCCTCATAAAATAAAGTGTTTATTACCATTATTGTTATTATTATTATTATTCAGACATGTTGCCGACTGGCTGTGAATCTAAGTTAATGACTAAACTACAATGTGGAAGAGGATATATTATTGCAAATATATTACTCATTAAGATGCATCAACATACAAAGTTTGATCAGTATAGGGCTGAAGCAAAGTTTTACTAGTCTAAATGTAATAAGATTAAAGATACAGAGGATGTAACAAACAAATGGCTGAAATTACTAAAACATCACTTAAGAATGAAACTTAGGTCACAGTGACCTACATGTACTTTGTTATAGTTTAGTTACACTCCTTGAGATGCATCCACATATTAGTTTTCATGAGTGTAGGTAAAATAGGCTCCAAGATATTGAATGTGAATTTAAACAAATAGCTGAAAATATGCAAGTCACTAAAGTGAGTACAATTAGGTCAATGACCTAATCTGGCTATATGGCAGAGCTACTCTAATTGAAACACATCCACATACTAATTTTCAAGACTGTAGGAGAACTAGGGTCCAAGATAACTGAGGAAATGAGGAATGGAAAGCCAAAAATACAAAACTCACTCAAGCATGAAAATTAGGTCACAATGATTCCTTTGTAGTAAGGTCAAGTTCCTCTTTCCAAGATGCATTCAAATGCCAATTTTTCACGAGTGAGGTGAAATAAGGTGGAAGGTATTGAGGGTGTAATTAGTGAATAGATGAAAATACACAAGTCACTCAAAGTTTGCAAATTAGGTCAGCATAACCTAGTTTGGGTATGGTTGGGTTAAACCTTCCCAACATGAACCTACACATCAGATTTCATGCATGTGGATGAAATAGGGTCTAAGATTTTAAAGGCATGATAAACAAATAGCTGAAAACACAAAAGTCACTCAAGCTTGAAAGTTAGGTCACAATGACCTAGTATTGTTATGATGGAGTTGTTAAAGATGCATCTGCATACAATTTTTCATTAGTGTAGGTGAAATGGAGTCCAAGACATTGAGGGAGTAATGATCAAATAACTGAATATACACAAGTCACTCAGTCATTAAAGGTAGGTCACACTGACCTGGTTTTTACATGGTTAGGTTACTCTTGCTGAGTGCATATACATACCAATTTTCAGAAGTGTAGGTGAAATAGGATCCAAGATATTCCAGGTGCAACAAAGTAAGGGCTGAAATACAAAAGTCACTCAAATGTGAAACTAGGTCACAGTGACATACCTTTAGTATGGTTGAGTCCAAGGTGTAATGAACAAATGGCTAAAAATACATAAGTCACTCATGCATGAGAAGTAGCTCACAGTGACGTAGTTTGCTATGGATGACTTGCTCCTGTCGAGATGCATCCACATACCAAATTGCATGAGAGCAGGTGAAATAGTGTCCAAGATATTAAGGACATAATAAACAAATGCACGAAAAAATGTAAGTTGCTCAAATGTGAAAATCATATCAGAGAGACCTAGTTTTGGTATGGCTGAGCTGCTCATATTGAGATGGGTCCACTTACTTATTTTCATCAGTGTCGGTGAAATAGCATCCGAATGAGGTGTGAAGAATGAATTACTCAAAATACAAAAGACACTCAAGCAAGAACATTAGGTCACAGTGACTTACTAGCAGTCAGGCTGAATTACTCTTTCTAGGATGCATCACACAAAAATTTGTGCAAGTGAGGTGTCCAAGATATTAAGGATGCAATGAAAATGTATGTCACTCAAAGTGTGCAAATTAGGTGACTTTTACATGGTTTTGGTATGGTCGAGTTAATCTCCATAAGATGCACTACAAACCAGTTTTCATGAGTGCAGGTGAAATTGGGTAGAAGATATTGAGGGCATGTTGAATGGATGCCCGAGGGCTTGGGATGTAGTATAAGCCTGATGCATTCTCCTGCACATTGTACGAGGCAACTAATGGAGGCAGGAGGCACAGCAGCTCAGAGATTAGTGTGCAAGACTTGCAACTGCAATGGTGAGGGTACAAATCCTACTGTTGGATCAGCCTGGATTGGCTACTATAATGTGTTCTTCGGCAAGGTACTTTACTACAATTGCCTCAGCACTAAATAACCTACTTGTGCAGCTCTGCCATAAAACACCAAACCAAAAGCTAAAATGACACCCAAAGTGGATCTGGTATACTGAAGTCACCCATTTATAAAAATCAGGCCACACTGACCTTGTCTTGGCATGGTTGATTTACTCTTATTAAGATGCATCCAAGTGCCATTTTCATGAGTAGGTGAAATATGGCCCAAAAATACTGAGGGTGTAACAAACAAATGGCTGAAAATAAAAAAATTACTGGTGTAAGAAAATCAGGTCACAGTGACCTAGTTTTTGCACAGTTTAGTTATGGTGTCCATAATTCTCTCATGAAATTGTCATTATGTATTTCCCCAATTGTTTAAAATATTCTATAGCCACAAAGGTGGAACGGAGTCCAAGATATTGAATGTATAATGTGCAAATTTGGTCAGTGACCTAGGTTTTGGTACAGTCAAGTTAACCTCCCTGAGATGCACCTACATGCCAGTTTTCATTATTATAGACGAAATAGGGTCCAAAACATCAAGGGGATAATGAATGAACTGCTCCAAAAATAAGCGACTAAAGCATGAAAATTAGGTCAAAGATACCTAGTTTGGGTATGGTTGAGTTACTATGTTGAAGATGCATCCACATATTAATTTTCATGAGTGTAGATTAAATAGGGTCTAAGTTATTGATGGCATATGAAGGAATAGCTGAAAATATGCAAGTAACTCATTGTGAAAATTAGGTCACAATTTTGGTACAACTGAGTTACTCTCATTGAGATCTAATTTTCATGCGTGTCAGCGAAATTGGGACCAAGATTTTTGAGGATGTCAGGAATGGATAGCTGAAAATACACAAGTCACTGAAGGGCGAAATTTAGGTAACAAGTGACCTACTTTATTTAGGATCAGTTACTCTTTCTGAGATGCATCCACATAATTTTTGTGAGCAAGGTGAAATACTGATGTGTGGAATACACTGAGGATGTAATGAATGAATAGCTGAAAATACTCAAGACACCCATAGTGTGCAAATCAGGCTGATACAGGTTTGGTACGTCCAAGTCAATCTTCCAGAGATGCACCTACACAACAATTTTATGTGTGGATGAAATAGGGTTCAAGATATTAAGGCCATACTGAATGAGCAGCTTCAAATACAAAACTCATTCAAATGTGAAAATTTGGCAACAGTGACCTAGTTTTTGGAATGGTTGACTTACTATGTCAAAGATGTATCCACATACCAATTTTCTTGAATATTGGTGAAATAGGGTCCAAAATATTGAGGGTGTAATATATGAATCGCTGAAAATACATATATCACTCAATTATTAAAGTAAGGTCATAGTGACCTAGTTTTTGTATGGCTATGCAACTCTTCCCTAGATGCAACAATATACCAACTTTCACCAGTGTTGGTGAAATTGGGTCTCAACAGAGATCCCACAATAGCCATATTTGCCAGACATGACCCACAACAAGTTCAAAATGAATATTTTCTAACTTGACACGATGGACACTGCACATAAGGCACTCAAAAAAAATTATCCCATGCAAATGTCATTGTTTTCCCAATTGTTTCAATACTCTATAGCCACAAAACACAAGACAACTAAGGTGTAAAAGCTTAAATCTTGCCCCAGTGTGTATACTATTGGTATCAGTCCCTAACACAAGGTGCTTTTTATCTATATTGTGTGGTAGTGTGTTAGCATATATCCAACCTTTCGGAATGAAATACATGCAGCCTATGTCCTAATTAAAACAAAGATACAGGGAAACACAACAAACTTTTATCATCGTCTTCCAAGACTCGTATGAGGACCTTGCTATGTATGATGTTTATATAATATTATAAATGTTTTAGGAAATTATAAATGTTTCTTCACTTTAATATTTGCTTAAATCTTCATGTTATCAGGAAAAACATGTTTAACTAGTGTCCTTGAATTAGGTTGTTTTGATCAATATGTTTTCTCAATTTGAAGGTCAAGGTTGAATTTTGTTTACAAGTAAAATTCCATTAAGATGACACATGTTCTAGAACATTCTGTCATGTGACCAATCTTTATATATGCCATGTTTGGTGGACATTCATTCAGTTTTGACATTACCATCAGTCTTGTAAAGAGCTATTACAGTTGTGAAAATTCATTCCAAATTCTAAGAGAGGAATTATTTTAAATATTCATTGGATTATAACAGTGCTCATAAACTTTTGGATTTTGGATTTTTAATTAATGATTTTGGAATTTAACTTAACTTATTCAGAGATTTTGGAATACTTCATTTTGACATCAGCACATCAAGATTTCTAGTACATCAGGACTTTGGAGGCCATAGCACATCATAACATTCAAGGACACAGCAGTGAATTCGGAACATTCTATATTTAGGACTTGTGATTAGAACAATCATTCTTATTGGATTATTAGGATTTCAAAACACATTACTGTAAGTGACTTTTTGATTTTTCATTTTAATTATCTAGTAATAAATTGCTTGTTGATTTTTTACTAGATTTGTTGGTTTCACTTTCTTTCTGTTACATTTTTCTTAGACCATAGAGTCGTAACAGAAATTGGGGGCTCGTCTTCTGGGATCTGAATTTCTTTAAAGCATATTAGAGATATTAAAGTTATTTTTTAAATTCATATTGATTTTGTCTCGGAATTTTTTTTTGTTTGTCTTTGGCAAAGATTTTATATAGAGAAATTTTTTTGTGTGAAACCAACAAGCATTTACAATGGCATCTAATGTTCAGAATTTCATTTCAAAACCTACCCAGGAGGGGTTAGAGTGCATGAGAAAGGATGAGTTGCTCGAGCTTGCCAGAAAATACAGTCTATCTGAGGCAAAAGTATCATTGACAAAACAGGAGATAAAGATTATTTTGATTCAGTATTTAGTAGGAAAGGGAATTTTTGAAAATAGTGCTTTAAGTTTGAAGAGAAAGCCTGTATCTGGTTCTGACAGGAAATTAAGGGAATTAGAGTTAAAGAACCAGATGGATTTAGAATTGGCAAAGCTTCAGATTCAGAGAGAGAGAGAGAAAGAAGAGAGGCAGATACAGATGGAGAGAGAGAAAGAAGAGAGGCAGATACAGATGGAGAGAGAGAAAGAAGAGAGGCAGATACAAATGCAGAAAGAAGAGAGGCAGATGGAGAGAAAAAGAAGAGAGGCAGTTGGAGAGAGAGAAAGAAGAGAGACAAATGCGGATACAGATGGAGAGAGAGAAAGAAGAGAGGCAGATACAAATGCAAAGAGAAGAAAGGGAAATGCAATTTAAATTAAGAGAATTAGAACTGGCAAACAGAGCACACTCCACTCCTTTAAACACAAGTTCAGGTTTTGATGTTACTAGATATATTAGGTTAGTACCCCCTTTTCAGGAAAAAGAAGTAGATAAATACTTTCTTCATTTCGAGAAAATAGCTGAAAACTTGAAATGGCCCAGAGAGCATTGGACTTTGTTATTACAAAGTGTACTTATTGGCAAAGCTCGTGAAGTCTACACTTCACTGTCAGTACAACAAAGCACTGATTATGATGTGGTTAGGGAGTACATCTTGAAAGCTTATGAGTTGGTACCAGAGGCATATCGACAAAGGTTTAGGAATTGTAGAAAAGAAACTGGACAAACTCATGTCGAATTTGCAAGGGATAAAGAACAACTATTTGATAGGTGGTGCTCAGCCAAGAAAGTTGATCAAGCATATGATAACCTCAGACAGCTCGTATTAATTGAAGAGTTCAAGAGGTGCATCCATAGTGATGTTAAAACCTATCTTGACGAGCAGAATGTGGAAACTTTGGAAAATGCTGCTCGTATGGCTGATGATTATTCCTTGACTCACAAAATTTCATTTGGTAATAAATCGTCCTCTCAGCAGTTTTCTGGTAAAAAACCATTTCAATCTCATTCGAGTACTTCCAAATTTCACAACAGCACAACTGTTAGGAATCAAACATCTGATAAGACTGATCAGAAATCCTTATCTCTTCCTACATGCACTTATTGTAAAACAAAAGGGCACGTTATTTCTGATTGCTTCAAGTTGAAAAATAAGCAGCAGAGAAAAGACAGAGCTTTTCCAAATGCTCTTATTTCTAGGAGGTCAAGGTCACGGTCTTGTATTGAAAGCAATACATTTGTTGGGTCAAACAAACCCCAGTCTGATTTTATTTTGGAGGCTTATGAACCATTCATGTCAGAAGGTTCTATATCACTTATTGGTGATTCTGCCAAACCTATCCCAATTAAAATATTAAGGGACACTGGAGCTTCTCAGAGTCTTTTATTATCAGGTACTTTGCCTTTGTCTGAGGAGTCTTCTTCAAGTGAAAGTGTTCTTGTTCAGGGAGTAGAGTGCGGCTTTGTAAATGTTCCTCTTCATTGTGTAAATTTGGCATCAGACTTAGTTTCTGGGCCTGTGACTGTTGGGGCAGTGACTTCTTTACCCATAGAGGGTGTTCATTTATTACTAGGCAATGACCTAGCTGGAGATAAGGTTGTGGTTAATCCACTTGTAACTGACAAGCCTTGTTTGGATCAGAAAGTTGATCCTGTCGAAACTGAAATCCCTGATTTGTACCCTGCTTGTGCAGTTACTAGAGCTATGGCAAGGAGAGCTCTTGAGAGTGATGTTGATCAGGATATTATTCCTTTAGCTGACACATGTATTGGTCAGTCTTTTGATGAGGTCACTTTTTCCTCAGGTATTGATCAATCAAATGGTATTGATCACAGTGATCCTCTTTTGGCAACTCATTCTCTTTGTCCTACTCAGGGTGACAAACGACAATCCCTTGTCGTTGAACAGGAGCAAGATCCCGAGATATCTTGTTTGTTTCAGAGGGCTATTAGTGAAACTGAAGCCACACAAGTTCCAGTGTGTTACTTTGTGAAAAATGGGGTCCTTATGAGGAAATGGAGACCACCTGATGTACCCGCTGGTGACGAGTGGTCAGTGAGCTACCAAATTGTTGTTCCTAAGTCATATCGACAGGAAATTCTTAATTTAGCCCATGAAACTCCTTTGGCTGGTCATTTAGGAGTCCGTAAGACTTATCACAAGATCTTGAATCATTTTTATTGGCCGAAACTCAAAAGTGATGTTTCTAAATACTGCAGATCTTGTCACACTTGTCAAATGGTAGGAAAACCCAATCAGAAGATACCTAAGGCTCATCTGCAACCAATTCCTGCATTTGATGAACCATTTAGTAGAATAATGGTAGACTGTGTTGGTCCTTTACCTAAAACCAAGTTAGGCAACCAATACTTGTTGACCATCATGTGTACATCTACAAGATTTCCAGAGGCAATTCCTCTCAGAAATATTAAAACTAAAACTATTGTGAAAGCTTTGGTGAAGTTTTTTACACTTGTTGGCCTTCCCAAATCTGTCCAGTCAGATCAAGGGTCAAATTTTATGTCTGGAATTTTCCAACAAGTTATGCATGAATTAGGCATCCAACAGTTTAAATCTACTGCCTATCACCCTGAAAGTCAAGGTGCTTTGGAAAGATTTCATCAAACTTTGAAGAATATGATTCGATCATATTGCTTTGATACAGAAAAGGATTGGGATGAGGGTGTTCATTTGTTGTTGTTTGCTGTTAGGGAATCAGTTCAAGAGTCGTTGGGTTTTAGTCCCTTTGAACTAGTTTTTGGTCATACTGTCCGTGGACCATTGAAATTATTGAAAGAGAAACTTCTTTCAAATGAAGATTCAAAGATTAATCTTCTTGATTATGTCTCTGATTTCAAATACAAGTTGTCAAAGGCCTGTGAAGTAGCAAGAACTAATCTTCACACTACCCAGTCAAAAATGAAATTAATGTCTGACAGAAATACACAGGAAAGGAGTTTTAAACCTGGTGACAAAGTTCTGGCTCTCTTTCCCATACCTCAGAATCCTCTTCAGGCTAAATTTTATGGTCCTTATACCGTTGAATAGAAAGTAAATGACTTAAATTATATCATTAACACTCCTGGGAGACAGAAACAGAAACAACTTTGTCATATAAATATGTTAAAGGAATATTTTGACAGAGATAGCTCAGCTAATTATTTAGTTAATTTACTTGTACCTGTCCCACACAGTGAAGATATCAACGATGGAATACAATCAGACTATAGTGACTCTGGTATAACCAATCTTCGGAATTCAGAAATCTTGAACAATCTAGACCAGAAACTTTCACATCTACAACAACAGGAAAGGAATGAACTAAAACAGCTATTACATGACTATGAGCACTTGTTTCCTGATGTTCCAATACGAACAAGTAAAATTTATCATGACGTTGACATTGTAGATTCTGCGCCTGTGAAACAGCATCCTTATAGGATGAATCCTCTCAAACAGAACTATCTGAAGAAAGAAATTCAGTATTTACTGGAGAATGATTTCATAGAACCAAGTAAAAGTAACTGGAGTTCACCATGTATTCTTGTTCCCAAGCCAGATAATACATTCCGTATGTGTACTGACTATAGAAAAGTCAACAGTGTCACCAAAACTGATTCATTTCCAATCCCAAGAATGGACGATTGCATTGATAAAATTGGAAATGCGGAATATGTCACCAAGTTTGACCTTTTAAAAGGATTCTGGCAAATTCCACTGACGGAAAGGGCAACAGAAATTTCAGCATTTGTAACTCCAGATGGACTTTATCAATATAAAGTTATGCCGTTTGGAATGAAAAATTCGCCTGCAACGTTTCAACGTCTGATGAACATGATAACATTTGGTCTTGATAATTGTGACGCTTATATCGATGACGTCATTATCTACAACAACACCTGGGAAGATCATTTGGAAACCATTCGAAAATTCTTCGATCGACTCAGTGATGCGAATCTGACAATTAATTTGAGTAAAAGTGAGTTTTGCCATGCTTGTGTCACATTTTTAGGACATATTGTGGGACAAGGTCAAGTTAAACCTATAGAAGCTAAGGTCAAAGCTATCTCTGAATTTCAAGTTCCAATTTGTAAAAAGCAACTGATGCGATTTCTAGGTATGGCTGGATATTATCGGAAATTTTGTTCCAATTTTTCCAAAATTGCTGAACCTTTGACAAGTTTATTGAGTAAGAAAGCCAAATTTTATTGGTCTGACAAGTGTCAGGAATCTTTTGACAAGTTAAAGGCCATGCTTAAGAATGCACCAGTTCTTTCTGCACCAAATTTTAGCCAATCATTTAAATTATCTGTTGATGCAAGTGATGTAGGGGTTGGTGGAGTATTGATTCAGGAAGACAAAAGTGGTGTGGATCACCCTGTGTGTTATTTTTCTAAAAAACTAAACAAGCACCAGAAAAATTATTCCACAATTGAGAAGGAATATTTGGCTTTCATATTAGCTTTACAGCATTTTGAAGTATATGTTACAGCAGCTCTTTCTCCAATTATTGTGTACAGTGATCACAATCCCCTTACTTTCATCAACAAAATGAAAGATAAAAATCGGAGATTGTTGAGATGGAGTTTAATATTGCAGGAATATAACACTGACATCAAACACATCAGGGGAAAAGACAATGTGATTGCAGATGCACTCTCACGTGCCTAGAAATGTAATATTGCTTGATGTAATTAGGTCCAGTATCATAAAACATGTTCTTATGTATTTTTGGTTATTATAGTATTAGATATATATTCAAAAGAAAGCTTTATTATATAAATCTTTCTTTTTCTTTATGAGGGGAGGTGTTATGTATGATGTTTATATAATATTATAAATGTTTTAGGAAATTATAAATGTTTCTTCACTTTAATATTTGCTTAAATCTTCATGTTATCAGGAAAACATTTTTAACTAGTGTCCTTGAATTAGGTTGTTTTGATCAATATGTTTTCTCAATTTGAAGGTCAAGGTTGAATTTTGTTTACAAGTAAAATTCCATTAAGATGACACATGTTCTAGAACATTCTGTCATGTGACCAATCTTTATATATGCCATGTTTGGTGGACATTTATTCAGTTTTGACATTACCATCAGTCTTATAAAGAGCTATTACAGTTGTGAAAATTCATTCCAAATTCTAAGAGAGGAATTATTTTAAATATTCATTGGATTATAACAGTGCTCATAAACTTTTGGATTTTGGATTTTTAATTAATGATTTTGGAATTTAACTTAACTTATTCAGAGATTTTGGAATACTTCATTTTGACATCAGCACATCAAGATTTCTAGTACATCAGGACTTTGGAGGCCATTAGCACATCATAACATTCAAGGACACAGCCGTGAATTCGGAACATTCTATATTTAGGACTTGTGATTAGAACAATCATTCTTATTGGATTATTAGGATTTCAAAACACATTACTGTAAGTGACTTTTTGATTTTTCATTTTAATTATCTAGTAATAAATTGCTTGTTGATTTTTTACTTGATTTGTTGGTTTCACTTTCTTTCTGTTACATTTTTCTTAGACCATAGAGTCGTAACAACCTGATCAAATAAAACTTTACTGCCAGACTTCTTTTTATACTTCCTTTGAATGCTGTTAGATCAAATTTCACAAATACTGGCCACTACATTAATTTTCTGGAATAAATCTCTGACAAAAACCATTAGAATTTCAGGATTCCTGGGTCCAAGATATTGAGGGCATAATCATTGAATGGCTGAAAATAAGGAAGTCACTTATACATGAAATTTTGGATAAAGTGACCTAATTAAGGTAGTAAAATCCATCCAAATACCACTTGGTGAAATAGGGTCCAAGATACAGAGGGTGTAACAAATGAATGGCTAAAAATACAAAAAGCCCTTCAAGTGTGAAAATAAGGCAACAATGACCCAGTTTTTATATGGCTGAGCTGCTCTTCCCAAGATGCATCCACATACCAATTTTCATGTGCTGGTGAAATAGAAGCCAAGGCACTGAGGGTGCAATGAACAAACATACGAACAAACAGGCAAAACACTACATCCCATGCCAGCTTCATAGGGGATAATAAACTCTACAAATTGGGCACATATTATAAACTCTATTGATATTATCTTTAATGTAAATGATATTGTGGCATGACATTGTTTTTACAATAATATTCTTTTTGTTATTGGCTACACTGGAGTTCTAACACTTACCGGGACTGCTGGACTCGCTTGTGCCGACCTAGAGAGAGAGAAGACAGATCTATATTATTTTGAATAAATTGGCTAATTTTTAACATGCAGTACAGTGCTCTCAATAATGTGGGAGTTCAAATTAAATATGCACAAAATTTTAGTTTGATGCACAGCTTTTCTGGCAAGGAGTCACATTGATGCACATATTTTCAAGATGGTGACCCCCTCAAGATGTATCTCAGTTTTGACCCTGTATGTTTTATAAAACTGAATGTTGTAAACAGTGTCAAAGATTGTTTTAACATCAAAGAGCACATGGTTAGTGGTAATTATGCTACATATATAAGCATATACCTGAAACCATCAAGGTTTGATTTATTCAAAATGGTCAGCTAGTGACCTGCAATGCCTACCTTAGCCGCTCATTGTATGTCATGATGGGTAAACAAAAACAACTGAGCATAGTATCAGGTGATGTGTGGATGGTACCAAATTCTGAAACCTGAATCAATCAAGCCATCAGTTAGTTTAAAGGTCCACCCTGGGCAGTGATTTTGGTAAAATATTGTAGTCACTCCATGTTTCGTCATTTCCCCTCCAATAAGCTGAGAATTCCATTCTGACGCTGCCTCACCTGGAACTTGGCCTCTATCACACCCTCCATAGTATGTTATTTTTTCTGCATGCAAAAGTCAACTTTCATGTCGCTGTGTCACTCATCAAATAAAAAACAATCTAAAATGTTGTTCCTCAATAGTCACTTGCTTTGTCATAATTTATGTGATGATTTTGTGACTATTTATATCCAGCATATTGATCTATGAAAATCCTGTGTCACACTTGAACCATTCAGGAGCGAGTGAAATTCCATTATTTTTTTTAGCCCAAACATAAGCATACCCATCTCACTGGAGGTTTGGGGGGATTATTACTAGTAAAATAAATTAATTTTTCCAAAATTTTTTCATATTACAGTAGGAAGTGATGAATTCCAAAAGGATGAGTTACCTATTTTTGATAGTCACCTATTTTCAAAGTCAACATTACAAAGCAACTTTCCATATTCAAAATGAGAAAAATGTACTATTTCATAAAGTCTGTTGAGTATTTATTTTGTTATATTATCACTCAATTCAAGGAGTTAATAAAATATAATTTATTATTGATTTAAATTCTGAACATCCCTGACTCTCCAATCACTTCGCACTATTCTAGTAGAGATGTCACACATGCATAAATACATGCACATTCACTCGCAGTTGATTCACTTGACTGAGTCTTGCTCTCATACCCTAAGTACAATGAATTAAATAAATCAACCGGGATGGCACAAGTTTATTGAACATTTAAAACAAAAGGCCCAAGTAGGTTTTATATTGCTCACCTTTTTACATAACCTAACAGCTGCCCATTTCACTAAGCAGACTTACATGTAGTAGTTTAAAAACACATGCTAAGTACAGTGTAAACTACCTCCCAAACTTTATATCATGTTGATTTTATCTATTTTACTTTATCCTGATAAAAATTCTTTCTACAGATGATGGCATAATCAATATGCACAGTCTCTTGCTCATAAAGGATATCATCCAAGATGCTGACGACATTTAACCAAACAGATGAAAAATATGGCTTTAAGAGCAGTAAGAAGCCCAGTCAATTATATGCAAAATCACTTCATTAATATGCACTGATCTCACTCTTTACTGAAACAGTCCAGGATCCCAATGATTGAAGCATATATTTCAAGTTTGATCAAAATCAGATCACAAATATGAATTCCTGAGTGGTAACAAGCTCAGCCAATCTAATACAAGATTATATCATTACAGGATGGTCGGGGTCCACAAAACGAGATCATGCTATGTCCCGAACCGTGCTATAACAAACCTAGACAAAATCAAGTCATTTAGCTGAAGAAAATGATCCATGCACCAAAAAAATGGGGGCAGGGGGGTAAATTGTGGGCTCAAAACAACGTGCTTAATCATTGGCACAGTTACCATCTTAAATCAATGCATATTAAACGAGAAATACACATGCAGTGAAAACAGAGATTGCACATATAATATTTTACTTTATTCAGAGAACCATGCATTGGTACATTTATATGTACATGTCTATTGTATAGCATGAACAGTTAAAGGATCAACAAGTGTACTCACCAACCGATCTCATGGCATGCATAGGAGTGAGTCCATAATAATTCCATCGAAAATATGCACACAGAAGTATAATATCATTGTCTGATAAAGTTCTAAAATCCTACATCGTCGTCTAGTCATTGTAAATTGTCGTTGTCGTCTAGTCATCGTAAATCATGTCCGACTCCAATTCCTCAGCTTTACAGTCATATGCGGGTGCTTATGCAGAGACTGAGCTTGGGCTCTTGCAAGTAACACTTTGATCATAAAGTCAGAAATCTATTCAAGGATGCAACTTGACACGTGTCAATAGTGCGGCAAGATCACATGGAGTTCAAATAACCACCCTCTGAATAAGTATCAAACTCACGGCTTGATCAAAGGGTTGTCACGTGGGAAAACAAAGAGTGTGGTGCCTTTACAAGCTAAGGGATTAAGGTCAAAGTATATGCACAGGAAGTTGTAGAACTCTACTTGGCACTGAACAAGTATTAGATTCGCGGCTCGATCAAAAGGATTGTCAACTTGAAAACAAAGTGAGTGCTTTTACAAGCCAAAGGCTTATTGGCCCATGTGCACTGGCAGATAACTTGGGAAATATCACTTGGAAATTAAATCTGACTTGTGGAAACACCAGACTTAATTCTGTCCATGGCTTCAAGCTTCTCTTTAACAGTAAAAGCTTTACGTTTGAGATTGACTTTGATGATTGTCAATGACTTAAATTAATTGATTTATAAATTCAGATGTGAATCTTTTATCAACCACCACATTGTTTGGTGCTTGGCTGTGTATGCAGTTGAATGAGCAAACATATGTCGGCTGTTGTCTGAACAACGATTGTACACAGAATATATTGAAGACAAACACAAAGAAGACTTAATGACTTTATTGTTCATGTATCAGTAATAATAAGATTAACACTTATCAGCTTTAAAATGAGCTGACATATTTCAAAAATAAACTAAGATCAAAGTGTAGTGATTGACTACTGACACATTTGAAATGAACATTCACACATAGAAATGTTTAGCATCTTTATTCATATAATGAAAGATGCAATCATAAGACACTTTTTCTCAAGAATACAATACAGCTTGCCAAATTATTAAATCAAACTCTTGTTTATTTTGGCACAAAACTTTGCAGTAGTTCAAGAAACTGGCGAACGTATTGTAAAATTTCGGTAGCCATGCCACGATTGTATTATATCCGAATTCATACACGATTTCTTCCCCAAAATGCTAAATAATTTTTTACACATTATTTTTTGTACTTTGAAGAAGAAACAAATTTTTTTTTTTCATGTACGAAAAAATAAACTAAATTTCGGGAGCCATGCCACGATCGTGTTATATCCGAATTCGTACTATAACGAAGCATGCTATAGCGGGGTCCTACTGTACTATGTGTGCTATGGATCTCGCTTGTTATCAAACTCATCTAAGATCTTGATGATACAAGCCAGTATGTCAAGTCTGATCCAAACTGGATTATAAATGTGGCTTCCAGAGTGGTAACAAGCTCAGTCAATCAGATGCAAGATCAACTCACATGTCTCGCTCATTATCAAACTTGTACAAGGTCGGAAATATGGGCTCCAGAGAGGTCACAAGCTCACACAATCAAATTCAAGATCATGCCATTAATATGAATGGATCTTGCTCATTATCGAACCCATCTGAGATCTTGATCATATAAGCATATAATCCAAGCTTGATTACAATCGGATCAGAAATTTGCCTCCAGAGTGGTAAACAAGGTCAGCCAATCAGATGCACGATTATCTCACTAACATCTGTGGATCTAACTCATTATCAAACCCATCCGAGCTCTTGATGATATCAGCTTATATTTCAAGTCTTATCAAAATTGGGTGAGAAATATGACTTCCAGAGGGGTAACAAGCTCAGCCAATCAGATGCAAGATTATCTCATTAATATATGTGGATCTTGTTCATTATCAAATCCATTCAAAGTCTTGATGATATAAACCTATATTGCAAGTTTGATAAAATTCTGTCAGAATATAGCTGCAGAGAAGTAACAATTTCAGCCAATTAGTTGCAAGATCACCTAATTAGTATGCATGGATCTTGATCATAATTGAACTTGTCTGAGATCTTAATGATACAAGCATATATTCCAAGTTTGATCAAAATCGGATCAGAAATATGGACTCCAGAATGGTAACAAGCAATTGTTGACAAACAGATGCCCAACAGAAGATGGGCGCAGGGCCATACCTAATGGATATGAAGTCTAATGGTGAAAACCCATGTCGATATGATTTTCTGTTCAGGAGTAGTGGCAAGATTTTCAAGATGGCCACTGTCGTGGCACTATTTGATATTAGATGTCAGATTGGCACCATGTTCAATTAGAACCAACTTGACATTATAAGAAGTCTTTAAGTGAAAGCCCATATTGATATGACCCTCCATTCAAGAGGAGTAGAAATAACAAGATTTTCAAGATGCTGCTGTGGTGACCATATTGGATGTCCAAGTGGCACTATTTTCATATATGACCAAACAGACATCATAAGAAGTCTTCTGGTGAAAACCCTATGTCAATATGACTTTCTTTTTTTCTGTAGTAGCAATAACAAGATGGCTGCCATAGCAGCAATATTCGATGTCAAATCAGGACCATTTTCATTTAGAATCAGGTAGACATCATAAAAAGTCTTTTAATGAAATCCCATGTTGATATGACCATCCATTCACCCATTTTTGTGGCCATATTTGATGTCTGAAGCAGCACCATTTTCATTTAGGACCAACTAGACCTTGGGATGAATGTGAGTATAAAGTTTCATGGCAATCCTCCAGGTATTTTAGGAGTAGCAATAACTAATTTGTGCTAATGGTCAGAAAATGAACAACCAACAATCCTATATGCTCTTATGATCTATGACCAGTAGAGCTAACAACAACAGCACTAAATGCCACTATTCTATCATATAAAGGTCCATACAGTTTGTTGCAAAAACAAGAAGTATTCAGCTTTGCGGGAACTTAAATATTCTATGCAGGGAATACTTTCAGCTCTTCAAGACCTGCTAGACTGTTCAGTAGCAATCATCTTCATACAAATGACCCAGTGAGGAGAGAAATCAACCAGTTTGAGGGTTTCCTTTGATCAAATAGAATCATGATGTAAAGTTGGAATGGCTATCAATTAGTATTTCAAGTGAATTATATATTGAAAGGAGTCTTCCAGCACATGGCATAAATATACAGAGATGGCGCTTGCGAGAAAGTGATCAAAGAACTGATCCAGTAGGAAGAGCACTGAGAAGGCACTGTATACAAGGAGAATGCATAATGGCAAAGGGCCAAATCATCTATTGCATGTCAATACCAACCATAAGTTAATACACTGGTGAATAATTTTTCATGGAATAGTGGCAGGCTACAGCTCCAAGCATTCATATAGCTACAGATCACACAGCACAAACTGCATTTTAAAAGTCTGAGAAGGCAGTGAATATGCATGGTATCACACTGCATGAGAGGTGACCGGAGTATGTAAAACAAAAATCTCTCTGTATATAATAATGAGATATGGAGACCACAGAGAAGCTTCACTGCTGGTCACAGCATCCACAATTCGTGTGTTGAAAGACTGTGGGGAGAGCTTAACAAAGTAATCTCCAGGTTTTACAGTGATCTGTTTAATTTCATGGAGCAGCTCGACATTTGACACTAAAATGACAAGTAACATATTTCTATGTTACATTATATCTTTCTGTCCAGAGTTCACAGATTGGATGATTAATTTAATGGACAGTGGAACCACCATTGAACAGCAAGAAATCATTTGCCATTCGAGCTATGGTGCAGTGGTTATATGCAGGACCCTAGAGATATTTACGACCATGACAACAATGGCCAAAGACTTCAAGTAAATACAAGAGACTATGTCTGACAGTACTGATGAACTAGGTCAAGTAATTATTCCAGACACCTGTTGTTTCCTGACTGAACAACAACTTCTGGTCATGCAGACTCGGGTTGATCTCATGACCAAGGATTATATACAACACAGGAATTGGAAATGCTGGAGAGCTGCCAGATACAGCTCTCCCTTGTTATAATGCGGTAGTCAGGGACCATCACCACCAACCACATTATACTGAGTACCATGATATATAAAGAACTGTGATATATTGAGAATAGCGTACTATGCAAAGCTGTTGTAAAGCGGGCACTATCATTTTTTTAAAAAAATAATGGTGTTTTGAAAAGGAAATGAAGATACAAGATTAATTTCACCTTGTTTTCTTTCAACCCTTATTGTTATACATTGGTATGATTTTGGTCATGGGGTCCATAGTAGTACCATGGTATATCCCAAAAATAGGGTTATAACGAGGTGCGTTATAAAGGGGACGAGCTTATCCCCTGTTCCCTTTTGATTTGCAAATGAGGTTCCCAGTAGTCAGTTGAGCAGTAAGAGCAAAGGTACAGCAGGGGTGAATTTGTCCTCAGGCTATACACCTAGCTGTGCTTACCCATATTGAAGTTAGCTGTAAATGTCTTCTGTTGGAAAGCCAATTTATATTTTCTACCTTACCTATTTTAATTCAAGACTTAGGTAATATTTGGCTAATGTCAGTAACAAAAGAAACAAACTTTTCTTCTACATTTTGATGTATTTTTTGTGATTGTAGCAGGGATGGTGCTGGCTTTAAAAAAGTTGTTCCCCAAAAAATCACCAACCTCAATATTTTGTCAACAATTTTCAAAAAATGTCGCCAAGCAATGAGTCAATATTTGTCCATATCTTTTAATGAAGTAGGCAATAAAAATTGAAAAAGATGGGGTCTTTATTACTTTATTGATAACAATACAATGCCACAATATTACAGAATAAATCATTACATGACTGTTTTGATTGCTTATTTATAATGTTTTGCACTATTAAAATATTGTTTCATAAAAATAATAAAATCGAATGTCACACGAGTATGCATCACGATTTTACAGCTGCCCACTTGCTGAATGCAGTTTCAAAGTCGAAGCCTCCTTCACATTTGTTCGTGTCAATTCTCATTAGATTCTCAGGAGTTGAGATGCCGAGTTTATTCCTGATGTCAGTTTTGATAAGATTCATCATTCACGGTCGCTGATAATGTCATTTTTACTTTTACTAACAGCAGCAATCTTAGCTACTCTCTCCGGTTTTCTGGTTTATGATTTATACCTTGTTAATTTGATACTTGTTCATTGCCAAGCAGAGTCCTATACGTCTTACACATAAGTGTTTGACTTTAATCCCTTAGCACCCTCTTTGTTTTCTCCACATTACAACCCTTTGATCGAGCCGCATATTTGATACTTTTTCAGTGTCAAGAAACAGAGGGTGGTTATCTGAACTCCCTGTGATCGTGCGACACAATTGACACCTGTTCAGTTGCATCCTTTAACAGATTTCATTTACTGTATGATCGAAGTGTCACATACAGAGCCCAAGCTCAGTCTCCACGGAAGCATCCGCATATGACAGTAAAGATGAGGAATTTGAGTCAGACGATATTTATGATGACTAGACGATGATCGAGGATTTCAGCACTATACAGTGGGACCCCGCTATAACCCGGTAGTTGGGAGCCATAGAATCCGACCGGGCTATGAGCCGAACCGTGTTATAAGCAACCATGTACAATACCAACACATTTTTGGATTTAATTGGGGGGGGGGGGGGGGTTACATAAAGACGGGTGCGAAAATGCATGGCACAATTACCATTTTTGATCAATATATATTAAATGAGAAAACCATTTGCTGATATAATATATTACTTTATTCAGAAAACCATGCATTGGTACATACACGTGTCTAATTTATATATATACATGTATAATCTATTGCATGAAAAGAATATCAACACCGTGTACTCACCAGCGAATCTTGTAACATACATTGAATCCATAATACAAATATTTCCATCGAAAATATCCACACACGGATGTAGAATATTCAATAATTTTGTCACAGATCATTATGTGACTAATACAATGAAGAGAAAGTAACAAAAATTACGTAACGGGTGTATGTAATGAATGATGAAAAAGTACATGTATGTCCGACGATTAATAAACGGTGTCGCATACATTTTACACCACTACATTTCTCATCTGTTAGTAGTTATTATTTTTTAAAAAACTCTGTGATTTTTAGCTGCTTTCTGCTAATATCACGTCTGCTCTTGGCAAAGTCAAGAATAGTTCTCAGTTGCAGAATTCGAAGTTAATCAATATCTTGCGTCTCCATCCATCTCAAAGCACACTCTAAACCTTTGACAGCTTCTGTAGCTAATGGTGGGCTATCCTCAGGTGAAGTGTCTTCGCTGTCATCATCAGAAGTATCACCATCGTCAGCATCACCACTAGTGTTTTGAGACTTAATATTTTTAATAATTTCCGCATCCGAAACGTGGTCTGCAACTGGACATTCATTGTCAAAATTAAGCCATTCGTCAACGCGTTCACGTGACTGCATCAGCTCCCCAAATGCCCTCTCAGCCTGGAACACATCATTTTCCGAAAATCCATCGAATAAACTATTGTCATCATCGGTGATGTTGCCTCTGTCTTCCTGTGTACTAGTAAATGCTGCCCCAAGTCCTTTCTCCCAGCAGTTCTCAATGCAGCGTGGCGTAATGGCATCCCAAGATTTGCCGCCGAGGTACATTGCTTCTTTCAAATTTAAACTTTTTAGTGTCGCCTGGACTGAGGTTTCATCGCAAACAATCTTTTTAACAAGTTCTCTGCGATAATTCATTTTAAAAACTGCTATTATTCCCTGGTCCAGAGGCTGAATTCTTGAAGTTGTGTTTTTTGGGAGGAAGCAACCTTTTATTTTCCCATCAGTACTAACTAGACATTCTGCAGGTGGGTGTGCGGGGCAGTTGTCTAATAATAATAGTGCCTTTGGCTCCATCTTCAGATTTCTGAGGTGGGATCGAACTGATGGTACGAATTCGGTTTGAAACCATTTTTCAAATAAAGCAGCTGTCATCCATGCGTTTTTTGTGGCATCATATGAAAATGGTAGGGTGTTCACATTCAAATGATGGAAGCACCTAGGTGATTTGAATTTTCCAATGCATAGTGGTTTAAGTTTGTGTCGTCCCGTTTTATTGACACAAAACAACAACGTTAACCGTTCTTTTATTCTCTTAAATCCTTCATGTTTATGTTCATCTTTTTTCACAGCTAGGGTGGTGTCAGGTATCATTTTGTAGCACAATCCTGTTTCATCACAGTTGTAAATCTGCTCTGGGGAATACCCACCTTTCTCTATTATTTCCCTCAATTCATCTGAATAGTTCATAGCAGCTTCAGAATCTGAAGAGCGAATTTCTCCAGAAACTGTCACATTACTAATCCCATGTCGTTTCTTAAAACGATGTAGCCATCCATTGCTTGCTTTGAAGCTAGAATCTTGCCCATGTAAATCGTTGTTTAATTTTTCGGCTTGTGCCTTAACAATTGGTCCTGATAAAGGCACTCCTTCAGCTCTAGTCTGGACAAACCACTGATACAGGGCTGCATCAAGTTGGGTGTCTCCTGCTAGTCTTGCTTTTTTCCTCATCATTCCCTCACTTTTGTACAAATCCAGAACCCTCTCTCTTAATTTTGCTTCATCTTTCTTCCATCCTCGAACTGTCGATTCATCGAGACCTAAATCTTTAGCTACATGCGATTGTTTAACACCGGACTTAATCCTGTCCAATGCTTCAATCTTTTCTTTAACAGTAAAAGCATTACGTTTGCGTTTCCCATTTTCCATTCTAAATGTATACAAATTAACACTTTTAATCCTATTGGTTTGAAAATCTACAGCAAGAATAATAGTCATTAAACAATGGGGGTATATTTGTAGTAAATTTACGACATTATTTACTGGCCAACAGATTGCATAAAACAACACCGCCAAGCCTTATGCACATGCTGGCGGCTTTGTTTCTTTGATGCTGTATAAATCGTTGCCCCTATGATTTGAACAAGTATAGCTCGGTAGTTCACTTTGATGATAAACAATGTACTTAAATTAATTGATTTATACATTCTGGTGAGAATCTTTTATCAACCGCCACATTGGCTGCTGCTTAGTTGTGTATGAAATTAAGAGAACATATATCGGAGATTATTTGAGCAACGACTGTATTCGGAATGCATTCAAGACAAACAAAGTAGAAACGATGGCTTCATTACTCAGGAATCAGTAATTATAATATTGACACTTATGAGCTGTAATTTTTCAACAATAAACAAAGATCAAAGTTCTCAGTAGGCCCAGCAATTGGTTCGTATTTCCGACGTTTATTTTGGCACAAAAATAGAAGAAATTTGATAATACATTTTCTACACGTTCTTTTTCGCACTGTTTAGACGAATATGAGAATGATAATTAAACTCTTGACGTATTTAGTTTTTTTCATACTTAAAATTTTTTTTTTTTTTTTTTTTTTTTTTTTTTTTGGTCTTTGAGAAAAATAACTGTAATAAATTACCCGAAATTTCGGGAGCCATGCCACGACCGGGTTATATCCGAATTCGGGTTATAGCGGGGCGGGTTATAGCGGGGTCCCACTGTAATTGGTCACTCAGACGATGCGGATGAATTCTTGGGCTTTGTACCAGATGACATTAGACAGTGACCTTTATAGGATACTGTGAATCACAAAAGTGTGGAACTGACTTTCATTGTTTATTTGCGAGACATGTGGAATTAACATATTACAGGATATTGTGAATCAGATCATTCTGGTCTACTATTTTTATGTGACATATGATAGAATCATGGATTTATCATATCAACAGATCGAAAATGGTCAATCATTATAGATTTATATGTATTTTTATGACACGATGAAGAACAAAATGTAAGTTGTCAATTTATTTGTGACATATTCCACTTGATAATATACCTAATTGCATTTTACATTGATTTTGTCTTTTTTATTCCTAGCTATCTATCTATCTATCCATCCAGTCTCATCTAATATATACCGGTAGCCAAAACGAAAACTTAAAATTTTTTAAGTTTAGACCTTGTCCCATGATTAAAAAGCCGACCCCCTTTCTTCCAGGCTTTCATTTTTTCCTAAATTATTCAGCTTATACACGAGTATATACAGTACTCTTAGGATGAGATGATGAACATGAAAAGTCTAACTTACGTTTATCCATGACAGTATATAGTTCTGATTGAGATTGAATTTTTTTATTTTTATTTGTTCATTTGCTTAGTATTTATACAGAACGAATGGTGCTTCAAACATAATCAGTTTTCTTTGAAGTTTCAGCAAAACTATTTTTTCTGGTACATTTTTCAAAAAACAAAGTTGGGGGGGGGGGGGATTAGCCGTCGTTTGGTCGATTGTAGCTAGTCCAGTAGCGTGACTATTTGAGCATATCACAGCATACTGTACTCAGGCCAGATGTCAACATAAGCGAATTATGATATAACAATACACTGGTAAGATGGTTTGTCAATATGAACAAAGGATTTGTTTATGTTACAATAGATAGATTCCAATGCATTTTATATCCAAGTTTGTGGCTTCCTTTCATGGTGCCTTTGAATTCTTCCACTCCAAACCCAAGACTGTAAAAAATTGCAATTTGCGACATTGCGAAGCCAGCACAATCCCTGTTGTAGGATAGATAGTTAAAAAGATAATGACAGTGAAAAGACCAATTTTGCCAATCTTTAAGTCAACCTTGATTTTCAGTTTTAAAGTATCAAAATAGACAAATGAGTTCAATCATAAAGTTAAAAGTAATAGCAATGGATTTTACAATGTACTGAGAGTGTGTACATGTAAATTTCATTTACGTATCTTGCATACAGATTTAGCAAAGTGGCTTACATAAAAAACCAAGGTAAAAATTTTCTATGCAAATTCAAAATTCATACTGTAACTCTCATTTTTCCAAAAATGCTGCTCAAATGTTAACATGAATTACATAAATGCACTATCACATCTTTTGCAAATAAATGCTACATATACCTTGCTTTCTTCTGTTAATGACAAAATACATGTGCGATGTGGTTTACAAAATATGTACTATGAATGAGCTCTGGCCAACTCAACAAAACCAACTTATGATCTAACAGTGCACTGGCTGCCTCATTTGCATAAAAGGGAATGGGTGATATTTGGCGGGCTAGGTAGGGAGTTTCCAATCCCATTATGTTAATCTATACCCCAAAAAATTAAAAACATTTGACTGATGTCTTCTCCAAAATTGCTGAACAGAATTTAATCATATTTGACTGACATGACAACCTTTCATATCAGTACAAAACTATGAAGATTCACTATCAAATACAACCTGTTATTAAAACTAAAAAACCGTAGATATGACTGCCTCTACAAAACTATTGAACAGAATTTGACCAAGCTTGACGGAAAGCATTCTGGCATCATAAGATTTTAAAATGTGATCAAAAAAGATGCTGATTTGCCATCAAATATGATTGTTCTAACTAAAAACAGAAAAATCTTTACATGACTAAATTTGACAGAAAGCATCCTGGCAAAGGGGGCTTTGAGCAGGCAAGCTAGTAAGTGGGCTTATTGACAAGGCATTTGCAAGTGTACTTTCTTTAGTTCTTTCGCGTCTCCTCATGCAAACATTTCATTTGGGTGGGGGCACAGGGAGTCTAAAAAGATATGGCTTCGAACAAGTGAATTTGAATGTACTGTTTTTCGCAGGTTATAATGCACTAGATTTACTTCTAGGTTGGATCTGCTCAAATCCGTGCAAGGTACGCAATGCATGGTAGGTATCAGAACATCAAGATCTTGAAGATAACATGTAATACCGCAGTTGATGAAAACCATGGTATCGAATAGGAGTCATATCAAAATCAAGCCTTTATGTATCAATCAACCTGACCTCCCAAAAATTTGTGAACTTTTGTTCCATCACGAGCAGTTGTAATCAATCCCACATACCATTACTCCCCCCCCCCCAAAGTTAACTCCAATGTATTTCCAATTTCCATATTGGGTCTTTCATTGAAGTCTTGAAGTCATTCCACAGCTATGGAATTACTAATAAAGTGGTCCCCCTCTTGAATGGCCCCCCTGACCAGTGGCCACCTGCTTTATATGGCCACCCCTCTAGCGTGACTAGCGGCCGGTATTTTAGTGCAAAAAATGGTCAAATTCACCCTCGCGAGCAACCACACAATGGTTAAAAATCACATTAATTAAAAAAATTAAAAAAACTTTTAAAACTGAAATACCTTGTGAGAAAAATGTCTTTTCTAATAATAACTTTGCTTTTTCTGCGACAGACTTTCATACCAACACTGAAATTAGCTCAATTGCTAACCATGTCAAGCTTACAAAATTTTCCAGAGTATTCATTAGAACCTGAAAATGATTATCATCTAGGGTAAACAATAAAAATCAAATAAAATATAACCAATTTGCAATTACTATAACAGTTAGATATTTATATGAGAAACTTTTTTATTTTTTATCTGGGTCACTTTTTCCTTAAGTACCTCTTTTCCTGTGTCCCATCTTTATTTAAATTAAAAATGTTGCATCGTCTATGTAGCCAACCATTTTTGATGCTCACATGATCATACTCATGTCTCTTTCAAACTGCCAACATCATTTGTACACTGGACAGTGCTATAATGTTGAAAAATTATTAAATCTTGTAATTATATTACATTCTACATCATTTTCTCACACGTTTTGACCATTTTGAAGGCAGGACAGGAAGTAATGACATAAAATATATATATATATATATAAACAGAAATGCACGTCATACTGACGGAACATTTGTGGACAGATGGACATGTAAATCTGACTGCTTCCTGATAACTTTCTGCTGCTGAAGGCAAACTAACATAATTTCATCAGCTGAAGGAAAACTAACTTCAAAGTACAAACCTTTCTAACAGTCGAACCTAAATCTACCTGCAAATATGATACTGCATTTTTTTTTAGTGATAGAACAAATTTTGAAGAATTTATACCTGCCAAATATTCCCAAAATGTCAAAACAAATACAGATGTCATTAAACAATATTCCACTTGGCAAGACCCATCTGTGGAATACCCATTACTGGTACCCCACAACCATTGGTTACCAGAATTTGAAACTTAGATCTGACAAGAAAGCTGTTGTCGTAATGAATTAACTGTTTGTCATCTTTTAACTAAAATTCCCCACTCGTTCGGTTGATTTCTGGCCTCAACGTCTAAGGAGACCAGATTATTAGGACTAAAATCTGGAATGGCCACTGAATTTTATGTGTCACCATATGGCTACTAAAGTTTGATAGATACTTGGAGCCAAGATTACTGTGTAATGATTAAATTCGATCCGCAATTTGTGACAGTTATCCGACACAAGCAGTCCAAGAGCAATGACAGGCTGTTAAAACTGTATAAAAAAATTACAAAAAATAAAAAAGAACGCCAAAAATAATATAATACGGGTGTCAGGTAAATAAAACAAGTTCATACTGCGCACGGTTAACTGCCTAAGTTTTTGACAACATCGAAAATCGGTTATGACGCCATTGCGTTGGACAGGAGGGTCGCCATTAGTTTGACGTCAATATCTAGGACAGATTTGCTTATTTTTCAAAACCCCAATTCATAATTGCTCAAAACCTAAAACCCCAACACCTATGAAATATTTAAGTGTTCATTTATAAAACGGCTGAATACGGATAAATGAAAACATTCAGCAAGTTCGTAAAGCAGGGAAAATCCCCTAAAAATGTGTGGGTAATTTTTACCAACCTCCGCCATTTTTCTGGTATTATGGGATAGAAAACTAAGTTTGAAAGAGAGGCTGTGATTTCCCGCGAGTGGCAGCAAGTGCGACAGATCTAGAAATTTGATTGGTTAATTTTATGATAACTTATTCGCCAAGTCAAAAGAGAAACCTTCCATTCTTTGAAAATTAACAATGGTTTGATGTTAAAATTTTCATTTTTAGATAGGTTGTAGTGATCAGTGACAGGCTGATACATTTTACCTTATTTTCAGGAATTTATGCCGGTGTAAATAAAAGTGTGCTTGGGTTGGTAATTAACCAATAAAAATCTATCTTACAAACGACATTGTAACCATTGGTTACATGAATGAAGCGCTAATGGACGACATGGGCCAGTGACGGGACAACAACATGCCAAGCAAATCGAGAAAATCGGTTGCCCCTGGGTTTGTACTTGTAGAAATTTTGTGAACACTTTAATGTAGGACTTTCTTGTACAAAAAAATGGTTGAATCTCGTAAGTCCAAAAGTCTCGAGTAAATATGTAAATTGCAAACCAAACTTTTGCACTTCAACTGTGAAAAGACCTGCTGGCAGCAGAAGTGTTATATATGATAATATATATATACTGATGTACCGTATTCTCGCGGTACTAAACAAGAAACAAATAGCAAATGTAAGACAATAATTTACCTGTTAATGAAAGTTGCCTTACTTTTTTATTTATCATTTTATCTCCAATCCAGTATTCAGGAAATATTGTAAATGATGCCAATTTTTCAATAAACAACCTCCAATAGAACATAATTTCTCTACTGCAATATAAACGAGATTCTCGTATTCTCACGGCAAATGATGTAATCGCTGTACAGGGGCCCAAATGGTATGAAATGAACACGATGTCAGTAATAACACACCACATAGTCATGCTTAGCAGAAAACTTAAAATTAAAAGTTGTAAAATATTAAATATCTACAGTTGTGATGAGTCTATACAGTTATATATTCAGTTATTCTCTGAAGAGGTAGTGAAAACACCTGAAAATACTTTTTCTAATCGATACTCAAGTCCACCACATTTTCCATAATTTACAAACATTATCTGTTTGCAATTAATAAACTCCTTGTGATTGGCGACTTTGGACTCTTTCGGACTTCTGATCTCATACACATTGCTATTGTGTTTGTCAAAAGGCACCTGCTGTTCTATAAATGATTTTGTGAGGTGCTTTTTTAAAATTAACAACAACAACAACAAAAATTCTTTGCAAAATTTCATTCTCTACATTTCGGTATGTGGTTCACTGTTACTTGCACATCTTTTATGGGCATGCTATCAAAGGAATAGATCAAGTACTTTCTAAACGCAGCAATGATGTTTTCTGGAAACATCCCTCTTCCATTTTCAGTCTTTTAGTTCCCTCTTTAGTAAGTGTAAGAATTAATTTACTATTATGTATTTATAGCAGGTTTTCTCATAAGGTAGTAATTAATATGGATTTCTGGCATAATTTCTTTTATATATGTTGGCATATCATCAATTATATCAATAGATAGAGTCATACACGATTGCAACATTCCGGGATGACATCAAGGTTTCAATACAATGACCCTTATTCTCTTTCCATGATTTTGGCAGTGAGTGATATGTAAACAAGGACAGTCATGTGATTATACTTGTGTCATTGTAAACCGTCATCAAGTGGATGATCTTATTCAACCAAGTGGGATGTGATTCGGCTTATTGTACGAGACGTAGGAGACTTGTATTTGCACAGGGGATAAAGGGGAAAGTAGGTCTTTGATGCATTTTCTGTTGATTCATTATTTTCTTATTTATGTCCAATAAAGGAAACATTGTTGATAAAATTTGTTTTTGGTTAAGATCAAACACTTCTGTTTAACAAAACTGATGTTATAAACAACTGGCAGCTGGTCAAAGTATCTATTTAGAACGGAAATAGTCAATACCACAAGAATAGGGAACCCGCGAGAATAGAAGAAATAACTATGCTATGATGTCCTATTGCCGCGTCATGCCTATTACCATGGCATTTTAGCATTTCTGTCTTCGTGCATTACATCTGAAAGATCCATATGTAAACATATACTCAATAAGTTCACATTGCTGTCGAGTTTATCAGTTGAAAGAAATACTCTCTGTTTATAGTAAAAAGAATCTTAGATTTCCCTTACATGTGCAAATTTAAGTAAGTGATCAAATCCCATTTATACCATATCCAGATCAAATCACTTTTTTTGACTTTTCATTGATAAAATCGTGCAGAGCAAATTGTCAACAAATCGTCTGCTTCACAATTTAAACAATACAAGCAGAATTGGTGACTTTGCTTGAGCTCTTCAATAAAATATTGTTATCTATAGTATTTGCTTACCCTCCTGTTTGTTGGTATTCCCCTACTGATTTTAAAAACAAAAAGCTACAAGGATATAAAAAATGAACTAAACTTCATCATTTCATTCCTGCAAATTTTATTTCCTGTCGTGAGTTTCATTTAAGTGTTCTTTGATCAATAGTATCAAAGCAAGTTAATCAACTCCGTCATCCCTTCAATTTCATAAAAGGTGCTTTCTAGACATGGGGGGGGGGGGGGTAACTACAAATATGGTATGTAACATAACACAAGAATATCATAAAACATGATTATTCAGTTTTTGAAATAAGTGCAAGTTCACATCCCGAAGCCAGTGTTTTTTTTACTCAGGCCAGCAAAATTTCTAAGTTCACAGGCCTGCCGTGCCAGTAAATATTCAATGAAATTAAAATAAAAAATGCAGATGCAAACCAAAAATATATTCCAAAATCTATCAGAAGCCAAACATATTGTCCAAAATCTATTGTCCTTTTGTCATATCCAAACTGCTAAATATCTAACCTAAATAAACCAGTCGTTGTATTCTGCCACTCTCCTTTCACTACAATTAACACCTGAAGGTGGAAGTGTCACACCAGAAATTATAGTATGGGTGTTATTTCCTAATTGCAATAATTCAGTGTCCTCTAGTAGGGAATGGAGAGAGGTGGAAAATAATGACATGATAATTCAGGTTAATTATTTTCTTACATTTTGGAGTGAAAAGAAGGTAGAGTTAGAAAAATATTTTAAATATGTGGAGTGGAGCGTAAATTGTTTACATTGAAGCAGTTCATATTACATTATGAATTTTCAATATTGATCTGGATATTTGTACTGTGAAGACTCATCAGTACTGTCCTCATTGGATGTATCCGATTGGCTGTCTAGTTCAGACAGTGTGTGACGCATGTTTTAGGTATGGAGTCTTCAAGCTGAGTTATTTGAGTTACTAAGTATCAGAATTCTATGCTTTGTAACATCATCCTATTTTGTTTATCATTTCGGTATTTGTAAACAGCAATTTCAATTTGTTGCCATTGAATTAATTTTCTATGACATTTTGAGGTGGCCAGAACTGGCACAAGGCCCATGTCCATGCCAGATGAATCTCAATCTTGGCAAGCTAAATGATTCTGTGAACAAACTAGGAAACAGCATTCCTTTCAACCCCAGTGGTTGAAATAATTTGAATAGCTGAGGTATGATGAGGAGAAACAAATCATGTATTGTTCTTCATGTAAAACAAATTCAACAGTTGATGAACACTCACATTTGTCAAAGGAACAGACAACTTCAAAATTTAAACCATCAAAACTCAACAGGCTTCTAAAATGTGTACAAAGTGCATTTCTCTTTGAAAAACTGCATCCAAACCAGAGGCAACTAGTGCAGCAGCTTAGTGTTTATTCAAGTTAAAGCAAGCAGAATATGACAAGATGGTTATTAAATTTAGAACTGCACATACCCTAGCAAAATGTCATTTGAGCTTTAACCTCTGTAGAACCGTATGTCACTTGGACAAAGCAAAAGACCTGGAAGCTGATTCAACTTGAATGACAAGGCAGCAGCCACATTTGTAACTGCCATAGCCAATACTGTCAGACAAAGTGTAGTATAAAGAAGTTGGAGATATCCAGATTTTGCAGTTTGATGATTGATGAAGTGATGAAGATATTGATTATGAAATGGAGATGTCAGAAGAACTTGTTAATTCTATGATATATTCCTTTATGAGGGAATAAATAAGAAGAAAAATACAATGCTTTTCTCATTTTTAACACAATATATATTTGGTTAAAGTCAGTCAAAGGTTATTATGAGAAAATACATGTACTATGGTAAGTTTAATATTTTTATTTTTCTGTGGGCCATTGAAATTTACCGTAGTTAGGGCCAGTGCATTTTGGAAGTTCACTGGCCCAGTCGCTTGAAAAATTAGTCATGAAGACTGATTATTGAATGGATCTACTACAACTTGGATGTACAAAGATCTTAATTAAATTTATGAATTTAATTTTGAAAATTTTTATTAAATGTGTTGCCTTTACATAACATTTTGCAAATGTTGTAATTTATTTTAACTGTGATACCATACTACCGATGGTCACTGTATTTCTCAATTGATGCAGTAATAGGATGTTCTCTTTAGAGTGCCTTCCATCAGAGGTCATCTCTGAATACCCAACACTTTGGCGGACCCATTGACTAAAAATTAAAATTTTTCACCATGACCAATGCTTCACATGTTGATTACTGATGCAGTAGGATAAAAATGAAAAAGTATGTATACTGAAACTTTTTTTGGTATGTTTTCTAAGTAGTAATGTGGTAATAGGATGTAATGGCCCTTCGTGTTTCTCCTATTCTTGCGGTATTTACTATTTCCTTTCTAAATTAGGGCCTTCATGATCATTGTTGCATGTAGGATCCCAAAGGCAGGAGACACTGTGTCCCCCACCCTCCAAATTTAGTGACAGGAAAAAAAATTGTGGGAAACCTGTGAGCCTGCACTCAGTGTGCAACGTTGTTCATAATTGAGCTAGATGACATTGCACCATTGCCACAGTGGGTGGCAAAAGATATGGGGAAATGTGAAGGGTGGTGAAAAATATATCGTCATGCCCCCTGTTTTGATGCCACCTTGTTTTGAAGCAGTGTCATAAACTCCCACTTCTTGAGAGAACGCATCTCCCAGTGACATCATGACCGCAACATTTGTTTACACTGATCAACATTGATTCATATCGATAAAAAAATGTTTTGAAAATCATTTCATTATCAGTTGAGAATTGAAACAAAGATGCATACCGTGAAGAAAACTCTATTTCATAAGTTCTCATTTTTCCAATCAGTAAGTCCTCATAAAAAAATCTTACTAACTATTCTGACTGGGCAAATCAACTTCCCGCCATAATAGGCATCCATTCGGCTACTCAGCATGTGAAAACAACATGACTCACAGAAGATAACTGCATTAGTAACACTACTGTTTAGAATAGTGTATGGTGTTATAAAGTTTAAGGTGGAGCTGATGTTCAGAGGTGGTTCTTTGTTATTATAATTTGGTAATGGTAAGAATGATAATAATTTGAAACCTTTTCCTGTAACTTGAAGTCTTTTGTCCCTGATTATTTGCACTTCTAGAGAAATGAGTTATGAAGGCTTGGAAGACAGTTTTCAAGTTCCAAAAACAGCACATTCAAGGCTTGATGTTATGCATATCCACATTGCCAATTAATTTTTTAAAAACAGGTTATAAACTAAATCTATTATTATTTACTTATAAGTAAACAATTTTATTATAATAACATCATGATTTATCCCAGTTTGATTCTTTTAGCTTTTGAGAGACAATCTCTCCAGAACCAAAATTATGACCATGAATATAAGAAAAGCTTTAGGAGTGCTAAATGAAGTTTCTTTATGTAATTTTTTATGTAAACTTGCATTTTCTATATTAATGTTGCTCTGCAATATATTTCTTTACTGGAGGAAGTCACAGTGGCTCAGTCTTTAGTATGCTGGACTCACAACTGAAAGGGTGCAGGTTTGAATCCTACCATCGGACTAGTCTGGGTCAGCTACTGTGGTGCGTCCTTGGGCAAGGCATTTTACTGCAATTGCCTTGGCACTAAATAATCTACTTGTGATTCTGTGCTGTAAAGCACCAAACCAAATTCTTTACCAGAGCATATGTACATTGGTGTCACAGGCAGAAGTAGACACCTCTGAAGTGCATCAAAACAAGTGACATAATACACAAACTTGCCGACAAGGGGTCATCTGGTTCAATGGATGCCAAAAAGAGTATGAGGCAATATATTATTATCATTTGATATGCATGCTTTGCTAAAAATAACTAATGTTTCAAATGAAATGAGAGATATATAATCAATATGAAAGGAGTATATTTCTGAATAGGTGAAAGTAAATGCTTAAGTGCATAAAAAGCAAGGACTCCAGGATACAGTGGCGTGCCACAATGACACAACTCACAGTTGACGATCTCAACATCATGAACACTTAATGTGCAGTATTAAGAAAGAATAACTAATACACAAAGTATGGCACTTAACTGGGATTTTCAGTATTTTGTAATATGGCTTCTGGACTTTATAACTGCTTTGAGTCTCCTGGGAATGGTGCAATATAAAGCTTTAATATAGACTGTAGTAATCACTTCCTAAATAGCCTGCATCTCCTTCAGGTTTCACTTGATCTTGGCAAGATTTAATTGTATGCAGAGATCTTATTAGTCTGATTTTGAGAATATTCCACACACTTTCATTTATGTTGGGGTCAGGTGACTGTGATGGCCATTCAAGATTGTTAGTATTTTTTTTACTGTTTCCAGGCATGAGACTGTGCAGAATTGTGGCAAGGTGCATCATCATTCTGAAATATAAATTGCAAATTTGCAAAATGTTTTGCAGTGACAGGCCATAAATGAAAGTAAAGAATATCAATGTACTTTTTTGCTAATAATGTTACGCTCAATTTTGACAAAAGTACTCCATGATACGTAATGCAGCCCCAAGAAATGGCACCAACCTTGACATTATTTCCATCTAGTCCTAGGCACTTGGGTCTGTAAGCTTCATAGCTAGTTCTCCACACACAGTTTCACCAGTTATTATAACCTCCATTTCATCAGAAAACATTACTTTATTCCAATATATTTCAACCATGAGATGTCTCTTTTCCTTGTGCCACTTCATCTGATTTTTTCTGTTGTTAGCATATACTGTAAGTGTCTTCCGAACTTTGCGTTTCTTTAAAACATAATCATGCATTCAGCGCTAAACTGTTCTAATGGATGCTTTTTCAGGTGCGTATTTATTGTAATTATCTGTAATCTTTATCAAAATCTGTTTGTCTGTTTTGATTCACCATTCTCAGAAGCTGATGATCTCCCCTAGCATCAGTGAGCTTTTTCTGTCCACAGTGGCAGCTGTTTTCCACATTTCCTTGTTGTTCAAATTTACTCACAAGCAATGAAATGGTTGACATATGAACATTCAGTATTTCTGTGAGTTTTCTCTGAATTTCACCTCTTATAAAATTCTGTAGCAAGCTGTCATTACTAAGTTGATTGTTACAATGTGACATTTAAGATCTTTCAAGAGCAGACCACACCATTTTTTCCAATGCATTGATAAAATAATATTTCAAACATTTGTCCAGATACAAAATCTCTATGTTTTGGATGAAGATAAACATAAAGCAAATGACTTCTTATTGATTAATTGGCAAATTATGTTCGTGACATCGGCAAAAGTTATATCAATTCTGGCACATCACTGTACAGTAGGGATCATACCTGTTTTGTTTTTTCTGGTAGCCTAGTGTGCCATATTCTCGTGGTACTAAACAAGAAACAAATTGTAAATAAAAGGCAATAATGTACCTGCTAATAAAAGCTGTATTGTTTATTTATCATCTATGACCAATTCTTTATTCAGCAAATGTTGTAAACAGATCTCAGTAACGTCACATTGCAGTGTATGATTAAAGTGTATGTTAACATGGTCATGTTGGTGCCTTTATTGATCTTAAATAAAATGATAATTTTTGTTCTGAAATCTAATACTAATGTAGTCTTACAAAGTCTGTTCATTCCTGATTCTTGAATGTTCTGCACCTTAGTTGTAGTCACAAAACTTCCAGCTGAAACTTACTGATCACTTTGGACTTTTACAGTGGTGACCAAGCACAAAACTGCATCAAGAAAAGTGGATGTCAGGTCAAATCATTACCAGTGCAGTGGCTAGTACAAATTTTGTCCACTACATGGCCTATTCAGTGTGAGATCATAGCGTGCGGCATCCACGCTGGATCACACCCTTTGGTTTGGCTGATCTAAAAATGTCTACTTACTTTAACATTGACTTTGTCAGATGTACATGTATTTGCTGGGGCAGTTCTGTATGATCTTGCAAAGAATATTGATCGATGAGCTGTGAAATAACTGAATAATTGCTGTTTAAAGGTATGTGTAATCAAATTCTAAAAAGTGACACCTATAGCTGAAAAAGTTGGTTCCACACGTCAACATGACCATTATGACATACTTTAAGCAAGAGCACAAAGTGGCAGCCATATTGCTAGTCTGATGCAAGAACACAAGTCTTTCTATTGTGCCTTAAAATATGGTTTAATCTTATTATTCTGTGATATCTCAGGAATATATTATCAATATTTAATATGAGAATAACAATGGTATTATTATTTGTATGTTTTCTTTAAAATTTTGTGTGAAAAAGATTTCATTATGCAAGTAATAAGTCCAATGGGTATATGTGACATCGACAATTTGTAGGGATAATATTTCCAGTGCCTCTAGTTTATGCATTTTTTCATCTTCCATTAAATCAAGTCATGTTTGGTATAATTTAAAAGTTAAATAAAGTTTCTGCAGACTGCACAAGTTTGTTAAAGACAGTATCCATGGTCTGAACATGAGCATATAATTCAATCTTTGAAATAACTTGAACTGCTTTTCTGTTGCAGCTGTCAAATATGTACCAATTACTCTGTTTTATACATTTCACCATGTTCTATTAAATAAAGTCATATTTGGTACCATTTGAAAACTAAATAAAAAGTTTTGTTCACTGTATAACATTTTGGAACATTTTTAACTAAATTTAAGAGCAGTATCTAGAATCTAAATGTGAGCGTAAAATTGTATCTTTGAAATAACTTGAACTGCTTTTCCTTTGGAGCACTCAAATACATACAATTTGCTCAGTTGTATGCATTTATTCATCTTAAATTAAACCAAGAACTTTATTTTCTGCAATTCTCTGCAGTTTAAGATTTACCCATAATCACAATCAGTCGAAATGAATAATCTACATAAAGCGCAGATAAATACGAAGATTTATACTTATAATTACAGGTAGGAATCTTTCTTAATAAATTTAATTCCTACTGACAGCACATATCATTTTACCCACAAAATTAAAATTTGAAAGAAAAATAAGGCTGTAAATTACTAGAAAAATCTCATAAGAGCTTGTGTTTTACTTTTGTTTTAGCAGGTACCCACTCGAAAAAAAACTACTTTAATTGACTGAAACTGTTACTTGAAGCACATGTACTAATTAAATTAATCAAGTGTTCTGGTACTCAAATGTTTGTCATGTAAATAACCCCAATACTGGAAAATTACACAAATCCAGCTTTCTCAAAGTCATGGATAATTAGGTCCAATTTCAGAATGAGTTAACTCCATGATCCTGAGAATGTACTGATGGTGCAACTTTATGGGCAGTGGTTTAAGTAAAAGATCATAAAGATGTGCTTTAATAACCACTTGACTTGGTGCTATTGGCTGTGTCCACTCCATTTTATGTTGAGCATTTGGAATAAAACACAGTGTAAGGGACTGATCTTGATAAGTGTTTGATTTAGGTGTTTGATTTGTACTCTTACAGAGGGTAGTATTTTTGTAACCATTAAATCGACCACTCTTGGTTGACATAAATTATTTGTTTTATGGGGGGGGGGGCTGCTTGTAGTCATTAATCCATGAAATTAAATAATTAAATACATATCAATATACAAACTTTGTCACAGGCAAATCCATGAATTTAAGTTCTTACAAAAATTTGATACCCCAAAAAATAAGCGAAAGCACAGTAAATCAGTACCACCTAGCAAATGGTGGAGAATCACTAAATCAATAACTAATTATAAAATCTAAAATGAAAACTCATATGAGATTAAAGGTTGATTGGTATTTAATGGTATTTTGAATACATTATTGGCTATATCATACCAAGGAAATGAAAGCTACAAGTGCCTTTCCTAAGGACACACTGAGGCAGCTAATCCAGGTTGGTATGGGCAGGTACTGAACCCATGACCTTTGGATCAAGAGCCCGATGCTCTACCAACTGAGCTACTTTGGCTTCCCCCAATTAAAAGTGGGGGAATACTTCATATCCACCCAATAGATTAAGTACAAATTTTAAATAAACACTTCTGTAACCTCCATCAGTGATGAACCTAATCTGCCTCCTGATCCACCATTATCTTCCCAGAAGTTTGAACACATTCATATCTCAGAGTAGGATATTATGTTTGAACACATTCACATCTCAGAGTAGGATATTACTGATCAGCTTCATATACTTGACCTAGCCCTGATGAAATTACATCTCAATTGCTAAAATTATAGAGACTAGAGTGTTGATCAGTTACTTTTGATATATAATACAATTAATGAATCTCTTGATACAGAAAAGGAGGTCTGATTTATCTTTTGTGATTTAAGTAAAGAATTAAATAACGTTTGGCATAAAGGACTTGTACTTGATCACCTTCTTTTCTTGCTATACATAAATGACATAACCAACCAAATTGATGTGAATATCACACTGTCAGTGATACATATCTATTATTGTTAGTAATGATCTTGTTACCATATCAAAACAGGTTTATGATTATTTTGCATCTATCATACAGTGGGCAAATAAATGATGCATTAACTCAAGTGCTTTTAGAATAAAATCCATCTTATTCACAAGACAACTACATGATCATAATATACCCACATTATGTGTTTTAGATGAAAACTTAGAATAGGTCAATTTACACAAACACTGGACTGATATTTAATTCTAATGCTAAATAAATAAATAGATAAATTAAATATTTCAAAAGACTATTAAAAGGTTATATGTTCTTCAGTTACCAAAGTTTGATTTAGACATGGGACAATCTCAATAGAATTTACCCGTATGCTGTATTTACACGGCCTATTCTTGAATATGCTGGCATGGTTTTGGAGTAATTGTACTAAGGCTGAAAGTGTTGTATGAGAAATGTTCAAATTTTAGCAGCAAAAATTATTACAGGACTTCATTGAGGCACGCAGTTGTATAATGATATAGGTTGTGAATCACTGGGAAAATGTAGACAAAATCATAAACTAGTGTTTATGTGTAAAATTCTAAATAATGAATTACCTGAGTACTTACAGAATGTGGTCGCTGGTTATAACAGTAATCCCTATAAAGCAAGATACATTAACTTGAATTATCTTATCCCAAGGACTCAGTCATATACCAGTAAAAAGAGTTTTTTTCCCCATCTTTGACTGAAATATGGAATAATTTGGTTGATGAGATTCTAAATTGTACTTCATTGAATCGTTTCAAGAACTATCTCCAGAAAGGTTTGATATGGAGATAGGAAACTTTCCATCATCTATTGTCTATTGCTTAATTCAAAAGCAACTTAAATTATAACTAATTTCATGATCAAATTCCTCTGAATGCTCTTGTGGTGCTCCACCTGAAACTGTTTTCCACTTCTTCTTTGAATGTCATAATTATGCTAGGGCCAGGATGACATTGTTTCTAAATCTTCAAGAAAAGGGTTTACAGTGTTCAAATTTTGATGATTTGCTTTGCATTAATGAAGGGCTTGATGATTGGCAAAACATTAACATGTGCAAATTTGTGCACAAATTTATTTCTGATAGCTAACTTTAAGTAGTGTACATACTGTATATACTTGCATATAAATTGAGTCCAGCTGCCAACAACATAAACCCTGATCTGCCATTGCATAATGCACCTGCAGATCAGGATTTATGTTGTTTGTTCTACTGATTACCCCTAACAAATTGCTCAGACAGATCTGCTGGCATATTATGCAGTTGGACATGACTTATAAGCAAGTATATATGGTGTGTGTATAATTTTTGGTCAAACAAGATTCATGTCTGTAGACTAATATATTACATCAGCAAGTGATAATTAGAATATTATCTTTTGTTAAGAGTATGAATATTTTGCCAAGTCTGTCCTGCTCTTCAACGCACTAATCATTATTATCAATTATTATTCTGTTGATATATTATTTTAAAAACAAAAGCAGCTTACACCTAGTTTGAGGCCATTCACATTAGGAGACGGTATCTCTGTGGCTTGCAGCTTTCTGACCGAACCATATGGTGGAAATATACATGTGTTGATCCATTAAGATTTGTATATGATTTACTTCATTGTATTGCAAATAAAATATCTTTAACATCTTTATTATTATTTAGATTGTAAAATGTACAACCTCTAGGATGCACAATCTTGCGTCTCCAGAGATGGTAGAAAAAGCTAAGCAGCCATTCCTGATAAATATCTGATTCATAATAAATCAGTCACTGCATAAATAGCTGATTCAGAATAAATCAGTCACTGCATTAAAGTTACTTTAAATGTTCAGACAGTACAATAAATCATTCCAATTCCAAATCAAATATTATCCTGTCAGAAGATTCACATTTGTACAGACCTAGAGGGCTGGAACCTTTCTTGAAAAGGGTTGAAACCTCTGGTAACTAGGGACACAATACAGATACACTGAAGGTTGATGAAGGTGTATAAAGAAAATTCAATTTCACTTTTTCTAAATTATACAGTACAGTTTTCCAGATATCATACTTTGAAATGGAATAGATAATTTTGATTATCACTTTAATATTAAGACTAATTATGGGAGAGTAATTTTCAAAACCAAATGCATATTTCAAATAATTATTTAAAAACTGGTAAATAAATAAATGTACAAGCAAGATAAGAAAATTACATGCACCAGTCTCATTCAGTTTTGTATATATAAGTAATAATTTAACAAATGCTTATATACTCATTTATGTAGCTTTCCATGAAATGCTTATAGCTTGAGCTTTGATGCAGTTTTAAAGCATATGCACAATTATTTTCTCATTATATCAGTGGTGTTTTTGCCATCATAGTGGTGTAACAGTCAGGAGACCTTGGACTGATAGTACTGCAAAGTGTGTATTAAAAGCTCATGAAAATGAAGTCTTGGATTTCATTTTAAGCTATGGTAATGTGGGAAAAGGGCATAAAGAGTTGTTCTTGTGATTGACTGAAACTATAACATGTAAGAAAATGGAAATCAATTGGATTTTGTCATATCATTCAGATAATTTTGTCCAACCTCTTTACATTTGACAGTTGTTTAATTTTACAACTGTGACAGCTCAATTTATTGAGTTCATTGTGAGTGCTTTCAGCATGTTCTAGACCCTCACCTCCCATTTTCTAAGTCAGTGCATCATGTGGGCCCTCATATGCTAGTTCTAGACTCTCAGATTTTGAAAGAAAAAAAGTAAAAAGATCCACATTTTCTCTCTAAAAATTATCAGTAAAAAAAAATAAAAAAACCTGCAATAAGAAAATAATGTTTTTAACCTGCAGCTGGACTTCCTTTTTTTTCTCATCTAGACCCCCATTTTCTTACAACTTAGGGTCCAGGAACCTCAGTGTCAAAAGCCTATAGAGAGCACTGCATTAATTCCTGAACTATATATCTGTAATACAGATACAGACATGGGTTCAAAATTCACAAACATGTATATAAAAATTGATTTCAATTTGTTGAAATAGGGCAAGCCAAGCTACTGGGGCTAGCACAGCTTCAAGAAAAAGTATCACTGCTTCAGTGATGAAGAGCAAGTATGGAGGGGGTACAACATTTGGTGGCAGCTCTCGCTCAAACATCCTGTCTTCTGCCAGTAGGACTCGCAGCATTGGACCAGGAGGCCAGCCCACAGAAAAAGCACCCCTGAAAAATGTAGTAAAGGTATAATGAATATTATTAATGTGCCTATACAGGAGATATTTTGAATGGTTTTATTTCACTGTTCTTGAAAAATAAAATTGAAAAATGAATCTTTAAAGTGAAAACTTTAATAAATGAAATTTGTACATCTAGGAAGTTAGTTAAGACCATCCTAATGTCAAGATGAAAGCAGGAAAATGGAATACTACTGTATATAATCGCTTTTAAGTCAAGTCCAACTGCAAACAACATAGACCTTGATCTGCTGGCACATCATGCAATGGCAGATCTGGGTCTGTGCAGTTTGCATTGGGACTCGACTTATAAGTGAGTATATATAGTACATTTATCAATTCAACTTGTTATACTGTATATAGAAAAATAATGTACTTCAGTTGTAGTTGGTGACATGTCACTGCCTATATTTTGACAATATTTGTAATAAAAAGATATTCGAAATGTTACTTATCTCTCTTTTAAGTTACAACTGCAGTGTATTTCTGTTTATAATGTGCTTGAGGTAGATTACATATCTAGAAAGGATAGCTTTATAAATTATGAAAGCAATTTATGACCTCTAAGGATTTTTAGGTCATATTTAAATGTTAAAGATGTGATAAAAGGAACACTTGTAAGAAAAAGCAATGCAAATACATGTTTTATAAATCAATCAGTTTTTTTTTATCACTTTTTAGGGCACTGTTACAGTAAATTTTAAAATGTTATGATTGTTGTGAAGGAAGAAAATAAGGTAATACAGGGTACAATGTCATGGTAAAATGGAGCATGCCATTGTATATATGGGTGTTATGACTGTTGTGAAGGAAGAAAGTAAGGTAATACAGGGTATGATATCATGTAAAATGGAGAATGCCATTAAATATGAGGGTGTTATGACTATTGTGAAGGAAGAAAGTAAGATATTACAGGGTACATTGTCAGGTAAAATGGAGCATGCCATTGTATATGAGGGTCTTATGACCATTGTGAAGGAAGAAAGGTAATACAGGGTATGATGTCATGATAAAATGGAACATGTGTTATGACGATTGTAAAGGAAAGAAAGTAAGTGAATGCAGGGTACAGTGTCATGGTAAAATGTTTGCAGGGGAGACAACTAACAAAATTGTTCCTGATGAGTGTACATACAGAAGAAAGAAAAACCTGAAAATGCCACAATATCCATGTATAGATAAATGTACTAATGTTTTGAATGTCATAAGTACAGAAAAGAAGAAAATGTGCAATATGTTTTAAATGTACAATTTACCAGTCTAAAACTTCTCTGCAGGTTTTGGATGAGCAGGGTACTGATGTCACTCCATTGCCATTTTATCAAGTGGACCCAAATCAACTGAAAAAGAATCAAAGCAATATTCTGGGGGACAGTTCAGGAGGAACAGTAAGTAGTTGACTGTAGTGTGTGTGTGAAGATATGATACAATAGCTATTACCTCTACACTTGTGTGAAGAGTGGGGATATTGTCATTGCCCCATGCATCACTCTGTCTGTCCATCTCAGGACTCGAAATTACCAGTAGTCTGCTAGCCTGAGGATACTATATTTCCTGTCAGACCAGTAATATTCATAATTTTAATAGTCTGATGGCTAGTTAATCTTGATGTGTGTCTGACATTGTTTTGTGGAAAGTACTAGTAAAGATTCAGCATGACTAGTGAATTTCTCAAGCTGCTAGTCCTTCAGGTTACAAAGAAATTTATGTTAAATTCTAGGTCTGCATCTGTTCATCTGTCCATGACAAAGTTTGTCATTGCTTTCCCACACCACTTCAAGGATTTTAATGAAATTTTGTAGGCTAGATATGTGGTTGGTGAAGATGCACAATAAGCTTTTAACTTTTTTCTGGGACCCATTTTTGGGGAATTGTTTTGGAAAATTGTCAAATAAGGGGTATTTTTCATCAATGCTTCTTTTACAACAGTTGGAGGATTTTATTGAAACTTTGTATCCTAGATATGGGGTTGGTGTTGATGTGCAGTAAAGGTATGCTTTTGTCCTCTGGCACATTTTGGGGGATATTTCTGTAAAAAAAAATTTGAAAGGGGTAGGGGCAATTCATTTTGTCATCGCTTCCCTCACACATTGGATGGAGGATTGTATTGTAATTTTGTCGGCTAGATACGTGGTTAGTGTTGATGCACAATAAGATTTTACTTTTTTTGCTCTATTCCATATGTGGGAAAATTTCTTGAAAAATTGCCAAAAATAGGCAGGTGTGGACAAATAAATTATAAACGTCAACTAGCTGACTTAAATATTGAACTTGCTTGTTTCAGCCCACACCAAATTTGGCTAACCTTTTGCACATAAGATTCTCATGTGAGATCTAACTCATGTTAGTCTCATGTGCATTTTAACATGCAAATTAGTTAGAACTCACATGAGCAATAGAATCTAACAAAATCTGAAAATCACATGAGCAAGATTTTGCTCACGTGAGCAAGCATTTCCTCACATGAAGACAATTGTAGAATTTGATATGCTTGAAGAAAAACAGTCCCTAACAAAAACAGAAATGAGATTAACAAGCTTGTATGTAATTTATCGTCAACCATCCTAACTTCATGCTTATCCTTGATTCGTGCGCCATGTTTCTCGTGACCTCACACACTTGTTTTGATATCCTGACGTAATCAACTGGGTCACTAGCATTCGTTGACAGTAACAGTAAGTGCTGATTAAGACATATTTGAATACTTAATACAAATCAAATTGAAAAAACACAATGAAAATGGCAAATTTGACTCATGACATACACTTTGTGGCCCTGGCGTGAGTGTTAGCCATTCAAGCCAGGGCCGCTGTTCATATATTGGTTTTCTTTACCTTTTGATTAGCAGGAAATCCAAGACAGAGATTTTGTAGACCACAAAGGCAATGTAAAAATTTGGTCATTATAACATGCACTTCTTATAACATGTTAGAAAAAATAAATCCAATGAAAAACTATATAGTATGAAATTTTTCATTTAAATATTTTAATATAAGGAAAAAAAAAAAAAATATGTGTGTTTCCTATTGCACTGGTTTTAAAATTAGGGTAATTAAAGCAGTAGTTTTTTTTTTTTTTTTTAATTATATATAAAGCAAAAATATTTCAAGCACTTCAAAGTACTGGGCAAAACCGGCTCAGTTAGATGCACAAATGTGATTTTTTAAAAATGAAAATAAAAATTTAAAAAAATTATAAAAAAAAAAATTGTGTGGGGGTGGGGAAAAAGTGCTAGGGTCGGCAATGAGAAACAGGGACGGTCGTCCGACCGGAAACACATATTTTTTTTTTTCTTTTGGCCTAAGGGAAAAAAATCTTTGCTATGAAATAGCATGAAAAAAAATCTTTTAAAACTTGACAGTATTTTTAAATATGATAATTTTGTCAGACAACTTGAAAAAAAAAAAAATTAAAAAATGCATCATGTTTTGTTTTGTTTTTCTTTTATATTTTTGCCATCATTATTAAGTGTTTTATTGCAGTCGATATGCGTTTGAAAGAAATGATTTGTATTGCATCTGCAAATATTAATAATATGGGGACATCATACACGATCGATTTCTAAAGTAAACATTGACCTAATTATCACATTCCAATCTTATGTCACGTGGCCTTTTTTCAGGGGCACGAACCATAGATATAATTCCGGCAATAGACAAATTTAGACACGCTCGGAAAAACGGTAGCTCGCAAAGAATTTGGAGAGTTTATAACGATGAATAAATGAAGCAGATATAGTTGAACACTTTCTATGGCGATTTCAATAGTTTCTCCCAATATTATAATATAAACGTTAAAATTAACGTTGAGAGCACGAACCATAGTACTTCGAGGATTCTAATCTCATCACCATATTGTCAATTTACTGACAACACTGCATCTTGATTTTACTCACCAACATGATAATTCCATGATTTTAAATTATCTCCTGGTTTCTATGATCAGTTACTGCACATGTATTGGGCTTGCAATGAAATTTCCCGAACTAACGAGCTAAATTGTGACAGTTCCAACTTCAATTTTTTTAAAATGGCGCCTATTTGAAAGCGAGGCTCCCATGGTAGTTGTGTGTTGTAGTACCTTCAAAAAGTTATGTGCATATTTTGCGGTCAGTAAACCAGTCTTCTGACTGTAAACAAGGGAAATAACCCGCGTCAATGGCTCGATAACGGATTAGGTCTCAGTCGCGAAAAACCACATTTAATCTGATGTGATTTTATTTTATTATTTGATTTGGTTTTTGAAAGAAAAATTCTTGAAGCATAATTCTTTATAGAATGCTGGCAGAATGGGATGGGTCTCTAACTCACATGAGAAAAACCAACTTAGAACAAATCTAAAATGTGTCTGATCAGAATCGAAGTCCAAATTTCTCACGTGAGAATTTAGAACTCCGTCTTATTTTCAAACATAGTGAGATGTAAGGGGAAAGAATATTTTCTAAGTTATACTTTCTCATGAGAACATTCAAATTCTCACGTGAGCAAAATCTGCACATGAGAAAATTTGTTAGTTTTTCAATGGCTCACAAGATCTAACAAACTGCACACATGAGCTTGCAAAATCTACCCAATTTGCATACGTTTCTAACAAGGTTCTCATGTGCAGCTTATGAGAAGCTCATGTGAATTGGTGAGATTTTTCTGTACGGGAGGTTTCAGGCAAGTGGATTTGTCTATTTCTGATGGGGTATTTTGGAAATTGAGTTAATTATTGTTTCTCCTTCTACACTGCTTGGAGGATTTTATTGAAACTTTGTAAGCTAGATATGTGGTTGCTATAGATGTGCAATAGGATTTTACTTTTTTCATCTGGCCCATTTGGGGTAAATTTCTTGAAAACTTGTCGAGAAAAGATGAATTTTGAGATTTAAGCTTATCATTGCATCTCCTTAAATGCTGGTTATCCCTGCACTTAAGTGAAGAACAGGAATCTTGTCACTGCCCCTGTTTGTGAATCTTTCAGTTCATCCATCAGTTCATCCATCAGCCTGTCCATCTGTGACCAAACTTGTCATTGCATTTCCACCCATGCTACTTGGAGGACTTTAATGAAACACTGTGGGCTAGATGTGTGATTGATGCAGATGCACAGCAAGGTTTCACTTTTTTCCTCTGGCCCTTTTTTAGCATACATTTCTTGAAAAATTGTCCCAAAATATGGTATTTGGGTAATTCAGTTCATCATTGCTTTTTCTTCCACACTGCTTGAAAGATTTTATTGAAACTATTTAGGCTAGATATGTGGTTTGTGTAGATATGCAGCATAAGGTTTACTTATTTTCTCTGACCAATTCTGGAGACATTTGTTGAAAATGGGGGTATCATGACAATTCAGTTTGGCATCACTTCTTCTCCCACATTGCTTGAAGGATTTTATTTAAAGTTTTTAGGCTAGATATGTAGTTGGTGTAGAGTGCAATAAGCTTTTACTTTTTTCCTATGGCCCATTCTTTGGGACATTTCTTGAAAAATTGTCCAAACAAGGTGTATTTGAGGAATTCAGTTCATCAATGCTTTTTCTCCCAAAATGCTTGGCAGATTTTATTGAACTTGTAGGCAGGATATGTGGCTGGTGTAGATGAGCAATAAGATTTTACTATTTTCCTCTGGCCTGTTTTGGGGGAACTTTTTTGGAAAATTTCAAAACGAGATATTTTGGGAATTCAGTTTGTAATCTCTTTTCCGCCCACACTGCGTGAAGGATATTATGAAACTTTGTAGGGTCGATATGTGGTTGGTGTACATGTGCAATAAGGTAATTTTTCTGGCCCATTTTATGGGAAATTTATTTTAAAAAATTCAAACACGAGGGGCATTTTTAGGATGCAGCTTGTCATGGCTTATACTCCTAACCTACGTGGGGGATTTACTGAAACTTTGTATGTTACATCTGTAGTTAGGGTAGATGTGCAAGAAGGTTTTACTTTTTTGCTCAGACCCATTATTTGATAGATTTAGTAAAAAAGTTTAGAAAAGGTGAATTTTGAGAATTCAGCTGGTTTATTTAGTATTTATGCAACCTTATGTAATGTTACTGCTGGACATTTACAGATGTGTTGGAAACATTCTGATCTTTCATTGCTGCAAAAGTCTAGTGTGAAAGGGAATGTATAAACATGTTTAAAAGAACATGCCTGAAATGTGTGGATATGCATGTCTGTGACTCCATGTATGTCTAGTTTTTTATGCCCCTTATGCTAGGGATGGGTATCGCCAGAATTTTCATACTCATATATATTGCAATACAGAACAGTGTATTGCAATACCCCGGTACATATTGCACTGTATTGGAGATTCTGTAGAAAGTGCAAAGCAATATTAAAAACTGAACAGGAAGTCAAAGTTTCATATAAATTTAATTTTGTTTAAGTGTCTTTAATTGAAGAATGATTGGGAAACAGCCTTACATGTGGATGAGTCCAAGGTACATGAGATAAGCTACTGATTAATTTGCATCTTCTCAACTCTGGACACATTGGCGATTATAGTATGCTCAGGATGAGCTAATACTGGCTCTTTTTCTATTTTTATCAAAACCATAATTCCAGTTAAAAATGAAATAGTACAAGCCTTAAATTGTAGTACATGTATTTTCTAATATAATGACCACTACAAGAGATCATATCTATAGTTGGGATAAGTGTATTCTGCAAAATGATTAGGGCAATGGTGTCAGACTCATTTGCTATGGTGGGCCATATTTGATATAAATAATAATAATAAATAATGAGTCTGGTGGGCCATATTTGATATAAATAATAATAATAAATAATGAGTCTGGTTGGCCATATTTGATATAAATAATAATAATAAATAATGAGTCTGGTGGGCCATATTTGATATAAATAATAATAATAAATAATGAGTCTGGTGGGCCATATTTGATATAAATAATAATAATAAATAATGAGTCTGGTGGGCCATATTTGATATAAATAATAATAATAAATAATGAGTCTGGTGGGCCATATGTTTGACACTTCTGGATTAGGGTGTATGAAGATTTACATGCATTCTGGCACAAAAATGATGGCTAGTTATGAGATTAATTTCCGATTGCAGCGGTTGCCCTGATAGGTGGCAAGATGAAGAATATGTCATAGCATGAGCAGTGCAACCACACCCATTGCAGTTCAAACATGGATGCAGTCTGTCATCATTGTTTTTTTTTTGTCGATTATACAAATACGTGTTGTAGTCCTAACAAGCCTAGCTTTCCAAATTATTAATTTGTAAATAGATTGAATAGCTGGGTTTTTGGGGTATATTGTCTTTATTATTAAAATAATAGCTCATACACAAAATTAGTGCAGAAAAACACCAATATTAGCCTATTTACTACCAAATATAGGATGAGATGATGTCTGCAAATCTGGGCAGTTAAATTTGTCATCTCACCCATGAACCTCACCCCCACATTACACTCACAACTATTCAGCAAGGTTATCTATTAATCTTAATCTTTATTGAAGTATTTTCTTTTTAATAACTGCCAAACAAATGATCTTGCCTTTTTATTCATGACTCTGTTATACATGACTTCGGGCTCAGTGTCTATCAGGTGGAATATAACATGCAGTTCAACCATTTTCTTGGTGGGCACATCTTTCAGAAATATTTTGGGTTTTTTAGAACAACAGACATTGAAAGATAAAAGTTCAAATGTAACAAACGAAGGCTGACTTAGAAAGTTTAGTTGTTAAGTATTTATAGAAATACAGCAAAAACTGCTTCATTGCCCTCGTGCCCTGTATCTCGGTACATGTATTTTCACATTTTTCAATGTTTAAAATTTTTTTAAACTCATTTACCAAACTTTTGTTACCACAATTGACAAAAATCCACTTGAGGTACAAAAATAAAATAATATATAAATTTTTATTTATATCTAAATTACCAAATTTTCAGGCCATTAAAGCAATTTTTTATACACCTGCCATAAGGTGGAGCATATTATGTTATAATATTGTCTGTCCATCTGTTACAAAATTTGTTTCACAAAAAACTTGAGTTGTCTACAGTTGCCAAATATGTTGGATGCCTTGCACTTGGGGCAAGGAAGAACCCTATCGATTTTGGGGTCAAAAACTCAAGGTCAATGTCACTGTGACTCCAAGAATAATAATGGTTTATGCATAATAACTTTAGTTCTCCACCATCTGCAGTTACCAAACTTTGTAGAATGTTTGCACTAGGGGTAAGAAAGAACCCTGTTGATTTTGAGGTCAATAAGTCAGAGGTCAAGGTCACTGCACCTGAAAGAAGAAAAATGGTGTCGGTACAATAATTTCAGTTCTTCAACATCTACAGTTACCAAACTTTGTGAATGGCATGCACTTGGGGTAAGAAAAAACCTAATTGATATTGTGGTCAAACAAACAAAGGTCAGGGTCATTGTGACTGAAAGAATAAAAATGGTTTCTGCACAATAAGTTCTCCACCATCTGAAGGTACCCAACTTTGTGGATGGCTTGCACTTAGGGTAAGAAATAACCCTGTTAATTTGGGGTCAGTAAGTCAGAGGTCAAGGTCACTGTGACTAAAAGAAGAAAAATGGTGTCCATACAATAACTTAAGTTCTTCACCATCTACTAGTACCAAACTTTGTGGATGGCTTGCACTTGGTTTAAGAAGAAACCTTATTGATATCAGGGTCAAAAGATCAAAGGTCAAGGTCAGTGACCGAAATGGGAAAAATGGTTTCTGCACAGTAACTTCACTTCTCCATCAACTGTAATGCTGCATCCATGCTACAAGATTTTTTGGCTACTACTGTCTAGCTTTTGGTTAGAAAGAATAATATCAGACCATTTAGAATGAACACTCAGATTATTTATTTGTAATTTTACATCAAGTATAAGATATGATGAACATCATATACTGATTTTCGATACAATTACATAGACATACACATTGAAGATTTCATACCAGACTTAATAGAAAACCAGATAATCATGGGAGACAAAGGTGATCGACACCCATGGGAAAAGCTGCAAGGGACCTTCAGAGATAACTGCACCTTCTCCACCTCTTTCTGGGTGGATTAAAAAATATATTTGAAATGATTTATAGCAATTAGAAATCAAGGTATTGAAGTATAGGACTTATGTTGCTTTAGTTGGGGGCAGTGAATTAGGTAAAGGGAAAGTGTTAATCATCAGTTACTGAAGGTAGCGAGTATTCATAAAATGAAATCACAACGTGAGTTTGCTTCTAATGAAGGTGAAGAGAGACGGTTAATGAACAACTTAATGGTCCTGAAATGATATAGTTATATAAATTTCCTAGAATTATTTAAACTGTCATGAAATTCATTTGCCTTCATTTAGATAAGGTATCTTGGTGATAATTTACCAAAGATGATATCATATCAACCAGTACGGTAGCAGACATCGTCTCATTAAGATAAATAAGTTCTGGAGTTGCCATAATATCAAGCAAACATGTCGAATTTCAGTAAGAACTAACCATTGCAACTTGACTATGTAGATCTAACATGGCTTGAGACATTTTAAATATGGGCTATATAAGAATGTAACCCAATACTAAACTTCTGTATGAATGCTGGACAAGATAACAGTGAAGGTCATAAGTACATTTATGTGGTGCTATTTATAGGAAAAGTTCATGTGTCATTAATAGCCAATCAGATTGCATAGCGCCCGCTGACCAAAGAGAGTGCAAATGGCGGATTAGTTTGTATTGGTAGTGAGAGCATGGCAAGACATTGAAATTTTGGAATAAATTAATGATGTCATGACTAAACTATACATAATACAAGGTAATTTCATCAGATTTTATGACAGACAATATAAAATAAACACAAAATAATCACACAAGGTTACAATACATACCGAATCTGTCTGTACCATGGGACCAAAACATGAGATGGCATGTCCCAATAAACAATGTAGGTAACAAAATTCACTTGTGAAAACACCAAAAAGCATGTCCTATTTAAGTACATTATACATACTATCATACATAAAGCACATCTTACATCTAGGAAACGATGCATAGTGATTAAATTGCTAATTCAGTGGGTAATGGAGGTATTGTTGACTACACATTAATTGTTTCCAAACTTTAAGGATAGCTTGTACTTGGGGTAAGGAAGAAACCTATTTATTTTGGGGTCAGAGGTCAAGGCAACTGTGACTGAAAAAATAAAAATGGTTTGCATACAATAACATTTATTTTCATAATATACCTGGACCAGACTTTGTGCATGGCTTGCACTTAGGGTAAGGAAAAAACCTATTGATGTTTGGGTCAGAAGGTCAGAGGTCAAAGTCACTATTTGACAAAAATTGTTTCAACTCAGTAGCATTGGTTCTGCATCACAGACCTAGACCAAACTTTGTGGAACGCTTACACTTAGAGTGAGGAAGAAACCTATTGATTTTGGGGTCAAAAGATCAAAGATCAGGGTCATTTACTGTGAAAAACAAGTGCTTTCTGAACAGAAATTTTAGTTATCTACATAGAGGACTGTTAAACATGGTGCAGGCTATAATGTGCCATTCACAATATCCTTGATTGATTTTATATGCCCGCCATGAAGTGGAACATATTATGCTATGATGTTCATTTGTCTGTCTGGTACCATTTTTATTTCCGCATAATAAATTGAGCTGTCCACCATCAACAGTTACCAAACTCTGTGGATGGCTTTTATCTATGTAGATAACTAGAATTTCTGTGCAGAAAGGAGGAACTATATCAGTTTCAGGTCAAAATTTCAAAGGTCAGGGTCAGTTGACTGCAAGAAGAAAAATGGTTCTGCACAATAACTCAAGTTCTCCACCATCCACAGTTACCAAACTTTTGTGGATGGTTTGCACTTAGGCACTTTGGGGAAGGAAGAATTGTATTGATTTTGGAGTCTAAAGGTCAAATTTCAAGCCCACTGTGACTAAGAAAAAAGAAATGGATTCTGCAAAATAATATTAGTTCTTCATCACACACCTAGACTAAATTTTTTGGAGAGCTTGCACTTGTAGTAAGGAAGAAACCCATTGATATTGGAATGAAAAGGTCAAAGGTCAGGATCATTGTGATGAGACTGAACGAAGAAAAATTGTTTCCACACTAAAACATTAGTTCTATATCACAGACCTGGACCAAATTTTGTGGATGGCTTGCACTTAGAATAAGGAAGAACCCTATTTATTTTGGGGGTCAAAAGGTAAAAGGTAAGTTCACTGTGACTTAAAGAAGAAAAATCATTTCCGCACAGAAATTTCAATTTTTGACTGTGTACCTTGACCAGAGTTTGATAAGAGAGAAGCCAATTGATTTGTGGGTCAAAAGGTCAAGGTCACTTTGAGAGAAGAATTTTTTTATTTGCATTATAATGTTAGTACCTTGACTAAAGTTTGTTGTGGGATACACTTAAATATGGAAGAGGCCTATTGATTTGGGGGTGAAAAGGACATAGGTCAGGGTCATTATGGTTTTAAGAAAAATAGGTTTTGCAGAATAACTTTTGTTCTAGAGTAAGTTCTCCAACCTTTGTTGATGGCTTGTACTTAAGGAAATAAAGAAACTTGTAGATTTTGGGATCTTAAGGTCACAGTCATGGTAAGTCTGTTAAGAAAATAATGGTGTCTGAAAATTAAGTTTAGTTCAAGACCGCATACCTTGACCAAAGGTTGAAGTCATTGAGACCACTTGATCATTAATCTCCCAAGTCAACCAAACTGTACTAGAGCACTATTAAACATGGGATGGGTGTATAATGTGCCATTCATGATACTCTTGTTTACACATTTGTGAATGATTTGGACTTAGGGCTGTCCATTTAAATCTAACTGGTACCCAGAGAATGCAGTGTTTTAAAAAAATATATGCATAGGTACTCTGATTACTTAAAGAATTCATATGAAAATGATGCAACAGTCTAATTTGAATCTATGGGTGACTGCTTCAGATTGAAAGTGCCTTCCCAGGGTCCTAAGTATGATCTACTTGAACAGTCCTTAGATTTTTTTCACAAAAACCTCATTAGCACAATTTACCAAAAATCACTTGAGGTAGATAAATGAAATTTGGTGTGCTTGTTTGTATGCATATATAGATGACCTGATTAGATTGTCACGCCATTAAATACAATTTTAAAATCTTTTAACATTTGTAATTCTTTTTAGCTAGACTTTTATTTTGGTTTGCAATTGAGGACATATGTGTTTTAAATACACAAATCTAGTTTGTTGTATATCAAGGCATTTTTCTTTCAGTTTAATAATGAAAAACAGCTTAAGTGCATTTTTTACTACAAAGAATATATACAAACAAAATTCTGTACCTGTAAATCAAATGTACACTAACACTAATATAAATACATGAAGAAAATCATACCTAGTTTCTTGTGTGTGAGTGTGTGTGTATATATATATATATATATATATATATATATATATAGTAGGGCTCGAAATTAGCGGTAGTCCGCTAGCCCGAGGCTAGTAGATTTCCTGTCGGACTAGTAACTTTCATAATGTTAATAGTCTGATGGGCTTGTAAGTTTCGGTTATCAACAGTTAGCGTTTGTTTATGCCTCTCCCTAATAAAGACTTGACTTCAGCAGATGTTCTGTAGAATCAAGGCAGTGACCATTGTAAACACAGTCATAAAATATTAGCATCAGAAGATGAAGTCGATTTCTGCCTTGGAAAGGTGCGTTTCTACAATAAGAAGTCAACTGATTTTGCGCATTTCGCTTAACAGCGCCAATTATGGTCCCGTCATTAACAGCGGAAGTTTGGTAATTTATCCTAATTAATCTGATAACGTATGAAATGAAAAATGACGTGGAAATAGTCAAGTGTTAGTCTCTCTCTCTCTCACAAACACATACACACACACACACGCATACAACATGGAATCCAAATCATCATAATGTTTGGTAAGAGTTTACGTATTCCCTGATTGCCAGCTAAGCTTTCTGCAGTCAGCGACCTCATCGTTCACACCAAGCCATAAAGATGTGTCTTCCGTGAAAGATTTTAAAATATTCTGATAATGTTTAGAAGAATTTTTCACCAAAGTTAACATTTAAAAAGTAACGCTAGAATGCTTATTAATTATAACCAAATTTAACTTTTTCAATGCATGACATAATGACATTTTTAGGAAATATTCAGAAAATATTAAAATTTGACCATTTATAAATCTACACATACATAAATTTGGAAAAGTTCATAAAAGTAAGAAAATTAATACGGAATCTGTATTAGACGTAGTGTCATGGAACAAAAAGCACGAACGAATATTGCCACCATTGGGTGCGAACTCCCGACCTCGTGTTCCAAAGTCAAGTTCGCGTGTGTGTGCGTGCTGGTATCACACTTTCTCCACTTGACCACAGTAACAAACTATAAAGTGGTATACCACACACTGAAACATGACAAAAACTATTCAAAGAAATTAGTTTGAATGTTTGTTTGTTTAATTTTTTTTTTTTTTTCTTTTTTGGCTCGCTAGTCAAATGCTCCAACAGTCACAAATGGGAAACTGCATATTTTACATTTGGATCGAATTAATTATAAGAATTAGATCAATGTTACGATTACGTTATTGACACATCATTTCCATATAACTACTTTTTTCTATGACGATAAATAATTGAATACACGTGGAGATATCCAAGCAGAATGCCGTACATTTGTTGGGAATTAAAATCTCTGAGCATCTAAGATTTGAAAATTTTCCACCTTATTATTAATTTCAACAATACCATGAGGTCGGATTAATTAGGAACAATTACCAAACTTCCGCTGTTAATGATGAGACCATAATTGGAGCTGTTAAGTACAACGCGCAGAGTCAGATGGCTTCGTTTTATAGGAACGCACCTTTTCCAAGCTGAAACTAACATTATCTTCTGATGCTAATATTTTATGACAGTGTTTACAATAGCGACTGCTTTGATCCTGCAAGAACATCCACTGAAGTCAAGTCTTTATTAGGGAGAGGCCATTTAATTTTAAGGGGGGTGGGGGTGGGCAGGACTAGTAAAGATTTAGCAGGACTAGTATATTTCTCAGTATACTAGTCCTTCTGGCTACAAAGAAATTTGTTCTAAATTCGAGCCCTATATATATATATATATAATGACACAAAAATTGATAATGGCGCAAATACAAAACAGTTTCCCAATGTTATAAGCTAAACATATAAGCTCTTTGTCAGGGGAAGAAACAATTTATGTCCACAAAATAAACACTAAACACAAAAGCCAAGAGAAATTCTTAACTCCTACTTGTTTCAATGACAGGGAAATAAACAAACAAAGGATAAACAATAGAAGAAAGAAAGAAGACAAAATTACATGAGCCCAACAAAGTTGTATACAAAAATTCAAAGAAGTCTTTATTGTTCCTATCATGCAGAGGACCAAAGTGTTTTGACCCAATTCCAGGCTTGGAACGGAGGACTGACACCATGCATGGCAAAAATTCAATGCCATCATCAAAATGCACAAAAGAAATTATATCCTGGTAAAGTTATGCAAGGAGGTACTAATGAATTATGTCAAGAGCATGGTATAGTGGGAAAATGGACAAGAGTTAATAAAATAATAATAATAATAATAATAATAATAATAATAATAAAACATGTAACGAGTTACGGAATATTTACATGGGTAAATATTATCGCTAAAATTGCATAATGTCTGATAAACTGATACCTGGCCGTAGTTTTGATAAGATTACATTAGGAAGGTTAGACTTTTTCATTTAGGCCAAACTCCCCATAAGTTTTCAATTGAAGTATCCATTATCATTCCTTACATGTGCGTTCTATATTGGTCCACTCCAGGTTAGAATTAATTAGTAGCATCTCGAGGGACTTGATAGAATGTCCAGTTGAGTTGTAGTGGTTGGTGAGTTTCACATTGATTTTGTTGCAAATGTGGTTCATGTGGTTATTCATTCATTTTCTGAAATAAACAGTTTTCCCAACATATTGAGTGCCACAGATCTGCATGTCAGAGGATAGATTACATTTTTGGTTCGACGTCCTAACTTCTGATTGATGGCCTAGCTAACTCCTTTCATCGAACTTCGGAATGATTTGGTCTCGGGTATATGTTTGCAAATTAGGCAACGCTTTTGTTTGCAGGAATATGTGCCTAAATCTGTGGTCTTCTTTGAAGTAACCTTGGCACATAACAGATGGTCCTTTAGATTTTTAGGTCTACAGTACGCAACCATAGGAACTTCTTGAAATATGCCCTTCAGATGTTTGGAGGATTCAATCTGGTTCCAATGCTTCTGAATTATCTGTTGTAATTTTGGAGCATCAGGGTGGAAAGTAACCATGAAGGGGATGCATTTGTTGGTTTTCTTGGTTTTATACTTCAGGAGGGCTCCTCTATTGAGGAGTCTAGTTTGTTAATAGCCTCCTTGATGTAGCTATCTCTGTATTCTCTCCTTCTAAAATGCCCCATGAGCTCTCCGAGTCTTTTTTCAGAGGTAGCCAGATTAGAGCACATGCATTTGGTCCGAACACACATACCTTAAGGAAGATTTTTTTATTACGTGATGGGGGTGACAGCTGGTTCAGAGTAGATACTGGTGAGAGTCAGTTCGTTTAGAATACAGATCAGTTTCTATGTTCCCCTCCAGGAGGGTAGATTGAGTATCCAAAAAGATGTTGGACCTGTTTGATGACTGATGTAAATTCAATCATAGGATTGAATTTATTGGTGAATTAAAGAAATATTTTGAAATTGTTGCCTGTGTTGATCCATTTTGATTCTATATTGTCAATAAATCTGCACCTGCTTAGAGGTATATATATATATATATATATATATATATATATATATATATATATATATATATATATATATATATATATAAGCCATGCAATATTTATATGTAATGTCAATGAATGGTTCATCACTTTCTCATTTTGCCTGCACAGCCAACAGATTTGATGTCACAAGCTTCAATATATGCTGCAGGAACTGTCACAGCCAGTACTTTTGGTGGAGGACCATTTACACGGTAATATTTTTCATGCAGCTATGCAAGTCTGTGAGAACAAGGATTGTTGTCCTTCATGTTCCCTTGGATCTTGGAGCTAATTTTGAATAAGCTGCAAAAAATTACACACCATCCTGATTTGGATTGAAACCCACAACTCATGGTATCAGAGATCAGTCCTACATGATATCAGAGATCAGTCCTACAGACCGGCACTCTCACTTCATAGAGCTGGTTTTGCAAATTGTTCACACATAAAAGTTATTATCTTTCATTATATTTCAATTCAGTTTGGTATGCAGACCTAATATATAGAGGATATTTTCTTTTCCTATGTTAATACCGGATATATTTCATCGTGTGGTACAAAAAAACGTGATATTTTAACGAGTGGCAAAGCCACAAGTTAAAATATACGGTTTTTGGTACCACAAGATGAAATATATCCGGTATTAACGCAGGAAAAGAAAATTTTCTTTTTATTATATACCAAAGTTGCTCCAGAATCGAAGCTTAGAAGATTAAACTCAATATTCAGCGCCACACTCCACCCCCACCCACCTCTTTTTTCGTAAATTCACTTCACTTTCATAGGCTGGTCATATACATATCAGTGACTTAAGATAGCGGTATGATTAGGTTGACCTAATCTGTCACAGTAAATTATATTTTTGACATTTTGTAAACTATTTGATCATATTTGACCACGAAACAAGTCCAATTCATCAATGCATCACAGCGGGTTTATCATTGTTGTCAAGGAAGTATGGGGAAATAACTTCATAGAGACCTGAATGCCGTCGACTAAAATTTCGTCTGCAAAAATTAATTTCCATGTCTGAAATGTAATGCAGTTTCTATTTATTTGTTCTAGCTCACAAAATGTTCATTTTTGTTGCTGCAGGTATAACTTCTGTAGGCACACACAATCCAGCGTCGCATGGCATGATGGGAAATCTTATATTTTCACATGTGAATATATATGGATATATTTTTCACATGTAAAAATATAGGAATGAAAAAATATGAAAATTATTTCGCCAGTAAGTTTCTATATTTCACCCTAAAGTATATAATAGAAATGTTTCTATTGAAAACTACTTAAATCACAATAACAATCATCATTGTTATAGTTTTTTCAAGAAAATGAAATAAGAATATACTCCTCATTTACAAGTTCACAGAAAATCTTATTCATTCAAGTTTACATAGTATACTATATGTACTTGATTATAAGTCGAGTCCAACTGCAAACCCTGATCTGCCATCGCATAATGAGCCAGCAGATATGGGTCTACGTTGTTTGTTCTACTGATTACTCCTAACAAACTGCATAGACCCAGATGTGCCAGTGCATTATGTGAGGGCAGATCTCGGTCTGTGCAGTTTGCAGTTGGTCTTGACATATAAGTATAAGTATAAGTTATTATTATGGTACCTTTGCAGCATATGATACTGAATATATTCATTAGATGAAGCATTTTGAGTTTCCCCCAAGAAGGTTTTGTCACTGTCATAAGTGTTTTAAAATTACTTGATTAATATTGTTTGCTGTTGAATAGTATTATATATATTGTGTACATTTTGCCAGTTGCAATGATCTCATCTAAACTATGTGTATGAAACATTTCATCTGTTAAATATGGCTGGAAATCAAGATATCATATCTTGGTCATCACAGGAGCATAAAAAATAATGTAATGCATTTTGTGTCTCATTTACTTTGTCTACCATGCATTATAAGAAAAATTGGATATATATATATATATATATATATATATATATATATATATATATATATATATATATATATATATATATATATATTCATTCATATATTCTTGGATATTTGTTGAAGTCCTGCCCAAGGTCTTGGATGGATTTACTATATACTGGTATACATTACAGCTATGAGGAGAAATATAAGTTACATTCTTGTGCACATAATGTAAGATATCATTTGTTATTAAAATACATCATACTCAACAGGGTTTTCATTCAAATTTGTTAGTGAAATTATAAAAGCACATAGTGTGCCAGAATGTGGTGTCACTTTGTGGTGGATAGAAACATTTACAAACTATACCTAAAACTTGCTTCATTTCAACATGTAGTTGCCAAAATACCCTTTTAAACACAGTTTTGGCTCAAATGACCTCAGACCTTTTGAGCTCTTCAGACAGTAAATTTCATTATAATAATGGAAAAAGTAGTGATTCATGTCCTCTCTAAATTTTGTATTACCTCTTATCTTTCCTACAGCACCAGTCCACAAAAATTATGATAATTTTTTGCTTAAATTTTGTTGTAAGGAGAACATGTATTCTTATGAAGCTTTTTGGAATAGGCATAGGTAAGGATCAGCTGAAAATTATAATAAATATTTTTGTTTATCCATAATTATTTGTAAACTGCAAAAGTAATTTATAAAACAGTGTACCAGAAATTAGAGACAATACAATAATTTCTGTGTAGTCAAGGAAGAACATAAATACAGAGTAATCGATTCAGTCTGATGCAAACTGTTGCCAGGATTGGACAAGAGTGTTCATTTAAAATGAAATTTATGAAATGAGTCAAATAATTAAAATCTTTTGTGAACTTTGGCTTGTTGGAAAAAATGTCAATGTGTTGAATTTATAAATCAACAAATAGTTGTGAGATTTCTATCAGTAAACCCCATTTTGTGTCCGCCATGAGGGGTAAATTTGACAGTTTTGGCACTAACATGTCGGCTTCTGACTGCGTTTGAGGAGTCAGAGATCAATGTAACTGTGACTGAAGAAAGAAAAATAGTTTCTGCACAATGTCATTAGTTCTGCATCACATATTTGGACCAAACTTGTTATAAATAGCTTGCATTTGGATGAAGAAAGAAGCGTATCAATTTTGGGGTCAAAAGGTCAAAGGTCACTGTGACTAAAGAAAGAAAAACTGTTTCACACAATAACATTAGTTCTACATCACAGATCTGGACCAAACTTTGTTGATAGCTTCCACTTGGGGTAAGGTAGAAGCTTATAAGTTTCTAGGTCAAATGGTTAAAGGTGAAGGTCACAGTGACTGAAAAAAGAATTTTTTTCTGCACCATAACATTAGCTCTAAATCACATACCTGGACCAGACTTTGTTGCACTATGGGTAAAGAATAAGCTAATTCATTTCAGGGTCAAAGGTCAAGGTCACTGTAACTGGCAGAAGATAACATAGTTTCTACACAGTAACATCAATTCAATAACACATACCTGGACTTTGTGGATAACTTACACTTTGGATAAGAAATAAACTTTTTGATTTTGGAGTCAAAATATCAAAGGTCATGGTCACTGTAACTGAAAGAAGATAAATGATTCTGCACAGAAACATTAATTTTACATCACATACCTAGACCAAAAGATGTGGATAGCTTGCACTTGGGGTATGGAAGAAGCCTGTAGATTTGGGGGTCAAATGGTAAGACGCCAAGGTTACTGCGACAGAAGGAAGAATAATGGTTTCTGTACCATATTTTTATTTATCGACCATGTATCTTCCCCAAAGTTTGTGGATGACATGCACTGCTGGGTCAGAAGGGAGTCTGTTTATTTTGGAGTTAAATGGCCAAAGGTCATGGTCACTAACTGAATGAAGAAAAAATAGCTTTTTATAGTAAATTGGTTCTGCACCATATATCTTGACCAAAGTTTGTGGAGGACTTGCACTTGAGGTATGGAAGAGGTCTGTTGATTTTGGGATCAAATGCTCTAAGTTCAAGGTCATTGTGGCTCAAAGATAATTGGGTTTTGCAATATAACTTTTATTGTAGAGTATGTTCCTTGACCAAACTTTGTGGATGGCTTGCACTTTGGGTAATAAAGCAACTGACAGATTCTGAGGCCTAGAGGTCAGCGGTCTTTGTCATGATAAGTCTGCACATTAATGTTAGTTCAATACTGCATACCTTGACCAGAGGTCAAAGTCACTGAGACACATTGTTCAGTAATCTCCAGAGTCAACCATACCATCCTAGTTCATACACAGAGGACTATTAAACATGGGGCATACATATAATATGTCTTTCACTATACTCTGTTAATTTGGAGGGGTTGTGAAGGAAAAGACTGGGTAAGTGGAGGTCAGAGCATTATTGGTAGAATCAGTTTAGCTCCCATTAAAGCAGCTGGGATTAGAAGTCAGACTAGCAGGGAAAAATGCCTCTTTCTCAGTCTTTAATAACAACCTGTATTTAAATTTAACAATAATCGTAATCCTTTTTTTCCTCATTATTTCCCCAGATCTGTGTTTAGCCAGTCATATGACACTGGATCAGAATCCATGGTTGGTGATGTGGAAGAACAACCAGCAGACATGGCCGTAGCTTGGGGAGGTATTGTAATTCTGAAATTTTAAACAGCATAAGATTTTTGCCAATTTAGCAAGGAAATTCATTTTCCAGAGTTTTAATTTATGTTTAAGTATGGAAAAAATGTTGATTATCTAGAATCCCTTGCCAGCTTGATTTGGTCTGGATAGTTCCTAGCGACTAACCCCTATTTTTTGTTGTGTCCATCAGCTTATGCTGATTGCCTGCATTATGATGGTGTTGGCCACGGACCTAAGAATTTGAGTGAAGCTACAAAATTCCTTACCTTTGTAGAATAACCCAATAACTGTAAAGGTGACAGGAGAAAGTAGGGGCACTTTGGTTGACAGTTTCATAAAAACTAATCAATGTGCCAAGAATAGATGCCATACAAGATGTGACTAATGTTTGTTCATTATTGCTAACTATGAATACATCACTGCACTGTGAAATTTAATGAGTCAGCATATTGAACATCAGCTATTATAAAGTAATGCTGATATAAATATAGAAGTAATTATTGTTACATATTCATACACCTCAGTTTTTGCCCACAGCTGTAAACAATAGATTGACTCTAAGCTCAGTATGTTTGAAATTCCATGAAACTATCACCAGTCTGCCATCTATACCTGTGGGACAAAACTGAGGCTTTTGAGTGATATGTCATTTCTATCAATAAGTGGACTCTTGGGAGGTGATTGCATACAATTTTCTCTATAAGAATGCTTCATCAGCTTGGGAGGAGGTTTGTGTTGAATTATGGATCCATTTTTAAATCTACCACTATGCATTGTCATTTTCTGTAATATCTGTTGAATTAATGACTTTCTCAGGCAGTATTCTCACACGGAGGTGAGAAACCTTTAAATCACTAATCATTCAATCAAACACATACATTCACTAAAAAAAAAAAATTAATTGCACACTTTATTAATTTGATTGGTAATATTTTGAGCATGCAGTGATCTAAAAGAACCAAAGATGATTAAATCAGTTGTAGTTTGTATGTGTGTTGGCTGTCATTCAGATTATAATTTTGATTCTCACATTTTCATACATTTTTTTAATAAATAATTGTCCCACCTGCTAACTGTGTCATGTGTTTCTGCAAATGATGTACATACTTACAAGACTATCTTGTGTAAAATTTTCTTGCTTACATATGAAGTTATGTGCAGAAAGTTTTCATAGTATGGTCAAGTCTGTCCGAACGGCATACCTACCATATTCCCAGACTGTATTTGGGGGGGGTTTTGAGACTGAAAAAGTGTGTTTTGAGGTCCTAAGGGGGGTCAGTGAGAGTGACCCCCCAAAAAGCGACTTCTAATTGAGAATAAAGTATATTTTCATATAAGCCTAAAGAAAATGACTGAAAATTCAAATCTGAATAAAAGAAAATAACTTATCTGTTTTCTTTAAAGTATTTAATACACTTAAAAACAAAAAATAGTAGATAGACTTAGCATTGTCAGATGTCATCACCTGTGACACACATACACATATGTGCAAACACTCATGTAATCACAACCACACTGATGTTAAATAAAACAGTACACCAGGTTTCTGTCTTTAAAATCCATTGGATGGCAGAATATGGTCTTAATTAGATGCAGTCTTTGCTGCTCTCATTAGTTAAGTTGGGGGGGGGGGGTGAAGGTTATGCAAGTGTCATCAGAGTTAATCTTTGCACTCATTATAGACTGGATCGTACTATTGTTCAAACTTCCCTGCTGTATTCGCTGAGGGAATCCTGGTCAGAACTGAGTTGTTCCTGCCATTAGCATTGTCAAAACCGTAGCTGATGCAGTTTGACCACAAGATATGCCTGTCTCTGTAGAACAAAGAAAATATACATCGCATTAGGGACTGACCATTTCATTGTGGGACATCATTTTTCAAGCTTATGGGGGGCCTTACAGGTAATACAGCAGTAATAAACATCTCTGTCCAGTACGAATGTTGACACAATCTCTTTATCAACACAAATCAACTGTGTAAACATGAGCATGTGCTTATTGTTGTCTTTCAATCAATCTATTTCGCAGCTAAAATCATCCTGAAAAGCATGGGGCAATTAATAGTTGGTATTTTAACAAGATTAAGATAACGAATAATAATAAAGAGAACTAATCTGAATGTTGAATATGTGCTGGCTTGTCCCCATGTTACATACAGGTGATGCTGCTATGTCAACATACACTCCAGAATGACTAATGTCGATATGGTGTTTGCAGTATGTGCAAAGAATAAAATGCTCCCCTGTGCTGCTGTGCTTCACAAAGTCAAACTCCATCAACCAGGAGTTCTTTAATTTAGTTTTACTGGGCTTTACTCGCTTTGCAGATGGCTCATTGTTTCCTGAATTACAGCTGTGTTTTCACATATTGCCTTCAAAAATTAATCACAGTTGAACACTATTCCGACTACAGAAATAATCATGTTTTGCGTTTTATATATGGAGTAAAATCTGACTTCAAAGAAACGTTGCCACTGTTCACAAACTTGCCAATAATCTTTAATGAAGATGGCTTAAACATTCTCATTCAAGGCAATGATGTGTAATAACTTTTGTTCTTCAACATGCATCCCTTTGATTTATGTATAACTTCAAATGAATTGGGTTGTTCCACTTTGTGAACTTTACCTATGCATATTAGTCTAATGGGCTCTCCCCCAGGAATCTTCAAAGGATTTAACACATCACCCTAGCTATTGTCAGCCAATTAAGTAATGTGTAAAATGGTGGTTGTTTATACCTGACCACCTTACCTTTTAATTGCCTCTATGACAATTAGCTGTATAAACTACCCCAAGAATAGTTTTATATGAGCTTTAAGCAGGACTGTTTACCATTTATACATTCTACATGTTACAGGCATATACTTAGGTGGTATTTTTTTCTTCAAAGATTACTGAAAATTGTGTTTTTCAAAACACAACTGTGTCAGGGGGTTTGGGAGTACAAAATTGTGTCTTTAGCGTGACACGTCATGTTATGGCAGGTATGCCAAAGGTCACCTTTATATAGCTGTCACCAGGTCTCAACAGCCATTCTAATTTCCTCCCGGCAAATTTTCTAGATAAAAATCATATATATAATAGTCACCTGCTTTCTGCAGTCATCAGCCAGGTGTTTTCTAACCAAACAATGGTTTCTCACAGCTTTATGCGGTCACTGGAGTGTATCGACAGTGACCGCTCAGTGTTTGCAAACTCAACTTTTCTTGGGGAAGGCATTGATTAGATAAAGGCATATCGTGTGAATCAATGTGTAAACATTTCGTACTCATTTGTACTCACTGTATTCCAGTCATGCTGTCAGTGTAATTCAGGGTGTCAATATGCTCAATTCGAAAGCAAGGCAGTTTTTATTATTTGAGGAGAAGGTCAAAGAAATTTGTTTGCTGGATTGTCAGAAAAGCATTTGTGTTGTCTGAGCAGAAATGTGAGTTGCCTTTTGTGCCAGTGTGACCGGTATAGTTCAGTATCTTCATTTATATGCCTGTGAATTAAAGCTATCTCTGATGAAAAAAGTTAATTTTTGACAAGAGATTTGAATTGAGTCTTTTTTCATTTTGCTTAGGTGTTATTCAGTATTTAAACTTTTGTCTGTCAAGGCTGCTGAAGTTTCAGTTCATGTGTTACTCAAGAGTCACATAAGGCTTTTCATTCCCTATTCATCACAGGCCTCTCACATAAGCTGAACTGTCTTTTGATCTCGCCGAGTTGAGCAACTGGTTAATCCCAATATTGTTTTTGAAGGGTGAACAGCTTCTTCTAAGCCTAATTATTCAAGTTGGTCAAACAAAGGGTAAATCCTCTTTTGCACAGTTATATGTAAGCTGTTAATTAGTAGTAAAATTAATGTTTTGTCATGGTGCACAAAACAAATTTAAGTTATCTTTTTTTTTAAGAGTCAGTGATGATTTAATTTATAGAATGGATTAAAGTGTGCAGGATTCAGTAATCTTGTGTGGAACATAAGTTTGGGAGAGAACAAAATATACATGTATTTTAAGATTCTGTCGAATAATGTACTAATCTAAATCAAAATAATGGTATTTGGTGTATGGTATTTGTTCAAAAACCAAGTGTGAAGGTGAACCTGCATAAAGAGGTCACCTGTATACAAAGGTTAGTTTGGTCTTTTTTCATCGGTGCCCACAATTGACAGGTTTGACTGTACTTAGATATTTGTATGTCACAAGCCTGGAAAAGGCCCAACACAGGTATTCTGCTTAGACATGACTCTAAATTTCTAAAATGTGTGTATAAAAACCCACAGCATTTCGAAAAACCATGTCTTTGACTCTTTTAGTTTTGACCATACAATATAAACATTACATTGTAAAGTGCAGACAAGTACTAAATTATAATGGTGTTTTTATCTTCTTTTATGAATCATCAGTACTTGAATAAACTAAGATAAAAGGTATAAGGATAACAGAAGCATATTGCTGTGATTAGACCTTTCATAGTTAGATAATGTCACATTGCATACTCAGTGGATGGCAAAAGATAAGATATGGAAGATGTGAAGAGTGTTGAGAATACCATATGTAATCATTTATAAGTCAAGTCCAACTGAAAACTGCATGGACCCAGATCTGTTGTAGCATACTATGCCAGCAGATCTGGGTCCATGCAGCTTGTTTGGAGTAATCAGTAGAACAAACAACATTGACCCTGATCTGCCAGCGCATTATGCAATGGCAGATAAAGGTCTATGTTGTTTGCAGTTGGACTCTACCTATAAGTGAGTATATATGGTAAATAAAACATTATAAAAACTGTATAAAGTTTTGCATACTTGATATCAACATTTTTTTTGGTATAGATAATTGGAATAAGCTCATATCCATGCATTTACTGAAATAGGGTGAATAAGCTTTTTATTTGAATTTTTCTATATCCATATTAGAAGAAAAAAAATAATAAAAAAAGTTATAGCATGTCATGGAAAGTAAGTACACCTCTCCCTCAATAACTCACACCCATATAATTCGCGAACCCTCTTTTAACATGGGGTCAGGCTTGGATTCCATTTTTTTTCTTTTAGAAAATACCAAAAGATATGGTCCTTATTTATTGAACATGAAGAAAATTGCAATCAAAATTGGTAAATGAAACCTTGATATATCACTGGTTTTATTGTTGAAAACAGTGGTTAGTGCCTGGAAATTTTATTCAAAATTATGAAATTCGTTACTTTTAATGACAGTCATATATTGTGTTAAATTTTCTTTTTAAAAAAACAAAACATTTCTCAGTACACTGTAAATAATAATATATGATGAAATATCAATCAGTTAAAATGTCAGTAATGCCTACTGATGGAAATACTTTAAGAAATAAATACCAACTAAATAAGTCTTGTCAAGTAAAATTTGTGCTTGTTTGACCTTTTAATTTGGTTTCAGTGTAATCATCGTAAATGTGATGTGCCCGCTTATATTCTGATGTGCACCAATACAGCATCATGCAACTATTGGTCCAGGTTTTGGGGAGTAAGGTAAATTATGTTTTGTAGGAACAAGAGAATAAGAGAGGAACCATTGAGAGGGAAATCAAGTTGCACCCAAAATTAAATATTCCAACTTCTGTACATCCAGAAAAGTGCTAGCTCCACTTGGTCATATTTACTTCTTGTTCTTCTGTTAGGTATGTCATTAACACAAAGTCAGATTGATGACTTTTTTTCCTTGAAATTTTTAGCATCTTGATGTTTCAAAGTGCTTCAAGTGACTTTTCAATTGTAACAGCTCTCCCTTGTTATAATGCAGTAATCGAGGTCCATAACCGCCAACTGCGTTATGCACCAAACTGCGTTATATCGAGAGCAACAATGTGTACGGAACCATGATATATTGATAATAGCGTAATATACAGAACCATGGAATTGCCAGCACTAGCAGAATTTTTTAAATAATGAAATTTTGACAAGAAATGAAGATATAAGACTAAGTTTCACCTTGTTTTCTTTCAACCCATATTGTTATACATTGGTATGATTTTGGTCATGAGGTCCACAGTAGTACCGTATTATATCCGGAATCGGGTTATAAAGAGGCGTGTTATAACGGGGGAGAGCTGTACTAGTAAATTGTCTTGAAAAATTCCCTTTTGTCTTTTTAGGGACAGGCAAAGTTTGTATAGTTATGGTCATCTTTACTTAGCATTCACCATTGATTTTGGTATGTTCTGATAAAGGAAATATGTCAGTTCAGAAAAACAAAACAATCAGAATGATGATTTCCATTTTTGGTGCATTAAATAGAAATTTGTACATGCAATACTTGAATGTTGCAGTGGTGACATCAGCATTTACCGGTCTTATTTATTAAAGAAACTCTAGAGGGAAACCAAGCCTGTAAGTAATAAAAATACAGCTCAAGACGGGATTGGAACACCCTGTATCAAATGATTGATGGAGAGGGTTTATGTATGCAAAGTATTATGTAAGTCAAAATATCAAATAACAAACAATGGGAATAGAAAATGTCAACTGAATAAAGATACTTTTTTAACAAAAAGAAACTTTTTATTTACATTAAGAAATTCGTCACAAGAGAGAAGAAGTTAAGGAAGAACTGACAGATGCTGACCTTGAAAAGATGGTTGAGATGACCTTGACAGAAACTGATACAATATGGCTACTTGATATGCCTGCTGTCTGCATTTCCACAGAATCAGAAGAAGCGGCAGTAGTGAAAGCCAGTAATGAAAGATACCAAGAGGTTGGATCACATTATTTTGAATGTTCCTTATTTCCTCGTTTATCTCACACATGCCTAACTGCAGATCTGCCAACCTTAACAAGACCTTCTCAGTAAGGCAGTCAATATATTTCCGTAAGTTAGACCAGTTTTCAGTGAGGTGTAGCAAAATATCATGCACTGGTATTGTCCACTTGGAAAACATGCGTTTAAAAAGTACAGAAGTGTGATCTGAGACTGATAAACAATAAATACTTAGACCTTAATTACCTACACTACAGTTTCAGAAACTGCAGTTCCAAACCCAATGAAGCTCAATGGCTTTTTGTTGTCTCTCAACTTGATGTAATCTTTGGGTTTTTATCTTCAGTTTCACATTGTGATGGTAATCATCTTTCCTGCCATGAGACATACTCAAATCAACATGACATGATGTCCAATAAATGTAATTGTTGCCTTTCCAGCTTTTTTTTTCTTCCAGGAATCTAAATATTCATTTTTATACTTCTGAGTTGATTGTTTAAACTATCTAAGAGGCTTATTGTCCCTTTTTGCCTTGAACATATTTTTGTTTGTTGGTCACTATTTCTGAAAAATGCTGTAAACAACAGCTTGATCATGCAGATGTTTTGCATGAAAAATATGGACAGTTTAAAGTGTCTGAGGTTCTCCTATAAAGTTAGTCTGGTTCCCTGACCAACTCCACTGAATATAATATGAACCCTGGATATGGATCAAACACTAACAAGCCAGTATCCAGATTTGACCACAATGAGCCTATTTTCCTAATTTTTGCTGTTATTCTGTAAGTCCTTAATTTAAGGGTTATTTCAGTAAGACTTATGGTCAAATTGAAGGGTTGGCAGGTCTGCTAACTATGAAGAGCATAGATTTAAATCTACCGTGCATAATGCACTGACAGATAAGGGTCTGTACTGTTTGAGCTACTCATGGTTTTGAGGGAACAGTGTAGACCCTGATCTGGCAGTGTAATTTGCAACAACAAATCTGAACTCTACACAGTTCACAGTTGTGTGGGTACTCTAGAGAGCAAAATACACTATTTGATAAGGGCAGTTGTGTAAGGATCCTTCTTATTTCTGTAAAGAAAAGAGACATTGTACCAGATGCATTAGTCAACCCAGCTCTAAACAGGTATTGAAATCCTTAGACTTGCAGGTATGGGTGGAAATCATAAAGGTACATTTGTGTAAGGATCCTTCACGTTTCTGTAAAGAAAAGAGACATTGTACTAGATGCATTAGTCAACCCAGCTATGAACAGGTATTGAAATTCTTAGACTTGTAGTTATGGGTGGGAATTATAAAGGTATATTATAAGCATTTTAGGTTCCTTTGAAACATTTTTAATTTTTAATCAAGTCAAACAAATGGATCAGACAAGGAAATGTCTAATTAGATAGGCCTAAATTCCTTGTAAAATTCAAGTCAGATACATCAAAAAAGCATAGCTAGCTGATTTTTTTGTTTTCCCAGTTATTGTCACACAGTTATTTTTCACAGCTATTTGTCGCTTTAATCAATAGAGCAGTCATCCAAAATATATAAAAAATCTGTAAAACTCACATTGTTAGTTTGTACCAAACTACAGTTATAAATGACATCAAATCTTTACTTACCAATGCTGTTAATAAAATTTTGATGCAATTCATATCATTTACAAAACAATATTTTTTTTTCTGTATGCTCACAGATTGTGAAGAACAAAGCAGGAAATGACAGATATGCAGAACGAGGGATGAACACATTCAATGAGCCACCCAAATTTAAACTTGTTCAGACAAACAAGATAGGATATAATGTAAGTACTGAGTGGTCATTAACTCTTCATCCATCTTCACAGTAATATTTTTAGATGTATGCATTATTGAAAAATTAACTGAAAACTTATGGACACCTTAAAAATCCTTTTTATTGCTACTCCTCCTGAATGGATAATCATATCAATGTGGGGTTTTCACCAAAAGACTTCTTATGGTATCTAGTTGGTCCTCAATGAAAATGTTGCCAATCCTAAATCTAATATAGCCACCATGATGGAAGTCTTGAGAATCTTACTCCTTCTAAATGGATGATCATATTTCATCATAGGATTTTCACCAAAAGATTTCTTGTGGTGGTCCAAAATAAAATGGTGCTGATCTGACCACCAATATGGCCACTATGGCATCCATCTGTAAAATCTTGTTGTTACTTCTCCTGAGCAGAAAGTCATATTGACATGGGGTTTTCACTGGAAGACTTTTTATGGTGTCTAGTTGGTCCTAAATGAGAATGGTGCTAGTCTGACCTCCAGTGTGGCTGCCATTGTGGCCATTTTGAAAACTTGTTATTGTTATTCATGAAGGGATGGTCATATTGACATAGGGTTTTCACCAAAAGACCTCTTATGATGTCTAGTTTTGTCCTATATTGAAAGGGTGCCAATCTGACATTTAATATGGCCAGCACAGCAGCCATCTTGAAAATCTTGTTATCATTTTTTCTCCTAAACAGAAAATCTTATTGACATGGGGTTTTCACCAGAAGACTTCTTATGTATCCAGCAGGTCCATAATGAAAACAATGCAAATCTGACATCCAATATGGCCACCATGGTAGCAGTCTTGTAAATCGTGTTATAGATACTCCTGCTGAATGGATGGTCATATTGAAATGAAGTTTTTCACCTAAAGACTACAAATGATGTCTAGTTGGTCTTAAATGAAAATGGTACTGATCTGACATCGAACATGGCCATCATTGTGGCCATCTTGAAAATCTTGTTACTATCATGAACATCAGGAATGGTTTCAGCACTCAGCTGTTAAAATGACTTCTCGTAAAGTGCTGAATAGAATTTGACCAAATTTGACAAAACATCATTGCATTAAGACCTTTCAGATTTGTACATATGATGCCTATTGGCAAATATGGCCATCATTAATAAAAACAGAAAAACCTTGAAATGACTGCTCCAGAACCACTGAGCATAATTTGATCAAATTTGACAGAAAGCATCCTGGCTTGAGGACTTTACATTTTATAGCACTGATGCTGATCCATCTTCAAATATGGCTGCCTTTATTTAAAGTTGAAAAATCTTTAAACAACTTCTTTAAAAACCACCTAATAGAATTTGAGCAGATTTGACATAAAGCAACCTGGCATAAAGGTGTTTCAGATTTATATAAATGATGCTGATCTGACTTCAAATATGGCTACCTTTGCTAACAATAGAAAAACCTTTAAAAGACTTCTAAAAAAGCACTGAACAGAATTTGACTAGTTTTGACAGAAAGCATCCTGCCATGAAGACCTTTCTTTTTTTGTGCACTTGATGCTGATCAACCATCAAATATGGCCACCATTGCTAAAATTAGAAAAAGCATTTACCTGACTTTCCAAAAACTGTTTTTCAGAATTTGACAAAATTTAACAGAAAGGACTCTGACATAAAGGGTTTTTATGTTTGTACAAATACTGGTAATGCTGATCCATCATTAAAAATGGCCACTGTTACTAAAAATAGAGAAGAAAAAAATGTTTATGTGACTTCTTTTCCAGAATTGCTGCACGCCAAATTTGACCATATTGACAGAAGGCATTTGGGCATGAAGGTCTTCCAGTTTGTACAAATGATGCTGATCCAACATCAAATATGGCTCCTATTTCTAAAAATAGAAAAAGCTTCAAATGACTTACTCTCAAAAACTGCTAGATAGTATTAGGCTAAATTTTACAGAAAGCATTCAGGCATGAAGTCCTTTTAAATTTATGCAAATGATGCTGAATCACCATCAAATATTGCTGGCATTACAGAAAAATATAAAAATTGTCAAGCTTTTTTTCACAAACCGCAGAACAGAAATTGACCAAATTTGACAGAAAGCATTCTGGCATGAAAGCATTTTAATTTATAAAAATGATGCTGATCCACTGTCTAATTGGGTGAACAGAAGTTGACCAAATGTATGAAAATGAATTCTGGCAAGAAAGCCTTATGAGTTTTACAGATGATGCTGATCTGCTGTGAAATTTGGCTACATTACTAAACATAAGAAACAATTGTAAAATAACTGCTCAAAAACTGCTGAATACAATTTGACAAATTTGACATATAGATCATAGCATGAAAGCCTTTCATTTTTGCATAAATTATGCTGATCTACTTTTCAGTATGGCCATTGTTACTGAAAACAGAACAACCTTTAAATGACTTCTTCTCAAAAACAAGTCAACAGAATTTGACCAAATTTCATCCTGGCATAAAGACTTTCAAGTTTACACAAATGATTCTTATCTACCTTTCAGTGTGGCTGGCATTACGAAAAAGTATAAAAACATTTGTATGTCAGAAAGCATCATATTTAACCCACATTGCTTGCCCAACTACCCTTAATTTGCCTTTTAGGTACCTGTCCCCCATATGAACAATATCAGGCCTACTTTGACTTTTTGTTCTTTCCTTTGTGATTGTGTGGGTTTACATTTGCCAAAAATCTGCACATCATGTAGCATCTCTGAACAGCACATGATTTTCATCAGATCACGCAAACATTTTAGAAGATTACAAATAAACATACTCAGAGTAGAAATGTTAAATGTGATGTAATTGTTCTTAACCAATCAGATATCTTGACATGTTCATTCTTGAGTAACAGCTTCTTGGGTGCTTTAAATGGCACCCCAACAAAAGCGCGCAAAGACAAAAGCGCACAAAGACAAAAGTGCACCGAAAAAGTCGTGCAAAGACGAAAGCGTACAACAATTAACATTTTGTGTCTCTAGTAAAGAAAAAACTAACAAATACAGCATTAAAGATCAATAAGCATACTTTATTATTTAATATCTCAATATGCAGAAATATGGCGTTAAAGAACAAATAACATCATCTATTTATTAATATCTCAATATGCAGAAATATAGCATTTAATAATTTTTCAAAAATGTTCAATTACTACTAGTGTCTTCTACAGTGCAACGTTATGCGCGATTCTCTGCATTCCATTATTGACGCATTGCCGTAGGTCAGAATTAAAACTTGCAGATGCAGATTGAATTGAACATATTTAGACTTTTGCAGTCCTTTTTTCATGCATCTCCATGACGTACTCCCATCCAAATTCATACAATCTTTACGAAGCCAATAGCCATCATGTAAAATGTGCTCTTTCTGCTTCTGCGATTTGGTTCTTTCCATGACTGCAAATGTTTCGGCCTAAACATATTTGTGCTATTTATACAGTTTCGGGTACGCAAGTAGCTTTGAAGAATTACTCTTGAAATAAATTTTGGAATTTAGAAATTATCTCACTTTTCATGTCTACTTCTACTCTGCACACTTTTCCTTTTGCGCGATTCTGTCGAGCGATTTCAGATTTCGTTTGCACTCTTTTGTTGGCGCGCTATTGTTGGGGGTTTTAAACTGCACGCTTTTGATGGGACACCACTTTAAATATATTGGATGAAACAAGATCGCTTTCGCTTCCAGCAAAATAATCAACATGACAGTTGCAATGAGAAGAATGCAGGGCCCACAACTTTTCAGTTATATTTTCCCAGCATAATTTTAACTGACTTTGGGCTGATGGATTGGCAGTAATTTTGAATGACAAGGCAAGACATATTTTAATTTGAATATGTTTATTTTCAAGCACATTGTAGCAGAATACATTAGGAATAACATAGCATATGTGTCATTTGGCATCTTTATTACAAATGCAGATCTCTGAACTTTCCAGTTGTGAAGAATTATTTAATGTTTTCCTTTCTTATCTGTGAATTTGTTCATTTTATCCCCCTAAAGTTAGAAACTAGATAATCCCATTACAACTAGTAACAACTAGAAAGTTTGATTGTTTTGAAATAGTTGTCAAAATATTAAACAAGTTTTCATGATCAGTAAACAATATGTTGTCAGTTTTATTTGAACTATTTGCAGGAAGTTGGAATAAATGCAACAACGTGGGATATGTATGACACTTATGAACAAATTGAGAAGGAAAAGAAAGGTATTGTATGACCATTGTTTTGAGGATATACATTGAATCAAATAGATATATCTACATAGCAGTTGCCTTCACTTCATGAAATGTAGACAATATTTTTATAGATAAATATATATATATACCCAGAATGTGCAAGGTTTTTGTAGGGGTAGTTATGAGCAATCCAACATTTGTACCCTTGTTACATTTTGTATGTGTAGTTCCTTATTAAAAGTTGCTTTATTCTTTCTAATCTATATCTAAGTAGATAGTTTTGTCCTAGAAATTCATTTCCTGTGAAAATTGTTAAAAAGATACCTTTTAAAATGAAGTCCACCGAGAGCATAGCCATAGAAAATTACCTTAGACGGGCAGTATGCTGCCTGTTATGACCTTTCCATTGTTTAAACAATACATACTTTTTTAATTCTCAGTTCCTCTGACCTTCAGAGTTTCCTTCCACACTGAATATACTGCAGAACCTCAGATTTGATAACCCACTAATATTCAGTCTTATAGAAACATTGCCAGACTTTTTCCTTACCTCAAGTGCAAGCCATCCACAAACTTTGGTTGAGATATGTGATGTCGAATAAAGTTATTGTGCAGAAACTATTTTTGTTCTTTTAGTCTTTTAAACAACCACCATTCTACAGGTTACTTAACTAACTGACAATAGTGAGGGTGATTTGTGTCGCTTGTACTTTGAACATTGCTGAGGGAAAGCCCATGGGCTAATTTGCATAGGTAAATTACACAAAGTGGAACAACCCAATCTTATAAAAGTTTTTTGAAATAAAAAATGCATGTTGAAGGAACAATAGCCATTACACTTAGTTGCCTTGCATGAGACTGTCAGGGTAATCTTTGTTAAAGATTTTAGCTAGTTTGTGATCAGTGGAAAAATTTCTTTTGCTCCATTCATGTAATCATGAAAAAGCAAATCATATATTTCTGTAGTTGGAATGATAAAGTTAGGAGCAGTGCAAAAGTGATTCTTTTTTGAAGCAAAATTTGACATATCTAGTGTGGCCATTGCATGTTTTACACTCCCTCACAGCAGCTAGTGCAGATGCAGAAAGATCATTTTCAATGCTTAGAAAAATTCAGTACAATCTTCAGGAAAGTTTGAATAAGAGTACCATCCAGTCTCTGATGAGTGTAAAGATTACCACTAATGAACCTTGCATTACCTGTAAACCCTTGGGTGAACTGTTGACAGCAGCAAAGTCTGCAGCTTCAAGTTAAAGCTGTACTCCACTGTCCAACAAATGGTGGCAGTTATGAGTAATTCATGACCACTGTAATTAACCTAAATAACCAGACTCACTAATTTTGTGGACACCATATTTTCAAAATTTTCAGTAATTTTAAATAGTATAAAAAATGTCCAGACACCAAGCAACGTTTTTAAAGTCACTAAAAAGTAAAAAAAATCAGTTTGGAATGTAAACTAAGGAATGTTTTACTTGTACTAAAAAACGTGATTGAGTAGTCAATCATCTGGCCATGAAATCAATGATTACCATAATTATTACATGGATTGGCTGAAGGTGTTGTCAGTTGACAGCAGTTAAAACAACTGACATGCTCCACATCTCATGATCAGGCAGTTCCCTAAACAAAGTGAGCTGCAAGTTTGCTAAAGGTAATGATAAAATAAAAACAACCTTTCATGTTGAGACAGTTTGTGGAATTAAATTAATGAATCACTTTGATAACTGTAAAATCATTGGTAATCAGCATTACATAGAGCCAAAATATGATTACAGGTTTCTTTTATATTTACTGTTGGAGAGCATGAAAAGGGAGACAAAGCAGTCATGTGCATCAATTCCTATTTTCATTAAGTGGATATGATTGTCTGATATAAAGTGTTTAAATATATATGCAGGTTATTATCTTTGTTTTCCATTTTCTTGTAAGCTAAACTGGGTTTAAGTTTATTTGTGATAAAGTGGTCAACATCTCCAGCATGCAGGTTTCACAGGTTCTTGTGGTCTCAGTTTTATTCAATAGAATATTTCCCCTTGATAACCTCATTTTCGACATAGTTGGTTCTGTCTTCAGAGCACAAAATAATGGTATTCCACAGTTAAATTCCTAAACCAGCCCATGTTATTTTGCTCCATTATATATTTAGGCAGTCATCACCATATTTGGAGTTTTAGAGTCGAGCTCGCTTCATGCATTTTGTAAGAAAAATATGGATTATCTTTCCGATTTTCAGATGTAAGATAATATGAATATATGTAGATTTATATTAATTCAGTTATACATTTTACTTTATGAAACTATATTGTTATTAGAACTGGGTCACGTTCGTAGATGAGTTTCTAGCAAGACTTATCATTTACGGCATTACATGTACATTAACATACAGTCATGGTTTTACAAACAAAAAAGAAAAGTAAACACCAGAAATGCAACCATAATTCTTTATTTGTGGATGAACACTGAAATATTATCATGCAAATGTTCTTTGTTGGCAAGTAAGTATATAATCCATTGGTCCATCTGGATCAGCTTGTAAATCTTACCTGCAGATGCTTGAACCAGTACACAATCAGTGACTTCGACTTTTTATGGGAACATTTACAACTTCCACTTTGGAAAGCCTCTATGTCCAGGCAAATGAACCATCACTTTATCTCAGACAAACCAGATTGACTTTTCAATATACTACCAAACTGTCCTCTAATCCATCAAATCCTGTATATGATATCTTTATGCCCAAATACCAAACCTTGTGCATACAGACACCAAATTGAATTACACCTTTTTGCATATGAATTCATCTTCACTTAGAAGCAGCAAAATCAGTTCTCTATTCCCAAATCACCACTTGTTATCAAAACCTACCAAAATGATAATTGATCTTTTCCAATTTAAAAACTCCTCAACAAATTTTATAGTTTTCAAGAGTAAATTAAATGAAATCAAAGCCTCCTTTCATGGCTGTGTGTCCCAGTATACAAACAGTTCAAAAGATCGAGACATGGTTGAAGCTGCTGTTGCAACACTCCAAGGCACCATCTTGAACCAGTTACTGGATACAGTCTCCATTTTTACTGCTGAAATTACAGACATACTGAGATGTTTGAACTACATTGAAACCTAAAAAAAAACAGATTTTGGCATTTTTTCAGATTCCTTTTCCACACTGAAAACCTGGCAAAACCTGAAATTTGAGAAGCTGGTAATATTACAAATCTTACAGAAACGTGGCTTGCTCATGCAATCTGGAAGAAGTATTTGGTACTGTTGGCTGCCAAGTCATGTTGGTATTCAGGGTAATGAAAAGGCAAATAAAGCAGCCAAAGATGCCCTGCAGTCACCTGTTTCCAAATGGAAGATTCCATACTCTGATCTAAAATATTATATAAATAGCATGTTCTTCATACTTGGCAAATTATCTGGAATGAAAATTCCACAAACAAGCTTCAGAACATCTAACCCATCATTGGAGAGTGACATCCCTCATAAGGAACAAATCACAGAGATGAGGTTGTATTATACTGATCACATATCAGATATACATACCTGACTCATGCATACCTCCCGAAAGGTTGAACCTCGACCAGAGTGCATATCATGCTAGTGTTCACTGACAGTGGAATGCATTTGTGTCAAGTGTATTGACTTCCACCTGGAAAGACATAAGGTTTTTTATGTTACTTGATGAAGAACCTATATTATCATGTACCACCAGAGAAAATCTTGGTCTTTTTGAGGGAATGCAGTTTATATTTTAAAAAATGTGACCATATCATTTAAGGATTTTATATTTTTGGCCTTTATTTTTAATTTTGTTTTATAAGTTTTAAAGAAATTTTAGCATCTTTACTTTTTATCTTTTATCTTGTAGTAATTCATGTCTAATATTTTCTCAATAAATAAACACAACATCCAATGAAATATCGATCAAAGAAAATGGTGGGAAATTCCTACTAATGGCAATGCTAAGAATTAATTACTAATTAAAGAAGCCTTGTCAAATAAAATTTTGTGTTTTAATTTTAATTTTTAATTCAGTTTCAGTGTAATCTTCATAAATGTGATATGCCCTAATTTATTCAAATGTGAAAAGAGTCAATTGACTGTCACACTGATGCCCACTAGTGCTTCTGTGAAAACCTTTTTAACTGCTTACTCAGAGGTTAAGCTGGATTTATTTTGACAACTATTGAGAACTTTTATGGTCCTTTGGCATGAAGACACGAGCTAATTAACTGATTAATTGTCTCCAGCCAATTACAATACATGTAACCTGCTGGCATCACACCAGCATCCTTTCTCCAACTGTTAACCAAAATTGTGGTCCCCCTTGCCTATACTGTGATCATTGTTTATAGATCCCATCACTCACAAGTTATAGAGGGAGAGCTTTACAAAAAATGATGATACAATTAATTAATTATGATTTTAATGGATAGATGGTGTATGAAAAATTAGAGGGTATGAAAAATTACATGAATTATAGTACATATAGATGCAATCAGTTATGACTCCATGAATGATAACATTTTTATTTACTTGTTTAGTCTTATGTGCCTTTATGGCTTGAACTCTTTTATAATTGTGAAACAGATATTAAATTTCACTGATCTATCTAAACAGGTCACACATCTGAGAGAAAGAAATCTGTAGAAACTTCAAAGGGTATTTTAGAAATGCATTTGTTTATCTTACTGCTTTCTTAATAGGGAGCAAGATTTCATGATTAATGAACTAATGCTTGCTAACAGTAAATAAATTTACTGTATCAGTTTTGATCTTTTAACATGACTGTTTAAAATCCAATTGTCATTGTTTAAAATATAATGGAATCATCAAATTCATAATTTTAATATATGCTTGATATTTCCATTTTTCGTTTAATCTGTGTGTGCCACCTTAAAAATGTTTCATATTTAAAATTTGATTTTAAACCTTCGTAATTGTAAACTATCATGTTTGGGGCTAAAATTCTGTACAGACTGTTGTTACTGCACTCTCAGCATACTTGCTGCTTTTTGTTATTGTCATTTAACAGCATGGATGCACAAATGATTATACATTGCTGATCTTAACAATAGTTGTGTTTATTTAAAAAAAAAATAAAAAATTATTGAGCACTAATAACTAAAATAGTAATGTATCCTGTATTATTTTACAACTATTTCTTTGTAGACCTACATCCTTAAACATTATAAAGTCACATTATGTGAGGATTAGTAAAAACAAACAAGAAGGGTCTTCCTTTTTGGTTTCGACTTAAAGGAAAAAGAGAAACTTTTTTTTGCCAACAACTGTGACTTCACCATTTTTTCATGAGGTACCAAATTTATTTTGATTTTGTGGTTGCTATAAGCACAAATTTAAAGACCCAGCGAACAATGAGCCATATGTAAAAATGAGATTACTTCTTCCTAAATCCATGAATTTAAAAGTACCGATGAAAATGTGATTTTTCGCAAAACCATGAAAATTGAAGACCACAGAAATAAACGAATTTACAATAATGACTTTATTTTTTAACCTTGGTAAAAATTCTTACTGTGAGGCTCAGAAAATGTCCAAATTGTAACTTTATTTTTTTTTAATGGGTGTAATCTTTTCAGATTAATATCTTGAACAACACTCATTCCTTTGAGATTTTATTATGCAAGGAAATGACAGTAAGATGTCCATGCTATGGAAACTTTGCAAAAATTAAAAAAATTTAAGCCAAGAAAATACTTGACATTGATCATGAAAGAGACTTTTTAGAGGCATGTTCAATTTGAGTTTAGTTTCTTTTCATATTAATTGTTTCTAATTTTTTTTATGGCAAATTTAATATGAAATCTTTGTTTATTTAAGTGTAAAATAAAAGTACCTAATGTAAGTCACACTTTTGCTTGTTTGGACAGACAACAATCAAGTCAGCATTCAACAAATTGGATGACATTTTCTTCAGAAATTTGCAAAATGCTATTTCCGCTGCAAATCAAACAAGACATGGAAAATTTCACAATGTTGTGAAACAGTCTGCAGTTTGTATCGGTTTTGTTCTCAGTTGGTGATGGACTTGTTGAATGATGGAAGAAGCCAGCATCAAATGTGTAAATGTATATACATGTATTCATTCTTCCTGCTGTTACGATTCTAGGTCTTAAAATAATGTAACAGAAAGAAAGTGAAACCAACAATGTATGTAAAATCAACAAGCAATTTATTTCTAGACAATTAAAGGGAACATTCAAAAGAGACTAAATCCAATAATCTTAAGTGTCCTAATCACAAGTCCTAAATATAGAATGTTCTGAATGAATTCCAGTAGCCTTGAATGTCCTGATACACCAATAGTCTTGAATGTCCTGGTGTGTCTGAATCATGTACTCAAGAATATCGCTGAATAAATTCACATAAATCCCAAAGTCAAGTATTAATCCAATATGAAAATGGAAACTTTTAGTAAATCCAATGAATATTTCAAATAAATAATTCCTCTCTCTGAATTTGCTCTGATTTTCACAACTGTAACATCTGATTACTAAAATGACATCCTTTATAAAATGATCTTAATAATATGAAGTTTAGTATAGGAATGGAATATTGTTTACCCAATGCTGTATAAATATAAGACAAGTCATATGACAGAACATTCTATAATATGAGTAACTCTAAATGGAATTTTGCTGGTGTACCTGATTTTTCTCATGTCAAGATATGGAAAATTCCAATTAATATACATAACACCTCCTCTCTTAAAGAAAAAGAAAGATTTATGCAATAAAGCTTTCTTTTTAATATGCATAGTCAAAATTACATAGGAAAATGTCTTATAAATGTCACTCGGCTCAACAATCTCTGATTTTTATCTTTCATTTTGTTGATGAAAGTAAGGTGATTGTGATCACTGTATACAATAACCGGAGAAAGAGCCGAGGTAACATACACTTCAAAATGTTGTAAAGCCAACATCAAAGCCGAACATTCCTTCTCAGTTGTGGAATAATTTTTCTGGTGCTTGTTTAGTTTTAGAGAAAAATAACACATAGGGTGATCCACAGCATTTTTGTCTTCCTGAATCAATACTCCACCAACCCCAACATCACTTGCATCAACAGATATTTTAAATAATTAGCTGAAATTTGGTGCTGAAAGAACTGGTGCATTCTTAAGCATGGCATTCAATTTATCAAAGGATTCCTGACTCTGGTCAAACCGATGAAACTTGGATTTCTTACTCAACAAATTTGTCAAAGGTTCTGCAATTATGGAAAAATATTAACAAAATTTCTGTTAATATCGAACCATACCCAAAAATCACATCAGTTGCTTTTTACAAACAGGCACAGGGAATTCAGAGATAGCTTTGACCTTAGCCTCTATAGGTTTAACTTGACCTTGTCCCACAATGTGTCCTAAAAATGTGACACAGGCATGGCAAAACTCACTTTTGCTCAAATTAATCGTCAGATTTGCATTGCTTAGTCGATTGAAGAATTTCCAAATGGTTTCCAAGTGATCTTCTCAGGTGTCATTGTAGATAATGACATCATCGATGTATGCATCACAGTTATCTAGACCGGATGTTATATTGTTCATCAGACGTTGAAATGTTGCCAGAGAATTTTTCATTAGAAATGGCATGACCTTATATTGATAAAGCCCATCTGGAGTTACAAATGCTGAAATTTCTTTTGCCCTTTCTGTGGGAGGAATTTGCCAGAATCCTTTTAAAAGGTCAAACTTTGTGACATATTTTGCATTTCCAATTTTATCAAGGCAATCATCCATTCTTGGTATTGGAAATTAATCCATTTTGGTGACACTGTTGACTCTTCTATAGTCAGTACACATGTGGAGTGTATTATTTGGCTTTGGCACAAGAATACATGATGAACTCCAGTTACTTTTACTTGGTTCTATAAAATCACTCTCCAGTAAATACTGAATTTCTTTCTTTAAATATTCCTGTTTGAAAGAATTTATCCTGTAAAGATTCTGTTTCACAGGCGTAAAATCTACAATGTCAGCATCATGATAGATTTTATTTGTTCGTGTAGGAACATCAGGAAACAAGTGCTCATACTCATGTAATAGCTGTTTTAGTTCATTTCTCTCTTGTTATTGTAGATGTGAAAGTTTCTGGTCCAGGTTGTTGAATATTTCTGAATTCCAAAGGTTAGTTGTATTCCATCATTGACATCCTCACTGTGTGGGACAGGTACAACTAAATTAATTGAATAATCTCTGTCAAAATAATCCTTTAATATATTTATGTGACAAAGTTGTTTCTGTTTCCGCCTCCCAGGAGTGTTAATGATATAATTTAAGTCATTTACTTTCTTTTCAACTGTATAAGGACCATACAATTTAGCCCAAAGGGGATTTTGAGGTTTGGGCAAGAGAGCCAGAACTTTCTCATCAGGCTTAAAACTCCTTTCCTGTGTATTTCTGTCATACCTTAATTTCATTTTTGTCTGAGTAGTGTGAAGATTAGTTCTTGCTACTTTACAGGCCTTTGACAACTGTATTTGAAATCAGAGACGTAGTCAAGAAGATTAATCTTTGAATCTTCATTTGAAAGAAATTTCTCTTTAAATAATTTCAATGGTCCACGGACAGTATGTCCAAAAACCAGTTCAAAGGGACTAAAACTCAGTGACTCTTGAACTGATTCCCTAACAGCAAACAACAACAAATGAACACCCTCATCCCAATCCTTTTCTGTATGAAAGCAATATGACTGAATCATATTCTTTAAAGTTTGATGAAATCTTTCCAAAGCTCCTTGACTTACAGGGTGATAGGCAGAAGATTTAAACTGTTGGATGTCAAATTTATGCATAACTTGTTGGAAAATTCCAGACATAAAATTTGACCCTTGATCAGACTGGTCAGATTTGGGAAGGCCAATAAGCGTAAAAACTTCACCAAAGCTTTAACAATGGTTTTAGTTTTTATATTTTTCTGAGGAATTGCCTCTGGAAATCTTGTCGACGCACAAATGATGGTCAGCAAGTATTGGTTGCCTGACTTGGTCTTATGAAAGGGACTGACACAGCCTACCATTATTCTCCTAAATGGTTCATCAGATGCAGAAATAGGTTGCAGATGAGCCTTAGGTATCTTCTGTTTGGGTTTTCCTACCATTTGACAAGTGTGACAAGATCTACAGTATTTAAAAACATCACTTTTAAGTTTCGGCCAATAAAAATGATTCAAGATCTTGTGATAAGTCTTATTGACTACTAAATGACTAGCCAAGAGAGTTTCATGGGCTAGACTAAGAATTTCCTGTCGATATGACTTAGGAACGACAATTTGATAGCTCACTGACAACTCATCACCAGCGAGTACCTCAGGTGGTCTCCATTTTCTCATAAAGACTCCATTTTTCACAAAGTAACACACTGGAACTTCTGTGGCTTCAGTTTCACTAAGAGCCCTCTGAAACAAACAGGAGATTTCAGGATCTTGTTCCTGTAAGACAACAAGTGATTGTCTTTTGCCACCCTCATTAGAATAAAGAGAATGAGTTGTAAAAAGAGGATTACTGTGATCAATATCTTTTGATTGATCAATATCAGGAGAGAAAGTGCCCTCATCAAAAGACTGACCAATAAATGTGTCAGCTAAAGGAATAATTTCCTGATTAACATCATTCTCAAGAGCTCTTTTTGCCATAGTTCTAGTAACTGCACAAGCAGGATACAAATCAGGGATTTCAATCTCAATAGGATCAAGGTTTTGATTCAAACAAGGCTTGTCAGTTATAAGTGGATTGACCAAACACCTTATCTCCAGCTAGGTCATTGCCTAGCAACAACTGGATACCTTCTATTGGTAAAGAAGTCACTGCCCCAACAGTCACAGGTCCAGAAACTAAGTCTGATGCCAAATTAACACAATGGAGATCAACATTTACAAAGCTGCACTCTACTTCCTGAATAAGTACACTTTCACTAGAAGACTTCTTAGACAAAGGCAAAGTACTTGATAACAAAAGACTCGGAGAAGCTTCTTTGTCCCTTAATGTTTTAATAGGGATAGATTTGGCAGAATCACCAATAAGTGATATAGAACCTTCTGACATGAATGGTTGATAAGTCTCCAAAGTCTCCAAAATAGAATTAGACTGGGGTTTGTTTGATCCAGCATATGTATTGCTTTCAATACAAGACCGTGACCTTGACCTCTTTGAAATAAGAGCATTTGGAATAGCTCTATCTTTATTCTGTTGCCTATTTTTCAACCTGAAGGAATGAGAAATGATGTTCCCTTTCATTTTACAATAAGTGCATGTAGGAAGAGACAAGGATTTCTGATTAATCTTAGCAGATGTTTGATTCCTAACAGTTGTGCTGTTTTGAAATTTAGTACACGTTTGAGACTGAAATGTTTTTTTACCAGAAAACTGCTGAGAGGAAGACTTATGAACAAATGAAATTTTGTGAGTCAAGGAATAATCATCAACCATACGAGCAGCATTTTCCAAGTTACCACGTTTTGCTCGTCAAGATAGGTCTTAACGTCACTATGGATGCACCTCTTGAACTCTTCAATTAATATGAGCTGTCTGAGGTTATCATAATCTTGATCAACCTTCTTGACTGAGCACCACCTATGAAATAGTTGTTCTTTTTCCCTTGCAAATTTTGACATGAGTTTTTCCAGTTTCTTTTCTACAATTCCTAAACTTTTGTCAATAGGCCTCAGGTACCAACTCATAACCCTTCAAGATGTACTCCTTAACCACATCATAATCAGTGCTTTGTTGTACTGACAGTGAAGTGTAGACTTCACAAGATTTGCCAATAAGTATACTTTGTAATAACAAAGTCCAATGTTGTCTTGTCCATTTCAAGTTTTCAGCAATTTTCTCAAAGTGAAGAAAGTATTTATCTACTTCTTTTTCCTGAAAAGAGGGTACTAACCTAATATATCTGGTAACATCAAAACCTGAACTTGTGTGTAAAAGAAGGGAAAGTGCTCCACTTGCCAGTTCTAATTCTTTTAATCTGTATTGCATTTGTCTTTCTTCTTTCTGCATCTATCTCTCCTTTTCCTCTCTCTGCATTTGCATCTGCATTTCCCTTTCCTGAATTTGCCTCTCCTCTTTCTCTCTCTCTCTCTCTCTCTGCATCTGTATTTGTATTTCCCTTTCCTCTTTCCTCTTTCTGAAGCTGAAGCTTTCTTGATTCTAATTCCATCTGGTTTTTTTAGCTGTAATTCCTTAATTTCCAATCAAAACCAGATACTGACTTATCAATTAAACCCAAAGCACTATTATCCAAAATTTCCTTTCCCACCAATTAAAATATTCTTTATCTCTTGCTTTGTCAAGGACGCTTTCACTTCAGAAAGATCTTAATGTGTGGCAAGCTCAAGTAACTCATCCTTTTTCATAGACTCGAACTCTACCGGGGTAGGACTTGAAACAAAGTTCTCAACCTTAGATGACATTGTGAATGCTTGCTGGTTTCACTAAAGATTTCTTAAATGGGTAAAATAAAAACTGTTAACAGGGACAGTGAAAATTCCAAAACAACAAAGTCAATTTAAATTGTAATTTAAAGAAATTCGGATCCCAGAACTGCCCCCAATTTCTGTTATGACTCTAGGTCTTAAAATAATGTAACAGAAATAAAGTGAAACCAACAATGTATGTAAAATCAACAAGCAATTTATTTCTAGACAATTAAAGTGAACATTCAAAAGACACAGTAACGTGAATTACAATCCAAATAATACAATAATCCTAAGTGTCCTAATCACAAGTCCTAAATATAGAATGTTCCGAATGAATTCCAGAAGCCTTGAATGTCCTGATACACCAATAGTCTTGAATGTCCTGATGTGTCTGAATGATGTAATCCAGAATATCACTGAATAAATTCACATAAATCTCAAAGTGAAGTATTAATCCAATATAAAAATGAACATTTTTAGTAAATCCAATGACTTTATTTATTTAAAGAGGGTGACACAATTAGTTGCATGGAACTAATCCTCCTTGTGGCCCTCTGTTACATGCATATTTACATACAGAGTACATGTACATAGTTGCATAATAATAATAATAATAATAATAATAAAGCATTGATAATAAGCTACATGTATATATGGACATAATAAACAGAAAGTTTTGTAAGAACATGATTCATCTAGGTACATTGTGTATATACAGTACAAAAATTGTGAGACAACAAAATGGAAGGTTTGAGAATTTATACTGTAAGTTGTAATGTATTTGTCAAATCAAACAGGTTCCACTTTTCATCCATTGAATTAGATGATAATTAAATGCATTTATATTTGTACTTTCTCTAATTTCCTTTGGGATTCGATTCCAAATTAGTGACCAAATGAATATTTCAAATAAATAATTCCTCTCTCTGAATTTGCTCTGATTTTCACAACTGTAACATCTGATTACTAAAATGACTTCCTTAATAAAATGATCTTAATAATATAAAGTTTAGTATAGGAATGGAATCTTGTTTACCCAATGCTGTATAAATATAAGACAAGTCACATGACAGAACGTTCTAGAATATGAGTAACTCAAAATGGAATTTTACTGGTGTACCTGATTTTTCTCTTGTCAAGATACGGAAAATTCCAATCTAAGTAAATGCTAGGTAAACAAGTCTAACCTTGAACTCAAATGCAGTAAACAAAATGACTAAAATACAACTTACCTCATGGACACATATTATAAATTCAATATATATAACACCTACTGTGTGGGGAAAGTGATGTAAGTTTATATCTGAGGGTTTACATACAAGTGAATAAATTTTTCTCCTTCTCTTGTGGCATTGGGTGGGAGGAAAAGGAAAAATATAAATGTATTCATTTTTTCTATATTCTGTGTGTTTACAAAGAATGATATCCTTTCTTGTTAATTTAAATGGTATAGCATTTAAAATGAGGTTAAGATTTCTGTTTAATTTGTTTTCAGTCCAAGTTCTAAATAAATGCTTACATGTTGTTCTTGTGGGTCTTGGTCTTTTCAGTAAGTTCAGATTTTTTCTCTAATTATTTAGATTTTATAACTTTATGTTTTATTGCTGATTATGCAGTACAGGATGATGGAGATGATGAGGAGGGGACAATTAGTAGACCAACAAGTCCAAAGGAGGCAGAAGAGGGAGAAGGAGATAAAACTGGACAGATAGCCATCACAAAAGAACTTGGCCCAATGGTCCGAGAGACTAGTGTTGCTACTGTCAGGATAGGTAATCACAATTAGACATTGATTACAATATCCAAACTCCATGGGAGACTAAGAATTAGTGCAGAGGAACAGGATAATGATATAAAGAACAAAGTATATAAATATGGCCCCACAATGAGATGCAGGAACCTTATTGTAATCCTTTTTCATCCGTCCATCAGCCCATCTGTCCATATGTTCACACTTCTTTTAACCATCAAAGCCCTGCAAGCCTTACCCCTTTTGGATCAGTTTTAAATCTCCTTACAGATCTTTGTAACTGTGATAGCTCAGGAGCCATACAGCATATTCTGATGCAATATGATATGTGCATTGTCTCATAGACAAAGATGTGCCTTTTATGGGTTTTGTCTCAACTCTATTTTGGATAGAGTTATGGCCCTTGACAATTAACTTCACATCTTCACATGGGATGCTGCTTGTAACAGCACAGTTCAAGATTATTCAGCATAATTTTAAGCAGTTTTGTGTGAAAATTGTCTCATAGGGCTAGATGTGCCATTTATGGGGTTTTTTTTCTTGTCAACTCTTATTTGGATAGAGTTATGCCCCTTTACAACTTAATATATTTGCAAGGGATTTTGCTTATAACTAGCATAGCTCAAGAACCATTCGACATATTATGATGCAATTTGGTATGAATATTGTATCATAGACTTACATGTGCTTTTTTTATGGGTTTAGGCTTGTCTATTCCACTTTCGACAGAGTTATGCCCCTTATCAAGGATGCTCTTGCCTTTACATGGAAACTTAGATGTTGCTTCTTTGCTAGCTCAAGAACCATTCCATATATTCTGATGAAATTTGGTAAAAATATTGTCTCATAGACCTTGCTGTGTCTTTTATGGGTTTTATCTCATGTACACCATTTTGGACAAAGTTATGACCCATGTCAATCAACTTAATATCTGTACATGAGATGTTGCTTGTAATAGCATAGCTCAAGAACCATTCAACATATTCTGATGCAATTTGATATGAACTTGTTTCAAAGACCTGCGTGTCTCATCTACTCCATTTTGAACAGAGTTATGACCCTTGTCAGTGAACTTAATATCTTTATTTTTACATGGGATGTTACTTGTTTTGACAAGGATTTATGGCCCTTGAATGCTATATTCTCTGAACTATGATTTCCAATGCAAGTTCCACTGTGTAAGGCCCTTTGGAGCAATTTGTAGTGAATGGGGCCCATTGTGATGCACCAATCATTAAAAGCTCCAGTTGGTGTAACCAGCCTAATGTAATACTTCCATAGGAAGGAAACCTGTTCATACAGGAATTTTAATGAATAATTAACTAATTGGTCTTTATGAAGAGGACACATGTCTGACATGGACCAAGGACTTTTAGCATATTTATCTATATTTAATGCCCACCCAAATGCTAACAGGATAGACCCTAAACTGCTGTCACATAATACACTGGCAGGTCAGAACAAACAGCATTGACTCTGATCTGCTGGGACTTTGAGCAAATGTGATATTGCCCCAAATGTACATTTTAACTGCATATCAAGGACATATCAGTGTGTTCCAAAACTGATGATGATGAACTCTTATAAAAAAAAATGTAATAGAGCATAATATCCTTGCTAGCAATAAATATGGAAGACAATTTTGCTCTAAATGAATCCATGAAAAATTTCATGTTTGCTACTAGTTTTTGATCAGTATGAAAAAGAAATATTGTTCAGCTTAAAAGAATATAAAACTTTCTTCTATATAAAGGACATCTGAATATAAACAACAAATTTGCCTGTTTCCATGATTGCTCCATATATACTGTTTTGATATAAACTTATATGATTTTCTCCTTTTTTGCTTGCAGAGAGCAGAGCAACTTTCACATCGTCTGTTGCTGGCTCAGAGAGTGTGTTTGCTAGTAAAGAAACTGGGGTATCTGCCATAACTGTGGAACAGTCATCCATAGATGAAGAGAAAATACTCAATGTAAGGGGACATTAGGGCAAAATATCCTGTAAAACTAACTCAGAGCCTCACCTTTTTAATGCAGAAAAGAATGAGGTTAAGTGTTGCATTGGTAGTATATGGGAAAATAGGTACACAGTTTATGAAGTATTTTTGAAGTATTATAAAATCAGACAGTTTTTATATTATTTTAGTGTATTGTGGCTGTTTTGTGGAATTAACAATACGATCAATGATCTTAAATCTGTTCATCTGAATTAAACTTACTATCTAAGAATTTTTGTAAGCATCTTTTTAATTGCCCACCATAAGGCATTATATTATGAAGATCTCTATCCATCTGTCAGTTACCAGTTTCATTTCTGCACAGTAACTCAAGAGTTACTCACCATCTACAGTTCCCAGTTGATGACTTGCACTTGCAATAAGGAAGAACCAGATTGATTTTGTCATAAAAAAACTTGAAGGTGAAGGTCACTTTTACTGAAGGATGAAAAAGGGTTTCTGCAAAGTGACTAGATTTCACAGCAATCGACAGTTACCAAACTTTGTGGATGGCTTGCACTTGGGGTAAGGAAGAAGCCTATTAATATCATGGTCAGAAGGTCAAGGTCACTGACAAAAAAAAAAGAAAAATGGTTTCTGAACAATTATTTGAGTTGTCCACAGTCTACACTGACCAAACTTTGTGGATGGCTTGCACTTGGAGTAAGGACGAAGCTTATTAATTTTGGGGTCAAATCAAAGATCAAGGTCACTGTGACTAAAAGATGAAAAATGGTTTCCGCACAATAACATTTGAGTTATCCAATGTCTGCAGTTCCAAACTTTGTGGATGACTTGCACATTTGGTAAGAAAGAAAAATATTGATTTTGGGGTCAAAATGTTTATAAGGTTTTGGTCACTTGGACTGAAAGAAGAAAAAAATTTTCTACACAATAACTCAAGTTGTCCAACATCTATATTTACCAAACCTTGTGGATGGTTTGCACTTGGGGTAAGGAAGAACCCAATTGATTTGGGACCAAAGGTCAAGGTCACTGTGACTGAAAGACGAAAAATGGTTTCCGCAGAATAACTCGACTTGTCCAACATGAAAGTTGGAAAATCGTTTTTGAAAAATAACTCCAGTTTTCCACTGTCTACAGTTACCAGACTTTATGGATGGCTTGCACTTAGGGTAAGGAACAAGACTATTGATTTTGGAGTCAAAAGTTTAAAGGTTAAGATCACTGCCTGAAAGAAGAAAAATGGTTTCTGTTGAATAACTTAAGTTGTCCACCATCTACAGTTATCAGACTTCGTGCATGGCTTGCGGAAAAAGCTTCTAGATTTTGGGAACTGCAGGTCAAAGGAGAAGGTCATTGTGAGTGAACAAATAAAAATGTTTCTGCTTTGAAACATTAGTTCTTCATCACAGACCTGGACCAAACTTTGTGGATGGCTTGCACTTGGGGTAAGTAAGAAGCCAATTGATTTTGGGGTCAAAGGTCAGGGTCAGTGGGACTAAAACAAGAACAATGGTTTTAGCACTGAAATTTTAGTTGTGATCCATGTACATTCACCAAAGTTTGTAGACAACTTGCATGTTGGATAAGAAAGAATCCTTTTGATTTTGCCGTCAAAAGATCAGAGGTCATGGTCACTGTGCATGACAAAAAGAAGAAAGATGGTTTTTTAATTATAACTTTACTTCTAGACCACATGCCTTGACCAGAGTTTGTGGAGGGCTTGCACTTGAGGTATGGAAGAGGCCTATTGATTTGGTGGGGTCAAAGTTCAAGGTCATTGTTGTTTAAAGAAATATGCATTTTGCAAAATAACTTTTGTTGTAAGGTATGTTGCTTGACCAAACTTTCTGGACTGCCTGAATTTAGGGTAACTCGGAAACCTATTGATTATAGAGTCTAAATCATGGTAAGCCAAATAAGAAAGTAATGGTTTCTGCATATTAAGTTTAGTGTGTTGAGTGCCTGCACGGAGAACTATTAAGCATGGAGTGGGCAAATAATGTGCCATTTACTGTACTCTTGTTTGGGTGAGAATAGTTTGCAATGGAATGAAAATATAAATGCAGTGAAGTTTGATCATATATTCTTGCACAATCAGTCTGGTTTTACCTGGTGTAAGCCATATGCAAACATCAGAATCACATGTGTTCTTTGAACATAGGTTTTTTCGGATTAAGTAAAAGAAATATGAATCAAGTCCAATCTTCAGATCAAAAAACACAGCCCACTTCTTACAAATGAATACAATGTAATGTTCATACATAGTTTGCACCCAGTAAACCATATATGATTGTTATACCTAGATGATCAATTACTACATACATAAATTACATACCAGATACCTACAACAATTAGTTTTATATACATTAAAGGCAATACAAGGAAAGGATAAATGAAGCTTGCCTGGTATGATCTCAAACCTTCTATTTTTTCCAGTGATATTAATGGTGCAATATAGTGCGACTTACGTAATGTAAATTGTGATATTTAAGTATCCATTGATTATTCACATTTTGTAAATGTATAATGTTCACAACATGAAAATGTCACATATTACTGATGAAAAATGTTTGACATATACATTATGTTGCATGCAATACTTCAATATTAATAATGTATTTGCAAATCTAGTTTTCTTGTTAAATTTACAAAAGCGTGCTTTATTTTGTGGTTATTTTTATTAACAGTACTAAATTAAATTTTGTGCAGGTGCTTACCAGGAACATCAGTTTAGTTAGCTTAGATTGGGAAAGTGCCCAACTAGAATTGAAAAGTTTGGGTTTGAGTCCTGGTCCTGTCATATATTCTTTCCCATGTGACAATTTTACCATTTTCCATTCAGTCTGAAAACTTTCGCCGAGATCTGTTTGTGATGGAGCGAGTGATCAACCTCAACACCTACCAGCCACAACAGGCTTGCTACAGAGGGTTTGAGATCATACCAGGTAAGCTTCATTTGTCCTTTCTTTGTATTGCCTTTAATTTCAGATTCTACATAATTTAATGTACCTTAAAGGTGAAACTCAAGGCATGGCAACTAAGAAGTACATGTGTGGCCTATTTACTTATGATGTAAGACGATTCATAATATTGGAAGTACCATGAATGTCCTGAGAATTTACATCATGACTTGAAAGTTAGTAGATTTCTCCAGTGCATAAATATTTGTTAAATTCAAGTGTGATTTGGCTGTTACAGAACAAGAGTTACATAATAAAAATATGAAAAACAAATGTGGTGTGAGACATATAATAGATGCATGTATCATCATATTTCTGGGTATGTTGATAAGATATGTATTTCAGTCTGCTATGTTAAATCTAATTATTTTAGTTACAAGCATAAAAGACATATAGAGTATATTACTAGAAAGGACCAGTTGCAATAGAGCTGATTTCAGTCCCACTATGAATTTTTAAAATAATTTTGCATGTGATAGCGGAATATCTTAACATTTTAAAAAATGTGTTTTTCTTTTCTAGTCCGATTTACTGTGCTAGACCGATTGACTTGAAATCTATTTTACCTTGACCTATAACTGGTCATATCTTGACAGCATAAAACACGACATCACTGACGTCATTTATCTCACATGTTTCTGTTATAAATACACCTGAGTCTTATATCAAAAAGAACAAATCCAGTGTCATTTAAGGACCCAAAAAATGTGTTAAATAAGTTGCAGCATTGTATTCTGACTTGTTCAGCACAGTTAGGCTGCTGTGGTGAAACTCTGGACAAGAAACTTTTGTCATCGGCATTAAATAATCTTTCATGTATTGACTTGCCATTTAATACCAGTTATCCAACCTTACAGATTTTTCTTTCTGAACACAACTGTTGTTTTATGCTTGATTTCTTTTAGTTAGCCATTATTTCTTTTTTTATTTTAATAGCTTAACACTTACACTAATGGTAGGTTGATTGTTTTCTAAAATTGATTTTTTAGGAGATTTGAATGAGTCAACAATTACACTAACAGTAGCTTGATACTTTTACTAAGACGCCAACCATTTAATTCTCGTCATTCATCAGACTGGGGTTTTATTGGAGATTTATATTTCAGGGTGGGGGTAGTGATGGATACTTCAAAAAGAAGAAATCATTTTTACAAAGTCAGTGCCTAATTCTGGACCTCTTTAAAAAGTTGGCAGTGGTCTTAGACAAACTTTGTCATAGTCATAATTATAAGATTACAAATAAGAAAAGGCAATCACTGAAAAGAGGCACACAAACATATTTGGACAGACTTTAGTCGGCTGCAAGAAAGAGATAAGCACACTCTAAACAAATATAATTATTTGAGGGGAGGTCAGAGGTCAGGCTATGCAAGTGAATGTGAAGTTTTAGTAGGAGAGGACTTTCATTCAAAATCTGGATCTGGAGACAAAATTCAGTTCTAACAACTTTACAAGTAGTGTGTTTTTTGTATTTTTATTGAACTTCTCTGTTTATCTGTTCATTTTTGTGAACAGAAAGGCAATTTTGTAGGCATGGTGAGCACAAAAAAACATTGATGACCTGATTGTGCAAGTATGGAGGTGCATGTGTGTGCTTTTAATAGCGTGAACAACACTTAAGATAAACAAAGAATCATCATCATACATATATATTAGTTGTATTTCCCTAATACTAAGCTAATGTGGTGACAAACCACATGAGTCAAATGATTTATTGGTGACATTTTGTGGGGAAAACCAGTAACCTTCCATCTACACTGGAATACATATATCAAGATACTTGAACAACACAAAATAATAATACAAAGTAAAAAAAAAGAATTACAGGTCTAGGTAGATGTGGGTCGAGAAAAAATTTGAAATCTGTTGAGAATGTTGTGTAGGGAGAGTGCGTTCCTACCCCGGGAGGCTATGGAGAGGAGGGAGGGAAGAACCCTATTACAGAGAAGTTAGATGAACTTGCAGCAGCTATTGATAAAATAGCAACAAAGGAATATATAGAGGGTAAATGGAGGAAATCATCACACAGAAAGTACTGGACTCTGCTGTGGAGAAAATACACAATGCTCTTACAGGAGAGTTAAAATGAGAGCTAGAACAGATGTGTCTGGAAGTTAATCAATTGAAAGGAGAAGCGTTCACCCTGCAAGCAGATAAAGATCAATTAAATACACAAAGAAAATGAGAACCATCAAGTCTCCATCAGGCACTCAGATACAGATAACAGATTTTTGAAGAAATGTTTAGATGATCTTGAACAGTACACATGAATAGAAAAATCAGAATTTTCGGAATCAATGATAAAGACAAGAAGGAGACATTTGAACAATGCCTTGAGAAAGTAACCACTTTGCTAAGCAACAAGCTGAAGCTAAAGATGTTGGCAGGTGATATCTCCATTGCTCATTCATTGGGAAGATTTTCAGAAGAAGCAAACAGGCCCATCATTTGTAGATTCTCATCAAGAATTAAAAAGCTAGAAATTCTCAGGAAAAAGAAAGGGCTTTAAACGTACCAGTATTATAGTGAGAAAAGAAGATCTAACCAGGTTATCCATGGATTTCCTTGATGTCCTTAAAATACAAGATAGGGTAACACAGGCATGGATTTTCAATTGCAAAGTTTTTGTTAAGCTGGATGGTGATAAGATAAAAGAGTCAGATCACCAGATGACTTGTCAGAACTTCCGGAATAAATTTGTTAGAATTTCTATCAATATTACTATATGAAAGTAATACATATAAGAGTACTTTACTGATAGTCAAATTATTATACTATGGGATAAAACAGACATTGATACATAAGGTTAGAAATCAGTTTAGTTCAAAAATATGACCCGCAAGTTTCTGATGCATATATCCATTCCTCAATAACTGAAATTACTTTTGGGGTGAGGGTGGGGGGGTAATCTATTTTCTGTATGTGTCTAAAAAAAAATTAAAAAAATGTCTATGTATATATGTCAGTGTTAAAATTCAGTTTGGGGTTAATGTTTTAGTATAAATATGCTAATCTTTTTAAATCTACTGATGGAAGTATCATATGGGCACTTTGTACATAGTGTTGTTAAAAAGGAAAGGACAAATATCAACTTACATGTATCTACAAAACTAGATTGATATGGTACAAGGTTAATAACTCTTCCTTGGGTCCTGTGCTAGTGATTAAAATGGGTTTTCAAGTATAGCTAAATATAATGCTTAGTTGACTTATGGAATTTATATTATACTGCACAAGAGTTCTCTACTTCAAGTTGGAATACACTATTTTTCTTCGTTAAGACATAAATGGTGTGGACAGAAAATAAAGCAATGATCCATTTTTATGTTTAATTCAAAGAAAGTTCAGTGTTAAATTAGATACAGGGAGAAAACTGATTTAAACATTGCAGATTACATATGTTAGTATATGTTATACGTATGTAATTACTTTCAATTTAATTCAACCCAACTTTTGACTCATTTACTAGGTATATGATAATGACATACTATAGTACATAAACTATGTACAAACACAATTTAAAAAAAAAAATTTGTAGAGTTTAAAACAGTCTGAAATTTTTTTTTTCCATTTCTTTATGTTGTTGTAGTGTACTGTATGATTGGTGTCCCCCCCCCCCCAGATTATAAATAATAGGTGTATCATGCATTTAGCACAGGAATATATTCATATCATATGTATATCTATATATATCTATGTACATGTCTGATAGAGTTCAAATACCTAAGATTATCACAGATATTTATAAATTTCTGATTACATTGTGTGTATGTGTGAGTGTGCATGCATGTTTGTGTGTGTGCATTTTCCATAAATGGAATCACCTTCTTTTATGACCTTTTACAACAGCACTTTATTCATCTGGCCAATAGTACAGTGGATTTATTTTAATATAATTGCTTTTTGTGTTCATATGGTTGCTTTGTTATACATTTTTTATTTTCTTTGTACCTTTTTGATGTATTTACACTTAAAGTTTCTATTTCACAATTCTACCAAAAATGCTAATTTATTCTTGTATCAACAAAAGCATGGTCTCATATGTATTTTGGTAGCTTATTTTAACTATTTTTGACATAGAAAATTATGTTGGTGAACTCTGCACTTTATAAGTATCTAGTTATAACCAAGGTTCTTGTAAATGGATTGTGACATTAACATAGTTTCTATGAATTGCCAGGGATTCGGGCACCCTAAAAAAAAGGTTATGTATTTAATTACCGGTACTTGAAAAGTAAACAATGTGCAATATATTTATTGCAAGACACCCATTTCACTAAAAGATTTTAGACTTATATAAGTTTAATATGGGGATATGAATGTTTTTTTTTTAATTCACTATCATCAAACTAACAATACTTTTAAATAACAATTTTCAGTTCACTGTATATAGAATGAGGAGGGATGAAACAGGAAATAAAATTATTCTTGATATATCAATTCAGAGTCAGAAACTTACTCTTGTGAATATATATGGACTTAATAGAGATAGACCTGACTTCTATACAAAACTAAATGAAGATATGATTGAAGTTAAGATAATTATGTAATTATTTGTGATGATTTTAATCTGGTATTTAATCCTGACATTGACACATAAAATTATACAACAATAAATAATCAAAAGGTAAGGGAAGCAGTTTTAGATTTATGTGCCAAATGCAATTTGATTGATATTTGGAGGGAAAATAATATTGGCATCAAGAGATATACATGGAGGAAAACTAACCCCATTAAATTATGTAGCTGAACCTTCTGTCGAAACAGGATATCGAACTGACCATTCTCTTGTCAAGATTAGACTTATTTGTAAAACATTTATAAAGTACAAAACTTTTTGAAAATTTAATAACACCTTACTGAAAGATAAAGATTATATTTTCACAATGAAAGAGGTAATGAAGAATTCTAAAGTCAGTAATGACATGCTGAACAAATATACAACATTAACAATACTGTATCCAAGATTCAGAGCTGCAGCTTTCAATAAACGAATGATTATTTTTTAAACTATGATTTTAGAAATTAGAGGAAAAACCATTTCATTTTCCTCCTTTCAGAAGAGACGGCAAGATCAACTCAAAAAACAACTTACACAAGAAATAGAAACTCTAGAACAGGCTAATGAACTGGAGGTATTTTCTCTTTTGAAAAGTAAACAAAATCAACTGATGTAAATCTGGGGGGAAAAAATGGAGTTAAAGTAAGATCATGTGTGAATTGGATTGAAGATGGTGAAAAATCAACTGTTTTTTTACACTTAGATAAAAACGGACATTATATTAGTAAGGTGATGACTGAACTGAGAAAACATGATGGTTGTTTAACTAATAGCCAAAAAGATATTTTAGAAGAAACTAAATTGTACTATCAAAATTTATACTCTTATAAGCATGTTGATACAGCTGATCTTGAATCTCGTTTAAGTTATACAGATATACCAAAACTGAGTAATGTTCAAAATGAATCTTTACAAGGACCTATCTCATATTTGGAGCCAAGTTCATCTTTGAAAAATATGCCAAATAATAAAAGTCCTGTCTCATATATATTTACAGTTGAATTTTTATAAAAATTTGAAAGATATTGGTCATTTTTTGTAAGAACAATACATTTTTCATATGAATCAGGAGAATTATCATCTACACAAAAGGAAGGTGTAATTATGTATACCTAAGGGAGATAGGTCAAAACATAACTTTAAAAACTGGAGGCCAATATCTCTGTTAAATGTTTCATATAAAATAGCCACAGCTTGTGTCACAGATAAGATGAAAATGGTTTTACCTGATATCATAAATACAGACCAAATGGGCTTTATTAAAGGTAGATATATTGGTGAAAATGTTTGCAATTTATATGATTTATTGTGTTATACAAAAACATGTAACAAACCAGGTCTATTACATTAAATCTTTGAGAAAGCATTTGATTCTTTAGTATGGTCTTTTAAAGAAAAAGTAAAACTACTCTACAATTTTAGCTCAGATATTATAAAATGGATAAAAATGTGTTATAATAATACAAAGTCTTGTGTAACAGTGAATGGTCAGTGTTTTCATCATGGTTTTACATAAAAAGAGGTTGCAGACAGGGGGATCCTCTCCCTATATATATATATATATATATATATATATACATATTGTGCATAGATTTTGGCTCACATGATCAGAAGAAACCCCAAATATTAAGGGCATTGAAGTAAATACTCAAAGTTATTTAATAAATATCTCAATATGCAGATGATAATTCTCTTGCTTTAGATGATTCTGAAAAATCACTAAAAGTTGCATTAGATCTAATCTATCAGTTTTCTAAGACTCTATGTGAATATTTAAAAACCTAAAGTTATTTGGTTTGGTAGTAGAACAGTCTGTAAAGTTCATTTAAACTATGATCCCAAAATTAGGGAAATTATGAATCTTCTGGTTCAGTGGTCAAAAAGATTACATACACCTTATGGGAGAATAACAGTTATAAAATGTTTGACATTATCAAAATTAACTTACTTGTTGTTCGCATTACTGAACCCTCCTCATAAAGTGTTATGAGAACTTGAATCACTTTTCTATAAATTCCTTTGAAATGGTGCTAAAGATAAAGTGAAAAGAAACATGATGATTAAAGATTATAAGGAAGGAGTTATGAAAATGATAAGTATAATGAACTTTAATGATTCTATTTACTGACCTTGCTGAGAAGACTCTTGATAATGGATGGAAAGTGGAAAAATATATTAACTGCATCTTATCTGTATATTGATAATGTATTCTCTTTTGGAACAGTTTTTGTTAATATAGTATCTAAAATACTGCATAGATTTAGGACAGATGTTTTTACTGCATATAGGCAGACACAAATATAGTATAATCCAAATATTAAAATTGGAAATAATAGTATATTTTTCAGACATTGGTTTGAAAAGGGAATTATGTATGTGAATGCTTTTGTTAATGTAAATGGAACTTGGATTAGTTATGATACTTTTATTAACACATTCCAAGTTAAAGCAAATTTCTTAAGTTCTTAAGTTTATTAAATGCAATTTTATACACAGCAAAAACTAGATCTAGTTCACTTTTTGTTTATAAACATGTATATTTTGCCTAGGGGGACTATCTACTGCTACTGATGAATTTCGGTTCATTCTGTCAGTGAGTAATTCAGCGGGAACTGAATAGGCACAACAGGATTGTACAAAGGCCACAACAGACCTGTGAAACGCCCTGACAGAATGTTATGGATAACTCTTGACTGAAGTTTCTTCAGCAAAAATTGAAGAAGTCCAGCTTTGTCTTGTCTCTTTCTTTTTTTGTCAATTTAAAAAAAAAAATCCAGATGTACATGTCGTATTTTGCAACAGATAGTAAATATAACGTACATGTATCTTGAATAGTAATTAAAGTAGTTATTGGAATTAGTTTATAATACTCATATACATCCATCAACACAGTTCGGCCACTTTTTTTAATTGACATTGCTGTCAGACAACCTTCCTGTGTTTACATCTGTGGGATCATTATGCATTAAAGCTCTTTGTTGAACTAACTCTAGGAATAACCAATTACCAACCAAATGATTGTCCTGCACTAAAAAATTGGTGTTAAGTTGTGTCAAAGATAAACATGTTTTCATTGTCCTCAGGAATTACAATCTTTTGGGGTTTTTTCAACAGTATCCAGAAAGGGAATATCTTTGATTTAAATGACCATGATAAAAAAAAATCTTAGTTTATGTTAAGTCAAAGACCTGTGCTAAGTGTCCTATAAATACGTATTGTTAAAAGCTGCTCTCTGTTATTGTTGAAAAGGTAAAAAAAAAAATGTCTAAATAGATGAGATGTAATTTTCTGGTAAATTCATCTGTACTGGAACATTTGGGATGATTTTTTAAAATTTCATAACAGTATTCTGTGCATGTTATGTGTTTAGAATGACTTTTATACCCCAAAGGGCTGGATTTTTTAAACTCTAAACTGGCTTTGGTTTTAAAATCTTGAATATACAGTTCACTGTTGTAAGATATACTTATCTTATTTTTTGTGTATAGATATTGATAAAGTTGCACAGACTCAGCAATTGGCTGTATCCGGTAACGAACCAAACTTTGACCGATTGTGGGCCTATGTGTGTCCTTTGACAAAAGGAAGAAATGTCAGTTGTATTGCATGGAATAAAGCAAATCCAGTAAGTACGTATGGAAATCAAAATATTTTGCTGGGATTATATTTTGTAACTTTCATTGGTTTGGAAAATCTGTGAATTGCAAATTCAAACCCAATTTTATCTTAAGTTAACAAAGAAAAGGATGATAATATACATAATTTTCTTTTGAACTATATTATATTTTGCCATAATATATCTTCATAAATGTGGTAAATTTGATACTTTCAAAAGATACATTTTCAGGAATTTCAAATTGGCAGCATATAAATAATATGTACTCTCTTTTTCTTATACCTTCAAATAAATAATGTTTGTTTTCAAATTAAAATTTTATATATATATATATGTGTGTGTGTGTATTTATACATATACTCCACTATCCTCAATTAATCTGGATACTGCTTGATGTTTTTTTCTTTTTTTTTAATGTCCATTGAATGATTTTGTCTGTAGCTGGCATTTATGATTGAAATGATAATTGCAGGATCTGTTTACAATTGGGTATGGACAGTTTGAATTCAGCAATCAGAAGGAAGGGCTTGTTTGCTGCTGGTCACTTAAAAATCCTGAGGTAATACACAAATCCTAATATTTAGTGTTGTAAAATCATTGCAATTTGGTGCATTTATCTACTTAATTATTTAATTCCCTTTGGGACTACTGTCAGCAATTTCAATAAGTTTCAATAACTGTTTCATATCTGGGTCAACACATTAAGGTTTAAATTTGTAAAATAAGCCAATAATAGCAGACCTGTCATGTCATATGGTACTCATAAACTCAGACCAGCTCTTTTTTCTTTGCTTGGGCCAACCAATTTATGTCATACCAAATCCTCCTAGCACCTTTTGGCTTCCTTTTCTATTGTAATCCTGAAAGTATCATTTGTTCTTTCTCTTATTTGCTTTTGGGTGAATTTCATCCATTTCAGTACCTTGTGTAGTTTCCTTGTGTCTTTATTCAGTGTAAATTTTTATCACTTGTATATTAATCTAAAAGATCATCTTCAATATGAGTTATTCTAGACCCCAGAATTGTAACTTGATTTATTTATAAAAGTTCCTACAAAAAAAGTAACCACAAAATACAAGTGATGTATAGTACATATTTGTACCAATTCCACTATGCGCTTTTTAAAAATGTATCCTAGTTCTGTATAATTTCATTTTTACCTGTAGTTTGGCCACATTGCAAATTTCTCATGACACATATTCCTTCAATTTCTGTCAGCTATCTCGTTTTTGTCTTTTTCCAGCATTCTGAGCCATACTCAAAGAAAGATCTGAAATTACTTTTTATGCCTCAACTGCTTTAATTGGGGACATCTTAATTTGGTCCTGTATGTCCATCTGGCTGTCCATCCCATAAGCTTGTTAGATTGATCACACAAACACTACTTGTTGTAAACAAATGAAATTTGATAGACGTGTTTGTGGGCACATGTAAATGACCTGATTAGATTTTCATGTCATTCAAGCAGCTTTTCTATTTTTTAGTCAGTTGAGTTTTTTAAACTTTTTGGACTTTGAATCTTTTTCTTGAAAATATTGTTTGCATGATTGTGTAAAAAAACACATAACATGGACAAATGAAATGTAATTGGCATATTTGTATGCACATGTAGATAACCTGATTATATTTTTTTGTTGGTAAAGCAATTTTTTTTATTTTTCAAAAACATAATTTTGAACTCGTCAGACTTGCACTTTAATTTATAGTCTAATTTACATTTGTTGTGCATTTAGGAACATTAAATTTTCGTGAATTACAGATATGCAATATGTATACAGTATTTGTCATGTTACATCAAGATTATGTTAAGATGAATTATATTTTTATGCAAGTGCATCAGGGACATTTCAGTTTGTTATTTCTCTCCATTGATATGTCCATACATTTTTCATTCTGTCCACCCCATGCCAACTTTATTTAACATGATTACACTGTAATTGCTTGACCTATCCAAGTGAAATATGAAATTTAGTAGACCTGTGTAATAAAATACTGTTTCTTGTGTGAAATTCTGAAGTATTGTGTTTTGAAAGAAAAGATGATTTTTATAAATAATTAGTTTGAATGGAAACCAGTGAATCATGGACAGATAATACTAATACTAAAACAGCAGCAAATCTGGAACTGAAAATGACACATTTTCTGGTACATTTAATCTATCTTTTCTTTTTTGTCACAAGTTGCTATATAATCTTTGAATGTTTTTATAATACGTTTCACAAATATATGGCAACACATTATATTTCAGGAAAAAATGTCCACCAAGAGTCATTAGAATTTCAGGATCCCTGATATAAAGACATATATATTTTCCCATCATTTAAGGAATTTTTACATTTCTTTTCATTCTTTTCATTTGTCTGTTTTTGGGTGTAATGTTTTTTTTTATGCCCCTGTCATATCTTTTAGGGGGCATATAGTGTGGCCCATGTCAGTCTGTCCCATCCTGTCCTACAAACTTAGTTTCTATTCAGTAACTTTTCAAGGACATCATGGATTCAAGCCAAATCTGGTATGAGACTTTACATTTAGTATATCTGGGCCAGGTTCAAGTTTCACCATTTTCAAGCAAAATTTAACAGAGTTGTGATCCATGTTTGGTTATGAACTTGCATGAAAATTTCATTTCCATTGAGTAATTTTTGAATGACTTCATGGATTGAAACCAAATTTGGTAAGAGGTTTAAATACATTTAAAAGATCTAGATAAAGTAAGATTTTCATCATTTTCCAACAGAATTTAACAGAGTTTTAGCCCCTGCTTAACTTTTAACTTTCCCTTTCATTTGACACAAAATTCGGTTTTATCCTAGTAACCTTTGAAAGACCTCATGGATCCAAACCAAATTTGCTGTGAAGCTTTATATTGATAAGATCATGGCCATATTTGATTTTCACCATATTCCAACAAAATTGAATGGGGTGATGGCCCCTGCTTGTCTTAGAACTTTGCCCTTCATTTGCAGTTCAGTTTCTGCTCAAAAACTTTTGTTGTACGAGGGTTTACATTATCAAGGTTAAGTTCACTTGTGGCTTTTTCTGCAGAATTTTACAGAGTTATGGTTCCTGTTTTTTTTTCTTCTTCTTAAAACTTTGCCCTTCAATTGCATCATATTGGTGGTGGTAGTTGCGGGGGGGGGGGGGGTGCATCCTTCTTGTATTGACTCCTATCTATTTTTTTTTTTTTTAAAACCTTATTAGCACAGAAACCACTTGTCCAAGGCATACGGACAGTGTAAACTATTGTACTTTTGAAAAGATATCTGCAAGTTTTTTTTTTTTTTTTTCTCTCTCTCTCTCTCTCTCTCTCTCCACTTTTAGGATTTTCACATTTTTCTTGCATGAGGGACATGTTTTACAAACACAAGTATAATTATAAGTCTAGTCTTCTCACTTCATAAAAAATGAATATGCATTTGAAATAAATGTCCATGAATAAACAGCTTTCTATAATAATGGATAAATAAAGTTTAGATTCTATTTAATATTGTGTTTTAATATCGATTTCAAGCTTGAGGAGACATTGAATTTGATAATTATGCTAGTTTAAAGAAAATTTTACCTCTCTGAGACAAAAAAGACATTGGAATTATTGTGTCCTTTGTCAATCATCATTGGTCATCTCAAATTCATTGATACTTGTACTAATAGCAATGATCGAACACTGGCAACTTGTATTGAAGACTTTGTAGATCTGTTCAGTGCTTGTCTATAGAGACCTCTGACAAATCAGGCAGTCTTTGCATTTCTTGATTTTATTACCTATAGCCAGTATAAGGGCTGTCAGCTGAATGCAGGTGTCAGTAGTTTCATAGTGTAAGCTTGCCTTATACTGAAGTAAAATATTTAAACTCTCTTGTAATTTTGAGCTGAAATACTCAGAAAATATTGATTTGGTGTTGCTCAAATTTGAAAATGCTCTTACTTTGGGTTGGAGTCATTAGTCTCAAAAATGTTATAATTTTTCCTACATTAGAAGCTGCAATACTTTATAAAGCCTGTCAGCATACTTGTACCCTACTTTATAAAGCCCTGCAGTATACTGGCACCCTACTTAATATAGCCCATCAGCATACTTGAACACTGCTTCATATAGCCCATTAGTATACTGGCACCCTACTTTATAAAGCCCTGCAGTATACTGGCACCCTGCTTTATAAAACCCATCAGTATACTGGCACCCCAACTTTATATAGCCCATCAGTATACTGGCACCCTACTTTATATAGCCCATCAGTATACTGGCACCCTACTTTATATAGCCCATCAGTATACTGGCACCCTACTTTATATAGCCCACAGTATACTGGTACCCTTCTTATAATGTAGATTGATTAAATTGGTCAAATTTTGTATTATTGTTGTTACTTAATTTATTTCATATGATTTAGTTTTTGCTGTTGAAAGCCATGTATAATGTAGTTTAACATCATCAGAGACCATATTTTTGTGCTTTGTGCATTGTTATGACACAGAATACCTCAGTATAAAGTGGCACTATTTATCATATGGGTCACTTCTGTAGTTCCCATGAACATTATTACGACACAGCATACCTCAGTATAAACTAGCAATACTTATCATATGGGTCACTTCTGTAGCTCCCATAAACATTATTACAACACATCATACCTCAGGATATTGTGGCAATACTTATCATATGGGTCACTTCTATAGCTTTAGTGAACATTAATATGACACATCATACCTCAGTATAAAGGTGGCAATACTTATCATATAGGTCACTTCTATAGCTCTAGTGAACATTAATATGACACATCATCATACCTCAGTATAAGGTGGCAATACTTATCATATAGGTCACTTCTATAGCTCTAGTGAACATTAATATGACACATCATCATACCTCAGTATAAGGTGGCAATACTTATCATATAGGTCACTTCTGTGGCTCTAGTGAACATTAATATGACACATCATCATGCCTCAGTATAAGGTGGCAATACTTATCATATAGGTCACTTCTGTGGCTCTAGTGAACATTAATATGACACATCATACCTCAGTATAGGTGGCAATACTTATCATATAGCTATAATAGGTCACTTCTATAGCTCTAGTGAAAATTAACATACATCATGCCTCAGTATAAGGTGGCAAAGCTTATCATATGGGTCACTTCTGTGGCTCTAGTGAACATTAATATGACACATCATACCTCAGTATAAGGTGGCAATACTTATCATATGGGTCACTTCTGTGGCTCTAGTGAATATTAATATGACACATCATACCTCAGTATAAGGTGGCAATATTTATCATATGGGTCACTTCTATAGCTCTTGTGAACATTTTTATGACATAGCATACTCCAGTATATGGTAGCAATATTTATCATATGGGTCACTTCTGTATCTCCAATGAACATTATTATGACACAGCATAACTCAGTAAAACGTTGCAGTATTTATCATATGGGTCAATTCTGTAATCCCATGAAGAGTTTCGTAATACTGGAAAACTGAATTTTATACCTGAGATCTAGAGTGAGATGTAGGAATAATATAGCAGAGGAAGTCATAACCGGTGACTGCAGCTTGTTCATGGAAAAAGAGTCAATTACAACAGGGTCTGTGAATGTTGTTAATTGTCTGCCACCCCCACTGACAGTAAATTTAATGTAAAATTGAAGTGATTTACTGTTAAATTTCAAATACAAATAGATCTTTGCATAATGCATAATAGAAAATTACAATGTTTATAATCTGCCAGTTGATACACACACACACTTATATATATATATATATATATATATATATATATATATATATATATATATATATATATATATATATAACATTTAGCTAGGTACATGATCATTAGACTTATAATATGATAATATGCAAGTTGGGAGGAGCAGGTTAAAAAAAAAAGTATTTTCAGAAATAGCAAATATTTGTGTCTGTGTGCAAGAAAGCCCTTGCTGCAAGTGATGTAAATACCTGCTCACTGATTGGCTTGGAGGGGCCAGCTCACCCAATAAGACTAAATTACAACCAAAACAAAAAGAGAGGAAGGGGGTCCAAGAAGGGGGCTGAATTTTAGCTTCTCTATAGCTCTTGGTATAAATTCATTTTTGATATGGTGTCAAACACTATATTTATCTTATGCCTATGAGTACGGACTGAGAGTGGATTTTATGAGGGTAGATTTTTCTGTGTTTGTGGAAAATAACTGCCATTTCAAATGGGTTTTGCCACCTCTTTAATATATTAAAGTTCCAAATTTCATTTAAAGAATAAATATTTTAGTTTTTAGATATTTATATTTTACAGTATCCAGAACGAGTATATACATTCAAAGAAGGGGTAACAGCAGTTGATTTTGCAAGAGTAAATCCTAACTTGCTAGCAGTAAGTATCACCTTTCAGCTTCTCCTTTGACTTTTAGTTAGCAACGTGAGATGCACATAATAAGTTTTGGAGAGATTGGAAAGATGTTGTGTTTCACGGAGCTAGCCATCATGCAGGAAGACAGTAACTCTCATTCTTTCATGTCAATGAATTTTCACAATGGTTTTTCTGCCTAAAGCTATTTTAAACATGTGCAGCCACAATTTAAGGCACATACACTGTTGTGAAAAGTTCTGATATGTAAATAGCTGAGGACACTTAGCACTTAACACTTGACCTTCCACCTAGGGATCTGCAGAATGCATGGCTAAACATTGACAGATTGGATTATATGTAATTGTCAAATATTATGTGAAATGAGGCACATTGTATGCCATATAATGCATATCAGATGTAAATTCTATTGGCAATTGCATCATTTATATTAAAAAATGTAAAAGCATAAGCAATTACTTATGAAATTCTGTTCCTGAATCTATTTTAGATAATATACAGTGAAACCTGTCCATTAATGACAGCTAAGGGAATATAATGTCCATTACAGAGAGGTGTCCTTTCAATAGATTGATCTTCTAAAAGCTTTCTTTCAAATATGCATTTGTACAGTTGTATGCCATCCTTTTCCAAATATGCATTTGTAAAACTGTGTTCTTTTCTGACATTTAACTGTGGAATTTCTAATGAAACTTCTTGTTCAAGGAAGTCATTCATGCACTCATTCCAAAGACCCCCTATCCATTGGGGTAAACAAGAGAATCATTTCAGATTGAAAGCTTTCTCAGATGAAGTTTATTGCGAATATTCTGTGACAAAATACAATATCCAGTATTTCCGGTGAGTGGAAATTTGGGAGAAACAAACAGTATCCTAAGCCCAGTATTTTAAAAAGAACAATTAAAAAACAATTCTTGTTAGAGATTTGTATGTTTTTCATGTTGGATCTATATCCTTTAGCTAAAGGTGTTTAAGACAGAGTTTATCGGACATTTATTTCTCACTGACAGGTTGGCCTGTATGATGGTGGTGTAGCTGTGTATAATGTGAGAAACACCAAGGATGAACCTATTGTGGATAACTTGTAAGTATTATTATGCATTAGGAAATACAGTTTTCCTTAGATATATTGTGACAATCAAGGGTCATTACATTTGATCCTGTTTTGACAAGTAAATAATAACTAGAACTGTGTTCAGAATAGATATAGCTTTGAAATGTTAGGACAGAAGACATCTTAGCTCTGCAGAAAAGACAGTCCTGTTGTAGGAATGTTCAAAATAGTGGACAGGTGCTTTACTAAAATTGGTATAGCATTTAAAGTTTTACATTTGTAAACTATGCTCTTTCATTAATTAACAAAAAAAACATTGCATACCTTTAGAAAATTTATTTTAAGATTAATGATATTAACATTGAAGAAAGTCTTAATTTAATTTACTCACATATTAGAGCTCATTCTAGCAAGCTGTGCAGCAGGTGAAACCAAATTTGCATGCATTGCTGATGGCGAGCTACTGCTCTCATCTGTAAGTTTTTATCACAGACTTACAGCCCATACAGTATGATTGTTAGCCTAGTGACATATATCCTTACTATCACAGTCCAGATGGATGTGTTAATAGGGGCTGAAGATGAAAAGAAACATTTTAAAGGAATGACAGGCAGATCTCCTTTGACATGAAGTAATTGAAAACTGTAAATGAAAACTCTTTTTTCTATGTTACACTCAAAACTGTGTAATAAGAAGGAAAATTGAAAACCTTCTAGAAATTAGGTAGAAATTGTTAAATCTTCATCATCAATCATCATTAGTTCTACTGGTCACAGATCTAGTTGGTTCTGAATGAAAATGGTGCCACTCGGACAGCCAATCTGGCCACCACAGTGACCATCTTGATAATCATGTTATCATTACTCGATGTCTAGTTGTTCCTAAATGAAAATGGTGCTGATCTGAACTCTAGCATGGCCACATGTCTGCAGTGGTGACCATCTTAATATTTTGTTATCACTACTCCTTCTGAAGAAAAAGCCATATTGACATGGAGATTTCACCAGAATACTTATTATGATATCTAGTTGGTTCTCAGTGAAAATAGTGCCAATTTCACACCCAGTATGGGCCACCATGGTGGCCATCTTAAATAGCTTGTTACATCTTGAATATCTTGTTACCACTTCTCCTGCTTAATAAATGCTCTTATTGACATTGGGTTTTCACCAAATTACTTCTTATGATATATATTTGGTCCTAAATGAAAATGGAGTTGATCTTACATCCATTGTGGCCTCCATGATGGCCATCTTGAAAATCTTCTTATTGCTACTCCTCCTGCATGGATGGTCATAATGACATGAGGTTTTCACCAAAAGTCTTCTAATGATGTATAGTTGGTCCTAAAAAAAAATGAAGACAATCTTACATCCAATATAGCCACCATGGTGGCCACCCTAAAAATCTAGTTATCACTGAAGAATATAACAGATGCTTTTAGCATTCATCAGTTAAAAAGACTAAATGTCTTATTTTGGGTTCCTGGAAATTCTTTTCAGTTGAGTTTCAGTCCCTTTGAGGGACTCTTGTTTTTGGAGATATTTCTATTTGGATCAGTGACATTACTATGTTAAAAAACATGTAACTGGTTGATAATGAAGGACATCATAACAAAGGAGAGTTTTGGATTTATATTTTGATCTGACATGCTTTATCCACTGCTAGTCATCATCTCTTTTTCAAATTGATTTCCAGATTTTACAACTTTACAACGAAGCCTTCTTAGTGGAAGACATCCATGAGCCAGAAAACTTTTTGAGGGCTGACTGAAGTTAATGTGTGACATATTCCCAATGAGATCTTGTGCAAATTTTAGTAGCTGTTTATCCATGTGATGAGTTTTCTCAGGGTTCTTTAATTTTCTCCACCTTAAAAACCACTTACAGCCACCAACAGTGGCTTAATTACTTTAGATTTGGATTGATCATAGTGTTTATCTCTGCCTCGCCAAGACAAAACACTCTTTTCCTATGGCAGTAGCTTTGCATTCATAAGCAATAGTCTGTTTCCAAAACTAAAAAGCACATAAACTGCTTACTGCAGGAACATCATTTGTAATGTTTCTGCTCATTTCAATAAAAATTGCACCATGAAACAAACATTATGTCCCAATTTAGTGGTTGTTCAGTGCATCAACATTTAATTTATGTATGTGTCATTCATTGTGACCAGCCATATACTTGGAAAGTTCTGCTGTCTTTAAAACATGCTCTCTCAATAGGTACATGGCACAGGTCCCCTGGAGTTGTGAATTTTTACATCTGACAGTGGCATCCACTGGTATGTGCAATCACAATTAATAGTAGCACCTTCAGCAAGTTGTTGTACGAAATTAAAAAGATATAAAGATCCTGAATATGACATACCTCTGAGAATTAGATTTTTTTAAACCAAATTTTATTAAAAATGAACATAAATGCATGAATCACCTTTACATTCAGACTTAAATCAGTACTTTATTACATTGAAAAGTTCATTGAATTCATGTTAAGGATAAGGGTCATCCATGTATTATAGTATTTCTCCAACATAAAGGCTGGGAGGAAAACCTTGTTACTTTTTTTCTTTCTTTTTAAATGGGGGGTGGACTAATCATAAAAAAAAAACAGGAACATGTGCCAAACTTTTCTACATAATGGAGATCGTATTATCATCAGGCATGGTTTTGTGGGTATGTTTTTTTCTTTGAGGAAAGTAGTATCACAGTGGTATATTTTGCAGCTATTCTCCTGGGAAGCACACAGCACCTGTATGGCAGATCAAATGGATAGAGAAAGAAAGGGGATCAGGAGAGGAGACTTCAGAAGTTATTGTCTCCATATCTACTGATGGCAGAGTCACGCAGTGGTCTATTAGGAAAGGCTTTGAGTCTTATGGTAAATTAATCTAATTTTTTCTTTTTGATTCTCCTTTTTCTTACTCGGTCGTACTTTCTTGATCTCTCCCTCACATATCCTATGCAACTAAATTTGTGAGCTTATGTGATGGCCTGTCATCTGTTGTCCTTCCATCTGTCATCCATCCGTTAGAACAGGTTTGTTATGGCTACTTCTCCTAAACTCCTAGGAAGATTGCCATGAAACTTTACACACAGATTTATCTCAGGGTTTACTTGGTCCAGAATGAAAATCATGCCCCTTAAGACATCCAGTATAGTTGCCATTTTTAAAATATTGTTACCGCTACTCCTCCTGAACAGGTGGTCATATCAACATAGGATTTTCACAAAAAGTCTTCAAATGATGTCTAGTTGGTCTTTCATATGGTATCAAGTTGGTCCAAAATGAAAATGGTGCCAATCTGACACCCACTGTGGCTGTCACAGCAGCCATCATTAATATTTTGCTATCACTACTCCTCCTCACTGGATGGTCATATCAGCATGGGGTTTTCACTAAAAGACCTCTTATGATGTCTGGTTGATCCTAAATAAGAATCGTGCTGATCTGACACACAACATGATCACCACAGTGACCATCTTGAAAATTGTATCGCTGCTGGTCCAGAACAGATGGTTGCATCAACATGGGGTTTTCACTACATGACTGCTTGCTATGTCCAGTTGGTCCTAAATGAAACTAGTGCCAATCTGATTTAAACATGCCTGCAGTCATTGAAATTGTTATTGTTGGTCCTAAATAAAATGGTGCTGATTTGACACCCAATATAGCTACTTTGAGGGAGGGGTGCGTGGGGATGGGGCCATCTGGAAAATATTGTTGCTACTACTTAAAATTACATTTAAAAATCAGTTTTCACTTGAAGACTTGATCTGTAGTTGATCCTGAAGGAAAATGGTGCCAATGGGCCCTCCAATATGGTGTCCATCTGGAAAAGTTTGTTATTATGCTACTTCTCCCAGCCCCTCTGTCATAAACTTTTTCTCAACATTTTATGTAATAAATGTTACTCCAAACTTAACACTCAAACTTTAAATCATCAAATGCAGCCTTTTGAATGGTCAGAATATTTTCTAGTAAGATTTGGAGTCAGGTAAATTTTTATGATGGAGGTACCTGAGTTTTATTAGGGTTTTCACTGAAAGAATTCATAATTAATCTGGTTGGTCCTAAATGAAAAAGGTGGCAATTAAACCTCCAGTGTGGCAACAGTGGTAACCATCCTGAAAATCTTGTTTTTGCCACATCTGAACAGACACTAGCTGCAACATGGGGATTGTCACTTAAAGACTTCTTATGATATCTAGTTGGTCCTAAATGGATAGTGAAGAGAATGTTGGCATACCTCTATGCTATTTTCATTTACTGTGGCTGAAATTTCTTTACAGGTTATACTTGTGGAAACTGTACATGATCTAAGCACACAGCTGACAAAATGGCATCTCCCATGTGCTCGAAAAATCATCCTGAATTGGTCCAAAGTACACTGTTTGCATCGTTAATTAAAATAGGGAAAACAGATTTTACAAGAGTTGGCAATACCAGCTTCTGAAAGTACAATGAATGAATTACAAAATACATAAAAAGTAAAAAAAAAGTTATTGGCTCTTTTTTTTTACAATTTATCTTTCAAGTCCCCTAAGTGAAAATGACCAAGCGGAACTAGCAGTTTTTTTTATAGGTGCACATCTGAAGTAAGACCAAGCTGTATACTCTATAACCCAAATTGCACCCGTCAATCATACACCAAAATAAAGGGAATTAAAAGTTCTTTGAATAAAACCTAAGATATATACGGTCTTTTTTAAATAGCCAGGATAACCAGTTAGGAAATCCTGGGAAATTCTTTGTCTTTAAAAATCGAACCCTATGGAAAGTATGAAACTGTAGAGCACCATTTATACAAATGATTTTGACCAGACTTTGTATTTAGTTGCATTCCAATAAACAAACTGATGGTCAGCATATTGAGTTTGATTTAAAGGTCAAAGGTCATGATTCTGGTGTTTAGCTGTACTGGCTTGAAAGCATGATAACACAAACATGCATGAATGGAATTTCATAAAGCCCAGTTTGTTGATGTATCTGAAGAATACCTTTAATAATGCCAGTTAAGTAACTTCTTTTTTTCTGCCAAAAAAATAATATTAATAATAATTATAGATTTAGCCAAACATAGCATGTGGGTATATCTTGACATTGTATGAGACAGTAAAGTTCAGTGAGCTCCATCAATGATATCAGATTCAAGTTCAAAGGCCATGACAAAGAATTTTGTACTGCATTTACAGGGATCTTGTTAACCTGTCAACTTGAACATGTAAGAAAATATTTATGTTACCAAATTTTGTATTGTTGGAGTTTCTTAAGATATCAAAGATGGTTCAGTACTCAGCAGTTAGAAAGAATAAAAGGACAGAAGAAATGGGTTTATTTTGGATTCTGAGAAATTCTTTTGGCCCATAGAGCATCAGTCCCTTTTAGGGGCTATTGTTACAGGAAACTCAGAGACATGCTTGGACTTTTTGTTTGCAAATCTTTTGTGTTGATTGCTGCATGTATGTTTTCTCAATTCATCATGGTATTTTTTCCTTCATATTTTCGACAAATCGCTATTCTAGCCACTCGGACTCAAAAAAAATTTTGACCTCATGCTGGTGCAGCAGTCTTCCTGAGCCATGCCTTTTTCTATTGACTCAAAAAAAAAATGGTTCAACATTTGAGGTTTGGTAATTGTATGAAACAATATTGGTACAGCACACTATTTGTTACAACTTTGTTTGAGAACTTTATACCATTTGTGTTGTGGTTTTGAATTGTTTGAAAATTGCACATTGAGCTCTTTTTTCTCTCTTTGTCAGTATCATGTATGATATATTTAGTGGTAATAGAAAATGACTCAGAGAATGTATTTTAAGCACTGAATGAGAATAAATATTTTCTGTTCAATTAAGGTGATACTTCAAATTATTTTTGGAACAGTTATGTATCTCACTCACAGAACCACTCTTCTCAATTTAACATTACTTTGTATTCAGATCTGATGAAATTAAAGAGGATGCCAACTCGGATGGGAGGAAAGAAGGAGAAGAAAGGGGAAGCATTCATTTCTAGATATGCTGGGGGAACCTGCTTTGATTTCCACACTCGGGACTCAAACTTGTAAATATCTTAATCTAAAGTTAATTCAGTTCTCATGATTGAAAAAATGTATAGTTTTGCACTGCCATATATACTCGCTTATAAGTTGGGTCTAACTGCAAACTGTGTAGACTCAGATATTCCATAGCATAATGTGCCATCAGATCTGGGTCTATGCACTTTGCTATGAGCAATCAGTAAACAAACAACATGGACCCTGATCTGGTTGCACATTATGCAATGGCAGTTCTAGGTCTATGTTGTTTGCAGTTGCACCGGATTTATAAGTGAGTATAAACAGTATTTGGTGAGTAAATAAGTTGATCAGAAAGTATTATTCACATGAGATTGTATAATGCAACATTATGTACATACATCCAAACAATAATAAGAAAAATTGTGTCCTGAATGTGCTGAATTCACTAAGTTTTCAAAAGTTCATTGACACTGATGTCCAGTCCACTATAATTAATTCAACCAATTAATCCACAAGGATTAAGTGGATTAAAGTAGAATAGAGCTAGTAAAATCATATCTGTGTGTCTGATAGACTGGTTAGTTTGATGTTTAAAGTTTTGTTTAAGTTGGATTGTTAACTACATTGTCATTAACAGTATTTTTGCACATTAATGAGATCACCATTAGATTCTGCTGTCTACAAAGATTTCAATTACTAGAATATATTCTTGAGCTTGGTTGAAGTTACTGCAGTTTACACTACTGCATATTACAATAGAATATCATCCACTGGAAGTTGAAGTTTGAAGTGTATTTTGTTGTTTTTCTTCCCTCGTAGTAGAATGAAACAAAAAGATGAAACATGAGTGACAGAAATGAATTAGATTCACTCTTCTTCAACTAGGCAATTGATGATGTGTAAAGAATAAATTCAGTTTTTCTGTCAAAAGTCAACGTATTCAGTATGAACAACTAGTGTTAATAGGACAAAGCAAGCCAAGACTCAATGGTGTATGAACAGGTGCCCCCCTCTCACCACTGATTGATGCCTTAACAGATACATGTATCCATGGATAGAACTACCTAATACTCGAGTTTTCTCTGAGAAGAATGGAAACAGAAAGTAAACTTCACATTTTATTGCAGATACCTGGCTGGGACAGAAGAAGGGCATATCCATAAGTGTTCTTGTTCATACAATGAGCAGTATCTGGAGAGTTATCTTGGACACACAGTAAGTATGATGATATTACAAAGTGAATTAAAGGTTCAAGGCACAGCTGTATAGTCCCAAGTAATGAAGAGCTTAAACAATCAGTAGCCAACAGTTGACATAGTATCATAGTAACAAACTGTATGTTACGGTAGCTTCTTGGACAGATCTGTAGAGCATTATGACACTTATGTTTTAGTGTGTGCACTGTAGCAATGGAATAAAAGATGTAGTCTTGTGTTTTTTTCTAAATTAATGCCATCTGCATTGATGTAATCAAATGTTTTACCTTTAAATAAGTGAAGTTTATTTGGGGGACAGTTTCTTGGATTATTTATGGAGCATTTCAGTATTGATAAATACTTGTAATTTCAGGGTCCAGTCTACAAGATTCAGTGGTCACCATTCGTTAATGATATTTTCCTGAGTGGCAGTGCAGACTGGAGTATACGACTCTGGCATCAAGATCACTCCAGGCCAATTCTCAATTTCTTTTCATCTACAGTAAGTATGCTGTAAAAGTAGACTTTCCTCCCTGGATTTCTTTTAATAGTGTGATAATACATTGACCAATTTAAAGTGCACAGAGGACATCTTGTTTAAAATGTATGTTCGTAAATAAAATGAAATTTCAGTTCTTTTTCATCGAAATTCAGAGGTACAAATTTTTTGTCATTTCAGAAATAGCTTAAAATGAACAAAAGTTTGCCTACCACCACCAGCAGTTCTCACTCAACAGAACATATTTTTTTGTTGTCATTTTTCTAGAAAGCTGTATATGATGTGACATGGTCTCCACGATCTTCAACTGTATTTGCTTGTGTCAATGAAGGTGGTGTTGAGGTCTGGGACTTGTCATGGAGCACGTATGTATATTTATCAGCTACTGTATCAGCTTGTTTATAAATTGAGGGAATTTGTTTGGTTAAATTCATGTCATGCAGACCCACTTAAAGGGCCTCTTTCAAGATGAGTGACTAAAAAAGTGATAAAAATACTTTCCAATTGAAAGTATCCAAAAATGAACATTCTTACTAGACTTGCTTGTAGCCAGGTTGCAAGAAAAGTTTAATTTTACATTGTAAACAGAAGAAAAAAAACATTTTCCTGAGTCTCTACTTCGCAAAATGTTACTCAATACAGTGACTGGTATCCTAATATTGCAAGGGCCATAACCTAGCATGTTTACATACACTACTCAAGAAACCAGTAAATACAAAACAAATCAATAAAAATACTGTACATTCAGAACATGGATGGTTAAATGAGCCAGAAAATCAAGACATTTGAGTGAAGGGTAAATACAAACGGTAATGCACATTTTATCAGCAGAATAATGAATTAACAATGAAGGCATGTGTAAGTTCACAAAGAAACCACATACATTACTACAATAACTTCATGATTATCACTACCAGTAAGTTGTTATCAGTAAGCCTAGTTGAATAAAGCCATCCACTCTCTGTCATTTTGAGGAGATCCTTGCCAAAGGACTGCTTAAGACCAACAACAATCTTAAATTCACTTAAGCCAAGTAGGATAACTCCTAAGTACAGTAGGACCCCGCTATAACATGATGGTCGGGGTCCACAAAACAAGATCGTGCTATGTCCTGAACCGTGCTATATCCAGCCTAGACAAAACCAAGTCATTTAGCTGAAGAAAATGATGCATGCACCAACAAAATGGGGTGGGTGGGGGAAATTGTGGGCTCAAAACAACGTGCTTCATTGGCACAGTTACCATCTTAAATCAATGCATATTAAACGAGAAATACACATCAGTGAAAACAGAGATTGCACATATAATATTTTACTTTTTTCAGAGAACCATGCATTGGTACATTTATATGTACATGTCTATTGTATAGCATGAACAGTTAAAGGATCAACACATGTACTCACCAACCGATCTCATGGCATGCGTAGGAGTGAGTCCATAATAATTCCATCGAAAATATGCACACAGAAGTATAATATCATTGTCTGATAAAGTTCTGAAATCCTACATCGTCGTCTAGTCATTGTAAATCGTCGTCGTCTAGTCATCGTAAATCACGTCCGACTCCAATTCCTCAGCTTTACAGTCATATGCGGGTGCTTATGCAGAGACTGAGCTTGGTCTCTGCAAGTAACACTTTGATCACAAAGTCAGAAATCTATTAAAGGATGCAACTGGACACGCATCAATTGTGCGGCAAGATCACACAGAGTTCAAATAACCACCCTCTGTTACTTGGCACTGAACAAGTATCAAACTCGCGGCTTGATCAAAGGGTTGTCACCTGGGAAAACAACTTGAAAACAAAGTGAGTGCTTTTACAAGCCAAAGGCTTATCGGCCTACTTGCACTGGCAGATAACTTGGGAAATATCACTTGGGAATTAAATCTGACTTGTGGAAACACCAGACTTAATCCTGTCCATGGCTTCAAGCTTCTCTTTAACAGTAAAAGCTTTACATTTCCGTGTACTGTTATCCATTGTAAATAACTACTAATTAAAACTCTGACACCTATTTGTTTGAATGACTACAGCAAGAATAATTGTTAATCAACAATGGGGCCATTTTTATAGGGAATGTACAATATTATTCACTGGTCAACTGATTGCGTGTCGATTGTCTAACAACACCGCCAAACCACGTGTGCGCGTTGGCTGCTTTCGTTTTTTTGATGTTTTATAAATCATTGCCACATGTTTTGAACAACCTTTAGCTTTGAGATTGACTTTGATGATTGTCAATGACTTAAATTAATTGATTTATAAATTCAGGTGTGAATCTTTTATCAACCACTGCATTGTTTAGTGCTTGGCTGTGTATGCAGTTGAATGAGCAAACATATGTGGTTATATTGAAATGGGGTTTTCACTGAACGACTTTTTCTGATGCAGAATTGATCCTGCATGAAAATGGTGCCCTTCAGACATCCAGTAGGACCACAATGGTGGCCATCTTGAAACCTTGTTATTGCTAATCCCCTTGAGTGGCACCTATTGCCGCAGCTCTAAATACCCTACTTGTGTTGCTGTGTATCTGTGCTGGGGATGATCAAGATAGGCTCCTTTGCCCAGTTAGGGCTTTATGGTTTTATTTGGTTTCCTCTGAAGGGAGAAGGAATTGTCAGAATCGTCTTTAACTCTTAAGGGTTCCACTGATAATTTGGCAGCCACCATTCCAGGTGGATTGTCCTCACTATCAAGAGAGCATCTCGGTCACTCACTGAGAGAGACCTTTCTTTCATTAGAATTAAAACCCATGAAGTTAGGGGTATTGCTACATCTTGGGCCTATTTGAATCAGTCCATTTTTGATGATGTAACAAGAGCCATCTTCTAACTGTCTCCCACTACCTTCTTCTCCTTTTATCTTCGATCTTTGGTGCATCAAAGCAATGGTATTTTTTCATTGGGCCTTATAGTTACAGCACAGCATGTGGCCCAACCTTCTACCAACATACGGTAGTGAACGCTCCTGCCATAATAGTAAGTGCAAGTGTTTTCTATACCAGTTTTTTTGAGGCCATCAGCCGCCCTCTTACCTGGTAAATTCAGCAATGCAGCAGTAGCAGGTCTTGTATTACTGCTATTAAATTGTTGGGGGGGGGGGTAAATTAATTTGAATTATGCAACACTTACCTGCTGCTGTTGCAAAGATTCCCTCCTCCTACCCTGCTCTGCTGTCCTGTACTCTAGGTTGAAGTCAAAAGAGGAAGCTATTCTATACATTGACAGAGACTAAGAAATCAGACTAGGACCATGTTTTTTCAATTCTGGCCCTCCAATACTAATTTGAGGAGGGAATAATTAGCTTGGGCTGGGCATTAAGAGTCATGGAAAAGGAAAATAATGCAGTTGTAGCAGGCAAGTATTAAATAATTAAAATTAATACCCCACCCCAAAAAAAAAAGAAAACCTACATTTTTCTTGCAGTATATAATTATTCCTATATTACAATGATGCTGATCTAATATCCTTGACAGCCATCCTGAAAATAATCATGTGGATACTTCTCAAGAATGAATGATCTTGTCAACATTGGGGTTTATACCAAAACACTTATAGCAAAATGTAGCTGTTACTGAATGAAAATAGTGTTTATATGAACTCCAGCATGTCACCATTGTGGCCATCTCAGAAATATTGTTATCACTATTCTTCTTGCAATATTTAATTGGTTCTGAATGAAAATAATGTAATTCTGACCACCAACATATCCACACTTTTGTGAAGAACTTTTGAAAACCAGACCTAATTGGCATTTAGGTCAAGTCAAAGGTTATTGCTTGCATTTTTGTACTCCATTAATTAAGCTTATGAACACTGTGACTTTGTACATACACAAGTGAATTTTGACCAGACTTTGTATTTAGTTGCATTCCAATGAACAAGTTAATGGCACAATGACATTGATTTTAAGGTCAAAGGTCTTGACTCCAGATTTTAGCTGTACTGTCTTGTGAGCATGATAACGCAAGCATGAAGGGATTTTGTACCAAACCCAGGTTTTGGATATATCTGATAAATACCCACAATGATGCCACTTGAATAAATATGTTTTTTTCCCTAAAATATATTAAAGATAGATTTAACTAAACTTAGCATGTGGGTGTATCATAAATATGTCTGAAACAATTTGTCTAATTTTCTATCGATGATATCAGGTTCACGATCAAAGGCCATGGCAAAGAATTTTGTACTGCACTTATAGGTATCTTGTGAACATGTTGACTCAGACATGCAAAAGAAATTTTTGTTACCTTTCCCTTTCAACTTTTTTGATATAATATTGCTATATAAAATTGTATGCCTAAATTTTGTATCCCAATGCATACTAAGGTGTCTTGTCATTCCTGCTTCATCATCATGACACTTTCAAAGGCAAGATATGCATTCCATAAAACCTTTGTTTTCATCAATGTATCACGAATCTTTAGCTTACATTTTGTAACTTTGTTTTTAGTTTAATCTTTCAATTCAACTCTTATCATTTGAACTGGTTTTTATTTCAGCCTTGATCCTAGAATTGTCCACACATTGCCTTCATCACATGCAAAAATGACCAGTGTAGCATTTGCCAAAAATTCAGAGGTAAACATCTCTCAATCTCTCTCTCTCATTAAAGTAACAAGTCCTGATACCGTTTTGAACTCAAAATTTTCTTATTCACAAGCTATAGATATTTTTCAGAGAGTTTTCATCAGGTGTTATGAACCCTGAAATGGGTAATTTTACCAAAACTGCTATTTTGTTTTGCTTTTCATTTGCACTTCATTTGCAATTCAATCCATGTTCCTTTTGCATTCCATTCATGTTTGCATTGCAGCTATTGTCTTGTCTTTTTTATACACTCTTCACAAGGCATATTATGTTATGATATTGTCCATCCTTCTCTCTGTCCATCTGTTACCAAGTTGGTTTCCACACAATAGCTCAGTTGTCCACTGTTTACCAAACCTTGTTGATGGCTTACACTTGGTGCAAGAACCCTATTGATTTCATACTCAAAAGCTCAAAGTTCAAGGTCACTGTGACTGAAAGAAGAAAACTGGTTTTTGCACAATAACAGAGTTCTCCACCATCTACAGTTACCTTGCTTTGTGGATAGCTTGCACTTGGGATAAGGAAGAACTGTATTGATTTTGGGCTCAAAAAGTCAAATGCTAAGTTCCTGTGACTTAAAGAAAAAAATAGTTCCACTCAATAACTGGAGTTCTCCACCATCTACAGTTACCAAATATTGTGGATACCTTGCACTTGGTGTAAGGAAGAACCTTCATTTGGGATCAAAGGTCACTGTAACTGAAAGAAGAAAAATGGTTTCCACTCAATGAGTTCTCCACTGTTTACAGTTACCAAACTTTGTCAATGGCTTACATTTGGGGTAAGAAGAACCTTATCAATTTTGGGTTCAAAAGGTTAAAGGTCAAGGTCACTGACTGAAAGAAGAAAACAGTTTCCATACAGTAACTGGAGTTTCATTCTGCAGTTACCAAACTTTGTGGACAGCTTCATCTTCGGGTGAGGAAGCACCCTATTGATTTTTGAAATCAGTACATCAAGGTCAAGGTCACTGTGATTGAAAGAATAAAAATGGTGTCTATACAATTAAACTTTGGGGATCGCTTGCACTTGATGTACAGAAGAAAAATAATTTGATTTGGAAATCAAAAGGTCAAAGGTCACTTTGAGTTAAAGAAGAAAAGTGGTTTCCTCACAATAAAGTCAGTTCTACATCATGGACCTGGACCAAACTTTGTGGATGGCTTGCACTTAGGGTAAGGAAGAAACTATTTGGGGTCCAAAGGTTAAAGGTCATGGTCACTGATTAAAAAAAGAAAAATTATTTGTGCGCAAAAATTTTGGTTATCTATACAGAAGACTATTGAACATGGGGCAAGAGTATAATGTGCCATTCACAGTACTTGTGTTCATTTATGGTCTCGGAAATGCATTCTGATTTGGCATTTATCACTTCCATTCATCATTTCATTTAATTTTTGTTTGGAACAAAATCAAAATACATTTACTGAAGTCAGTTTTTCCATTTTTGAGAATGTTAAAGGAAGATAAATGTTGCTTTCATATCTTGTCTTATTTAAAATTGTGCTTTGATAAAAGAAGAAATGCAAAAAAAGCAAAAGGCGGCATTGAATTTAAAATTAAATAAAAATGTAACTGCAACTGCAATAAATATTTTTAAAAAGTTTTTAATACACAGTATATAATGTTGACATTAAAGTCTTGGGTGAATGTTAGAAAAAGCAACATGTAGCAGTTATGACAATTGCAAGTCCATTGAAAACTGTAGATGTTGTGGTGGGGATGGTGACCATCAACACATATTTAATATACTGTCACTCTTGGTACTCCAAAACAAATTACTGTAAAAACAAAGATGCTTCAAATGACTGCTGAAGCCACTTTTATTCGGTTGACAATTTATCTATTAATATAAGCTCATGACTATTAATGCAAACTGTTTTTAGCATTCAGACCTACATAGAAACGATAACAATTGATTCATATATTGTTGTATATAAACTAGACTTAAACAAAGTGCATAAGCAATAAAATTTTACACAACAAAATCAGCTGACATTACCTTAATATTCATAATAAAACAAGCATGTTTAGCCTAGGGGACTGTCTGCCACTACTGATGAATTTCAGTTAATTCTGTCAGTGAGTGATTCTGTAGTAAATGAAAGGACACAACATGGTTGTAGAAAAGGTCACAGCAGGGCTGTGAAACTCCCTGACAGAATGTTACGGATAACCCTTGAGTAAAGTTTCTTCATTGGCAGCTGAAGGGGTGGCCTATGAAAAGTTGAGGATGACAGCAGTAACACTGGAGTTCGTTCAATGGATTGAGTTTGAATACACAGTATAGTGTTGACATTAAATCTCTATACAATCTCGACCATGTACACATCACTCTACAGAGACTCGAGATGTCTGCTACATGCAAATGCCTATACCACCGACTCTGTAGCATCATTTTTTGGTGATGTGTACATGGTCAAGATGGTATAGAGGTTGGTACTTACAGGCAAGGCAATGGGTGCCGTAACCCATGGATCAGGGTTTGAATCTCCATAGAGCATGAATTGAAATTCTCTAACCTGTATGATAATATTATTTTTATATATATATATATATATATAGTCTTTAAGAAAGATGTCTTAGGATGTTTCCATGCCAAAAGCAGTTTTGTTAAATTATCCAGTAATTATGTATAGATAGAATAATAATCAGTTCACTTAATATCCCCACAGCTGATGTATGTCCTACTACATTATGCATAATCAGTAGGAAAATTGGTTTGGGTGTGAAATTCAGTGTTCTTGGAATGCAAAGAAAATGATGGTATTTAGGAGAAGGAACGATGAGGTGCAGATTTAAATATGTCCATATGAATCCCCCTGTTGGCTTAGTGATGTAAAATAGGCCTGATGTTGCAGTAGGTGATTAAAGGAGGAAGTAGCCATCGTGGTGCAGTGGTCAGTGTGCCAGATTGTGACCAAAAGGGTGTGAGTGGTGTGAATCCTACATTCGGACATGCCTGGGTCAGCCACCATGGTGTGTCCCTGAGGAGGGCACCCTACTGCAATTGCCTAAGCACCAAACACCCAACCTGAGTTGCTGTGCCATAAAATACCAAACCAAACCAAGTGGAATGCTGTAATTAACACATCCTGAGACAGCATAAATTATGGATTAAGGAAGGGATGGATCCATATGAAGAAATGAGAACTGAGTTAACAGAATGAAACACATCCTTCCAATTAATGCTGGGATCATGTAACATTTAACGATGATCTCACATCAAGTTCAAGGGAATCCATAAATGAACACCTCCATAAATTGAATAGAGATATGCACACAAAACGTCGAATGAAAACTACTATTGCACAAGCACATATACTACTCCACTAACAAAAAGACATTTACTTCGAAATGCACATTCCAGATGAATCAACAAGAACAATGAGTGCACTGTTGAAACTGGATCCACTGAGAATATTCCTTGAAGTGAAGGACTGTATGAATGCAGATCCTTTCTTCCTGATATGTTGACTGCGAAAAATTATCATCACTTGTGTTTATCACTTTGCACTACTATGGTCTTCACTGTCTGTGCCAGCTAGGATAGTACTCTGGAGTGCATACATAACTAGTGTAACAGTGATGACCATTAATCTAGTACTTTATCATATGATCTCCAGGTGTGTTGCAGCTGCTGAAGTCGTCTATGTGAAAAGAATGACCACTAACTAGCAAGTGTTAATACCCAACCTGCAGACTACCAGTCTCATGTAAGAGTTATATCTCCTGATAGTGCTTTACCTGTAGCAGTGATGAAGAGTGCATTGTGTGGTTGGCATGACCATTGCCTGTTTACTGCATAAAATCTTAAATGCAGTGAAAGCACAAAAGCATCAACCTGTGGAGTGCAGATGAATGGACATATCCTTCCAGAAAGGGTCTGTTTTAAAATATTTTTTAGCAAGAAAAGTAGTTGCTGGGTGGAAGTGTAAATCTCCATTGCAGAGATAAGTAGTTGGATTGAAACAATAAATAACAGTGAATTCACCACATTGCAGAAAGCCAAGAGAGGCTATGATGTGGACAATTATTTTTTAAAAATTGCTCTATATAATAGGTTGGCGCAGTCTCTACCCAAACCTTGATATCTTTTGATTACTTGGAGAATGGTGGTGAGTCAAAGAAGATTATTCTCTCCTTGGTGAATGCAGCTGTACACCAGCCAGCATATACTGTATTCAAACCCAATGCTGCACAGGTTCCACATTATTGTAGAATACTTCAACATAGCATTCAATGGCAATGTGTAACAAAATGAATTAGTGTTTCTTATGTACTAGATGGTTGATACTCCATACTTGAGAGAAGCCACTCATCAACATCAAGTTCCTGAAGAAATTGAATCAGGTGCTGTAGACCATATGAGTGGAAAAGTTTACAGCTCAGTTCCATAATATGTTCACTTTTTTGTCACAGTCCATGAGATTCCCAAATGGGTGTATGGGTGCAGTTGCAGGCTGTAGGTATTTTTCTGGAGACAACACAATGAATTTCAGAAATTGGAGGTGAGAATAAGTATATCTACATTATTAGAAACTCCTGGTGTTTGGAAGGAAGATGAAAGTTACAAAAAGCTGCACACTATGTCAGACTACACATCAGTTTTATAATATGCATGGATTTGGATATCACCTTCAGAATGATATTGACTGTGGCCATACTGTCGTAGAATAACATTATGTGTTTGCTTCTCCCTTCTTGACCCCAAATACATGTAATAGCAGTTACCTCAGTGGGATACAAATGTATAGTAGTTTGGATACAGAGGAGAAAAGGCATGAAACTTTAGTCATATTCCATTTCCTATAACTGATCCTCAACAGTAGGCTGTTTTAGAATGGAGAGTATGTATTTACATTTTTTTGTCGATAACTGACTCTGCTGCACCATTGTAGAATATACGGTATCCAATTCATAGTGTCAGTTTGGGCACACAACACAGATGAGCTAATATTTTTGGTGAACTCCTGGGGTCCGCATCAGCTGATTTGTAGTCAACACTTATTTAGTCACATGCTGGGCTGTAGTGATGTGCAATATGTCATGGATGGCTAAGTATTAAATCCAGTGAGGTAGACTGTTGGTTAGCTAGGATAGACTGATTCAGTTCTACCACTAAACGTTGAATGGACTGAATAATGTTCATAAGGCTGCTGGTGGAAACTATGTTTACATCTGTGGAGGCCATGTTGAAAGTAGTTCTAACTTCTGGAATAAGACGGTCATTCCTGCATCACTGCCTTCTAATATTGCGCATCCCTCCACAGAAACCTCATATATATACAATATATCATACAACGATATTATTGCACATCTTGTATTTGATCTACTTCAATTAAGCCAAGATGATGAATGTTCAAGCCATTTTCCCCATTCTGACAGGTGCTTGCTTCCACTAGATGTGAATCACTGAGTTCTTATATTAGTGCCCATCCATAGGCCTTGAATAAATGACACATCTTTAAGACGAAATTGTCACAAGGCATGCTTGGGGAGATCAGTAGTTACTTTGATGCCTTTAGACTCCCCATTTTTTTTCAATTGCTGAATGATCCAGTTAAGTGGATTGTTAAAGTCATATGGTGATGACTTCTCTCTCAGTGATAAGCATGATGCCATTGTTCACAAAGTTAACACTGTTAGACTTTACCTTGATGGTCAAGTTACAAAGTACTTGGAAATGGCATATGTGTCACAAAAACAACACAGAAAAGCAAGAGGTTCAAGTTTTCCCACTGTAATGGTAAAAAAATGCGCACATCCACAGCTAAATTAAAAAGGATCTTTTGATCACTCTCACTACTACAAAACAAAGGACTGTAAAAACAAAGACACTGCATGTGACTGCTGATTCCACTTTTATATGGTAGACAATTGATCTATATAATATAAGCTCATGAATATTAATGCAGACTATTGTTAGCATTCAGACCTACATAGAAATGATAACAATTAGGTACCGTAATATATTGTTGTGTATAAACTATGCTTAAGCAAAGTGTATAAGCAACAATATACAGATATAGTTGTAGAGTATTGGTGAGCAAATTTTATTTCTTATATCAGTATGGCGTTTTAACCAGAAGAGTTCTTATGATGTCTAGTTGGTTCTAAATGAAACTGGTGCTGCTTGCACATCCAATATGGCCACCATGGTGGCCATCTTGAAATTCTTGTTATTGCTACACTTCCTAGATGGATGGTCATTTATTGAAATGGGGCTTCCACCAAAAGACTTATGATGTCTAGTTGGTCCTGAATGAAACTTGTGCTCAGCTGACATCCAACATGACTACCGGTACCTTAGTTGCCATTGTGAGAATCTTGTTATTGCTACTCCTGTTGAATGGATGGTCATAACTTTGACATTGGGTTTTAACCAGAGTAGCTGGTGAATGGATGGTCATAACTTTGACATTGGGTTTTAACCAAAGACTAATTATGTATATTTGGTTCTAAATGAAAATGATGTCAATCTGACATTGAACCTGGTTGCCACAGCGTCCAATTAAAAAATCTTATCATTCAAGAATATCAGAGATAGTTTCAACACTCAGCAGTTAAAAAGAAGAATCAGTCTTATTTTGGATACCCTTTTCAGATAGTAGAGCGACATTCCCTTTGAGAACCTTGTCTTCAAAAATGAAAGCATCATTATGTTTGTGTTTGTTCTGCAAATTATCCATTTCAGGGTCTTTATTGGCTGGGTCACATGACTGAAGCAGTAGTTTTTAGTTTTTCATATAACAAACAATTTCCTTTCTATATCATTGGCAGCTTGTATCCACATTCTCTTTTCATTTTGAATTGTGAAAATAAGTTATCTGATATGTACAGGCAATAAAACAAAGAGATTAATATTCAGATAGCATAAGTCAGCCGAGTAAGGAAAAACAAATGCATCTTGGTAAATAATTGCTTGTGTTTGTGTAGAGAGAGAGAGAGGAGGGGTCTATTTATGATGTCACAAGAATTTTTTCCCCTAATTTGGAATTTCCACTCGCTTGTTTATTCTATTCTGCTGAAATGTAATACTTCCATTCCTGAAAACATGGCTCATATTTCGTTCTATCTTGTAAGTCAAATATTTCATCCAGGTACAGCTCAACATTGGGATCCTTTACCTCTTTCACATGCATGCTTCACATTGCAGTGTTTGCTGGTAGGAGATAGCGAGGGACAAGTGACAGTGCTCCAGTTACTCTCTATGCCTAAACCACCAGATCCAGATAAACAGGTATATGACATTTCTTTGAAAACATTTTCCAAGAAAACATTCTAACTTTGTGATCCTGCGTATCCCTGCATTCAGGCATTAGTGTATGCATGTGTAAGCAAAGAATATACAGACTAACCTGTGTTAAGTAGCCACCTCAGAGAAGTAAAACAAGTGAGCCTGGCTTTTAGGCTAATGATTTTGGGGTGGGGGGTGGGGGGGGTAACAGAACTTTTAACACATTACTGGCTATATCATGCTGAGGAAATTGGAGCTAAGTGTCTTTCTCAAGGACACACCCAGGCAGCCATCCTATTCTGGCCTGGGTGGGTATCAAACTCATGACCCTTAGATTACAAGTCTGGCTCCCTCATACTGATAATGTCATTTTGTCACAATTTGTCACTTCATAAATTAAGGAAACTTTTTAAAATGTTTACCTAACTGATTCATTTTTAAAATAAAATTACTCATCGGGTCATGTGTAATTGGCAAAATTAAGAAAATCTTATTTATATCTGGGCATCTTCATTACTTTCAGAGCTCATTTTTTTATATTCTGCATTGAAAAGTTGGTTTATTTCAAGCACAGCTACCTTTGAATTTTCTCTCGTTTTTAAACAGCTGATATCACTGAAACTATCTCTGCAGAGTGTTTTAAAATTCTGGATGTGAGAGATAGGTAAAATGTTGTAAAAACACCTAATCCAGGGCAAAACCTCATTGAATGTAGTGTAGAATCAAAATAAGAGGGCTGCAGATCCCATCAAGAGGGTCTTATTTACAATGATGCTAACCATGACAATTCTGTAGTACAGCAACCCCTTTTTTTTCACACTCATGCATATACTAAATTTCAGTATTACACTTATTTTAATATGAAGGATTTTGGAAGTATATATTTTGAATATTCTTCTACAGTCATACAGGTCATGTAGGCATTCAGTACAGACTATTTCAGTAATGAGTGTAATTTTTTAAAAATTTGATTGCACATACCTTTAAATGGCAGTTATTCACTTTATTTTGATCCTCATACATCCATATTCCTTGGAAGGTCCTTATATACATGCCCCGAGAAATATATAGGCAAAATCAATGTTAAATTACATAGACATTTTTGGATGAGGTCAACCCAGAGGCGTGATCCAGTACAAACCAGATTGAATGTCGCATGCTGTGATGTCACAGTGAAAGCTGAACGTTGAAAAATAAATTGTCCTACCCTGTTATTTGTTGTGATTTGGTCCGATATCCTCTTTTCTTGACTCGGTTTAGTATCTGGCAACCACTGTAAAAGTCCATATTGATCAATAATATTTGTCTGGAAGTTTTTTGATGACATTTAAGGTGCAGAGCATTTAACAATCAGGATTGAATAGACTTTGGTTAAACCATATTAGAATGAAATTTTAGAACAACATATAATATTTAATTTAAGATGAATAAATGCTCCTACATGACCATGTTGACATACACTTTACCTTAGTATGACATGAGGAATTATTTAGTGGATGACAGTTAAATTCAGTTATCCAAGTCATACAACATTTTCAGTGGGTACAGTTGGAGTTAAATTATGCAAATTACACTGTAATAGTAAGACACATTATAGAAAAGAACCTCTATGTTTCAGCCATTTCTTGAGAAACATATCTCAGTGTTGTACATTTATTTTCCAGGCTTCAACTTTGACTAATGTGATAAAGTCCTGTCTTGCAAGCCAGCTGCCGAATAAGACAACAGAGACCATAACAAAGGAAGATGATGGCCTAGAGGATGATTTGCCTGAGGTCTAGACACATGAGCATGAACTATTCTATAATTGTTTATTTTAAATAAATGAGCAACTCCTTCACTTACACCAATACCTATTATGATGTACTGTGATGTTCCAGAGCTAGGAAATCATAAATTGTGATATTTTGGCATCATGAAATTTTCATAAACAAAGTAAATTCAGCATTTATTTTAGGTAAAAATTTTCATGGATTACTGGTATTTTCAAAAAATCAATACAGTGATATACTAGAGATGTAGACATTTGTGCATGAATTCTGTGATAATGATGGGAATATAACTTGCAAAATAATGACCAATTACAGTAAAGTCTTATTTCTTGCACAGATTTGAGGCAAAAACTGTGATGTCTCAAGAGCCAGAATACAATCTGTCATGATTCAGTATAGTCTTATAAATCTAATTGATTTATCTGTCACTTTTAGAGGCCATAAATCAGATTTTTTTTCTTCCAAGTTCTCTAAAATCTGGATAATAACTTTGTATGTTTATTTTGTTTAAATTTGTAACGACTATACTTGCATATAAGCCAACACCAACTGCAAACTGCATAGACCCAGATCTGCCATTGCATAATGTGCAGGCAGATCTGGGTCTATGCGGTTTGTAAGGACTAATCAGTAGAACAAACAACATAGACCCTGACCTGCCGGCGCATTATGTGCCGGCAGATTAGGGTCTATGTTGTTTGCATTTTGACCTGGTTTATACGTGAGTATATACGGTAAATGTTGCATGTGCTAAATTTTGATATGCGCTTATAAACAGTTAAATGCATCACAATTCATAGCTTTATGTTGTTCAAAACTTATGCTTATCAACAAGTTTTAACAGTGTAAGTTCATAAAAATGGTTGGTTGAAGTAAGGAAAGTATTAGCATGAAGACTAGAAATTTGTTCATGGAGCATGGACGCCCCACCACAGTGCCTGAAAAATGATCAAAATGCAAAACCTTACCAAGGAGTGATGGACAGACATGTACAGACATTCAAGGATGACACTATATGCCCCATTCACTGTTTTGTTAGGAAGAAAAAAAGTCAGAATTGGAACAAAGTCACGAATTATGGTCTTGCTAATCATTCTATTTGGATCAGAACAATCATCAGATGAGCAAATTTAATGCTTTAGACTTTCTTTTTTTTGACACATATATACTTATTATTGCTACAAAAGTAATTGATTGAATGTATGCATACTTGTTATTGCTGCAGAAATAATAGAATGTATGCATACTTTTTATTGCTAAATAAGTAATAGACAGATTGTATGCATACTTTTAATTGCTGCAAAGTTATAGATGGAATGTATGCATACTTATTTTTGCTACCAAAGTACATGTAATAGATGGAATGTATGCATACTTATTTTTGCTACCAAAGTAATAGATGGAATGTATGCATACTTTTTATTGCTACCAAAGTAATAGATGGAAGGTATGCATACTTATTTTTGCTACAAAAGTAATAGATGGAATGTATGCATACTTATTTTTGCTACAAAAGTAATAGATGGAATGTATGCATACTTTTTATTGCTACCAAAGTAATAGATGGAATGTATGCATACCTATTTTTGCTACAAAAGTAATAGATGGAATGTATGCAAATTTATTATTGCTATAGAAGTAATAGACTAAATGTATATATACTTTTTATTGCTACCAAAGTAATACCCAGAATGTATGCATACTTATTATTGCTACAAAAGGTAATAGACTGAATGTATGCACACATTTTCTGCATACAATTATTTTCATGTATTATCCAGATTTTACAGTAATTCAAACTTTAGCCTGTTTATCCAACAGTCTGGTTTATCTCCATTTTTTGTAAGATTTATTTTTTCTTAGAGTTAATGAGGCTAGACTGTGTTTTGCTATCATTAACGTTTTACAAATCTAGTAAATACAAATCTGGGTCTAAAGTATAGACCCAGATTTGTATTTACCTAATTCGCCAGCAGTTCAGGATCTGTGCTGTTCAACTAGTTATCAATTCTGTCAGTCATATACACAGTGTTGATTCTACTCTGCTGGTACATGTCATAACAGTTTATGCTGTTTGCCATTGTCTTTATGCGATACATGGGTAAATATAGTTATGATTGGCAATCTATAATTTTGTGTTTAGTAAATTGATTTATACCACTACATTATCATAGTTGATAATTTTGAGAATTTAGTTTCCCTGCTAAATTCATCCAAATTCAAATACCTGTTAATATTTCAATGTTTTCGGGTCTTGCTTAGAGACATCATGAATATTTACTAAGTGGTGCTTTTTCTTTTAAAGAAACAATTCATTTAGAACATTAAAAAAGTAATCTTTACAATATTCATCCATTAGTATGAAAATTGGAAGTTTGAAATATTTCATGGATCAGTTTTTATTGTCAAACTAAAACAGAAAATTCAGTTTTGTTGGATAGATAAATTTGGATTGGATTTTGTTAAGGAAATCCGTCAGATGTTCCCCAATATACTGAGCTCAAAACAAAAGATCACTGTGGTATGTGTCATATTCATATTTATTCCAAATATGTTCATTAATTTTTTTCATAGTTAAATGCAAATGTTGATGAGACTGTGATAAAGCTACTTTGAAACTTAATTATTGTTCAGCCCATCTTGGCAGAAACTAACTTAGCAATATAATTTGGTGTCTGTGTGCCTGTTTCTCTGTCTGTACTTCCAGAACATTTTATTTTGTATTGGTTTAAATATGGTCTTTTATATTGAGGTTAATCTAAGGTGTGGACAAACATACATCCATGATGTAAGTATGTTTGTCCACACCTTGGATTAACCTCAATATTAAAAGTTTTTTACGTACTTCTTTTCTACTAAATAAAAGACAGGCTCAACAAAAAAGGGGGTCTTTTATACAATAATTGCATTACGCACGAGTCTATTTCAAATTTAAAATGCAGTGAAATGTCCATTTTTTTTACCTGTTTGGATACATGTAGATAGTTAAATACATCAAAACTAAGGCACTATTACAAAGATTGGTACCGATTTTAATACCATATTTTATTGTATTTCTCAAAAGCCAGTTTCTGGATTTTAGAAAATACAGTAATGTTTATTAGTGAGAAAGGTGAGGGAGACTGATAGGTAGAATTAAAATGATTGTTTTTCCTTAAAGTTATGCATTTTTTTTGCTTAAACTTAAATTGCCATTTGTCATGAAAATAAAACAGAAAGTAATATTGCATCTGCTTCTTTCTTAATCACAGATTGCTCCCTTTCATTTCAAAACTACTCAAGCTGACCATGCTGTATAATAATGTCATAGATTTTGACCTTGTTTATGATTTCTTTATTATTATCATTACAGGTGTTGCAGGTCTCAGTTTAATAAAAGAAAAGCTAATGTTTTATGCAGTAATGATAGTTGTAGCAATGATCATGTGAACATATATCTATAAATACTGTCAATGTCTCCCCAAAAAATAGCAATGATGTAAATCTCATGAATTAAGGGTTTTCTGGTAAAGGTTTACACACAGGTCAATTATATATTCAGCGTACTTGTGGGAAGATGGATCAAGTGAAGTTATTGTTAATCTCACCAAATAATAATTAATATTTATTTGGACTTTCAAAAAACAAAGTTTACAGAAAATCCGGATGGAAATTTCTTGTAGATCAGTGGCTATGACAAACCTTTTTGTAGGGATAGGAAAGCAGAAGGAGGTTGGTTCCTTGTGTACATAAAAACTGGTACTGTTGCTAAAAGAAGGGATGACCTAGAAATACAGGAAATAGAATACATTTGGCTTCAGATTACTCCAGAAAAGCTAAATGCTGTGTAGTTGTTTTTGTGTACAGTCCACCATTGTTGAATAATGATTGGTGTGAATAATTTGAACTTCATAATAGATAACATTTCAAGTGAATACAAGGAATTTTAAATTCTAGGTAATATAAACAGAGACCTTCTCAATGATAAAAAAAAAAAAAAAAGGATGGATTTTATTGCTTCTTTTGGTATGGAGGAACTAGTAAATGGCCCCACTAGAGTAACATCTACCTCTAAAACACCTATAGACCATATTTAAACCAATACAAAATAAAATGTTCCATTAGTAATGGCTTCCAAGATTGGTTTAAGTGATCACTTTGCAATTTTTCCTACATGTTAAGTCAGTAACAAATCAAAGAAAAATAATATCCATAAATCCATTACTTATAGATCTTTTCGAAACTTTGACACTACTCTATTCCTGGAAGATCTGAAGCAGATTCCATGGAATACAGTCCAGATCTATGAAGATATTGATGATGTTTTAGGTACTTGGATGGGTCTTGCCCCTTTACAAACACACACAATAAAGAAAGACCACCAGCCATGTTGGATCACCCCAGAAATTTTAAATGCAATGAAGCAAAGAGACCATTTAAAATCTGTAGGAAATCGAGTTGAATATAAAATTTGGAGGAATAAAGTTAATAAAATAATAAGAGGAGCCAAAATTGGTCACTACAAAAAGTGCTGGATAAAAATTTAAATAACCGTAAAGCTATTTGGAGACATTTCCACTAAGTTTGGAGCTGCTGGATGAAAATAGAAATAACCATAAAACTATTTGGAGACATTTTCACCAAGTTTGGTGCAGGGAACTGTAAGAGTACAACTGAAATTTCATCCCTCAATCATTGGAGCATTTATACTGAAGATCCAAGTAATATCTCAAATATTTTTAATGACATTTTTGTTTAAATTGCTGAAAAACTTCATGAACCTAAAATTTCCTCTGATCATCCAGAACTCAGAAAGTTTTGTGTTGAAGTGCGTTCAAAATATGATTGGACCAAAGCTACTAAAGGCAGCTTCACTTGCTATATAGTAGAGAGTATAGCTTTTATTTGCAATAAAAGTATTACCAGGTTTGATAAATTTCCAGAGTCTTGGAAAACTGCTAAGGTAACTCTGTTGCATAAAGCTGGAACAATAGACGATGTAAATAACTACAGATCCATCTCTATCCTGTCTTGTCTTTCACAGTTACACTAGAAAAACATGTACATTATTCTTTTATCAACTATTTAAATACTTATGATCTTATTCATGATAATCAGTCTGGCTTTCGACAGAATCATTTATGTGAAACTGCACTTATATCTATGATTGATAAATGGCTGAAAGCGTTAGATAAAGGAGATTGGTTGGCACTATAATGGTTGATTTTTTCGTATTAAGCTTTTCATCTTGTAGACCATGAAATTTTGCTTGAAAAACTGAAAATCTATCAGAGTATTGAAAACTCCCTAAACTGGTTTACTTCTTGCTTAACTGATAAAGTGCAAAAAGTATCTTTGAATGGTCACCTTTCTGAAAGTAAAAAAATAGTGGATTACCATGGAACTCTATCCCCAAACCTCTCTTAGTCGTTCTATTTTTTAATCACTTACCCCTGAAGATATGAAATTCAGTTTCTCTATGCAGAGCACACAACATTATCTGAGTCATGTAAAACCAAAACTGAACTTACAAGGTGCTTGTAACAGATGTGAAGTATGGTGCAAGGAAAACAATATGATTATTAATAAATAAAAAGCAAAAGCACTACTAATTACAACAAAACAAAAAAAGCAAGGCTAGATAGTGACAAACTGTTCTATTTGACAGTGTGAACCTTAATATGACCTCTCATGATAAAATTCTTGGTGTATTTGTAGGTAACAATCTAACTTGGTGTATTATACATTAAACATGTTTCAAAAAAGGTTCATTCATATCTTTGGCTACTTAAGAAAATCTGAACATTCATTTCTTTTTTTCAGTATTTTGTCATCTTTTATAAAAGTGATATTCAGTTAAATTTGGGCTATTGTAATGTAATTTGGGGTAATACCTCCAATTCAAACATAGCAAAAGTTTTCAGACTCCAAAAGAGGGCATAACATGTATTTCTAGATCAATTTTTAAACAATTTTCACAATGCAATGAATTATATAAAAATTTTACCAATAAATGAAAGAACATTCTTTAGACAGGCCATGTTCATGTATACAGTGTCCAGAAAAGCCATTCCTGTCTGCCTAAGCAATATCTTTCACCAAAGAGATGCTGATGGCACTCCAGATTTAGGTCTCTTAGAAGTATAAATTACATAATACCAAAGCCAATGACGGAATTGTTTAAAAAGAGCTTTCAATATACTGGTCCACTGTTATAGAACAACATTCCCAGTGACATAAAGCAGGCTCCTGGCATTTCTTCTTTTCATGATCAATGTCTTCAATGGATGAAATCTTAAGACGGTCAAACATTTCTGAGTAATATAACTACCTCCTGCTTTTCTCTGCTTATATATGTTTTTCACAGATGAAATGATATTGTACAAATGTTTATGTGCTCACTGATGCTTGTGCATGTGGTATGGGCTTGAAAGTTTGTTTGATTTTCAGAATAACTTAATTTTTTAGTGTTAAGCCAAATTTATCACATTGTGCTGTATATACTGTACATATTGTTCATAACAAGGCCTCAAGGTAGATTAGTTCCTGTAACTAATTGAGTTACCTTCTCTAAATAAAGTTATAATTATTATTATTTTTATTATTATTATTCATTTGATGGCATCATTGAACAAAGTTTACACAGCAACACCAAATCAGTCTCTATGCCTAATTTACTAACTGCAGTAGTGTTTATAGGGCACTAGGGAAATAACTCTGACAGGGATAAAATGCTTACAGGTGCTGCGCTAGGTAAATCATTGTTACAGCTTTGTCCAAACAGGAATTTTGCATAACAGCTCAGATTAGTAAATGGTTATCAGCCAATCAGAGAACTCCCTTCCAAGACAGCATTTGAACATTTGTTTACCGTTCGTGTCACCGAGTCAAAATCTGTGTCAGTTTCTCAGTGGTTATCAAGTAACCCACCTACCATCCCCAAACAAATAAAGTCCACGCTTATCCGTAAGATTAATCGAGACTGACAAAAAATAATGAAAAAGTCCTCCATTCAATTTTGATATAGAATTGATATACCTTTCAGAAATAATGAGAATTATGAATTTAAAAAAATAGCAATTACAATAATGGCTTTCTTCGACTTTAAATTGGACTAAAGATGCCATACATGTAGCTAGGTCGTCAATGTGAAACAGTCTGTTTGTGCGACACTTAACTTCAATCACCGCTCCATTTAATACATAAATGTGTTGCAATTGATGTTTATCTTTATTATTGTGAAAGAATGTTCAAGGAAAGAATGTTCAAGTGATAATGGAAAGCAGGAAGATTTTGCTACTTTGTGTGCACTATGCTCACAGTAGAAGGTCAAAAATATTCCACAAGTCAGGATAAAGGTCATGTGTGAGGTAGGATAGAGCTATCTTGTACCGGTGTTCTACACTGGAAAAGAAAATCATACATATATAGGAATGTGAGAATCTATAGCCTGGTCTATTATCATCAGCTTGTAATCACTGGGACAATCTATAGCTTAATCTGTTATCATCATACAGTCTACATGCAGGATGATTTGTTCCGGGTCACCTACTCATGTCACGATTACAAGGATAACAGATGAGCCTAGACTTATTTCTTATATCATACCTTTACTTGCTACAGCACACATGAGTGTCCAAATTCAGCAAAGGTTTATTAAAGGACTGAATTAATCTTTGCATTGGTGTTATAAATCTTTTCATTTTATTGTAGACAAAGGCACAAAGAAAAAATGTGTAAGTGCAAATACTATGTTTACAAGTTCTATGTTGATCAGTTACTTTTGTTTTCCTTTTTAAATTAATTTGTTATTTTGCCCAAAGTTAGCCTTTCTATTGTGGTGTTTTAATTTATTAGTTACAAGCATTAAAAATTTATTTTTATAAGGCTTTTTGTTTTCTTCCTGAATTTTAAATGGAACTGTACAGTACAGCATAGTAAGAACATGGATACAGCAAATTCCAAGTCATTAAAATGTGTATTTGCATACTAAATGGAAGGCTACATCTGTATTCATTGTAAGAATGTAATGAATTAGATATAGTGAAGTTGCTTTAGACATGATTTACCACACGGTGGTTTCTCATTGTGATTGACCTTATAATAAATTCTGACTGTAATGAATACTCGCTGTGGTCCCATAAGTCACCTACTCTGGATAGAACCATCATTGTAATGAACACTTCCACATTTTGAACAATTTTTATGGATGCACTGAGGAAATACATGTACTGCAGTAGTAAAGTTATTTCATCAAGATTCTATTTTTTCGCTAGCACAGCACAGATGATACACAGGCATCACTTTTCTGAAGGTGTTACTGTCATTGTCTTTGGAGGCATCAGTCATTGCATTTAACTTTTTTTCACTTGTGCCATATTCCCTCACAGAAAAGACCCAAATTGAGCTAATGGCATGACATGATTTTGCTACTCTTCATATGAAGAATACTAAAATATTTTGCACAAATATACATCAGTCAAGAAAAAGGGGGAATTCCAGATAGACTTGTTACTGATATATTGCTTTTTACAAAAGCATACCAAGATGAAAGCAAACTGGCAAAATGGTCAGCATGCTAAATGCAACTGTAAACAGTCCACCCATAACTAAATTCCAGTGAGGGTTGACAAAACAAAGTACATGTATAGAGCATGTGCTCTCACTATGATTGATTGGCAGTTTGTGTGATTTTGTGCCACACCTCAAACTGTTTATTCAAAATGATTAACTTACCACCAAAATTCACCCATATTGTCCAATTTGGTCTTGGAAAACCTTTGCATTGTGGATTAAAAACAGTATGGATTACTATTGGTGGATATGACAGTTTAGAAATCAAGGCCCTCTTTCATGTAACGGTCCCAGCTTTTTTGTGTTCATATAATTATTTTGGTTTTTGATTGGTCAGCTTCACATATTTAGATAGAACAGATTTGAGGTTTACATGATAATCATGCAAATCATCCGTCATTGACACAAGGATTGCAGAAACATGTGATCTGTTCCTCTAGTTTTTTTTTTTGGGGGGGGGGTGGGCTGTTCACAGTTGCATGTACCATGCTGAAAATGTTGATTTGTTCACATCTTGGTATGCATGCAAGAATAACAACATATTGGAAAGATCCATCAAAACTTATATACATGCTTAGCTGTTTGCTTGTGGTGTACAGGTAACCCCCTTCCCCCCCTTTTTTGTGTGGATTAACTCAAGTGTATATTCTGAAAAAATATTTGTCATTATTTTTAACTACTAGAGGCACAACATCATGCCATGCCAGATAGTACAAGTATCTCAGCTTACTATTCTTGGCAACTTTGCAATTTCAGCAGTTGCCATTTGAAGAGATTAAAAATGCTATCTTTCAGCAGCTCAAGAACAGCAGATATTTTGTCCAATGGGCTGACTTACTGATCAGTTCATTGACAAATTATCTATATAGCAAGCTAGCAAATTAAAAAGAAAGAGCTATAAATGTGTCCATGTGCCTGAAAACTAATATAAACCCAAACTCAACCAGCTGTTTGGATGGACGAGGATAACAGAATATGCCTCAGCCATATACATGATAGGACATAAAAAGAAAGAACACATGAAAGATATAGATTAGCTGGATAGATAGACAGAGAAATATTCCATTTCAACTGGTGCTCAACCTGTGTCCATGCAACCATGCAATAATGTTTCTCCACTGAATACAATACCTGATCACCTTAACATGAGGAATTTAACTTTTACTACCTACCTGTCTGCCACCCACCCACCCCCAACAAATCCAACCCATCCTAAAAAAAAAACCGTCTATATACCATATAGATGTTAAAAATGGTTTATATGGGAAGGTAGTCTTCCAACATAAATAATAATTACCATTCCTCATCCCTGTCTTCAATAGGTGGCTACCCATAGACTGGATGTTCAAGCTTTCACCCTGCAACAAGACACTTCATATGTCACACACACATGAAATTACACTGCATTTTTATACATTTCTTGACCATCCATTCTCAAAGTTGATATATTTCTCTCACTTTATACCTTTTGTAAACTTCTGGGGGGTTTTTTTTCTTCAATTTTTTATTCTTCATAAATAGTCTCTAGCCATGCCAATTTTTGGGTCTTAGCACAAAGAATGATTTTCATGGAAGTATGCTTTTTGGATTGCTAAACCGATCTACAGGGCAGCTCATCACACAGTGACACATGCCCTTACAGTGTCTTGCAATCTGAACTAAAGGAGAAGAAATGCCTTCATATGATCAGCATCACTGAAACCACACTATATGGTAGCAAAACGATCTTTACCATTTGGCTTTTCTCTTTTCTTTGAAGGCTGTAATGAAGATGCAAGAAAGCAAGCAGCACAGGAACTACCCTCTTTTTGCCAGTAGCATTCGCTGTCACGGTGTCAGTACAATGGCCATCAAAAGGTGAAGCAAGCTAACCCATATTAACAATAATCCTTTTGTACCCAGCAGCAGTTTGAATGACAACTACATTACTATGGTGGGAATAAGAGCAGTTTTCCTCTCCCATGCCTCAAAGCTTAAATGTGAATGACTTGACGCCCAGTTGTCTGCTGTCAGTATTCCAGTAGGTGCCAGAGTTCTCCACTTTTGGCAGACTTGGATGGATGTATTTCCGGGCAATGAATGGGTGATCATGAGTAGCTTTAAAGTGACTAAGGATTTTATTTGTCACTTCATGTCTACTTTTGACTTCACCGTCCATGACAGATGTTTCAGCTGATCTTGAGAAGGCACTCCTATTGGAGATTGAAATTCACAACCTACTAACCAAGCAGGTGAAGACTGTCTGCAAGTCAGACTTACTAACCAAGCAGGTGAAGACTGTCTGCAACTCAGACTTACTAACCAAGCAGGTGAAGACTGTCTGCAAGTCAAACTTTCCAGGTTTCTACTCTCATGTTTTTATGCCGAAGGCATATGATAAGTTGCAGTCCATGATATATCTTTGGACTCAACATATTCATAACTGCACCAAGTTCGAAATGGAAATAGCTTGATTGATCGGGCAGTCCATTAGGAGACGAATATACAACAAGTCTGGACCGGACTGACTTTAATATTAATATCTTTAAAACCCTATTCATCCTTTGTCCCACAAGTACCAGGACACAGTTTATCAGTTTAGCATTTTTATTTGTGCTCAACATTAGTCAATGAGCATTCACCAAGGTTCATTGACTGTATAATCTCCCATTTCCAATTAACTTTGTCAGCGGCAACAGCAACATATCTGAATGACATCATCCAAAAGCACATGGTGAATACATTTCAACAGGGAGAAGTCAGATACGTATTCTTTCTAACATCTCATTCATCTGAGCATAAAGTTTCTAACTCATCTGAATCTGCTTTGCCTCCCCTCAAAACAAATTCCCTGGATCATCAACCTTAGAGAGTCCATTATAATCTGAATTTCAGCGAGTTTCTGCAACTACTGGGCCTATTTATTGTGGCTACAGACCTACACCAGCAAGGCTGCCTGTTAATTCATCCATTACAATGCCACCCTATTTCCAGTCATCTGGATCATCACATTCAAATCATGCCTGAAGTAAAATCTGTCTCGTGTCAGTGGAAGAATATGAACTGGCTGCCTCTGGAGACCCCTTAACAAGAAATGACAGTCTGTACAGATGCCAGCACACAGTTGGGGTGCACATCTGTTCACCACCGCCAGTCAGTGGCAACTGGAGTCTAGAGGAAAAAACAACTTTTGTACTATCCTTTCCTTGCATCTCATATGAGACTAGAAGCTGCTGTTCATATGTTAGGAGACCAAAGCCTGTGCCAATTTCAGGATAAGGGGATGTAACTCTCTCAACCCTTTACCTATTCTTCTAACATATTAGGATCCAGCAATGTATTGAAAGATATCAATATTTAGCACCAACTAGATATAATAAGTATTTTGGTGACAATTCCATGTTGATAAAACCATCCATTCAGGAGAAGTAGCGATAGCAAGATTTTCAAGATGGCAACCATGGTGGTTATACTGGATGTCAGATCAGCATCATTTTCATTTAAGACCAGCTAGACACCATAAGAATCATCAGGTAAAAACAAGTGATAACAAGATCATAAAGATGGCTGCCATAGTGACCATATTGGAGGTCAGATTGGGACCATTTTCATTTGGACCAACTAGACATCTTAAGAAGTCTTTTAGTGAAAACACCATGTTGATATGACCGTCCATTCAGGAGGGGGAGCAATAACAGATTTTCAAGAGGGCCACTGTGGTGGCCATGTTGGCTGTCTGAGTGGCACCGTTTTCATGTAGGACCAATTAGACCTTGGAATAGAAGTTTGTGTAAAGTTTTCATGGCAATCCTCCAAGCAGTTTAAGGAGAGTAGTGATAATAAACATGCTAACAGATAGACAATGGACAAGAAGCCATCACATAAGCTCTTTTGGTCTGTTACCAGTAGAGCTAAATAAAAATTGGCCCAATCACTGTAAAATGAAAGGTTATTGCTTCATAATATCTGTGAGTGCAGATGTAGCCCATGACATAGACATCTCTGATTTATTGACCAACTTTGATCTGAGTAGACCCATCCATTGGTTTCTAGGGCACCTTTGAAGCTCCTGTCCTGTAAGACATGCTTCTTAATTGCCTTGGCTTCAGCATTTAGCTCTTTTTTATAGATCCAAACCACTTTCAGTTTTGTGCAGATGGTTTACTTGTTTTGATGACCTTACTGAACTTTATTGCAAAAAAAACCCCTAAGGTGGTCATTTAACCCCTTTATTTGCTAGACCCTTCGAGAGAGAGAGGCTAGTCTAAGAACCCTATTTGTGGTTTGAAGTTATTTTTTAATTGTACTGAAAATATTTGCTGTGGCTATCTGAGACTGTTTCTTCCAGTAAAAGAGGGTCATCTGGATATCACATCGCAAGCCTGGACATCTTGGCTTAATTGGGAGATCTCTCAGGACCAAGTACATCTTTTAAATACAGCCCAAGAGATAAGTGCATTTCAAATAGCCTCGCTTTGAAACACAACTACACAATCTGGGATATTATTGAGGTGGTAGACTGGTATTTTCAGTCAACCTTCTCCAGTTCTTAGCTCCTCTGGCCATAGACCAGAAGAGCTTGTGCAATGACCTGTTATAGTACAAGTTTGTTACCACTACTAATGAACTACTGGGAGGTTTGGTAAAATGAATTTTACAGCACAACAACACAAGTATGTTATTTAGTGCTGAGTCGATTGGAGTAAAGTGCCTCGCCCAAAGACACAGCACAATAACCAACCTGGGCTAATCCGATGATAGGATTCAAACCAACACCCTTTTGGTCATGGATCCAAGACACTAACCACTGAGCCACCGTGGTTCCTGGCTCTATTTGTTGCCTCTGACAGTATGCAGAAGTGCGCATGAAACCTATTATACAATCCCAAGTCCACATGGGATACCAAATTTAAGAAAAATATTTTCTTAAATGTTGGGAGTTGGCATGTTAAGAAGATACTTGTAAGTGTTGTACAGAATTCTTCTCAAGACCATTGATCTTGAACCTGACATCATGGACAGAAGATGACTGAACTTGTCTCAGACAATGTCAAGATGCACCCAAATGCTAAATTTGGTGAATTGATAATTCACTTTTTCAAAAAAAAATGGGGGGATAGGGAAGCAAGTTATTTCAGTTGCATCATTCAAGGTATTCTTCTAATTATATATCCACAAACTGGATTTGATGATAATCCATCCATTCTTGTTTTTGTTATCATGTCCACAACCCAGTACAATTGCCATACCGAGTCAAGACCTTTGACCTTAAAATCAATGTAAAAATGCAGACTTGTTTATTGAAATGCAACCAAGTGCAGTCTGGTCAAAATTGATATGTATCTGTAAAAGTCATTGTGTTCATAAACTCAATAAAGTACAAAAATGCATATATTATAAAACTTATAAGATATCTTATCTTTCTAAGATATCTCATTAAGTTCACATGATATCTGATTTTCGGAATAAATTTATATTTCTTCAAAAAACTCGATAAGTTAAATAAGATATCTAATATAAGATATCTTGCAAACTAAAAGAATCAAGATATCTTACAAAGTTTAGAAGATATTTTACATAATTTCTAAAGTTTGTGGGATACTGTATCTTATAAAATTTATGAGGTATCTGAACAAACTCAGTTTATAAGATATTTATTGATAGTGTATCATATTAACTTGAGATATCTTGTGAACTTCAAATATCTTCAGTAGTTTGGATTGCATCTTTTTAAATTTATAAGAGAGGGAACAAAATAGTTAAAATATATTCTGGTGTTGGGCAAAGTGACCTTATGAAAGGGGTGGCACTGTACTTTATCAAAAAATATTTCATCACAAAATGCTTTTGGGATTTTTATTTGTTTAGTTTCCAGACTATTCTGCTCTTATTTTCCAGGCCTCGATATCAACAAATGTAATACATTCCTGTCTTGTTAGCCAGCTATAAAACAAACATCATTTATAACAAGAAAGGAAGATTAAGCTCAGGATGGTAGCCTACCAGCAGTATCGCATGTGAAGCATATCCTACATGACTCTTCGCAAATGATTAATCTTTTTTGCAAGAAAGAATGGATATGGTTTAAATGATATAAGCCTTCAGATTAAAATATGTCTTGAAATTAATGTTATCAATCTTGCTAATCATTCTAACACATCAAATATAAAGCAAAAATTAATTAAATGGAAATGTTATCAATTTACATAGCCTTAGCATCTTAAAACATATTATGATCATATTTAAGTTATAATTACATTATACTCTACGATTGTGTCCCACAGACTTAACATACTAGGAAGTGACTGAACAATATTGTCCTATACATGTCATCATCAAGCGGTTACACTATCAATAAGTTTGCCCATCATGACATTATTGTATCATTAAATGTTTTTCTTAACGATGTCATTCAACTCACCCGATATATTCATGTGCATTAGAATTGTAAATGAAGTTTAGTCGAGAATAAAAAGAGCATATTTATTGCAATATCTGTAATTTCTTCACTATAGTAATGGTTACAGATTTGGTAACTGATGTTTATTATAAATTAGAGTTATATAATACAGGTTATTGTATATGCACTGTCTGGTATCTTGGATGGAATCATCGTTTTGGCATAGCCAACTCACAAGTTCATTGCACACATGCCAAAACAACTCATCCACCTAAGATATCAGACAGTACACATACAATAACCTGTAAATATACTTTAGTTCTTTCTGTTGTCAACTTGCAATATGCACAAAAAAGACCATATCCTTAATATAACTGTATGGCAAGGTGATTTAGAAGATAACATTTTTTTAAAGGAAATAAATGATATGGAAAGAAAACTATGTAGAGGCTATTAGGTGGCTGGAAAATACAGGTATCATGGAAACACCACACTGAATGTATCCCAAATGTCTTTGTGTAAAAAAGAAAATTGTTCTTAATCTCTTATTTCCATGGTTAAAAATGGGTATCAGGGTCTACTGCACGAGTAAACAATTAGGGGGAAAATTAAAATACAGCAAATGTCACATAATATGTCCTTCCTATGACCTTTTAATTGTTTATAACCTTGACCTTTGGGTTATGGACCTGTCTGTTGCATAAGGTGTGGACCCGAGTAAAATTTCATCAAATTATCTGTAGTGGTTAAAATGCAACAGCTTGGATAAAGAAACGGGCCACCGACTTACATTATCCCTTGTTGTAACCTTGACCTTGATGCACAGGGTATGAATGTAAATATGCGAGACACTGTAAAGTCAAGATATATGACAGGCCGAAGTTTCATTAAATTATCTTAATTGGTTTAAAAGTTATACCATGACACAGATAGATGTCCTTTATTTACATTTTCCCTTGCCATGACCTTGATCTTGAGGCAGTGCATATGGCTATGGTATTTGACACAGACTATTCATGATATATTCAGCTCTCTCATTATAACGCTGTCCATGGGAGCCGTTGAGAATACCACATTACAAGTGAATTTTGCCTTTACATTTTATTACTACATAATAAAATAGGATCCATGACCATATTTGCTTGTGACAGGAAACATGTTATAATAAAGGATCCTATAGTAAAGGACTGCTGTAATTGGCTGAAGTTTAATTAAAATATCATCAGTGGTTCAAAAGTTATACTCCGGATAAGGACAAAAGTCACAGAATTACATTTTCCCTTGCCATGACCTTCACCTGGAGACAGTTTGGTTATGGTATGTGACACGCCAACAACATCATATATTACTGGCTTAAGTTTCATTCAAGTATCTTCAGTGGTTCAAAAGTTATGCTCCAGACAAGGATACAATTCACAGAACCACATTTCCCCTTGCCAATAGCCTTCACCTTGAGGCAGGGGTGTGGATATAGTATGTGACACACCGTCTTTACTATATATATATATATATATATATATATATGGCCAAAGCTTCATTAAAATACATTTATTGGTTCAACAAGTTTATTCAGAATAAGGATAAACAGAATGACATTTTCCCTTGTTGTGACCTTGAGGAAGGAGTGAAGGGGTGTGTGTGAATATGGTATGTGACACACTGTCTTTACATGATATATAATTGGCTAAAGCTTCATTAAAATATCTTAATTGGTTCAAAAGTTACACTTGGATAAGGGTACAAGTCACAGAATTAAATTTTCCTTGCTCTAACAATGACCTTGAAGAAGGGGTCCTGGATATGGTACGTGACATAGCGTCTAGTCATGATATATGTTTGGGCAAAGTTTCACGACAATCACTCCAACTGTTACAAAGTTATAGACCAGACAAGTATGGATCTTGCTCATAAAATGTACATTTCTGAGATTTTTACAAGTTAAGCATATTTACAAAGTGTGTTAAAAACAAGACCTGAAACGCAGTCTCTAGTAGGTAACAAGCTTGGCCAATAACATGCAAGATCTCCTCGTTAATATGCATAGATCCTGCACATTATAAAATGCATGTGAGATCTTGATTATATAACCATGTATTCCAAGTTTTATCAAAATCAGATCACAACTATGACTTCCAGATTGGTAACAAGCTCAGCCAATCATAAGCAAGATTACCTTATTAATATGCATGGATCTTACTTATTACTGAACTCGTCTAAGATCTTGATAATATAAACTAATATTCCAAGTTTGATCAAAAGCGGATCAGAATTATGGCTTCCAAAAAGGAAACAAGGTCAGCCAATCATTAATATGCATGGCTCTCACTCATTAATGAACTTGTCCACAAACTTGATGATATAAGCATATATTCCAAGTTTGATCAAAATCAGATCAGAAATTTGGTCTTTAGAGTGATAATATGTTCAGCCAATCTGATGCATATAACCTCTTGATTATGCCTGGATCTTGCTCATTATCGAACTCATCCGAGATCTTGATGATATAAGCATATATTCCAAGTTTGATCAAAATCGTAAAAAAAAAGACTTCCAGAATGGTAACAAACTCGGTCAATCTGATGCTAGATCATCTCATTGATATGTGTAAATCTCGCTCGTATTCAAACCCCTCCAAGATAAGATGATCTAAACCTATATTCCAAGGTTGATCAAAACTGGGTCTAAAACATGGCCTCCTGAGTGCTAATGAGCAAATGTTGATGGACAAACACAGGGCCATACCATAAGTTCACTTGGCCTTGTGGCTAGGCTAGCTAAATATCAATCTATATATACCAATAATACCATGCACATCTTGTTTAACACTGGGAATACAGAAGTAACACCTGAATAAGTTTGATAATGCTGTGAAACGGATTTGTCAATGCAGTTTGTTTTTGCATGGTTATCACTAGGTAAAGAAAACATTCGGTGAATTTTTGTCCCCTGCCTACCGTGGCAAGGTCTCAAAAGTTCACAATATTTAAGTCTTATTGGAACCTTTAAGACAGAGTTGTAAAGTTACTGGGCAGACATGGAAAGTAACAAGTTTCATGGCCCTATCTCAAAGCACATCAGGGAATGAAAATTTTCCAGGAGGGGCTGGGATTTTCTTTCGAATTAGAAAAATTCTTTTCTTTCACTTCAAGATAATTTATTTATTTAAACTACTATAATGTAGCTAGTTCATTTTTTTTCTTGAAATAAAAGCAAGAATATGTTTTTAAGCCATTTGGGGACCTGATATTTTTAACAAGAAGTCCCAGGCATTACCCATCCTACCCCCACCCCCACGCTAAAAAATTAAATGTTCAGTCCCCATAGAGCAAAAAGTGCAGAAAAGGGGTATAAAAAAATGATTAAACATTAACCTTGACCTTCAAGATTCAACCTTGATGGTACTACATGAGATACCATCAAACTGAGAAAGTAAGTGTACCATGTTTCATCCTTGTACCTCATACAGCTTTATTGATATAAAGCAGAAACGAAAGAAACCTCAAAATTTTGACCAATGACCTTGACAGTATATAAGTATACACAGTTATATCTATTTATCTTAAACAGCTCTTAAGTTAGAAAGCAAAAGGGAAAATGTGACTAAAACCTAAAATATTCACCTTGACCTTGCAGATATGACTCCAAATGTGGTGCATGACATACTTTCTAGTAATTATGTACTGTTTCATCCCTTCAACTCAAATGACTAATGTAAAATTCAACATTTTGTATGTGACCTCTACTTCCCGTCTGCTAATGAGAGTTCACTGAAGAAGTGCCCTTCAAGAATAAAGCCAACAAAAATATTTAATAAAAGCAAAACAAGGAAGAAGATGGAATTATGTCACCAAATATTTGGATTCAAACACACATATAAGACTCCAGCTAGAAAGCACTCTTTCCTTGGACTCTTGCATAGTAAGAATAAAAACGGAAGTTAATTTTTTATGGCTTGTGACAAAATTATTTCAATAAAATGTTTCAGAATAAAATAGTCTTTTCAGAGTTTGAAAAAGTGAAATAATGGTTGAAAAGTATAGCTACCCTTACCGACAAAAGTTTACGATTTGCTATTTATTAGTTTTAAACCAGGTTACCAATGTGAGATAACTGCAAGAAAATTTGGAAGATAAATTTACTGAAGTATTTCCTGATAGATAGAAGTGACATAATTACCAAAATGTCTGCATCTGCACAGTTAAATAATACTGGTGTTCCAATTATCCAGATATTGTGTCTATTACTAGCTTACCAAAATGTCTGCATCTGCACAGTTAAAAAATATTGGTGTTCCAATTATCCAGATATTGCTTCTTTTACTAGCTTACGAAAATGTCAGCATCTGCAGAGTTAAAAAATATTGGTGTTCCAATTATCCAGATATTGCTTCTTTTACTAGCTTTTCACAGCCATTACTGATATACCTATCGGTTGCAATATTAAACTGAAATATATGAATAAAAGTCCAAACAATTATAAGTATTATTATTACATTGCCAGTCTAACAATCTTTATTACTATTATTCTTTAAAGGAAGAATTCTTATGTATTTATTGAATATTCTTAGAAAGTTTGTTACCTAAATGGGTGATGAACTTTAAGATTCAGTAATTTCACTTTGATCTGAACTTGACCGCACTCAACAGTTATCTGGCGAGCATTGAAAGTCATCCCTATATATAACCTTTGTTGTTTAACCATGTAACCGTAGTGAGCCAATTGGATTTGGCAGACTGAATCCACCAACCAGTCAAATGTGGCAAAATGGCAGACCACAGCTTGCTGCTATTTTTTACAGATGACAGTACATGATGAAGTTTCAGCATACTTTGATCCATTCAACATTTGTACATGTAATTTATTACTCTGCATAAACACACTGAGACTCAAATTCTACATTGTCCATCATGAATATCCAGATATACACTGCAGCAATTTCTCTTTGTAGCATGTAGCTTATATTCCCAAACCCTTGTACCTCAAATAAACAAGGTCATATGGCATTGAAATTAAAATTGACAAGTTAACATTTTTAAAAAAAATTGTTGTGACATTTGTCTTCTTGTAAGCATGTGAACATAGAACCAAACCTTGAAAAGATGTACACCACTTTTTAATATTAGATGAAACCATTAAACAGGAAAATCAGCAAAATTTCAGGTGTGTGAAAAACGTAAAAATCAATTTACATCTGCCTCAATATGGAGTCCATACATAACAAGAATCTATACACACGATACCTTTATATCACTGCGGCTGTATCATAACATGATAGGCAAATTACTATACATAGATAGCATGTGGCCTTGTGAGGTTCCTTAAGGTAACATCAACTCCGTCCCAAAATTTCCATTCTCCCAAAACAAACAAAAATTTGTGATACATCTCATTGCATTAAAAGTAGAGTAAACTTCATAAACTGTACAATAAATATTTCTTCGAGAACTATTACAATAAATTGTATTTCTCAGTGTTATAGTCTACTGGAAACCGAGATCAAGTCATCAGTTTTCTATATTGCAGAGGATACTCTGAAGTTGTATAATAAAGTAATTCATCAAATGGAAACAAATGAATAATGATGTTAACAAATATTGCTTATTAACTGGGTTCAGTGCTGATAATTGAGTATTTAAACAGCTTGTATGGGTGTGATTCACATTATTATCTTGCATTCTGATCATGTTTGTCAGAGTTCGAGATTGTGAATTCATACAAGGGTAGAAAAAAGTCTACGAAACCAATTAAAATAAATGCAATTAAAAATGATCAAGGTAAGTAAAAAATACATGGTAATCATTATTTCAATCATCATTCCTTTTCTTTCAGACCCCATTAATAAAATAATAACATAGGCTGCTTGATGTTGTTGTTATGGGTCAACTTCCTTCATTTAGTTACCCTCATCCCAATATTCAGATGATTATGATTTGCGCCAAAGAATGCCCCAAAACGTGATCAGAAAAAGTCCACACAAAAAACCAGTCCTATTTGAATGTCAGTCTTGTTTAAACAGAAAAGGAAAAAAAACCCTGCATTTTTGTGATAGTGTGAAGTAGACTTTCTAGGCCAATATGGCAATGTATATATAACCGGTGAGCTAAGAACACAGTTTGTCATCATTTTTCTGTTCATTAAGGATGAGCACTAACGAGAACACGTATGAAATCTGCACGTGTTTGATGGTTTAAAAAAGTGTCTTCTGTCAAAAAATCAAACATGTTCTTGATTGTGCTGGTAGTTTTTGACAACTTTGAAGATGTAGAAATATGGCAAAATTTGAGGTTTCTGACATACAAACACTCATTTAAGAACAAAATTAACTGTTTATTTCATACTGTTTCATTATATCATATGTATATATGTTACAGTGGACATTTAGTGATTGTGGTATAACCATAACAAATGCTCTTAAAAACACTTAAATTTATCCCTAATTTGGGGGCCAAAATTGGTCCTTATCCAACCTTGTATCTGAACCAAAGTCTGTGAAAAGTGAAATATGGGTCAGTGACCTACTTTTAAGGTAAGGGTGTAGCAGATGCGTCCTTTTGCAAAGTTTCATGATCCCATGTATAACAGTATTATACTGTACATAAAACTTTTTAAACAAGCCAGTAAAATATGAAATGTAGATCACAATGACCTTCTTTTGTTGTAAGGGTGTGGTAGTAAAAGAGGTGCACAGAATCACATAGTTTGATGATTCTGGCACTACTCGAGATTGAACCCAAGTCACTGATGCATGAAATAGGGGTCACAGTGAGCTACTTCTGTGATGAGGGTATAGTATTCATCAAAATACGTCTCATCACCAAGTTTCAAGAACCTTGGTATAACAGTATGTATACAGATTGCTAAACCCCTATCTGGCTATGAGCTAAACCCCAAAACTTAACCTAAGGCAGTAAAATGTGAAATGCAAATCACGATCACCTTTTTTTGTTGTAAGTGTGTGGTACAAATACAGATGCATACAATCATCTAGTTTGATGACTCTACCATAAACATGGCTTGAGAAATAAATTTAAAACAACATTTAACCAAAGTCAGTGAAGCATGAAATATGGGTCATAGGGACCAACTTTTGTGATGAGGGAGTAGTACTCGTCAAGATGCATCCTTCACCAAGTTTCATGAATACAGGTATAACAATATATATACAGAATGCAAAAAAACTATCTGGTCATGAGCTAAATGCAAAAACTTAACATAAGCCAGTAAATGTGAAATGTAGGTCACATTGACCATTCTTTTTGGTAAGGGTGTGGAAATAACAGAGGTGCATACAATCAAACAGTTTGATGATTCTAGCATGAATAGAGCCAGAGAAATAAACTGAAACCATGAAATTTATGTAGTCAGTGAAGCATGAAATATAGTTTACAATGACATACTTTTGTGATGAGGGTTTAGAACTCCTCAAGATGCATCCCCTAACCAAGTTTCATGATTCCTGGCATAACAGTATTTATGCAGTGTGCAAAACCTGAGCTAAATGCAAAAAACTTAACCAAGAATGTACATATAGGTACAAAGTTTGTCCTCTCAGTCCTCTCCCCTGGGTTTAGGCAGTATGAAACCTACTCCAAACTGTTGCCTAGGACCTTGGATGGATGGATGGATGTATGTATGTATGTAGTGCTTTATGGCACCTCAGCACAAATGTGGCTATGTAGTGCCAACAAAAGGTTAAGTTCCAAAAATGTAAAACTGAACTGCACATAAATTTAGGAAGATAAAGCCTTCCAAATAAATGTATAATAGAGTATAACAAGATAAAATATAAAATGAAAAGATGTTAACATTCTGTAATATGTATATAAAATAACTGATAAAGCTAACACATGTAAAATCCCTAAAACATTATTAAAATTTCTTGTATAAACTGCATTCCTTTAAAAATTCCAATATTGTCTTGAGTGGCATGTCCTTGTACAGTTTCTTCAAGCAGTTCACGTCAAAATACTTCCGTCTCACACAGTGGAAACTAACACACTCAACAATAACGTGCTCCACAGTCAATGGACGCTGGCAGGGTACACACTCCAGCTGAGGCTCACCCCTCAGCAGGTATGCACGAGTCAGGCACACATGTCCGACATGCAATCGGCACAACACCACCGCATCTCGCCAATCTGCTCCATACGAGGGATACCACTCACCCATACTTTGCCTGATGTTCTTACATTTGTTGAACATGCTTATTTATACAATATTTGAAAGGACCTAGGAAGAAAGAATGGCTGACACTCAGTAAGGGTGTACATATATATATATATATATATATATATATATATACACTTTTAAATGTGTGGGTGCCGATGCCAGGGGTAGTACAACAGCTTACCTCTACTTTGTAAAGGTGAGTTAAAAATGGATTGAAAAAAATGTAGCTTATTATTTGTTGGGTTTAGCCAAGAAAGCAGCATCTGTATTACCTGGAATTATTGATAGTGTGATAGGTTGGTTGCTTAGGAGTGCGGAACAAATTTTTTCTTTCCTTGCTGAACATTATTTTGGGATGACCTAAACAAACCTTGGGATGAATGTGTTGAAGAGCTGAAACGAATACCAAATCTTCCTATTGAAATTTTTGTTGAATGTATCGAGACAGAATTTGAATATTCATTGATGTTAATAAAACTGTCATAGCCATCCTTTTTTATTTGTCTAGTTGCTATTTAATGACCCTCCCCACTACCAACACCACCTCCACTAAGCCACATTGAAAACACAGTGAACTCAGTCATCTAAATCTAATTACATGTAAATGACATTTTAGGGGGCTTGTGTAAATTGGGGGGGGGGGGGGAGAGGGATTCTAAAAAAGAACAAAAGTCCATAGAAGGGACTGATGCTTTACTGGGCGAAAAGAATTTCCAGGAATTAAAGACAAGACCATTTCTTCCTTTTTACTGTAGAGTCTTAAAACCATCTCTGATATTCTTCAGCGATAACAAGAGTTTCAAATTAGATGCTGTGGTGCACATGCTGGATGTCAGCTTGGCACCATTTTCATTTAGGGCAAAATAGATCTCATTAGAAGTCTTTGGTGAAAACCCCATGTCATAATGATTATCCATTCAGGGGAAGTAGTGACAAGATTTTTAAGATGGTCATCATGGCAGCCATGTTGAATGTATGACTGGCACCATTTTCATTTAGAACACGGTTAAAACCCCACGTCATATCATCCATTCAGGCGAAGTAGTGACAACAAGATTTTTATGACAGTCATCATGGCAGCCATACTGGATGTATGACTGGCACCATTTAGATTTAGGACTTGGTGAAAACCAACAAGATTTTTAAGACAGTCTTCATGGCAGCCATATTGGATTTATGACTGGCACCATTTTCATTTAGGACCAACTAGGTATTCTAAGAAGTCTATTGGTGAAAACCCCATGTTGATATAGCCATCCATTTGGGAGGGATTGAGATAACAATATTTTCAAGATATGACTTTCCATTCAGGAGTAGCAATAACAAGATTTTCTAGATGGCTGCTGTGGCGGCCATATTAAACGTCAGATCGGCACCATTTTCATTTAAGACCAACTATTTAGGTTAGACATCATAAGAAGTCTTTTGGTGAAAACCAATGTTGATATGACCATCCATGTAGGAGGAGTAGCAATAACAAGATTTTGAAAATGGCCACTATGGTGGTCATACTGGACATCAGATTGGTACCATTTTCATTTAGGACCAACTTGACATCATAAGAAGTCTTTTAGTGAAAACCCCATGTTGATATGACCATCCATGTAGAAGTAGCAATAACAAGATTTTTAAGATGGCTCCTGTGGTGGCCATATTTTATGTCAGATCGGCACCATTTTCATTGAAGACCTACTAGACATCATAAGAAGTCTTTTAGTTAAAACCCAATGTTGATATGACCATACATTCAGGAGAAGTGCCAATAACAAGATTTTCAAGATGGCCACTGTGGTGGCCATACTGGATGTCTGAGCAGCACCATTTCCATTTAGGACCAACCAGACCATGGGATGAATGGGTGTGTAAAGTTTCCCATTATCTTTTAAATAGTGTCTGAATGACAATGAACAGAAAGGGTGATGCTGTAAGCAATGTGACCATTCAGAATTTTGACATTATGATTAATTTGTGAGTAGGAGTTTGAATTTCAGGTGATTAAGAAGGATTGAAGTTGTTCCCTTGTACACCAATTCAAAATTGCCTTGTTTTTTTAACAAAATGCTGCCAAACTCACTAAATAAGCAAATGAATATTCTAATACAGATTTTCTTTTAGAATATTCTCAAAAAGTATGCTGATTCAAACATTCATTTATTTGTTTCAGTTCTATATGTTTGTAAAGTTTCATGGCAATCCTCCAAGTAGTTTAGGAGGAGTAGTAATAACAAACTTGTGGTAATGGACACTGGACAATGGAGAAAAGGGCATTGCATAAGTTCTTCTGGTCTATGACTTGCTGTCTACCCAGAGCAAATCTTATTAACCTAAAACTTTCCCCATAAATTGCAAAGAAATAAGTAAAATTGTGTAAAACAAAATATTAAATAAGGTCAGGCATATGCTAATGAACACAAAGCAATGAAATTTAGATGCATACCGTATATACTAGCATATAATCCGATACCAACTGCAAACTGCATAGACCCAGATCTGCCATCACATAATGCACCAGCAGATCTGGGTCTATGCAGTTTGTAAGGACTTATCAGTAGAACAAACAGCATAGACCCTGATCTGCCGGCACATTATGTGCCGGCAGATCAGGGTATATGTTGTTTGCATTTGGACTTGGCTTATATGCGAGTATATACGGTAGTTCCTTTATATAAGCCATAAAAAAAAACTTCAACACAGACTGTAACCTATTCTATACACCTGCTGACACTACTGGAGCTATAGCATAAGCTCTCCTGTACTTTGTACAGGCGAGTAAACAAAATGACTGATTATCAAAGATGGAAGAACAAACAAAATGCTCATTTAAAGCTTTATCCTTAGTGATAATTATAGGTTTTATACAAGTGATCTTTTTTTGAAATTCTACTGACATTATTGAAGCACTAAATGCAAATTTACCCTGTAAAAATAAGTACATTAGCAAGCTGGAGGAATGATGCATGGCTTAATTACAAGGTAGATGAACATCAAAAATAGTTACAATAATGACGATTTTTTTTTAAAAACCATGAAAACGGATACACATGAAAATAAATGAATTCACAATAGTCATCAAAGTCATGCAAATATAAATCCCTGATATACCATGAACATTTCAACAGATGATCAACTGTGCCTGTCATCAGTGTATTACATCCAAGTGACTGGTCACTACATGCCCAACATGTGAACTCCTGCTATTGTTTGTGAGATACATCATTTGGTCCATCACTTCAAGTGGCCACATTTTTTCCAAAGCAGAATTGGGACTAAGGTTCTGTATCTTGATAGCTCTGATTACAAGGCAACCATCCTCTTTCATTGGTTGTCCTATTACAAGCAAGTATTGGCCTGAAGAAAAAAACAAAAAAATTAAGTCTCATCTCAAATATTGCCTGTATAGTACAGTGATTAAACCACTAACTTTGCAGCTCTGTGGTCCTGAGTTTAATACATAGAACGGACCTGTGAAACTCATTTGTTGTCCTTCCATGATCTCCGTTCTTTCTTCAGGGACTAGTCTATGTACAGAAAAAATAATGTCAACATTGTGTAAGGTTTTGATTTTCATTTCTTAAATTATCAATCCAGTAATAAATTAGAAATTTTACTAGGGAAATATAGTCCAAAGGACAATCGAGTATCTAGTAAGTTATGATTATTTTTCAATAGGTAGATAACTTTGCAAGAAAACTCTGGACAGGCTGAGTATTAACTGATTGAAACTAACTCCACTGCAAATAAGAGTAGTCATTTAACAATTCTGAAACTTAGCGATAGTCAAATCATGTAAAGATGACAACTGTTATTTTTGGAGGTAAGAGAATAGAAAATTAGCTGCTGAATAATATATTTGTGAGAGTCAAAATATAGAAATTTTGTATTACAGTGAAACCCCGCAATAACGCGATATTTGGGGTCCATAAAATTCAATCGCGGAAAAAGCGGGGTCGCGTTATTGCGCGGTTTTACTATATTTTACTTTATTCAGAGAACAACGTATACTCGTCTAATGTATAGCATGAATAGGGTATCAACACCGTTTACTATCTGATGTCGATCCGTCTTTGCTTTCCCACATCACAACCCTTTGTATAGTGTCTATCAAATTTGTTTACTAGCATGTATATTGCTTCTATTGTTATGCAAGTCTGAACGACCTGTATTTGTATTAATATTTTTGTTTTGCTGTATAAACAGTGCTTGATGCAATAAATGCTATGATTTAATTTGTATTTTCCTTTTCCATAAGTCAGATTTAATTCCCACGTTATATTTCCCGAGTTATCTGCCAGTGCACATGGGCTGAAAAGCCCTTGGCTTGTAAAGGCAGAACTCTCTCTGTTTTCATGTTGACAATCCTTTTGATCGTGCCGCAAATTTAATACTTGTTCAGTGCCAAGTAGAGTTCTACAACTTCCTGTGCATTTTTTACTCTAATCCCTTCTTTGTTTTCCCACGTGACAACTCTTTGACTGAGCCACGAGTTTGATACTTGTTCAGTGCCAAGTAACAGAGTGGTTATTTGAACTCCCTGTGATCTTGCCGCCCAAGCTCAGTCTCTACGTAAGCACCCACATATGACAATCTTTGATCAATCACCGCATTGTCTGGTGCTTGGTTGTGTATGCAGTTAAAGAAGAAACACATGTCGACTATTGTTTGAGCAATGATTGTATACATCATGAATTGAAGACAAACAAAAAGAAGACTTACTGGCTTTACTCATGGATCAGTAATAAGTAACATTTCCGATAATGTTTATTTTGGCATAACACTTCAAGAAATTGGTGAAATTGTTAAATTTCAGAAGCCACGCCATGATCAAATTCATACGTGATCTCTTCCCCAAAATGATAATAAACTTTTTATACACTATTTCTCATACTTAAAAAAAATTATTTTTTTTCCGTGTATGAGAAAAATACATATAAAATTTCAGTAACCACGCCACAAACGTACTATACTCGAATTCATGCACGATCTCTTCCCCAAAATTTCTCGTACTTTGAAGAAAAAAAAATTCATGTGCGAATCAATATATTAAATTTTGGGAGCCACATCACGATCGCGTTATATCCGAATTCGCGTAATAGCGGGGTTCCACTGTATTAAGAAAATGAAGGCTCCTAAGACAAAGTACCATTTTAGATACTTACGTATATTGCACATCCAACTGTAAATACTGCAGACTCAGATCTGCCATCACATTAAGATCAGGGTGCATGCTTGGGCAGACTGGGCACAAGTTACACAAAAGTAAACAAGAAATTTAAAGGAATTTTATGTCTCGCCCAATCCCATGCCTGATAGAGATACATGTATGTTTTCACTCTCAATTATCCTGACCTAGCTTGTGGATCAAAGGGAAGTTAGAAGTGCATAAATATGAAAAAGCTGTGCTTACTGATTCTACAGTCTAAGTATAATAGTTACCCCTATCAGGTTTGGGACTTAAAATCATATAAAAGCTTAACCAAAACTTGACCAAGAATTTAAAATTATCCTGACCATACCTGGGTGTCAGAGTGAGGGTTGGGGTGCATGGATATGAAAGAACAAGGCTCCCTAATCGTAGAGTCCAAGTTTGATAACACTTCCAGAACTTAGGACTTAAGTTAACCAAATCTTAACCAAGATTTTAAAATAACCTTGACCTTGTCTAGGGGTCAGAGCGAGGTTAAGGGTGCATGGATATGAAAAGGCACAGCACAGTGATTCCAGTCCAGGTATGACAGCTATAACTCCCTGGGCTCATGACCATAGAGAGAAACTCAAACCAAAAACTTGACCAAGATTTAAAATTACCATGACCTTGCCTGAGTGTCACATTGATGGTAGGTATGCAGGGATGTCAAATGGCCGAGGTTCCTGATTCTGTGAAAGCTATCCCTTCCTCAGCTTAGGAATTATAATGAAAAACTTGAACCAAAAAACTTAATGATTTTTAAATTACCTTGATCTTGCTAGAGAGTCACAGGAGAATAAGGTGCATGGATATGCAAGAGCAAAGCTTCCTGATATAACAGTCCATATAACAGCTATCCCTCGCAGGATTTGGACTGATGACCATACAGAAAAACCTAAACCAAAACCTTAATCAATGTGTCATTTATGCCACCATAATGAGTGATACCTAGGTCTCTCCAATGCTAAAGCAGATGAGACAATATGGTACATTACACTACCACTAGGGTACCTGATGTATAATCCTTCCCAAATATTGATTTGAGAAATCTCTTAAAATCTTCTCATTATATTCTTTATCTGTAAAATCAAATTATAAATTAAAACTCCATACTTAAGCAGGTGCACATGTGTTCATGTTTCCAACAATCAATCGTGTATATAATATGGACAAATGTGATAAAAAAAAAAAAATTCTAGAGACACTAAATCAACTAGCAACAGATTTTGGACCAGCAAAATTAGAAGCTCTTGGTGAATAAATTTACATTCCAAACTAACCAAAAGCAAGCTTAAAAATAAGTCAAATTAACCTACTTTATTTACAAATTTTGAATCATGCACTTAATACAGGAAATAATGCTTCATGACAAATATTGTGACTCACATCAACATTAAGTACCTGCAACAACTTTAGCTGACTGGAAGGGAATTTTGTTACATCCTTTGACTCTAATGGTGCCTGTTTTATCATTCAGCTCTAAGGTGTCACCATGGTCAAAGGTCTGAAATTTTACAACAAAGCATTGAAAATCACGAAAATAAATAATTTGTATCTACAACTACATTAGAATCTGATCAAATGTTACTATCTTGCTAATGGTTCTAACTACAGTCTGTTATAAAATATGTATCTAGTGAAATAAAGCTTTGCTGCAGCCCAAAGCATATAATGTTATTCACAAGTGGCATGAATTAAAAAATTTCTCACCAGCTGGTCTGAGGAGCCAAAGCCAAAAGGTATTTATTTATCTGGAAAATCGTATCAGACTATACTGCAGGTCTCAAGACAGTTTTGACTATACTGCAGGTCTCAAGCTAGGTAAGACTATACTGCAGGTCTCGAGCTAGGTAAGACTATACTGCAGGTCTCAAGCTAGGTAAGACTACACTGCAGGTCTCAAGCTAGGTAAGACTATACTGCAGGTCTCAAGCTAGGTAAGACTACACTGCAGGTCTCAAGCCAGGTAAGACTATACTGCAGGTCTCAAGCTAGGTAAGACTATACTGCAGGTCTCAAGCTAGGTAAGACAATACTGCAGGTCTCAAGCTAGGTAAGACTATACTGCAGGTCTCAAGACAGTTTTGACTATACTGCAGGTCTCAAGCTAGGTAAGACTATACTGCAGGTCTCAAGACAGTTTTGACTACACTGCAGGTCTCAAGCTTGGTAAGACTATACTGCAGGTCTCTAGACAGTTTTGACTATACTGCAGGTCTCAAGCTAGGTAAGACTATACTGCAGGTCTCAAGACAGTGTCTTACTATACTGCAGGTCTCAAGCTAGGTAAGACTATACTGCAGGTCTCAAGACAGTTTTGACTACACTGCAGGTCTCAAGCTAGGTCAGACTATACTGCCGGTCTCGAGACAGTTTTGACTATACTGCAGGTCTCAAGCTAGGTAAGACTATACTGCAGGTCTCAAGCTAGATAAGACTATACTGCAGGTCTCAAGCTAGGTAAGACTATACTGCAGGTCTCAAGATAGTTTTGACTATACTGCAGGTCTCAAGCTAGGTAAGACTATACTGCAGGTCTCTAGCTAGGTTAGCATTTTAGGGACAAGTCACTTCCCTCTCCAAAAGCCAAGAGAGAAATTTTCACTCCCTGGCAAGTACGATTTGGGTTGGGAAATATTCTTCTACATGCACTTAAATTTCAATAATGTGTGTGTGTGTATGTGCATGCATGCATGTGTGCACATGTGTGTGTGTGTGCACGTGTTGATGCCTGGCTGGATAAATGAATAAAAAATTAATTGTGCAATGTGTCATGCATTTTTGTTTAATTGTGATTATGTCAACATGTTTCATTTGTGACTCAGAATATCAAGCTAAAAAATTTGTATAATTATAGTTATTACAGAAAGAAAAAAATGAAAGAAATGAAGAATATCCAGAGAAAAGTAGTCAAGTAAAGTGTATATACTGGATAAATCCATTAAACACAAGTAACAGAACAACATAATATTTTATTAATTTATCCATCATGTTTTCACTGATGATGATGATAGTTATTTAATATTTTCTAAATCTGAAAAAATGTAAAACATAAATATAAAACAAAAGAACTGATAAAAGCATGAATACCGATTAAAATGTTAAAAAAATACATAGAGAATGACAGCTATGACAAGTCATCTTAAAAAGTGTCTCATGTCTCTGTCTAGAGGCATTGTTTCTAACAGCACTTTTACACAATGAGCAACACCAAATCAACTGTCATCCTGAATATACCAATTAAAATTATTCTGATTCAACACCTTGTTGACTTTCTTTGGTTTTTCACTTTCCAAATTTTTACAAGCCTTCCATTTTGTACCACTATTTGGACAAGCCAATGACGAAATACCATACCAACTTGTTAGTAACATCTGGACAGTTAAAGTTGTACTTATCTAGTCAAATCATGTCACAGAGCTTGACATTTTTGTTTTTATTGATGAAACGTCAAACTCTTATCACCTGTGATGATAAACAAGATCGTATGATCCATGGCAAATTTTCTTTTCAAATACCAAAATTCAGATTTAAATTGTTCACATTTCACAAGCTATCTATCTCGTCATAAGCACGTTCACAAATCCCTATCTAAAGTCAGTTAATTTATCATACTGTAAAGTAATTATAATGGCAAATAAAGCCAAATGCAATTTGTGTCAACCACACCACAGTGTCTGAAACAGGTAGTGGAATTGGTCACACATCACTGCACAGCAAGTGCATGCAGAATTTGCTAACTTGATTCTATCAAGACACTGAGTGACTATGTTTGCCCCAGGTAATAAAACTGGATGAAGTTGGGTGGTTCAAAGTGGAGTTTTGCTCCACTTCACCCATTTGTATGAGCCCTGATTTACTTGTAATTCAGTCTGAGTGGTCAAGTTTTAATGATTTTCAAATTACCCCAAAGTAGTGCTGGTCTTGTGATTTTCAACTTTGATTTTTAAAATTCAAAAATTATTACTATCTGGTATTGGCCCATATACACTACTTATTGATAATTTTAGGTCACATCTCTTCATAAATTAATTAATTAATTAAAAATATAAAAAATTGCTGCTTTTAATAAATAAATATACACAAAAAATAACAGGAAAAAAAATAATATATGGATCTAGACTGCATCTCTGTGGTCAAGGTTTTATTCTCAATTCCAGAATGCAAAAAGGTACCAGTGATTGGACGTTGGTAACCATCCTAACCTAGTGGTTTTCTACAGGTTTTCAGGATTTTTCCACCTCAAAGAGCTCCATATCCCAACATCTGGGCCATCATGAACACTTCATATAAGTTATTAAAACTTCTGGTACAAATCAACAAAATACAGTTTAATCTATTTAAACTACATGTTTTTGTATAAAAATCTGCAATAGGGTCCACAGCATGACCATGTTATATCCAGAATCATGTTATAATGAAGGGCACTATCACAAAGGAGAAGCTGTACTCTGTTCTCACTGTTGTCACTCTCTCTAACTTAGCATCATGACATTCATGTTTGTGCCACCGACTGCAGGAAAATGTAGTTTGTCAGGGGTAAAACCGATTTTAATTATGCAATACTTACCCATTGCTATTGTGTAGCTACTCTTTTTCTCATGCCAAAATTTTTTTTCTTCTCCATTGTATGTGAATACATCCTTCCACATAGTGGAGAATTGTCAGTAAGACCAGGTCCACTCATGCACCTTGCACGCCCATGCGCAGAACAGTATTTTTTTTCATAGACAATTTTTACACCAGGACATCAGAAAGGGTGTAGGAGAAGGGCATTCGGCAATAGTGAATGTAAGTATTGCATAATTAAAATTAGTTTCCCACCACCACCAAAATAACCACATTTTAATAGCAACAATACATAACTCGTCACTGCTGCATAGCTGAATTTGCCAGTTAGGTGGGTAGGCTGATGTGTTAAAACTGATCAAAAACAGAAAAAATGGAATGTACTCACCATTTGAGGGAGAGATCCACTTTACCGAATGTTGGTGTCTCTCTGGGCCACATGTTCTGCAACAATAGATCCCAGAGAGAAAATGATTGTGCTCTGTTGTGCTAAAGAGCAAAGGTAGAAGGTAGTATGGGATTGCCAAAATGCTGCCTTCATGACATTCTCCAAGGAAGAATGATTAAAATACATCCATGAGGCAGTAATGGTTCAAACCTCATGAGTTTTTAGTTTCAATAAACAAAGGTCTCTATTGGTAAAGGACTGATATGTTTTTTTTCAATGGTAGAGACAATCCACCATGAGATGTGAAATACCAGTGGAGCCCATTAAGAGGATGGAAAAGACGTTTCCTACCCTTCTATTTCTCTTTGGAGGCATTAAGATAGAACTGTAATGCCCTAATAGGACATAAAAGCCTATCTTTATCATCCCCAGCACAGATTCAACTGAGACTGGAGATCTCTATAGGTAGTAGAGTTACTGAAGGTAAGTGAGTTTTTGCTAAATGGATTTGCAACTCCCATTAAACTGGACACAGCCAGTGTCAACAGACAAGGCATGAAGATAGCTCCGTCTTCTTGCAGACACCAAGGCGAGTAAAAAGTCTTGAGTGTGAGGTCCGGAAACGAAGCCTCACTCAATGGTTCATAGGGGATTTTGGTTCAAGACAACAAAACACAAGATAGATTTGATCTGGGCTTAAGAGAGTGGGAGACAGGCCTCTGCAGCTCAAAATACTTAATGAGATCGGCAAGGTGTGAATCCGAACCAATTGCTGTGCCATGAGAGAGTTTAATGGAAATGGCAGTTCTATAGCGCTTGATAGTTGATACTGAATATCTTTTGTTCTCGAAAAGAAACAAAAGGAAATCAGTAATGGAAGTTACAGAGGGACAGCTAAGATCAACATTTTTCCTACTGCAACAATCATAGAAGATTCTCCACCTGGCATCATGGACCTTGGATATAGAATCTCTCCTGGCTTGAATGATGCAACTGGTAACACAGCCAGAAAACTTGAGATGAGCCAAGCATGAAGGTGGAGAATGTGAGGGCTTTTGTGTAGGAGGGAATCCGTGTTGTGACAAAAGATCCCTCCTCTGAGGTAGGGACCTGGGTTGATCTATCAACAGTTCTAGAAGATAACTGAACCACGATCATTGGGGCCACAGTGGGGCTATGAGAATGATATAAGCAGTGGAAGTTCTGACTTTTTGCAGAAATTGAGGTAGTAGTCGGAACGGTGGGAAGGCATATGCAAACAGATGATCCCATCGGAAGCTCTCTGGTCCGGGACTGGAGAAACATAAAAGGGAAGTCTGTTGCTGAGCCTAGTTGCAAACAAGTCCACCAGAGGCTTTCCCCACAGTGTGAACAGGGGCTCTGTTATGGAGTGGTGTATAAACCATTCTGTGAGGACTGTTTTGCCTATCCTGGACAGACTGTCCATTAATACATTCTTCTTCCCTGGAATGTGGCGAACTCGGCGGGTGATGTTCTCTGAGGTTGTCCAGCGGAAGAGGTTCCAGGCCTCCACGCAAAGAGAAGGGGCATGTGTGCCTCCTTGATGTCAGAGATACGCTACGACGGATGTGTTGTCAGAGGAGACCATGACACATCAACCCCTTACTCTGTCAATGCATCCTTGATTGTTGATGTGGAGGGGCAATTCGACCCCTGGAGAACTAAATCCTCTGGTTCTAAATGAGCACCCCAACCAGAATCTGACACATTGGCAAACAGATAGGAGTGGGGGGGGGGGCGGGTACATTCATGGGGACCCCAGTCAGGAATCTGTCCTGATTCATCCACTAACGTAAGTGGTAATAAAAATCTGGAGCTGATAGAGAATATCTGTGTGGTTTCCACCTTGCAAGAAGGAGAAACTATATAGGGCACATATGGGGATGTCCTAAGGGAACCAGATATGCAGCAGCATTCAAGGTTCCCAATAGGAATAGTGTTACGACTCTATGGTCTAAGAAAAATGTAACAGAAAGAAAGTGAAACCAACAAATCAAGTAAAAAATCAACAAGCAATTTATTACTAGATAATTAAAATGAAAAATCAAAAAGTCACTTAGAGTAATGTGTTTTGAAATCCTAATAATCCAATAAGAATGATTGTTCTAATCACAAGTCCTAAATATAGAATGTTCCGAATTCACGGCTGTGTCCTTGAATGTTGTGATGTGTTAATGGTCTCCAAAGTCCTGATGTACTAGAAATCTTGATGTGCTGATGTCAAAATGAAGTATTCCAAAATATCTGAATAAGTTCACTTAAATTCCAAAATCATCAATTAAAAATCCAAAATCCAAAAGTTTATGAGCACTGTTATAATCCAATGAATATTTAAAATAATTCCTCTCTTAGAATTTGGAATGAATTTTCACAACTGTAATAGCTCTTTACAAGACTGATAGTAATGTCAAAACTGAATAAATGTCCACCAAACATGGCATATATAAAGATTGGTCACATGACAGAATGTTCTAGAATATGAGTCATCTTAATGGAATTTTTACTTGTAAACAAAAATCAACCTTGACCTTCAAATTGAGAAAACATATTGATCAAAACAACCTAATTCAAGGACACTAGTTAAACATGTTTTTCCTGATAACATTAAGATTTAAGCAAATATTAAAGTGAAGAAACATTTATAATTTCCTAAAATATTTATAATATTATATAAACATCATACATAACAATAGGTACAGGTGAGCCAACAACAATGTTTTTGCTCGTAGCTAGAAGTGTCAGGATAAAATCTATCCGATCCCATGGGACCCGGACTAAGTTCTGGTTCGTGAGGAAGTTCATCCCCATGTAAACAAAGGCCTGAAATGGAATGAGCTCTGACTTCTCGAAATTGAGTAAAAGACCCAACCAACCTACTGTAGACCAGCAACAGAACAGATCCTGATGGAGGGACTGTACCTGAAAGAAAGTTTACCACCTTATCAAAGGACCAGATCTCCTCCTCATCCAGCTGAGAGGAACTAGTGGTCCTGACAGGAAGCGTCAATGAGCTGCTACTACATCAAACTCATTAGAGAATATAAGGATAGATAGGGTATCATGTTGTCTACTACACTGCAAACAGGAGAGTGACTAGGCATCACTATGTCCCTCGGGGGCAGAGGTGATATAGAAGCACTCTGTGCAACTGCCCATAGCTCATCGTGGTAAATAGGGGCTCTGTTTGTACTAGAAGTTCCAGTGGAAAGACGAGACCCCTTGTCTTTCCTCAATTATACAGATGATGTGACACCTCCAGCCTTCCTGGTTGATGCCACCTGATGAGGAGGTGATGGTGGTACACAAGCTGCATTATCACCTCTACTCAGGGTCCAGTAGTCCATGGAGGAATAAAGGACCCATTCCCTTGAGGTGGATGCGCCCACATCCCATAAGGATTCATAGGGATAATAGGGAATCGGGGATACTGATCCAATACCCTTCCCGTTGTCTGAACCCAATAGGCAGACTCCCATTCCCGCACAGGATGTGACTGTAAAGTGAGGAGAGGGGGGAACTCAGTTATTCCCCATCCTCGTACCAATTACATTGATCGGCCAAGCGACACAGATACATCAGAACCTTGTTCGTCTGATTCATCACTATGAAGTGTGCAGTGCTGCTCCTCCCACAGAGACAGGAGGGTGCCAATGCTACCCTGGAAGTGTTGGGTGTAGTGCAGAGGGTGGGAGGCAATCTACTCCTCAAATGTTCAGTCCCTCCTTCTGGAGGGGCCTCACCTGTCTCCGAACTGACTTATCCATGATCTCCAAGGACCCGGGAGTGCTCTTCCGACCTGAAGAGCTAATCATCTTGCAGTGAGACCCTTTGGGTTCTGCAAGAGAGAAACCTCAAATTTCTGAAGATGAGAGGGAGGGATGTTACCTCTGCCCTCTATATGTGTTTCTGGAATTGGCTAGATTCCAGATTCCAGTTGACTATAATTTACTAAATGCAAAACGATTTTTTCGTGTGCATTTTTAACAAGTGAGGCAGTCTGGGTGAGTGTCCCAAGTGCCCTTCTAGTAGACACACTTCCCCACAAACTGTCCCAACATTGTTCTCAAAAATAAAATTTCTTGGAAAAAAAACATGAATAACAACAATGTGTTATTATATGTCACATGAGAAACTCACCTACTGTTTATATGGTGTGTGCTACATACGCTCCAGTGCATGCACAAGGTAAATAATGGGAACTTACTTGTCTTTTCTTCATGGTAAAGTAAGACGTTCAATTGTAAAACCTTTATTGAGGAGCAATTGCAAACACACAAACAATAACAATGCGATGCTAGTAACGAGAACAATTATCAATATACCATGATGAAAAAACACCGAACTTGGTGTTTAGACAATTAATCAGGAAAAAGGAATATGTAATTCTTGCTACTTTTCTTTTTTGTTACAATGGGGCCTCTGCTGCGTTAATTTTCCTTAACACAAAAGACTTACCCGTAACCAGTTGTAATTGATAATGAATATGAGTATACCCTAACCCCTAAGGAGTGGGATACAGCGTGGTAACCTAAGAGGTCCCTTAAAGAACCAAATTATGAAGGGAGTGGGGGTTACCAGCATGTAAATTGAATACAAAGAGGATAAATGTAACACCGAGAAATGATATTTGTTGAAGGAAGACCACAATGTGGTGAAGCACTAGGAATAAGCAAATCTTTTCTGGTCACAGATTTTACACACGTCCATGGCATCACTGAAAAAGATGACTGTTCTGTGCAAGGGCATGCAAGGTGCATGAGTTGACCATGTCTATTGACATACCTCCACTCTGTGGGAGGATGTATTCACATCAAACGGACAACAGCACGAAAAAAGAGTAGCTACACAATAGCAATGGGTTATGTATTGCTGCTTTTCAAATCAATTTTCTGTACTTTGAATGCTGCCTTGGTTTCAAGTTTCCAGTTCAAGCAGTGTAGGAGTTGTCCAATATTACAATCAAACATGCATCAGTGGCCCAACTAGAAAAAAATAGATGGGTGCTCTACCCCTTAAAATGCCTGCCCCCTCTGCCCTCACTGTGTGACTCTATCACCGCTGTGCATGCCTCTGTCTTCTTCAACTACAAAGTTAGCAACTTTATAAACTCTATAAAGTCATTCCATATAATTCGCTGGTCAAAATGGTTGGTTAAATTTTTTTTCAAATTTGAATCACTTGTTTTGTTAAATGCAAACCATATTCTAATCAGAGTAACCCAAGTTGCAAGTCTATGTTTTCACCTGAGCTTAACTATAATACCAAAGGGAATAATTACTGCATGAAGTCCAGTTTGGAGGCACCAATATCATTCACTAATCCCAAAGATAACTTCACTTGTTCTTTGGCAACATTAAATTATACTGTATATACTCGAATATAAGCTAAAACCAACTGCAAACTGCATAGACCCAGATCTGCCATCGCATTATGCGCTGGCAGATCTGGGTCTATGCAGTTTGTAAGGACTAATCAGTTGAACAAACAACATAGACCCTGATCTGCCAGCGCATTATGCAACGGCAGATCAGAGTCTATGTTGCTTGCATTGGGACACAGATTATACGCGAGTATATACGGTAAATATCTGAGTCTAACTATTCTGAAAAATACCCAGATTTTTCATTTGAAAAAAAAATGCAACTTGAAACCTTATTATTTAAAAATGGTTGTTAGAGGGATTAACATGTTTAGTACAACCATGCTGAGTGAAAAATATCGACTTTCCCTGTTAGAAAATCATAACAGTTGCAAAGTACTACCATTACATACTGTCTGTTTTGCCAAAAAACACAGCTCTTCATTAAATATCCAGTTTGCCTGAGATGACAATGTTTACAAGTGTCCAGAATCTTCCAATCTTTTAATCCTTAAGTTAGTCATTTTAATCTAAGAAGAGATAATGGACAAATATGCACTATTTCAATTAGGATGGTTCAAAATTTTCAAGTATCAATATGCCTAACTTTGGGAAAACATAAAGATAAGGATGAACACTCATACACAACTGATACATATAACATGTAAAATGTAAAATATACTTGGTGGGAGTGGTGGTCACGAGTCTGTGAACACGAATGACCTGTCAGTCATTGTGTTGATATTTTGTATATTTGGTCTAGATCTGTTAATTCTGAGGAAGCCACTCCAGCTGCAATATATACATGCAGTACCTGAAAAATTAGCCTTTTTTAAATGATATATTTAAGCACATAGGTACTCAATGTTTATGAAAAATTGAAAAGTCTGACTTTATATTGCTGACTGATCTATTAGTTTAGTTCTCCCAAACATTTTTTGTATTAATTAATTCTGTTTTAACTCACACAGATGTAGGTATATTTGTGTGTTACTACAGCTGAATTTGAAATTCTGTTCATTACAGGCATAACTGTTACAACTGCATTTAAACTTTAGTCTATTGGTAGTTTTTTTTCATATATAGCTTCAGTATCATTGATCATAAATGATCAAAATTTTTGTAATGTGATATCTCTGCTAATTAAATAATATGACATGAAGTAATTATTGGCATTACAGTATCACCTAGAAAGGTGAAGATTTTATCTCTAGTTGTCTTCAAATGTGAATCTCTTATGTACCATCTATACTCACTTATAAGTCGAGTGTAACTGCAAACATCATAGATCCTAATCTGCCATTGCATAATGCGCTGGCAGATCAAGATCAATGTTGTTTGTTCAACTGATTACTCCTAACAAACTGCAAAGACCCACGTCTGCCGCGCATTATGTACCAGCAGATCTGGCTCTGCGCAGTTTACAGTTGGACTCGACTTATAAGCCAATATATGGTATATTACATTTAATGATGTGTACAATGAAATTGGTCCACTATACAAAGTGCAACTTGTCAACTGTTTTTTTTTTTACCTTGATTCTTGATTTTTACAAATAAAAATCTGTCTACATTTGTTGGTGTTCTTTTTTTCTTTATAAATACTACACGAGAGATATCAATCCTGAGAAGAAAATAATATGTAAATGTTATTTTCAAATCATAAATATTAACATGATCTCATGACTCAAGACAAATGCCACTTTTTGCAAAAAAGTGCCTAGTGGTCTCCCCTGGGCCATTTACTACTGCGGTCCTGATACACTATCCTTTCAGTCCACAATGCTTTTGAACCTGCTGATATGCTATGCACCAGTGTCAATAGGCTTTTATATTTCCTTCTATGCTTTAAAAAATATCCTGTTAGTTGTTATCTTTTGTACATGGCTTGACCCGACTGCCAGAAATTATATTGCTATCTATCATGCATGATCCTTGAAGACAACAAGTGAAAAATTAAATTTGTGTCACCCAATCAATGACTCAATGAATGTATTAGTCCCATTCTGGCTGGAAAAAAGAAGTCCTTTCACCCAGAATGTACCCTAAATTATTAGTCTAGGTTACTTGGACTCTTTATATTCCTTGCTAGTCATTATAGTAATTTCTCTCCAAAGTCAGTCTCCAAAGTCAGTTCAGTAAAATGGTAAAGGACATTTTTTTTTAAAAGTTCTGATTGGGAATGGGACTAAATTTCAGCCCCAACAGAGGCTCAGAAAAATCACTGCAACTTTCCCGAATGGATTTTAACTTTAATATGACAGTAAAGAGATGTGGGGAAGTGAAAAGAAAAATGTATGTTCTTTAAATTGAAAGACTGTAGTGAGCTTTATCATGACAACATGAATTTGGAAATCAACAATCCTATGCAAATATATGTACTTTCTTTTATATTTCATTGATTGCTTGAACTTTTGAAAATATTTTGTGATGCTGCTGTGCTTACTCTGATGTTATCATAAATTCTTGGGTAGATCATTGGTACCCTTATGGTAAGACATGTTGTTGATTCTTCCTCATCCTACTCCACACCCCACATAAGAAATTTTTGACTGAACACTGATGCATGAAGAGTCCCCAACCTTTTCAAAATAAGTGACATATGCAAATGGTGTTGCAGTATTACCATATGGCCTTTATACCTGAAGTGTGAAAATTGGGGCAGTTTTCTCAAATGGACTATTTATTCTAGATCTACACTGACTAAAAGGTTTATAAAGTCTACATTGATATACATGTTAATATATTATTTATAGTGTTTAATTTTTGCACAGTTTGTATGTTTTGCCAATATTGCCACCCCCGACCCCCACCCCACCATGAAGTACTATGCAGTATTATACAGTACCTGTTCCACAATACCTTGGATCCAAGTTAAGCTAAATGTGAGTTCTTGACCATTCCATTGACAGGACCAATCTGGAATCTTTTTGCCAACATCATGGGGCACACAGGACTTCAACTGTTTGATGAACAACTTCACAGAGGGAAAATCCATATTCCTGAAAAAGAATAAATATTCCTGTCACACCAGAATTAGGAGTTATGTTTTTAGATATCAGGTCTAAAATAAATATGACATAACACTTGTTCATTTTACCTGCTTGCACATGTACTTTTGATTGAATCACCAGTGGACATGCTTGTGTTTCCCTTCAGCATAAACAATTACATTGAAACAATTGCCTAATTATTACTGCAAAATGTTTCATTTTCAGTTCCAGATTGGCTGCTACTTTAGTGTTAGTGTTATCCTTCTATGATTAACTTTCCTCTGAAACTAATTATTTTAAAAAAAATCATTTTTTTCTTTTAGAAAACCATATAACAGAATTTCACCAAACAACAGTATTTTATTTCACTCTAATGTTTTTACAAATTAACTACTAACTGACCACAAACTGACTCACTACCACTAAAATACATAACACCTAATTAATGTAAATTTCAGGTAAAGTCGGATGGTGAAGTTTTATTTTATCAAGTCCTCAAATAAGTCTTGGAGGATGGTAATATAGGTTAGTTATTGTTGCTAGAATATTTTTTTCTTTTGGGCCCAGGCTTTGCATATTTTGTTTTAAAGTATCATGTTCAGACACACTATGCTACAAACCACGTGGTGTGAGGAACTGATATAATGTCTGCCAGTGCAGACCATGGGGCAATTGTTCATTTATAGGTTTTTTTTTATAAGTCAAGGAGATAAGCTTCACACCTGTTTTGTCTTGTGTTTTATAACTATAGAGTGTTTAAACAACTGGGAAAACATAATGATCAAACATGTTTAGTTGGCAACACCTCTAATGATTGTCCAAAATAGAAACTGTGTAAATTAGCCCAAGCCACCTTTGAAGTAAGCTTAGTCAGCAACATCTTTATTGACTGTCCAACAAAGAAACTACCTGTAAACTAGACCTAGTAACCTTTGTGGTTTACTTCGTGAAGGTGTTTATTTGGCAGTTTCATGGATAAGCAAATCAAATACAAGTTAATATGATGCTATTTGAGAACTTCTATGAATGATATCCAGTTGCTTATAGTATGTGCTGGTCAAAACCTTTGATCTACTGGACATGTGCAGCAAATATAGGGATTTGAGGATCTCTGATATATATATATATATATATATATATATATATATATATATATATATACACAGTGAAACCCCGCAATAATGCCATATTTGGGGTCCATAAAATTTGATTGCGGAAAAAGCAGGGTCGCGTTATTGCGGGGTTTTACTGTATTTTACTTTATTCAGAGAACAACGTATACACGTCTAATGTATAGCATGAATAGGGTATCAACACCGTTTACTATCTGATATCGAGCCGTCGCGGCATGCAGTTCATCCATAATGCATGTAATTCCATTGAAAAATTGAACACAGATTTAAAATATTCAATTATTTTGTCACAGATTATTGTCCGATTCATTCTCTGAATTCAGTGTCTAATGAAAAGAGTGTTAACATCGTTTACTTATTGTCTGATATCTCACCGTCGTAGCATGCATTTTATCCATAATGCATGTAATTCCATTGCATAAATTGCATACATATTTAAACTATTCAATAATGTCACAGGTAATTATGTGTCTGAATTCAACTAGGAAAAAAGAACAGCAAAATTACGTTATCAAAGACCGAAGCACATGTACGGTTCATTACGTTCCATGGTCTATGAACGGTGTCTGTATAAATTTCATACTGCTAGCATTTTCTTATATGTGTTTCCGTGCACCTTTATCCATTGTAAATGCCCACTAATTATATATACACGTCTAATGTATAGCATGAACAGGGTATCAACACCGTTTACTATCTGATATCGATCCGTCTTTGCTTTCCCACATGACAACCCTTTGATTGAGCTGGGAGAATATACTTGTTCAGTGCCAAGTAACAGAGTGGTTATTTGAACTCCCTGTGATCTTGCCACCCAAGCACAGTCTCTACATAAGCACCCACATATGACAATCTTTGATCAACCACCGCACTGTCTGGTGCTTGGTTGTGTATGCAGTTAAAGAAGAAACATTAAGTCGGCTATTGTTTGCGCAATGATTGTATAAAGGACGAATTGAAGTCCAGCGCACATGTTGGCGATTTACGTTTTTTGATGTTTATTAAATCGTGAGAATGTTTTATCAACCACCACATTGTTCGATTCTCGGTTGTGTATGCAGTTAAAGAAGAAACACATGTCGGCTATTGTTTGAGCAATGATTGTATACATCATGAATTGAAGACAAACACAAAGAAGACTTACTGGCTTTACTCATGGATCAGTAATAAGTAACATTTCCGATAATGTTTATTTTGGCACAACACTTCGAGAAATTGGTGAAATTGTTAAATTTCAGAAGCCACGCCATGATCGAATTCATACGTGATCTCTTCCCCAAAATGATAATAAACTTTTTATACACTATTTCTCGTACTTAAAAAAAATATTTATTGTACGTGTACGAGAAAAATATATGTATATAAAATGTCAGAAACCACACCACAAATGTATTATACTCGAATTCATACGCGATCTCTTCATCAAAATAATACTGTAATATACACATTTTATACACTATTTCTCGTACTTTGAAGAAAAAAAAAATCCTGCAGTGTCATAAACTCCCAGTTCTCGAGAGAACGCATCTTTCAATGACATTTAAACCACAACATTAATTTACACTGGTCAACAACGAGTCACACAGACCAAAAAGTTTGTCGAAAATCCCATCCTTCTTGGTTGTGAAATGAAACAAAGATACATACCTTGAAAAAAATTCCATTTCACTAATTCTCTTTTTTTTCAATCAGTAAGTCCTCATAAAAATCCTTACTAACTATTCTGACGGGGCAAATAAACTTCCTGCCATAAATCCAGTCTGCTACTCCACAAGTGTTAGCAATGTGACTCACAGCTGATAACTGCATCAGTAACACTGTTTAGAAAGGTGTAGTGTTATCAGTGTTCTCCCGAGGACCTTTTACCGTAGCGGGCCCACTACGCTATCGTTTCAAACTCCGATAACCCCGACGCTTTAGAACCTGCCGCTACGCTATGATGTTTCCCACTACCCTTATAAAATTAATATGTTAAACAAACATCCTGTCACCTAATTCAAAGCCCCACTCAAATGACACCTGTTCTACCTCTTCTGGGGTATTTTATTAAGATAATCCAGGATAATTGCTCACTCACTTAACCATTATCCATTGTGCGCAACCTTTGGTGAGGGTTTCGTCTGCACCTAGTCGCGTGATTGGCCAGCAACAATGGAGTCTACTGGTAGTGTGTGATATATATGTCAGTCGTTTTCATTAACAGCCAAAGCAGTTACACCGATTAAATTAAAAATTATTGTGAAAAATGAACACACCACCTTCCAAGAAACGAAAAATTACCCAGCGCCCGGCTAGCCCGATGTTGGCCTGGTTACGACAATCAGATATTAACGTCACGAATAGTGGCAGTGATTCTGATTCCGATAGCACCAGCATGATTTAAAAAAAGAATGATATCAAGAAACGAAGGACGGGATTTAATAATGAATGGAAGACGTTATTCCCTTGGGTGGAAATTGCTGGATCGGATGGTAAGTTTTCCATATTGCTAACTTAAGTGAGTGCTGCCCTATTAATTTCTCTTTTCTGTCAATCCAAGTAATAAATGGAAACATTTTATCTTCCAGTTTTACCTCTTTTGAAAAGATATAAATAAAAAGTATTCCTTTATAAATATAACTAAAATAATTTCTTCCATGTTCTTACTTATTATTCAGTGAAGTCATGACCTCAAAAGTTTATTCCACCCGGTCTATATCAAATTCTTGATAATAAGACTATGTAATTACATATATATTTTGCAGGTATGCTGTGTAAATTGTGCCGGAAGAATTTTTCCATGGTAATTAACTTAATTAGGATTCAGGTATATTTGTCTCTTTTTTTCTACATCCATTAGTAAATTTTATGTTCTATTTTTTTTCAGATTGTGAAAGGTCATTTTCCTCAATGAATAGAATTAAGAGTGTTTTAAGGAACAGGTTGTCACAGAGGGTACTGAACTACCTTATGACAATCAGTACTGAAGGAAAACCCTTAAAAGACTTTAATTGTGATGTTGCAGTCAGTTTATATGGTGAAATGAAGTAAAGACGAATATAATTTATTTAAATAAAGAAATAAATGAGATATGCATTGTTGTTACTGTTATAACCTAGGTAAAAAAAAATACTATGTAAATATACGCACTTCTTTTTATTTCATTGATATTAATTTGTTTCACTTCTATGACGTTAACGGGCGCTTTGTAAAACATTTTATGACCCAAACACGCGTACCCCGATGCTATCGAAAATTTCTGGGGAGATCACTGGTTATACAGTTTGATGCGGATCTGTCATAACTGATTTTCAGAGGTGGTTTTTTGTTATTATAATTTGTGGAAATTTACAAGAAACATATACTTTTACGAAGTATTTCATAATTAAATTAGTATCCTTTAGATTTTTGCTTATTTAAATCAAAGTCCTGAGGACTTTTTATCTTATAATTAGGCAATTTTACTTTAACAGTAAATTTTCAATAATCTTTTTTAAGACATTCTTAATATTTAACTTATTTTGACCAATTTATTTTTTTAAAGATTTGTTTGATAATGGCAAGAATGATAATAATTGAAAATAAAACCTTCTCCTGTAACTTTATGTCTTCTCTCTGTGATTATTTGCATTCTGGATAAAAAAAAGTTGTTAAGGATGCAAAACAGTTTTGATGTTCTAAAAAAAACAGTACATTCAAGGATTGAGGCTATGCATTTTCACAATGTATATTAAGTATTGGGAAAAAAGACACATGCTAAATTGAATAATTTTTTAATAATGAGTACATGATTTTATAATAATACCATCATGATTTTTCAAAATTTGATTCTTTTTGCTTTTGAGACAAAATCTGTACCAAAATTAAATTTATGATAAATGTAAGAAATGCTTTAGGAATGTCAAGTTAAATTTCTTTCTGTAATTTTTCTTATAAACTTAAGTTCTCTATGTCCTATTGATGTTCCTCTTCAATATTGTTTTCTTCCCTGACCGTATGTACAACGGCGTCACTAAAAGAAATAGACTTCTGTGAAGTGCGTCATAATGGGTGACGTAATACACAAACTTTCCAACAAGGGGTCGTCCGGTTGAAAGCATGCAAAGAAGACTATTAGGAATATATCAATGTCATTTTTTATGCATACTTTGATAAAATAACTAATGTTTCTAAAGTAATGAGAGGTATCACTATGAAAGGAGTATATTTAGGACAAGGTGAAAGTAAGTACTTATGTGCGTCAAAATAGGGGAGTCCAGGATAGTATTTACAGATTGAAAATGTCTTAATTTAGGATGGTTTCCACAGGTTTACTATGGGAGATGAATTAGTACCTGGAGTTCTGCATGCCTATTACCTAGGGATTACACTTACTACCTAATTCTTCCATTGCAGATTTTGCGAATTTAATTGCATTGAGATTCATGATACATAAGACTTTTTTAAATCTCCAATTGTAAATTTGTCTGATATTGCCATCACAGGGTCTCGTAAGTATGCATGCCAGTCTATCAGGTGTCTTTCCTTATATGGATTTCGGGTACATGTGCCTGAAAATGGAAGAAATACCTTCCGAAATTAATATACTCTGCGCCCTGATCACGCGGAGAAATTATTTGTTGAATTTTCCCGGGATTTGTTTCAATCTCTTTTCCCGTCATCTGCTGTGAACCGCTTATAGCGTGAACAACTTTTAATTACTCGTAGATCTGAAGAAAAGTTCGCGATTATTTGCAGCATTTAGGTGTATTTAATATGAAAATTTAGAACAATGATTTTATCGATCAGAGGTCTTTATTTGTACCGTCAAAAGTTTATTGACACAAGCGGCCTGGAACATGACGGACGAAGTTGGGTTGGGGTGTGCACATTATAGAAGAAAGTGCAGCTTCATTGTATGTCCATATTTTGTCACAAAATGAGTTAAGAGATTAGAGTTTACATTTATAAATAATGTTATGACAATTCGTGTCATACATACGAGCAGAGGAAAATAATTGTTTAATAGCCACTACACCGTAATTTCGATAGTGATAGATTCTTGAATTTGTTGATATGGCGTAACATCCGTAGTAGTACTGTAGTAGTTATTTGGTAAAGTCAGCGTGTGATACATACCAAAATTTCGATACAAGACATAAATTATACAGTAAGCAAAACAAAAACAGTATAAAACCCACATACAACATTTAAGATAATGCATATATAAATACATATCCTGGACTCATCTATTTTGACGCACTTAAGAACTTACTTTCACCTTTTCAGAAATATACTCCTTTCATAGTGATACCTCTCATTAGTATAGAAACATTAGTTATTTTAGCAAAGAATGCATAAAAAATGACAATGATATATTCCCTAATACTCTTCCTTGCATGCTTTCAACCAGACGACCCCTCGTCGGAAAGTTTGTGTATTACGTCACCCATTATGACGCACTTTACAGAAGTCTATTCTATTAGTGACATCATTGTACATATACGCGGGGAAAAAAATTATATTACAGAGGAATATCAATAGGACATAGAAAACTAAAGTTTATAGGAAAAATTACAGATAAAAATTGAACTTGGCATTCCTAAACATTTCTTACATTTATCATTAATTTGGTTTTGGTACATATTTTGTCTAGAAAGGAAAAAGGATCAAATTTGGAAAAATCATGATGGTATTATTATAAAATTGTGTAGTTATAATTATAAAATAATTAGATTCAGCATGTGACCTTTTTCTCAATACTTAATTGGCATTGTGAACATGCAGAACCTCAATCTTTGAATGTACTGTTTTTGGAACATCTAAACTGGTTTGCATCCTTCACAACTTATTTATCCAGAATGCAAACAATCAAAGACAGAAGACATAAAATTACAGGAGAAGGTTTTATTTTCATTATTTATCATTCGTGCCATTATCAAACATATCTTAAAAAATAAATTGGTCAAAACAAGTTAAATATCAGAAATGTATTAAAAGATTATTGAAAATTTACTCTTAAAGTAAAATTGCTTAATTATCAGATAAAAAATCCTAATACTTTGATTTAAATAAGCAAAAATGTAAAGGATGCTAATTTAATTATGAAATATATCGTAAAAGTACCGTATTTTGGTGTGTATAACGTGCACCGATGTATAACGCGCACCCCGATTTTCGACCCAAAATGAGTGGAAAAAACAGTTCTGCCATATAACGCGCATGTGATATAATACATTTTAAAATCGTCACTACCGGTATTTTGCTCAGTTTTCATAGTGCAACAACAGTCGGTCATTTTGGATAGTGAATGAAAAAGTGACAATATTGAAATTGTATCTTTCCGATTTTATGGTTGGCCCTTAAAAGGGCCCTTTAAAGGTTCGTCTAGTTGATGGAGTTCAATCTATTGCATCAAATCCCTCAAATTCCTCTTCGTCGTCATCACTCTCGAAAAGTCACTGTATGTCCTCGTCTGTCATCATTCCTGGCTTTGCTGCATAATAGCTTTCATCGTCGTCTTTGTCCTCGCTCTCTGAGCGGTCTTCACACTTGGCATTGTCCTCCCACAAGATGTCATCCTCTGTGCCATCCATTTTATTTGAGATGCAGCACTTTTTTAAGGTATGGATGATGATGCTTGGATCTAGCTCGGCCCATGCATCCACTACCCACTGGCAGACGTCAGTCAGCTCGGGTTTCCTCATGTTTCCACACGGTGTAAATGTGTGTTGGTCGCCAGCATACCACTCATTACATTTCCTTCTGAGCATCGTTTTCATCGGCTTGTTGATGCTGACATCTAAGGGCTGAAGCATCGATGTCATACCACCAGGAATTATGCCCAGAGTGGTCCGGTAGTCTGTCTTTAGCAGATCCTTGACATGGTCTGACTTGTGGCATCGGAAGGCATCCAGAACTAATAAGCTTTTCTTGGTGTAACCGCCTGGCCATTTTCCCCATACATGTTTAATCCAGTCCTTCATTAACGTTTCATCCATCTATCCTTTATCCTGACACCTGACGATAATCCCCTTTGGCCACACTGCACCGTTTGGAAGTGTCTTCCTCTTGAAAATAACATATGGAGGGAGCTTTCCACCATCAGCGGTACAGGCAAGCATCACCGTAAAATGATTTTTCTCGTTGCCAGTTGTGGTTATGCTGATGGTGTTGGCCCCTTTCATATGGACAGTGGTGCTGGATGGAAGATCAAAGGTCATGGGCGTCTGTTCTGCATTTCCTATCTGGCTCAACTCAAACTTAAGTTTCTTGCGCTGTTTAATGACGAATCTCTGGAATTCCAGCAGTTTGTCCTCATGATCTTCTGGCAGCTTCTGGGCAATATGTGTGCGTCACCGAATTGACAAGTCGTGCTGTCTTAAAAATCCATATGCCCAGCTCACAGACCCCTTGTAGTCGTCTATTTTCTTCTGTTTTGCAATCAATATTGCCTGAAAGCGAATCTCTGTTGTGGATACTGAGATTCCCCATTTTCTTCTATCCATGACCCATTCAAGGACTCCACTCTCTATGTCTGGATACTTTGCACTTGTCCCTCTGTCTGCCTGTTTTGTTCTCGGCATTTTCTTCAGTCTTTCTTTCATTCTTCTCCACTCCCTAACAGAAGACTCTCCTACATTAAACTCCCTCCCAACGGCTCTGTTACCAAGTGCTTCTGCATAGGCAATGATGGTTAGCTTGTCTTTTGCATTGTACGAATTTCTTATACGACCCATGTTGATACTTTGACTATATTCGTTCAGATTCAAGATCGAACACAATATGCTATGTGAAAGTTTAGGTCCAGTATATATACTTATTTGGATTATCATGACACCTCTGAAATATATCCCCATGTTCAAGCTAGAATTTACCAAGACAATGCATTGTAATTATGTTTGACCCATCAAAGCTTTAGCCGGCGCTGATTAGCTTTAAAAAAAACCACGCTGAGTCAATTAAACACTACTCACTGTATTGTAACAAAGAAGTACCGTATCAAATACTGTTGTTTAAAATGAGAAATAAAACAAAGAAACAAGTTTATTTTCTGAAGAAAAGTAAATACATTGCAAATTTACCTAGACAAAACAATGTGACTATGTTTAGCACATCAAAGCTTTAGTCGGTGCCGAGTACCTTGAAAAGACAACACTGAGTCAATTAAGCACTGATCACCGTTAAAAACACCACGCTGAATCAATTAAATATTGCTCACCGAGACAAAGCATTGTAACTATGTTGAGCGCATCAAAGCTTACCTGGTGCCGATTACTGTGAAAAGACCACACTGAGTCAATGAAGCATTGATCACTGTATAGTCACAAAGATATCTCAAATACTATGATTTAAGATGAGAAATAAAACTAAGAAACAAGTTTATTTTCCAAAGAAAAAAAAAAGTTTTCCGACTTCATACATTAACGCCGTGTCAGTGTTACCATAACAGGCTAACTGTAGTCATGCAGAAAATGAGAACATTAATACTGCTTGAATTCTAAATATTATATTTCAATTCAGACACGAATAAATGATGACAAAATGATATATATTGAACATTTGAAAAATATTTACCGACTTCATACATTAATTGATTACTTTGTTTTACAACGTGTCAGTGTTACCATAACAAAGAAACCGCAGTCGCAAAAAAAATGTCCCCTAAAGGTGCCTCTGATGAGAATATTAACACTGCTTGAATTCTACACATTTTATATTTCAATTCAACCAAGAATAAATGAAGAAAAAATGTATTAGATCAACAGTTATGGAATACTGAAAATTTACGGAACAGGTACGGTAATCCTCACAGTGGTATTTGTTCCGCTCCAATGCGGCACTTTGCACAGCTTTTGAACAAGTTATCAGTCGTTATGTACATGTATTTCCGGTCGAGGCCCAGAACAAAACGCTACACAGTGATGTGAAATAAAACCAGTTTATTAACATAAGCAATCAAAGAACAAGACTATCAAGGTTTGTAAGCATTATTTATTTCTTTAATAAGGCTAGTACCAGTAAACAATTTAGTTGCAATGCCATGTGCAACGGATTTAATATTTCACAAGGAGTGAATGTGACACATGTAGGCAGCTATAGTGACTTCATCCTCTTGTCAGATCGACCTGGAAAAAATCTTTTTTTTTAGTTCTTGTATAAAACGCGCACCCCCGACTTAAGATAAAAAAATTAGGTGAAAAAACTGCGTGTTATACACACCAAAATACGGTATATGTTTCTTGTAAATTTCCACAAATTATAATAACAAATAACCACCTCTGAAAATCAGTTATGACAGATCCACATGAAACTGTATAACATTGTACACCTTTCTAAACAGTGTTGCTGATACAGTTATCAGCTGTGAGTCACGTTGCTAACACATGTTGAGTAGCAGACTGGATGCCTATTATGGCGGAATTTTGATTTGCCCCGTCAGAATAGTTAGTAAGGATTTTTATGAGGACTTGCTGGTTGAAAAAAAGAGAATTAGTGAAATGGCATTTTTTTCATGGTATGTGTCTTTGTTTCATTTCACAACCGATAAGGATAGGATTTTCAACAAATTTTTCTGTCTGTGTGACTCGATGTTGATCAGTGTACATTAATGTTGTGGTTGTGACGTCATTGAAAGATGCGTTCTCTCGAAAACTGGGAGTTTATGACACTGTGTCAAAATAGGTTAGTGTCAAAATAGGGTGTGGGACGATACAATAGAGGTACACATTACTCAAGTAAAACAAGACATGTTGATTAAACCTAGGACTTATATCCTTAAAGCCTTTATGGGGCTTATTTTCAATGAAGTCCTAGCTGTGGTTCAAGATTTTAGGGACTAAAACTTTTAAAAATGACATAGAAAAAAAGATTAAAATAACAGGTTACAAGGATGATATACTTTAAAAATTACAAACCATGCAACCAAGATACACAATTCAGTGATGCAGTCAAATAAAACAATGCACACATGCACACATTTAAGCCAGATGAAAGAACTATAAGGTGGATGATAATGTGGAGAAGAATAGGTGTCATAAATTAATTATTTGCTGGGATAAAATGGCAGTATTTATTTAAACAAAAGACAATTACCTGCAATCAAGTAACAGCAAATTCCTTTCTTATAAATATAAAAAGCATTACAAAAATAGAAATAGGCATTACAATCTTTTCTCGCATTATAATACAAGGCTGAAGAGGATACAGTTTACTTTTGGAACTGCAAAGTTATAATTACTGTCTCTAGTATTATAATGTTGATGGTCTGGTACTCTAAGGAAATTACTAGATAAATATGTTGGACCACTGTTGTTGACAATGTTGATATGTGTAAGTTTGCATTTTGAACCGAAAAGAAAAAAAAAATCTTTTTTTAGAAAGATGACATAATAGTTTATTATTGACCAACCACTGATTACAAGATTCTAGTTCTTTTCCTAGTTTTTATACACCTGACTGAAGGTGAAGTGTATTACGTCATGATGTTGTCCATTTCTCCATTTGTCTATTACCAATTTGGTTTCTGAACAATAACTCGAGTTGTCCACCATCTACAGTTATGAAACTTGTGCATAACTTGGACTTGGGCAAAGGAAGAATCCTATAGATTTCAGGGTCAAAATCTAAAAGGTCAAGCTGAGAAAATGGTTTCTACACAAAAAGTAAAGTTTTTGACCATCAACAGTTACCGAACTTTGTGGATGACTGACTTGGGGTAATGAAGAGCCATTTCAATTTTGGAGTCAAAATGTTGTAGGTCACGGTTACTGTAACTGAAAGAGGAAAAAAAGGTTTCTGTACAATAACTCAGGTTGTTCACCATCTACAGTTACCAAACTTTGTGGATGACTTGCGCTTGCAGTAAGGAATGATTTGGGATCAAAAAGTCAGATGTCAAGATCACTTTGACTGAGAGAAGAAAAATGGTTTTCACACAATAACTATAATTCTTCATGATCTACAGTTACCAGACTTTTTGTTTGGGATCAAAAGGTCAAGGTCACTGACTGAAAGAAGAAAAATGGTTTCTGCACATTAACTTGAGTTCTCCATCATCTGTGGTTACCAAACTTTCCAAACTTTCTGGATGGCTTGCTCTTAGGGAAAGGAAAAATCCTTTGAATTTCACAGTTAAAAGGTTAAGGTCACTGTGACAAAAAGAATAAAAATGGCTTCTGCACAATAACATTAGTTCTATATCACGTAACTGAACCAAACCTTGTAGATGGTTTACACTTGGGATAAGGAAGAAGCCTATTGATTTGGGGGTTGAAAGGTCAAAGGCCAAGGTCACTGTGACTGAAGGAAGCAAAATTGTTTCCATGCAATAACATTAGTTCTATATCATAGACCAGTTAGTTCTACATCATAAATCTGAAACAAACTTTATGGATGGCTTATACTTTGGATAAGAAAGAAGCCTATTGATTTTAGGGTCTAAAAGTCAAAGGTCGGGATCACTGTGACTGAAAGAAGAAAAGTGATTTCTGTACACAAAATTTTGTTATCTGCATAGAGGACTATTAAATACAGGACAGGCATATAATGTGCCATTCACAGTACTCTTGTTGAGGTATGAAGTTAGGATCTTGGTGTGGGAAGAATATTGTACTATCATCAGCATACAAAAGTAATTTACAGTCCACAAAGATGCTTATAACCATATCAGTTATGTAATGAAGGAAGAGAAGGCACCCCAGGATACTACTCTGATGTACCCAACAGGTTACAGCCATGGGTTCAGACATTGTTTCATTTACTTTGACAATTCTGAGTATGTTCATTAGGTATGATTCAAACCAATCAGCTGAATTTACTCTGATAGCCAGGGCCATCGTAAGGGGCAGGCGATATGGGCGACCACCCAGGGCGCAAAGTCCGGGGGCGCTGTTTTGCGGAGTTCGCAGTATTTTTTCCGAATGGGGGGTGCAAAAAGGTGATGCTCACCCAGGGCCCTGTTTTGTCCAGTGGAAACTTGCGACAGCCCTGCCGATAGCATTATTTATTGCATAAAATGGAATTATTTACTGTGTGAGATACCTTTTGTGACTCGAGCATGATCATACAAATGTATAAACTTTTAGAGGTTTTTGTATCTTGATGTAGTCTGTCAAATAGATGTATCTATAGAATATGAATTCCAGACTGACATTCAGACAGTATATTGTTTTGAACTAAGTATGTTTCCAATTGGATGTAGACTGCATTATCTAGGTTATTAGATACGATGCTCAGAATGCTTATTTGCCTGCAATTTCTTTACATCTGTAATATTTTTCATTCACAAGGGTTTTACGTTTGCTATATTTTGTTCATCTATCACACTGTTACTTAAAATGGAAAGAATCATTATGAGCAATATTATGAGTCTTCAGGACATAAGCTGCATCCATTACAAATCTGGCAGGTATATTATCTAACTGTATACTTTTACTGGGGTTGAGATTTCTTAATTCCTTATAAATAAACTCTTCACTATCTGGTTGTTGTTCAGAATTTATGTTTGTAACATTCATTTTTCTATTTAAAAAATTCTTAAAATTCTCAGAATCTGTATTAAATAAATTGCATCAAATAGGAAGTTTTTTTACAAGCATTGATGCAAAAGGAATAAAATAAGTAATATTATATTGTTTTTTTTGCATCATAGCATGTATTGCCATCAATATTCAGAACTATATTGTTGTTCCCATTGGTTTTGGAATTATAACCTGTTTTTGGATTATTTGTATTTTCTTCCAGTTTGTTTGATGATTATTTAGATTGAGATCTCGTAATCTCCATTTATACCTTGTTCCTTAATTTATAGTAATTTCGTACAGGTCATTGTCATTTTGTTTCTTTACATACACAATAAATGGTCCCAGTATCTAATATTTTCTAAAAATTCAAGAGACATCAAGGTTCTGTTCATTTGTTTCAACCTCACCTCTTTTAAAAGAGAAATACTATCTAAGACAAAATTAAAACGCATTTTAAAAGAAATCCATATGTTACTTACATTTAAATTGTGTAAAATATTTTCCCAATTAACATCTGACATTTTTGCATAAAGTCTTCTTGACTAATTTTTTAAAGACCTGATTTTTACAGTGTTATGTTTGTTGATTTGACCTTTGACGATCTTTCTTGCACAGTATAAAAACCAATGGTAACTCAGTTCTAAGGGAATAGTTATCAATTGAAAACTGTTTCATGATTGTTACACAAAAAATCATCAAACAATGTTGAAGGTGAACTAGTAACACAGGTGGGTTACACAAAATATCATCTAACAATGTTGAAGATGAACTAGTAACACAGGTGGGTTCAACAATCAATTATTCAAGGTTAAAAGTCTCAAGATATTTTTTATATTATTGGACAGTGTTGACTTTCAATTAAGAAAAAATTGAAATCACCTAAAATGTAAGTTTCAGATTCTGATATAAATTTTGACAAAATCTCTTAAAAATTGTAAAGAAAATAATGCTGATTACAAGGTCTATAACAAGTGCTAATTACATTTGGAATATCTGTCCATGTAACTTATATATTTTCTAAGTGTTGATCTTCCCCAGGAGAACAAGAAATGTATATATATATATATATATATATATATATATATATATATATATATATATATATATATGTACACTTAAACCATTTCTTTTATCAACAGGAATGACACATTTTATGTCTGTGACCATTGCTGCATCATTTACAGAATCATCCAGCCAAGTTTCTGATACAGATATTATGGCAGCTCTAGTCTTATGTGCTTTTATTCTCAGTTCTGATATCTTTTGCACAAGTGATCTGGCATGTAGATGAATGAAATGTAAACCATTCCCTTTGAAACATTGAAATCAGTCAGAATCTACTTTCAGAGGGTTTTGAAAGGGTACCCTATGAGTCCAGTAATTCAGGATTTTCCTCGGAATTCAAGGTGAATGGTAGAGTTGTGATTGAACATTCGCCACAAATGAAAGAACATGAGATTTCCATGGCAACGAGTTTATTGTAATCTATATCACAGATATAGATGGTACATTAAATATGGGTCCAACAAGAACATAATTCACACTCAATCACTTTGCTGTGAGTGGTAAGCCTTTTTCCACAGCATACCAATGGGTATTTTTCTGTTATTTTGCAGTGGTAGATTTGTTACTTAATGGTTAAGAATTGATAGGGCCTGGATTTGGATGAACAAAACCACATCTTAACAAGCAAAATACTAGAAATAATGTTGAGACAGATTATTTATTGGATGGTCTATCTGAAGACTGTTTGGTTCTGGGATCAGTAAAGGTTATGACTCGACTAATTTGTGTGGGTGGCCAGCATTTGGCACATTCAGCAGTTGAAAAGTCAAGTATTAGAGTATGTGTGCCTCCCAAGAGAATATATGATGGATCTTTGTTATAAAATGTTGATTTTTATAAAAAACTGAATGAAGATCTTCAACATATCTTGCAGTAATCGAGTAAAAAGCCAGGGCTAAAAGTAATCTATCTTTGTTGGCTGTTATCTTGAACCATGTATATCATGGCTGTGTGCAGTAACTCAGTGCTCAAGTCAAGTACAATTTATTTATAGTTGGTTTTTGCAACATTAACGTAAGATACAGTTGATCTTTGTGATAAAAATGTTCATTTTATTAAAACTATAATAATCTGGCAAAGTGGTGGGAAAACTGGGAGAAATAAGAGTAGAGAGATCAAAATTTAGATGTTCAAACCAGTTGTTGTAAACAGCCTTTTTACAAAACATTTGAGCCATATAATAAAAAAAGAAAAAGAAATGCTCGGGGAACTTCATGAAATATTAAAGCTCTTCAGTGTTTGTTACAGTATTGTTGTATGACTTTGTTTTTCCAAAGATGGTAACTTTAAAAATAGGTTACCCTCTCTACATACTTTTACAGGACTATTGAAAATGTGTATGTATGTTATGTATGTATAGGGTTGTATAATGTTATGTGGTTAAAATATGTATCTTTAAAAGCGTGCAAGCCCTTTCTGAGATTCTGTTAAACATAGGAGATATAGTAAGATACTTTAGTTTTTTTGTTTTACTTTATATTTTTTATGATTTTTGAAAAAATGTGCAAAAAAGAAACTTTGGTCAGCTGTGCAATTACTAGCAAACAGATATCCATAACCGTGTACAAGAATTCTGATCCTTACTTACAACATTGCAAATAGTTTATGCTAGCTTGCAACTGCACATTTCTCTAACAATATTTCTATTTATACTACCATATTTCTTCAGCTATAAATTACAAAATGATTCATTTTAATCCCTAATGCATATTATTTTGCTAATTATTATAAACTGTAATGCATCTTGTATTCTAAAAATTGTGATTATATCTGGCTTTCATAATTTTTGCAAGTGTAACTCCAAACCTGTGATTCTCAATAGTCAAAATCATGGTTTACAGCCCTTGCTTTAATTTTGAGAGAGAAAGAAAGATAGAGATAAAGTATTTTAAAAGCCAAAAATAACTGATTAAATTGCTTATGATTTTATACTATTTCTAACTGTACTGAATTTCATTAATATATGCAGGTCATGCTCATAATAAAACTTATTGGTCAGCTTGATGATTTAAGTCTATTACTAAGTTTACTCCAAATTGGATAAAAAAAATGGAGTCTCTAAAGTGGTAACAGGTTCAGCCAATCAAATGCATGATAACATCATTAATACAAGTATATGTGGATTTTGCTCATTATCAAACCTATATGCGATCTTGATCATATAAGCATATATTATTCCAGGTTTCTCATAAGAAACAGGGCCTCCTGAGTGTTTAATGATGTGTCAGCACCACACATCATTAATATCTGTGGCTCTTGCTCATTATCAAACTCACCCAAAAGCTCAATGATATAAGCCCATATCTCAAGTTTGATCAAAATCAGATCAGAAATATGGCTTCCTGAATGATAATAAAAACTCAGCCAATCAGATACAAGATCACCTCATTAATATTCATGTATCCTGCTCATTATCAAATGATAATCCTTCCTAGAATCATGAAACTTTGTGCTCAATATCACACCTTTATTTCCAAAAGAGATCTCTTTGACTTATATTTTATGCTTCAGTGCCTTTTTTAATTTTGTGTGTAATGTATATTTATTGGATGCTGTTTCTGTTCAAATCATGAAACTTGATTTGGATGCATTTCATACTACTGCACCCTTACAACCAAAGAAGATCACTACATTTTGTGTTTTACTAACATCGGTTCAGTACTTGTGTTTAGCTCATGACCATATAGACTTTTCCATGTTATATATACCTTAGCCTACACAGAAGGCTCTTTTGACCTGTGCAATTGGGAGGTAAGAATAAAAGTTTATTCAATGGTGGACTTTCCATATTAATGACTATACATTATGATAAGTTACCCCAACAGGTTAGCCGTGTATTGTGCAGGTGAATGTGTATAGGAATTAGTGGAGATGACTGCATGCTTTGCATGTGAGACCACTCCTGTAGTGGCTAATCAAAGCACATGTATTTACAGATGTATGAACTATGCATCTAATATTGGCTGTAATTCCAAGGTTACTCAAAGCCAGTGACTTTTACCCAGTAAAATCAGGCTTCTAGGGGTGGACAGTGATATTAGCATCTGAATATAGATATATATACAAAATTAGTCTCTGCTTTTTATTAATCATTATAGTACATCTATTTTGATATAACAGAAAAGTAGATTTGGTTTATTATTTTATCTCTTCTTTGCTCTGCCACAGTATCTACGTATGCCATTTTACTGGTAAATTTTAAGTTCTAAATATGTAAACCTAAATGATTGAAGAAAAAAAAGGGGGGGGGGGGCCAACAAATTTGTTGTTATCATCAGTTTAATCTGAATTTATTATCTGCATGATAATGTTGACAATAACTGCTGGAGACTACTAAAACCTTCATATGCTATGTAATCATTGAATACAGTATTTTGTTTTAAAAAAATGGATTTTGGATATTTACATTAATGATGGTAGTACAAAGACAAGATTGCAGAATCCAGTAATATTTCATATTCTCTCATTAAGTTAAATTGAAAATATCAGCATATTACCATAAATAGTAATGTTTGAGATTGTTAAGTCTCATGTCATCTATTTATTAGTTCAAGTCCTGGATAGTGCAAGGGATAAAATTATAAAACTATTTACAGATAATGGCTTTGCATCTGGTACTCTGTCATCTGGTCAAGAGTCCAGATGTTATTTATATGTCACTTTTCAAATAGTGGAGAGCCCAAAGCAGATTTTCACGCATTTCTGAGAATTGGGGACTCTCTATGTTGTGTCATAGAGAAACCCTGATAATGCTTGGTGTACTGTATTATTTGTAATTTTTTTCATATACATTTTTTTAATATTATTTTTGAAGTACTGTGTACAGATAATGCTAAAATTTTAATGATAATTTTCTTATATATCTAAAATGTGCAAATTTTTTTTCTTTTTTTTTTCTTCAAACAATGGTAATATGAAAACTTTGAGGATTGATATTAAAATATACAATACATCAGTCTCATCCTTCTTACAGGTTCTGATAGATTTTTGACCGGTAATGCTACTGTAATGATCTTTCCACAAAATCTTGTGTACCATAGATTGAGATGGGTTATTAATTGTTGTGAAAAAAAGAACTTCAGTCATCACTATTCAGAAATATATGTGTAATGGTATTTTGAAACTTGAAATAAGCTTAGTTCTCCAAAGTAGTGTACAGCTCAAGCATTTGCTTAATGACAAAATGTCCTATGTCTATAATTTCTTTGAAGCTTGCATAATTACAATTTGCAAATTATACTTTGATAGTGCAGTATGTTCAGATGCCTAAGCAAGTGTTTCATGAATTCATACAACTTCTGGAAGTCACCTATTTTCAAGTGTCTCTACACAGGTACAGAAGAACATAGCGATGAACAGAGATTTTCCAAGCACAGTTTTTGGGCCAAATACACACCTGATTTGCAATTAAAAATAATCTTTATTTTCCTCGTTTTGATCCAGAAAATTCCCTATTCAGATCATTGAAAGAAAACACTTAAAACTCGATCATGAAATACTGGAACTTGTGATCTCATTTAAAAAAAAAATAAAGACAAAAATCAATTATAAACAAAATTATGCAATGGAAAGACTTTTCACAGACTCAGGATTTGGTTTGATTCCATGCAACTTTTCCATTTCCATGAGCCCCAGGTCCCCCCAACAGAAGACCTTGGATAATCTTGGCAAGACATAAAACTTAACAGAAAGAATTTCATTAAGTAAAAAGCTTAAACATTATTTGGAATTACATTTTTTAATTTATATTATGTTTTTGAAGGCCCTTGTGTTTACAACATATATTTTATTAATGCATTTTGACAAATTTACTAGTATTAAGTTTACATATGGATACCTCTGTGCGTTACATTTTCAGACACCATGTTGTAACAAGGAATACATCTGCCGTTTCTGCCATGATGAAAAGGAAAATCATGAGCTGAATCGTAAAGAGGTACAGACCATCAAATGTCTGAAGTGTGGACTTAAACAAGAGGTTTGGTGTATAATCTCTCATTCCTGATCATTTCTTTTTTTTCTCCTTAATTTCTTAAAACTTTCAACTTTGTATTGAATATTGATTTTACAAGAAATTATTACAGCTTATACTGAGGTGGAGTTGTGATCATGGAGATATAGGAATACAGAGAAAACAGTGCATGTGCTCACTATTTGTTTTATGCGCTACTCATTTGTACCCACCATTGCTTCCCTCTCTCAATACCTAACTGATTTTAGCAAGCAATATTGGGGCAAATTCTTTTATTTCCACCAATTTGTTGCCCAAATAAGGTGAGCTTATTTATTGTTTACTCCTAATTTAAGTGATGAATTATGAGTAATTTTACATGTAGAAAACTATACTTTTTTGTATCTTAAAAAAAACAACATGGGGTGGGTAATGGGCAGTATCTGCAAATGACTTGTGCTGCTGCATTTCTTAAATTTGTAATAAATGTGTTTGCCTGTCATTTTATTGATTGCAGGATTTTTTTTATTTAAAAAAGCATATATTGAGAAATGCTTTATTACACACTGCATCACTATTGACCTAAATTCTATTGATTTTTAAGGACAGAGGATATACTTAGATCTCCCAAAAAGATTTCTTTGTGAGTTTTTCCATGTAAATGGAAGGTTATGTGAGTTAGAAAAAAAAAGAAGAATAAAAGTTGAGTGTCACTGGACTAACTTTTTCAGGGAAGCTCACAAAAAGAGGTGATGTCCTAGTGACATGTATCATATTCAAAAATAACAATTCTGACCTATGGTAAGAAAAATGGGAAAAAATTACCTGACTTAAAAAAGGGAACTTTTAATATTTTTCTCATCTATTAAGTAAAGTTTCTTGGTTACAGTAATGGCATAAAATGGACTCTCCACATCTTAGTTGTTGAAGTAGCTAATCTGATCATACAATAAATGGATAAATAATTGTTGAAAGTAGAAAATGTTACCCATTATTAAAAAAAATATTAAAAAATTATACCAAAGGGAAGCTACAAATATCTTTCCTGAATATAAAGTCTGTTGTTTAAAAAATAAAAATAAATATGGGTACTTACTGTTGTTATTCTCTAGGTAAAAGAACTTTTATTCCATCTCTAAGAAGACCATACTTGATCATTTTACACATTTAGACAATATTTCAACATTTTTTTTATTCTAATGCTACAATATCGCTGATTATATTATGTTAATATTCTTCCATTCTTACATCAAACCGATATTCTCTATGCATTTTTTTTTTTATATGCTTCTGATGATACATGTATTCTGATTATTCAGAATATTAACAAACTGAAACCTGGCTGGAAATCAGTTAATTGATGTCGTTATCAGTAGGACTTTGCATATCATGGTTTAAATTGAAGTGTATTTAATGTTTTTATGTATACGGATGTATTTTCACCTAGCTATATACCTTTTGATTTAAATCTTGCAATATGTCTAAAGTTTTCAACAAAATCTTGGTCCAGTAATGAACACCAGGTTTTTGCGGGGAAGTATGCACAATCAACTGTACCCATGTCCTTAAATTTTCAAGTCTGTCAGACTTGTAGCCAATCAAGTAGACAAATTTCTGCAACTGAAAATTTAGCTGTTTCATATTTCATGAAATATAATCATAAATTCCTAATTAATAATAGTGTGTTATTATCCCTGTGCTTTTCAAAGAAAAATTGGAGATTATTTAATCTGGACCATTTGTAATTTTGCCTTTGCAGGCATTATTGTGCACTGGTTATATTGTGCAACTCCTCCTTATACCATTCAAGACAAAGACTTCGGACATTAGGATATGTTTATGTGTGGTTTGTAGATGTGCATAATGCTTTTAAAATTTGGATCCACCACAGGAGCCAGGGCTAGGCTGGGGATGTTTTTACATAGAACTGAAAACAAAAACTTCAAATAGCTCCTAAGTTGTAAGTGTTACATGTCTGATAATGAGTGTGTATGATCAATGACCCCATGTGTCAACATGTGTCAAATGGGGGTACTAAGTGAGATACAAAATGCAAAGATTATCAAATTCATTTTAAACATTTTATATAAAGGGATTACTTCTATCTTTGTTTCTTTTCTCTCAACAGGTGAAAAGACAATGTGAGAGTTGTGATACTTTGTTTGGACATTACTTCTGTGATGTTTGCCGTTTTTATGATGACACAAGCAGGGGCCAATTTCACTGTGACAGGTGTGGGATATGTAGGTTTGTATGATGACACAAACAAGGGGCAATTTTACCATGATAAGTGTGGGATATGCAGGTTTGAATGATGCCACAAGCCAGGAGCTATTTTGCTTACAAGTGTGGGATATGCAGGTTTGTATAATGACACAAACAAGGGCAAATTTCATTGTGACAAGTGTGGGATATGCAGGTTTGTATGATGACAGACAAAAAGTACAATTTCACTGTGACAAGTGTGGGATATGCAGGTTTGTATAATGACACAAGCAAGGGGCAATTTCACTGTGACATGTGTGGGATATGCAGGTTTGTGTGATGACACAAACAAGGGGCAATTTTACTGTGACAAGTGTGAGATATGCAGGTTTGTATGATGACACAAACAAGGGGCAATTTCACTGTGACAAGTGTGGCATATCAGGATTGTATGCTGACACATGCAAGTTCCAATTTCACGGTGATAAGTGTGGGATATGCAGGTTTGTTTGATGACACAAAGAAGGGGCAATTTCACTGTGACAAAGTGTGAGATATGCAGGTTTGTATGATGACACAAACAAGGAGCAATTTTTCACTGTGGCAGGTGTGGGATATGCAGGTTTGTATGATGACACAAAACAAGGGCCAATATCACTGTGACAGGTGTGGGATATGCAGGTTTGTGTGATTTCACAAACAAGGGTCAGTTTCAATGTGACAAGTGTAGTTATGCAGGTTTGTATGATGACACAAACAAGGAGCAATTTCACTGTGACAAGTGTGGGATATGCAAATTTGTATGATGACAGAAGTAAAGGCCAATTTCAACATGACAAGTATGGGATATGCAGGTTTGAATAATATTTCACTGTGATAAGTGTGGGATATGCAGGTCTGACTAATATTACAGCACCTGAATTTATTATATTGAACCCATAAATAAGTCTTCAGAAATCTATATTCCTTAATTACTGTATATTTTGGGACAGAACACAATTATTTTGTTTTGCTTGTCCCAAAACCTAGGAACTAAAACAAATTCACTTGGAAAATTTGTCCCAAAACTAAAAAATGAGAAATTACTTCTTCCATCCTCCCTGGTGTAATGCTAATGCTGAAAAGTTCTACTTACTGTCTTTCATTGAGATGTCATAAATACCATTATTCTTCTTTCTTTGGCTTATTGTTTCTCTCTGTTATTATACAAATAAATCCAAAGACACAAGGAAACAGGTACAAGATCAGCATGAGGTATGAGGTGTAGGTCTTACTCTCACCTATGCATACATCACAGTAACTGAAGTTGCCACTGCTGTGCTTGAAAAATGGTTTCTCAAAAGTTATCATTTCATCAAGTTTTAGGTCACTTTGTGAGTTAAACGTTGTTTAGGGCTTGATTTTTAACTTACCAGATGTTTACTCCAATTTATATGTAGACCTTTTCTGCAAATGCCTTGCAATGTTCAGTCAACATAATTAGGCATGACTGAGCAATTGTGATAACCTGATGTCTAGAACAAGTGAAAATCTTGGTTGGGCTAGTAAAATCTTCCATGATGCTAATCCAGGATCGTTTTTTTTTTTTTTTTTTTTTTCTTCATATGTAAAAGTCAGACATGTGTACATTCTCGAAAATGATCATCAGTTACTGATTATTTAATTCCTTTGAATGACATTTAATGCATACCATAACAAATTGTGTTTTAATGTCAGTAATAACTTACCTGTCACTGTTATTAAGCTTTACCTTTCCACAATGGAAATACTTTGTCCATGCTGGATACACTAACTTCCTGTTCTAGAGATTTCTTAGAACACGTGCATCGACCCATGTGGAAAGAAACACTGTGAAGAGAAAAAAGAGCTACAAGTGATGGTTTTGCTAATTACCAGAGCTAGATATTCATAACTCTTTTGTAGTGAAATTATTCTCTGTCCATTTATATAAAAAATTTATTGTTTGATAAGATAACACTGATAATTTTTTCATTCATGCATTGTCGCATGACAAGCCATCTACCCTCCCTCTTCTACCTATTATGGGTCCTAAAAATATTATCCATTCATAGTTTACACAACAGTGTTCACAATTGACGGGGGTCCGCATATTATTGTGATTATTGTTATTAATGCAATAGCGTGGTCAAAATACAGAATCTCATAAAAGTTTGTTTTAGCAGAGATTCCAGGCACCCCAAATGTTTCAGTAGTGTTTTATAACATTACTATAACCCAACAATGATGTTCTTGTGTTTATAATTCGTAAACAGAATATAACGTATAAACTCTGACGTTCTTGATTTACAATACAAATCAGTCGTAAAGAGTAACATGACACTGACACAACCCTTGTTGTTATTACATTTCATCTGTTATTTTTTATCATACTAAAGTTTATTTGTTTTCAGAACTTTATTTAAAGATGTCTCAAATGATAGGAGAAAAAAAAAAGGCCTATGGGACACTCACTGAACTTATATATTGTACATAAAATGTACACGAATCGACAGATGTCCCATTTGTTGTCTATGGTCGGACAACATTTGGAAACCTTGCCGAGAGTTGATGCACTTATAAGAAGAGGAAGAAAGCACATTCTTCTTCTCCTTCAGGATCAATTAGATCTCAAATTGTGCAAAACTTAGTTGGAATTGACTGTGTCTCCCCTAATAAAACGGAGAGACAGCATCTTCCAGGAGAGAAATACTGTTTCTACCTGTGAGGTAGTAACAGATATTTCTCAGAGGATTGTGTGCACTCTCCTGAAGAAAAAAGGGCCTCCCTTTCGGTGAAAGAGCAAGATTCCTATAGAAACCAAGGTCAGGCGAGGAGTAGATCATGCAGCCCTAAGAGGGTTCGACATCGTTCTTGCTTTTCTAGTTCTGAGGGAAGTTCCCTCAAATCTAGATTGCCATTGACTGTAAGTGACAGGTCATTGACCGGTCACTTATCACCAGGTACAGACTACTGACCACAGGCACCGACCACTGGTCATCAATCATTGGGCACCAGTCACAAGACTGGGTACAGGTCTTCACAACATGCCAAATCTTGGTATAGCACCAGGGATATGTTCAGATACCCCCCCCCCCCTCTACACATTACCTATTTATCCAACCACAGGGATGGAGCCTGCTTTTTTGCACACTCCAAGGATAGGAAATTGGATTGATGTCCCTTCCTTTCCCATGTTCCCTTTTAATCCTCTTAATATGTGGAAATTCCCACATCAAGGAAGAAAACAACCTATACTACCATGGATGTCATCTATGTGGCCCCCTGCATGTACGAGTGATGAGGTCCAACGACTCTCACAAGTTCCACAGGAAAGGTCATCAAGTAAGGAGAGGGTTAGTCCCCCTTACTCTAAGAGGCCAAGAAGAGATGAGGGAAATTCTTGCTCTTCTGACATGACACCCATTAAGGACAGTTCTGTCGCTTCCAGTGCTGAGTCACAGAATATCTATGTCCCTATTTCCTGGTCTTTCCCGCAGAGGGACCATCCTGGATCTGTTTCTACTGTATCCCACCGAGCTTTGGAACAGAAAGACAATGATGCTTTGCCAAGTTCCGGAGGATAGGATATACTCTCCCCTCTGCGGATCAAGAATCGGTCAAGAATTGGCAAGACGAAAAATAAAGGGTGGCCATTGCTACATTGAGACCCTTAATATCAGCCTCCAGCTATAAGGTTCATTCATCTGCCTGGCCAGTGAAACCCCCTCCCGAATGCCAAAGCTTCAGAAGTGGGCATTTCAGAGGGTTCCTTTGCTTGCTTCTCAGTTAAATCCTTAGAGGCTTTAGAGTCAAAGGCCAAGTCATTAGTGACCATAGCTTCACATGCTGACCTATTTTCAGCAGCTTCCTTCAGTTTATTGAAGGAAGAATCATTATCACCTGTTTTGTTAGAGGCTATGGCTAAGACTTCGAGACATGCATTGTGTATGGCGATGGTGTTGTCAGCACAGCTTCTTCACCTTCGTCAAGATTTAGCTTTGGATTCTTCGAAGTTTTTGATAGAACATAGCAAAAATCTTCTGAGAGCTGCACCCCTGGTTTCTGAGACCTTATTTGGCGGTCTCATTCCCACTATTACTTCTCAGGATTTTAGGGACCAACAACATAGGTCCCTTGGATCGGTTGCTGACCCGCCAAAACCAGCCAGTACTTACTCACAATCTGATCAAGCCATGGAACAGCCTCAATTCCAACGAAAAGGTATACAACCACAAAAACAAAATAGCCAGCCCCCCTATAAGTCTGCTCCACAAACAAAATGGAGTAAGTGGAGAGGCAAGGGCAAGGCAAAGAAGTCTGCCTTTGCCTCCACCTTTCCCAAACAGGCTGGGAGGGGAAGAGAGGTTGTCCATAGGTACACCTCACCTCTCCTGCAGTGCATACCTCTTCCTTTAATACATATAGGTGCTCAACTGGCCCTCTTTTCAGAGGCCTGGTTGAACATCATGGAAGAACAGTGGGTTCTTTCTATAGTGAAGGAGGGTTTATGTCTACACTTAACAGAACTCCCTTCTCTCTCAAGGATACACATCTTCTACCAGCAATCAAACAATTAAAATTAAAGGAAGAAGTGCACACCCTTCTTCAGAATCAGTAGTGAGGGTTCAGAACATCCAGTTGCCACCTTTCTATTCCTGGATATTTCTGGTCCCCAAAAACGGTGGAAAACTGAGGCTTATTATAGATGTTTGCCCCAATAACAAATTTCTGCAAGAGGAAACTTTCAAGATGAAATTGCAACTTAAGTTCGGAAAGCTATCAAACTGGCCAACTGGGCAGTTTCCATTGATCTTCAGGATGCATACTTCCACATCCCGATTTATCCTCTGCAGAACAAAATATTTATGGTTCTCAATCGGACAGGAAGTATTTCAATTCCAAGCCATACCATTCTGTCTATCCTCAGTACACCAGGCCTTCACCAGAGTCATGGGAGTAATAGCTGCGCACTTGTGGTACTTGGGGATTCTGTTAATCCAGTATTTCGATGACTGGATGCTACACAACAACAACACCCACTGTTGGTCCGTTGATACTCAGTTATGACTGAATTCAAACCTAAAGAAATTCAATCTCATTCCGTCTCAGGATTTCATGTTCATAGGAATGAATTTCCTTTCCTCTCAGGGCCGGGTTCAAGTTCCCCAGAGAGGATACACAAAATCATCGAACTTTTAAGGACGTTAGAGACCAATACTTCATTGTCAGTTCATCTGAACCTCTCACTTCTGGGAACCTTGAATTCCATGGCAAACCTGGTATCCCTAAGGAGACTTCATTTATGTCCTCTTCAGTTTCTCCTGTTGGTGGTTTGGAAACCCCACAAGAATGCACTGTCAGATCAAATTTCTCCAGAGTCGACCTTTCAGTACCATTTCAAGTGGTGGTACAATCAAGACAAGTTTCTGAACGGAGTTCCACTGCATGTTCCAGAACCCCACTCCTATCTGTACACTGACACATCAGATTCAGGTTGGGGTCTCAGTTAGAGCCAGAAAGAGTACTTCTCCACCGCCATTGGTCACAGGAAGACAGTCTCCTGCACATCAACAATTTAGAAATGAAAGCCATGTTCTTCACCCTAAAAGGGTGCATAGAATATGTCAAAGGGTATTGCATCATGGTCTCCTCAGACAACGCATCAGTGGTTGCATACCTCAGACGACAAGGAGATACTCATGCTCCTTCTCTCTGTCTGGAACCTTCTACATTGGGCAGTCAGAAGGGATTACATTCAGAGTTTGTCACATTCCAGGGAAGAAAAACATTCTTGCTGACAGTCTGCCCAGAACAAGCAATGTAGTCCTAACAGAATGGGCTCTACATCAAGTAGTTGCAGAGTCTCTGTTCATTCTGTGGAAGACACCTCTAGTGGACTTGTTTGCAACAAAACTCAACAACAAGCTGCCATTTTATGTCTCCCTAGTCCCAGACCAAGCAACATGGGCAATGGACACTTTCACCCTGAACTGGGATTGATTGTTTGCTTACACTTTCCAGCCCTTCAGGTTGATTCCACAAGTACTGCACAAGATCAGGACATCCACAGCACTGATCATCCTGTTTGAACCTCTGTGCCCTCAAAGGTTGTGGTTCATCTACCTCCTTGACCTATTGATCGACAAACCAAGGGTATTGCCTCAGTGGGACAATCTGTTCTCACAACACAGAGGTACTCAGCTTCACACCAATTCTCATATTCTCCACCTTCATGCATGGCTCATCTCAAGCAATCTATCTGCCAGGCAAAATTTCAAAATTATTCTTGCCCACCCTCTCTTGCTGCAGTAGCAGATTTTCTTCTCTTCCTCTTTGAGGAGAGATCTTGTTCAACCTCTATAATCAAAGGTTATATGGCTGCCCATTTCAACACACTTAAATTTTCCAAAGGTCAATCCATTGGTTCAGATCCTCGCTTATCAGATCTTATTAAGTACTTCGAGCTACAGAGACTGGTGTCTCACTCTTTGACACCAGGATGGAACCTTTCATGTATTTTGTGGGCACTGACAACGACACCTTATGAAACTTTGAGTGAGGCTTCTTTTGAAAATCTTATATTTAAAACCATTTTTCTTCTGGCTGCTGCATCAGCTCGGAGAAGAAGCAAACTACATGCTATATCAATTGAAGAAGGATGTTTATGCTTCAGTGGGAATTATGATTTAGTTTCCTTGTTATGTCAGCCAGGTTTCCTTGCAAAAAATCAACTTCCATCAGTATTTCCACCCCGATTGAAATCCCCAGTCTCTGTCGCATCTGTGCTGGGGATGATCAAGATAGACTTCTTTTCCCAGTTAGGGCACTTAGATTCTATTTAGCAACTGCTAAAGGGGGAAGGAAGTGTAGAAAAAGGCTTGTTCTCTTAAGGGGCTCAGCTGATATTTCAGCATTCACTATCTCTCGATGGATTTCACTCGCCATCAAGAGAGCTTATGCGTCTTTCACAGAAAGAGGCTTATCGTTCATGAGGATAAAAGTCCATGAAGTCAGGGCTATTGCTACTTCTTGGGCATACTGCAATCACTCATCTTTAGATGATATGATGAAGACTGCATTTTGGCGATCACACACAACCTTCTCCTCTTTTTACCTTTGGTCATTAGCAAACCACAGCCAAAATATCTTCTTTCTGGGTCCAATAGTTGCTGCACAATCAGCAACCCAGACTACTGCTGCATAAACAGCAGTTGATTGCTTGGGCTACAAGGTAAGTTTTCCACATTTTACTCCTTCCAGTCCATCAGCCACCCTCCTTAATGACAAATTCAGCTTAATAACAGTGACAGATACATTATTACTGACATTAAAATGTAGTTTTTTTTGGGGAGGGGGGAGTAAAACTAATTTTAATTATGTAATACTTACCTGTCACTATTGGATTCCTTCTTCCCACCTGCGCTGATGTCCTTCAGTAGCCAAATGTCCTGAAAAAGAATGAGGATGTGCTATAGTGCATGGTCTGATGATGTAGGTCAGACTGAGTCGATGCAACTGTTCTAAGAAATCTCTAGAACAGAGAGTTGTTGCATCTAGCACAGACAAGGTATTTCCATTGTGGAAAGGTGAAGCTTAATAATAGTGACAGGTAAGAATTACATAATTAAAATTAGTTTTACTCCCCAAAAAGCTACATATTATAGAGTTACACCCACATCAGTCACTCAACCACTTGACTTGATGTTGTTAAAGCTAAGCAACTGTCATTGCTCATGTCACTGGCCAATCAAAACATTAGCAACATAAACAATGCCACTTGATAACACATTCTGAAAAGTTTATGGAAGTGATGTTGCAATCAGTCATGACTGAACTTGTTTACTGAACTGGTAGAGGACTACTAATTTGGATAACAGATCAACTTTTTGATTTCATTCAGGTGAGTCAAATGCTGTCAGTTACTGAGACACTTTACTGTCTTATGCATTGGTCTCATTTATGAGCTAATGAAATAAACAAAAATCCTTCCTTTGTAATTGACAGATTAAAGTACCATTTTATACTTGCGTATAAGCCGATACCAACTGCAAACTACATAGACCCAAATCTGCAGTCGCATAATGCGCTGGCAGATCTGGGTCTATGCAGTTTGTATAACTAATCAGTAGAACAAACAACATAGACCCTGATCTGTCTGCGCATTATGTGACAGCAGATCAGGATCTGTGTTGTTTGCATTTGGACTTAGATTATACACTAGTATATACAGTAATGTGATGATCCTACATGTTCTGTGAAGCAGCTGTATAACCTATAGGAATTAATCTTAAACCAATTGTTATTTTTATACCCACTTTACCCAATTTAGAAGTAGATCTTGCTCAGTATTTTGTAATCTATGAACATGAAACTTATAAAAAAAAGGACTATATAGAATAAAGACTGTTTTCTGCCCCCATTTTTATGAAAAAGTAAATATTATTAAATTCCATGACTCTTTGTCTAATTTTGTTATTCAAGATAAAATGAAACTGTCCTACATTCATTATGTGTATAGATTTCTATTTCATGCTAATAAACGACCTTTGAACATGGGCTGGTGTTGGAAATTGCAGAATAATTGCTGCATTTGGCAACTTCATAATCCAAATTAGATATGAGCGCGGTCTTGCTCCAGGAAGAAATTTCAGCAGACTGTGTATTTTCTATGAGCCAACCTGTTTGCAAAATAGTATCGTGGAACAAGGTTGCGCTGATACCTAAAAACTAAAAATTCATGAGTTTTACGGTCTGCATATCGTTAGCATTTTCTTGCTGTCGCATTGTTGGTACCTCATTCTCCACTATGCGTATATAAATAGAACTACAGTTTCCACCACATTGTATTATATTCCTACCAGTACTGCACTCAAACTACTCAGATTTTTTAGGGAGTGGCACCAGCGGGGATTAGGAAAAAAGTAAACAGAATATAAGCGGTGACTATAATACGTAACATTTTACTGTTTAATGTGCCTGAACCAGTTTACTGCATAATGGATGCCATAACTAATAGGAACATTAGTAGATTATTATAGCTTACAAATAAAGAATAACAAAAGAATTTAATGTTTTATATCTTGTTATGGTATGAGACAACCTAACTTTTGGGGAAATTAAATAACATATGGTTGACTTGACTGTAATGCATTTCACACACCAGTTTACTATTATCCATAGAGTAAGGTCAAAGCCAAAATGCATTTAAGAAAATTTTATTCAGTAGATGATTTTTCTAGTATTAACAGCATGAAGGTTTTTAAAAAAATGGGCCTGCAATGTATGGTAATACCGTGGAGTACACTAGAAAAGGATATTTTCAAATGTAATATAAAGTATACACCGTGTGTGCCGCATAGGAAATGTGTTTACACAACTTTATTTACTCCAAAACTATGAAAACAAAATTTAGAATTTAGGGACAAATATTACATTGGTCCGTTTTAAAATAGGGGTTGTTGAACAGAAATTCATGTCAACTTCAAGCTAGACCGTGTAAGACAATATATCCGTGGAACCCAAATTTTGGTAAAGCGTCTGACAGCCGCACGGTAGAACCAGGTTCAAATTTCGGAAGGGTACATTTTGTGTGTTCTTTATTAACTTTTAAAATGTGACGAATACTAGATAATTGTAATAAAGATTTTTTTAAATAGCACTTTTAGCACATTATTGGCTATATCGAACACGCGATACTCGCAGAGACCAGCCTCGTGTGTCCTTGGAAAAGGCATTTAGCTCCCATATCCCGGGCATGATATAACCAATAATGTGTTTAAAACGCCGTTAAAAGCAACAACAGCATAAACAACTCCATCCTTATTACAACGCTAATCCTTTACCTGACATGACGCCCCTGTATTTAATAGGGACTATATATCTTCGACAAACGTTAAATTTAACCCGCATTATCTGTCATAATATCTACGTGTAGAAGAATGAATAAAATGCATGTACCTCTGTTTGAATAAAATTTGTATCTTTAAAAAAATATCGGTATTACAGCTTTCCACCAGTCCTGAAAAAAGCTACAATATCTGTTACAGTACAAACTCATAAGTGAATTTCATGCCCCTATAATCATAGAAGCACAATTCTTTAAGTCCACTGAATAACTCTCTCTCTGTCTCTCTGTCTGTCTCTCTCAGTAGTAATAAAGCAAAGGAGTTATGTAGTATTTAACATCTCATTTTGCAAGGGTTTTAAGTTTAAAGGTGTAATCATGCTGTCGAAAATGAAGACTAAGATTTTTTCCTGGACAAGTTCTAAAGCTTCGTCCACACAATTCAAAAGCTTTTAGTAGCGTCCTCACCATGAAATGGTGGGGTTGGATATCGGTAATGTTTTGCACATTAGAATGGAGATTTAGACCTGTTTAGATATGATCCGACCTCAACTGCACCTTCTTCCTGGAAACCAACATTACTTACAATTGCTAGATTACAAGTGGATCCTTAATGTACTGTATTTATCTCTCAAGTAATATAAAGTACGTATTTCGGTTCTCAAATCAAATATTTATAGATTACTTTGTCACATGGCAAGTATGTAAACATGAGGTTGATAAAACTACATGTGTTTGGATACTAGTACTTGTTTTATTTTATTTTATTGATCACACTTAGAGCCCTTGTAATGTTCCACATTAAACCTAAATCAAAATGGCTTGTTTTTTTCTGATAAGATACAGACTACAGAGACGCAAAGAAGACAAGTCCACATATATTCGAAACTTGTTAAGCAAGAAACTCAAGAATAAGCTCAAAACACTAAACTCAGATATTATACGAGGAGGAAATCATCGTAATCGAAATTGAGCAGGCTAATAGAGGAATCAAACTTTAAAAGATTAGATTCTGAAAGTTCTATTAATCTAAGTTCATCTTAATCAAAGTTATAATACATCTAAGTTTTCTGATTTTGACCTTGAGTTTGAGATTTGTTTAAAACGTTTCAAGAATACATGGCCAGGAATTTAAATATGTACTTGCAATCATCTTTTAGCAAGGTAGTACCCAAAACCAATCCCTAATATTTCCAGTTCAAAGGAATACAAAATTGAATAACATCTTGTTGATCAGTGTCATCATATTATTCCGATATAAATCCTGTAACTACATTTGACACGTTCCACCAATCCCACCAAATTTGCATTTTTGAGTAAAAGTACAAACAAAAGAATTCATTTCGACGCTATATCTGAAACAGTTATATAAATCACGGTTAAGACATATAGCGTGTGCTATTTCCTCTTCTTGTTCTATAGATTAATATGTGAAATGAGTTCGCCTATTGCAAAAAAAAGTATTTTGAGATACAATTTATAACATAAATTACTGTAACCATATGTATTTAAAATTAAATATACAAAAAGTACTTAAGGTAAAGCTAGTGTTTCTTTTTCTTTTCTTATCTTCTTGTGCGGACACCTTTATACAGGTAGAAACGATCTGTGGTGCACATAGATCTACAGTACGAGATGACATTGCTTCATTAACGAGGAAACGCGACTTATGAAATCAATAAATACATGTGCTCACGATACCTGCTTTAAAACTAGACAGGTATAGATAAGTTTTGGACAAGGAAGAGAAAATAAATTCACATGATTCAACCCTGTTTTGAATTGTTCAAAGGCTTAGGTCTTATGTTAGACAGTGTGTGTGTGTGTGTGTGTGTGTGTGTGTGTGTGTTGCCACGAAATGAAGGAAATGAAGGAACAATATTGTAAAAGAACATCTTTTATTTCCCAAAACAAGGGGACGAACACCAAGAGTCTCTAGAAAGGCCTCATAATCAATCATATCAGTCAACAATACTGAACAATATTTCAAACGCACACATGATTTTGATGTTATCAGTGACTGTCTTATATTTACAACGGAACTTAAAATAGTTTCATGTTGACCTTTAAGTTATATTTATTCATCATGGAGTACTCGGGTTTATTTCTGCTCATTTTTTGACAATCTTAAATCTTATTTTATGCAACTTTATACCAGAAAAATAATCAAAATACATAATGTCATTTTAAATTTAGTGAATATTTTATGGATAGACATTGTATCAATGAGAAATACATGGAAAAGATGACAAATGTGCATATCTTCTTGTATATTTTCTGAACACACGGTTTCTATGGCAACCAGCACGGGAACACAAAACTTATGTCAGAAATTAAATCAAACCACCTCATACTTGTAATATACATCATACGAATAAATTTGGAGAGGGGGCATAAAAGTGCCCTTATTCAATATAGTCCTTTGTAAAGAAGTTAATAGAGACAATTCAGAATTGTATAATGATATTTCTTTGGTCAAATTAAACTCAGAATGTATTATATAATTAGTGCAAAATATGAATTAAAGCTATATTAAGTCTTGTATATTACATTTAATAGATTTACTGTAGTTGGTCCTGGATGAAGTTCTTTAAAATTTCATCTGCTGATGTATGCACGTATATTTTGATAGAGAAACTTTCAGAGAATACTACAGGTTAAAATCGGCTTTAATTTGTTGCTTATGTTCACATATGAATATAACAAATTAATTTCATATGTACTCCGCTAAGTACACTTAATGCTGAACAGTGGAATAGGAAGAAGTATGTCAACAGGGTAATATGACACAAAAAACCTTCCTTAGACTAAAGTGGTTTGGGCAATTGTGTTACCTATTGTTGAGTGAAATATTGCACATATCGTGTTTACGTTTTTGCACAATGGGCACTGGATGCTCTATGTTGACTTTGAGCTTTCTTTCCACACATTAATTATTTGTTTTCCAAAAACATTATGACCTTTGACAATATTTTTTTCTTTACTATTGTTTTGTTTCCTTTTATTTAATTCTTCTCTGTTATCTTTCCTTATCTTTCCATTAGCTTTGTTCTTTTCAACACTTTTTTTCTCCACTACTCATTTTGTGTTCTTCCTTCTATCCTCCTTTCTTTTACCATCAAATTGTTACATTTTGTTTTATTTTTCTTTATCTTTTCCCATATTCCCTCCAATTTTCAGCTACCTCTTTACCATAAGTTTGTACACTTCAATTACCATGAAGGTATTATATATATTCAGAATATTTTACTTAGATGCACACAAAAATCAGCAAACCAAAATCATATCTGTCATTGGAGTTTCCTCTGCACATTGTTGGTCTACCCCTATTTTTTACACAGCAAAATTTGTCTCAGTTCTTACATGGATGACAAATTAAAGATTGTTACTATAAATTGTCAGGGATTAGGGGATCCAGTTAAGAGGAGGGATGTCCTGAACTATGTAAAACAAAAGAAATACTCAGTTTATCTTCTTCAAGATACCCACTTTATTCAGAAATGGGAAATTACAAACAATCACCTTGGGGCTATGAATGTGTTTTCAATTCCTTTTCAACAAATTCAAGAGGGGTGGCTATTCAATTAAATAATAATTTTAAATTCACCATACATAGAACCAAGAAAGACAATACTGGTAATAAAATAATTTTAGATGTATCAACACAAAATTACAGATTTACTCTGATTATTATATATGGTCCTAACCACGATAATCCAAATTTCTACTCAGAAATTAAGAATGATATAACCGCCTTCAACAGTGAAATATGTGATTATTGGAGGTGATTTTAAAATTAGTAATGGATCTAAAATTTGGTACCTATAATTATAATATTCCGAACAATCCAATGGCAATAGAGGTGGTTCTTGATATATATATAATTTGGTGGACATTTTGCGAGAGAGAAATATTGGTACAAAAAGATTCACCTGGAGAAAAATAACCCAAGTACCGTATTTACCGTATATATTGGAACAGGATAAAATAAATGATTTTTTTCCTGTCCATAACTTATGGTTAAACTTTTTTTCAACGAGATCATATGTCCCAAAACTTAAGAACCGAAACAAATTGTGCTGAATTTGCCCCCCCCCCCCCCCCAGCACTTCATGTTAAAATAAGGTAGGTAAATTAAACGTTTATTTGATAATAAACTGAAAGAAACTAACCTTGTATTGTTCTCATTTATTCCTCTTTTTTGTTCTTCATAAGCAATTTATGTATAAAAGACACAAACATATCCACTAACACGTGGTCCAGTAATGTAGAGTACTGGTCGTGTGTATCGCTTATGTCAGGTAACAACATTGACACATTATTTTATTGACGTGAATATAGATACACGAATCATGTTTGGTTGTCCTGAGAAGTTTAAATACCGGTATATTATCAAAGTTAAAATTGGATCCAGCAAAATCACAAACAATAGAAAGAGAGAGACAGAGAAATAACAATCGATTGCTTGAAGGCACCAGCAATTCACACACGATCCGGTGTATGGTGCAAAATAACCAAGAGTGTATTATATCCAGGTTAACAATATAACAACATTTCGCAAATAAAAATCATTATTAAGAAATACATTCACCGTGAGAGCAAATGACAATATTTTCGCTAGCATGGGATACAGAATGTATTCTTAAAGACAATTAATGCCGGGTATATTATTTACCCTGCAGACATCAATGCCTGTTTGTATCAGTTACAATTACAGATGGCAAACAACAGAAGACTGGGTGGTGAATAAACACAGCTGGTAGTGAGCAATAAACTCAGCTGGTAGTGAGCAATAAACTCATTGTTTCAACTTACAACTTACCAGTAGGATATCAAATACAAAGTTTATTTTATTACAAAGCAAGCAGACCCTGGAAGCCAACTTTGAATTCTTTTAAGTATGCAGATTTTTTATATACAAAGTTGGCAGACCAAGGGAAGCCGGCTTTGGTTTCTTTTAGCAGTATTCACAGGAATTTTGAAAATAAATTGAAACAGTGGAACAGTCGGGGTCTGTAAGTAACACTTTGAGCATACATTGTGAAATGTACAGGATTTGCCAGAACTGAACAGGTGTCAATTGTGTGGCATGATCACAGGAAGTTCAAATAAATTCTGTCAGCTGAATATAGGACTCTACTTGGCACTGAACAAGTATCAACTCGGCGTCTCGATCAAAGGGTTGGGAAAACAAAGTGAGGCTGCCTTTACAAACAAACTAAGGGATTTGCACTGGCAGATAACTGAGGAAATATTACTTGGGAATTAGATCTGGCTTATGAAAAAGGCAAATATAAATAAACTCAAAACTTTTATTGCATCAAACTGTTTATACAGCAAAGCAAAATATAATACAAGTACGGGTTGCTCCGACTTCCACGTATTTTGTATGTAGTGCAAACATCTAGTCTCCTATATTGCCCATAGATTTATCAAATTTTGTTCTTCAGAAGTTTGCAGACAAGAAGACAAGTGTAAACAAACAACACTGACAGCGGTTTTTATTTTGTTTATTTAATAAAATATAAGTTTGAGTACATTTTTTTTACCAGCTAAGCATCAATATTATGATTTAAAAGGTGTCCCAAAACTTACAACTCGAAAAAAACGATCTGTCCCAGAACTTACAGTGCACAAAAAAATTACTTTAAAAATTACTTTATGGTGTCCCAACATATATGGTGTCCCAACATATACGGTGTCCCAACATATACGGTAAATACGGGTAGGCCAAGCTAGACCTTTTTCTTTTATCAGAAAATAATTTTACAATGGTGGAAGAAACTGTAATAGAACCCAGCTACAGATCTGACCATTCTGTTGTAAAAGTGACTTTGGTTCTTAGAAAAAGTGATAAACACACAACTTTTTAGAAATTCAATAACTCATTATTAAAAGATTCAGAATACATTTCTCATGTTAAAGATACAATTCATCATTGCAAAAGTCAACATATTTGCTCTAATCAAACATCTAATTTTGAGCAAATTCCAGCTTCTGTGGTAGTTTTTACTATAAATGTTTGAAATGATACTTTTAGAAATTAGGGTAAAAACCGTCTCTTATTCATCCTTTAAAAAAGGACAAAAAGATCAACTGGAGACACAGATTATTAGTGAAAATTATTATTTGGAACAAACTAATGAGACTAATATATTTCAGATTTTAGAGAACAAAAAAAATCAGTTGGTGGAAATTTGTAGGAAAAAAATGGAAGGTGTGAGAATAAGATCAAGGGCAAATGGAATGAAGAAGGAAAACAGGTATCAAAATATTTCTGTAATTTGGAAAATAGAAACTACATAAGTAAAATGATGCCTAATCTATTAAAATCTGATGGAACATATACTGGTAATAAGTTAGAAATTTTGAAAGCATCAAAACTGTATTATCATACGCTATATTCTTATCATCGGGTAGATCCAGTTGATTTTGAGTCTCTCCTTAACTATAGGGATATTCCTAAACTAGACAGTGCATGCAAACAATCTTTGAATGTCCCTATAACTTTAACTGAAGTAACTGCAAGCCTAAAATGCATGCCAAATAATAAAAGCCCAGGATCAGGTGGGTTTTCCATTGAGTTTTTAAGTTCTTTTGGATAGATATTGGTACATATTATATAAGGGCAATTTTCCATATAATTCTGGGGAGCTATCATCAACTCGAAAGGAAGATGTGATAACATGTCTTCCAAAAGGGGATAAACCAAAACAGTATTTGAAGACTTGGAGACCCATCTCCTTACTCAATGTAGCTTACAAAATTGCACCAGTATGTATTGCAAATAGACTAAAGCAGGTTCTTCCAGCAATTATTAATAATGATCAAACTGGTTTCCTCAAGGGAAGATATATAGGGGAAAATGTTCTTACCTATATGATCTCATGCTTTCTACAAAAAAATATAACATACCTGGACTTCTTCTCTTATTTGACTTTGAAAAAGTTTTTGATTCTGTTGCATAGCCTTTCATTGGTAAAGTATTAGACTTTTAAAATTGTTAGAGGAGACTTCAAAAATTGGATAAAGTTGTTTTACAAAAATATTAAATCATGCATTATTGTAAATGGACAATGTTCATCATGGTTGACTTAAGGAGGGACTGCAGACAAGTTGATCCCCTCTCCTCATATATTTTCCTTTTGTGTGCAGAGATATTAGCCAACATAATCAGGAAAAATCAAAATATTAAAGGAATACAAATAAATGATACAAAATATCTTATTTCACAGGATGCAGATGACACTGCACTCACTCTTGATGGCTCTGAAAAGTCCCAGAAATCAGCACTGGATCTTATTTATCAGTACCCAACATTTGTAGGCCTTAGTATAAATATTGATAAAACAAAGCAGTCTGGATTGGAAGTAGAACAGGTAATAATATTAAATATTGCTCAGAATACCATTTAGACTGGGATTCATCTGAATTTATTTACCTTGGCATAAGATTTTCCACAGAGCTAAACAATATGGTTAAATTAAACGATGATAACAAAATCGGGGAAATTCAAAATTTAGTTCTGCATCAGTCAAAAGGATCATTAACCCCTTTTCTAAAATTATAGTTATTAAAAAGTTTGGCAGTATCAAAACTTGCTCATCTACCAAATCCCCCTCATAGTGTACTCCAGGAACTGGATTCTCTTTTTTATAAGTTTGTTTGGAGAGGGGCAAGAGACAAAATTAAAAGAAAAGTAATTATTAAAGACTATCATAAGGGTGGCCTTAAGAATGGTTGATATCAATATGTTTGTGGATTCTATTGAGCTCAAATGGAAAAACATTTTACTTGCTCTTCTCCCAAACATAGAAACTTGTTTCCTTTTTTGGAATAGATTATCTTAAAAAAGTTAATAAATGGCTGAATGAGTTTTGGATTGATACATTTTCAGTTTACATAAAATTGTATAATAAGTTTACAGTTGAAAACAAAGAAGACCTCCTACAAACACAAATATGGACGAATCCAAATATCATTATTGGAAATTCCAAAACACTCGTTTCCAATAATCATGAGCCAGCCTCAATTGCAAAATGGAATACAGAATTCAACAATTTAAATGAGAATGAATGGAATAAGCTTTTTTCCTTGCCTTACAAGGTAACCAGAAGTCTTATACTTAAATGGTTTCAAACTAAGATTTTACACAGAATTTTGGCAACAAATAATTTTCTGTAAAAAAACAGAAATAGGTTCATAGAGTGGATAAAGAGTGTGTGCAATCATCTCTATTACTTTTATGTGTCATAGAGATAATTTCTGCTTGGCATAATAGATGAAAAAAAATCTGATGTGATTAACTTATTGATATTACTGTTGAAATTATATATTTATTACTGTATATTTAATAATGAATTACTTAACATGTCTCATTTTAGGAAAGAACTGAAATTATAAGTTTCTGTCAGAAAAGTATTCAGCATACACAAACTGCACATGGGGAAATTTTGATACAAAATGGAAACTTTACAAAAAGTTGTTTTTAAACTGAATATTAATTTATCGCTATTTACCATTCTATTCATAGCAAGGTATGTGTCGATTCGTGTGGATGCAGTAATAGGTTTAATATACGTGTCTATAAACAGTGATGCATCCCCAGGTTGGTCCATCAGTTAGACTGTTTCCTAGCCACCCAGATTGTCCCAGCAATGCCTTGTGCAGGGAGGTTACACTGTATTAATGAATATGTTTATATGTCTATAAATACCTCTGTACAAAAGCTGACTGCTGCCATATGTCGGTGTGTTGAGAAAGACAACTATTCACAAGTCTTTTTTATTTAAGGAGTCACACTTAGAGATTCATAACATTGACTGTAATTACTTAATCAGATAATGAGTAGCTGACACTTGTGGATTAGTGTGGCCTCTCACTAATAATGAGCATCCAACACTTGACTATGGATTATATGAATACAATTTGGGCACCTAGCATGTAGTTTACATGTAGCTACCCTGATACCAAATTTCATGATCAAATATTTGTTGCTGAAAAGTTTCTAAGTTTCATTATATATTTTTCAGTAGCCCGACCAGATTTTCACTTTGGGAAAAGTGGTTGCCTGGTAATAAAGTTTAGTTCTCTTGCACTTCCAGGCAGCTGCATCTGCCTATTTTTTAACATGTTTTGTTGCATGCAGTTATCCCAAATATTGACAGTGCTCTGTCAAGGAATCCATGACTAATATACTTGAAGGACTAAATATTGACAGTGCTCTGTCAAGGAATCCATGACTAATATACTTGAAGGACTATGCCCAGTTCATGCAGAAATAAAAAAAATTACTTATAGGACTTCATTCAGATTTGTGCTCACAATAACAAACGATATAAACAACTGATAATCATTTTGGTTTCATGATCTCTTTTGGAGGAAATTCAGCTTTGAATTCCAAATTATTGGTATACTTGATAAGTTGAAGATGGAAACTTTTACAAGAATCAATTTAGCAATGGTATATAATGCAGTGAATCCATTTTTGTTTAGCCCTTGTTAGTTGAAACACAAGACATAGCAGTTACTTTCCAACAGAGGGGGTAGAGAAAATGGCAGTGGGGCAACAGTTACATTAAAGTTTTGGTTTTTCTTTTGAGCTTTCTCACATACCCATGCAGTCCATGTACTTCATGTTTCAAAATGTTATGGTTTAGCATAACTTTGACACAAATAATGCTGTGACTCATTCTGACTGATAAAGGTTGTAATGGTAATGTATTTGTACTTGTTCATGATGACATTATTTTTTAAACAATCAGATTTGAATGGTCCAGCTGTAAGTGTATGTGTTATAAGCTGGTGTTGCTGTGTATGGTTCTTGAAATAGGTCAGACTGCTTACTTTTGTTCAAGTTTTTCAATCTTTAATTTATATGTATATTAATACATGTAGTTCAGTTGTTAAGATTTATTTTTGATTTATTGTCACCATATTTTCAAACTGATCTTTAATTATATCCTGTTACGGTCAATCCTTCTAAACTCTGTGGATTTCTCATTTTTCAGAATTGGGGGGAGAGAAAACTACTTCCACTGTGATACATGTGACCTGTGTCTGGGCATTAATCTGAAAGATAAACACAAGGTATGTATGTTAAACCTGTAAACATAATACATTCCTGTAAATGTAATAAAATTTTCAACTGTGAATGTTATAAACTCTCATGAATGTAATAACATCAACCATGAACCACATGTACCTTAAAATGTATATTCTGCATGTGTTGTGCAACATTGTGTTCAGTGTAAGTTTTACTCATTTATGTTGAGCTAAAAAGCTGGAGCAGCTTTTTAGCTCACTTCTATAAAGTAGATGTAGACTTTTCTACTACCTCCAGCATCAGTGTCTATGCATACAAAAGCATATACATATGTACATCATCATTGAATGTCAACCATTCTTTCTTTCTAAGTCCTAGGCAACAGTTTTGAGTGGGCTTCATAGCACCTACCCCCATGGAAGGAGGCTGAGGGGTCAGAATTGGTACAAACGTGTACGTTAGTTGCTTGGTTTGGGTTTTGTGGGGTTTAACACCATTTTTAGCACATGATAGGGCATACATGGCAGCCAGAATATTTGGTGGAGAAAGACCCTGGGACAAACCACTGATTCACAGGAAGCTACTGGTAAGCTTTCTCACATACCCACATTGGTTCGAGGAGAGACTCGAACTCGTGTGGACAGAAGTGAGATGTGTGAGCGATCTGTAAAGGTGAGCACCTTAGACCACTCAACCACCTGGGGCTCCTAGATTAGTTGTACATTCTTGGTTAAGTTCTTGCATTTAGTTTAGGGTTTTTTTGCACGCTATATAAATACTGTCATACCTGGAATCGTGAAACTTGGTGAGAGGATGCATCTTGACGAGTATTACACCATCATAACAAATGTAGGTGACTGTGACCCATATTTCACACTTCCCTGACTTATTACATTTTTTAGTTTCCATTATTTCTCAACATCTGTTCATAATGGAATCATCAAACTATACGATTGCATGCATCTCTATTAGTATCACTCCCTTGCCACAAAGAAAGGTCACTGTGACCTACATTTCACATTTTACTGGCTTAGGTTAAGTTTTTGCGTTTAGCTCATGTCTGACTATTTTATTTTGTACCCTGTATATATTGTTACGACTAGGGGTAATGTAACAAAAGAAAAGACTCGAACAAGCTTTCAAGATTTAAAACAAATATTTAATTTCCTAAAATATTAAAATATTTCAGCAAACAATCAAAGTGAACGAATTAAAATAACTTACAGTATAGAAAATCCTTACAAGTCCTAAATTGTTCTAAAGTTCACTGATCCGGAAGTTAGTCCAAATATTCCGAATGAAGTAGGTTCTGAATGAAACCTTTACTGTACTGATGTGTTAATAAGAATCAGTTATATCCAAGTTTTATAAATTCCAAATAGTCCTCATGAATATGGAATATCACAAGTTCTAGAAATGTTCCCGATAATTCCACGGAGCTGTATAATTAATAAAGTTGAAGAAACAGTACTGAATCCTAAATGTACTGTATTAATATATATCACTGAAGTAGAATATCCACACACAAAATGAACCAAATTCGTTTATGACCTCTCAGGCTATCAAACTATGCTAGGAATGCTAGAATGCTGCTATAAATCCTATTATATAGTCTCTTACCACACAGAATCAAAATAAAACCCATGTTACATCTTTGATAAACAACTGGGTATTTCAAAATAATTTACTTCTAAATTACAACCCTCTCCGAACCAATCAGAAACTAGGTTATGCGTGACATCGCCAAAGTACTGGTGCCCTGATGTTATTAAGAGTCAATAAAGTATTGAATCATAGAATCTAGGTCCGAAATTCATACCCTCATGCACTGGATCACGTGACATGACTAATGTTTAAATGAAATATTGATCCAATTTACCATATGTGTACTCATGGCAAGACAACAGCTGTTAGACTAAGAACAGAGATCACAAACTAATAAACTATACCATTATTAAAAGAAAAATTATATATAATTCCATAACAATATACTGTTATATCTAGATTCATGAAAGTTGGTGAGGGTATGCATCTTGATGAGTACTACACCCTCATCCAAAATTTAGGTCACTGTGACTTATATTTCATGCTTCTCTGACTTCGGTTAAACGTTTAAGTTAATTGCTCAAGCAATGTTAATGACAGAACCATCAAACTAGATGATTGTATGCTTCTCTATTAGTAACATACACATACCACAAAGAATGTCACTGTAACCTACATTTTACTGGCTTAGGTTAAGTTTTTGGGGTTTAACTCAAAACCAGATAGATATTTTTAGCACCCTGTATACATACTGTTATACTAAGATTCATGAAATTTGGTGAGGAGAAGTATCTTCGTGAGTACTACACTCTCATCACAGAAGTATATTTCATTCTTCACTGTCCTGGTTTCAGTCATAAGCACTGTTTATGCCAGAATCATCAAGTTAGGTGATTGTATGCATCCCTATTAGAACCACATCTTTACAAGAAAAGGATATTGTGACCTACATTTAACATTTTGCTGGCTTATGTTTTTGCATTTAGCACAAGACCACATTGGTGTTTTATCTACTGTATGATATTGCTATACCTGGAATCATGAAACATGGCAAGAGGCTGCATCTTGATAAGTACTACACCCTCATCTTAAAGTAGGTCACTGTGACCCATATTTCACACTTCACTGACTGTGTCAGTTTGACATTTTTACTGTTATTGCTGTACTGCTTAAACTAGGTAATTTTATACGACTCTCTTTGTACCACACTGTACCAAAAAAGGTGACAGTGACCCATATTTCACATTTTACTGGCTTGGGTTAAGTTGTTGCATTTAGGTCAAAACCACATGAGTTTTTGGCATGCTATATGCATACTATCCTAGCCAGAATCATGAAACTTGGTGAGTGGATGCATCTTGATAAGTTTTTGTCCTTTTTGCCACAAGAAGTTTCTGTGACCTATATTTCATTCTCAGTGACTTTCTTCAAATTTTGTGTTAAAAGTTTATTTTGTGGGTACTGTTGATGTTCCAGTCATGAAACAATAATTGGTTGCATCTCTGTTACTGCAATGCCCTTAAAACCAAAAAAGGTCACTGTGACTTATATTTTTTTGTTTTACGAACATGAGTTAAGTATTTGTGTTTATGAACACATTGATTCATCCATGCTAGACTTATATACATCCTACCCTACTCAGAAGGCCCTTTGTGACCAAGGCAGTTGAAAGTAGGAATAAATATATTTATTCAGTGGTAAATTTTCCATATTAATGACTGTACAGGTGCCAGTCTTACTTTCATTATGGCTGCCAATATAGTAATATTGAAAAACTTGTTATTGCAACTCCTCCTGAATGGATGCTCATATTGACTTAAGGTTTTCACCAAAAGACTCCTAATGATCTCAAGTTGGTACTAAATGAAAATGACGCCATTTACTTCCAATATGGAAATTTGAAAATCTTGTTATCGCTCAAGAATATCAGAGATGGTTTCAGCACTCAGCAGTTAAAATGAAAATACAGTCCTATTTTGGATTCTTGTAAATTCTTTTCAGCCAGTAGAGCCTCAGTCCCTCTTGTTTTGTTTTTTTGGGGGGAGGGGGTTTAGTGCACATTGCACATTAAAATTGGGTTACTGTGACCTAATCATCATTCAGTACTACTTTTAAGTCTTGTCCAGATTATAATTAGGTAACATTACTTTAATAGCCACGAAACCTTCAGTGTCCACCTGTTTACATTTATATCAGAACACAGATACCTCAAATGCCAAGTCCCTAATGAAGTATAATAAATTTAAGAAAAATAAGGCAGATTTTGCAGTTGTTTTATCTCCACTTTTGTGGATATATTGTGATCAGTCTCAACTGTACATAAATCCATTTCTGTGTCTTTCTATTAATCTGCCAGTCAGTCCTTCATGTAATCTACACCAAGTGAAGGAGGGAGATCAAAATTAAACATTTTCATATTCTGGATGCACTTTTGGTGAGGGTTGGGGAATGGGGTTCAAGTGTTGAACAATTTATGACATTGGTATTCTTCTTCAGTGTGTACAGGAGAGCTCTAAGAGGAACTGTGCTGTGTGTTTAGAATATCTACACACATCTCGAGAGGAGGCTCATGTACCCAAATGTGGACATCTTATTCACAGGTAGTTTGATGCGTGTCTTTTTCTATTGAAGCATGAGATGTCTTTATCATGTATGATATGTGTCACTCAATGTTCATGAGATGTCTTTATCATGTATGATACATGTCACAATGTTCATGAGATGTCGTTATCATGTATGATACATGTCACTCAGTGTTCATGAGATGTCTTTATCATGTATGATACATTTCACTCAATGTTCATGAGATGTCTTTATCATGTATGATACATGTCACTTAATCTTCAGGTTATTTATTTCCATATCATGTATGATACCTGTCACTCGATGTTCAGGTTGTTTATTTCCATATCATGTATGATACATGTCACTCAATGTTCAGGTTATTTATTTCCATATCATGTATGATACCTGTCACTCAGTGTTCAGGTTATTTATTTCTGTATCATGTATGATACATGTCACTCACTGTTCAGGTTTTTTTTTTCCATATCATGTATGATACATGTCACTCGATAGTCAGGTTAATTATTTTGAGATGTTTTTATCATGTTTGACACATGTCACTCAATGTTCAGGTTATTTATTTCCATATTTATTTTGAATTGACTTTCCAGATGATCTAGAATTTGGGGTTTAAATGTAGATTTTGTATATTACACAAACCATGGGATGTATGATAATACAGTAATACAGTGCCCCAGCTAAAAAATTTAAAAGGGGGCACCTATCCACACTGGGGCATTTATAACATAAATTGAGTGCCTTCATTGAGACATCAGAAGTATTTGATCTGATTTCTTGCTTTGTTAAACAATTTTATACAGTAAAATTCACATCTAGGTTGAAATAAACATGAATAATGTAGGGAATTAATGCAGATTGGCACTAGTTTAATGTAGCTGTAAGGTTCAGTAATCTGCATTGAGAACATAAATCCAATGTATTGTCAAATCCATATCAAAATACACATGATATAGCATAAGAATGTAATTATCTATTGATTGAAATAAATAACAAGATGAAATTTTATAAGTATGCATTTATACCAGTTGCCATTTTGAAAATCTCGTTATTGCTACTTGTCCTCAATGGATGGACATATCAGCATGGGATTTTCACTAAAAGTCTTCTTATTATGTCTAGTTGGTCCTAAATGAAAATAGTGCTATTCTGATATCCCATATGGTCGCCATGGCAGCCATCTTGGAAATCTTGTTATTGCTACTCCTCCATAACAGAAAGTCATATCGACATGGGGTTGTCATCAGAAAACTTCTTATGATGTCTAGTTTGTCCTAAGTGAAAATAGTGCCAATCTGACATCCAATATAGCTGCCGTTATCACTACTCATCCCAGATGGAAATCCATGTCAACATTAGGTATTCACCAGAAGACTTCTGATGATGTCTAATTAATACTAAATAAAAATGGTGCTGATCTGACAGACCAGTATGGCCACTATGGCAGCCATCTTGAGAATCTTGTTATTGGTACTCCTCCTAAATGGAAAATCATATTGACATTTTTTTTTTCTTCAGAAGATTAATTATGATATCTAGTTGGTTGATATCTAGTTGGTCCTGAATGAAAATGGTGCCAATCTGACTTAAAATATGACTGCCACAATCAACATGTTGAAAATCTTGTTGCTAATTCTCCTGAATGGATGATCATATCATCATGGGGTTTTCACCAAAAGTCTTCAAATGATGTCTACTTTGTCCTAAAGGGAAATGTTGCTGATCTTACATCAATATGGCTACCACAGTAGCTAATTTGAAATCTTATCACTCAAGAGTATCAGAGATGGTTTCAGCACTCGGCAGTTAAACCAAAGAAATATTCTTTTTTTGAATTCCTCAGAATTCTTTTTGTAAAGTAGAGCATTTGTCACTTTGAAGGACTCTTTTCAAATTATATTACATCCAGATTTGTACAATATAGAGATAAAGTGTAGTAAAGATATGAAAAAGTAAAAGTATGTAAGTATGTGATATAAGATTTAGCCAGTTATAAGTTTTAGAAATAGAGATATATATATATATATATATATATATATATATATATATACGCTCACACACACACATAAACAACAGCTTAATGATTTAATGAAATACATTTTAATTATTTACATTTAGGGCTGACTTAAAAGGACAAATGTTAGGAGCAGAGGGGTTTAGAGGAAATGAGAGGGGCATGCTTCTGCTTCTCTCTAACTCAAGCACATTAATAACAAATCCCTGTTTGTTTCTACATGTATTTCATATATTAAACAGCCCTTTATGTTTACATATTAATCTCTCTACAACTTTTTATATGTCATTATTGGAGCATGACTAGGTGTTGTTATCATGTCAGTTGTTCAGTGTGTATCAATTTTAGTAGTTGAGAAAATGGAACAGATTCTGCTGCAGAATGCTCTGTCTTCACAAGAAGCATTTACTTTTAGGACAGTCTTCTTTCTTAACACTTTATTTGTGTCTGTTGATTACCATTAGCTGAGACTACAGGAAATAACTGTTGAGGTTTAAATTGTTTACACTCATACAGAAACAAGATTGGAATAAATGCAAAATTCCTGTTGTATTTTACACAAAATTTATGGCAGGTTTTTGTGCTGACAAGTCTTTGTTTACAGCCATTTCAAAACCCTGCTGCTTCCATAAAAGTTTTGTTCCATTTTTTTCTCTTCCAGTCATAGACCATCTTCCATTGTAAGGAAGTCACCAGCTCACCGATCCCATGAGGGATTAGTGGCACTTTCCAGTTCAGGAAGATCGCCTACACACCGATCCTGGGAGGAATCAGTGGGAATTCCTCACTTAAGGAAGTCGCAAGCAAGTCTCACCTTACCAATGCAATGAAAGTGCGGTCATCTTCAACCCTCTTGTCAAAGGCTTCTAGATCATCAGACAAGTCAAGTTCCCTGGATAGGCACTCTTCGGGATTATATTCATTGCCAGACTTAGTCATTGACAAGTTACCAGTCACTGTGCACCAGGTTATGGCACCAGTCACTGGGCTTAAGGCACCAGGCACAAAAGGTATCACTAACCAGGCAGGGTGATAAAGACCACACACTGGGCACTAATAACTGTGCACTGTACCTTATCTACCATTCACCAGACATCAGACTTTTTAATCCCTGCCCAACCAGTCCCAAAATCAGATGGTTTGCCAGTCAGATAGAAATGTCAGGAACAAAGTCCCCATTCAATCCCATCAGGGCTTGGGGACTAACACCAACGGGTGGTAAGTCTCAAATGTCTCCTTTTCACCCAATGGCAACATGGAGGAGTTTGGTCGGTGAACTCGGCAAGTGGTAGGCCCTCCTGGTCCCCTCCTCCAGCTTCATCAAAGGAAAATGAGGGGTGGGGCTACCATTTCTCTCCTCCTGCATTGAGTGGGGATTTCCAATCCTCTTTGCCAAGGAGAGGGAATGAGAAAGGATGATTAACACTCTATTTTAGTGGACTTGAATAAGTTTAAGGAGGCCCCAATTGCATCAGTTCATTCTCTTTTTCTGCCCCACACCACTGGTCAAGTGACAGAAGATGAAGTGTGGATATTTGATGAGACAGTACAAGGCAGTAAATGAAGTAAGTCTTTTTCCTTTGGATTGGTGTATGAAACCATCCAGGTCTTCAGACATTAGGATCCCCTCTAGTTTGGAGGTACTGTCAAGGAATCAAAAAATTTCTGCCGCTTCCCCACTCATCTTTGGTAAGGGGCATAACACAGACATTGATAAAAGGTCAGGAAGCAGCCAGACAATAGAGGGGCTGGTCAATACCCTCTTCCATCCTGCAGCAGGGAGATAAAAGTGTGCATTCACCTGTCTGGCCACTTAAGCCTCCTGCCGAGGATTCAGGTGCGTCTCAAGTAGAGATATTGACATGGACCTGGACTTCCATAGCCCATCAAGTCACTTTAAGCTATGGAGTTTAAGGCTTGAACCATGGTTACCATAGCTTCACACACTGATGAGAAATCCTGAGTCATTTGAGGGAGGAATCTCTTTGCTGAGACCTCTGGAGGCTGTTGTCAAGACAGTGGCACTCATTCTCAGTGACTATGGCACTTTTGGTGGAGCTTCTCCACTTCCATAGGGATGCTGCCTTAGAGACTTAAAAGGTTTTGTTGGAACAATGCAAGGAATTGTTGAAGGTGGCTCCACAGGATGTAGAGCCCTTATTTGACTTCTTAATCCCAATGGTAGCCTTCTTAGATGAGTATGTGTATCAGGGATCCACATTTTGTTTCATCAGACCAAATTGGAATCCCTAAGGCAAGAGGTATGCACCCTTCTAATGAAGGGGGCAGTATTGAGGGTAATATACTCTCAAAGTTTGAGATTCTGTTCCTGCTTTTGACGAAAGGGGGAAAATATCACCTCATTATTGATCTTTCCTCATTAATCAAGTTTATTTGGAAAGTATGCATCAAGATAGAGATGTCAGCCTCAGTTAGGAACACCATGTGGGCCAATGACCAGTCAGTCTCCATAGACCTTCATGATGCATACCTACATCTATCTCACAGGAAATTCCTGTGGTTCTGTCTGGGCAAGGAGTTCTTACAATTCTGGAATTTTCCCTTCAGCCTAGCTTCCTTGCCCAAAGCCTTTACCAGGGTGATGGGAGTAATTGCAGTTCACTTAAGATGGTTAGGGGTTCCCATCATCCATTATTTTGATGACTAGTTGGTACACAGTGTTCTCAGATGTGCTTTACTGAAAGATCTGTCACTCTTTTGGAAGACATTGAATGGCCTTGAGTTAATCCGCAACCAGGAGAAGTCCTTCTCAACATTTCATGTACATGGGATGAATTTTTTTACAAATCAAGGGACAGTTCATGTTTGCTCCCAACAGACTAACAAAAATACTGTCCCTGATAACTTGAGCATTCAAGAAGATTATATTGTCTGCTCACTCCTACCTCTCTATCCTGGGGACCCTGAACACTGCAGCAGATCTGGCTCCTCTAGGAAGGCTTCATTTTAGGCCTCTCCAGTTTCTGCTGCTAGAAAACTGGAGACCTCAAAAGGACCCCTTTTCAGCTTGGAATCCGTTAGGATCCAGATTTCATCACCACCTGAGTTGGTGTCTAAATCAGGACAGATTTCTGACCAGAGTTCCGATACACGTCTCAGAACCTCTCATATTTTCCTGTATACTGACACCTCAGATTTGGGTTGGGCTGCTCATCTAGAGCCAGACGGTAGTCCTTCAGGGCTTGTGATCTTAGCAATAGTCTTTCATATCAGCAACCTAGAAATGTGGGTCATTTTCCAAGCATTATATGTTTGCATCAACCATATATAGGGCAGTCTTCTTCCAATACCCTTAAGTTCTCTATGGTCTCCACCATAGGGTCTGATCCTCAACTTCCAGAACTGATCATGTATTTTGAGTTTCAAAGAGATGTCTCTTGTTCTTTAATGCCTGGGTGGAACCTTTCGTGTGTTTTGGGGTCATTATCTAAACAATATTATGAACCCTCGAGTGAGGTTTCCTTTGAGAACCTTGCCTTAAAGACAGTTTTCCATCTTTCCCTAGCATCAGTGAGAAAGAGTGAAAATTCATGCTTTATCTGTGGAAAAGAGTTGCCTTCAACTCAGTGGCAACTATGATTCAGTTGTTCTTTGTTGCCAAGAATCAGTTACCTTCAGTTGCCCCAGAACCAATGGATTATTGTGACTATCAAAAGAGCTTATCAGTCTATCACTGACAGAAATCTTTTCTTTCATGATAATCAGAGCCCATGAGGTTCGGGGTGATTGCTGCATCTTGGGCCATTCTGACATTGTAGTACTGCTATTAAAATGTGGTGGTTGGGGGTGGTTAAACTAATGTTAATTATGTAATACTTAAATATTATTATTACCAGATTCCCACGTCCCTGTTCACTCTGATGTCCTTTCAATCTCAGTCCAAGTCAAAGAAGGGCAATATTCCGAATGACATAAATGAGTAAGATATTAGACTGGGACTATGTTTATTTTTGTTCTAGACCTCCCGTTACTAATTGGAGGAGGGAATCCACCTTGGACTGGTGACTAGCAGCAAGAAAAGTGATACAAAAATAATAACAGGTTAAGTATTACATAATTAACAGTGTCACCCACCCAAAACTACATTTCTCCTAACCTCCAAAATTCCTGCCTTAAGGGCCATAATGAAAATCCTTATATGACTACTTGTCCTGAATGTATTTTCTTATTTACAAGGTGTTTTCACTAAAACACAGTTATATCAATATATACCTGGTTCTGAATGAAAATGGTGTCCATCTGACCTCCAACATGGCTCCATAGTGGCCATTTTGAAAATCTTGTTGTTACTACTCTGGCATGAATGTTGGCAGTGACATGAGGTTTTCACTAAAACACTTCTTGTATTATTTAATTGGTTCTGAATGAAAATGGTGCAGATCTGACCACCAACATATCTGCACATTTGTGAAAGAGTTTTGAAAACCAAACCAAGTTGACCTTGGAGTCAAGTCAAAGGTCATTACTTGCATTTCTATACATCATTGAGCTTATGACCACAGTGACTTGTACATATACAAGTGAATTTTGGCCAGACTTTATATTTAGTTGCATTCTAATGAACAAGTTGATAACCAGTAAGATTAAAGGTTTTTACTCAGATTTTTGGCTGTGCTGTTTTATGAGCTTGATAAAACAAACAAGTATAAATAGACTGTTATCAGATCCAGTTTGTGGATATATCTGACAAATATTTGAATGATGCCACATGAATAAGTGTTATGTTTTTCAGTTCAAAATATTAATTATAGATTTAACCAAAGTTTGCACATAAACATATCATGACATTGTCTGAGACAAGTTGAATGGTCTTCTATCCATGATATCAGGTTGAAGATCAGTGGCCATGGCAAATAGTTCTGTCCTACATTTAGATTCTTATCTTTGATGTAACTTAACTTTTAATGAGCACTATATAGCAATGATTATGTTGATATATTGTAAAATATACATACATACTATCCATCAGTCCCGCTGTTTCAGTGCCTCCACTGCTCAATTTGATCCTGTCTGTCTATCCATCTGTCCTGAGAAGTTTGCTAGCAAGATTGCACAAAAACCACTCAACAGGGTCAAAATGAAATTTGGCTAGCATATTTTGTATGCATATATAGGACCGCATTCAATTTGTATGCCATTACAGCAGTTTTTAATTATTTGTTTAAATTTTGTTATGCACATTTTGGAACTTTTTGGACAAAAGCCTTTTTACCACAAAACCAAAAACTGTTTCAGGTAGATAAATAAAATTTTATATGCATATTTGTTTTCATATGTAGATGACCGGATTAGATATTAATCCATTACAGTAGTTTTTCAATTTTTGACATGTTTTTGAACATTTTGGATTTAGACATTTTTGGGGAGACAAAAACATTGCTTGCATGTTTAAGTAGAAACAAGTTTAGGTAGATGAATAACATTTATAAGCATATTTATATTCATATGTAGATAACCTAATTATATTTTCAGGTCAATACAGCATTTACATTTTTTACACAATTTTTAAGTTTGTGACTTTTTGACTCAAACCTTGTCAGCACAATTCAGCAAAGACACTTGAGATAGATAAATTAAATTCCAAAGGCATATTTATATTATATATGTAAATCACCTGATTTGATTTTTAGGCCATTTTAGGAATTTAACCATTTTATATACATTTTTTTAACTTTCTGAACTTTGTAATACCAGTCCATTTTTTGGTACAAACCCTGTTATCACAATCAAGCTAAACCTCTTCAGAGAGACAAAGCAACAACCAACTGAGGTAGACAAATTAAATTTAGTCTGCATGTTTTATGCATATATAGATGACCTAATTAGATTTTCATGCCATTATGGCAGTATTTCAATTTTTTTCTAAATTTTTTTAAATTTTGGACTTGGACTTGGGTTCTTTGCATGTCTGCAGTGGGAGCATACATTTGTTACAAACACAAGTCTTTTTTTTTTTTTCATTCAAAGTACAGTTAAGAATTTTAAATAGATTATAAAAGTGAATATATTTTTATCAAGCAAAATGTGAGGGTTTACTGTGCTTTCAAACTGATAACCTTGATTTTGTTTTCATTGTAATTTGCCTCTGGGTCAATTGGGCCCAATTTGTATAATATTAATGCATGTATTTTTATTCTCTCATTTCAGTACTTGCTTCAAGCAATGCTTGAAAACAGGGTAGGTTTAGTGTACTAAACTTTTTCATCATTTTAAGTAATTTCAAATATTGCATGGTGTTGAGGAGCCACATTGCAATTTATGGACTGGTTAGTCAATCCACTAAAAGTATTTGGACTGAAGCAAAGCTGAGGTCAAGATACCTTATTGGGTGGTTGTGTGAATTGACTGACTGGCCCAGTAAGTGCCATAATGCTCATGAGCATAATGCAGTATCTTTTATATTATAAAGAATCAGTGCTTACCCTTTTGTGCTATCTGTAATCGCTCAAAAAGAAGCAACTCTGCAATGACTCACTGTCTGCATATGGCACATTCCTTTTATGCAGTAATGAACTGGGCACAGTGCATGACTTGATACAGACAGGGCTGTCAGTATAACAACTTATAAACTGGTTACAAGGGATAAAGAAGGTACTAATATGTATGAAGTATAGTATTGTAAATACCACATATACTCGCTTATAAGTTGAACCCAACTACAAACAGCATAGACCCTGATCTGCTAGCACATAATGTCAGTGTTGTTTTTTTAACTGATTACTCCTTACACACTGCAGAGACCCAGATCTGCTGACACATTATGCAACTGCAGATCTGGGTATGTGCAATTTACAATTTGACTTGACTTATAAGTGAGTATATATGGTAATAAACATGTAACATGCACAAAAAGGCAGCTTTACCTTGCATCCATTTTTCTATAGTATCAGAAAATGTCATACACATATATCCCTTATCTTTGGCAAATGTCAGTCAGAATCATTATTTAGATTATGATCATTCCAAATGTTCATGTTATGGCTGCCATGATGGCTGTCTTAAAAATCTTGATTTCACTACTTCCCCTGAGTGGATGGTCATATTGACATGGAATTTTCACCAAAAGACTTCTAGTGATGTCTACTTGGTTCTAAATGATAACGATGCCAATCTGACATTCAATAGTCCACCATAGCAGCTAATTTGAAAATCTTGTTATTGCTGAAGAATATCCGAGATGGTTTCAGCACTCAGCAGCTAAAAGGAAGAAATGGTTATATCTTGAATTCCTGGATATTCTTTTCTCCCAGTAGAGTGCCAGTCCCTTTGAGGGACTCTTTTTTTCGCAACAAAACTGAAAAGACAGTTAAAATTATGTAATTCATTGATCTATTAAGTGGGTTCAAATTTAGATTGTGTGACTTATTTTGTGAGCATCCACAAATGATACACTATGAATATATGGAAAATCCACTGTTGGAAGGTATTGCATGAATATATGTGTGTGTCTCTGTATTTATGTGTTTATATTATATGTCATATAAGGATGGTTGAAAATGTTCATTTTCAAATGTAATGTTTATCTCACCTAGCCATAAGGCCAAATAGGCTTATGGTATGGGCCTCCCTTCATTTTGCTTCATCTGTCATGCATCCATCAACATTTACTATTTTCATCTTCATTTTAAAAACCACTAAAATGATTTCAACCATATTTGGCAGGAGTTTCCTGTCATGAAAATGCCAATCCATCATCAAATATGGCCTCCGTTGCTAAAAATATAAAAACCTTTTGATTTTGTCTCATGACCAGCTCCATAAAATTTGACCAAATTTAAAAGAATCCTGGCATAAAGGCCTTTTACATTTTTTTTGCAAAAGATGCATATCAACTATTAAATATGGCTTTCATGACTAAAAACAGCAAAACCTTTGAAGGTCAAATATTTAGAAAATCTTCAATAAGCAAATTTTTCTTGCTTTTTGTAGAACAATATGTTTAAATTGAAAATGAACTTCTTTTGTACAATTTACTGGCACCATATTCCTGAAATTTAGTGCAAAAATTAATGAGGAGTTACATTGTCCAGAAATACTGACAGCATTACCTCCCTTCATTTAGGCTCGGTTTGCAGTTATGTGTGACATTATTCCAGCATGAGCTGACCATCCATTACTGTAGAAGTGTATTGATTGAATGGTCATATTAAGTTGAATTAACTGTTTTTTGTGCAGCATACAGTTACAACCTGCAGTCAGAAGCAGCAAAAGGATGATTGTTAACTGTTTTTATTTCATGGAAAAAGAAAGCTGAGAATGCACACTGTTGTCATAATGCTTCACATCGGTTGTTATTAGCTTTTTAAAAAATTTTTTGTAGCTATCAGTGATTAGGTTTAGCATTAGTCATTTTAATTTCTTTCATTTCCATAAGCTTACTGTTTGTTTCTTAGCATAATAAGAGTCCCTAATGATATGTAATTCCTACCTTAGCAAATTCTTTGTTTCCCTGATATGTCACTGCCGTACATGTATCAGGGCCAGATAATGCCTATGCCAACTTCAGTAATGGTAACACTTTTGAACACAGTAGTTTGTAAACCATGCAAAAGAAAGTTTTCAAAATGAATTTTGGTTTTTAAGGTATAGAACATTCAAAAATAAGTTAAACTAAAATCTCCATGTTTGATCTTAAAACAACTACTTCTTAAAAACTGTTCTTCTGTAGTTTTCTTGACCAAATTTAACAGAAAGCATCGTGGCATAAAGGCCTTTCAGGCTACAAATGATGCCAATGTGCCATCAAATATGGCGACCATTACTAATAATAGACATGCTTTTCAGTTACTTCTTCTCCAAAACTGCCCAACAGTATTTGACCAAATTTGACAGCATTCTGGCATAAAGGCCTTTGAAGTTTGTACAAATGATGCTGTTCTGTCATTAAACATGGCCACCATTACTAAATGTAGAAAAAGTTTCAAATCACTTCTTCAAAACCACTCAGCAAAATTTGATCCAGTTTGACAAAAAGCATACTCACATAAAGACCTTTAATATTGTACAAACTATTCCAATGCTCAATCAAATACAGCCACTGTTACTAAAATAGAAGAAGAAAAAAACTTTAAATGACTTGTTCTCTAAAACTGCCAAACAGAATTTGGCCAACTTTGAAAGAAAGCAACATGGCATGAAGGTCTATTTTTAAAATTTGTACAAAAGATGCCAATCCAACATCAGATATGGCCACCATTACAAAAAAATAGAAATTCTTTTAAATGGCTTCCTTTCAAAAACCACTCAACAAAATTGACCAAATTTGACAAAAGGGTTGGATTTTGGATTTATAACAGAACACTTTTGATGGTGATACAAAATGCAATGTTTATTGATGAATGACTTGAATGGGAAAAAAGGTTATGATTAATACGTGCGTGTAGAAGGTCCAAATATTGGACAAATTAACATAATTTGCACGAACCTAATAATGTAACCCAAATATGAATACAAATAAATAAATACACAGTACAAAGACAAATGTTAATGATTCACAGTAATTTCAGACGACGAAAAGAATGATGTGTTTTACTCAGATAGTAAAAATGATGTACTTTACTCATATAGTAAAAATGTATACTGGTATTTTATTCAAATAATAAAATGATGAAAACAATGGGATAGATATCACACAAAATATCTTTACAATCCCAAACCACTGGGTATCACAAACCCCTAAATTAGCCCACGGCTAAAAAAAACCACATGTATGGAGTAACACAAAACACTCCGTCACTGGCACACTTGGCTATCAGTCACACTGGTCAATCAAGCAGTCAGCATTACAGGTAGTCTCCAACCACCATTCAATTCTTTGGTCAATCAAGCGATCAGCGCCCACCAATCGGTCAGCAACGCCTGATCACCTGGTACTCAAGCAACACACTGTTAATTCAGCTCTACGGCTGCTATGGTTAGCTTTACAGCTGCTATAGTCAACTCCTATGGTCGGCTCTACAGCTGGGACCTCGTCGACTCTGATCAGCTGAAAACAAATCTAACACCGTGTATTATGATTGAAACGGGCATATACGATAACACGTAATGACATTATATACGGTAAGTTATACAAATTACATTATCGGCACAACATTACAAAGCAATAAACAAGTTCAGAGGTGAACCTACCCATGTCCGATAATAATCCTATGGTACTAAATGTTTCCTAAAAATGCCACTTTATATTGCTAATGTAAAGCTCTTATTAAGTCACAAACAAGAATAGAAAATATATGCATTGTACTACGCAAGTCGAAGCTACATAGAAAATATACATCAGAAATTGATAAATAATTTACATACCTCTATAACTGAAGATGTGCAAATCCTTAAGTAGACTGCTCACTGACAAGACGTTCCATAATGTAAAGATCGAGTCTTACGGTGAGGCATTTATACACAGACGATGCAGCCCTTCATCATCCCTGCGCTTGATGTATTCGGTTTTTCCCATCGAAAGCACTTCACACGTGCGGCATAGCGTGAACTGAACTCACTGTTTCGACATATTGTACAATATACATAAATCACCCTCGGGTATCGTTGTTACAATGAAAAACGAAACCCGAGTACATGTATTTAATAAATAAAAGGGATTTATACAATTCCGTGACACATGAAGGAATTCAGTTTTATACAAACAGTGCCAAGCCACCATCAAATATGGTTGCCACTACTTAAAATAGAAAAATCCTAAAATGACTTTTTCAAAACTGGTCAACAGAATTTGTCTTTGTTGGATAGAAAGCAACCTTTAGACCACTTTTAAAAAAACTCAACAGAATTTGATCAAAGTTTACAGGAGCATCTTTGTATAAAGGTTTTTAACAATTGTGCAGTTATGCTGTCCATTATGACCGTTCCTGCTTAAAAAAACAGAAAAGTATACAAATGATTCCTTCTCAAAAAACATTCAGCAGATTTAAATAAGTTTAAGAGAATGCATCCTGGTTAGAAAACCTTGGAAGTTTTTAAAAAATGGTGCTGATCTGCCATGAAATATGGCTCATAATGGTAGGCAAACCTTCAAACAACCTTTTTGATTACCAACCAACAGAATTTGAAGAAATTTTGACAGCACACTACTAACCAATATTTCTGTTTTTAGGTAGATCTCAGTCAGGTGAGTGATCTCAGACCTACTTGGCCCTCTTGTTACAAATAGATCTTTATGAAAAATTATTACTGCACAAAAAATCTATCATCTTCAATTTAGTACTTTTGCAATGTTATCCATGTGTCTTGCTTTATTATGATGATAATAATAATAATAATAATACAAATAATAAAGTTCAAGATGGTAACTCACTTAGTAACAAATAATCTCATCTGAGGGCCTCTATAATGCTAAGTATAACTAAAATAACATGCAGAAATCCTCATAACTGACACATGTACAGACAACTGGTACATACAATTTGCAGCAGAGATTTGCATGCATATATACATTAAAGCTCATGAGATTTGAGTTATTAGTACATCAGTATCATTCAGGTTACTGTAGAACTAAAGTACAACACATGTAAACAATTTCTTGCCTATCCTCTATAGACAGTAAATACATAACATTATGTATAAAGCCACAGGTTGCTTAGGTAAGAAAAGTAATTATTAATGATAAAATTCAAAGCTATTAATCTGTATAGATAAAACATGACAATTAAAAAAGACATAGAGAATGAACATGCAATGAACTATGTGACATGTGTTAATCCACTGTTTCAAAATAACAAGTCAGTGTAGTTGATATACATCTGTATATACAAATAAAATAATTTGTAAAACAATGTTGTACTCCAATTCTGTGGTATATAGAGGGCAATTCTCTTCACATTTCAATTGCTGTCACCCTTAGTAGCAAGACACAAGTAAAACTTGTACTCTTTTAAACTCTGGGAACAACTACTTCAAGGCTAATCGTTTGTACATGGAATAGAATAATTCATAGGTAATCATTCAAAACAACAAAAAGAAACAACAAATCTGACTCGGTTGCACACAAGATACATTTACTAAAACCATCAACAGAACTGGCTTTTTTGACATGGTATGGATGTGAATTCCAAATCATGGCACCAGAATAACAGACCTACCAACCCTTATGATGTTACTGTAAGGCTTGCAGAAATGACACTTAAATTATGGACTTGTGTAATACAAAAGTTGATTGTTACAGTCAAATCTGGATATTGGCTTGTCCAAATTGATTGTTGCAGTCAAATCTGGATATTGGCTTCACCAAGTTTGATCCAGATGCAACTTTGGTCCTTGAACTATATTTCTTTTTTTTTCTTAACTTTTCATCCATTTTTATGGATGAAACGTCAAACTTATTTGATTTAACAAACATTTTAGCTCAACATAATGTTGACTTTGTTGCATCAGACCACATTTCAAAACTTTTAAAATGCATGTATTCCCAGTTGAAAGTAGCAATACATCTTGTTTCATTACATCTTTTTTGAAAATTGGTCTAACTTACAAAATGTGTAAACTGTATTACTAAGACGGTCGTTTTAGGGTTGGCAGGTCTGGAATACTGGAGGCTACATTTAAACTGTTCAGTATTTGCTTTGGGGTGTTTTAAATTTCCATATATGATTGACCATAAAGAGTATGTGTTATGGTTTTCAGGAAACATTGCAGTTCTGTATGTATGCATACACCCCCTATCCCCCAATACATGTATATTTATTAATAAACAATTACAGCCTTGTGGAAATCATTTTGATTTTAAATTTTCTGCCATTTCAATTCTCTGAAAAGAGTTGTAGATGTTCTTTCAAGTGAAGCATTTATAGTACAAGTCATACAGGTCATATACGCATTCAGTACCAATTATTTCAGTAATGGGTGTCATTGTTTAGAATTTAATTACACATACCTTTAAATGGCAATTATTCACTTTATTTTGATCCTCATACATCCAAATTCATCGGAAGATCAATATATACACACCCTGAGAAATACATATGGCAAAATCAATGTTACAATACGTGGACATGTTTGGATTAGGTCAACCTAAAGGTGTGATCCAGTACAAACTGGATTGAATGTCACATGCTGTGATATGATATTGAAAGCTGCATGTGTTGAAAAAATTCGTACTACCCTGATATTTGTTATGATTAGACCCTCTTTTCTTTACCCAGTTTAGTACTTGGCCACCACTGTAAAAGTCCATAGCAATCAATCATTTTTGTCTTGAAGTTTTTTGATGACAATTAAGATACAGAGCATTCAACAATCAGGATTAAATAGACTTTGGTTAAACTATATTAGTATTCAGTTTTAGAACAACAAATAATATTTAGTTTACAATGGGTAAATGTGCATACATAACCACATTGACATACATTTAGTATGGTGCATGCAGTATGTTCTTGCATTTATGTATCCCATTTAGTTGTGCTCTATAACAATTTTCCATGTATTTAAACAGTAATCAATTAGTAAATAGGCATTATAGAAAAGATTTCTTGTATCGTTAGGAAGATACTTTTTAATCGTCCGAAGAAGAGCTATCTATAATCTTTGAGTTGAGTGCTCAACAGATATAGTCCACATTCTTTTCCCATCTCAGAGTACCATCAGCATACAATCCAAGGAGTTTTTCTTCTTTTACATTTTCAGTATACTTATCCTCATGTTTGAGATTGAAATTCAACTTGATCATTCTTGACTTTGGATGTACTAATAATCATACATTTCATTTTATTATCAGTGATTATCATCTTGCTCTTCATTGACCATCATTGCACAATTTCCAAGTGTGAGTTTTGTTTCTCTTCTGGACTATATATATTGTTACTAGATGCTGGTAGTCTTACATCTTCAGTAAACATATACTCTGCATGTATGTTAGATGTATATATGAAAAACTAGATTTTGGGTATATAGATATTGATTACATTTGACCTAATATCATTAAGCTGTCATATTGATCTCCTTTCGTGAAGGTCATTCACCTGCATTGAATATATAGGAGAAATTGATTGTTTGCAAAATTTCTATTTACTGTAGTGTATTTGTTAAGAAGACAAAGCATTATTTAAAAAGTTATGTAACCAATTATATAGACAAGCTGAATGTATGTGCATGTGTGTATATACTCGCTTACAAGTCAAGTCCAACTACAATCTGCACAGATACAGATCTGCTGCACATAATGTGTTGGCAGATCTGGGTCTCTACAGTTTGTTAGGAGTAAACAATAGAACAAATAACATAATATGATATGTTGGTGCATTATGCGATAGCAGAATCAGGGTCTATGTTGTTTTTATATATATATATATATATATCTATATGTATTTCACAAAGCATTATTCCCATTATAAAATAACAAAATATCCCTTTATTTATAATTTAAAATACATATATAGGCCGGTGTTGTTTATATGGGAGTTTCATGTAAGACAAGTGCTACTGAATTTCTTGTAGAATCTATGCATGCCCCACCTGTAACCAGTCACTGGTGGACATGAAGTCTTACTGGAATGCCCTGGACAATGAGATTGCCAATACACCCATGCCTGAGGAGTATAAAGATGTCCATGTCCAGATTCTGTGCAAGGATTGCCATAGGGTAAATATATAAAGATAATACATGCAGTAGAATCTGGATAATCCATGCTTGTTGGGGAAGATGATAATGGTTTAGCTAATTGGGAGTCTGGATGATTAAGTCTGTATTAATTTTGTATATATTAGAAATGTTTTGGGGATGTGGTATTGGTTCAGATGATCAGGGTTCAGATAATCAAAAGTGTCAAAGAAAAATGAACTAACAACTGAGTGTTCAGAAGCTAGCTAATCCCTTGCTTTTATACAGGAGTCAATTATTAAAATTTAATCTTTATGCAAAATCTGTATTCCATTTATTATATTGGTCATGAGGGACATTTTACAGACTTCTGTGTTTCATTGTCAAGAATAAAATTGTATTCCCAGTTGTTTCCTCTTAAAGTAAATGAACACTATGCTGTCTTTGATATTTGTTATTGTTTTATTCCCCCGATATATAATGTTGGGTGGATGGGTGGAGTTTGCATTCAGTATGTGTCTTTCTGTAAAGTTTGCTGTTTTCAGAACATAACTTTTAAACCATTTGAAGTATTTCAACCAGATTTGGTACAAAGATCAACCAAGTTGCATAGAAGTGCCTTTTGCTTGTTCATATTGTCAATTTGAAATACTTTTTCATGTTGCCATGAAAACTCTATATAGCATAAGTAGTATAATGATGGAGGGTTCATGTTGCCATGGAAACTCCATATAGCATAAGTAGTACAATGAAGGAGGGTTCATGTACCATGGAAACTCTGAACAGCATAAGTAGTGCAATGAAGGAGGATTCATGTTGCCATGGAAACTCTTTACAGCATAAGTAATACAATGAAGGAAGGTTCATGTTGCCATGGAAACTCTGTACAGCATAAGTAGTACAATGAAGGAGGATTCATGTTGCCATGGAAACTACATATACCATAAGTAGTATAATGAAGGAGGGTTCATGTTGCCATGGAAACTCCGTACAGCATAAGCAGTATAATGAAGGAGGGTTCATATTACCATGGAAACTCTGTATAGCATAAGTAGTATAATGAAGGAGGGGTTGCAGTTCAAGTAGTAGTAGCATATCAGTGAGATAACTGTCTAGCCTGGAAAGCATAGGCTAGACAGTTATCTCACTTTTCCAGTGGCCTTGCATGCTCTTGTTGTCAGATAGATTTCAGACTAAATTTGGTATGGAGCTTAAACTAAAAAAATCTTGATGAGATTGATTGTAAGCAATCTATGCCAACATCATCTCTCATATGTAGTGTGTGTATGGGAATGTAGCAATCACCATGTCTATCTGTCGATCAATACATCTACTTGTTAACCTTTTCATTTCTAAAGTATAGCATTTGAACTGTGTGAGTTATTTCAACCAATCTTGGTATACATGTCAACCATGTAGCATAGAAGTGCCTTTTGCTTGTTGAAATTTTTCATTAGGAATATTTTTTATCTTGTCGCTGAAATGTTGCAAAAACTTGGTGAAATTGTCATTTTGCTCTAGTTTCCAGAGCTTAATTCTTAAACTTATCTAGACATTTTATACCAAACTATGTACACATGTCAACAAGTTGTGTAGAGGTTCCTATTACTTGTTAAAAGTTGTCATTTTACTTATTAGCTCAGTTGGTCATAAGCCAGAAGTGCTGATGGGATGGCCTGTTGTCCATCATCCATCTGTTAGCACCAGTTTGCTATCACTGTTTCCACTCAACTACTTTGAGAATTACCATGAAACTTTTCACATACATTCATCCAAGGTCTACATGGTCCTAAATGAAAATGGTGCTGATCTGACATCCCATATGGCTGCTAAGGCAACCCTCTTAAAAAACTTGATATCGCTACTCTACCTAAATGTGAAGTCATATCAGTTTTGTTATTTCCTATGTTTATCTCCATTTCTTCGACACTGTTGCCTGTACAGCTATGAACCATGATATTTGCATGCATCACAGTGTTCCAGCTAGAATCTCAAAAGGGCATCAAGCATTTGAAATTCTTCTAAATGGGTACATAGATTTGTGCCAAAGTACAGAAGACAATAACCAATTTGAAAATAGATCATTTAGTTACTTTTGATTAATTTCACAAAGTTTAACTGCCAGAAAATACTTACATTTGTTGCCACTTGATAAGAGGGTTTTACTATTTCAGTATCATACATTACATTATGAGTTCACAGTTGTTTACATTCCCAAGACTTTTAAAAATTCCTAAAGCTTTACCAGTTTTAACTTTAATCAAACAGTTTATAAAGATTTGTCATGATTGAGTCTCCTGTTTATTTTTCATTTTGCATGAAACCAGTTGATTGCCAATCTCATCTACTACCACCTGCTTTTAAACAATTCTGTCCGAAACACATATAACTTATAAGTATGACAGTACCAAGACAACATGCAGACCCAGAAGGGACACAGTGCATAAAAACAGATGGGGTGTCAATCTTACAGATAAAATAGGGGCAGGGTGCATATCAAATGTCGGAAGTAAAGTGATGGATGCAGAGTTGAGGGTAGGGTGCCATGCTTCTCTTTACATGCCTAGCTAGAACACTGATCCTGAGTATTACCCTACATGACCCAATGTAGGGCAATATTGCCTACTTTATATACTCCACTTATAAAACCATTTGCCTGCATCCCTTATGAATATTACCATACCCAACCCAATTTAGATCATTGTGACCTAATTTTTATGCCCCCACAGTAAAGCAGAAGGGGGCATATTGTTTTGCTGCTGTCCATTCATAACTCGGTATGTTGCATGTCCATAAGTCCCAAATCCATTATTTGCATGACAGCAAAAAACTATTAAACTTAGAACCATGAATATTTACACACTGTTATATGGTCATAAGTACATGACCTACTTAGATTTTCAGGTTATTACAGCAATTTTTAGCTCTACTGGTCATAGATAGATGAGAAGAACTTATGGGATAGTCAGTCATCCATCATCCGTCTGTCTGTTAGCACAAGTTTGTTATTGCTACTCCTCCTAAAATACTTGGAGAATTGCCATGAAACTTTACACACATATTCATCCCATGGTCAAGTTGTCCTGATTGAAAATAATGCTGCTTGCACATCAAATGTGGCTGCCACAGCAACCATCTTGAAAATCTTATTGCTACTACTCCTAAATGGAAGGTCATATCAACACAGGTTTTTCACTAAAAGACTTATTATGATGTCTAGTTTGTCCTAAGTGAAAATGGGGCTGATCTAATATCCAATATATCCACCATGACAGCCATTTTGAAAATCTTGATATTGCTACTTCTTCTGAATGAATGGTCATATCAACATGAGGTTTTCTCTAAAAGACTTTTTATGATGTCTAGTTGGTCCTATATGAAATGGTGCCAGTCTGATGTCCAATATGGCCACCGTGGTAGCCATCTGGAAAATCTTGTTATCGCTACTCATCCTGAATGGATGACATGGGGTTTTCACCAGAAGACTTCTTAAGATGTCTAGTTGGTTCTACAATGAAAATAGTGCCAATCTCATTTCCAATATGGCTGCTACAGTGACCATGAATGGATGGTCATATTGACATGGGGTTTGCACCCAAAGACTTCTAGTGATACCTACTTGGTCCTAAATGAAAATAGTGCTGATCTGAGGTCCAATATGGCCATCACAGCAGCCATCTTGAAAATCTTGTTATTGCTACTCCTCCTGAACGAAAAGTCACATTGACTTGGGGTTTTCACCAGAAGACTTTCTTATGATGTCAGGTTGGTCCTAAATGAAAATGGTGCTGCTCGCACATCCAATATAGCTGCCACAGTGGTCATCTTGAGAATCTTATTATTACTGCTTCTCCTGAATGGATGGTTGTATCAACATTGGTTTTCACCAAAAGGCTTCTAATGATGTATACCGTATTTACCGTATATCTTGGGACAAGATAAAATAAATGATTTTTTTTCCTTTCCCATAACTTATGGGTAAACTTTTTTCCAACTAGATCATATGTCCCAAAATTTAAGAACTTAAACAAATTGTATTAAATGTGCCGACTGTATGTTACAATAAAGTAGGTAAATTAAACGCTTATTTGATAATAAACTGAAACTAACCTTGAACTGTTCTCATTTATTTCTCTTTTATGTTCTTCATAAGCAATTTATGTATAAAAGACACAACATATCCACTATCCAAACTCCACATGGTACTATAATGTAGCGTACCAATAGTGTCTATTGATTATGTTAGGTAACAACAGTGACATAGTGTTCATTGATGTGAATATAGATAAACAAATTGTGTTTAATTCTCCTCAGAGGTTTGAATATATTATCAAACTGAACATTGGATCCAACAAAATCACAAACAATAGAAAGAGAGAGACAGAAATAACAACCGATTGCTTGAAGGCACCAGTAATTCACGCATGACTCAGTGTATGGTGCAAAATAACCAATAGTGTATTATATCCAGGTTAACAATATAACAATATTTCACAAATAAAAATCATTGTTAGGAAATACATTCAATGTGAGGGTAAATGACAACTTCTAGTGATGTCAACTTGGTTTTTAATGAAAATGGTGCCAATCTGACATCCAGTATGTTCACCTCAGCAGCTAATTTGAAAATCTTGTTGTCATTGAAAAATATCAGAGATGGTTTCAACACTTAATAGTTAAAAGAAAGAAATGATCTTATCTTGAATTCCTAGAAATTATTTTCACCCAGTTGAGAATCAGTCTCTTTGAGGGACTCTTGTTCAGTTTGTTACAATTAGTATTTTCAATTTTTGAACTTTTTTAAAAATCAAAATTTGTTATCAGAATTAGGCAAAACCCAAGTAGACTAATGAATTTATTTAGGCATATTTATATTCATATGTATATGATCTGATTAGATTTGTAGGCCATGATGGCAATGTTTAAATTTGTACCTTTTTAAAAACTTTTATGGACTTTTATGGCAAAAAATGAAATTTGGTATGCATGTATGTATGTATATATAGATGACCTGGATAGATTTTCATGCTATTACAGCATTTTTTATACACCTGCCATAAAGCAGAACATTATATGTTTTGATATCCATCCGTTCACAAGCTACCAAGTTTGTTTTCACACAGTAACAAGTTGTCCACCATCTACTGTTACCAAACTTTGTGGATGGCTTGCATTTGGGGTAAGGAAGAACCTTATCAATTTGGGGGTAAATAGCTGAAAGGTCAAGGTCTTTAAAACCGAAAGTAGAAAAATGGTTTATGCACTATAACTTGAGTCCACCATCTTCAGTTATCAAACTTAATGGATGACTTTCACTTTGGATAAGGAAGAGCCCTATCAATTTTTAGGTAAAAAGATCAAAGGTCAGGGCCACTTTGACTGAAAGAATACATATGGTTTCTGCATGGTAACATTAGTTCTGCATGACATACCTGGACTAAACTTTGCAGATGACTTACACTTGGGCCATAGGAGAATCCAATTAATTTTGGGATCAAAAAGTCGAATGTCTGGGTCACTGACTGTAAGAAGAAATGTGGTTTCTGCACAAAAATGTAAGTTATTTACACAAAGAACTATTAAATACTGGGCAGGCATATACTGTGCTGTTTCCAATAGTCTTGTTGTACTTTGGTGTAGTTTTTAATTCACCTTTATACAAATGATGCTGATCTGCCATCAGATATGTCTGCCATTACTAAAAATAGAAAACCTTACCATGACTTCTTCTCAAAAACTATTGGATATAATTTGACTAAACTTGACAGAAAGCATTCTGGCAGGAAGACCTTTCAAATTTGTACAGAAAATACTGATCTGCCATCAAAGATGGCCACTGTAACTAAAATAGAAAAACCATTCAACAACTTTGACCAAATTTGACAAAAAGCATCTTTGCATGGAGGAATTTCAAGTTTGTACAACAGATGCCAGATAACAGATGTACCATCAATTATGGCCACTGTTACTAAAAATAGAAAAAAAACTGGAAACAATTTCTTCTCCAAAGCCGCTGAATAGAATTTGACAAAACTGGACATAAATCATTCTGGCATGAGGATGTTTCAGATCGGTACAAATGATGCTAATCCACTGAATAAATATGGCCACCATCAATAAAAGAATGAAAAAAACTTTATCCTAATGATGCTGATCTGCCTTCAGATATGGCCACCTTTTACTAAAAATGGAAAAAGCTTGAAATAACTTTTCCAAAACCATTAAATAAATGTTGACCAGTCTTTATAGCATCCTGGCATGTAAACCTTATAAGTCTATACAAATGATGCTGATCCACCATTAAATATGGCTGCCATAAAATAGAAAACCCTTTAAAGGACTTCTCCAAAGCTGAACAATCTTGATAGAAAAACATCCTGGCATGAAGACCTTTAAAATTTATACATCATCAAATATAGGCACTGTTACTAAAACAAGAAAAACATTTAAATGACTTTTCCTCCAAAACCATGCAACTCAAATTTACTGAATTGAAAGAAAGCATCCTGGCATAGAAAGCTTCCAATTTTGTACATCTCATGCTTATCCACCATCAAATATGGCAACCATTATTGAAAATACAAAACAGCTTTAAACAACTTCTTCACAATTACAGCTCAACTGAATTTGACCAAATTTAATAGAAAGACTAGTGGCAAAAAGGTCTTTAAACTGCTTCTGAAAAGCTGCTCAACAGAATTTGACCAAACTTTGCAGAAAGCATCCTGGCATAAAGTGGATTCAGACTGGTACAAAATGATGCCAATTCACTGCTAGAATTAAAAAAAAAATTTTTTTCATAACTTTATCCCAAAAAAAACTGTTAGACAGAATTTGACCAACTTGGACAAAAAGCTTCCTGTTATAGGGACCTTTCAATATTGTACAAATGGTGCTGATGTGTTCTCAGATATGGATGAAGATAAAAAAGAGTAGAGAAACCCTGAAACAATTATTTTTATTAGCTCTACTGGTCATAGACCAGAAGAACATATGGGATGGCTGTTGTCCATCTGACAGCCATTCTTCCATTAGCACATGTTTGTTATCACTACTCCTGCAAAACTACTTTGAGGATTACTATGAAACTTTACACACACATTCATCTCAAGGGCTTGTTTGTCCTAAATGAAAATGGTGCTGCTCAGACATCCAATATGGCCAATACAGTAGCTATTTTAAAAATATTATGATCACTACTTCTCCTGAATGGATGGTCATATCAGCACGGAGTTTTCAGTAAAAGGCTTCTTATGATATCATATCGGTCCTAAATGAAAATGGTGCTGATCTGACATCCAGTATGGCCACCAAGGCAGCCATCTTGAAAATCTTGTTATTGCTTCTCCTCTTGAATGGAACATTATGTCAAGATGGGGTTTTCACCAGAAGACTTCTTATGTTGTCCACTTGTTCCTAAATGAATACTGTTTAGCTTGGACACCTTATATGGCCACCACAATGGCCACCTTGAAAACCTTGTTATCGCTACTTCTCCTGAATGGATGGCCATATCAACATGATGGTTTCACTAAAAAAACTTCTTATGATGGTTAGTTGGTCCTAAATGAAAGGGGCACTGGGTGGCCAAGTGGTCTAAGACACTTGCCTTTACAGATCACTGACATCTCAAATCTGTCCACGTGGGTTTGGGTCTCGGCTCGGCCAATGTGTTTGTGTGAGAAAGCTTGCCAGTAGCTTCCTGTGAGTCAGTGGTTCTTCTCGGGGTTTTCACACGTTCTTCCTCCACCAAATATACTCGACGCCATTTATAGCCCATCATGTGCTGAAAAATGGCGTTAAACCCACAAATCCACAAATCCCTAAAAGAAAATGGTGCCAATCTGACATCCAATATGACCACTATAGCAGCCATTTTGAAAATCTTGTTATAGCTTCTCAAGTTATATCAACATGAGGTTTTCATCAGAAGACTTATAATGTTTAGCTGGTCCTAAATGAAAATGGTTCCTGCTAGGACATCCATTATGGTCACCACAGCAGCCATCTTGAAAATTTTGTTATTGCTATTCTACCTGAATGCATGATCATATCAGCATGAGGTTGTCCATAAATGACTTCTTATGATGTCTAATTGGTCCTAAATGAAAATGGTGCCAATCTGACATCCAATATGGCCACCAGAGCAGCTATCTTGAAAATCTTTTTATTGCTACTTCTCCTGAATGGAAAGACATATCAGCATGGGGTTTTTACTGCAAGACTTCTCATGATGAGCAAGATCCATGCATATTAATAGGTGATTATGCATCAGGGCAACTAATCCTGTTACCACTCTAGAGGCCATATCTCTCTGATCATGCTGGAATATTTGCTTTTACTATTAATATCTCAGATGAGTTTAAATAATGAGAGAGATCCATACATAATAATGAGGCCATTGCATTTAATTCACTTAGCTTGTTACAACTCCTAGGCTATATTTCTGATCCAGTTTTGATCATACTTAGAATATATGATCATATCATTAAAATCTTGGAAGAGTTTGATAGTGAATGAAATTCATGTATATTAATGAGGTGATCTTTTGTTACCATGCTGGAAGTCTTGGACATATTATCAAGGTCTTAGATGGGTTAGGTCAAGAGCGAGATGCATGCATATTAATGAGGTAATGTAGCACATGATTGGCTGATCTTTTCACCACTCTAAAGGATACATTTCTAGTCTTACTTTGATCAGACTTTGGAAATAGTCTAATAATGAAGTGATCTTGTAACTGGTGAGGTCATCTTGTAACTGATTGGCAGAGCTTATTAACACTGTGGAGACCATATTTCTGATTTGATTTTGATCAAACTTGGAATATATGCTTTATATCAAGAACTTGGACAATGTAAATAATAAGCAAGATGAACAAATATTAATGAGATGATCTCGCATCTAACTGGCTGATTTTATTTGTTAGATGTAGCTGAATGCACAGATTATAAAAGTTCAGATCAAATGCATTCAGAATGTAGGAAATTCTTGAAATATATTTTAGGTAAAAGCAGGAAGCTTTGTAATTAAGTCTGAGAAATAAATATTCTTCCAAGAATTATCACACACAAAGAATTATCACACACAAAGAATTATCACACACAATGATCACAGGAATCCCATGAAGTTCTAAAATCAAATGCACTCTGATACGAATTATCACAAACAAGGATCACAGGAATCCCATGAAGTTCTAAAATCAAATGCACTCTGATACAAGAATTATCACACACAAAGATCACAGGAATCCCATGAAGTTCTAAAATCAAATGCACATTGATACGAATTATCACACACAAAGATCACAGGAATCCCATGAAGTTCTAAAATCAAATGCACTCTGATACAAGAATTATCACACACAAAGATCACAGGAATCCCATGAAGTTCTAAAATCAAATGCACTCTGATACAAGCGATTCTTTAAAAATTGTTTTTGATGACACATGAAGATCATGTGAGTTTGTAAATAAGTCCAAGAGAAAAAAAAGAATATCATACAAGAACTATTACAGAGAGGAATCCAAGCAATGGTACAAAGTTTTAAAGCAAACTCACACAAAATGCAGGAATTTCAAAAAAATATTATTAAGATAAAACTCATGATTTGTGACTGGTATCCAAGTAATATTAATAATTATTAATGTCCAGGAATTATTACACTGAGAGAAAAAGAATCAGTTCTTCATATTCTACACAGAAACATGGATTGCCACTAAAGCACACTGGGCTGCATATAGTGTCTCAGGGTGTGTGAATGTGTTTTACAACATTTGGCAGATTATTGTCCCAGGGTTTGATTAGGTGATCCTCTAAGTAGGTTGCTGCAGCAGATGTTGTAGATTGGATTTGAAAAGAATGGCCATTGTAATTTAAAGTATCAAGGTCTAGACATTGAAGAATTTCCCTGAGGCACTGAATAAAAGTTTGGGTCAGTGCTTGCCAGTTGCCGATTATCAAAGCAAAAGGGCTGACATGTCCATACAGAAAGCAAGTGTGTCCCAGCGAATATGCATCTATGCACATCCACATCCTGTAGTAAATGGACAAAGACTTAGGCAGTGTGGTATTTTGAAAATTTGGTAAAATAACACCAAAAGAGGCAGGCATAGAAGGCTTTGAGGTAAGCACCATATGTAATATCTCCCATACAGAAATTTACAGAAGGATCAAATTTATATAAATGATGCGGTTTCGCCATTAAATATGGCCACCATTAAAAAACGTAAATCATTCTTAAAAGATTTCTCAAAAACCACTTAGTAGAATTTGACCAAATATGACAGAAAGCATCATGCCATCAAGGGCCTATACATTTATGCAAATGATGCCAATCTGCTGTCAAATGTGGCTGCTGCTACTAAAAATAGAAAAGCTTTTAATAAATTCTTCTAGAAATCCACTTAACAGAATTTGACCAGATATGATCGAAAGCATCCTAGCTTCAAGGATTTTAACACTATTTACTCAAATAAAACAACCTATAGACAACTTCATCTAAAAAAACCCACTCAACAGAATATGGGCAAATCTGACAGAAAGCACCCTGGCACAACAGCCTTCCAGATTTGTTCAAATGATCCTGTACCACCTTCAAATATGGCCACCATTACTAAAAATAGAAATCCTGCAAATTTGACACAAAGCTTCCAGGCACGAAGGTCTTTCAAATTCGTTTAGAAAAAGTAGATTTGACATCCAATATAGCCACTAAAAATAAAAATGCCTTTAAATGGCTTTTTCTCAAAAAGTGCTTAATAGAATTTCACCATATTTGACAGACAGCATCCAAGAATGAAGGTTTTCAAATTTGTTCACAATAATGCCAATCCACTATCAAATATGGCTGCCATTACTAAAAAAGAAAAAGTTGTAAACGTCTTCTCCAAAACCACTTAACAGAATTGGACCAAAATATTAATGGAAAGCATCCTGGCATGAAGGTCTTTAAGAGTTGTTCAAATGATGCCAATCCACTATAAAATATGGCCACCATTACTAATAATAGAAAAACTTTTATGTGACTTCTAAACAACTGCTCAAAAGAAATTTACCTGATTTGACAAAAAGCATGTTGGTCTAGATGGCTTTGAATTTTGTTATGTATGACTCTGATCCATGATTAAATATGGCCCCAGTTACTAAAAATAGATATACCAAAACGAACTTTTTCTCAAACAGTACACAGCAGAATTTGACCAAATTTGACAGAAAGCATGAAGAGCTTTCAATTTGTACAAATTATGCCAATCCATCAAATATGGCTGTCAATACTAAAAATGGACAAAACTTTGAAATTTTTTTTTGTAGAAACCACTTGGCATAAATTTACTGAATTTGACAGAAAGCATTCTGGTAAGAAGTGCTTTCAGATTTATACCAGTGATGCCAGTTTTCCATCAAATATGGCCACTATTACCAAAAATGGAAAATCATGTAACATTACCTCTTTTCAAAACTCACTCAATAAAATTAAACAAAAAAGCCTTCTGGCATGAAGGGCTTTTAAGTTTACACAAATGATGCCATTCTACCATTAAAAATGGCTGCTGTTACAACAATTTATAAAAAAGCCTTTAACAACTTTTAAAACACCCTTGATCAAATTTGACAAGAAGTGTCTTATCTTGAAGGCCTGTCAGGTCTATACAAATGACTCTGTTCAGCCATCAATTGTGGCTGCAGCTAGTTAAATTAGAAAAACAAAACTGTATATAAAAAAACTGATTAACAGAATTTGAGCAACTTTAACACAAAGCATCATGGCCTAGAAGCTTTTCAATACTGGACAAATACTTCAGTGTGCCATCAAATATGGATGAAGATACATAAACTTGAGAAACCTTAAAACAACTGTTTTCTTAAGATATGTAGTGAACAGTATTGGAATAAATTTTTACAGAAAGTATCCTACTGATCCAGATTTCTTGTTAGAGTAAAGCAAGGGCAGTAACCTATGCCATGGATTAATTAGAATCACAGGGTTTTGAAGAATTCTTCCTTTGCAAGAAAAAAAGTTTAAAACATATTTTTAGAATACAAGATGCATATATTTAAATAGAAAAAGTTAATGAAACAAAATAATACACATTAGGGATTATAATGAATGATCTATAAATTAATCTCCAGAAAAATATAAAATAGCAGTAGAAGTTGATAATAATTTGATATTATAGTTATGTTTGAAATACAAGTTTAGAAAATACAGATGGATAGCATGCTGAACTCATATCTGAGTGTACTGGGTTTGATTCGCAGACAAGGCTGCTATGTCATGTCTTTAGGCAAGACAAGCTGCTCTCACCACCCAACAAAAACTAACATATAAAGCCATTAGGCAAAACACCTTAAAGCAGGCTCAGCATAACCAAGCTGGAAATGCTGTTCATATCATGCACACCAAAGATTTTTTTACTAAGAAAAATAGATGGATGGGAATTTATTAACAATGCAATGTAGCCTCTAGCCATAAAAATTAAAAGCATCTCTGATGCACACCAGTAAATATATCTAATATTAGAATTTTTTCTTTACATATTTAATTTTGTGCAAGAAAAAGATTTTGCTCTTTGAAGACCATATTTCTTGTAAAAACCAAGTCCAAGTTAATAAATTTATTTGTAGAGAATTATTGCTAAAAGCTTGACCACATTTGTAATTCTTGAATATTTTGAAGCAATTTTAATAAGTTGGTTAAATATAGTTTTGACAGTTGCTGGTATTGTCATATTTAAGTACCTGAAACGTTTGTTGTTGATATATTGTTGCATATATTTAGTGCCATTAGTCACACATTATTTAAAATGTATATTTGGGTTTTTTTAGCTCGTAATGAAAGTAAAAATCTAATAACCCAATATGATTTGCTTCTGAAACACTTTCAAATTTAATTACTAAGAACAAAGAAACCCATGATCTCAGAATGAAATCCTGAGAAATGTAGTAGTTGATATAGGTTATTCAGATAGTGGGATTTGAACTGTAACCTTCTGGTCACATGTACATGGCCTTAACCACTGTGCCATTGCAGCTCCCATGGTTTCTAAGTTATGACTCTAGGTGCAGAGCTCCAGGGAGGATAAGGGACAGACCCAGGAATCCATGCTGATTGCACAGACTAACTCCCTTCCTGATACCAAATAAGTTTACATATTTTAACAGTGGAGCTGCTAACAGTTTCTGAGCTATAAAATTGGGGTCAGGTCCCCAGGGACTGGGAGTGATCTAGGGGGCATTGCTGTTTGTATAAATGAGAAAGTGATGATATATACATATATATATATATATATATATATATATATATATATATACAGTGAAACCCCGCTATAACGCGATATTTGGGGTCCATAAAATTCGATCGCGGAAAAAGCGGAGTCGCGTTATTGCGGGGTTTTACTATATATTACTTTATTCAGAGAACAACGTATACACGTCTAATGTATAGCATGAATAGGGTATCAACACCGTTTACTATCTGATATCGATCCGTCTTTGTTTTCCCACATGCCAACCCTTTGATTGAGCCACGAGTATGTTCAGTGCCAAGTAACAGAGAGTGGTTATTTGAACTCCCTGTGATCTTGCCGCCCAAGCTCAGTCCCTACATAAGCACCCACATATGACAATCTTTGATCTTGCCGCCCAAGCTCAGTCTCTACATAAGCACCCACATATGACAATCTTTGATCAACCACCGCATTGTCTGGTGCTTGGTTGTGTATGCAGTTAAAGAAGAAACGTAAGTCGGCTATTGTTTGCGTAATGATTGTATACAGGATGAATTGAAGTCCAGCGCACGAGTTGGCGGCTTACGTTTTTTGATGTTTATTAAATAGTGAGAATCTTTTATCAACCACAACATTGTCTTATGCTCTGTTGTGTATGCAGTTAAAGAAGAAAAACATGTCGGCTATTGTTTGAGCAATGAGTGTATACAGAATGAATTGAAGACAAACACAAAGAAGACTTACCGACTTTACTCATATATCAGTAATAAGTAACATTTCCGATAATGTTTATTTTGGCATAACACTTCAAGAAATTGGTGAAATTGTTAAATTTCAGAAGCCACGCCACGATCGAATTCATACGTGATCTCTTCCCCAAAATGATAATAAACTTTTTATACACTATTTCTCGTACTTAAAAAAAATTAAAAAATTCCGTGTACGAGAAAAATACATGTACATGTATATAAATTTCAGGAACCACGCCACACATGTATTATACTCGAATTCATACGCGATCTCTTCCCCAAAAGGATACTGTAACATACACATTTTATACACTATTTCTCGTACTTTAAAAAAAAATTTCATGTGCGAATAAATACACGAAATTTTGGGAGCCACACCACGATCGCGTTATATCTGAATTCGCGTTATAACGGGGCGCATTATAGCGGGGTTTCACTGTATATATATATATATATATATATATATATATATATATATATATATATGAAAGAAGATAAATGACAACAAAATTAATAAACAATGTAGCAACTATGTGTTCCAAGCTTTTCTTTCCACCTCTTGGTGTGTGAATTTGTATTCACAATTTGACATATGACCCAGATGAGTGATATTATGCCCACTTGGGGCCTCTTGTTTGTTTTTTTTTTTTTTTGGGGGGGGGGGGGTTCTTTAGCTCACCTAGCTGTAAGGCCAAGTGAGCTCATGGGATGGCCTGCATCTGGTGTGCATTTGTTCATTGTCTGGCATCGGGCATCAGTCATCTGTCATTCATCATTTGTCAAAATTTTTATTTCAGCTTCTTGTCAAAAACCACTTGGCCAGTTCTGATTAAACTTGTTGGAAATGTTTCTCAGGAAATGCTCTACCATAATGTTGTTCAGGGTGGCTCCCACTGCACTGGCATGGCTTCATAGCTACCAAATAGAAAATCTTTTTTCAACTTCTTCTTTAGAACAGCTGAACCAATTTCAGTTAAACTTGTCTTCCTTAGCACTCAGATGAAAAGTTTATTTTTGACTTGGAACAGCTCAGCCAGTTTTGATCAAACTGGAGAGGAATGTTTTTTAGGACTTGCTCAGTCAAAATTGTGTCTGGGGTGGTTCCACGAACAATTCTATGGCTTCCTTAGCAACCAGGTGGAAAACATATTTTTGCAATCTTCTCTAGAACAGCTGAGCTAATTTTGATCCAGCTTGGTAGGAATGTTTGTTAAGACATGCTTTTTCAAAATTACATCCTGGATGACTACCCTAGCAATGGTGTGGCTTCCATAGCAACCATATGGAAAATCTGTTTCCAGCTGCTTCTCCAGAACTGCTAAGCCAGTTTCTATCAGACTTGGTAGGAATGTTTGTTAACACATTATCTATCAAAAGAATGTCTGGAGAGGCTCCCCTAGCAGCATGGTGGCTACCATAGCAACCTAATGGAAATTCTATTTTCAACATCTTCTCCACAACTGCTGAACCAGTTGCGATCATACTTGCTAGGTATGTTTGTTAAGACATACTCTTTCAAAATTGTATCTGGGTTGGTTCCCTTAGAATTGATGTAGCTTCCATAGCAACCAGATGGGAAACCTATTTTCAACTTATTCTCCATAATGACAGAGCCAATTTTGATCAGAAGGAATGTTTCTTCGGATGTACTCTCTCAAAGTTTTGTTCAGTCTAGCTTCCTTAGCAACCAAGTAGAAAGCCTAGTTTTGACTTCTCTAGAATGACCTTAGCCAATTTTTGTCAGAGCTGGTAAGAATGTTTCTTAGGATATGCTGTATCGAAATTGTGTTTAGGCTGGCTACATTACCAACAGTGTGGCCTCCATAGCAACAACAGTGTGGCCTCCATAGCAACAAGGTGGAAAACCTATTTTCAACTTATTTTTCAGAATGTCTCAGCCAATTGTAACCCAACTTGGTAGGTATGTTTCTGATGACATGCTATAGAAAAATTTAGTTTGAGGTGGCTTCCCAAGAAGTGGTGTATTTTTCATAGCAATCAGGTGGATAAATAATTTTAATATATAAAATGAACTATCATAAACTGATTTTCCATATCAGACAAAATGTGATTGATAGAGTCATAGAAATGAACACCATTCACTTTCATACAAAAGATGTTAATGCATCATCTAGTCCAGCTGAAGTTACTCAAAGTAGAGACACAGTTAAACAATATTTAAAATAATAGTTAAAACCAAAAACATGTAGCTGGAAATTATCCTGACATGGGTGTCTTTCAGCCCAAGGCACCTGTCTTATTACTACATTTGCATTTTGGACCAATATATGCCAGCTGAGCAATATCAGTCCCCCTTCAGTCTCTTGTTCAGACTTTTTACTACTCTGTCTTAATAGGGCAGATTTTGATTCAAGCCATTCTCGGAGTCTATAAGTGATACAAACACATGAAAGAAGATTGTATATAAACTTTAAGGTATCTCATTTACATAGGAGTTAATACTGATAGTGTTGTTAGATTTTTGTTTGTGATTGGGAATGATAAGGTGGCTAATTTGGATGGCAAGATGATTAAGGGGTCAAACTACATATGTACATGTCATATGGGTCAGCAGACTGAAGAACAAGCCTCACAATTTAACATAATTCCCAAGTTTGTCACTTTTTAAGGAAGCGAATCACCATGGGAAAATTTGCATTAATGATTTTGATGGTCACTAACACCATCATAGTATCAGTCGCTATGAACTAACAGCCTGTTGAATTGATCCCATGACGACTAAACTTTCTCAACTTGCCACATATTGTTCTCTTTATTAAATGAAGTCACAATTACTATATTGCATTGACACCATTATACATATATATTGTTTCAGGAGAGCAGAGTGCTGTTCCATGTTATTGGCCAAAAATGCCAGCACAAGGACTGTGGCTCATATAATACTTGTAGAACAGGAGATCCATCAGGTGCCTCCAGCAGTAACTCTGCCACTGGTCAGGATTGCTAAAGTGTTATTAGTACATTGATGACAAATCATGCCGCTACTAGTAATGCTTCATCCAATAGAGGCTACAGGGCTTCAGCAACATGCCAGAGTCCAGGCACGCAAGCTTCATTATAAAATTTTGAAGCTTAAAGTTGAAGTAGTTTTTGTGAATTGGTATGAATTACAATACGATGAAATGCTTTTAAATCTTGTATCATGAGTAATGCAATATAAATATATTTATTATTGGTCCTGAAAAATGACAACACTCATTTTCCTACAGAATTTCATTGTGGTTTCGTAATTTACTGAGGAAAAAAATCTCGGGTAAATGACACATTACTGCCAAAATAGTTTGATAATAGAGAATGCAGCTCATAACAACAGAAATTGCCTTGTTTGGATGGACATAGTGTCTTTCATAGTGAACCAAGTAAAAACTTTTATATCCAGTTTTACATTTTCAGATTTTGGGGATTTACTTTGGAATAGTACTTTTAAGAGAATGCTAAAAATCAGAAATAAGTCTCCAAAAGTAATGATAAGACCAACTTTTGCAAACAGCAAAACAGTCAAATGTTTTCTGTGCATTTATTGAAAATGTCAACTATAGTGCAAGAAGAAATGCAAGTGTCAGTCAGAGTATAAGATATGTTTTCTACATTTATTGAAAATGTCAACTATAGTGCATGAAGAAATGCAAGTGTCAATCAGTGTATAAGCTATGTTTTCTAAATTTATTGAAAATGTCAACTATAGTGCATGAAGAACTGCAAGTGTCAATCAGTGTATAATGTTTTCTACATTTATTGAAAATGTCAGCTGTGGTGCATCAAGATATGCAAGTGTCAATCAGTGTATAAGATATGTTTTCTACATTTATTGAAAATGTCAGCTATAGTGCATGAAGAAATGAAAGTTATCAATCAGTGTATAAGATATGCTTTCTACATAAATTTTATTGAAAATATCAACTATAGTGCATGAAGAAATGCAAGTGTCACTCAGAGTATAAGATATGTTTTATGCATTTATTGAAAATGTCAGCTATAGTGCATGAAGAAATGCAAGTGTCAATCAGTGTATAAGATATGTTTTCTACATTTATTGAAAATGTCAGCTATAGTGCATGAAGAAATGCAAGTGTCACTCAGTGTACACATGACAGCAGCAACTGTACCAGCTCTATTGGTTTTACCTATTTCATATAACTGGTGATCAACTGCATGTTGATGGAAATTCTCATTATCTTTCATATGTGTAACAACTCTTAAAACTTTAAAATGATAACTCAGACAAAGAAATCAAATAAATATCACCAGAAAAGTTTCATGTTGCAGGTGGACTTAGGGACATAGCACTCGTCTGTGAGCCATCTTGAGTTGGTTCTATTCATACATTCAGAGAAGTTTGTTAACAAGTTTGAGCAATAAACACTTAATGAAGATAAATGAAATAAAGCATATTTTTATGCATATGTAGATGACCTGGTATTATTTTCAGCCCATTACAGCAGTGTTTAAAATTGTTTTTTACATTTTTCTAGTTTTTGGATTGAAACTTTTTTGACCAATACAACTTTTAAGTGCAGTTAAGCAAAAACCACTTGAGTTAGGCAAATTAAATTTGGTATGTACATTTGTATGCATATGTAGATGACCTGATTACATTTTGATGCCATTATACCAATATTTAAACTCTTTTTGTCGTAGACTGCTGTGGAAACAATGCATTTTTTACAACACAAATCTAGTTTTTTGTTGGTTTTCTTTCCCCATAATGGTTAGTCTGTGCTTTTTAGTTGGCTATAAATTATAAATGTAATTTACATATATGTATCTATGTGTTCTATTGTATACTGGGTATTCTAAGACACTATCAAATCCCCTTAAGATTTTGGTCGCTTAGTGGGCTGATTATGCAGTTTCTATTGTGAATATTGTTAAGACTTACATTAACTATTTGTACTATTGTACTCTTTCATTTAATATTAGAATATTTTTTGGTTTTCTTACTCCTGTTCTATTTGGGCACTGACAGCTAATTAAATTCCCATAGACCATAATGTTAGTGTTATGCAAAATTACTATACTTTCATGGCAAGATCAGCAAAACATGCTTACATCATATGTATGATCTATACAGGAGTAAACTTTTAAAATGATGAAGATTATATGCTGCAGAGTTTGTTTTTGAGAAAAATTATATTGTAGATGCCCACCATAAAAATCCAGTCTAATGAGATCTCCCCGTTTACATCCAGGAGTACCTGTTGAGGTATCAGCAATAAACTGAAAATGGTTTTATGTTCAAACCTTATATTGCATACATTTTACCCATATATTGGCTTCTTCCGAAAAAATTATGTTTGAAATTCCTGTAATTATTTTCATCCAGTCAGCAATATAATATTCCACAACACATAGGCTGTTTCCATATCTCATGAAATAATTAGTTTTATGTGACTTAAAATCAGATTTTTTTCTCCATAATAATTATTCTTCGCTAAAAGCATTTCTCCTCAAAACCTCAGGCACAAGGAGCCCACTGTAATGAAATATGAATGAAATTTTCCACAAAAGAATAAAACCTCCCCTCTCAAAACGCTTCATATGTGTAAAAAGAATTATTTTGGTCCTATGTGGATATATAATATATATCCTAAGCTAATGAATTATGATGCAAATTCCAATATGACTCACCTAAAGGGAGGTAATCTGGAATCATTACATAGGCTCCAAGAAAATATAAATTATGAAAAATTGTTGCATATTTCAAAAATTACTCCACATCCTCCAAATTTGCTTACATCAGTATGGTATCATTTGGGTTTTTTCTTTAAAGTGCGTGTGGCAATTTTTTTATATTTTAAAGTTGTGCATGCACAATGATTGCCATAGAGAAAGGTAGTAAATCTTGGAACCCTCTTCTCATTTCTCCCAAGCTTCAGTTTTCACCACCTTTGAGAAACCAAGTGGTCCATTTTGGTTACAATTTTGTAAATTGTCAAAAGAAGGAGTCATTTTAGTCAATTTGATCATTGTTCCATAAGCCCAAGAGAGATCCACCAATTATAAAAATTGGCAAACATTGATGAAAATGTATGAAAATTAGGGAAAAATCAGAAAATTCTCATATTAATTGCTAACTTGCAGAAGCAAGATGCTCAATTTAACAGATAGTATTCATCTAACCTCTTTTTGTGTCTGTTTTGCATACACCCACCATAATGCAGAGTGTACTATGTTGTACATCCATACAACCATCTACTATTAATTTGGTTTCCACACTATAACTTTAGTTTCCACACTATAACTTTAGTTGTCTGCCATCTACAGATACCAAACCTTGTGGATGGCTTGCACTCAGATCAAGGCCATTGTGACTGAAAGAAGGAAAATGGTTTCCACACAATAACTCATTTTCTCCGCTATCTACAGTTTCCAAACTTTGTGAATGGCTTGCACTTGGAGTAAGGAAGAACCCAATTGATTTCAGGGTTAGAAGGTAAAAGGTCAAGATCACTGTGACTGAAATAAGAAAAATGGTTTCTGCACAATAACTTGAATTCTCCACCATCTACAGTTTCCAAACTTTTTAGATGGCATGGACTTGGAGTAAGGAAGAACCTATTGATTTCAGTGTCAAAAGATCAAAGAACAAGATCACTAACTGAAAGAAAAAAACATGGTTCTGCACAATATCTCTAGTTATCCAACATCTTCAGTTACCAGACTTTGTGGATGGCTTGCACTTGGGCTAAGGAAAAATGCTATCGTTTTGGGACTCAGAAGGTCAAAGGTCAAGGTCACTGTGACTGAAAGAAGAAAAATGGGTTTCCGCACAATAACTTGACTTCTCCATCATCTACAGTTACTAAATTTTGTGGATGACTTGCACTTACAGTACAGAAGATTGTTTTTGGTGATTTTTTTATTATTTTGGAATCAAAGGAAGAAAGAAAAATGTTTTTAAAAATAAAAATTAGTTTTACATGACGTACTTCAACTCAACTAAGTGGATAGCTTGCACTTGTGGTAAGGAATAAGGCTATTGATTTTGGGAACAAAAGGTGAAAGGTCAAGGACACTGACTGGAACCAGAAAAAATTGTCTCTGCACAGTAACATTAGTTCTTAATTACAGACCTGGCCCAAACTTTGTGGATGGCTTTCACTTAGAATAAGGAAGAAGGCTGTTGATTTAGGAGTCCAAAATGTCAAGGTCAGTCTGACTGAAAAAGAATAATGGTTTCTGCATAAAAATTTCAGTTGTCTACATTGAGGACTATTAAACATGGGGTTGGTAAATAATATGCCATTCAAGGTATTCTTGTTAGCTCTACTGAGCTTAGACCAGAACTCTACTTGAACAGAAAGTGATATCGACATGGGAGTTTCACCAGAAGCTTTATCAACAATCTTAAACTTTGCAATACAGTATATGAGTAGATATATTTGTAAGTTTTGTTCTTTCTTTCTCTTTCTATTATTTTTTCTCTTTCTTTCTTTTCCTATTGCCTAAAAGAAGGTAGAAAAAAATCAAATGTACCCTGCCATGTAAGAATAGACAGCATCATTCACTTGCCCAAGTTCTACATCCAAGTTTATGGATTGTGATCTCTCATTTTTTTTTTTTGCTGACTCCTATGGCACTTGGCCAATAGCTGAATTACATTTAAAGTTTGACATTCTCACGGTAGCCTTTGCTAAAATATTTGCATCCTTTTAAGTAATTTGTTGATAAATTGGGGGCAAATCCTTTACTGGCATAATGTCCATACTGTGTTACCAAATATGGATGGTATTATTAAAAATAGTAACAAACGTTATATCTTACTGAAATTAGTAAGAAAGTATATATCCATTGGCCTTTCATGTCAGTTTTATTATGTCAAGGGATGCAGCACAAAGTTAGGTCAGTGATTCGAGGCAACACAAATTTAGGTCTTTGATTAAATGTTATAGTAATCTCCTTTGTGTATTGTTCCATTGATGGTAATAACTTGAAAAAGTAGTAGAAAATGCTTTTAAAAGGAAATCAAAATAATATCTCAAATAGTGTTTCAAATGTTAATATAAATTCTCTAGTGACATATAAAGAAAAGAAAATGTAGAAAAATATTATAAAGATTATTTAGAGCAGTATGTGTACAGTAAAATAAAAGGACAATGAATACCATTTTCTATGGAGTTGTGTTCTTCAATCTGATCATATGTAAGTTGATTTTAATTATTTTAAACTTATTCATTAATATATTAAATGTGATTTATGTCCTTCCTTTCAATGCAAATTGTAACCAATGTCTGCCAACAGCTCCCTCCCTTTGCCATGCAGTATTGTACATCTAAAGAACAGTAAATAACCTTGACATCTACTAAGCCATCTACTCACACCTTTCTATATTATATATATAACAAACAAAACAATTACATTTGGAGTGGCACAAGGAATAGGAAGGTCGACGTAATGGGGTGAATTTTTGACACAAAACCCCAAATGCTGAGAGGTCCTGACCATAGAGATTTGCACACACATGGCAAACTTAGTTATGTTCATAAGTCACCTCTGCTTTTAGATATTTTTGTTTGTTTTATATAGGGTGCTCTTGTTTTGTTATCCTTTGTCTTTTTTAAATGTTCAAATGTTTGAATATATCAATAACAATTTCAGAATTAAAAAAGAAAAAAGATTGGTCTTGCTTTGTGACATTGTACATACTTTGTTCATTTTACTCTGCAAGTTACCTTAAACTTGTCTATAAATATTTCATGAATTTTCATTTTTTGTACCCTGAGAAGTATGTGACCATTTTACTGACCTTTTTGGGGAATTTTTTATCATTATGCAATCTTCCCTTATTTTTAAAAATAATCCTATATGCTCTGAAATTTTCATATCTTAACCAACTGTTATATATAATTTTTCATTTATATCTATGTGGTAAAATCATGCAATCTATTGTTCACAAGTCACCACTGGCAGGTAGATTTGCAGGCTTTATCTGCTCGGACTCATTGCTAATGTTGAGTCACTTCACAATACATGAGTATTTTTTTAATTGGTTAAAATTCTGTGGTGGGCAGAGTTTGGGGATAGGTCAATTACCCCAGACTGTATTGTTACTGTTTTGCAAAATTACATGGCTTTCATGGTAAGACAAGCTAAACAAGCCTACATCTTGTGTATTATCTATACAAAAGTAAACTTTATAAATAATGAAAATGAAATTCTCCACAGCTTGTTTTTGATAAAAATCCTCTTATTGGTGCCCTCTATAAAAATCTGGTGTGCTGAGATCTCGACATTTACAACTGGGAGTACCTGTGTGGCATCAGTGATAAAATGCAAATGGTTTTGGGTTCAAGTCTACTATTGTGTACAATTTACCCATATGTAGGCTTCAATTCCATTTGAAATTCCGGTAATTAGTTTCAGACAATCAGTGATCTTCTTTCTCTTCAGTAAAGTATTTAATATTCTACCACTCATATGCTATGCTCACGAAATAATAGTTGGATGTGAACATTTAGCTTATAGACTGGATTTGAATAAATGCCAATTTAAAACATATCATTTGTAAAATATTTCTTATTAGCTCACTGCAGTGAAGTAAAGGAGAGCCATTTTTGTACTAACCTGATGGTGGCATTCATACATGCACACCCATACTGCATCTCAACCATTGTTTTTTCCTAGATCCTAGGTAACAGTTTGGAATTGTTTTCATACCACCTACCTCTTAGGAAAGGGGACTAAGAGGGCTAATTTGGTACATACATGTACATTAGTTGTATATTTTCTTGGTTGAGTTTTTGCATTTAGCTCAGGCTTTTTCACACTATATTCATACTGTTGTACCTGGAAGCAAGAAATGTGAAAGGATGCATCTTGACAAGTACTACACCCTCATCAAAAAAGTAGACAACTGTGACCGATATTTCACACATCATTGACATTGGTTAAATTTTACTTAAGTGTATTTATCAAGCTCTTTATGGTAGATTCATCAAACTAGATGACTATGCATCTATTAGTACCATGCCCTTACAACAAAAGGTCACTGTGACCTACATTTTACATTTGACTGAATTAGGTTAAGATTTTGCATGTAGCTTAAGACCAGATGCACCCTGTATACATACTGTTATACCAATAATACTGAGATTTGGCAAGAGGATGCATCTTGATGAATACTACACCCTTGTCACAACAGTAGGTCACTGTGACCAATATTTCATACTTCACTATGGTTAAACTTTTTGTTTTAAGTTGATTTCTCAAGCACTGTTCATGCTAGAATTACCAAACTAGATGAGTGTATGCATCTTTGTTATTAATACACCCTTACCACAAAAAAGATCACTGCGACTTACATTTCACATTACTGGCTTAAGTTTTTGCATTTACCTCATCACCGCATAGATTTATTGTATCCTGTATACATACTGTTTTACCTGGTTGGTTGGTTGGTTATTAGCAACACTTTTAACAGATTATTGACTATATCATGCTGAGAAAATGGAAGCCAAGTGCCTTCCCCAAAAGCACACAAAGGCTGGTATTAAACCCACAACCCATGGATTTTGAGTCGGACACTCTACCAACTGAGCTACCGTGGCTTCCTGTTATACCTTGAAAAATCATGACACTTGATAAGGGGATGCATCTTGATGAGCACTTTGGCCTCATAAAAATAGGTCACTGTCACCCATATTTTACACTTCATTGACTTGGGTTCAATTTTGTGCTTTAATTGTTCATGCTTGAATCATTCAACTAAATAACTCTATACATCTATATTAGTACAATATGTGTACAAAAAAGGTCACTGTTCCCATCATTTCACATTTTACTCGCTCAAGTTAAGTTATTGCATTTAGCTTAGGTATTTCACATGCTATATACATACTTTCCTATCTAAAATCAAAAAACTTGGTGAGGGGATGCATCTTGATAAGCACTCCCTTGTTTCAGTAGTAGTCATTTATATCCCATATTTTACACTTCACTGACTTGTGTTAAACTTTGTGTTAATTTCTCGGGCACTGTTCATGTTAGAATCCTTATATTGATAATGATATATATCTCTACTGGTACCAGACCCTTACAACAAAAGAAGTTCTTCAATACCAATATTTCATCTTTTACTGGCTTAAAGTTATTGCCATTAGCTCATGGTCACACAAGGTTTTAATGCATGATATATGCATACAATCCTTACTAGAATCATGAAACTTCATGTGGGGATACATCTTGACAAGTACTATGCCCTCAGTGATTTATATTTGATGCTTCAGTGACTTTGTTGAGATTTTGTTTAAAGTTAATTTATTGGGTGCTGTTTATGTTCCAATCATGAAACTTGATAATTGGCTCCATCTCTGTTGATACTACACCCTTACAACTAAATAAGGTGACCTATGTTTTATGCCTTAAGTATTTGTATTTAGCTCATGGCTGCATAGATTGTTCCATGTTATATACACATTATCTAACACAAAAGGCCATTTCTAACCACTACTGTTGGAAGTAGGAATAAATATGTTTATTTAATTGTAAACTTTTCATATTACTAACTATACTTTGTATATTGTGTTAAGATAATTTGTCTCTAGGGTGGTAAAAAGCTCAACCCATCAGATACAAGATAACCTCATAAATATGCATAGGGTCTTGGATATTTTAAAAAGAGTGCACTTTATGTCAAACATTTTACTTTCCATTTTTTAGGATTTTACCCTTTTTTGCATTTATCTTTGTTTTGCATGCCTTTCTGAGGATACCTAAACTTACATAGCACTATGTAGCCAGGATTGTGCTGATGTGCCATGAAACCCTATACATACATACATGCACTTATTATGGGCAAGATCTACACATATTTATGAGGTTATCTTGTATCTGATTGTCTTTGACAATATTATACAACAGAACTGTGTTTCGGTAATGAGAATGTTTTTATAACCTCCAAATTTTAATAGCCCCTCTGTGGTCCCACTGATTGTGGTTCAACAATCTTCTTGACCTACTGGTGGACCATCCCACTGCAAAATAAATGTTTTTAAGTTTTTGGTGACCTTAAACTTCATCCTTTGATCACAAATGATGGTCACTCAAAATGATTAGTGTAGTGTGTTGCAGTTCTCAAGAATTTACATCAGTTTTTATGTTCTTGAGTAGGGTCAATAACCCCATGTTCTTTGCAATAGAATATAGATTTTAAAAATTGTTGATTATAAACCTTTTTTTGATCTAGTCCTCCATAAATTTAATTGACTGAAATCATCCCAGGTTTATGCCATACGAGTACACCTAAGATGACACAAAATTTTATATTGACTTTCCTTGGACCTAAAGAATGTCTATTAGAATTGCAACCTGTTGCAATATCCACCTTTAAGATTGTAATCACTTTGTTTGATACAGAATTGGAGATAAAAAAAATCTGTCAGAAGATTTGGTGTGGGATAGGGAAATTCTGACCCTCATTCCACACTAGTGTGAGTCACGGTGGGTCAGTGGTTAGTGTGCCATACTCATGACCAAAAGAGTGCAGCTTCAAATTCTACCAGTGGACCAGCGTGGGTCAGTTACCATAGTGTGTCCTTGGGCATGGCACTCTACTCCAATCACCTCAGCACTAAATAACCTACTTGTGTTGCAGTGGCATAAAGCACCAAACCAAACAAAACCACCTTGTGTTGATTCTATTATTCTCACACTCCAACTGATCATCAAAATCTAACTGAATTTGATATACACTTTTATGAACAAAAAACCTAAGACAGGTTGATCACACATGGCTTTCTCACTTGGGTCAACTATATCAAAATGGCACATTTTTTATTTAGGATCAACTATGTGTTGTGAAAAGTGTTTCAGTGAAAATCCAATGGCAATGTGACCAAATGCCCTCATGAAATAGTGACAAGAAGATAGTCAAGAGGACTGCATTCATGGAAATACTGACTGCCAGAGAAGCATCATTTCTGCTAGGGAACAATCAGATTTCAGGTTGACTATACATGTCAAGCTTCATGACCATCCTCCTCACAGTTTGGAAAACTTAGGAATAATAAAGACTTTCATGATGGCAACATGTTGCTCAGAGGGAATCTTTTGTTCATTCTGACCAACAAGACCTCAAGATGACTGCATGTGTCAAGTTATTAACCAAAGAATAGTCAGGACAATAAGATTTTCAAGAGTATCCACTCTGGTGGCCATATCCAATATCCCAAAGGGTACACTGTCATGTGCAACAAACCTAACAACCGTTTAGGATGAATCTGTGTCCAGTTTTATTACATTTTTCTGTGATTTGGTAGGATTAGTGATAACAAACTAATTATCCCTTGGAAAAACAAAGCTCCACCAACTCACATATTTCTGCAAATTCATTGTTTCACTTTTTGACTAATTTCCTGGTGACTGAAACAAAACTCAAAAAATATATTGTGTAAATTTCATGAAAACTGGACAAAAATATCAAGATCATTGAAAGTGTATATGCTATATAGTAAATTTCATAAGGTGCCCAAGTTGAACTCAGTCTGGATAGTTCTTTTTAAGTCACCCAACTGCAAAATGATTATCAACTAGTTGACAAGTGAATTGGTCAGCGATCCATTGGAAATCCTGCAAAGCAACAGTTCATACACAGATGTCATTTGTGGCCAAGAGTTTAGTTGTTCACAAACGCATGCCTGACACAAGTACAAAAATGCTGGATAGGCAACTATTTCCAGACATAAGACGACAGGCCATTGCATTAACTCTCCACTTCTCTGACTAAAAACATGAGAGATCTTAGTTAAGATATCATATATTGTATGCAAAATAAGGCAATTCACACAATCTGAAACTAATTGATGTACAAAATTACAAAATACTAAAATCACATAAAATTATATGGCAAAAACAAATGTGTAAGTACCAAAATTACAGCACAATGATCTAATCAACAGGCAAAAATATACATGTATGTTTGCAACTAAACAATTGGATTCATTACTCATAAACTTAGTACACAGACGTAATATAACCAGTACAGCATACGTTGTAAGTTGGACAAAATCCATGTATATTAAAAACTCTAAACAATTCCAGTAATGATCAGACTTCGAATTAGCACATTTCTACCCTGGGAACATACATATGTATAATGATAACATAACAACAACATATGCCTACAGTTTGTGAGGGGGTAAAAAAAAACAAAATGATGAGACCGCAATTTACACAAACAAAATGATTATATGTCATCACGGCTCACACTTGTAAGGTTAAACAATACCCTATACATGACATTCTTTTCCTGAGGAAACACGACATGACAACAAGAATACCAAGTAGTCTGAGATCACTCACCTAGCTGACATTTGCTTAACAGCCAAATGCAAGAGCAGTTGGCCTCAAATCTGGATCGGTAGGATTATTTATGTAGAAATTTCTTCCAATGCTATTGATTGCTCATAAAAACAACTGTTTCAATGTTTTTCTAGTTCTTGTATCTTCCTTTGCCATGAAGCTTTCTGTGAAATTTGATCCAATTCTGTTAAATGATTTTTGTGAAGAAGTCGTTTAGGTTTTTCTATTTTTAGTAAGGATGAAAGGCCATCACATAAGCTCTTTTGGTCTATGACGACTGAGCAGTAAAGAGATAGATAATAGGCACCTCTTGACCAAGTGAAACAATAAAAGTTAAACACTAAAAACTAAAAGTATGTCTAAAATGTAACCTGAAAGAAGGAGATGTAGTAAAAACAAGAGGTCCATGAGGCTTGAGACTGCTCACCTAGTACAAGAGCAGTTGGCCAAAAAATGTGTAAGATGCTTTCTGTTGAAATTTCTTCTGGTACATCAAATACTGAATGGAGTCTATGGCAGATGGACATAATTTTAATAAATGTGAATGGCTTTAAAGCTAGGATGCTTTCTATCAAATCTGGTCAAATTCTGCGAAGCGACTTAAAAGGAGAAATTATTAAAAGTTTTTTAAAGTTTTAGTAACAGCCATAGTTGATGGCAGAGTGGCATCATTTGTACAAAATTAAAAGTCCATCATGCCAGGATGCTTTTGATCAAATTTGGTCAAATTTTGTTAAGCGCCTTTTTACAAGATATTAAAAGTTATTACCATATATGATGGTAGATTGGCATCATTGGTACAAATTTAAAAACCCTTTTTATCAAGATGCTTTCTGTCAAACTTGGTCAGATTCTGTTCTTTTTGAGAAGTCATTCAAAGGATTGTACATTTTTAGTAACAGTGGCCATATCTGACAGTAAATCAGCATCATTTGTAAGAATCTGAAAGCGATTTAATGCCATAATGTTTTCTGTCAAATTTGGTCAAATTCTACTGAGCAGTTTCTAAGTTGTTTCAAGTTATTTTGTTCTTTTAGTAACAGTGACCATATTTGATGGTGGAATAGCATCATTTGTACAAATGTAAAAAGTTTTTTTTATGCTCGGATGCTTTATACAAATCTGGTCAAATTCTGTTAGGTAATTTTTGAGATGTCGTTTAAAGGTTTTTCTATTTTTAGTAATGGCTGCCATATCTGATTGAAGATGGTATCATCTGTGTAAACTTGAAAGCCATCTATGTCGGGATGCCTTGTGTCAAAATTGGTCTGATTCTATTGAGCAGTTTTTGAGAAGTCATTTAAAGTTTGTTTCTATTTTTTATTAACAGCAGCCATATTTGAGAGCAGATTGACATGATTTGTACAAATCTGAAAGCCACCTAAGCCAGGATGTTTTCTGCCAAATTTAGTCAACTTCTGAAGAGTGAATTTTGAGAAAAAAAGTTTTTTAAAGATTTTTCTATTTTTAATAATTGTGGGCACATTTGATTGCAGATTGGCATATGAACAAATCTGAAAGACCTTCATGCCAGAATACTGTAAAATTTTGCTGAGCTGTTTTTTCATAAGTTCCTTAAAGGTTTTCCTATTTTTAAAAATGGATCAGAATTCAATGAACAAATTTGAAAGGCCTTGATTCCAGAATGCTTCCTGTGGAATCATGTGCAAATAAGTTGAGCAGTTTTTGAGAAGTTGTAAATAGCAATTCTGAACATGTGACAGATGACAGTTGGTACAAGACACACAACAGATGAAGGACCATAGCATACATTCATTTAGCCTTATGGCCAGTTGAGCTAAAATTGCAAATATAACACAAAGTGACATAAATTTGACAGCCTATATATTCAACAAAGACTGAAACAATTACATAATATATAAAGATGCATGATTTTATTGAATTTATGTAATTAGCATTGCTAGGTAAAACTTTAAAAAGGACAATAATCAATAAAGTACTGTATGTACTCACTTATAAGTCAAGTCCAACTGCAAACAACATAGACCCTGGTCTGCCATCCCATAATGTGCCAGCATCATGGTCTATGTTGTTTGTTCTACTGATTACTCCTAACAAACTGCATAGACCCAGATCTGCCAGAGCATTATGCGATGGCTGATATGGGTATGTGTAGTTTGCAGTAGAACTCAACTTATAAGCTAGTATTTACAGTATGTCTTTGGACAATGGCTACTTAACAGTTACACAATAATACAATAATCAATGCTATATAATTTCAGTTTGTTTTTAACTTTCAATTGGAAGCAAGAAGTGGCATTGGCTAAGTGGTTAAGGCATTTGTTTTGTGACTAGAAGGGTTCAGGTTTGATTTCTACCATTAGATCAGCCTTGATTGACTACTGTGGTGTGTATTTGGACAAGGCACTACTTGCCTCAGCACGATACAACCTTCAAAGTGGTGTTCTGTCATAAACCACCAAATAAACCAAACCAATTTCAACTAGAAACAGTGTCTTTTGCCTATATCCTTCTGTAAAAATGTGTTTAATTTATAATACATTCTCGGTTAAATTTTGAGTTAATTACTATTCAACCCCATCAAACATATATAATGCAATTTTTTTTAAATTTAGAGGTTGAGATGTCTTATGCTATCATGTCCTTTCTATGCCTTCATCATTTTATCCAATTATCCAAACCCAAGTGAACAAAGTGAAACTCTTCTTTTCTTGATTTCTTGAACATAAAGCTGAAGGAAGTAAAATCCTAAAGACTGTAGTTTTATGTGCCTATTTATACACAACAAAACACAGATTCAGTTAAGTTTTTATTATAATTATAATGTTTGCCTAGGGGGACTGTCTGCTGCTACTGATGAAACTGTTTTGGTTCATCCTGTCAGTGAGTGATTTAGTGGTTACTGAATGGCACAACGTGGTTGTACAGAGGTCACAGCTGGGCTGTGAAACTCCCTGACAGAATGTTATGGATAACCCTTGAGTAAAGTTTCTTCAGCGGAAACTGAAGGATCCCAGCGGCAACTGGGCTGTCCAATGAAGGTTGGGATGACAGCGGCAACTGTGTGGACTTCACTCAATGGGTTTAGTTTGAATACGCCATATAGCGCTGACATTAGATTCTTGGGTGAATAAACGGAATGGAATGAAGTAAATGCCCTTTATTTAGGATAAGTAACATACAGCAGCACAGACTTTCCCATGTCCATTGAACACTGCAGGCGTTGAGGCGTGGATGGTGGCGGTTCGACAGAAATATCCGTGCTGTCGCTCTCTACTCCAAACAAGAACAATTGAACAAAGACGCTGCACGTGACAGCTGGGAATGCTTTGATTGGCTGGTGAGTGATGTATTAATACAGCTCATGCATATTAATGCGGACTATTTGCAGGAATGGTAGTGGTAGGGTCTCCTATTGCTGTGTATAAACTATGCCTAAGCAATCGCATAAGCAACCATTTATACACAACAAAACACAGATTCAGTTAAGTTTCTATTATAATTATAATGTTTGCCTAGGGGGACTGTCTGCTGCTACTGATGAAACTGTTTTGGTTCATTCTGTCAGTGAGTGATTCAGTGGTTACTGAATGGCACAACGTGGTTATACAGAGGTCACAGCTGGGCTGTGAAACTCCCTGACAGAATGTTATGGATAATTCTTGAGTAAAGTTTCTTCAGCGGAAACTGAAGGAGCCCAGCGGCAACTGGGCTGTCCAACGAAGATTGGGATGACAGTGGCAACTGTGTGGACTTCACTCAATGGGTTTAGTTTGAATACGCCATATAGCGCTGACATTAGATTCTTTGGTGAATAAACGGAATGGAATGAAGTAAATGCCCAAAGAGAACATATGTGCAGCAGATGTTGTCCGTCATTACACCATGTATTTTGGCCATATGACTTCAAATAAATACAGCAGAAACTATACACAGTAATTAATTCTAGCTAATAGGAGTACCTAGATTAGATTATTGTAATTACACATAAGTAAAACTTTTTAATCAACTGCCACTAGAAAAAGTAACTGAATTTTGTTAGTTTCCAAAAGTTCACCAAAAACTGTCAAAGTCCTTTTTTGGCCAAGTGAGCCAAAAATGTGTAAAAATTTAAAAATTTATTTAATTGTCTGAATATGTAATCAGGTTATCTATATATGAACACAAATATGCCCACCAAATTTCATTGGTCTATCTGAAGTGGTTTTTGCCTTAATTGTGCTAACTGGGTTTTGCCAAAAAAGTCTTAGTCCAGTCCAAACATTTTACAAAATATGTAATAACTTTAAACACTGCTTTAATAGTCTGAAAATTGTGTTAGGTCATCTACCTACACAAGAAAGTCTACCAAATTTTATTTAACTTAAGCAGTTTTTTCTTAATCGTGATACAAATATGTCAAAGTCCAGAACATTAAAAAATGTGTAAACAAATGTAATATTTGCTGTAATGGCATGAAAATATAAACAAGTCATATAAATATTAATACAAATATGTCTACCAAAGTGTTTTTGCACAATCTTACTAAAAAGCTTCTTGGGACAGACTGATGCATGGATGGGCAGACAGACAGGACAAAATAAAGATACCCCTGCAGGGCTGAGCAAATTTTTTTTTCATCCACTTGTCCAGGACAAGTGGTTTCAGAAAATTCACTTGTCCCACCCAACTTTTCACTTGTCCCACCTTACTTTTCACTTGTCCCAAAATAGTAACCACATGCCAAGATTTGACAAGATGTATGCACTTAATCCATAGAAAGAACAAACAAAATAATATACATAATTATTTCTTAAAAGAATTTAATTTTTCAAAAACACTGGTTGATATACATTTGGCTACTTCAGGTATATATGTTTTAGCTGCTGGATTTGAAAAAATGTCCATATACATGTCTGCCACCTGCACCAGCACTAAGCCAGCAGTTGACAGTTGTGTCTGGGTTAAAGTCCTCAAGCTTTGGTCCATTTGCTGAAATGTTCATTAGAATTTGTAAACTCTCTTGGTTTAAGGAATTCTCACACTCAGTAGCAGCCTTACGTTTTATCCCTCCACTTTCACAAAAATTGTCCTTCTCCGAATCGTCTTTACTACCTTCCTTGCGAAAATAATTTAGCAAACTCAATGTTATCCACAGAGTAAATATCAGATTGCTTGACAACTACTTCTAATGTGACCATAACATACATTTTCTCTTTTAAAATACAAACAGAGACAGCTCATTAACTAGCGAAATTGTTCGCTTCAAATGCAATATTGCACGTGGAAGTTAATCCTCTGTATAATCAATTAAAAATGAAAGAATCATTACTGTCATTTAATCAGTTCATAAAGGAAACAAAAACTTATGTCAGTAAAGCACCTTTCATTAATTTAATTACACTGACTTGCTGAATTAAAATCAGTGAGGATCTGCTTTGAGTAAACACAATGCAGCAAAGCCGCTTAAAACACTGCTAATTAATCATACTGTCTATGTTTTGTTTGACGTGTTTTGATTTGCCGATAATTTGGTCGCATACCCCAATATGCAGTCAAGCGGTAACAGAATGTCCGCATGTGTGAAGGTTATTACTGACCACCTGTAGGTGTTATACATGAAGAGGAGTAGAATCAAGTATTCAGTACGCCCGGAGGGCATGAATGGCCAATTATAGATAGATATAGTGATTAAAGCACAAAAATAAAGACTTACCCGACTTTTTTAAAATAGGAAAAAAGCACTTGTCCCGGACTAGCGACTTGGAAAATGTTACTTGCCCGACTTGAAAAATGAATAGTCCGGGACGTCAGGCTATGGGATATGCTCAGCCCTGCCCTGCTGCAATTCAAAGGGGCACAAAAAATTAAAATGACCTAAAAGAATTGAGCCTATGTCAATTTGAATTTTTGAGGTTCTAGGATATTTTTACCACAACCTTCTCATGCTAGCTATAGATTTCTTGGTTAAATATACACTTTCATCCGACATCCTTTCCTCTTGTGGAATTTATATTTGAAACTGTACACTTGCTTTCAAGTCAAAATTTGGTGACCACTACTGTATATACTCGTTTATAAGTAGAATCCAACTGCAAACTGCACAGATACAGATCTGTCATTGCATAATGCACCAGCAGATCTGGGTCTATGCAGTTTGTTAGGTGTAATCAGTACAACAAACAACATGGACCCTGATGGAGCATTATGTGACAGCAGATCAGGGTCTGTGTTGTTTGCAGTTGGACTCGACTTATAAGCAACTATATATGGTAATTTGAAATCTGGTCATAAATTCAGTGAACTTTCTTCCATGCTCTCCTTCATTCCAACTATGCCATTTATTGGGATAGTCAACTATGCCATTTATAGGGATAGTCAACTTGTTTTATGCAAATGTTTGTACATTTTGTATTGGTTACAGGTTATGCAGCACAAGGGCATACAAGTAATTTAATCAGATAATGCATCAGAAGACCAAATATTATTGACCCACAATATTTAATTGCTATAATGGTCAGGTATATGCATAGTTTAAAATTAAATATACATTTTATTTATTTAAATCAACTAGAAAATTCTAACAACTTAAATTCAGTTTTCTTGATGGATAAAGTTGTGCTGTGGTCTTTGTGGTGAAGGAAATGAGAACCTTGCGAAAACCACCAATCTTGAATGGGCAAACCATAAACCTTTGTATGTCAGCTCTGAGGATCAAATGTGAGACGAAAAGAAGAGCAATGCAAGCATACTACCATTGTGCCAGATGGCTGTTTGAGAGACAGAAGGCAAAGTAAATATGTAATGCCCAATATTCAATTGAAAATGGTTAAAAAAAAGAAACAAGAAGAATAAACAAATTCTGTAGAACCTGGTCTCTTATCTGTTTCAGTATGCTTGTCAGTATAACCACTGTTTCTGACCTTCAAAAAGTTCAATATTGTTGATACCAATGATACTATCACTGTCATTGCCAGTGCCGGAAAAGTGACCACTATATCTTACTATGCTTATGCAGGTGAGACAAAAAGAAAAATATGGATGCTTTACACAGAACACGGCACTTAGCAATACACTGTCAATACAGGGATTTTACTGTAACAAACTAACTGAAATTCACCATTATCCCATCTGTTGAGACAGAAATGGGCCAACAGAACTTCTAAACTCAAAATTTGAGCAAAATGAGACAATATATTTTGCAATCATATTTTATTAAAGATTAAAATGGCCCGAATTGTAACAAAGTGTTAATCTAAAATAATATTTGTGATTCCCCCCCCCCCCCATACTACCACTGCCAACATAACTAGAGGAATCTTAATTATTCACTATTTTTAATTAATGTTTACTATGGCGTACTACTGTCTATACTTGCGTATAAGCCGGGTCCAAATGCAAACAACATAGACCCTGATCTGCCAGCGCATAATGCGCCGGCAGATCAGGGTCTATGTTATTTGTTCTACTGATTAGTCTTTACAAACTGCATGGACCCAGATCTGCCGGCGCATAATGCGATGGCAGATCTGGGTCTATGCAGTGTGCAGTTGCTATTGGCTTATACGCGAGTATAGACAGTAAGTCCTTTTACAAGTTTGGCAAAACTTTGGATGTTGGCAAACATTTTAAATTAGGAGACTCTTGAGAGTTTATGTGCAATTAGAGCATGCTGACAAAGGAGTTATCATAGTTGATTATGTACAAGACTACATAAGATTATATTACGTTTAATTAAGCATAAAATTTCATCAAATGCACCACATTTTCAATAATTGCAGATAAAGGAACACTTTTTCTTGCATCATTTACATAAAATATGGCATAACTGTTTCCTTAACATTTCTTTAAATTTGTAAAAAAAAAAAAAAATTTAGAAATAAACTAAAGGAAGAAACAAACAGATAAACAAGAAAACAGTCTCACAAATCTGTTCACAGATACACTGAATTATTAACATGATTTCCAGCTTATGAATGTCTAATTTGACTTTTTTAATCTTCAGTCTCACTAGGAAGCACCTGCTATATTATTCATACTAAATCATGATCAAATCTAATGTGTAGAAATGATGTGATTCCAACTCTACCAGTTGATATAAATGAAGGAACTGTGTAGAAATGATGTGGTTCTAACTCTATGTGATATAAATGTAAAAGCTGTGTAGAAATGCTACAATTTGAACTCTACCTGCTGATATAAATGCTAGAACTGTGTAGAAATTATGCAATTCTAACTCTACCTGTTGATATAAATGTAAGGTCTGTGTAGAAATGCTACAATTCTAACTCTACCTGTTGATATAAATGTAAGGTCTGTGTAGAAATGCTGTGATTCTAACTCCACCTGTTGATATACATGCAAGGGCTATGTAGAAATGCTATGATTCTAACTCCACCTGTTGATATACATGCAAGGGCTATGTAGAAATGCTGTGATTATAACTCTACCATTTGATAGAAATACACAAGCTATATAGAATGCTGCAATTCTAATTCTACCTGTTGATATAAATAAGAATGCTTGTGAACATTATAAATTAAAACACCATCTTGAAAACTACAACAGTATTTTACACATTGTTTCTTTTTAATCAATAAAAGTCAAGTTTGTACAATGTCTGGCTGGGTTTAAAAGGGTAGGTGGCATATGTTACACATAAGCTGTGATTGGTCAAAGTAGGTGGTCCCATATTAGACAAGTTGTGAAAACAAAAGATTTATGGACTGATCTTGTAGTGGTGCATGGCGATGTTGACTAATTAACCCAGGTCTACAGCTGACTGACATCATAAGGTAATCATATATATATCGGGTTGTTACCAAGGTTAACCTGCAAATCTGATAAGGAGAGACTTTCCTAGAATATAGCTAAGTTCAGACTTAACCTCTGTAAGATCTGCTCCTTTTATATCTAAGTCTTACCTTTTGGTTATGAATAGGTGTCCTATTAGAAATGTACAACTCCTGCTGCAGGATAAGGTGACCTCTCATTAAAGAATGGTTTATGGTCACAAGGGCCTTATATTTGGGGTCCACTGCAAGAGTCAATGGCACATTTTAGGGGCTTTGATTAAATAGTCTCTACTTCAATTTACTGTATTTTTTCCTATGTAAATGAACAAGCTGTGATTTTGTTATAATAACTAATTACTGTCTTTAATTTCCGATATCAGGAACTTATATCCAAAATGAAATGATGTTGGCTCTCAATTCATACTACCTTGGACTTACAAGGATTTGTACCATTTGTTTCTGAGGCTATTAAAACCAAATTGTAAAATTTAAATTAAAACTTACTACTGGTATGTTGTACCAGAATCAATCAAAGCACTTAATTTGAACACTGTTATATGTCACTGGGAAATTTAATAAGCTAATTTCAGCTATTATCAATTAATTTTAGCCTTAAATCCATTAGAATGGTCCATCTTGGTATTTCCATTTTCATGCTTGATGGGGACTGCCTGCAGCTTGTATGATTTCCTGTAGAAGTCGGCAAACAGGATCAAAAATATAACAGCATATAAACCGATCCAGTAGACAAATATTATGGGATACTGGCAGTCGATGAATAACAGCTGCAAAGAGTGGATTACAACCAGGATAAACTGTGTCTGAAAGAGGAAATAAAAAATACCAAAAACATCAATACTTGCTTCCAAACTTTTCATAGTAAAACTTTTGACTTTCTGCACACATTAAATGAGCTCTTAATGGGACTCTTTCGAAGATCAAAGAAAAGTGACTGAAAAGTGATAATATTTTCCAACAGAAAGCATGCCAAAATGAACTTGAATGCTACACTTACTTGTAGTCAAGTTGTTGGGAAAATTCAGTTTAATTTAATTTCACAAAAAGAGGAAAATAAAAACTGTGTCTCAAGTACCCATTTCACAAAATAAAACAATGACTAATGTCCAAATTTGCACATTGCATAGCAAGGTATGTTTAGAGAAACTAAACAACAAAAAACGTCAATCAAAAACAATTAGACTGGAATACTGTAAATTAAGAATGTGCATGAGTAAAAAAAAATCTGAACATCGTAATCAAAGGTAATGGGAACATCAATGTAAGATTAACTGGCTGAATAATGAATTAAACAATGACAACATGCATAATTTTACAAAGAAAATGCATGCATCACTAGGATTAGTTCATGATTACATGCACTCACTACCCAGATTTTATAGAAAGTTGTTATCATCAATAAGCCCAGTTGAGTAAGTTGGCTGTTCTGTGTAATTATGAGGAGATCCTTGCCAGAGGGTTATTCATTACTTAACACAAACAAAATCACAAAAGTAGCAATGGCCAACCAGGACAACAATGAGGTATTTAGCATTAAATTGTGTGCGTTTTGCTTAAAACAGGCTTTCATCATCATCAGCCGGTTGTTATATGGTTATTTTCAAGATCAGGAGATGAAGTGAAATTTAGTATTATACACCTCTCCCTCAATAACTTGCGCACAACGGGGTCCAAAAACATAGACCATGGCATGAGAGAGGGCACGAGTTACCAAGGGACCTCTAAAAAATTAAGAAAGGGATGGACATCGACGGTGAGAATTGGGGAGGGGGGGGGAGGGGGTTAAGTGGTTTGAATACTCATTTAATAGTCATGTTGTGAATAATTGTCAATAAAGAGCTTTTTCTAATGAAGTTCTTCACTTTTCTGTATCAATTACCATTATTTTCAATATATCCAATCTCTGAAAGATTATTTAAAACCATACTCCAAGTGCTTTCAACACACATTACATGTACCAGCAAAAACAATGTGTATTACATCACTGCTTTTTTTTATGTGAATGTGTATACATTCTAGTATTACTGTAGATTCAGATTAAAATGATTCTTTATTTTAAAAGAGTGTGACATTTATTTAGAGAAACAACAATGTCGAAACTCAATTCTTAAAAAATTGTTATATTAGTAAAATACTGATGCTGTGATTTCTTTGCAAGTTATAGCGAAATTCCTGCTCATCCTTGAGCAAACCTCTGAGTGCCAATTAGGGAATTTTAAGTTCACTATAAACTTTGGAACTTGCTTCTCCATAATGAATTCTATCTGTAAAACTAAGCTTTTCATGCACCTAGTATACCTTTCACTTGGTTCCTTTGCTATTGTTGATCACATTTGCGAATTAGTATGATAAACCACTGATTATTGTTAGATACTTTAATTATGTTACACATACTTACAGTGTTCTCAGTGTTCAATTAGTCAATTGAAATGAGTTGACTTAACACAGTACCATGTCCACTAGCTCTTACTCAGGTAGGATTTACATGCCTTTTAACCTTTTTATTATACCCCTTTACTTGATTTGATACAAAAGAATAATATTACATGATAATACAATGCAGGTCAATTTTTAGTAGATTGTAACAATGCAACCTACACTTCCACAAGTCGAAGATCAAAACACAGTTGGTACTTAACTAGGTTCTCATGGAAACACTCGGGGGCATGCTGTGATGGTTGATTGACACTATTCATATTTGAATACAAGTGGGCACATCACATTTATGATGATTACATTGAAACCTAATTAAAAGATAAAACTGAAACACGAATTTCACTTGACAAGACTTTTTTAATTAGTGTTTATTTCTTAACATATTGCCACCAGTAGGCATTACTGACATTTTAATTTATCAATATTTCATCATATATTGTTATTTACAATGTACTGAGAATTTTTCTTTTTCTTTTAAAGAAAATTTAACAAAATATATGACTTTATTAAAAGTTATGAATTTCAAAATTTTTAATCAAATTTCTGGGCACTAACCGTTATTTTCTAAGATAAAACGAGTGATATATCAAAGTTTCATTTACCAATTTTGATCACGATTTTCTTCACATTCAACAAAAAGGGGCCATATCTTTTGTTCTTTTCTAAAAGAAAAAAAAGGAATCCACGCCTGACCCCATGTTATATGCAGGTTTGTGAATTATCCGAGCACAAGTTATCGAGGGAGAGGTGTATGTGAAAGAGTCCCTTTAGTACAGTAATAGGCAATGCTTACAGGATCTACAGTATTTTTTTGCCCTGGATTCTCAGCTTTGTGCCTATGAACTGTATTTTTATTTATGAGACTCATGGGTTTAAAGGGTATTTTCAAAAACACCTCAATAAAACAATAATAATACTGTATATATTTACCTAGAATTTCTCTATGACAATGATCAATTACTTAACTATCGGTATACAAGTACTTCCAAATAGACCTAAACACTGTTAGGTTTATTGGTGACATTACTCAATTAGACTAACATATGCTGAAAATCTTTCTAATCATGTGGTACTTAATCCCTCATGTGTCGGGTATTAAGCTTACCTATTTGTCTATCAAGATTAGTGATTACAGCTCTCCAATACAGCCTGCTCGCATTATTCCATCAACAGACAAAAGCGACATTATTGGTTTGCTCATCTGCATAATGTAGCCCCAAAAATCACATCCATTATCCATATAGGATCTGATTACAGGACAGAATTGTGTCCATTAATCATACAGGATCTGATTGTAAGACAGAATCATGTCCATTAGCCATAAAGGATCTAATTGCAGGACAGAATCATGTCCATTAGCCATAAAGGATCTTATTGCAGGACAGAATCTTGTTCATGAGCCATGAAGGATCTGATTGCAGGACAGAATATGTCCATTAGCCATAAAGGATCTGATTGCTGGACAGATCACATCCAATAACCATAATGGATCTTATTGCAGGACACAATCATGTCCATTAATCATAAAGGATCAGATTGCAGCACAAAATCATGTCCATTAGCCATAGAGGATCTGATTGCAGGCCAGAATCATGTCCATTAGCCATAAAGGATCTGATTGCAGGCCAGAATTATGTCCATTAGCCATAAAGGATCTGATTGCAGGCCAGAATCATGTCCATTAGCCATAAAGGATCTGACTGCTGGACAACTACTATACAAATTCTACATAAGCGCACAAAGTACATGTAGAGCCACAGTAAGCTATATGGATAAGTAAATGCACTCTTTACAGTAATTATTGCCTCTTACTAAAAAGCATACTATTGTTTCCACTGGAGGCAAAACAGCTAGTGTAATGGGGTCAGCTTAGTTCCAAGTTTCAGTGATACAAGGTACCATACAATGAATGGAATTTCCCATTTAGGTAATCTTCAGAAGATTGCAGTTGTTTCATCCAGACTTCATGAGAAGTAAACCTAATTCTTACATGACACAGTTGGAAAAAGTTATGTTTTTCATAGTAAATTTTCACAAAAAAGGCTTTTGCTGACCCAAATCAATACTAGATTAACACTGACCAAGATATTTATGAAAACAAGGTGCTCTATTTTTATAAAATGGTTACCTTCAGATGTTGCTCTACGAAATGCATTATGGATTTAGCAAAACAACTCAGTTTCAATACGATGTCTTCATTTTTGTACAAGCAATTACTTGATAAGTCTGAGTGCACAATTACCACTATGTGACAATTAAATATTTTTTGCACATAAATGCAGTTATTATGATTGTTATTTTCTGTATCCATTCTCCCCACCACCACCCTCTTCACAAACATATGTACACTTCAAGGAGTTTTTGATCTATCACTTTATATGGTGGTTTAATACCAAACGTGATTGACAGTTACTGATCCTAATTACTGCGTTACAGCATTGGAGAGCTGTACATGTCTATTTGCTAATGCAGAGAAGAAAATATTGACACTTACAATTTGCATGGATGTCATGTACTTTTTCCACCACAGATATTTCTGATATGCTGGTCCAAGAGCAGACAACCCATAGTAAGCATACATTACTAAATGAATGAAGGAATTCAGCAATGCATGAAAAGTACCAAAACCACCTGAAAAGTATAAAACAAAAATGTATTTAAGAAGAAGCTGCATACCCCCAAGCTATATTTCAAACACGAAGAGGTTGGGATAAAATGGAATTAAAATAAAAAGAAAGCAAAACAAAGTAATGAGAAAATCTAGGCAACGGCATAATATGTACTCATCCGAGTTCATATTATTTATTACATCTGTAAAATTTGGGCACAATGGGTCTACCTGTTTAGAAGAAATCAGACTTTACTTTCTCAATTCTTCCAACACAGTTTTGAAATTTTCTCATAAAGGGTGCTGCATTTGCAACATCTATCTGCACCTGCCAGTCACTGCTGTCTTAGCACAGTCAGGTCTATGGAATCATGTTTGCGACAGGGGAGGAGGGATAGAGAGCATGTGTGTATATACTAGTATTGCAAGTAAAGAATAAGCAACTGTTATCCACAAATTTCATTTAGTTCATAATGCCTATGATTATTTTTTTTTTAAGTCTGTGATGTTATGTGAAGGTTGTATGACGAGAAAAATTTACCATATCAAATGACACATTCTATCCATGTTCAATCTGTTGATTGGGTTTGTGAAATCCAATGCATCATCTTAGATCATAGGTCTACTCACACTAATAATTCCTTAACTATGATTTCTTTCAATGTTTTTGATTGCATATGTTATGAAAACAATTGTTTCAGGTTTCTCTGATTTTCATATCTTTATTTAATAGCACATCAGCATCCCTTGTCTAATATTGAAGACCCCGATACCAGGATGCTTTGTGTCAAAGTTGTTCAAATTCTGTTCAGTATTTTTTAAAATAAAATTCAGTCATATTTAATGGTGGAACAGCAGCATTTGTTAAACCTGAAAGATGATCAATCAAGCTAGGACACTTTCTGTAAAATTTGATCAAAGTCTGTTAAATGGGGAGGGGGAAGGAGGAGGAGAGGTTAGAGCTATTTAAAGTTTTTCTACTTTTAGTAAAGAAGCAGCCATATCTGAATGCAGATTGGCATCATCTGAACAAACTTAAAAGCCCGGCCTGCCAGAATGTTTCTGATAAAATTTGGTCATTGTGTCCAGTGGTTTCAGTGTTTTCCCCAAAGCAGAAATTCTGCATCTCTGATGCAAGAAATGAGTTACTGTACCCTAAAACAAAATCCTTTGTATCTATGTGGATGCAATCATCCATTACCATTTGTCTATGAGATTTTGTATGGTGTTTAGTGTGTCCCTAATCTTGATGCATCAGATGCTTTATTATTCTGATCTCTGAAAAATTAAGCATTTTGGTAACCAAATATATGATCCAAGACTGTGACTCAATCATATTCATCTATGAAGAATTCAACATTCTACTTGATAGATGCAGAGTATTAAATACATGTCAAAGCCAAGTTTCATCAACTCGTGAAACCAGAGTCAAATGATTCTGAATATGAGCAAGCCAACAAACGGTTGAAGGGTTTCTTTCATAAGTTGATTACTTATTATCACGGTTGACCAAGCTAATGGTTTGATGACACGTGATGTGTGTGCATGAACTGGTCAGTCAAACCATTTATGACTGGATGTCAAAGGCACTCATTTCTGTCAGTAAAAAGGGAACAATAATGACAACACTCCTCCACTTCTCCAAATCAAGAAGGGGAGTGAATGTTACCAATGTTTTTTTCCCTTTTTGACTGACAGAAATAAATGTCTGTGCCGGGTGTACAAACTTGAGAAACTCAATATTAATTCATCACCAAAACTCAAGATCTCATGTTGAAGAGTGAGAAAACTGCAGTTGCAATCACTCTTCAAGAAAACCTAGAGAAAATGTGAATACTGCTGGGGAAAATTAATTTAAACATGATGCACGAACTTTAAGACCTGGAGAAAATAAACCTGTTACTGCACACTGTCAGCATATCTGGCCACTGATAATGGTCATCATTTCATTAGGACCTGAATTTTGAAAGTCGAAATTTTTTGTTATGAATATAAGAAATGTTGCTCCTCACTTATGATTTCCAGATCTTGACATCTGACCTTTAAACTATGAAACCTTTTTGATCTGCCATGATTGCTAATGAACCAGCCTTTATATTCTTGTAAAAAAAACAAAAATTGATACTGAGCCGACTCACGGATCAACGCTGTAACAGCTACATATCTTTTCGACAATAACACAGTAGTCATAAAAACAAGCAAATCCTGTTAATTTCTGTACACTGCCTGCCGATGGTAAAGTCACAAAAGTTCACAATACTGAAATCCAACAAAGGCCTTTAAGACAGAGCTGTAAAGTTACTGTACAGACATGGAAAGTAGCCAAGTTTTATAGCCCTATCTCCAAGGGTATTAGAGGAAAAGTGCAGAAATGGGGTAAAAAGAAAATTATCAGTGACCTTGACCTTGAAGATAAAACACTGTGATACATGAGATGTAATCAAACTTAGAAACATAAGGATACCATGGTTCATTTCTGTGCCTCACACATCTTTTATGACATATAGCAGAAAAAAAGAAACCTTAAAATATTCACTCTGAGGATAAAACCTCAAATGTGCAATGCAACACATCTTTTAATGACAATATGTAATTACACCAAGCTTCATCCATTTATTTTATGTACAATTTAGAACATGACACACCTTTTAGTAATCATATATAGTTATAAGAAGTTTCATCACTTCATCTCAAATGGTTATAGAGTGTAAGGGAGAATGTAACTGAAACCTAAAATATTGGCATGTGACCATGACCTTGAAGATAGGACCCATGATGTGGTACATTACAAATATAGCAAGCTTCATCTCTAATCTCAAATGGCTTTAATGAAATTAAATGGAAAGGAAAGTATGAAGGGAAACTTGAATAGTGATCTATGACATTTCCCTTGAAGATAGGACCCCCAATGTGGTTCATGGCACACATTCTAATGATGTTTTATAAGTACTATATTCTCTGTATGTCTTAGGACACAGTTTGCATACCGACACCAACATTTTTGCCAAAATAATTTTTCATGCGAAGTTGTGTTTTTCAGTACGCTTGCATTTTCTTGTGAATTGAAGAAAAAAAATAGATGAAACTAGCCAAGTAATCTCGGTCTGCATTCATTAATGTTTACGTAAAGTGTGATTATTTTACTGTGTGACTTAAGGAATAACCTTACAGCATATGTGTGGGTTTGGTCTTCATTCATTAATGTTTATGTAAAGTGTGATTATTTTATTGTGTGACTTAAAGAATAACCTTACAGCATATGTGTGGGTTTGGTCTTCATTCATTAATGTTTATGTAAAGTGTGATTATTTTATTGTGTGACTTAAGGAATAACCTTACAGCATATGTGTGGGTTTGGTTGCTTGGGTTTGAATTTTTCACCTGTTTACTTGTTTTCAAACACTGAAATATTTCTTAAAGTGCTTTTAAACAGAAAAAAAGTAATTCTTTTTTGTTGTCTGAAAACATGCATAAAATAGGATATACCAAATTTCATTACTTAATCTCAAATGAATTTTGAAAGTCAAAGAATGGAAAGGAAAGTGATAGAAAACTTAAAATACAGAGATGTGACCTTGACCTTGAAAATAGCACCACCAATCTGGTACACAAAACACCTACTAATGTTGATGTACGAGTATATCAAGTTTCATCCCTTAATCTCAAACAGCTTTAAAGTTATAGAGCAGAAATGAAAGTCTGATGGATGGATGGACCGATGGACAGACATGCCATTACTATGAACCCTATTTTTCATGAAAAGGCAGGCAACATTTATGGGATAAGAGTAATTCTCCATGTCACATCATCCCTGGGCAAGTAATGACATCACAACATCATAAAACATTTGTGGATTTTACTGCTTCAAAATGTGGCATACAACCAATCAAAAAGTACATTATATTCATGGATGTGCTAGAATGGATTTCTTACCTGGCACAAATTTTACTCCAAACCACCAGGAAATTGGCATTACGCCATGATGAAATACATGGAGGAAAGATACTTGATTAAATTTTTTCCTAATGATGAAGAAAAACTGTAAAAAAAAGAAAAATAATTGTATGAGGTTAAAGAAGAAGCAAGATTAGTTTACTGTGAAAAACAAATCTTAAAGAACAAAACAACCAGTGTTTTTCATATTATTCACTTTGTGAGAGTACTTCTTAAAAAAGAGCCACAAGTGGTTCTAAGATTGCTTACCTGACTAACATCTGCCTAAGAGACAAATGCAAGAGCAGTTGGCTAAGAAATCTGGATCAGTAGGATGCCATCTGTTGAAATTTCTTCCAATGCTGTTGATTGGAATGTCATGAAAACAATTGTTACAAGGTTTCTATATATAGTAAAGATTGTTTATAATGTTTCACAGGGGACTGGCAGTTTTAGAATGTTATAACCAAGAAACATTATATCCAAATTCATCGTTTATGTTTCAAAATGTTTATGTACTTGTCCATGTCGAGACATACATGTAGTTAACAATTTATACTGGTATGATTACTGTCAGAACTCTTATATAATGCTAATAAAATTTTCAAACAACATACATTGGTATAAATACATGTCATCATGAAAGAAAATATGATAAACCATTAAGTTTTACCATACAATGAAAGTATCAGCATACATGTACATGTACCAGCCAGTGAATCATAAAAATCACTTTTATCTGAAATCTTTTCATTTCACAAACAATATCCTCATGGTACAACAAATTTACATTTCAATTGTTGGTATCAGAGGAGTGACAGTGTATCTATCAGAATTAACATAATCCAAGAATTCAACATTGTCTTTATCAGACCCAAGTAAGCATCACACACCATAGCAAGGGGAATATCAGCAGCAGCAGCATCGCTATCACTTGTAATGACATCTTTTTGCTCACTAAACCCTGCCTTAACAAAACAGTTTGCAATACAATCTTTGGAAACATCATACCATGTACAAGAAATCATATTGATTGCAGACAATACATTTCACGTTCAATTTTTTTGTCAAGGCTTGTGATGTATCTTTGGATTAGAGCATGTCAGTACTTTGACTTCTATTCCTTGTATTTCTTATTTGTAGCTTTGTGTCTAAAGAGACGTTTTTTCTTTTTATGACCAGCGAATTTTCGACCATTTTCACAACAGTCAGAATTCAAAATGAACACAAGATAGATTTACTTCAAGCTGTAATCAATTAGTCAACATACAGGTATAGAACAATAGCTAAAGGATATTTCTAAATTATTTATTCAAAAAAGTACAAAACAAAAACATTTCTTTTCATGCTTTAATTGCATTGAAGCAGCAACCCATGATTCTAAAGTACCGATTATGAATGAGGTGTGATTATGACGCCTTTGTTACCTGGCCCATTGTTAGGCCTTTGTTATTTACTAATTATGAATGACGTCTGATTATCACGCTTTTATTAGCCATCACCTTTGTTGTTTCACCTTTGTTATTTAATCAACCGCCATTGTTTATCTGACTTTGGTACATCCAATTTTCTCTGGCAGATCACACAAATCAAACGCTATAACCAATTCAACACTGTAACAAAAGAATGTTATAACGAAGCCTTGGAATACATAGTAATTAGGAATTTGGCAGGGAAAATGTCTAACAGAGAAAAGGTATCCAAAAATGTAATAAAGTCTTTACTGTATGTTGTATATTAATTCATATTTGATGGCAGATCAGGCAGATCAGCATCTATTGTCCAATATTGAAAGGCCTCTATGCCACAGGATGCTTTTTATCAAAATTGACCAAATTCTGTTAAGCAGTTTTTTTAGATAAAGTTGTGCAAATGTTTTTCTATTGGTAGTAATTGATGATAGATTGGCAAAATTTAAAAAAAGGAAAAAGCTTTTAAGCTAGGATGCATTCTGTCAATTTTGGTCATTCTGTTAATCGTTTTTTAAAAAGTTGTTTCAAAGTTTGTCTATTTGTTGTAAGGTGGCCATATTGGTGAATGGATCGCCTTTCACTGAACAAATCTTAAAGACCATAATGCTCCCTGTAAAATCCTGTTCAAATTGTTCATGTAGATTTTGATATTAAGTTGTAAATTGCATCTGTGAACAAACAAAACACAATGTATGATGAATGAAGGATTATGCCATATGCACCCTTGGTTTTATGACCTTGTGAGCCAAATACTGTATCTAAGAGTCAGCTAGCATATAGTGACTCTAAGTAAATCCTTTCATTTATAATGGGTGTGATTCATAAAAGATAATATATACCGACATCATTATAAAACAAGTACACTACATTTTTCAAGTGAATTTTAATCACTACACAAAATACAGTGGAACTCACATAAAACGAGTAGTTTGAATGGCACATTATGTACCCACCCCACGTTTAAACAGTCCTCTATGCATTTAACTGAAATATTTGCACTGAAAGTTTTTTTCTTCTTCCAGCGCAACCTTGACCAATGACCTTTTGACACCAAAATCAATAGGCTTCTTCCTTACCCCAAGTGCAAGCCATCCAAAAAGTCTAGGCCAGGTCTGCAATGTAGAATTAATGGTATAAAGTGAAAGCCATTCTTCTTGTTTCTGTCAGTGACCTTGACCTCTGACATTTTTCTTACCCCAAAATCAATAGCTTTCTTCCTTACCACAAGTGCAAGCCATCCACAAAGTTTAGTTGAGAAATGTCATATAGAACTAATGTTATTTTGTAGAAACCATGTTTCCTTTTTCAGTCAGTGACCATGACCTTATGGCTCCAAAATCAACAGGGTTCTTCCTTACACCAAGTGCAAGTCATCCACAAAGTTTGGTAACTGCAGATGATAGAGAACTCAAGTTATTGTGAGGAAAGCATTTTTCTTCTTTCAGCAAGAGTGACCTTAACCTTTGACTTTTTTATCACAAACAGATAGGGTTCCTCCTTACCCCAAATGCAAGCTATCTAAAAAAGTTTGGCAACTGTAGATGCTGGAGATCTCAAGTTATTGTGTGGAAACCGTTTTTCTTCTTTCAATCACAATGACTTTGACCTCTGGACCCAAAATCAATAGAGTTCTTCCTTAACCCAAGTACAAGCTATCCACAAAGATTGTGTACAACTAGAATTATTGTGCAGAAACCATTTTCCTTCTTTTAGTCATGGTGACACTGAGCTTTTGATCCAAAACCATTTTCCTTCTTTTAGTCACACTGACAGTGACCTTTGAGCTTTTGATCTGAAATTGATAGGGTTCTTTCTTATCCCAAGTGAAAGCCATCCATAAAGTTTGGTAACTGTAGATGGCAGAGAACTAAAGTTAATGTGCAGAAACCAAATTAATGACAAACGGACAGACACCATCATAACATAATATGCACCACCTTATAGCAGCCAGTCAAAAACTCAAATTTAACTTTTTCTCATGCAATAAAATGTTATAGCGCCAGTTGTAATGGTTATATGATTATTTAATTGTATATTTCATTGCATATTTTTAAGAACTTCCCCCCCCCACACACACACACACACAAAACTTGTGTATATGTTAGATTTTACAAGTCTTTGGGAGGCAAACATTTTTAAAAAAGTTTTGCAAGCAAGATTTTCATTAAAAATTATTTTTTTAAAAACTACCAAACTATGGTTGTTTTCTGAAGCACTTTTTAATGCTAAATAAGATTGAAACACATGCTGCATAATTTGGAACTAAAAATATGATCAACTGCGATGCACATAGATGGAAGACATTAGTTTCACTTGTAAAAGTAGAATAAAAGTGAGATAATTCCACTGCATTCATAGCAAGGATGGAACTTAAAGCAGATAACAAACAAAAGCAAAAGTGACTTCATGCTTTAAAACTCTGAAACTTACCGTAATTCATGTCATTTTTCATGCCAATTTTTTTTTTTTTCAAAGCAGGAAAAATAATATTTAAAAAAATAAATTATCATTTTGGGAAAGAGGCCATCTATAAAAAAAAGGATCTGAGACTGAGGACTCCAAAATATCTACACAATCATCAATATTAAATTCACATGCATTGAACATAATTGTGCTAAAGCATCATGCTCTAATTGTTTGAATTTACTTGTATATGTGTGTATTGGAATAGATTAGTTTGAAGAAAAAAATGATAACTATGACATGGACATAGATATCCTATCATCACATCTTTATTTTTACACTTCATGATTCAAATAAAATATGCCCAGATATGAGAGAGAAAGGGATTTCAGCCCTTCTTCATGCCATTTTGCTCAATGTACTTTACTTTAAATGTCCCCATTTAGCTGAAGCTTTTGTCGAAATGAAAACAGTAATGAAACAGTAAATGGAAATACACACCATACTCCTTCAGTTTTAAAGATATATCATTTATATTTAAATATTCACAATATTTATATCCACCTTATACTCCATATAATCCATTCAATCCCAATAATGATCATTTAGCATGCTGTGTTGCTATTTTCTGCAAGTGAAACAGCTACATTCCCACCAAAGAAGATTTCCCTTTATCAGTAAGTGTATGTACAATTCCTGTAGATTATGTAGCATTTGGTTTCATCTTCGCTCATCCCAAGCTAGTTTTTACTTTTAATTCAAAGATTTGACACTTCTGTCAGGGAATACAACAATGGTTGAGAAACTTACACCAATAGACCCTGGCATAACACTGTATATATATATATTAACAAAGATAAACATCATTAAATGAAACAAAGAAAGATTGAAAATATATACCAAACAGCACATGTCCGAAAACTAATTCAAAATAAATATGTTGATTAGTAAACAGTGTTAATTGCCTTAAGAGGTAGACCTAGGAAAATGGGTGGGATAGAATGTGGGCCCTCTATACAGAAGATGATTTAATATTAGGACACATATGGTTTTTAAAGCAAGAACTGCAGATGTGAACTGTTGTCAAGATGAATTCACACAAGCTTTACATATTTATACTCAAAAATCAACACTAAAATGGAACATACAAACTAGTTCATTAGGTCCTGATTGTTTCCGTCATTGTCTTCACTTGCAAGGGGCTTTGATTTCTAAAACACAAAGCTCATGTGTACAGAATTATCACATCATTGTGAATAAAAACACTGACTGACTTATAATAATGGAAACTATTTCACCACAATTTTTATAAATATCTGCAACTGTGTGATAGGAAGTGCTATAAACATCAGTCAACACTTCTGCCAGATTTAGCTCTCTATGAAGGTTGATGGTATGTATAATTTTAGGATGATTGGAAAGCTCTATACCTAATGATTATTTGTACAAAAGGTCAAAATAACTGCAGTAATTTCAGTTTCAAGTACATTCTATTGAAAATAGCTAGTATCTTTTTTTACACACTGGTATTGGAAAGAAAATCTTAAAATAAATATATGTACAAATGTCAGGCAATAAATAAGGGATGTATAGAACAGATTTTCAGTAAAAATTTGCTTTATTTCAGCCACTTTTGTACAGTATTTTTATGTATATTTTAGTTGTCAAACAGATCCATATTTAGATTTTATAATTCATTTGTATGAAAAATTAAAAATGTTTAATTATAAAACAAACTTTTATGTACGAAATATTTTAGCCCAAAAATAAATTGTGATTTTTATGAATCAACTGTGTACGAAAAATCATAGGGTACAAAAATTACATGAATTACGGTAACCATATCATCAAGTCCCTTCCCTAGGGAAAATAACTTATTCCCGACTTAAAAGTGATATATGCTTCACTTATAAGGGACCTATAAGTCACCTATAAGTTACTCATAATTTGCATATGCAATGAAGCTAGTGAAATGACAGTGTATGCAAGTGCAAGTACAATACAAATGAAAAAAATATTAATCTATTCTTCACCAACATTTCACTTATTTTACATTCTGCTTAAGAGTTCACTACAAAATATATTCTCAAGTTCAGGGTTTAGTGAAAAATATAAGTCCAACAAAAGATGCTACTATGAATTTTATTTAAAAATTTCATAACTTCTCACCAGATTTACTAAAATTTTAATGCCAGTCTTAACAAACAAAGAGAACTTCAGCATGTTTTATTTAAAATGCTTTAAGATAAAAAAAAAACACTGAAAGAAGACTTCCAACTCTGATGTACCTTAGGTATCAAAGCTATAATAAACAAATTTGTGTGTTTGTGTGTAAATTGCAAAATGGGGCCATGAGTGAGAATACACACCCACACAGTGGAGACACACCTTGAAACAGCATCCATCAATAAATTATTTCCTATGATTTAATTTAAAACAATATTTTTAAATATTAACATAAAATTTTGTATATTTTAAATAAAATTATAGGAATTAATTTACTGGAAGCTGAAAAATTAACTGAAACCAAGAAGATGCTTCAATGGCAAAAATCTGGATTTATCTGGCAAATGCTGTATATCATAATTTGGGTTTAGCCACATCTGCTCTCCTGTTTCTGGAATTTGAACAAAGGCAGTTTGCAGATGGAATTTCGTTATGTTGATTTGTTCCCCATGGCAGTTTTTTGTTTGTTACTTTTTTTTGCTTCCAGCATCATGTGGTATACACAAATATCCTAGGATTCACACACCGAGTTTTTAAAACAGCATTCATTACAAGCAGAGTCAAAATGTCCATAAGATTCAGATAAAAAAACTTCCACTGCCAGACGAGTTGAAACCTGCATTCAAATTCAGTAGTCTGCTCAGTGTATTTGATGATGATGGATTCTGCCAGAGTAGATGTATGCTTGAAAGAACAATTGTATTTATTATTTGAGAAATAAATCATGTTTAAGGTTATCACTTTTTTGCTTTATTTCAGCTCAATGTTTTTATACTAAACAAGCTGTTTCCAATGTGGTGATTCAAAGTGGCAGAGTAATGTGTTGGAATCATTTATGGAAATGTGTGAGATTCTAAAGCTCAGAACTTACTGACAGCCATTTACATGAATACATTCTATCAAACTGATGATTTGCACTCGAGACATGTGATTTCCTGTGGAGCTGAAGGGGGGGGGGGGGCTTTTGTAAAACCCAAATTCATTCAATTTAGTGGGGATTTGCTTAAGTCATGTATAAGTGTAGTAAGTGAATGGCTTACATTTCACTTATATCACTTATAAGTTAGATAACATCACCGGCAGATCAGGGTCTATGTTGTTTGTTCTACTAATGACTCCTAGTAAACTGCATAGACCCAGATATGCCGGTGCATTATGCGATGGCAGATCTGGGTCTGTGCAATTTGCAGTTGGACTCCACTTATAAGCGAGTACACATGGTACACAACCATGGCATTGGATTTGCTAACATATGTATGCCTGGAGAGTAAATAAGTAAAATAATTATTGTGAATGAAAATGCTTTGCCATACTTACCGTGTCAAGAAGCTCAATGAACTTTGAGAAGAAAAACCACCAGCAAACACTTGCCATCTAAAATTGAAATTAAATTTCACATGATTTGTCAAATCTGTACATGCTAATTGGGTCTACTTCTACTTATAGTTGCATAGGTGTAATGCATTCTTGAATATTGCTGTTGGAAGTTACTCCATGTTTTGCACACATCAGTGTTGCTAACTCCACTTCTCCAGACCTGTTTTCATAATTACTTCTATTCCCAATCAGGCTGACAAGATTTGGAATACAGAAGATTTTACCCTTAACAGGGGTCCCTCAAAGGGATGATGCTCTACTGGGCAAAAGGAATGTGTAGCTATATATGAGAAATCAATTTATTCCCTCCTTTTACCTTTATTAATTACAATGTATTAAAATTATCTCAAATATTCTTGAGGAACTCCAACATATCAAATTTGGTCAACAAAATATGTTCTTATATGTCTAATTGAACATGTTCACAACATAAGTGCAGTGCAAAAATCTTTCTCACTGCTTTCACCTTGAACTTGATACCATGGATATAAGATCAATGAACTCATCTCTGACACTGTCAAGATATACACACTCACTAAGTTTGGTTTAATCCAAAATATTTTTTTTTTTTTTTTTTTAAATTGTGAACTACCGGTAGCATCATTCAAGGTATTCTTCAGATAAATCTACAAACCGGGTTTGATAAAAATCCATTTAAGCTCAATGAAATACAAAAATGCAAGCAGTTATCTCTGACTTGACCCCAAGGTCAATTGGGTCTGACTTTCAAACTTGTTCACAATAGGGCAGACATGTTGGAGGCCATATCTGCACAATTTTCATTCAGAACCATTTACATGTTGCATGAGGTGAATGTCAAATCCACCATTCTTCCACAAGGAGTAGTGTTAACAAGATTTTTCAGATGGCCATTATATGTGCCATGCTGAAGGTCAGATCAGCACCATTTTCATTCAAGATCTGCTTCACATTGTTACAATATTTTAGTGTAAAGCACATTCTGATATGTTTTTATGTGACTTTGATTAAGGAACTTCATAGTGATGTACCACCTGGGAAAATCATGGATTTTTGAGGGAATGATGTTTATATAACAAATGTTGACCATATATTTTAAAGATTTTACATTTTACAGAATTTTAACATCTTTACCTTTTTCTCTTTTATCTTGCAGTACTTCATGCTTACATTTATTTGGACGGGTTTATTTTCAATAAGCTTTTGTGCAATCCTTTATTTTTACATTTTTTCAATTTTAAATGCTAATACATACATACATACATACATACATACATACATACATACATACATACATACATACATACATAATATAAAAAATTATGTGTACAACCATCCATTCAGAGAATTAGTCATACAAGGATTTTCAAGTTGGATGCCATTATCAAGATTAGATCAGTATCATTTTAACACAGGACCAACTACATATTGCAAGAAATGTTTGAGCAAAAACCACATTTCAATATGACCATCCATTCAGGAGGGGTATTCATAACAAGATATTCATGATAACCACTATGGCATCCATACAGGGAAGTCCTATCACACCATTTTCATTCACGACAAATTACATCACATAAAAAGTCTTTTAGTGAAAACAACATGTCAGTATGACCATCCATATCAGCACCATTTCATTTCAGACCATCTACAAGTCATAAGAAGTCTTACAGTGATATTACCATGTTGATTGGACCATCTGTACATGTAGAGTAGTGATAACAAGATTCTGCAGATGACAGCCATGCTGTCTATATTAGATGCCTGATTAACACCATTTTCATTTCAGAACATCAACATGTCATACATGTACTAACTCTTATAGTGAAAACCTATGTCCATATGACCATCATTTCAGAGAGCCATGTCATAAAAAAATCTTTTAGCGAGAACCCCATGTCAATATGACTGTCTCTTCAGGATAAGGAGTGATAACCAGATTTTCAAGTTGGCCACCATGATGGCCATGTTGGATGTCATATCAGCATCATTTTCAGTTAAGACCATCTAAAAGTCATAAGAAGCCTTTTAGTGAAAACCACGTGTTCATATGATCATCAATTGGGGAGAAGTAGTGATAAGAAGATTTTTTAAGCTGGCTTCCATACTGGATGTTAAATCAGCACCATTTTAATTTTGGACAATCTAGAAGTTATAAGAAGTTTTTCAGTGAAAGTTCAGCATTGACTCAAGCATCCATTCAGGTTGAGTATTAATAACAAGATTTTACTAATTGTCACTATGACGGCCATGTTGATGTCAGATCGGCACCATTTTCTTCTTTTTTTTTTTACCACATACAGTCATAAGAAGTCTTTTTTTTTTAAACACCATGTTGATATGACCATCCATTCAGGTAAAGATGAAAAAATTCTGTAAAATGTAAATGAAATAAAATATAAAGGTAAAAAATATAAAACCATAAAATAATAGGTTGCAGTGATAACAAGATTTTCATGATGGCTGCCATGGCAATCATACTGCATATTTGTGGAGCACCATTAAGTTTCATAATTTGCTCCAAGTAGTTTAGGAAAAGCAGTGATAACAAATAGCTACTAATGGATAATGAGCCTATATTCTCAAAACTTTTTCAGCATGAAACTCAAGTTCAAGCTCAAAACGTCAAAGTGTGATGTGACACATGAAGTATGCCTATGTTAGCTACAACTGAACATGTAAGGTTTATTATTCTAACTACTGAAAGCCGTATACAAATAAACAAGAGTCCCCAAAAAAGGACTAATGCTCTACTGGGCAAAAAGAATTTCCAGGAATTCAAGATAAGACCATTTTCTTCCTTTTAACTGTAGAGTGATGAAACCATCTCGGATATTCTTCAGCAATAACAAGATCTAAAATTAGCTGCTGTGTTACACATATTGGATGTCAGATTGGCACCAATTTCATTTAGGACAATGCAGACATCATTAGAAGTCTTTAGGTGAAAACCCCACATCATAATGATCATCCATTCAGAGCGAGTAGTGACAACAAGATTTGTAAGACCGTCATTGTGGCAGCCATATTGGATGTATGACTGCCACCATTTTCATTTAGGATGAACTAGGTATCATAAGAAGTCTATTGGGGAAAAAATCACGTTGATATAGTCATCCATTTGGAGAGGAGTAGAGATAATAATATTTTCAAGATATGACTTTCCATTCAGGAGTAGCAATAATACAATTTTCAAGATGGCTGCTGTGGTGGCCATACTGGACATCAGATCTGCAGGATTTTCATTTACGACCAACTGGACATCATAAGAAGTCTTTTGATGAAAACCACACATCATTATGACTTTCTGTTCAAGTAGAGTTGTGATAACTAGATTTATAAGATGGCTACCATGGCGTCCATATTGGATGTCAGATCAGCACCACTTTTTTTATTTAGGACTAGTTAGACATTATAAGAAGTCCTTTAGTGAAAACTCCATGTTCATATGACCATCCATTCAGGAGGAGTAGCAATAACAAGCTTTTCAAGATGGCCACTGTGGTGGCCACAAGGACATCAGATCAGCACCATTTTCATTTAACTCATTAACCCCATGTGAGAGAGTAATAGCCAATCAAAAACAATGTATCTGATACACCTAAGCATCCGATTAAATGAAAAACTTTCTTAAGCTGATCGTTTTGCTGCATTCAGAAGTAAAACAAAAAATGCGTCCCCTACCCCCAACTAGACATCATAAGAAGTTTTTTAGTGAAAACCCCATGTTGATATGACCATCCATTCAGAAGAAGTAGTGATAGCAAGATTTTCAAGATGGCTGCCATGGTGGTAATATTGGATGTCAGATCAGCACCCTTTTCAATTAGGGCCAACTAGACATCACAAGAAGTCTTTTAGTGAAAACCTCCTGTTGATATGACCATCTATTCAGGACAAGTAGCAATAACAAGATTTTCAAGATGGCTACTGTGGCAGCCATATTGGAAATCCAAGCAGCACCATTTTCATCTAGGACCAACTAAACCATGGGATGATTGTGTGCATAGAGTTTCAAGGCAATTCTCCAAGTAGTTTACGAGGAGTAGTGATAACAAACTTGTGCTAACAGACGGATAGACGACAGCTTGCCTTCATCCTTTCGACATGACTTGAAACAAGTTTGTATCATGTAAACAGCTTAATTAAATTTATCAAATTGAATAAATGATAATGAAGATACTCTTTAAGACTAATAATTACAACCAATAGCAATTACAAATGAATGCATTACTATTTATAGCATCCATGCAAGATAAAGTACAAGGTTATAATGACATGTATGTCATACTTCATTCTCTATTTTTTTCAGTAAGAATAATGTGGCATCGTATATAGACACAATACAAAATATGTTATCTTGCAGCTTTATCCATAGACTTAGAAAAATTACATTGATTATTTGAGAGTATGAAAATTTTTAAACACACGGAATTCATCTACAAGGTATTGACAGCTGCACTCTATTAAAGCCTGTTCATGTCATAAACGAAGTGATTTCATGAAAAAGGTTACCTTTTGTCACTTTATTCATGAATCCATTAGGCACCAGCCAAGGAGTAATAGTCTTGATGTGAAGTTTGCATCGTCAAGTCAACAATTGTTAGTCCTGAAGTACATGCGACACTGATTGGCACCTTTGATGTCAAGTTTCAATGTTACTTTTGTCACCGATGTTTCAAAATAAACATTAACTACTGAATGAAAATTTTTCTTGTTGTCACAAAACCAAACACTACAAAACTATTTGTGAAAAATAAATTTGGACTTGCAATATGGACTGAGAAACACAACAAGGTTAAGGACCTACCATTCAGTTGGGGAGTGGAAGGTGGGGTGGCCTGTGATATTATTAGTGCATAGAATATAAGTCTTAAATTCTTTAAATTATAATTGAAGCAGGTCATAGGTATAATTTTGAAAACATAAAGGACTTCTGTCTAATGAAGCCACTAAAGCTTTAATAACATACCATAAAGATTTAAATGAATAAATTTTGATACCTTTCTTTATGCAGAATAAATAAATAAATTGAAAGTCTAATGAGACAGTATTTCTGCAATAATCAAAATGAACACACTGACAATATTTGTGACAATCCTATAATTAATCCCAAAGGACAACAATAAACTGAAAATAATTTGTATTTACAGCCTTCAAAGCCAAACTCTTCCCCAGTTTGAAGTAGATAAAGAAATGCAGCCAATGGTACCTGTTTAAAGTCATTAAAAAATACAAAGCCACATATTAGAGCCACTGATGCAAGTACAATTACAGATCAATTTTATAGCCTTGGCAAACATGTGGCTTAGTAATTTCTTCACTTTCAGCCATAAGTTTAATAGTATTAAACTTGTCGGATGCCCAAACCAGCAGTCATATGGAATTTTTGGAGCTGTTAACAAAGAAATACAGCAGCATGCACTTAGTAGAGTCTTCTTATAAACAGTAGGTATACAGTAAATCTAAACATGTGTCTAGTACTCTGGCTCCTCAGATCTTGGGAAAATTGTTAAGTGGCTGACGGAATAAAAAAAAAAAGATCAATGTGTATTTCTTTGTTTATTTTATTAATTTAATAGTCCATGCAATCATGTTCCAGACTGCTTCAATGTTTTTTTCCTTCTCGTATCAACCCACTAATACCTACACATGTTATCTTTCCTTTCATTTTATTTAAAAGCAGACTCTCTCTCTCTCTCTCTCTCTCTCTCTCTCTCTCTCTCTCTCTCTCTCTCTCTCTCTCACACAGTTATTATAATCATTATATCATCAAACATTTTATATTTTGTGAAGCAACTATATATTCTCATGGGATTCTTTGCTTGAAAATGTATCTTTCATCTCTAGCAATACATGTTAATGTGTCATAGTGGGTGAGTCTTTGGATATTTAAATACATTGTGTACAGCTTATAAATAGCATTCTGTATGTCTACTGCAGCTAAGTAGACAGGTAAGTTCCACGCAATGTAGTGGACATCCACTATTACATAATTATACTGCTGTGACTTTCTGCTGGAGGGAATAAAACTTACTCTCTCCACTATGAGCCACATCATGGACATCCATGATGACAACTAAGCAAGGTCCGTCACGGACAAAAGCATGGATGGATTAATTTTTAATTTCCACCATGAAATGTGGATTTTCCAAAATTCACAATGCATGTACTGTACATCTCTCACTATATATCTTTTGTTCCATCTCTTTCTCTCTGTCAATTTATCTCTCTATCTGCTTCATTTCTTTCAAATCCACTTACAAGACCCTTATCTGTATATAGAAACCACCTATCCATGGAGCAAACTCTTGTGCAGTACCTGAGTGGTTGTTATACACAAGGTTGAATGATAAATATTTAATTGTAGTTTATACATTGCTAAGGTTTAGAATAGACTTTAGCTTATTGTGTTGATATTTTGTTGTTTATCAGTATAAGGCTATGTGTTAAGAGTGTTTGTTTGTTATTTTTATTTTTCCATCTCTTGTTTTTTAACATATGGGAATTGATTATAGTATTGCAGGCTGTTACGATGATATGAAGATTTTTGCTTTTGTACGTGTTCATTGAAAATGAGGAGGTATACATTGACTCTTGCAAGAAGTTATTTTTAACTCCTTAATTTGCTGTCTACTTGGGGTTAGCTGTAAGATCACATTCAATGTACATGACCAGAAGCCCTTGAATTAGTCATTATTGGCATAATATTCAAAGAACCAATCAAAGTCGAGGGTATGCAAGTAGTATCACATGATCAGTCATATTCGCTGAGCTTTTGAAGTTGTTGCATACAACTGGTTTTAGTCTCATCATCCAACTATATTTCCGTGTTTGTGCTTACCTGCCACCACCCCTGACACCACAGGTTTCCTATACACATTGTGAGGCATACTCTTATACTTGGCTTTCACCTGTTTTGATGTATTGTCATGGGGCTGCCTTGGGATACACTTTCTTCCTCAATTAAATACTAATATTCTCTACTAATAATAATGACATGCTTGTTTAATAATTTTTGTATTGCTTTAACTAGGGGATCATCCCCCCCCCACCCCTTATCTTCAGAATTCTGGGATCAACCCAGACTATACAAGTCTTGTAGACTGGAATCAGCCCAAGTCACAATGTGTACCTTAGTATTTTGATATTCAAATTAGTTTAGTTCAGATACATGTAATTGGAAATCAGAATACTTTCTTCATGCTGGAATCAGCCTAGTACAATTGTGCTTAATCTGGGATCAGCCCAAAATACACTCTGATGCAGGGATTAGCCTAGCACAGATTCTAGTTAATCTGGGATCAGCAAAGAATACACTCTGATGTGGGGATCAGCCTAGCACACATTCTACTTAATCCGGAATAAGCCCAGAATACATTCTAATGCTGGGATCAACCTAGCACACATTCTACTTAATCTGGGATCAGCCCACAATACACTTTAATGTTGGGATCATCCTAGCACAGACTGGGAATCATTATTGTCATATACAGTGTGTTTCATGCAGATTCTAGCTCATAAGTATCCCCCATAGTAGTGTGAATGGAGAGAGGAAGAGTGCCAAGTAATCCTGTACTTTTTGTGCTTATTTTCTTACAAGGCATGTATTAAACATTCCTTACTGCAAACATATATTTTGTGTATAAACTGTATATTATGCTGTAGCTGAGAGGGACATAATTCTTACTCGAATGGCGTGTGTTGACCTGGAGTAGTCCACAGGCTGACAACCAAGACTGTAACCGGCCAACCATCCAGATAACAGGAACTGAAATAATATAGATCACGGATCAAACAAACCGCAGGTCAGATCAACTTTTTTATTTGTAATAGAGAAAGACCACAGCCATACAGTATTATCAAGTAAGTCTGGGTATTTGAAAAAAGGCATACAAAACAAAGATAATGGAAAAACAAGAGGCTCAAGTGAGCCTGATATCACTCACCTAGGTAGCTGACATATGTCAGCTTGTGAATGCAAATTCACACACATACTGATAGTGTGGAGGGAAAAGAAAAGCTTGGAACACATAATTTCTACATTGTCTATTAATGTTGGTGTGATTTATCTTCTTTACTAGACCATATATATATATATATACAGGATCACATTCTCGGAATAACAAGGACAAGTCATTTATGCAACCAGCATTATCCACTGGATCTGCCAGAACCCGAGGACTTGGTTGTAATTAATCCCCTGGAGTCATAACTTGGAAACCACTGAGATCAGCACTCAAGGGAGTTGCAGTGGCTCAGTGGTTAAGGCTTTGGACACATGACCAGTAGGTTAAAGTTCCACCATCTGATCAGCATGGATCAACTACAAAATTCTTCAAGATTTGTTTTTAAGATCGTAGGTTTATTTGCTCTTAGCAATTAAATTTAAAAGTATTTCAGGGGGAATGCATATTGGGTCATATTTTTATATACATTTACAACAGTTTGTGAGTAATTTCACTGAATATATGAAATATGCCTTGACATAATGCACAATACATATAATAGCATATAAATAACAAATATTTCAGGCACTTTAATATGGCAAAACTAGCAACTGTCAAATTCTTTTTAACCAAACATACACATCAGACTTGATTCAAAATATTCAAGAAATTCCAACTACCAGTATGTTAAGTTTTAAGCTCTAATTCTGCACAAATAAATGTATAAACTTGGACATGGTTTTTACAAGAAATTTGTTCTTAAAGCAAAATCTTTTTTCTTGCACATAATTAAATAGGGAAAGAATTTCTGACACTTTGATATATTTATTGGTGTGCAATGGTGACACTTTAGTAAATTCCTGCACAACCTCTTCATTCACAAACTTGTAATAATTCATTGGCAATTTACAAATTAGTCTTGTAAATATAATGTACATTATAAAATTATTATCAACTCAGAGTGTTACCTGTTATATTATTATTCTATATCTTCTTCAGTTTCAGTTATAAATCATCCTATATAAGCAATAACATATATTATTTTGATATTTTTTATAAGTTGTCCTATTAGAATTGATGCATCTTGCATACTAAAATAAATTTTGTATATTCTTGAAATTTTTCTACAATAGAAAGAACTCTGAATGATCCCAAACCTGTGATTTTAAACTGTCCTTATCAAAGCTTACTTCTCTTGCTCTCCTCTAACAAAAAATCTGGGTCAGTAGAACACCTTCTGTTGTCATTTCTTCCAATACTGTTGAGTGCATAAGCTATGATAACAACTGTTTCAGGGTTTCTGTGGTTTTTCATCATATCCATATTTCATGGGACTTCAGCATAAATTGTCCAATAGTTAAAGGCCCCTGTGCATGGATACTTTGTGTCAAAGTTGGTCAAATTCTGTCCAGCAGTTCTTTTTGATAATGGCGGCCATATTTGATAGTGAAACATCATCATTTTTATAAATCTGAAAGGCGATCAAGCAAGGATGCTTTACGTCAAATATGATCCAAGTTGTTAAGTGGTGTTTTATAATAAGTTATTAAAGGTTTTTCAAGTTTTTAGTAACAGCAGCCATATTTGATAGCAGATTGGCATAATTTGTACAAGTTTAGAAACCATTCACTAGAATGCTTTTTGTAAAATTTGGTCTTTTGTTTTTGGAAGGAAGTCATTTACTGGATTTTACATTTTAGTAACAGTAGTCATATATGGTGAATTGGAATAATTTGTGTACATTTGAAAGCCCTCATCACTAGGAAGCTTGATATCAAACATGGTCAATTTCTGCTGAGCAGGTTCTGAGAAGAAAACAGTTAAAGATTTGTTGATTTTTATTACATGTAATGACAGCCATAATTGAGGTTCCCAGTCATTGTGAGATCGTAAGGTGGATTTGTTGAATGGGCCAGAAAAACTCATTCATGGTACATATTTTGTAAACCACGCTGCTCCTATATTTAATATGAGAAAGCCATGTGGAATATTAATTATTCCTCTTCCTGACAAAAAAGCAGAAGTTGAGAAACAGAAGTTTGATTGACAAAACTAAACTGCAGATGTGGCATTTATCAGTAATTAAAAATAAAATTTGTTTATCTTCAACAAAAAGGTCTTGGCCTGCTTTTTTAGCCCAAGTTCAAATGAACCATTAACCATCAGAAGAATGGATTATCTCCCAGACCAACAGTAACTATTACAAATGAAATGATCTTGACCTGTTATGATTTGACTCCATATTGGTATGCATACAGTAACTATTACAAATGTAATGATCTTGACCTGTTATGATTTGACTCCATATTGGTATGCATAAATCAAGTCAATATCTGAACTCTAGTCACCTTTTGAATTCTTGACTCTCAATGAAATGGAAAACTATAAATGCTATTCAACTAGAGGTGTGTGTGTGTGTGTAACGAAAAATTACAATTTCAGTGCCAACTTCCTTGACCTTGACTTCATTTGCAATAAGCACAATGGAGAGAATGTTGGCATACCTCTATGCTACTTTATGGTGACTGAATCTTTTTTTATATGTGGTATTAGGGAAAAAATGCACTGTGCAAAGCATTCAGCTGATCAAAATGGCTGCTCCAATGTGCTCAAGAAATAAAGTTGAACTAGTCCAAAGTTCACTAACTTTAGCAGTTATTAAAATAGGGAAAATGAATTTTTCCGGAGTAGACAATAGTAACTTCTGAAAGTGCAATAAATGAATTATAAAATATTAAAAACCAAAACAAAAGCTATCATCTGGTGTTTTCCAATTTACCTTTGGAATCAAGGAAGTGAAAATGACCAAGCAGAGCTAGCAGTCTTTTGAGGGTTGCACATTTAATGTAAGGCCAAGCTGTATACTCTATAACCCAAATTAGACCCATCAATCATACACCAAAATAAAGGCAATTAAAAGTTATTTTAACAATACCTAAGATATACAAGGTCTTTTTTAAATAACCAGGGCAACCAGTGAGGAAAACTTTGGAACATTGGTTAAAAAGGAGTCGCAGTTAGAAGACTTTCAAGATGGTGGCCATACTGGATGTCAGACTGGAATGATTTTCTTTTATGACCAACTAAAGATCATAAGAAGTATTTCAAAGAAAACCCCATTTTTATATGATCATCCACTCAGGAGGAGTAGCAATAACAAGATCTTTGTGGTGACCACTGTGGTAGCCATACAGGTGGGCAATATTTTCATTTAGGACCAACTAGACATCATAAGTCTATTACATGTAGTACAACCTATGTCAATAAGACCATTTGTTAAGAAAGATTGTCAGTAAGAAGAATTTCAAGATGGTGGCCGCAGTGGCCATATTGGATGTCAGATCAGCACCATTTTCATTTAGGCCCTACTAGACATCATAAGAAGTCTTTTGGTGACAACCCCATGTCCATAAGACCATCCATTCAGAAGGAGTGGTGAATAAGGCTGTCGTGTCTACACATGTAAATGAAATCAATCATGTTAGTCCTGTAAACATTTACAAAATATGACTTTTTTTTTAAACAATAAATAAAATGCATGACAAAATGACATAGCTTTGTATCCCAGTCCTTAAAGATGACTCATGCTGCTTGGCACATGAGCCAGGCAGCTGACTCAATTTGTGAAGAGAAAAGTTAAGCCCCGCATATTATTGTTGCATAGGCATTAATGCTAACTCCATATATTTTTAAAAATGTCTATACTTGTTCACTTGCAAATTCTAGGTAAATGAATTTGCATGTACAGTGAAACCCCACTATAACGCGCCCCGCTATAACGCGATTGTGGCGTGGCTCCCAAAATTTCATATATTCATTTGCACATGAACATTTTTTTTTTCAAAGGACGAGAAATAGTGTATAAAATGTGTATATTACATTATCATTTTGGGGAAGAGATCACATATGAATTCGAATATAATACGTCTGTGGCGGAGTTCCTGAAATTTTATATACATGTAGGTACATTTTTCTCGTACACGGAAAAAAAAAATTTTTTTTAAGTACGAGAAATAGTGTACAAAAAGTTTATTATCATTTTGGGGAAGAGATCACTTATGAATCGTTGCGTGGCTTCCGAAATTTAACAATTTCACCAATTTCTTGAAGTGTTATGCCAAAATAAACATTATCGGAAATGTTACTTATTATTGATCCATGAGTAAAGCCAGTAAGTTTTCTTTGTGTTTGTCTTCAATTCATTCTGTATACAATCATTGCTCAAACAATAGCCAACATGCTTCTTTAACTGCATACACAACCGAGCATCAGACAATGTGGTGGTTGATAAAAGATTCTCACGATTTAATAAACATAAAAAAACGTAAGCCGCCAACACGTGCGCTGTATTCAGTTCATCCTGTATACAATCATTGCGCAAACAATAGCCAATTTATGTTTCTTCTTTAACTGCATACACAACCAAGCACCAGACAATGCGGTGGTTGATCAAAGATTGTCATATGTGGGTGCTTATAGAGAGACTGAGCTTGGGCGGCAAGATAAAAGATTGTCATATGTGGGTGCTTATGTAGAGACTGAGCTTGGGCGGCAAGATCACAGGGAGTTCAAATAACCACTCTCTGTTACTTAGCACTGAACAAGTACAGCTGTATCAAACTCGTGGCACAATCAAAGGGTTGTCATGTGGGAAAACAAAGATGGATCGATATCAGATAGTAAACGGTGTTGATATCCTATTCATGCTATACATTAGACGTGTATACGTTGTTCTCTGAATAAAGTAAAATATAGTAAAACCCCGCAATAACGTGACCCCGCTTTTTCCGCGATAGAATTTTATGGACCCCAAATATCGCGTTATAGCCGGGTTTCACTGTATCTGCATTATGTCTATGAGGTAACATTTTGCAGGACTTAACTTTTTTAAATAGTGTAGTCATGGAATACTCATTTTGTAACTTTTGGTCTACATGTACAAATGGTATGTTTAAGGAAATTTACATACCAGGACAGAATGAACTCAGCTGGATATGGATGGGTAAGTTTGATTCTTGCTTTCATCTTGGCGACATTAATGTCATTTATGGAATCATTGGAACATTAGAGTAATGAGTCAGGCCATATTCTGTAATCCACCTTGACTTGCAGAAGTAAATCACATTTAAATGTAATTGTTCTGTGTTCCAATGACATGTAAATTGTTTAAATTAATTCTTTAAACATGACAGGCTTAGTAGTGATAATAAGATTTTCAAGATGGCCACAGTGTTGTGTCCATATTCAATGTCTGAGGGGCAGCATCTTTATTTAGACCAACTATACATCTTCATAAGTCTTTAAGTAAAAACACCATGTTAATAAGACCATCCATTCTGGATGAGTAGCAATAACAAGATTTTTCAAGATAGCGGCCATGGTGGCCATATTGGATGTCTGAAGGGCATGATTTTCATTTAGGACCAACTAGACATCATAAGAAGTCATTGGTCAAAACCCCATGTTGATATGACCATCCATTTAAGAGTGGTGATAACAAGTTTTGAGATGGCCACTGTGGCAGCCATACTGGATGTGAGGTCGGCACTATTTTCATTTAGGACCAACAAGACATTATGAGAAGTCCTTTCATGAAAACCCAATGTCAAAAGGATCATCTGTTCAGGAGTAGTAGGAAGAAGATATTTAAGAGGGCTGCTGTAGTGACCAAGGGGCACTATTTTCATTAAAAACTAACAAGACCTTGGGATGAATGTGTGTTGAAAGTTTTGTGGCAATCCTCTCAGTAGTTTAGGTTTGCTTTGGTTTGGTGTGTTATGGCACAGCAACACAAGTACGTTATTTAGTGCAAAGGCACTTGGAGTAAAGTACCTTGCCCGAAAACATGGTAGCCAATCTAGGCTGCTTCGATGGTAGGATTCGAACCCACACACTTTTGCCATTACAGCATGCAGGAGAGTGCATCAGGTTTATTCTACATCCCTGAACCGACAATGAGTTTAGGAAAAGTAGTGACAACAAACTTGTGCTAACAGAGAAACTTTCTGTCAAATTTGGTCAAATTCTGTTAAGCACCTTTTTTGAAGAAGTTATGAATAGTTTTTCTGTTTTTAGAAGCAGCAGCCATATTTGACAGATGATTGACATCATTTGTACAAACTTAAAACCCATTCATACCAAAATACTGTTAAATTTGCTTTAAATCTGCTGAGTGGTTTTTGAGAAGTCATTCAAAGGATTTTCTGTTCTTAGTAACGGTGGTCATATTTAATGGCAAATCATCACCAACTGTATAAATTGGAAAGCCTTACATGCCAGAATGTAGTTTTGTTAATTTGGTCAAATTCTAATGAGCAGTTTCTGAGAAGTAGTCATTTAAAAGCAAATTTAGTTTTAGTAATGGTGGCTATATTTGTCTGATCAGCATCACTTGTACAAATCTGAAGGCCACCTATGCCTGCTAAAATGCTTTCTGTCAAATTTGGTCAAATTCTGCTGAGCAGAGTTTGCGAACAAATCATTTCTATTTTTAGTGATGGCAGCCATATTTGATGGCAAATTGGCATTATTTGAAAAAAAATGAAAGAGCTTCACGCTTTCTGTAAGATTTGGTTTAATACTTTATTGGATGGTTTTTGAGAAGCTGAATAGCAATTGTGAATGGACGATACATGATAGACGATGCACAATGGATGATGCATGATGGCCAAAGGACCATATCATAAGCTCACTTGGTTTTATGCCAGGTAAGATAAAGATAAACAAGTCTAAATCTGCCCATAATATTTTTTATGAATAAACATTGATATAAGTAATAATGCTAAATGTGATATGTACTGAGTAAGTACTGCAGGTCTTTTTAAAGTCTCATGTTACCATGCAAACTGTGAACTAGACAGTCTTGAATTACCTTTTTTCAATTTTCATGTGAAATAAATAAAAAAATATGCACATAAAATAATACAATAGCAATCAAAGTAGTGTATAACAGTTTACTGACTTGATAACTGAACAAGAGCTGGTTACTGCTGGTGTAGCATGAAGATCTTTCCATTTACATCTCATTTTTTTCATATCTGTAGGTGTTTCGACACCTGTGCAGTTTGCGGTTGGACTCGACTTTTAACGAGTAATACGGTAATTACATCAAAAAGTGCATATTTTGTTATGGTACAAAAAAACTTTCTAAAATGTGTTAGAATGGGGATATCTTTTATCAACTCAGCTGACATGTTACATTAAAACTTTAGTTGGAACAGTTCAACCCCCATTAGCATCCTCAAATCATTAAAAACAAGACTGTTATCCCCAAAATCATATCTGAGAAAAGCACTTACTTCAGTAAAGCAATAGGTTGATAATGCCACCATACATATATTGTACACCATCAGCACATTCCTCATCTCCACTGGTTTCCTACTGACCATGATTTTGGGACCCTGAATGACAAGTACAACATAGGCTAAGCATATGAAAAAGCTTGGCCATGGACTGGACATCAGAAACCAATCTGTTGTTCGTGGATCTGCATCAGAGAAAAATAAGCAATTGGAGTGCATGACTGGTTTAAAATTATTTTTCTTCTCTCATTCTACTTCATGATTATGATTAATCTTAATGAATATTATGTTGAGGACAGGGATCCCAACATTTTGATTGCTCTTGTTTGACATTTTTGTTCTTAATATTTACATGGTGGCCGGATACCTGTGAAAATTATTATCAAAGCATTCAAAGAAGGTATAAAAAAATGTAAAAAATAAGAAAACATCAATATACTTAATTATTAAATGAACTGGAAAATGTGTTATTTTTGGTTCCTGTTAAGCTGTTGCTACAGTTTTGTATCAACCTTCCATATTACACTAGTTTTGTATCAACCTCCCATATTACACTAGTTTTCTATCAAACTTTATAAACATGATTTTTCTTTCTGAAAACTTTACAGAATTTCACAGAACATTATTTTGTGCCATTCTCTTTTTAAACATTATTTATTTTCTGACAAGTAGGATTACTACACCAAAAATACCTAACAATTAATTGATGGGGATTTTTGGTCAATTTTGACGGTAAGGTTTTATTTGCTCAGGTCCTCAAACATGAATTGGAGGTCGATAATAAAGCTTAATTGTCACAGTCGAGGCTACACCGATTTTGTTCTAAAGGTCAGATCTGTCCTGACACACTGCCACATTTTTAAAAAGTGCATAATGTAAAGGATTGATTAGTGTAGTAATGTCTATAGCATAGACCCTGGGGCAATTGTTCAATTAAAAAAAAATTCTCTTTCCATTTTTTTTTATTTGCAGAACTGATAGTGAGTAAGAAACAAATATCTTTACTGAGAAGCCAATCTTTGAAATTTACTGCATTATTGTTCACTAAAGAATCAAGATACCCTTCTCTACCCCAGTTTAACCAGCTTACTGTAGCCACTATGACCGGTATAACCCTTAAGATGTTGGGCTGTAGCTGGATTAGTTGACGACACCTGTATTAATTGTCCAACAAAGAAACAATATGTAAACCTAATCACCTTTGAATTTGACTTCATTAAGGTGTTTATTTTAATATAATGACATCTGAAATATCCTATGACTGATGTCTGGTTGTTCACAGTATTTGCCGGTCAAAACCTTTGATCTGTCGTGTCATGTCTGGCAAATACAGCAAATTCAGGCTGAGGATACCGTTTCCTAATAAAGACTTTCAGGTATTGCAATTGAATATTCTTAACAAATATATAATTATCCTTCGCACAGAGGACACTTATCTTTGACCCAAATGTTTGTTCCTAATGCACATAAATGACTTACCGTAGTACATGTACCTTTTAACATATGACAATAATGAATATTACTGTCAATACTTATAAGTTGAGCAGAACTGCAAACAACACAGACCGTTATCTGCCATCACATAATGCACTGGCAGTTTTGGGTCTACATTGTTTGTTCTTCTGATCCATTTCATGCATGGATCAGATCCATTAGTCCAAAATTTCCATTGACATCATGAATTGATGAATGCATAAAATTCAATAGTGCCTTTGTTTTGTAAACATGGACATACCAGCTTTCTTCATAAGGTCCTCATACATTTCCACTGCTTTTGTATACAGCTTTGCCATGCCTGGGATGTGGCTTTCTGTGAATGAACAGTGATGATTTATTTCTATAAAAATACAAAGGAAGAATTTATAATTACCTTATTTTAAAGAATGAAATGTAAAATTATTTAATATTTTTAAAAATCTTATTCATTTTCTCATCCTCAGAAGTTCATTTGTTTCAGCAAAGCTTAATAGGGCTCAGCTTTGGAAGGAAATGGATTAATCACTGAAAATTTTGAGGAATTGTTTGACGGTTTTATAATGCATTTTAAGAACCATAGGGGTCAAGGCACATGTAAGACACTTACTGACCAGACTAGATGGTCTGGACCAATGATGGTGATCACCAAAATAACCATAGGAGAGTGAACAAATGATTTGGCAATTCAGAGTGATCAAATGATTTGGCAATTCAGAGAGCAATCAAATAATTTGGCAATTCATTTAACTAAAACAATGAATTTGGCAATCAAAAATGTAAAGGTTTGTCTTGCTGGGTTACAGTCAGTCTTTCCAGCAACCGTTTGTTAAAAAGTAGAAATAAAGTAGGACTACTTTTTTTTTCTAAAAAAGTAGGCAAGTGGGGCCAAATAGGGATATTTTATAAAGAAAAATAGTATGAAATTTATGTAAACTATTGAGAAAAAAAAAACCTTTACTTTACTTACTTTCCTAAACTTGAACAACAGCATGCTTCACACACTAGCTATCTCTTTAGACCAGGTTGCCTCTATGTTCTTAAAGTTTATATGCCCATTTTGGTCACGACAATGTATTTTGGCCACATGAGTTCAAATGAGCACAGCAGAAACCATAAATTGTAATTAACTGCAACTAACAGGAGTACATAGATTACACTATTGTAATTATAATTAGGTAAAAATATTTAATCAAATGCCACAAGAACAAGCAATATAATTTTTGTTTCAGTTTCCAAAACTTCACCCAAAATTGACAAAGTCCAAAAGATTTAAATTAAGTTTTGAATTATCACCTTAAACATGTAGCTGTAAAGTTGAGGTTACTCACATGTAATATTATGTTTGAATAAATGACCACTACAGTCTGAAGACATCTGTGCATATGCTCTTATGTACATTTATAGGGGTTGTTTCAAAATATCTTTAAAATATTTTGGACTTTGTCATATTTTAGTAATGTTTCAGAAACTAAAAAAAGTTAAATTGCTTGTCCCATTGGCAGTTGATTAAATATTTGTACCTATCTGTAATTACAATAATGTAATCTATGTACTCCTATCAGTTTTAATTAATTACAATGTATATTTTCTGCTGTGCTCATTTGAAGTCATATGGCCCAAATACATGGTGAAATTACCAAAATGGGCATATAAACCTTAAAAAATTCTCCACTTGGCATTGTAAACTGTGGAAGTCGATTGCCTTCTAGCCAGAGTGATGCATTGGGCAACTTTGCTTGAAAACTGTCTTGGCAGATGGATCATTTGACATGAGCCAGGCATGAAGGCGGAGAATCTGAGTAGTGTTGTGTAAGAGGGACCCTCTGTCCGATAGCAGATCCCCCTCAGTGGCAATTTCCTGGGATCTTCAAACAACAGGTAAAGGAGATCATTGAACCACAATCACTGAAGCCACAGGGGAACTATCAGAGTAAGTCAAGAACTTAAAGTCCCGACTATGTGAAGAACCTGAGGGATTATTCTGAAAAGTGTGAAGGCATACAGTCAATCCCACCTCACACTGAAGGCATCCACAAGCTATGCCCTCTGTTTAGACACTTTAAAGACAGAAAGAGGGAGCTTGTTCTTTGGCCTCATTGTGAACAAGTCGACAACTGCCTATTCCCAGAGATGAAAAAGTGTCTCTGCCACCGATTGGTGCAGAGACCATTCCACGAGGACCACTCACCCATGTTTGGACAAGCCATCTGTCAGAATGCTTCTCTTTCCCAGAATGTGTCCGACTCTGAGAACGATCTCCTCCAATAAAGGGCATGAGTGGCTCCTTGACATCTGAGGTACACTACAACTAATGTGTTGTCCATAGCAACCACAATGCAGCATTGTGTTAAGTACCTGAAGCAGGGATCAGACCCAACTTTTCCTTATTGGGGATTAGGCATAAGTACCTGAAGCAGGGATCAGACCCAACTTCTCCTTATTGGGGATTAGGCCTAGAGGAGTCACTGTCTTCCAACAGTGAGACAAATCCTTCAGAAGGGCATGTCTAAGGATGCTGTGCATCAACCAGTCATCAAAGTACTAGAGGATTGGGACCCCTACAGACATTATATGAGCCATTTTTACACCCATCACCCAGTGAAGGCACTGGGAGTGGTGGTCAGACCGAAAAGATGAGCCTGAAATTGGAAGATCTTTCCCAGAGAAAACCACAGGAATTTCCTGTGGGCTGGGAAGATGGAGATTTGAAGATAAGCATCCCGGAGATTTATAGGGATTTGAAGATAAGCATTATAGAGACCATCCAGTCATTTAGCCTCATGGCATTTGCGACTAAGGTGGATGTCTCCATCCTGAAATACTCTTCCTGAAGAAATTTGTTCAAAGGGAAAAAATAAATAATGAGTGGAAACTTTCACACTTTTTTTTTAAAGATCCAGAACAAAATCCCAGAATCTGGATGTTATCACCCTCTCTACTATGCCCTTCCTTACAAGGGTGTACACCTCTTACTGTGGAGACACCAGTTGAGACTGGAAGAACCAAATGGAAGTCCTTGAAAGAGGTGGAGGGAAGCAAAGCCGGTATCTCTCCTTCATTGTGGAAAGGAAAACCTCATGTCAAAATGACTTTCCATTCAGGAGTAACAATAACAAGATTTCCACGATGGCTGCCATGTCAGCCATATTGGATGTCAGATCATCACTATTTTCATTTAAGAAAAAATTAGACATCATAAGAAATCTTTCAATAAAAACATCATGTTGATATGACCATCCATTCAGGAGATGTAGCTATAACAAGATTCTGAAGATAGCTGCTGTAGTGGCCATATTGGATGTCTGAGGTGTAACATATTTCTGAGGTTGTCGAATTGATGTAAGGGACTACATTTCTTAACAAAAGTCCCTCAAAGGGACTGATACCCTACTGGCCCAAAAAAATGAAGTCATCTCGTGAAAATCCCATGTCAATATGACTTTCTGCTCAGGATTAACGATAACAAGACTTTCAAGATGGTTGTTGTGGCAGCCATACTGGATGTCAGATTGGCACCATTTTCATTTAGGGAATTAACTAGGCATCATAAGAAATCTTTTAGTAAAAACCTCATGTTGATATGACCATCCATTCAGGAGGAGAAGCTATAACCAGATTTTCAACACAAGCACTGTGGTGACCATAATGGACATCAGATTAGCACCATTTCATTTAGGACCAACTTGACATCATAAGAAGTCTTCTAATGAAAACCATATGTCAATAAGTCTTTCTGTTCAGGAGAAGTAGGAATAACAAGATTTTCAAGATGGCTGCTGTGGCAGCCACATTGGACGTCAGATCAGCACCATTTCCATTTAGGACCAACTAGACATCATAACAAGTCATTTAGTGAAAACCCCATGTTGATATGACCATCTTTTCAGGGTGGTGTAGCGATAAATAGATTTTCAAGGCTGCTGCTGTGGCTGCCATACTGGATGTCAGAGTGGCACCATTTTCATTTATGACCAACTAGACCATGGGATGAATGTGTGTGTAAAGTTTCATGGCAATCCTCCAAGTAGTTTAGGAGGAGTAGCGATAACAAACTTGTGCTAATGGACAGAAGATGGACAATAAACCATCCCATAAGCTCTTCTGGTCTATGACCAACTGATCTAATAATTGGAAGATGCAACAATGTATAATTCAATAATAAATCAAACTTTTTTGAAAAGACAAATTTCCGAGAAAAAAGTGAATTTGGAAAGAAAATACTAGTTATTAGTGGGCAGTGACCCAAGTTCAATAGGAGCCAGATCCAGAACAGAAATTTCTATAATACATACTATTTTATAATTGTGCATATCGTCAGTTTTGAGGACAACATTTGGCAATTATTTTTTAAATTTTAGCTCCAACCTAGATACAATAAGATTTTTAACAGTCACAAAAATATGAGTACCACACAAGCACCTAAAATACTGAATTATAAACAGCAAATAGAGTAAAATCTAGAGCCATCAAGAACCTATGTTTTCAATTTTCTCTGACTTATCATACAATTTCCTGACTATCTGCCTAACTTTTTCTGAAAATTGAAAATTTCCTGACTTTTTCCTGACCTGTGGGAAACCCGGCTGTGTTTTAGATGTTACCAATGGGGTTAAAATTGTGACGAAAGAAACATCCAGAAGTATAATGAATTATTAGTCTGAAAAGTAAACTAATTTGGAAAATGGGGGGAATTATTATGTAAAACACTTGTAAACAATGAGTAGAGACTAAACTGAAACAAGAGCTGTCCAAAGACACTATAGACAACAAAGCTCATTTGTACATCAATGTCAACCTTTAATATTTGATGAATACCAAATTGTTTCAATTTCTTCTTCCAGCAGAACTAGGTATTTTGTATTAGAATTTCAGTATATAGCTGGTTAGTTTGGTGTTATATGGCACAGCAACACAAGTTGGTTATTTAGTGCTGAGGCAAATGAAATAAAGTGCATTGCCTGGGACACATCATCTAAGCTGACCCAATCCAATGGTAGGATCTGAACATGTACTCTTTCAGTCAAGAGTCTGGCATGCTAACCACAAAGCCACCACAGCTCCTGCAAATAGTTGAAACAGGTGAATGGCGTAATATGAACAAAGCACTATCTAATTGGGAATTAAGATGATTATTACTCACCATGACTTACTTTTAGAACGATGATGTCATATACAAACAGTGTTACAAATAGGATTCCAAGGGCAGGGGACACTGTGTCCCCCACCCTCCAAATTTGGTGGAGACGCAACATTTTAGAGGGACAAATGAAAATAATAGTACATAATGCACTAATAGTGCTATAAAAATGAGATAACCTTGCTTGCTTCAACAGTTTTTGCCACCTTAACTTTGTGGTCTGCACTGTACAAAAATATTTTCCTTGGACACTTACATTATTTCAATAAAAGTTTTATCATGTGCTCAAGTAACTCATGAAAACATTAACATGTTTGAATATCTGGTTAACTTGAAATGAGCTGCAACATGGAATTTTCCATTCTGGATCTTGCTCTTATTTAACATTAGTGTAGACATTATCTACCAGCATTTATTATAATAAATACCCCTGTTTTCTGAATTACTTTTTTTTCCAAACTAACAAATCATTAATTAAATGACAAATTGTGTATTTGCACAAATTTAGTCTCTTTTGTCATTATTTTTAACCTCAAAATAAATTAAATCTTCCTTGCCATAGGAGTGACTTTAACCTCAGAAATACATTACACTAATGGCCACAAAACACTTTACTTTGCAACTCAGCTTACTATGACAAACCATGAATGCTTCCATTGCCAGATACATTGTTTTAAAATAGATATTCATTGCCATCTTACAGTTTATATTGCCTTTCATGCCTTTGGCCTTTGCTAGCGCCTACAGAGAAATAGATGGACATCCACTAATGAAAAGTTTTAGGCGTATTTTTCGATTATTTTCCGATGTGAAAGTGAGCCTAGGTGGCACAGTCAAGATTTGGGGGACATAAAACAAAAATATTTTGGGAAACTGCGAGCCCACACTCAATGTGCAACACTGTATACATGTACCACCGAGTGTCCATACAAAGGTACATAACCATATAAGTAAGACTGCTTGATAAGCTGATCTAAAAGCATAACTCAAAGTCACTGATGCATGAAATTTAGGTCACAGTAACCCACTTTTGATGTGATGTCATACTCAAAATAATGGATCCAAAGACAAAGCCACATGACTGTACACAAAGCTGTATGACACAATGATCAAATGCAAAAGGTAAAATAAGTCACTTAAGTGTAAAATGTAGGTAATGGTGACCTACTTTTGGCACAACTGTTTAGTTCCCTTCAATTTTGTTCTATGCACTAATTGACAAGATCCTATAAGTGAGAGTGCCTGAAAATATTCTCTGAAATTAATGAAAAACTGAACCAAGGTATGATAGTAAGGTGAGATAGACAGGAAGATGGACACATGGACAGACCCCATTCACATGTATTGTGTGGATCATACAAAAATGCTTTTTGTCCTCTGTAAGAAAATCATCAAGTTGATCTCAAGGTAATGAGAAAGATGATTTTTAAGCTTTGACCTAAAAGAGCATAAAACCTGAATCTCATTTAAAAGTAAAAGTTGTATTGAAAACTAACCAAACATATCCAGAAAATACTTATCAATACAAAGAAGTGAAATTTAAATGCACAATTCCTGCATATGTATATAACAAAAACCTTAATTGCAAACTTTAACCCACTGTCTACATAGAGCAAACTTAAATGCAAACTTTAACCTCAAAAATTTTTCCCCATAAGTTGCTATAAAAAAAAAAGTACAACTTGGTAAAAGAGTATCGGTCACAAGTAACTAACTATTTAATGAGCTACAGAACAAAGCTGTATGTCGTGGTATATTAAAAACCTTATTTAAATGAATGAATGTCGCCAATTGGCTGGAAATAACTACTGGTAAAAATGAACATATTAATTTTTAAAAAAAAGAAGCCGGTGTATGGGTAAAACGTATGCTTTAATAGGCTTTAACCTAAAACCATTTTTATTTTATTGCTGTCACCACACAGGTACTACTGTATAAATGGTGAGATCTCTCCAGGCTGGAGTTTTATAGTGGGCACCTACAAGAGAATTTTTATAAATGGTGAGATCTCTCCAGGCTGGAGTTTTATAGTGGGCACCTACAAGAGAATTTTTGCCAACAACGATGCATGCAGAAAGTCAGTTTCATCATTTTAAAAGTTTCCTTTTGGGTAAATCATTCATAAGATGTAAGTGTGATTTGCAGATCTTACCACAAAAGTAAATTGGCCAAATATTATTGTTACTAGAAGGAGAAACACCTTGCACAATCAATCGCAGCTTGCTCACTTGCATTTGTCTACAAATATACAATGTTTGAGACTAACAAATATAACTCAGTAGCCAAAATCAAAATAAGGGTGAAGTGAATATCTGGTTATAGGAAAGATGTGTAGCTCTCTAAACTACTGTATTATGGGTCATTGTTGACCTTAACATTTTAATTTGTTTATGTTTCTTATGCAAAGAAATATGTAAAGTGCCTTGTGCAGTGACACACCATGGAAGCCAACCTTGCCAACCATCTCCAACTACCTCGGTGTTTAATAACCCTGGAGGTTGGGCTGGCCAGCAGGATCCCAAGAATTTTTATGGGAGGCCCCACAATTTCCAGGGGAAAGAGGTGTACCTAGACCACCAGTCTGACCTTGCCTTGAATTCATGTGCTGCTGTACAATAAAACACAGAATCAAACCAAACATAAATCAAATCATTTGTTCTTTTCAGTTCTACAAATGCCCAAAAAAACTTCATGTCCGATATCCCAGACTGTTTTATGTACTTTTTATTCAAAATTTTAGTGCAAATAAGTGCAGTCATGTAGTCATCTGTCTTCTGCAATTTTACAGAGGTCTCTCCCTCAAAGTAATCTGAGGATTCTGTAAATTGCATTTTCAGTTTTCAGTTGGCTTTACGCTGATAATGAAATCAAATTTTTTACATTATATTTTTGTGACATTGCAACTGCATGCATCCCACTCATTTAACCCCCAACTGTAATCTTTTTCTTTCACTATTTGTTCCACCCTTCTCTCTGGTATTCTAATGGTTAAATTTTAATCTTTTCCCAATCATGGTTAATTTACAATAATGAAATTCACTTTTACATGTAGCTGTAACTTGGTATCCTGCAGTACATTTTTCAGCAACCACTCACAACCTACTCTCTCTCTCTCTCTCTCTTGTGAACTGAATCCATGTTTTTATATTTTGTTAAAATCTGTTAATATTAATATACATGTAGCAAAGAAGATCTAAGAACATAAAACGAAAGTCTCATATTCTTGCGTAAAATTATGTAGTCGCTCTACAGGAGCCTAACCAGGTTATGAAATGGACTTAATGTCACTAATAATACACTGAATTATCATTTGTTCTAGAAAACTTAAAATTATGTATTTTACATACATGTGATTCTACCGGCGGTAGGCCAAAAATACCATTTTAAAGGCCGTCTACCACACATACCATTTAGTAGTTCAAATCTACCGCATTGGAAAATTAAAAGAATTATAAAAAAAATTTGATACAAAAAACCCGAACATGGCATTTTTAAGCATTCTATCAACACATTAGAGAAACCTGCCAAAACAGTCTACCGGGGACCAGAAATGTTCCACCAGCAAAACGACCAGTGCGATGATGCATTGCAGATTGACAGGATTAAAATTGTTAAAGTATAGCTGACATGTGTACACAGCAAGCTGCTAATTGATTACCTTATTGTTGGAATTTGAGAAGTTTAAGGCCAAATGTTTTTTGAGGTGTTATAAGTAATAAAGGGATAAAAGGTGGTCCATGATGTTTTCTGAGCCTTTGATGAAAATCAACTGACCCTTGGTGGAGGGGAGATCAAAATTGAGAGACCGACCATACAAAATTATTTCGGCAGACACACTAGGGTAAGTATTTTGATTTTTGTCTTGTTTAATTGTTATTGTATTGTTCCAGATATTTTAAGAGGACAACTCTTACATTTTTGTTCATGTCAAAATGCCAAAATGACGCGTACTTTCTCCTAATGCTAAGAAACCACCAGCTAAGAAATAATACAAGAAGTTCAACAATGCTTGGATATCAGAGTTTAAGTGTGTGCAGGCGAGTAGCAAAGTTCTGAGTTTGCATTGCGTGTTTCAAAGGTGTGCATCTTTTGTATTTCATAAACTATTTGAAGTTTTCATTCACATAAATGAAGTTCAAGCCCTAGGACCCAGATAAAATATATCAGTTAAAACTATATTACAAGATAATGAATTTTAAAGTTTGGATACATTATTCATAAAAGCATCAATACATCATGTATTTTTTTCATTTTTATTTCAAGTCTAAATCAATCTTTATTTTTTTTTATTCATAGTGGTGAAACTTGCCAATAGATTTTTGGATCTGAGCCATGAAGATAAAGAAGCCCTTGAGGATGAGGCTCAGGCTTACATCTTAAGTCCAAATCAGTAACTTCCTCCTTGGAGTGAACATAGTTTGGAGGAGTATTGGAAAGTAGTCAGCAACCTTACAAAACCAGCAACAGGAAAACTGAAATTAGAACTTCTTTGCAGGCTGAGCATAGTTGTCATGTCATTACAACATTCTAATGCTGATAGAGAGAGGACATTCTCAATTCTTCACAAAACACAAAGTGATTCAAGGGGAATTCTGGACCAGAAAACTACTGAGAACCTGTTAAGTGTGAAACCTAATAATCACAATGAATGTCATCAGTGGTCACTAGACAGTGACCTTGCAAAGGAAACTAAAAATGCTATTGAATTTTATAAAAAGAAAAATCTTTGCAGTGAACTATCAGATAAACAACTCTTCCTTTTTCATTATTTGACCGTATACTGACTTATATTAATTAATTATTATTGTAAAATTTTCCATCAGAATCTGAATGATTCATGTTCAAACTTGCTGTTTTATAATAGTATGAAGAGAATTCACAATATGGCAAAAAAATGCACTTGTTTTGTTTTCCATCCTGATGAAACGTAAAATTTATGCCAATAACAAATCTACTGGTTTAGAGGTGAATCTACTGATCAAAATTTGTAAATCTACTGGTTTGAAATCCTGGTTCTGTCACATGTATGACTTTAAAAGTATTTACATATTTACAATTGTGATGAGTCTATAAAGTTTTATATCCAGTTATTCTTTGATGAGGTAATGTGGGCACCTGAAAACATGCTCTCTCCTCAATACTCAAACTTATGAACAGTATAGCAAGTCCAGTTGTATCTCCTTTGCTTTACAACAATCAGCTGATGGCAATTGAAAAACTCTTCTGGACTGGTGGCTTTAGACTTTTCTCGACTTATGTGCTAATACACATTACTTCTGTGGTTGTCAAAAGGCACCTGCACTTCTATAGACAATGGTGGTTTATTTTGTCATGTTTTTCATTTACAGAAAGGCTTTTCTTTTGAGAATTTCATCCTTTTCATTTCTGTATATAGTTAATGGTGCTACTTGCCCATCTCTTATAGTCATGCTATTAAAGGGCTTGATTCTGTATTTTCTAAATGCAACTTTAATGTTTTCTGGAAACATCGCTCTTCCATTTCCTATTCACTTATTTATTTCCCTCTTTGTTATGCATTAGATTTAATTGTCATTTATTTATTCATTACATTTCTTTTGTAGTATATTAATCGATATGAATAACCCATAGAATTGTATTCATATACTTTGGCATATCATTAATTATATAAACAGAAAGAGTAATAAATGATTGCAACATTCCCAGACATCAAGAATTCAATAAAATGACCCTTATTGTCTACCATATTTTTGGCAGTGAGTGGTATGTAAACAAGGTCAATCATGTGATAAGGCTTGCATTTATCGGAAACAATCAACTTGACAACTTTATTCAGCCAAGCGGTATGTGATCCATTCTTCAGTATGAGATTTAGTGGACTTGTATTTGACAGGGGAGGGGAGTAAAGGGAAAGCAGATCTTTGTGAAAGTATCTATTGGTTCATAATTTTGTTGTTAATTCCAAAAAAAGGAAACATTGTTGAATGGCTTTGTTCTTAGTTAAGATAATACAATTCTAATAACACAACTACCGTTATAAACGACCGGCAGATCATACGATCATTTATTTAAAACTGAAATAGCCAACACCGCGAGATTACGGAACCCGCGAGAATTGAGGAATGAGTACACTGGAAAGCGTAATCTTTGACTACTATAACAAGTGGGTCAAAAGGTTAAGTCTGAATTGACATGGTGATTAGCGCCCTTTAGCACAGTGTGGTATAACTAACAGGGGAAAATGCGTCAGTAGAACTCTAGATCCATGACAATCGCTCTAACAAGTCTCATAATTTGCTTAATCTCCTCGGGACCGGGTGGGACCCACCCTCAACTTGCATTTGTATCAAAGGTGAAGCTATAAGGCTTATTTTCCATCGCTAGAACTTACTGTTACACAATTCTAAGTCAATACCAAATTAATACCTGACTGATGATCTTCTCACTTAAAATATCCCTGGAGGGCAAAATCTGAGATATCTTTACCTATTTACGGAAATAAACAAATTGTCGGCAATGACCACCTGCAGTTGGCATGCACCTTCCCAACTGAAGCAATGAGGGAAAACCAATGAAAAATTCCGAATGATGCCCTGATCCGTTCCCAAAGAGTGATTCATTCTCATTAATATTAAAGTATTAAATTGTAAACCAGACAGCTTAATGTCATAGTCGGAAGTTCTCACTTTTGTACCTCTAATAAATTCCATGTCGGCATTTTGGTTACATTCAACAGCAGACAACACCGAGTCAGAAATGAACTTCATATAATTGAGAATTTTTCCTTTTGGGTGATGTAAAAGATATAGCTATCCATCAATGTAAAGAAACCATAGGCGAGGAAAAGGATGCGATGTCTAACTCGTATTAGCAATGGAATCATTGCAACCTTGGAAACGTCATTTTATAGGTTGTTTCCCATTTCCGTGCTAGGGGAACACGACTGAAGTGTAGTTACCATAAACATGCATTGTTTGAGGTTGTTAATGCCTCCATATTTTTGGTGACTAAATGCAAAATTTTTTATGCTTGCGCTTGTTTGTGGGGACTAAACGTCAGTGTCCTCTGATCAGATGGTGCAAGCAGCAATGCATAATCAGAGCATTTTCCAAAAAGGGGGGGGGGGGGATATCCCTAAATTTCAGTAAAAAAGAAACAAACAAACAAAAAAATACCAGCAGATTATATATCTTGACTTAGTTCAACTTTAGTATTTGTCTACCCCCCCCCCCCCCCATAGTTTGTAACCCATTACCGATTTTTAAAGCTAAAAGTATCAGAGATATTTTAAAAAAATGCACAAAACGTAGTCATTTCATTCATCAATTTATCATTTCTAACCTGATCTTCACCAGGGACTCTCTAACACTTTCATCTTGATGATGTTTCAAACCAAATGGGAGTTTCTTTACTAACATGGTTGCCAAATTTGTGTGGGCAAGTCTATTTTTTCAGACAACAAATGTGATGTAGTTCTAGGGCTACCATATTTGAACTTTCAAAAAAGAGGACACTCTTTTATTTATATATATATATATCCCATAATATATATATATATATATATATATATCCCATAATATATGTAAGAGACAAAGAGGAGATTTAAGGACCGAAAAAGGAGGACATGCTATCAAATATAGATAAAGATAAAACAGACTAGAGAAGCATTGAAACATTTCCTTTCATAGCATATGGAATGAACAGCACTGGAGAAATTTGAACAGAAAGCTATCAGTCAGTTGTGAATTCTCATTTCCACTTGGGCTTCTTGTTTAAATATTGAGCTTTACTCATCACTTCCCTTCACAGTTCCCATATCTTTTCCCATCCACTGTGGTAGTGCTGTGGTGTCATCTAGGTCTATCATGAAAGTGTTAATACAAGATCTTTCTAACTTCTCTTCAAAAAGGAGTAAAAATTTTGAGTGGAAGTTTGTATTGAATTGGCATTGAAATAGCAGAAATAGAGATTGGTTTTCCAATACTTTAGAGTAGAAATCACATCTTGAAACTACCGTATTTGCCTGCCTATAAGTCAATGCGAAGTATAAGTCGAATTCGCTAATTTCGTCAATTTTCAATCCTTCATCCATATATAAGTCGATGCGGAGTATAAGACGAAGCCAGATCAACACCTTGGCTTCGTCACTTTCGCTAGTAACTTCCGGTTTCATTAATATTAATGGTATCACTATGCTATTCCAGATTAATTGGGAAAATGATTAAGATGGTCTGTACATGTATTATTTATAGGTATTATATATTGGTACATTGTATGCAACGATTTTCACGTACGAAAAATTACATTAACATACTGTAAAGTAATTTCAATGACATAATCCATATATAAGTAGATTCGGAGTATAAGACGAAGCCCAGACTTCCAGGTAAAAAAGTATCGACTTATAGGCCGGCAAATACGGTTGTCTAAACTTCTGCCTTACTTTGTTACCAATTCCACACTTAAAGTAAACTTCTGTTGAAAAAAACAAATTGTAGGTGAGTATTTGAATGACCATATTCTAAATGTCAAGTGACAGTTGAGAGCAGATGAAACCATTAAGGTTAGTCATGCTTTTGTCTGATTATCTGGTGTTAATTTTGTTACAGGTCAAAGTGCAAGAATGTGCTGCACATCTGTAAAGGTAGATACTCCAGAGATCATTAGTGTACCTATAATGCTTCACCCATAAATATTTAGATTTGTGACATTGCAGTTATTGCATAAATCTTTATGTATCTGTTCTTTGATAATCTTTGGAATCAGTTTGGCACTGAAGCTTGTTAGTAGCCACTTTTTGCACAGCAAGATTTAACAAACAGCAAATGTATGTACAGGAGATGTTTTTACATGAGTTTACTATTGACTTATTAATACAGTTGCCCTAAAGTATATCTTTGCATTATTTCTTATTTTTAAAGATAAAGATTTGTTTTGACATTTCTGTCCAAATGTTATTCAACTTATTTTACTAACAGAATGATCAGACTAGCTGCGTGAAAGGAAAAAAATGTCTTTCAGATTATTAGAGCCACTGATTTTTTGGGGGTGCTTCATGGTTTGATTTAATAATGTAGTAGCCTGAGTTGTGATCATTACCTTACTTATAAAAATAAGCTTTTTTGAGAGCTTTGAATTTCTGACCAAATGGAAATGTTTTTTTTCCAGACACTGATCATTGATAGGAAATTCTTTTTAGCAACAGTTTTAGTATTTTGCTTCTGCAAAAAGATGATAATTTTAAAATGTTGAATAGGGAAATTATAAATAAAACCATCACTTGAATGTAGAATAGGAGAAGAAAAACAAAGCTGTAACTTCTTTTATCTTCCTGAATTTCTGTAACCCTGACCATCTTTCTGGATCCTGTATATGATCATTGACTTAGGTGTGTTAGTGTACTCCCCATATTTGGAATATATTGTATACAACAAGAAATGGAAGTGGTTTTTTTTCTTCTTCAACAATCCTTTTAACACATTGACTTTCAGAATTAAAAACAAAATGTAGCTTGTAATCTACTTGTTTTTAGAGCTGGGTATCGCCAGCCATAACTGTCATTAGTATGATATGTTGCAGGATAGTACCAATAAATAAATAAGCCTTCTGGTGATGCCATCCTTCTGGATGCTTTGCATGTTACCGGAACAAACCATAATGAAATTTTTTTAACTCACCTGGACGAAAGAAATGTGGGCTTATGGTATGGCCCTGCATCCATCATGTATCATGCGTTGTGTGTTCATTAACAAACCATTTAAACATCTCAAAAGTCACTGGTCCTATTTGGCCAAATTTGGCACTGAGCAACCAGGCATGAAGGGCTTTCAAATTTTTTTACAGATAATGCTGATTCACCATCAAAATAATATGGCCACCATTATTTAAAATAGTAAAAATCCTTGAAATGACTTCTTCTCAAAAACTGCTGAACAGAATTTGATCACATTTGAGAAAAGCATCCTGGCAGGAAGACCTTTCAGATTTATTCAAATGGTGCCAATCTGCCTTCAGATATGGTCACTGTTACTAAAAATAGAAAAGTAACTTTTACTATCAAGTATAAAAAAAAAACTTTAAACAAATACTTCTCCAAAACTGCTGAATAGAATTTGACCAAACTTACCAGAAAGCATCCTTGCATGAAGACCTTTCAAATTTATACCAATTAATCCAATCTGCAGTCAAATATGGTGACCATTACTAAAAATAGAAAAAACTTTAAACAAGAATTTGACCAAATGTGACAATGCATACTGGCATAGAGGGTTTTCAGATTTGTACAACTGATGGTGATCTGCTGTTAAATATGACCATTGTTACTAAAAATAGAAATAGATTCTTTTAAAAAACTACTGAATAGAATTTGATCGAACTTGACAGAAAGCATCCTGGCATGAAGAAGTTTCAATTTATACAAAAGATGAAGATCTGCCATCAAATATGGCCACAGTTACTATAAATAGAAAAACCTTTAAACAACTACTTGTCCAAAACTGATGAATAGAATTTGACTAAGCTTGACAGAAAACATCCTGGCATGAAGACCTTTCAAATTTATACAGATGATGCCAATCTGGTATCAAATATGGCCACCATTACTAAAAATAGAAAAAATTAACATCTCACAAACCCCTCAACAAAATTGACAGAAAAGCATACTGACATAAAGGGCTTTTAAATTTGTACAACTGATGGTGATCTGCCACTGTTGCTCAAAATAAAAAAAACTATAAACAATTTCTCCAAAACCACTGAACAGAATTGTATCATATTTGACAGAAAGCATCCTGGCATGAAGACCTTTAAAATGTGTGCAAATGATGCTTAAATTTATGCAGATGATGCTGATCCACCATCAAATACGACCACTGTTACTAAAGCTAGAACGTTTTTTTAAGACTTTGACAAAACTTTTGAATAGAATTTGATCAAACTTGGCAGAAAACATCCTGGCATGATTTATATGTGTAAGATGCCAATCTGCATTCAAATGTTCCTCTAAATTGATAAACCTTTAAACAACTTCTCAAAAACTGCTGAACAGAATTTAACCAAGTTTGATAGAAAGCATCCTGGCATAGAGGGCTTTTAAATTTGTACAATTGATGATCATCCACCCTCAAATATGGCTGCTTTTACTAAAAAATAGGAAAACCTATAAATGACTTGTTCTCCAACAGAGTTTTATAGATTTGACAAAACTTGACAGAAAGCATTCTAACATGAAGACCTTTCAGAACTGTAAATGATGCTGCTTCACAATCAGATATAGCTACTATTACTAAAAATAGAAAAACCTTTTAAATGACTTCTTTTCCAAAACCTCTGCAAAGAATTTGGCCAATCTTGATAGAAAGCATCCTGGCATGAAGACCTTTAAAATTATATAAATGATGTCCATCTATCATGAAATATGGCCACCATTACCAAAAATAGAGAAACATTTAAATGATTTCTCCAACACCACTCGATTGAATTTGACTAAATTTGAGAGAGAGAGAGCATCATGTTAAGAGGGCTTTAATATTTGTACAAATCACGCCAATCCACCAATATAAGTAGAAAAACGTTCAAACAACTTCTTTTTTAAAAGTTACCCCAGGTGGCCAGGTGGTCTAAGGCGCTCGCCTTTACCGATCACTGACATCTCACCTCTGTCCGCATGGGTTCGAGTCATGGGCTAAGCCAACATGGGTATGTGAGAAAGCTTGCCAGTAGCTTCCCATGGGTTGGTGGTTCTTCCCGGGGTTTTCTTGGGTTCTTCCTCCACCAAATATACTGGCCGCCATGTATAGCCTATCATGTGCTGAAAAACGGTGTTAAACCCATAGCAACCAACCAATATCATTTTTTTTTAAAACTGCTCAACAGAATTTTACCAACTTTGACACAGAGTGTTCTGGCATAGGGGTTTTTCAATATTGGAAAAATAATGCTGATATGCCATTAAATATGGATGAAGATAAAAAAGCTAGAGAAACTGTGCAACAACTGTTTTCGTAACATATGAAATCAACAACATTGGAAGAAATTTAAACATAAAGCATCCTACTAACCCAACTGCTCTTGCATTTGGCTATTAGGCAGCTGTCAGCTAAGTGAGTTATCTCAGTCCCATTTGGGCCTCTTGTTCTTTTCTTTCTGTCTTTCTTTTTATGTGTTCAGAAATGTTAAAATGATTGAAAACAATTTTATTGTGCAGTTTTGAGGAATTAGATTAATGCTAACTCTGTTGGGTAAGCATGAAAACAAACAATCCTTGGGTCAGAAAGAAACTAGAGTTGCACCTTGAGCACAGGATATTGGGTTCTTGGCAATTTTTTACCCCATGTCCTCCAATCTCCCCCCTGACGCATTTTTTTTTGTCTGTTACTTTTGATGCAAACATTTTTTTTATATTATTTGTTTGTTTGAAATATTTTGTCCTCCAGATTTGTGAGACATGGGAACACATTGTCCCTAGTTCACTGGATCTTAAGTGCAACATGAATGAATACAAATATGCAGTATTTAGTGTTTCTACCAGGACATTTTAAGATGGTGCTGCACCATGCCATTCTTTTCCATGCCATGCTGTTCTTTTAGCATGCTTGTTGTTCTTTTAGCATGCCAGGCTGTTTTTTTACATCACGCCAGGACTTTTATTTACAACAACTTGCCCTTTTTTATGGTTGCAAAATGCCCATGTCATTTCATGTGAACGTAAACCATTGCTCATGCTGGATTTAATTTGACATGTTTTATAATCATAAGTACCATATACCTGTGCCCAGAGTTTAGGCAATACATTGTGCACCAGATCGCCACTGATTAAAATCACATGGTGATGCATAAAGGAGGTATTTGTTCATTGGAACTGACTGCTCGCAGCAGCATGTGCACTCACTGGACAATGTTTTGACATGCAGCTGAGTAGATGTGATTAAAGGGATTATCTTTTCCAATGTGAACTGTCTTTGCAGCCAGTGGCTGGGTACAGTCAATTTTGTTTATTCTAAATGACTTGCTGATTAGTGTCCATTCATCCGAGAAGCTACAACTAAAACATGATAGCAATGCATTGCATCTGAGTGTATCAGAAATCTGTTTTAGCAAATAGTTTCAGACAGGTTTTCATAGTTGTTAATTAATTATTTAATGATGTTCATGTAGTTTATTACTCCAAATTGAAGGAAAAAATCAAAAAGGAAAAATTAGCATTACTACTCCATTCCTGAAAAGACAAAATCCAAGATACGCTAAATGCTACTGACTGGTTATAGCATTCTTTTTAAAAGGTACATCAATTAAACTAGTAATCACACAGATCCTGCCCTTCAGTAAATTAAATTATAGTTCAAGAAATTTAAAGGATGCATGAAAGAAGGAGATAAAGAAATATAAAACCTAATAAAATTAGGAAATTTCTTTTATGTCACCTACATTCACGGTAAATTAATAATTATTTTTATTATTATTGGTAAGATTTTTACTTTCTGCATGTAGCTAAACATGCATAATATTTCCTTTCAAAGCATTACTGGCACATGTATTTTTTTCTAAGGAAAGATGAAAAAAGGGAAAATTAATACCAAAAAAGGCTGCATCAAGGATTTTAGTCCTAATTGAAACTACATATGTAACATAAGATTTTTTGGAACTTTACAGGTCTAACTACATGTACTCACCTTGAAGATTTCCTAATTTTACAATAATAATAATAATAATAACAGCAACAATAATTCTTGATAAAATAAGGTGCCCTTTTCATGATATACATTTTTAGAGTGCCCTTTTAGAGAACAATTACCATGCCCTTTTTAGATCCTGGTGTAAATACTATTATTATTTGAAAAATGCTTTAAAACCTCTAAACAATTAATAACTCCTATCTTTAGATAGACAAAACTTCTTTGTAAAGTCAATTTAAAAATAGTTTGTTTAGCAGTTACTCCGGTAAATAATAGTAGGTATAAATAGATGGATTTTATACATGATTCAAGGTATTTTTCTATACCTTTTTTCCAATTTTGACCCCAAATTTGCCAATTGAGAGGATTTAGGTTGGAGATTCAGATAAGTAAAATAGCAAAATAATTGTTCCCTTATTGCATTCCTGAGAGAAATATGAAAAAGAACTAATAAAAATGACAAATCTATTCATTGCAGTTATTTGATGGGGAAAGTATACCAATTTTGCTGCGCTGGATTGCATGACGTTGCTTAATAGCTACTTTATGACAATTCTGCCTGCTTTACAACAATACTTACTGACTGCTTTACGGAATAAAAACATCCTGTGCTTAGCTCATTAGTATGCATGCAATCTTGTTTTTCTTTTATTCTCAAAATTCCGAATTTAGTCCATTTACGTGCATATTTTCCCTATTCCAAAGACTCTGGGCTCCACTTCAGAAATGGTAGAAAATTCCCTGTGGTTTGTTGTTGTTTGCTTTGTTGTTTACTTCGATTGGTGTAATTATAAGAAAGACAGCAAGAAAATGTTCTGTTTTGGGATTGTTTATATCATTTAGTTCATGTTTTCATTCATTGTCCAGTATCAATAGTTTGAGTCCGTATCATGGTATACTATCACCAGAGAAAATATTATGATTTATCAATGCATAGATGATATTACCTCTTCATGGTTTAATCATTTGCCTTTGAAGGTCACTCTGCCACATAAACTGAAGCAAGTCAAGTAAAGCTTTGGTTAATTATGTCATTGGATTAATTGGTCACCCATCCATGATGATTGCAGTAAAGCCACCATGAAAGTCACCAAGTTGTAACAGTAATTTGTTCCACTCTCGTATTTTGCATTTTTGCAGAAGGTCACAAATTTTAAGAAAAGGTATTTCTCAGAGCATTGGTTAATTATGTAATTGGGTTAGTTGGTCACCGATCCATAATGACTACACTAAGGATTATAAAAGTGCTGTCAGCAGTTTATTTATACCTTTATTTGATCACTATGGGAGAATTAATGTTGTCTGTGACTAAATATGTGACTTTTTATTTGATCACTGTTGGAGAAGTTATATTATCTGTGACTAAATATATGACTTTTTTTTATTTGATCACTGTTGGAGAAGTAATATTATCTCTGACTAAGTATGTGACTTTTGATTCAATCACTATGGGAGAATTATTGTTATCTGTGACTAAATATGTTACTTTATTTGATTACTGTGGGAGAATTATTGTTATCTGTGACTAAATATGTAACTTTATTTGATTACTATCGGAGAATTATTGTTATCTGTTACTAAATATGTAACTTTTTATTTGAAAGTTGGGTGATTTAAGAAAAATAATAATTTCCAGTTGCAAATTGAAAGCTAATTATAATAATCAACATCTATGACAATCAAATGTCATTGCCAATTTTGGCAATCACTAGTGTGAACCTAGATGAATAAAACAAAGTGTATAATACTTTCTTGTCATTTCTGTTTGAAGTGTCAGTATTTACTCCCTAGTATAGGCTATATCTCAGATGTATGTATTTAATTGGCTTCTTCCACTTCTTCCAGCTTCATACGTAAATTGCTGACAAATAATCATTCATTTGACAGAAGTTAATCAGAGCACAAAATGTGATGTTTAAACTGTTTTAAATTGCTCATTAAACAGAAAAAAACACAAGTTGATGTTGTACCTAAATTATGAAAGCATTTAGTGGCCTGAAAAAAGGTGCGGAGACATCAACTCAGGGAAATGGCAAAGTCGACTTTGCCTTTCTCTGCTTATTTTGTTAAATGACAGGCACTGGAGTGACTATTTCATCTGAATCATCTCCAGGCATGAATCCTTCTAAATGAAGATAATATCAGAGAAACGTTTCATATTTGTGAATGAAATGGTTGGGTGAAAATGAGACATCTTGCTTCCCCTTGAAAATATAATGGTTGTAGCCTAGTCCTCTGTGTATTATCAGTAGGTACCTGTATGGACACAGTATTAAACTACACACTAAACTGCATATTTCACGGTAAATGAATATACGCCAAAGCAAGCTTTGTTTTATATTTCAGCATTATGCACATGATTTTACTGAATTTAAGTACTTTAAGGAATTTTACTAATTATTTTCTGTATATTATTGGAAAATGTAGCACTCACAAAAAGATGCAAGAGCCTTAAAAACATTTACCAACTCAAATTTTCCACAATTAACTTGCATTTTGTGATTATGTGAGCATAACATTTGAGCCCAGTCCAGTAGAACATCAGTCCTTTCAAGGGACTCTTGTTTCACACATTTTGTTATGGACATAGATTTTTTTAGACAAAAACCTTGTTAGAAAAAAACACTTGGATAGATAAATGAAATTATTTTAGCAAATTTTTGCACATTTATAGATAACATGATTAAATTTTCAGGCTTTTACAGCAATGTTTCATTTTTTTTTACACATTTTTTAATGTTTTTGGACTCAGACCTCTTTGTATGAAAACTTTGTTAGCATGATTAAGCAAGGACCACATCAGGTTGACAAATGAAATTTTGTCTACATGTTTATATGCATATGTAGATGGCCTGATTAGATATTATGCCATTATAGCAATTTTTAAAACTTTTATAAATTTTGAACTTTCTTGAGCTTTGACTTTTGGGTCTCCAGTGGGGCATATGTGTTTTACAAACACAAATAAACTTTTTAGGTTTCCATCAACAGAAGCCTTAAGTTTTTTTAACTTCTTTGGACTTAAGATTGTTTGGTACTGTATATATACAGTATGTTCAACATAATTCTGGCTATTTAGTGCCAAGTAAAAGCTATGTAGAACAAAAAATGGTAAAGGTAAAAATCCTGCCAAAAATCACCATAAAGACTATCCCTTCCAACCTAAAGTAAAATGCACCATGAGACAAAAGACAAAAAAAGAAGATGTTACAAAAAGGCCACCCACCCCATCCCCAACCAAAACAAGACATACCAAAAAAAGGAAAAAAGTGGATAAAATCCTTCAAATACTAGGTAAAAACTGTATATAAATCGCATTCTTTTAAAAATTCCAAGACCCTATCAGGTGGAACATCCTGATTATGATATGCTGCCTGTGACAAACAGGTTCCCTCCGATAGTCGCCTCTTACAACATGTGTGAGGGCACACCAGACCTATTATACATCCCTGAGCTCACAGGGGGTAGCTTGTTGTGCAATGTTTTACAAATACAAATCCAGTTCTCCTTTACTTTTAGAGGGGAGACATGGTATATTTTTGAAAACTGAACTTAAATGAAGAGTGAGGATATTGTGCTTGCCCTTGTAAATCAGTCTGCCCTGCCAAACCATCTCATTGCTCTATCCTTCTAAGCTGCTTGAAGAATTTAAAAAAAAAAAAAACTTTGTGGTCAAAATAAGTGGTTAGTGATGCACCATAAAGTTTGACTATTTTCCTCTGACATGTCTTTTGGTACGTTTCTTGAAGAAGAAAAAAATATCATCAAAACACTGGTATTTTGTGGAGTGAAGTCCTAAATGTCTGGATGAATTTTACTGAAGTTTTGTAGGCTGAATCAGTGGTTGGTGAAGATGTGCAAATAACATTTACCTTTTTTACTTGTGGCTCTTATTTTGGGCCTGAAACTTTGTAGGGTACATGAGTGGTTGATGTTGATGTACATTGAGGGACAGTTCACTTGCCTGAAGTGCAGAGATATGCATTTCTGCGATTGCTTGTAAATTTACATCCAGTATGGCCACCATGGCAGTCATCTTGAAAATTTTTGTTATTGCTACTCCTCCTGAATCATGTTGCTACTTCTCCAATATGGCCACCACAATGGCCATCTGGAATATGTTATTATTGCTACTTCTTATAGATGGCTAGTCATATCGACATTGTGCTTTCACCACAAGATTTCTTAAGATGTCTATTTGTTCCTAAATGGAAATGGTGCCGATCTGATATCCAATATGGCCACCATGACAGCCATCTTGATAATCTTGTTATTGTTACTATCTCAAAACGAAAAGCCATATCAACATGAGGTTTTCACCAGAATACTTCTTATAATGTCTTGTTGGTCGTAAATTAAAATGATGCTCATGTGATGTCCAGTGTGGCCATCTTGAACATTTTTTCATAGCTACTCCTTTTAAATGGAAAGTCATTCTGACATCATGTTTTCATCAGAAGAGAACAATTCTTATGGTGTCTAATTAGTCTTAAATGAAATAATGCACATTGACCCTTAATATGACCATTATGGTGGCCAGCTTGGAAATATTATTTCTACTCCTTGCAAATGCAAATACAAATTCATAATGGTTTATCATGCATTTTTGAAACATTTTGTTGTTGATAGACTGTGTTAGAAATACTGCAAAAATACAAAGCAGTTAGAATTAGATGCATAAAACAAGAAATTTGTACATTAAACATTTTATTTATTTTCTAATATAAAACATTACTAATAAAGTTAATGTTGTCTTGCCAGAGTTGGTGAGGTGGTAGCAGGGCATCCTATAGCCACTATTCTGCTGAGTATTGTGGTATGTGGACTTTGTGGTATTGGTTTGCGCAATTTTAAAGAGACCACGGATGATGCCAAGCTTTGGGTGCCAGAATATTCCCGTGTTCTTCCAGAGAAAAACTGGGTGGATGAAAATTTTCCAGAGGAAACCAGGATCACATCTTTCATTATGACATCTGATAATGTCCTGTCCACCTCATCTATCAATGCTGTATGTATATAAATGGTCACAGCAATATATATATATACACACACACACACTCATACACACACACACACACACACAGAGTCAAAACTGTCCTAATGGTTACCTTTATATAGCAGTTACTCGGTCACAGTAGCCATTCTAATTTCTCCCTCGCAAATTTCCATATAAAAGTCATGCATATGATGGTCACCTGCATTCCACTGTCAGCAACCATGTGTTTCCTTACCAAATGATTTCTCCCTGCTTTCAGCATTCACTGGAGAGTATCAACAGTGACTGGTCTATGCATGCAGATTAAACTTTTGTTTGATGAGGAAGACATTGTTTACATAATGGAATAGCATATGAATTGATGTGTAAACATTTATTATCTCACTTGTACCCTGTGTACTCCAGTCACACTGTCAGTGTAACTCAAAAGTGTCAGTATGTAAAATTTGAAAGCGAGGCTTTTTTTAATTATTAGATAGCAATTCAATAGCTGTATGGTGGGAAATGTAGTCATATAGTCACAGCAGAAATGAGAGTCGCCCTTGGTGTCAGTGTGACAGGTATCGTTTGAAATCTTAATTTTTTTTATATCTGATGAAAAAAACTAATCTGTGAGGAGATATACAAATTCATCCTATTTCATTAGGGTCAGGTGTTAATAACAATAGGCACATTTAGCTTATTTTCATTCCCTATTTATCAGAGGCCTTTCACATTAGCCAGTTCTTTTGATCTCGGTAACCTGAGCAACTGGTTAATCCAAATATTGTTTTGAAATGAGAGTACCTGTTCCCAAGCCTAATTATGCAAGTTTTGGCCGAAGAAAGAGTCAGTCCTCTGTTTCACAGTCACATGTAAGCTGTCAATTAGTAGTGAACTTAGTGTTTTGTCATGGTCCAGAATACAAAGATCAGTGATTTTTCTTTATTTTTAATTGTAAGCATCAGTGATTATTTAATTTATAGGATGGATTAAAGTGATCGGGATACAGTAATCTTGTGTGGAACATAATTTTGGGAGGGAACCAAATATACATATATGATTTTGTTGAATAGTGCACTAAATTAAATCTGATAAAAATAATAATAATAATGATAATGATAGTGGTGTGTAATGTATGGTATTGGTTCACAAGCCAAGTTTGAAAGGTGAATGTACATACAGAGGTCACCTTTATACAAAAGGCCAGTTGGGCCTTTCCCATGGGTGGCCACTTTTGACAGGTTTGTCTCTGTGTATATAATATTATCATACATGTTAGAGAATTTTTAATTCATACTCTATGGATGCACCAACCCCTATATCAGTTCGACCATGCAAACATCACCAAAAAAATGATGCTACAGAGTCGCTGGTATAGTGGTATAGGCATTTATGTGTAGCAGACATATATATATATATATATATATATATATATATATATATATATATATATATATATATATATATATATATATATATATATATATATATACACATAAATTGATAAATGCACAATTACAAAGTAAATTGCATTGACCCAGAATACACCACTATAGCTGACCCAAGCTGATCCTATGGTAGGATTAAAACCCAGACCATTGCATTAAGGAGTCGGACATGCTAACCACTGAGTCACCATGGCTCCTGGCTCCATCATCTCCATCAAGTCGCCTCTTATGACATGCTGGATGGTGCATTGGGGTTATTCTACAACCTCGAGCTCACAGAGGCCTGGAGCGAAAATGGACATGATAGTGTTTGCATCAAAAATTTAAGCTTCATGAAAAATGTCCAAGAGAATGGTTGCCAACCAGACAACAATACTGAAAAATCTGTTTGCCCTGCAAAAAACATCTTTTCATTAGACTAAAAATCTTCAATGAAATTCCAAAATAATTACTCACTTATTCCAAATTTAGCATTAGTTCTCGGCTCCTGAATTTTACATTTTTGCAAAGGGTTAAAAATTTAAAGACAAGGTATCCCACTATTTTTACACAATGGTAATCCTTGTTATGAAAGGAGAAATGGGTATATTCTAGTGTAGATTTAAAGAATCTACAATTTTCTTTATTTTGATATCTGCATGATTGGGTGGCTTTGGGTATGAGAGTACACAGCTAGGCCTTGCTTTTGATGTGCATCTCATAGATGATTGTGTGCTCTATATGGTAATTTTCACTTTCTGAACTTAAGAGTAAGTTATTTTAAAAAAGAGTTGATAATTTTAATTAGTTTATACACCCATCATAAGGCAGAGTGTATTACTGGTATATTATGATATTGTTCATCCACCTATATGACTGGCTATCCGTCTGTTACTAATTTCTTTCCAGAAGATAATTTTAGTTCTCCACCATCCACAGCTACCAAACTTTGGCTTTCACTTGGGGTAAAGTGGAACACTCTCAGTTTTGGACTCAAAAGGTCAAGGTCACTGTGACTGAAAGAAGGAAAATAGTTTCTGCACAGTAAGTTAAGTTTTCATCCATCTACAGTTTCCAAACTTTGTGGAAAGCTTGCACTTGGGGTAAGGAAGAATGCTATCAATTTCAGGGTCAAAAGGTCAATGGTCAGGGTCACTATGACTGAAAGACGAAAATTGGTTTCCACACAATAACTTGAGTTCTCCACCATCTACAGTTACCAAACTTTGTGGATGGCTTGCACTTGGGGTAAGGAAGAATGCTATCAATTTCTGGGTCAAAAGGTCAATGGTCAGGGTCACTATGACTGAAAGACAAAAATTGGTTTCCTCACAAGAACGTGAGTTCTCCACCATCTACAGTTACCATACTTTGTGGATTGCTTGCACTTGAGGTAAGGAAGAACTTTATCAGTTTCCTGTTCAAAAGGTCAAAGGTCAACATCACACTGGCAGAAGAAAATTGGTTTCTACACAATAACTCTAGTTCTCGATCAACTACGGTTCCCACACTTTGTGGATGGCTTGCACTTGGTGTAAGGAAGAACCCTGTTGAGTTTAGAATCAAAATTTCAAAGGTCAAGGTCACTGACTGAAAGAATAAAAATAAAATTTAAAAAAATGACTTGTGCACAATAACATTAGTTCTACATGACATCCCACAAAAACTTTGTGGATGGTTTGCACTTGGGATAAGGAAGAAGGTTAGTGATGTGGGAGTCAACAATTCATAGGTTAAGGTTACTGACTGAAAGAAGAAAAATTGTTTCTGAGCAATAATATTGTATATCACAGACCTGACACAAACTCTGTAGATGGCTTGTACTTTGGGAAAGGGAGAAGCCTGTCAGTTTGGGGGTTAAAGGGCAAGGTCACTCTTACTGAAAGAAAACAAGTGGTTTGTGCACAAAAATTTCAGTCGACATGGAAGACTATTAAATTTGGGGCAGGTGTATAATGTGCCAATCACGCTTCTCTTGTTTGAAATTATTAAATTTCACAAGTCCAATTTCAGAAAATAGTAATGCCTACACAGTGACATTTCATTTCTCTATTTCAAGGACAGACAAAGTTAGTTTACTTTGTGCTATTTCAAGGACATTTCCCCAGCTCACAGAAGCAGTCCTTTACATCACATAGTTTTCCTTACAGTGATAAAAACTGAATGTCAATCCAAGTACTTGAAAGGCATGTAAACGAATATTATCTTTCTCTACATTGTTACAATTGTCAAGCAAGCAACTTTGCCCAGTGCCTTGCCTGCTTTCAACTATGCTTCAAAAACCACAGAGTGGAACCTAGCGTTCTTGAAGAAAAATTGAAAATGAGTTTCATAATACATGCATATATTTTTCATGTCATTTCATGTATATTATTTTTTTGCAGATTTTGGATATATATCTGAAATCAAAAGAATTTACTGTCAAGGATGGACATTTGTTAGAAACTATGTGTTTAAAGTAAGTAAAAAGACTTTAAGACATTATTGAATTTTGATATAATGGTCTGGGAAAGAATAACTAACAATAATATTTTTGGAGGTTTTGTAGTTATTACATATTTAGTTTTGAATGATCTGTATTTTTCACCAAAAATATTGTTAGGTAATAATATACACTGAGGACACTTTATTTTGGTTGTTCTTTGAAATGCAGCATCCAGGATAACACTATATACATGGTTCCAAAAGTTTGGAAAATTACTTGGAAGAGAAATTTTTTTAAAAAATAGAGTTATTATTTCAAGTATATGGTATCTTTCTTAATTATTTCACAATTGACCAACAGAAGTTCCTTTATAAATTAACTGCTGACCATTTGCTTTACACTACCTGTATACTGTATATAAACAGTTTTTCTAATCTCTCCATTGTTCAATCCATCAGTGTCCATGATAGTGGTCACACATGCCATGCATGGCTTCACTTCTTTTTTTGCAGCTTAGTTAATGGTTCTGCGGAATAATATCATCCTATATAACACAGTAATGAACTTTAATCAAGCAAATGATACCATTATTAAGTGATCAAAGCCAGCAGATGCAGTAAGAACAACAGTGATGGAGCTTTAACTTCAATAACAATGCCACAATCAGAGATAACTTACTGGATGATCGTCATATTATAGTCAGGTGACACAAATTGTGCAGAAGCATCAGTTCAGCCTTGTGTCAGTTTTAGGCAGAATGTTTGTTACTTTCGGTCGCAACTATGTAAGTTCACTGCTGTTTAATTATCCTGCCCAACAAAACATGCATCAGAGGATGAAAGGAAATAAACTTTATTAGAAAGTAACCAGAATAAGGACCTTTTACATGGAGGTGCTTTAATGTATTTACACCACTAGTATGGCCTCCCAAAGAACAGAGCGGAATGTGCAATTTGTTAACACAAGTTTTTTAAACATTTTGTATGCATTTCCACATTTTCATCAATATGGATTTAATGCATTTATTCTAGGTTTAAACAATAACACATCATAATCAGTCTGTATGGGTCAATTACAACCATATCTGAATAAGAGGGGGGAGGGTGTGGGTATGACCTAACAAGTTAGCGGGATGGAGTTATTAGCTTTACTTTTGATTAACATGGTTTCAGAGTCTTAGATTGGCTTCTTAGTGCTTGACAGCAGTGTTATAATGGGTACTGACTGTATGTCAGTTTAGTTGCCTTTGTTTTCTTATCATAAAAGGTTAATATGAAATAAGCCAATGTGCTGTTGTTTCATCAGTAGAGAAGAAAACTTTCAACTTAAATTTGTCATGTTACTTAGATATGAAGTACCTCAAAGCTGACTAAATTAGTGAAAGATTTTGAAGTTATTTGATGTAGCATGGGTAGTATAATATAAGTTTCAGATGTATGGTATAAAATTAGGCTAGGATTTTGCATTATATTTTCATGATTATATTTTCATGTTTTTTTTAAATCATTTTGGTGGACACTGGTTTTCTGTTTAATTCATAAAAATATGCCAATAAACTAGCAAAATCACTCGGGCATAAAAATGACATGGTACATTGGTCTAATTTATGAAAAAGGTTTTGGGCATCTAAGGAATCTGTAGCATATATCAAAGTTCATGACTACATGCAATGAGCTTTTTCCAAGTGAGTTCCTTTTACCCCAATTTATACATGCGTGATCTCGTCCAGAATAAAGTGATCATGTTTGGAGCTGGTTGACCAAGACCTACAATTAATTTATTAGTTCAGTCATGTGTTACTTCATACAGTAATCCCTCCCATTTCTACCGCAATTGTTACCTGACTCCTCTAACTATTTAACTATCAAAGTAGACAGCTTTTCCACTCCGTCTCCCGCTCTCACTCACTCATGTATCTTACAGGTTTCCCAATCCTTAAATTGAGACCTGAAGTAAAATTTTAATTGTTATCATTTTTTATTTTGTAAGAGTGGGCAGATCCTGCAGAGTTAGCAGTATTTTGGAGATATGGTCATTCAATGAAACTATCATCAGGTCACTTACTTCACAAGAAATCATGGAGACTGTCAACAACGTGCCCACTTTCAGGTATATAAATGTAGTTGCTTATATTACAATTTGCACAACTTAGAATAATTAGTCCCCAGCCATTCACCTACAAAGAGTCAACCAAGATTGGGCATCTACTCAGTCTACCATGCCCATGGTACATACTGGAAACCATTACAGTAAGTATTGAAGAATGTTTTGGTAATAACTCTTTTGAATTAGGAAAAAAATTATTGTTATCACATTTTTGCTAGCAGCATCATTGTCAACATTGTTAAAATTTTTGAACATCATTTGTTTTATTCAAATGAAACTTTGATACAAGTTTGCTTTTTGTCTAAATTTAGTTTTTTCTGAGGTGATAGGATTCCAGTCTTGCCAGAAGAGGTCAAGAGCTACATCATCATAATGCTATTCAGATTGTAGACAGTGAGTGTTCTATGGAACACTTCATTCATATATTAATATGAGCTTATTAAAGTGGTAATTGCAAGGAAAGAAACCTCAAAGGTCCTCAGAATATTATAACTGTTAGCAGTACTGGAATTGGATGAGATTTTCCCATTGTTATCAGTTGCATTTTTACCTGACCTGGCTATAAGACCAAGTGAGCTTATATGATACAGTTTTTCAGATGGGCATTGGTCCTCAGTCAGTGGCCAGTTTTTTACATTATTGACTGATTTTTCAGTGTGGAGTTCAGACACATTGACAGATACTCAGAATATGAATTAATCAGTCTGATTCATGGGTAGATTTGATGCAGCATAAGCTGATTTCCCCCATTGCTTATTGACATCCTTGATCAGTTATGTAAACTTGTAAAAGTGTCACCTGCTGACCAATGGCAGTACACTTTACAAGCAAGGCATAGTTAGCAGAATGGCTTTGCCTGTCAACGAGTGTATTGCTCAGTTTATTCGCCTGAATTAAATGTCCAGAACAATTTAAGAAATGTTTAAAATTAATAAATCTGAAGACAGTGACACACAGTGAAATATAATTGTTCCTGTGTAAGCATAATGCAGATATGTGTATGCTGGTTGCAGTGTCCTCTGCTATGATGTACAAGGTCACAGTCTCTCATATGGGATATTTTTTAACTACATTTTACTTATTTAACATTTAGCCATGCTATAAAATATATCAGTTGGGTTTTGATGCTAAAATAATTGATATTCAAGGGCTCTTAAGTACTTTTTTAGTTAGTGTTTTGATCTCATTAATATTTGATTATTGTAAAAGAAAAAACATTGGTTATAATTGATGACTTGAGTTTTAATATTATTTAAATATTCTGTTTCCATCCAACATGATGTTTGTCAAAACTTTTCCTGACATTATTACATGTCTCTGCTTCATTTGAACAGGTATGTTTATAAACCTTAAACTAAGCATTTAAACTGTACAATTTTTTTTAATTTTCTAAAAAAAATCTTTCATCAGCATCAATTAAATCCCATGCATGAAAATTCAATAAATATTATCCTTCATTTAATTTTGACCTTAATGGGTTTTTAACAAGTTTTGTTTTCTCCATGCAGACTTAAAGAAAATATTATATTCAAATTTTTCACTGAAAAAATAAAATGTCTTTGATCAATACAAGTTTGACTCAAAGAACAATTTCACAGATATCTTAGATACAAGTAGTTATTTTAAGAAAAATCTTAGAAGGAATGTCATTTCAAGTTTTGGAATAGTTTTTTTTATTGTCAATCACCATTTTAAGTCAAATTCATTGTTTTCTTTGTCTTAAGTTGAATAATTTGAATAAGAACTAGTTAAAAAAAAAATTTCTACTGAAACATGTGGTAGATCATTGGTAAGGAAGCATGTAATTAAGCCATCAATTGCACCAGTAAAGCATTAGTGCCAGGAGGGCAGCCAGGGAATCAATGCATCCTGCAGATAATGAATGAATCCTGCTTTTATATCATATTCTGTAATAGATACACAAACAACAATCAATTATCAGAAGAAGTCTTGCACCTAAATGCAGTGGTCATTCACTAACATGTTCTGAAATTTTCTGGATTGCCCTGAATTTTGGACAGACTTTAGGTCATTTGTCCTGGGCCTAGCCTGAACCATCTGAAACAATGGCATGGTCCTGCATTCATCATGCATCATTTGTCAACATTCTTATGCTATTTTCAACATTTTTACAAAGAGCATTCTGGCATGAATTCCTTTTCATTTTGCCAATCTGACATCAAATATGACCAACAATACTAAATATTAAATAACCGTTAAAAGATTTCTTTTTTAAAAAACTGATCAACAGAATTACACCAAATTTGGCAGAAATCATTTTACCAGAAGGTCTTTCAGGTTTATACTTATAATGCCAATCTGCCATTTAATATGACTGCCATTACTAAAAATAGAAAAATCTCTACTTAGATGAACCAAATTTGACATAAGGCATCATGGTATAAAGGTCTTGCAATATTTTACAAATGCTGCCAATCTGCTATCAAACATTGCCATTGTTACTAAGAACAGAAAAATCTTTAAACCATTTATTAACAAAAACTGCTCAACAGAATTAGACCAAATATGAAAGAAAGCAACTTTGCATAAAGGCATTTCACATTTATACAAATGATGCTGATCAAATATGGCTGATGTTAATAACAAAATATAAAAACAGATAAAATGACTTCTTCTTAAAGACTTCTTACAGAATTTGATCAAATGTAACAGAAGGTAACATGACATGAAAAAATGTAACATGTGATAATAATGCCACCATTACTATAAAAGAAAACTCTTTAAACAACTTCTCAGTAAATACTCAACAGGATTTGACAAAGTATTTTTGCATAAAGATCTAATTTTTTTTACAAATTATGCTGAATTACAGTCAAATACAGCTGCCATTACTAAAAAGAAATAAACCTTTAAATCAAAAAAGAAATTACTTAACATAATTTGATAAAATTCTACTCAAAAATATTAGTGTAAAGGCCTTTTTAAATTTGTAGAAATGATGCTGATCCACCCTCAGATATGGTTGCCATTACTAAAAATAAACAAAATAACTTTAAATTACTTAAGAATTTAACCAGATTTAACAGTAAAAAATATTGGAGTAAAGGGCTTTAAATATGTATACAAATGATGCTGATTCACCATCAGATTGAGGGTTGAACGGTGAAAGGTGCTAACTACACTTTTTAACATTTTGAGATATTGGCTGTTAAATGTTTGAGTGAATTATAAAAATCTGTTTCGTTTCTATCTTTATTATATTGCAAAAATTTTGTGTTATCTTTTTGAACCAGTATCGAAATGTTTCTTCTTTAATGAACTTGAATTTCACTTTTTTTTAAACAAGTCTCTTTTTTTTTTTCACTGTTGGTAAAAGGAGGTATCTGCAGTTAGCACTTTTTATCATCTACTTTGCACTTTTTTTTACTTCATCAAAAATTTAAGCGATGTGATGGTATTTCCTTATTGTGTCTTTTCTTGTTGATCAGCTGTAGTAAAACTGTCGAATCGGTCATGAACAAACTGACTATCAGTTTCTAGTGATTTACTGGGTAGAGGGTGTTAACCCCTACCATCACTGCCAGTGAAAACTCCATATACTTTACTCCTCATTGCATATTCAGCAGTTTTCTTTTGCCATTATCTAATGTCCTTTAGAAATAATTCTTGCCAATACATTTCTCACCAACAGTCAATTAAAATGATTGAGACACATCTATTCTTCACCATTTTGAAACATGTTCAGGCTCTAAGTGCTCCACATGTTAACAAAGCATCTCTGATTATCATAAATACCTAAATTCAAGTAAATCTGAACAATTTCCTTTTGATGATCTTCTGCTATATTTCTCAAACATTTGAATCTGTAATGGAATCAGTCCACAGGTTTGGCCTCCTTTGTTTACAAATATTTGCCTTCCTCTTGTGTGTTTTTGCTGTAATTTTAAATTAAGCTTCTTTTGTTTTCGACTTTGATATTAGCATCTTTGTGTGGTGTTAAATTCAGAGGTGAATGATCCGTAGGTTGACATTTGGATTGTGTACACATTTCTACCTGTAAATCAGTACGTGCTCACATGTAAAATGTGTCTGTAATTGAGGAATTACATATTCCACCTTGTTACGGAATTATATATATTTTTCCTTTTTAATAATAGTATAATTTATTAGTTTATGATCTCTGTTCTTAGTCTAAACAGCTGTTGTCTTATGAGTATACATACGGTAGCCTCGATCAATAAGCTGTTTGCTTGTAGCTTTAGTCATGTGACGTGTTTTACGCGCGAAAGAATGCTGAACTTTTGACCTAGTTCTTGTACTTTTAGGAGTAAACATTATAAGGTCACATTCGAAGAATGAATCAATACAGTGTTTACTCTTTTAAAAACTGGTACTTAAGCACCTTAGCAGAATCACGCATAACTTAATTCCTGATTGGTTCAGAGAGGGTTACATTATTTTGAAATACCCTGTTTATTGAAGACGTAGAATGGGTTTTCATTTCGATTCTGCACGTTAATGTTATATATTTTGGAAATAATCCTGTGATTAAATATTCTTTTACAGTTACATTTGAAGAGAGAGGTCATTACAAAATTGGTTCAGTGTGGGATATACTTATTTGGAGATTTATTTATTATTAGTACAGTACATTTAGTATTCAGTACTGTCTTTATCTGAATTATTATACAGCTCTGTGGAATTATCGGTGTCACAGGATGAAGCCGGGTTGGGACTGGATTAGTGAAGACACCGAAAGCAACTGCGTTAATAAGATGTTTATTTATAAACGCAATTTAAAGATGAACAAATCTGACACCATTATAACAAAAAGATAAGGAAAATTATAAAGTTCCTAACATGGAACTATCAACAACAAGTTACTCAACGAGGAAAATCAAAGATGAATTTAACGAATGGAATTTTAAACAAATGTGAATAGCATCCTATCACCAATCGACAAATAAGAGTGTATGATTTACACCCCAATATAAACAAGGTCTTATTAAGTACCAAGGGTGACCAAAGCATGTGATTTATGCGCTTATCAATATGATACTCATCAATTTATCAATTCACCAAGCGATATTGGAATATGTATGAATTTATGAATATATCGTTCATATAACGAAAATGAAATGGGAATGCATGAAATTATGAATCTATCACACATATAGCGACATTGAAATGGGAATGAATGTAATTTTGCACAGATAGCAATATTGAGATAACAATAAAATGGAACACGCAATAAATATAACTATCGTGGCGCCCGTTTGACGACCAAGATGTATCTCCGGTTCCACCCGCTCTAGTCCATGGTCAAGGAGCCACCACGCATGATCCACCCCTCCCAGCCTGTTGAAGGATCCCTCGAGAGCCTTCACATTAACACAGACCCGTTGGTCGAGAAGCCTTGGTCCCTCGCATCGAGAAAACCAGTACACTCTTCCGAAACAACGTCACCAGACACAGCGTACACGTCACACAAAACCACACAGAGTTCTGTGACTTCACACCACCAAACCATACATATGGAACAGCTAAAAGTATAACAACTAAACCGTGTAGTACATATGACATGGTTAGTACTTTTGTATTGATATATGTTGCGCATGCGCTCACATGAATTACGTCTCGTTACACATTACATTAATCATTCAATGCATGCCGCGTATAATTAAATAAAATCCGTCTATTCAGTTACAATAAATAGCTAACTCGAACCAGACTATAGTATTTCTAATATCATGGCGTTGTATGACCTAGGTATTGACTCTCTGTAGAATTTAGAATAAATTCTAAAACATCTAATATATGAAACAATTATGTCATATAAAACGAATAGTGGTAAAGAATACAATCTTAAATTTCACATACCTCTACAGCTGAAGTTTTGCTCCCGTAAAGAGGTAAGCTTTCTGACAAGACTCGTCGTAGTGTAATTTGTTTATAGAGAATTCACTCTATATGTACTCTAGCTGTGACAGATATGCGCAGCAGCTAGGTACGTGAGTTTTCACTGCAGGCAATTTGCACGTGCAGCATGGGGTGAATCGCGCTCAGTATTTCAAAATAACTAGAGCCGAAAAAATAAACAACCCCCGAGTAACGCTCTAGTCGGAAACGATACCCGAATACATTTTTGATCACATATAAATATTGATATAAACGATACAATTCCGTGACAATCGGAAACATTTCTAAAACTTGTAAGATTCCATATTCACAAGGATTATTTGGATATACTTAAACTTATCAACATATTAGCACAGTGAAGGCTATTTCATTCGGAATACTACATTCGGAATATTAGGATTGACATCCGGAACACTGAACTTTAAGACAATTTAGGACTTTTAAGGATATTCTATACTGTAAGTTATTTTTAATTCTTTCACTTTAATGGTTTTTTTTAAATATTTTAATATTTTAGGAAATTAAAGATTTGTATTTTAAATCTTGAAAGCTTGTTTGAGTCTTTTCTTTTGTTACATAACCCCTAGTCGTAACACACCTATTTTAGCTTTATCAATTGCCAGAGCATTTGAATCAGTAGCAGCTGTTATTTTGAGATCTCCCTATTGCACACCATGTATGCTTGAACATCTATCACCTTTTGTTTTTCGTGCATTCTTCTCATTTCACAGCATCATAAATGATCTCTACCCTTTATTGCATTATGCACAATAGGATTTTTTTTCAGCATGGGATGATGTTGTCAGATCTGGTTGAAATTAGATACTGGGTTTAAAGGTAGACTTAAAAAGATCTGAAGTGACAGCTAAAGATACTTGCCATACACAGTATCACAAAGTCAGTCATATCTGAATTCCACTAACAATTGATCTTCATTTCCTCAGTGATTTTAATGAATTTGTTTTTTCTGATTGAGGTGTTAGCTCTCTGTAAAAGTAATGAAGCACCAATAATAGATTATATTCTCCTCAAGATGCTCAGTTATTTTAGCTCTTCGATCCTTAATTGACATACAGTGGTTTAAATGTTCCAAAACATCTGCCATTAAGCAGTTACTATCTGGATTAATTTTCTTTTCATCATATTACTTGCTAAAAACTTGTCCATGTGATTGGTGTGATATTTCTGCAATATATATAAAGCTTTAATTTCCTTCATACTCTGATTTATTGCTTTTTAAATAGAACTCTCCTTTCTTTTGCTGTCTGTGTCTTCATTTGTATTGTTTTCAAATTAATATGAGCCACTGATATCACCTGCATTTGATAATTCCACTGGACCTTCATTGCAAGAGGTATCCAAAGGATCAGTTGTTTTCAAAATCATTTTACCAATCAGAACTGGACTTTTTGTTGATATATTTATTCTGCTGCATTTTGTTTAATTGTCTGTAAAACATGTCTGCATTGGTTGTCTTTTTTTGTGTGTCCCTCTGCTCTTCCAGCTTTTATCTCAGATGTTCAAAGGCCTTGTTCGCTTTCATTTTTTCACAAGTTCCCATTGCATTTCATCATCATCTGTTAATATTTGATCATCTTCATTTAATGGGACTGTCTATTTTTATTTGAACTGGTAGCTGGAAGATAGAACTTTGACGGAGTGTAGTCACTGTCACTGTCTGTGTTTTATTCATCTTTGCTGATGTGCCCTTTTCCCTTTTGAGAGGCAAGTTTCCCTTTCAGTGTTCCAAGTGGTAATTCAATATCTGATTTCTCTGAACAAAAGAAACTTAGCATGTGTTTACTTGTATTTTCTTCTCTTCAAGTGCTTACATTAGATTCAGATTTTTTTTTTTTGGTCAGCAAACAATATGTGTGTGCAATTAGTACTTGAAGAATCAACCACCTCTTTTGTGAGATCTTCCTCCACTGAAACAGTAGGTTCTTAAGTTGTTATTACTTAACTGACTTCATCATTGATGAAGATTACATCATATGTATTTCTAGTAGCATCACAAATACCATAATTTATATGAAAATATTACTAAAATTTAAATAATTTCATATATGCTACTGCCAGTTGGTATTTGCTGGTCGTTCTTAATTTGGCCAAAAGTGGCAGTAATGTTGGAATGTTCTGTAACTTCATTAACAACATCCACTCATAAGTATAGGTCTTTCTGCTTGAGACCATCCTCATCTGTTTCTTAAGATATCTGCTGGTTTTTGCTCTTAACTTTTCTGTCCTTAGCATAAGACATTGGGTCTGAATTAGTGTAATTGTTCGTTATATTTGTTCTTTGAAGCTTTCTTTTTGATTCTGTAAGAAGAATATCACTTTCTGATTCAGATACTGTCATTTACAGTGTGCTGGTGACCTTTAACCTCATCAAAAATGGTTTTAATGTCTTCATATTTTTCTTCCCTAGATCCCTTGATTCGGATCTGAATGGATTTATTGTGACTTTTTTCTCTCTGACTGTCAATTTTTGCTGGTTACTTTAATTTTTTTTTTCTGCTGGTGTAACAATCGATATTTCAGCTTCAACACAACTTAAAATTTAATCTGACTAATAAGAACAATAACTGCAGTCCTCTTGATCCATTTTCATGTACAAAAAATCACAGGTTTCAGCTGAGAATAAAGTTTAATCAGAAAAAAACAAATAAACACATCTTAAATACAAGAAATGTGGGGTTCTAAAATTGAATTTTGTTTAATCTTATAATAATCTCAAATGATAACACTTATTTAAAAACTGTGGATTTGTAACTTAAAATGTCAAATAATGTCGCTTCTTTTTCCAAGTAACTGTGTCAGTCAGTGCATCCACAGAGAGGAATTCAGATTCGAATACTTATCCAATGTATTCATGCATCTTTTCTGATGCCATTTTACCTAATGAAGCCATTATAATGTGATATTTAAACTATTTACTTCAATCCCAGAACAATGACCATAAAGATAACCCCATGAGAATTAGCTGGGTAGAGCACATTGTTTCAAGTAACAAAGTTATATTGGATTTAAGCCATTTTTACCATCCTGTTAAATCATACTGTAGAAAAAGGTGCTGAAATTTCATATCACCTTTTACCAGCTGCTTTTGTTAGTTATCCTCTTTTACCTGAACAGATATGAGCTATCACTACATATACCCTTTTATTTTTGTTTAATTCTGGATAAAGTATTATAAGTCATTAAATGGCAGTTTTTCTCCTAAGAAAAGAAGAATAACAGACCCCAAATATAACAATAACTCATTTTTCACAATTAGTGCAGATAGCACCTGTTACTGTTCAACCTTTGAAATATGTCTGCCATTAATAACCTATAAAAGACTTTTCAAATACTGCTAAACAGAATTCATTGAATGTTCATTATATACAGGTTTTACTGTAATTCTAGTTGGTTTTTTTTTTAATGTCACCTGGCCATTTATAGTAAAGCCCTACATTGTGCATTTATTAACATTTGCTATTTTAAATTCTTTCACAAAAACTACTGGATCAGTTTCAACCAAACATACCAGAGATCCTGGCATTAAGGGCTTTCAGACTTTTACAAATGATGCCAATCTGCCATCAAATACGGCCACTGTTACTAAAACTAGAAAAAACTTTAAATGACTTCTTTTAAACAATTGTTCTTTAGAATTTGACCAAATTCAACAAAGAGCATTCTTGCATAGACGTCTTTTAAGTTTTTACAAATGATTCTGATCTGCCATCAAATATGGTCACCATTACTAAATATACAAAAATCTTGAAAAGACTTTTGTCAAATATGGCAGTCATTACTGAAAATGAAATCTTTAAATGACTTCTTCTCAAAAAGCCTTTAACAGAATGTGACAAAAATTGACATCTGACATCTAGGACTTTCAGATTTGTTCACATGATGCCAATTCATTAACATATCGGCCACCATTACTAAAAAAGAGACAAACCTTGAAATAGTTTCTCAAAACCACTTAACCATGCCTTGTACATTGTAGTATCTTTTTGTATCAGAGTAACTTAAAATAACAGCCACATTTTCACAATGCTCAGATCTTTAGCTCACCTGACCATAAAGTCAAGTGAGCTTATGTAATGGTCCTTTGTTCTGTGTTATCTGTAGTCCATTCACAATTGCTATAAACTGCTCATCAGAATTTCATCAAATTTGAAAGAAAATGTCATGGCATGAAACTCTTTCAAATTTGTTCAAATGGTGCTGATCTGCTGTCATATATGGCTGCCATTACTAAAAATAGGAAAACCTTTAAATGACTTCTCAAAAACCTCTCAACAGAATTTGGCCAAATTTGACAAAAAGCACCCTGGCATAAAGGTCTTTAAAATTTGTTCAAATGATGCCAATCTTCCATCAATTAGCCACTGTTACAAAAAATAGAAGAACTTTTAAATGACCTCCTGAACTGCTCAACAGAATTTGACCAAATTTGACAGAAAGCATCATGAATGTCTATCAAATATTTACAAATGTTGATGATCTGACATCAAATATTTACACCATTACTAAAAATCCAAAAACCTTTAAATGACTTCTCAAAAACAGCTCAACAAAATTTGACCATTTAATTCATTTTCAAATCCTTGAAGAGTGTCCTTTCTTACCACACAAATCAAATGTTATTAGCCTTAGAATAAATATGATATCCAAGGATGATAAGTTAATACATTTTTGTTTGAATATTCTTTCTCTGATTGTAATAATTTGGTATGTTGTAAATAAATTCTATGGTATTTTATGTTTTATATTTTCTACGCCAGTTCACTCAAATGATATATATGAGAAAGAGAGAGTTTCTAAAGTTGCCATAAAAACATGAGTCCTGTACTATCTAACATTTCAAAATAAGAGACTATTTGAATGTAAATTTCTTGTGGAAGGTTATTCCAGATATAAATTTGTGAGTGTACCTGAAGCAGGACAGTAGCAAGAGAGAGAGGGAGAGGGAGGGAGAGAGCAATTATCTCTGTGGTCTTGAATTTATTACTTTTTTGCAAATCAGGTCATATATTGTTATTGTTGTTGCCTTGTCATTTAATAATTTTCAAACGTCATAGATAAATGCCTTGCTTTGGTTGTGGTTTTGGTGTTTTTATTGCACATCAACACTTAAAGTCTGTATGATGCCAAAGCACATAAAGAGCCTTGCCTACAAAGAAACCAAGTAGCTTGATAGATATACAGATAGATAAAGAGTTGGTAGACTGGCAGGTTGTTTGAAAAATAAAGATTTTGTTATCCAATAATTGGTTTCTTTTGTGGGATGAAGATAAAAATAATGTGGATTTTATATCCTGATGTTGAAATCAGAGTATAATGCAAAAAGAATGAATATCGCTGGAAAATTGTTTATGATTGAATTGACAAAAAAAATGCTACACAGGGAAAACTAAAATGGCAGCTGAATTTCTCAGTTCAACTGTAGTAAATTAGAATTTCTGTTTTACTATGACTTACTCCATTTTGCCTTCTCAGCAGAATTTTTTAAAATGATTTTTGAAGCAATCTTAGTAAAGTCTGCATTCACTCAGTCATTTGACTTTTTCAGCAATGGATACAAGACTGCGCAGTTTTTGCGGAAAGTTGTTTTCCACAATCAAAGCTGACATCATCAATATGAACTAAGACATCCAGATGTATGACCCTATAAATGTACTGAATGTGGAAAATATTTTTAATATGCCTGCCATAAGACTAAGAGTATTATGTCATGATGTTTTCTGTCTGTCCATCTGTCTGTGACCAATTTCATTTCTACACAATAACACGAGTTGTCCACCATCTTTAGCAAACTTTGTGAATGGCTTGCACTTGAGGTACGGAAAAACCCAATCAGTTTTGGGGTCCAAAGTTCAAAGGTCGAAGTTGCTGCGGTTGAAAGAAGGAAAATGGTTTCCACACAACAACTCGAGTTCACCACCATCTACAATTACCAGACTTTGTTGATGGCTTGCACTTTGGGTAAGGAGAAAGCTTATTGATTTGGGGTCCAAAAGTCAAAGTCACTGTGAATGAAAGAAGCAAAATGGTTTCTGCACAATGGCATTAGTTCTACATTGCCAACCTGAACCTAACTTTGTTAATGACTTGCACTTGGGGTAAGGAAGAAACCTATTGGTTTGGGGGTCAGAGATCAAGGTCACTGTGACTAAAAGAAGAAAAGTGGTTTCTGCACACAAATTTCAGTTATCTACATAGAAGACTTGTTAAACATGTGGCATTGTATAATGCACTGTTTGTGGTACTATTGTTTAGTGCTAAAACTACCTCTGACATTTGGCTGTGCATGGTACTGAGAAATTGCATGTTTGCAATGTGTGTGAAAAATCTTTCTCTTCAGACAGTGAGCTGTGATGGTTTAAGAAATGTGGACAAAAATTAGCTGAAGTTTCAGTTTAAACTTTGTCACATGCATTAGAAAAGTAAATTAGAACTGCAAGACCATATGGATTCAGATTCAGGCCAGAAAATGGCACAGATGCAACACATAAAGCATATAATTCAGATTGAAGAACAATTTGGTATGGTACAGGAAGAAACATTTAGGCTCTCACTTTAAAATATGCACAATGCTCACTAAGGTAACCATCTCAATCCCACTTGCATGAACACATCCAACAGGTTCATAGCATGGAGCCTATATAAAGCTCACTCCAGTATATTTTTCAAATCACAAAAGTATCTGAATAAACACCAGCATAATAAGCATCTGTCCAAATAAAGCTTTTATATTTCCCTTCTATATGAAGATTTTTTTTCTTTTTTCAAGCTTTGTTGATGTTAAAGTTTTTTTAAATGGAAACATGCATATTCCTGTTTCCACATATTTTGTTTGAATTATACTAGACATCGGCAGAAAATATTAGTGTTTTTGAGGGGAGTTGTGGCTTTTAAAGTTCACTTGGAGAAATTTTATTTCTCCATCAAATACATTCCCTGATCACATTAATGTTAGGAATATAAGCCTGCTACCTCATGAATGCAGCCCTACTAAAAAGAAAAAATGTGTCTTTTCTATCTGTATGATATAGACTAAGGGCAGTAACCTTTTCCAGTTACCTCCCCTAGCCACCACCAGGTCTTGCTAGTTTTTAAGCTTCATCATTGTACAGACAACATCATATGATTCACCTCCCATAAATTCATGCCAATATCTGCATGAATTTCAGCCATCCACCCACAAATTTGGATTTATTTTGTGCAATAATGATTCTTCTACAGGTGGTATACATTATTTTTTTATTTTGAACAATATTTTCATGAATTTGTCACATTCTTGGACTTTGTTTATTTGGACCAAATGCTCCAACACGCTATCGTTGATGCATGTTGTGATTCATGTTCTGCACTCACTGCCTACTATGTGCTCATTTGGTTTATGAACCGGTGTTATTTTAGCATCATATTAACATGCCGTGTTGTGAATTTATCTATTTTTTGGAATTGTTTTGTCATTTCATTGAGACATGTCAGTGAAGTGTGTGAAATGTAAAAAGTTCAAGGCCAGTGAACACACACACAAGACATGCCTGATGTGCACCAAATGCACTTCGTCGCTGTCATGCAATGTTTGTGCATTATGGACAGAAGATATATAGTCCAGTGTTGTGCATAAGTCTGTCAAACGCAAGGAAAAGAGGAAAATCTCACAAAGAGACCACAGGCATATTGACTGTTCACCCTAGGAAGCAATCTCTTGTGAGCCTAGTGTGGGGGGTTTTGCAGGTCCCGCCCCCCACCTAAAGTGCAACATACACAAGCAACAGCCACTATCACATCCGTTTAAAGGGTGGAGCAAAATGCTGAGGTTTGGCCATCACAACAACTTTCTATGACATTAGAATTACAAATGTGTCAGCTGGTGCAGGAGATTATGATGTAATTAATCGGTAATTCTGACACATGGGCGAGTTTACCCCCATTTTTAGGCAGTCCAGTGGATGTAAATCCCCCCGCATGTCTGAGCATGGCCTTCAGGCCTGTAAGTCCGAGCACGTTTTTTTTTTACGGATCCAATGGATCCATCATATAATACGGTAACAATGTCCCTATCCATCCAGCCATCCATATTGCCAGCCTAGTGACGGTAGGTCCATCATGTTGGCAACACATACCTACAATTTCAGGGGATCTTACTGATAGCTCCATCCAGTCAGCCATGACCACAGCAGGCCTGATTCTGGAGCCAGCCATACCACCTTCAGCATGGTCAGCAGCTATACCATTCATTCTACCAGTGAACCAGCAATTCATACTGGTACAACAAAATTGTCCTATAGATCCAGCTAACTTTACGTTCAGGGAATTTTATGTCGCTTGTACAGAGGTGATGGATCTATGCTGCCAGACATGTTCTATCTGGATATGGAAGTAGACCCTGACCAGGATAATACACACATTGAGTGTGAGGATAAACCTGACCATCAGCCATACTCCGACCCCACCATGGAACAGACCGAGTTCAGCTTTTAGACTGCGGTTGAAGAAATATACCATGTCTTGTAGGCATCAGAATGCCCTTCACCCCCTACCACAATGCATGACTATAAGGTCAAGGCTTCGGTAGACATAGATGAAATCGAATCCTTCTGTCTGATTCCACAGTCGACTAAGATCAAAGAGATCAATGATCAACTGTACAGAAAAATGTGATCCGGGCCATTCTAATGCTTTATTTTATGAAAACCAAGTACCAGCGACATTTTCATCGTCATGGTACAAAACCTACTCAGACACCTTACAAACTGAGATCCCAACAATAGACAAAAAATTGAGTGTCAACATGTCTGCTCCACTGTTTTACAAAGTAAATAAAAATGTGTTTCATAACACATTGAAACTGGTTAGGAATATTATCACCATATCTTTGATGTTGGACTTAGCCTTGTTGGTGATTTTCCGGCTTGCCAAGAAATCTGGCAACCAGCATGCCTGGGAGTCCACAGCCAGAATTGCCCGGGTCATTAACAGGGCAGCTCACCATTCGATGTCAAATGCGTTGACTGCCTCTGCAAATTTAGACCAGATAGGATGTGACGCATGTTTGCATTCCATGTCACTCAAGCTGCATTATGCCCTGGAATTACAAATGACACCATTTGGGTCACCATTGCTCTTTGCAGTAAAAATACAGGAAGTTTGGAGGAAGGCAGCTCAAGAACTGCCCCTCCAACTTGCCGCCCAGCCTCCATGGTCTTTTAAAGTCAATCCGTCCCTGCCTTAAAGGAGACCAACAGACAAGGGATCTGTTACATCGCAGAGTCATTTTAGATTCCAACCTAATACCAGGCAGCAACAGATCACACAGTTTAGGAGGCAATTTTATAAAGGGGACAATAAAGGGGACAAGAAACAAGGTTTCTCCTCCTCCATGCCTCCTAACTCTTGCAGCTGATTTACCAACCCCACCACCTGCAAACGGCCAGCCAGGGGGTGCCAGGCATCTAAACGTCCAATCTCGGATCACCTTATTTGCACAAAATGAGTGGGTGATTAAAGTAATTTAAGAGGGGCTTCAAATTTTGTTTGTCCAACCCCCTCCTCTTTCTTCCTCTCCTCATCTGACGGACATGCTCACAGATCAGAAGGTCAGAATTCTACAGCAGGAGATCTGGTTGCTACTCATCAAACGGGCAGTGGAGATTGTTTGAAAGCCACAATCTCTGGGGTTTTATTCATGGCTCTTCCTTATTCAAAAAGCCAACAGCAAGTTGAGGCCAATCATCGACCTGAGTCACCTCAATCAATACATCCCTCCGCCAAAGTTCAAAATGGAGACAGCCAGATCAATGTGACTCTTCATCAGAAGAAATGAGTATGCTATTAGCCTCAATCCGACAGATGCATACTTTCACATCCCTATACAGCCGGTGGCATGGAATTTCTTCTGTTTGTGTACAATGAGAGTGTGTACAAGTTTCGAGTTTTTCCATTTGTTCTAAACATCAAACTCTGGGCATTTACCAAAATCATGGATTGTGTCATCACCCTGTTCCAGTCGACTTCATCTACAGCAATGGCAGGATATTTGGACAACATCCACCAGAAACATATGGTAAATTCTATTCTTGTAAAGGGCAGATGCGATCTCCTATCACTTTTGAATGGATGTTTGTATCTACGTGACATTTTCACTAAAAGACTTATGAAAAGAAAATGGTGCCTATCTGACCTTTAATGTGGCTGCCAAATCTTGTTAGCGCTACTTCTCATAAATAGAAACGGGGTTTTCACCAAGAGCCTTTTTATCATGTCTGATAGGTCCGCAATAAAAATTGATGCCGATCTGATATACCATATGGCTGGCATGGTGGTCTCTTAAAAATCTTGTTATGGTTACTTTGTCCTAAACAGATGGCCATAGTAGCATGGGGTTTTTCACTAAAAGACTTCTTATTTTGTCTGGTTGGTCCTAAATGAGAAAGGTGCCAATCAGACAACCATTATGACTGTTGCTATGGTTGCCATCTTGAAAATTTTATTAAAGCTGCTTCTCCTGAATGGACAGTCATAATGACTTGGGGTTTTCACTAGGAAACTTCTTATAATAATCTGGTTGGTCCCAAATAAAAATGTGCCAATCAGACAGGTTATCTTGTGAACATGTTAACTCAAACAAAAGAAAATAGTGTTGTTTCCAATTTAGTGAGTTTATCAAGAATATCAGTTGGTTTCAATAGTCAGCTGTTAAAAGGAAGAAACTGACTTGTCTGTGATTCCTGGAATTCTTTTTGGTTGGTAGAGTCTCAGTTCCCTTGAGGGACTCTTGTTTTCAGTTCACTTGTCATTTTATTATATTTTTATTTAAACATCAGGAAATAAAACCTGCATTTTTTGTATAGATATCTTCATCCCACAAAAGGTAACATTTATTGGACTTTTTAAACAACTCGCCAGTCTTACAAATGTCTACTAATATATCTCTATATTTTTCCATCTGTCTATATATCTATCTACCTATTAGCTAGCTAGATGGTTTGTTCACAGGCAAGGAATTGTACGTGCTTTGACACGTTAAAGCATTGAATTGTTGATATGCTGTAAAGTACCAAACCATGACCAAACCAAGATATTTATTTATTTATTATTATATCTGAAAATTATTACATAATAAAGTGATTTTAGAAAAATGTCGTCAATTCAAGACCACATACTTTATTGCTCTCAATCTCTCATTCTTTCATGGTTTTGCTTTGGGTATGGTCAAATTTTTTATTTGAAATAACTTCTGCAACAAGTGCACCTTCGATTAGTCTCTGGTTTGAACTGTTTAATAATAATAATAATATAATAATAATAATAATACTTTTTTTATAGAGGGTGACTGATTTGGTCCAGGATTCTTCTCTTTTGAGGCCCTTTTACTACAGGACTATATATTAAGATTTCGTGGTTTAAAAGCTTGCAATTTTGAAGGTTACCTTTTTCCACTGACACGTTCTCTGTATTTTTATTTGGCTAAAATTTGTTGTGAATTGAGGTATTTTCTGCTATTCAAAGTGTTAACTTATTGTCCTTTTGACAAAGTGATGATGTATGTTTCCCACCTTGATTTTGACATGAAGGAGTTTAAAGTTTGTACAAATGTCGCAAATGTGCAATCAGGTATGGCCACTGTTACTAAACATAGATAAAAAACTTACAACAACTTCTCAAAAACCACTTGACAGAATTTGACCAAAAAATTTGACAAAGTATGCTGGTATAAAGGATTTTCAGATGTTTACAAATGATGCTGATTTGCCATCAAATATAGCCATCATTACTCAAACTTGAAAACATTTACAAAACTTCTCAAATTCCACTGGATTTGATGAAATTGACAGAAGCCATGCAGGCATTAATGGCTTTCAGTTTTATAAAAATTATGCTGATCCACCATGAAATATTGGCACTGTTACTAAAAAAAGAAAAACCTTTTAACAACTCCTTCTCAAAAAACACTTAATGGAATTTTGACCAGATTTGACAGAAATCATCTTGGCATGAAGAGCTTTCACATTTGTACAGATAGCACTGATCTGCCTTCAGATGTCATGATTGTTACTACAAATAGAAGAACCTCTAAATGACTTCTTTTCAAATACCACTCAACAGAATTTGACCAAATAGAGACAAAAAAGTCTTTCAGTTTTAATACACTTAATGCTGATCCTCCATCAAAATGGCTGCCATTACTAAAAATAGAAAAACATTGAAATGACTTCTCAAAAACAGAATTTGACCATATTTGAAAGAAATCATCCACATATCATGGACTTAATTTTTTTTATACAAATTTTGCTGCTGTACCATGAAATATGACTGCAGTTACTAAAAATAGAAAAAAGCTTTAAATGTCTTTTTAACAAAATCAACAGACTTTGAAAAAAAATGAAAGCATCCTTGCATAAAGGCTTTCAAGTTTGTACAAATGATTCTTATCTGCTCTTAAATATGGCTGCATTGACATATAGTAGAAACAACATTAATTGCCTTCTCAACTTCTTTTGAGAATTTGTCAGAAAACATCCAGGCAAAAATGGATTTCATTTATTTTAACCAATGATGCAGATCCACCATCAAATATGGCCATCATTGCTAAAATAGCAAAACATTTAAATTACTTCTGTAAACCCACTTAACAAAATTTTACCTATTTTGACAGAAAGTATCCTGGTATTTAAGGCTATTTTGTTTGGGACAAATTATGCTCATGTGCCATCAAATATGGATGAAGATCCAAAATAATGAGAAACCTTGAAACAACTGTTTTCAAAACATGCACAATCAACAGTATAGGAAAAAGTTCTACAGAATATCATACTAATGTGGATTTCTTGACCAACTGCTCTTGCATCTAGATTTGTGCATTGGAAAATAGTAATTGACTAATTGTTAAGTTTAGTGCAATTTGGAATAGTCTGCCATCAAATTATCTGCAATGCTCAGTAGCATAACATAGAATATTAAACTCACAATTATCTATCCTGTTTTATTGTTTTAAAATGCTCTAGTCAGTCATAAGTGAATTCATAACATTTAGTCCTGTGTAGATCAGTGATTTGTATTCCATTACAAGATTGAATCGTGTTTTAATAGGTAAATTTCTTGTACGGTAAGAAAATTTTGAACAATTAATGTCTAACAGATTTCAGAACTCGAGATAAGTAGCATATTCCCATATTTTATGAAAATAACTCGATTCAGAATGCATATTGAATTTTTTTAATGCACATTGAAAGTACATAGAAGAAGTGTGAAACTCAGTCATTACACATTGCTGTATATACTCGTGTATAAGCTAAGTCCAAATCCAAACAACATAATGCACCAGCAGATCAGGGTCTATGTTGTTTGTTCTACTGATTAGTCCATTATGTGACGGGAGATCTGGGTCTATGCAGTTTGCAGTTGGTATCGGCTTATATGCGAGTATATACAGTAATTACTACAGTATTTTGGTGTGTATAACGCGCACCCCGATTTTCGACCCAAAATGAGTGGAAAAACGTAGTTCTGCCATATAACGCGCATGTGATATAATACATTTTAAAATCATGACTACCGGTATTTTGCTCCGTCTTCATAGTGCAACAACAGTCGGTCATTTTGGATAGTGAATGAAAATGTGGCAATATTGAAATTGTATCTTTCCGATTTATGGTTGGCCCTTAAAAGGGCCCTTTAAAGGTTCGTCTAGTTGATAAAGTTCAATCTATTGCATCAAATCCCTTTTTTTTTTTAGTTCTTGTATATAACGCGCACCCCGACTTAAAATAATAAAATTAGGTGAAAAAACTGCGCGTTATACACACCAAAATACGGTATCTGGAATGCGTACATCTACATATGATATGCTTATGAATGGTTTTTGTGCCTGCCTTTAGGTGAAAAAAAAAAATCTCTATCAAATGTTAAATGGGACAAGATCAACATGGCATAACACAGAAAATGATTTTACAAAACTTTCATTAATTATCATAACACTAAGTGTCACAAAAGCCTTATTTGCAACTGCACTATCATTCTGTCCAGAATAATGAACTGTTTTGATTTACTCCATCATCTTATGGAGGTTAGTGGGTCTAATATACAGTGATTTTCAACAGATATTTGCATATTATTATATGATGAGAATGTGATAATGTGACCAAAGATTCATGTTCATATTTTTGCATTTCATATTATTTGGTTGAATAGGTGTCTTATTATGCTGACCATCACTTTTATCAATATTTTGTCCCCTCGTTCTTTTGTTTCATATTCTTACATAAGAACATTACTACATTAAACATATGATGATTTCTTCCTCAGCCCTGTTTATGGGACGAAGTTTGACCTAAGTCAGACACTGGGCGGTGTCAGCAGAGATGAAAATCAAAGGATCACAGGAGCAAAAGCTACATCCATGGTTTGGGTTCTAGACAAAAAAGAACAAGTTCAGTATACACCTTATAAGAATCTATGGATCAATCCACTTGTGCTTAATACTTGTCATTTTTGTAATTACCCACCCATATATTTGTAGGTGGAAGATAGTGTTACTCATGTCTGTCCATTACATCATGTCTGTCACAAATTTTGTTTCAACTCGGTAACTTTTGAATGACTTATTAAATTTAAATGAAATTTGGTATGAGGCTTTTAAATTAAAAAGATTTAGATTAGGTTTTGATTTTCACCATTTTCCAGCAAAAATTTACACATTTACGGCCCCTGTTTTCATGTAGAACTTTGTCCTTTACTTTCAGCTCAGTAATTTTTGAAGGACTTCATGGATTTAAATCAAATTTATGAGAAGCTTAACATTAAGAAGAGCTAGGTCATCAAGTTTGAATTTTACCATTTTCTGGCAACATTTTATGGAGTTATGTCCCTTTTTGGCATAGAACTTTGCCTTTCAATTGTATCATGGTATGGGGAGAATCTGTATCATATAGGCACATTCCTCATCAATAAATATAAAAGTTTAAATAGTTCTGAATATTATTTAGTATATTTAAGATAGTTTCAACAAGCTTCATATTCTAGTAGCCTTCTGAGCGGAAATAAAGGTAATAGAGTCATGGATTCAAATTGAAAGTATGCAGAGAAAACACATTTCGAAATTGTATTTAGCAAATTCATCATAGGAATGTAATATTACAGTAAAACATTGATTATACAGATGACACTTCTTTGGACTTTACAATCATCATCCCAACCAACATAGTGTCCCCAAGATACACAGCTTATTCTGTACAAATTTTTTTAGTGATCAAGACATCCAAATATCCGGACAAAATCTACATATCCAGTATGTTCAAATACAGTAATTCATGTTATTTTTCATACATGAAAAAAATTAATTTTGTTTTTCAAAGTCCTAAATATTTCTATAGACAAAAATTATTATTTTTGGGTACTACTCATGTGCAAAATATTAAGGGATTGGACTCCCATAAAATTTCATGACCTACTGACATACCCATATTACAAAAAGGTTTTCACAACTCCTGTCTTTTTTTTGGTCATAATACACCACTATTCCTTTTGATAACAACTGTTTTTGAATAGTAAGTTGTAAATCATAAGTGGTTATAGTACAAGTTATACAGCTCATGTCGCTGTTCAGTACAGACTTTTTCAGTAATGGGTGTCATTTTTTATAATTTTGAATACACATGCCTTTAAATGGCAATTAATCATTTTGTTTGGATCCTTATACATCCACATTCCTTTGGAAGATCATTATATACACGCTCAGAGAAACACATATGGCAAAAATTTTTAAAGTACATTACGTGGACATTTTTGGATTAGGTGAACCTAAAGGTTTGATCCAGTACAAACCGGATTGAATGTCATGCACTGTGATGTCACAATGAAAGCTGCACGTGTTGAAAACAATTTGTACTACACTGTTATTTGTTATGATAGACCCGATGTCCTCTTTCTTGACCCAGTTTAGCGCCTGGCCACCATTGTAAAATCCATAGTGATCAATAATTTTTGTCTGGAAGTTTTTTGATGACATGTAAGGTGCAAAACATTCAGCAGTCGGGATTGAATAGACTTTAGTTAAACTATATTAGTATTAAATTTTAGAACAACAATGAATATTTAATTTAATTTGAGTAAAAGTGCCTACATGACCACATTAACATTCACTTTAATAATATCTAAGAAACCTCCATGTATTGCAGACAGATACTTTTTCCATTCATCAGTTTGACAGCAGTTGATTAAGAGGACCAGAGTTGTGTGCAGATTATAATCCTACAGCAGCATAAACCTCATGAATCTATTTGCAATCAAAAAAAAAAACTCATAAAGACTGGATGAAACAGTAACATTGTGTTAGTATGTAAGATCATGTGGACTCGGAGCAGTATTTCTTTGTCGCTGTTATGGTGTGTTGTGTTGGCAGTGGAGAGAGAGAGAGAGAGAGGTTACATGATGATTTTAGTCTTCTGTGCTCAGTTACTTAATGTTACTTAATGATTATGATCTTTCTTGTGTACAAGGGCACTAATATTTCAGTGACATGTTGTGTTCTCATGTCAGTTAACATCTCTGAATAAACAATTCATTCCTGTTTTAATTATGAGACCCATTGTAACATCACACCAAAATCAACAAGGCTATGCTGAGTTATTACATGGTAATTAAATATGCTTAGAGATTTGGCTGAAAGCAAGTTATTAATGGATTTGTCCAGGAATTTACTATCTCTGTAATTCTAGTCAAGGGAGGATTGAGTACAAGGAGTCCAATAGATGAGACCAGATTAGTGAAGCTATCAGTAGGGAAATGAGGCTATCAGTAGGAAAATGAAAATAGTAACAAGTGTAGGTTAAAAAATGCAATTATGTGTGTGTGTGTGTGTGTATATATGTATATATATATATATATATATATATATATATATATATATATATATATATATATATATATATATATATATATATATATATATATATATATATATATATATATATATCCATCAAATACATTATCCAATCACATTAATGTTAGGAATGACTTTCTGCTACCTCCGGAATCCAGCCCTCCTATAGACGTGAAAACATCTTTTTGTCTATATATGATATAGATATAGACAAAGGGAAGCAATGCTTATAGATTAGCTCCCCTTATCCCACTAGGTGGTGACATGGAACCCAGATGCCATCAGTTATTAACTTTTGCTTGCACTGTCAACAGGCCTTCTAGGAATCCATTGGATTTTAATCTGTGTTTTCACCCACCTATTATTGTTGGTGGTACAGAAAGTCTAGACATTGTTAAAGGTGATATATACTACATTTTTGCATTTATAGTGCACATAATGATATTTTGCACTGTGCCACTGCTTTGTTTATGATAATACAGTAACTGCAAGGCATCATATATTAGCAGTTCATAGGACATCCCAAAATGAGAGGTTTCCTTTTCAAACGTGATTTATAATAATAATTGTTATTATTATTTATTATTTGTTGCCACTTCATTATTGTCATTCGTGATTCAGTCGGTAACTCTATATATTTAATGTACTTCGCAGATGTGTTGTCATTTTCTTTTTTCAGTTAGTGTAGTCTCGTAAGTAAATATATGCCTATATATCATTTATCTCTGCACATTGTCTTTATCATTTCGGGTCTGTATCTGAAGAAATGGCAGTCAAGTTCAAAAAATGCCATTGCTTCAAAGCAGTGGAGGATAATCACTAAACATGTGTGTCATGTTCTGACTTACATCCAGACTCAGGTTTAATGAATAACTTTGGTGATGTGGCGATGCCTCCCCCTCCAGCTGCTAAGAAAGCTAAGCTTCCTCCCCCCACCCAGGAGACACCTGTGGAGACTTTGCCATGCAGTGATGATAAAGATTTGGAAGCCCACATGATTAGTATTATCAATAAGGTGCTTTCGACAAGAATGTCAAACAGCGGCAACAATGATTTGGCCTGTATTTATCTTGGGCCACCCTCTGGGTGTAAGTCCAGCTCCCAGCCCTTGTTTGATCTAGATGAAAACAAAGGGTGTTTGGGGGTATTTTCTAACTTTGCAGGCTTACCCAGCCAGCCAAAGTTTCACAATACATAATGTCCCAGCTGCCAATCATACTGTTCAGCCATCCAGATACAGGTATATGAATTGTTGCCAGCAGACACCATCGGCGATGAAGTCATATAGTGAATTTCTGGGTCACACCAACCAGTATACCAGCCAGCCAGCTGGACGTGCATCCAGCCAAACCGGCTTTTATCCATGCTGTTTGTGTATGACAATCTGGCAACCCAGCCTACCCAGCCAGCCACACCGATTCAGCAGACCACACCAGCCTTACCAATGCAAATGACTGCACTAGCTGTACTAAGCCAACTGGCCATACGGGACCAACTGTCAGTTCCAGCCTGGCAACACCTTTTAACTGTAAGTCCAGTTCAAACCTCTTCTAGACTGCCTCAGTTGGCCATTCCCACAGGCAGGTCATTTATAACACAAGCTGAAAATACAGCATCATCTTTACTGTATGGTATGTACTACCCCTGGACTTTGGCACAGAGAAGGATGCTCCACAAGTGGAAGATTGCTCAGATTTGGACCTATTTGAGAATTCTGACCCCACTATGGTGCGTACAGAATTTAGCTTCCAAGCTGAGATCAAGGAGATCTATAGAATAGTATCTCCTACTGAATGTCCTCCTACTCCAGTGCCAACAAAGCCTACAAAGTGAGAGCTTCCATGGATGCTAAAGATGCTGATGAACATCAGTCATCAGTCATTTAGATTTCTCCTGGAATCCTCCAAGATTGTGGAAATTTCAGGATGTCTTTCTGCAAGATATGTGATCCAGGCAATAGCAAGGCATTTTTTTGGCCAATCTGCTGCTAGCCACTTTTTCACCAAATTGGTGTTGCAAGCATACCAATATTTATTACAAAGAAGTCCCACAATGGATAAGGATATTATGGCTGTTAATATGTCTGTCCCACCTTTTTATAAAGTGGACAGGCAAGTATTTAATACCACTTCAAAAATGGTTAGGAATGTTGTTTTGATCTCATCTTTTCTTGACTTATGTCTCTGGCTATTTATTGTTTGGCAGAAAAGGCTAAAAATTACCATGCTTGGGACTCCCTTAGCTGCATTTCCACGATGATAAATAGGGCAGCACACCACACAATGGCAATTGTCCTAACCACTATCTGCAATTTAGACCTGGTTAGAAGGGACTCTCTTTTGCAGTTGTCATTGCTCAAACAACAACACACCGCAACCCTGTGCTCTCTCCTTTTCAGCTCTCCCATCAGGTTAGGGGGCAGAATTGATTAAGTTAGAAAACAGGCAGCGCAGGAGTTTCTCTTTCAACTATCAGTCCAGACTTCTTTCTTGAGCGAGTATTAGGAGACCGTATCCACCTACTTCACAAACAAACCAGCTGGGGGGAGAGAAAACAAGTTTTCTCCTCCCCTAAGCCTCCCAACAATAAGCAGTGACTTACCTTCACCTCTGCCCCCCATCACCCAGCCGGTGGTTGCCAGACTCCTTCTAATTCGAGATGTGTGGAGCAACTAGTTCAACACAAGAACTGGTTGATCAGTTAGTTTCAGAGGGGCTTTGGATCTCATCTGCCTAACCCCCTTCTCTTTCATCTTCCTCCTCATGATGGACACTCTCAGCAACCCTATGAAGGCAGAAACACTACAGAAGGAGATGGACACTTTATTAGAGAAACAGGCAGTAGAGGTAGTTCAAAATCCGGCATCCTGGGGTTTCTATTACAGACTCTTCCTGGTTGTGAAACCCAATGGGAAGTTATGCCCAGTAATAGATCTGAGAAACATTTCACCAAAGCACCCAATTAAAAATGGAAACAGCAAGGTCTGTCCATTTGTCCATATGCCGCGATGAATATGCCATAAGCCTAGATCTGTCCAACACTTATTTTCACATTCCCATTCATGCCAAATCCCACAAATACCTTCATTTCAGTTACCAGGGAGTGACATACCAGTTCCAAGCACTCCCATTTGGCTTCTTGGCAATCAGAGGCAAGAGGTCAAATCAGGAAAAGCTCTTCACATCAGTCTGCTGGAAATGAAGGCTATTTTCTATGCTTTCCTCTTTTAGCGGGGGAACAAAGTCACCAGATCTTTGCAATCTGATATGGGAATACCTCTATTGGTGCTCCCATCATCAGATCAACATTCAAGTCCATCACACTGACTCCCTATCAAGGAGTGGCAAATGCTTCACACGGAGTATCTCTTCATCAGTCTATCTTCCATCGAGCCTGCACCCTATAGGGACGGTTGATGGTGGATCTGTTTGCAACAAAGTGGAACAACAAGCTCCCCACCTTTGTCTCACCATTCCTGGACCCATTGGTGTATGCTGTAGACATTGTAGCAATCAACTTGGAGGGATTATGAGCTATCCCTTCCCTCCATCAGTGCTAATTCTGAAATTGATTCAAAAATTGAAAGGCACAGAGTGTCTGATTGCCCCACTGTGATGCAACAAATCATGGGGAAATGATCTACTCGATTTGGTGATAGACATACCCAGGCAGATCATAGTGAACCCGACTATGTTCAAACAGCTGAGGTAACCAGTATTCTATCCATGCCCAGAGAACTACGTCTTCACGCATGGCTTTTGTCCAGCACACATTGCACAGAAATAAGTTCGACACTGCAGTTGTGGAGAGGATCTTATCAGCTCGACAGCTCTCCACTCTAAAAGCATATAGGGGAAAGTGGAGAGTCTTCACTAACTGGTGTCACTCACATGATGTCACACCTCTGTCAGCCTCCATTCCACAACTGGCCAACTTCTTTCTCTTTCTCTTTGAAGAGAAGTTAGCCCCAATAACAATTATGGGATATCGCTCCATGATTTCCAATACCTTCAGACATAATGGAAGAGAAGACATTGGTCACAACAAGGACCTTTCTGACCTGCTGACCAATTTCGATCAATCTCAACCACATCACTGGCCCTGTTCTCAAAGTGGAATCTGTTGTGGGTTTTGACATGGCTTAACTCAAATAAGTTTGAGCCTTTAATCTAAAAAAATCATACAAAAAATGTTTCTTGATAGCCCTTGCTTCAGCATCAAGAATGAGCAAACTACATGCCCTGTCCATGGATCTAAACTATCTACAATTTTGATCCGATGGGTCAGTCACTTTAATGGTGCAACCTGCTTTGAACCGACCACTGTCCACTGGTAATAAAAAAATAACATTATGTCTGCTCTCCTTAATTGATCCCTGGAGAAAAGCGAACTTACAGGACCTGCTCCATGCTCTCAGAATCTAAATCAAATGCATGAAGAATGTATGGTCTGGATGCCAGAGATTCTTCCTGCCACTTAATGCAGGAAAGCAAGATATAACCCCACAAGCCCTTGCAGCTTGGCTCAAGGGAGTTATTAAATCTATGTACTCTGACCTCTCACAGGTCCAGGTATGAATTATGAAGATTTAAGCCTTTGATATTTGGCTGATCTCCATGAGCTTGGTGTTCAAACGCAACATCTCCCTTTGAGACATAGTGGATCCCTAGGGCTGGCTTGCCCAGTCGACTTTCTCCAGTTTCTACTTGCATGACATGGCCTCTAAACAAACTGAGCTGAATCTGATGTCTGGTCACTGCAAGGATAGCACAAAATCCTAATTGGGTATGAACAGTCAACTTTCACTGGATTAACCCAAAAAACTTTTACAAGCAGTTGACATGTGCAGGAACCCAGAGGGCCCTTCCTCGCACACACAAAACCTCAGTCATGCAGTTGTGCTAACTAACGTTGGGACAATCTCATCCTTTTAGTAGAGCATTTATCATGCTCCTACAGGGTGACTCGGGAAGAAGATAGATGCTCAACATTTCCGACTCCTCTTACCTATTCTCCTAATGTTAATATGATCAGGTAATATATTTGACGGAGAAAGTAAATTTTGTAGAAAATTATTTTTCTCTGAAAATACTTATGAGTAAGCCCTCCCACCCATCCCCTCAAATGCATGCATCTTGTTTCATGTATTGCTCAAGTTAAAAACTGATGACATCCAGACATCCAGGTTCCAGTTGCCACCTAGCAGGTTAAGGGGAGCTAATCTATCAGAGTTGCTTCCGTTTATCTATATCATATATATATATATATACAAAAAGATGTTTTCACGCCTATAGCAGGGCTGGATTCCAGATGTATCAGAAAGTAATTCCTAACATTAATGTGATAGGGTAAGTATTTTTGGAGAAACATGATTTACTGCAAAATTGACTATGTATATATATGTGTATATATATATACATATATATATATATATATATATATATATATATATATATATATATATATATATATATATGTGTATATATATATACATATATATATATATATATATATATATATATATTAAAACAATTAAGATACATGTATATTTATATACATATCATAAACACAACATGTTTTTAGCCAGATTATGGTATACACTTTTTCCATTTAGTTGGTGGTGGAAGAAAAGTTTCTCCCTTTGGCAAAAAAAACTCAGAAAAGCGAAACAGTACAAGCACAGAAAGATGTTCAAGAATCTAATTCACTCAATGACCTTCATATTTATGATAGAAGCTGGCAAAGTTTTTTCTTTTTTAATTTGCTTACTATAATGAAACAATAAGACTACTTGACCAGGAAATGGAAAGAAAGTCACAGGAAAAAAAGTAGTGGATTAAAAGTCACAGTTAGGTTTGGATGAAATAAAATAATACCATACAGGACTTAATAATAAAGGATCAATAGATGAATGAAACTATGTGCATTTATGCAATATAAGCATTTGGGACATATAAAAGCTAAATAAAGGTGCATATATATGTACTATGGTGAAATTGAAGAGTATACAATTTGCAGAAAATATAGCATTGTAGATTTGTCCAGCCCTGAACACATTTTGTTTCATTTGCTTTTATTATAATTTATCATATAAAGTTAAGGATATTGATGAATAATTTAGCAAGTTTTTCAACTTTTATTATTGTTTACAAAATAACTTTCATAATAGTATTAATAAATTATAAAAACAAATTCATTTTAACTTAACTTATATTGAATAAAATATGAGGTTGTATATGATTTTAATCCCTTTTTTAAAACAATTCTGTAATATTTTTAAAGTTTTATTTGCACACAAATCTTCCCACTCATTTAAACATTTTTATATGAAAATGTAAGGGATTTGATCAAAAATATCAAGCTTTGTATATGAAAAAATCTATATGAGACATTTAATTATTTATAATTTTTATGGATAGATGGTTTACAAACATTTTGAGAGCATGAAAAATTACAAGAATTTACAGTAATCATTGTTTTATTATATGTAAAGATAGCAATGATGAAAGCGTCCCATTTGTAATCAATGATTATTTTATTTTACTTTGTAATCAATGATTATATAATGTTACTTTGATTCTAGTATTAGAATGTTTGTCAAGCCTGCCCCCAGCAGAAGTGCAACATAGCGATCACTTTAGCACCCATGTGCATATCCAGAACTCCATTCACACCCTAGATTAACCTCAATCTTAAAGTTTTTTACTTAACTAAATTAAAGGCAGGCTTGACACAAAGGAGATCTATTGGGATTTTAGCTCTAATGGTCATACATGCCTTTCCCAAGGACACACCAAGGCAGCCAACCTAGGCTAGCTTGGGCAGATATCAAACCTGCAACCCTTGGATTACAAATTTAGTGCTCTAATAACCGAGCTACTGCAGTTCCCAGTAAAGATTGAAACATGTACAAATTGCACTTTGTATCTGTAGCCCACTTTTTCAACATTTTGCAGATAGTATCTATAAAGTAACCAATTAAACAGATAATATTCCGAATTTAACATGATTTTGGGGAAGAATATGTGCAATCAGCTTTCTTCTAGATTACATTTATGGGTAATTACTCCATTTTGAAAGTGTGTTCTCAGCATCCCATGTATGTCTTAAGGAATCAGCCCTTAGCTTTTCAGGGTCCAATATAGGTATTCATCATTGTTGGAAAATCCTAATACTAGGGTTAGCTATAGCAACAAATAGAAGGATCGATGGGTAGATGGATGGATATGTGCCATGCTGAATAGATAGACAAGCAGTCTGACATATCATGCTATTATAAACTTATTCTTTCCTCATAGTCATGAATGTATTTTTTTCTGGCAGTGGAACGATGCAGCTCTTGAGTGGGAGAAGAAAATGATCAACTTCGGCAATAAGCGCCATCTTTGTCTTCAGGATGTCTATGTGTATGCAACAAGAACGTAAGTGTAACAAAGATGTATAACTGTTTAAAACAGAGATCCCAAAATGGCAATATTTGTGACATAACTGTCTGGCATTGGACACAAGGTTCACATAATTATCCCATGCATTTGTTTGGTAGTTATGTTTTTCAGTTATTTAAGCACTCTATAGCCACAAAGCACAAGACAAAAGCGGTTTGAAAACTTAATCTCCCGGACCAATTGAAACACTATCTTATAGAGCACAGACAACTAACTTACTTCCCATAGACCATAATGTTCATGTTTAGCCTGATTACTACACCTTCATGGCAAGACTGGCAAAACACGCTTATCGCTTACATCCTATGAATGATCTATCCTTGAGAAAACTTTTAAAATGATGAAAATGATATTTTGCACAGCTTGATTTTGAGAAGAATTCCCTTGTAGGTCCCCATTATAAAAATCTGGTCGAATGAAATCTCCCCCATTTACATCCAGTATTACCTGTGGGACAACAGTGATAAAATGAAAATTGTTTATGGTTCAAGCCTACGATAGTGTATAGTTTACCCATATGTTGGCTTCTTCACAAAATTAGGCTAGAATTTTCTGGTAATTATTTTCAGACAATCCATGTTGACCAAATGAGTTTCTTCTTTAAATAAAGTCATTATTATCATTATTATGATAGGTACAGTATTTAAAATACCATCACACATAGGCTGGTTCCATGGCTTATAAAATAATTAGTTGCCTGTGACCTAAAATTAAATTTTACTTTCATAATAATTATTCATAGTCAGTACCAGTTTTCCCTGAAACCTCTTGCAAAAGCATAGTTGTATCTCAATTATTGTTTTGAAGATATTGAAGAATTTATTTCATTTTGTGATTCTGCTGTAATGATAAATTGATAACAATTTCCATATATATGCAAAAAGAAGTATTTGGGTTCTTATTTGGATATGTAGTGTATATCCTAAGCTAAATGAATTTTGAAGCATATTGCAACAGGACTCTGACAATGGGAGGTACTCTGGGATCATGACACAGGCTCCTAGTCAACATGAAATATTCAAAATTTTTTGCATTTCTCAAATAATTACTCAGTGTCAGAGATTGTGCTTTAATAAAATCAGTAGCATTTGCCTTTCATCCTTTAGAGGGGCATGTCTGGTGTTACAACTAGGGGTAAATGTAACAAAAGAAAAGACTCAAACAAGCTTTCAAGATATAAAATACAAATATTTAATTTCCTAAAATATTAAAATATTTCAACAAACAATCAAAGTGAAAGAATTAAAAATAACTTACAGTATAGAATATCCTTAAAAGTCCTAAATTGTTCTAAAGTTCACTGGTCCAGAAGTTAATCCAAATATTCCGAATGAAGTAGGTTCCGAATGAAACCTTCACTGTACTGATGTACTAACAAAAATCAGTTATATCCAAGTGTTATAAATTCCAAATAGTCCTTGTGAATATGGAATATCACAAGATCTAGAAATGTTTCCGATAATTCCACAGAGCTGTATAATTATTAAAATTTGAGAAACAGTACTAAATCCTAAATGTACTGTATTAAATATATACATCACTGAAGTAGAATATCCACACACAAAATGAACCAATCTCGTTTTATGACCTCTCAGGCTGAACGAACTATGAACGAATGCCTAACACAGCAATACATCCTATTATATAGCTTCTGACTGCGCAAAGCAGAATAAGGAAAACCAATTTAAACTGTATTGCAACTTAATAATCCTTCTAGAAAACAACCCTCTCCGAACCAATCAGAAACTAGGTTATGCATGACACTGCTAAAGTACCTATGCACTGACGTTATTACCAGTCAACAAAGTATTGACTCTTAATGGAATCATAGAATCTAGGTCAGAAATTCAACCTTCATGTGTTAGGTCACGTGATATGATTCATGTTTAACCAATATTTCCCAAGTCCAATGTCCTGAGCCATATTGAAATACCGTATATGTACTTTCTCCAAGACGAGAGCTGTTAGACTATTATGCAGAGATCATAAACCTATACCATTATTTGAAAACAAAATGATACATAATTCCGTAACACTGGCTAATGTATATATGAAAGGTGTGTGTGTGTGTACAGTGATTGCCACAGGAAAAGCATACATGCCATAACACGATGTGTCACGCAAAAAACACGATTTTGGACTCCCAAACCCCCCGACACGGTTGTGTTTAGAAAAACATGATTTTCAGCTATCTTGGCGAACAAAATATTTTCCCATAAAAAAAGAAGAGAAAAAGAAAACATTTCTTGATCACTATGATATATGCCCATGATTGGTATGTATAACAGTAAACAGTCCTGCTCAGAGCTCATGTAAAACTGTCCTTGGGGCAGTTTATACAGCTGCTTTAGAGGAAATTAAAAGGTTAGGCCGTCAGAGATAAACAGCGCCCTTTCAGAGGTTTACTTAATTGGCTAGGTTGGTGTGTCGGGTCAAATCCTTTGAGCACTGCTGAGGGAGATCCCATTAGACTAATTTCCATAGGTAAAGTACACTAAGTGGAACAACCCAATTTGTCTGAAGTTAAGTACATCAAACAGATGCATGTTGAAGAACAAATGTTATTACACATCACTGACTGCATTGAATGAGAATGTTGAAGCCATCTTTATTAAAGTTTGTGATTAGCGGCAATGTTTCTTTGAAGTCAGTTTTTTACTCCATATATAAAATGCAAAACATGATTATTTTGGTAGGTTGAACAACAGCACCATTCAATCTCTAATGCAGTGTTGCACCTAGGATCCCAAGGTCAGGGGACACTGTGTCCCTCACCCTCCAGATTTGGGGCAAGGGACACAACATTTTAAAGGGACAAAGGAAAATTGTAGTACATAATGCACTAGAAGTACTAAAAAAAATCAGAAAATCTGATTTGCTTCGACAGTTTTGCCACCTTAACTTTCTCATATTTTCCTTGGACATTTACATTATTGCAATAAACTTTTTATCATGTGATCAAGTAACTCATGAAAACATTAATATGTTTGAATATCTGGTTAACCTGAAATGAACTGCACCATGGAATTTTCCGCTCCGGATCTTGCTGTCATTTAACTTTAGTGTTCACCCAATATCTACAAGCATTTATTATAATAAATACCCATTTTTTCTTAATTACTTTATTTTAAAAGTATATAATCATTAATCAAATGACAAATTGTGTATTTGCATAAACTAGTCCCTTTTTTTCATTTATTCAGTCTGAGAATAAATTAAATCTACACTGCTGTCAGTGTGACTTTAACCTCGAAAATATGTTACAATAGCAGCGGTCAAAGACTTTAGCAACTACCACAAACCTTGAATGTTTTCATTGCCAAATTAATTGTTTTTAAATGGATATTCATTGCCATTTTACAGGTTTTTATCACTTTTAGTGACTTTGGCCATTGCTAGCACAAACATAGACATGGATGCACATCCGCGAAGGAAAAGTGTACTATAGGCATATTTGTGAACACCAATGACACTTGCATTACCTTCAAACCAACTACTGAACTATTGAAAGCAGCAAAGGCTGCACGTAATTAAAACTACATTTCACTGTCCAATGGATTTTAAAGACAGTAACTTGGTGTTGTTTTGTATTTAATGTATGTGAGGTTGTGACCACGTACATATGTGTGTGGTGATGTTATTTGACAATGCTAAGTCTACCATTTTTTTGTTTGTAAGTATATTAAATGCTTCAGAGAAAACATATGGTATTTTCTTTTATTCAGATTTGAATTTCCAGTCATTTGCTATAGGCTGATTTGAAAAGATAGCTTATTCTCATTTGGATGACATCGCTTTTGGGGGGTCACGCGCACTGACCCCCCCTTGGGACCTCAAAACACACTTTTTGAGTCTCAGAAACCCCCCAACACTGTCAGGGAATATGGCAAGTATGGAAAAGTAAATCTTGGGAAGCCACGTCTTCATCACAGACTTGACTTCAGTTTTCACCAACTTTGAGAGACCAATTGGTTCTTTTGTTGTTAATAGAATCCTTGGTTAAATATTTTATCAGTAATCAATGGAAGATGTTTTTTTTACTATTGGCATCAATTTACCCAAGACATAGAGAGATTCACTCATAATAAAAGTAGACATTGGAGAAAATGGATAAAAATATGGAATAATGAAACATTTATTATGATAAATTAATTGCCAGGTGTCAGAAGCAAGATAACAATCTTAAAAGACTGATTATTTTATCTCTTTTAGTGGTCCATTTCATCAGGGTAGAGATGTACCCCATATGACAAAATAGGAGAAAATGCAATATTTGTAGACAAACTTTACTATAAAAACTGTACATTTTTCTTCCATGATCTTTAATAATTGCAGACATCTAGCTCCACTTTTGAAAGTTGAAAATTGCTAATCAAAAATGTATGTGCTTGAATTTATGACAGATTTTTAGTGTAACATGTTATTAGCAGCATGGCTGAGAATATACATTACACAACATTTTATTAAGCTGTACCAGGATACCTGTTTATAAAATTCAGCATGACTAAAAATTGGTACTGTAAGTGAAAAATGTCTAAAACTTACACAACAGACAACTTATTCCTAAAATTATAAACAAATTCACCCAAACTGGATGTTAAAATGGGTGAAAAAGGGGTTGTACATATTTGATACTGGTCTTTTTCCACTGGGTATAGTTCAGCCAATCACCAACCATCATTCTTTTAATTATAGTATTTAATATACCACTGCACATAGGCTGGTTCCATAGCTCATAAAATAACAAGAATAGAATTGGTACTTTTGAAAATACCAAAAGAGGACACAAGTGAAATATTGCATGAAGCATTAATTAAAAGCAAATAAAACGGGTTTCTCTTCTTTCATGCTTATAATTTGATAAAAATTTGAAGTTTTTATTTGTTTGTTTTAACATAAGTGATAAATATGAATGCATACTGTTTTACATGAAATTGCATAACTATACATGCAACAGTGTCTAGGAAACTGAGCTACATGAGATACAGAGTGTCTGGCATAATTTGCCAAAGAAATTATGATTGCCATAGCTATCTAAGTACAATACGAGAGAGAGAGAGAGATAACGTTATAGCATAAAGTTTTACTTGGTAACACATTCAATGACCAACATGATCCCATTACACAACAAATGACTTGTTTTTTCTATTGCTCTAAATATTGTGAATACTGCTTTGCTCCTTGGAAGATACATTATTGTGTATTAAAATGATGTCATCCCACGGGTGACAACAGTAAATAGTTTTCTATTACAACAGAAATGAATGTAAATGCATATTGAGGTCTACCTGCTATTCACATTTCAGACTATACATTAAGGCATTATAAGACCATATTACTGGTAGTCATGCTCTATTTTTAGAATGGGAAACTCCTATGTATGTCTAAACTTGACCCTCTTTCCACAAGTCTTTAGGCTTTTTTTTACATCAAACACAATCTTGAGTTCACAATTTTTAGACATTTTGAATCAGACAAATTCAAAGTATAATTTATGAAAATATATATGACAGTGCCCCTTGAAGTGTCACCCCTAATTTTAGCTGCTAACATTATCTATATTTAGCTGATCCTATAACGTGTCCGATGTATTTGAGCCAACACTATAAAATCCATGCCTGGCTGAGAAAGGATGCCCATGTAGCAAAGAAGATCAACTTTTTTAAAGCAAATTATTGTTAGTTTCATTTGAGAGCATGCATTTTGCTTTGAAACTTATGCTTTCTATGTTTCAGCCATTCACCCCTGCCCTCCACACTATGCATGCAGAGGAAGTGGAAAGGGGATATGATATTATCGATAAAAATACATTTGTGTCATATACACTGTTTTCTTTTACTTCATGAAACATGGGGACACTATTCCACTTTTATAACGGCTTTGTGCAAAAGACAGTCCAGTATTGTCTGGCACATATTCTATTTTGCATTGTACATGACTGGTGCACCATTCTGCTATGTACAGAAAAATGTTGGGCAGACATGACAAACACTTAAAAGAAGTATTTCTTTATATTACTGGGGTAAATTCCTTGCAACTGACAATGTCTAAGTTACTTCCCTTGTGTAATACTCAGGCAGTAAGTACAACTATAATTAGCACCAACAGCATCACAAAAATTTAACCAGATGTGCCAATGTCCTATTGGTGTTCATTAATGTACAATTTTTTGTATAAAAAGCATAATTTTCAGTATTGCAGTACGAAGCGTTTTAAACTATTTTCCAGTTTCAAATACACATCTCTAATGGTAAGAATGTGACAAATCACTTGCAGCTTCAAGCCGATTATTCTTTGCAAGTATGATAGTCAGTGTTAGGCTGTGTACCCATCTAAATACTGCCCCAAATACAGCTAGAGCGAAGTTTGCAACTATCAAGCTGTCATCAGGAAATGACATGGATGTTACTTTACAATCTAAAGGCATGTGTATATATTTGAAGAATGTTTTGTGGTGATTTCCAAGTGTTAAACCATGAAATTGTATCATATTATTGCAGTCACGTATATCTGAGTCACAAATGAGTGACTCACAGAACAATGAATGCTTTGCCTATTGATTAGCACTGAGAAAACATAACAGTCACTGGAAAGAAACAGTTGTCACACAATGCATTTTTATCTCTGAATACAGTACCAAGTGGTGTTTATTTTACATAGGAGTTATTCACAAGTCAGGAAAATGCAGTTCTCTTTAATTGATCAAGCGCTGACATTATTTGACACTATTATAACATAATGTGTGCCCTTCCATAGCTTTTGGAGGTTAACAGCAGTTTGTAAACCAGTCAAAAGCATGAAAACCAGTAGGTCATTGCTGGCATCAAGTGATGTACTTATTGGTCAATGTTTTCATCAAGTGATGTACCTGATAATCATTCAAACTGTCCTGTGAGCTTATGTTCAAAGTATGGTCAATATTTCTGCTGGGAGCCATGGAGGGAGAGGAGGTCGTCATACAGGACAGGCAATTTAAACGCAAAATATACATTGGGATCTTAATATGCTGTTTTATTGATAATAAAGTTTTCAATCATGTGCAGCGCTGCTTTCAAGGGTAAATTTAATGGTACTGTTCATTCACACTGTTCTCTGCTGAACATATGTAGCAGATGATAAAAAAGATTTTCTAAGGATGCAGATATACCAGATGCACTGGCATGTTGGGCACACCTGTTAATTGACAGTCATAAATCTATAAATTACAAACTAGCCTCACTAATAATTATATTTTCTTATCATGTATGTGTTGTAAATACTTGGTAAGGTAACACATATGGCTTGATGCCTATCATATACATATCTTCAAGTCACGAGTCAGACCATACTCTAATGGTACCATTACTTTCAGCTCAGAAGTATAAACTGAGGTATACTCATGTTCAACATTTGCTAACTTGGCCTTGTATTTATCAGCGAAATTCAAGAACTCAAGTATCTTATTATTTTGATGCAATTATTACTGAGTTGCATTACTTACAGTCTGAATTATTCTTAGCAGCGAGCTTATCAGAACAGATTATTTACAGTGAAGAGGTGATATGGTTATACTATCAAATTACCAAACATTCTGCAATTATATTTTGGCTGAATAATACTGGTAAATAAAGTGTTCATTTCTCTAAAGATAATAGCAAAAATGACTGTACTTTTAAGTAACCGTAAAATTTCAATAGCATCTTGCCATGCAACCATGTGATCTACATGCAAATAAATTATTATGGTTTGATCCATTTTTTCATTGACTGTCTAGATTTCCTGGCATAAACAGAAACACAGGTTATGGCTGTGTACATTGTTCTTCACAGAAACTTTCTATATGCTTGAAGAAAAAAAGAAAGGAAGTCATCTTGTTGGGGGGGGGGGGGGTCCAGTAAATAAGAAGTTGTATCCATCTACACCACATACATTGTCGGGTACAGTTTTACTTTCAGTATGAACAAAACACCTCAGCTCACAAGATGCAGTGCTGCATGTGCTGAGCAGTTTGCATTGTTTTACACCATGGAAGATGAACCATTTTATATCTGTAGGCTACTCTATTCAATTTACAGGGTGTGTGATGAGTTCAGTATTTAGTTATTACAATATATCTTTGTGTGTAGCACTGACAAAGACAATCCAACAAGGAAGTACTCTTTTACTTAAAGAAATAAAATCAGCCCAAAACACCCAGAAACCAGAAAACAACTAATTAGTTGCCTGTGACCAATTGGATGATTCCCCCAGGGCCTGTACTATAGACACTACATCAGTCCCTCACACCATGTGCTTTTAACTATATTGTGTGGTGGTGTGTCAGCACATGCCAGACCTTTAGAACAAAATATTTTCCAAAGCCCTGATATACTAGCAATCCTCAAACACTTGTTTGAGAACAAGGTCAAATAAACTTTACCATCAGACTTGACTGGAAATGCCCACCAATTAAGTGTTAGATATGTTAGATGTCCAAAGTTGTCAGTAGAGTGGCATAAAAAACTATTCTTGGCTAAAACTAGTGAAGCACGGAAGGATAATTCTAAACTAAAGCAACAGCAAATCTTAAACTAATAATGAGACATTTTCCAGTACATCTTTTTAAAATAAGTTTCACATATCTATTAATTTTGTTAATTTTCTGGAAAAACTGACCAGCAAGAGCCATTAGAATTGTGGGATCTCTGAAAACTGTGTAAACTGTGTAGACATTTTAATGTTTTTATCTGCATCTACGCAGGTCTATTAGGGCCATGATTGTTATTGTTTTACTGTTATTGATCTTGAACTCATTTTTAGCTCATCTGTCCATAAGGCCAAATGAGCTGATAGTATGATCTGTCATCATTTGAGCACTCTCCATTCACAGCTGTTATTTACAACTTTTTCTCAGATTTTAACCAGATTTGACAGAAGACACTTTACTCTCGTTGCCTACCAAACACAAACTAAAGCCACACGACAAAGCACTTTCAAGCGGGCTTAGACAACCAAAATATAACTATTGTTGTGCATCCCTGATGCATATTAATAGTTTTTATTCTCATTGTCCAACAAAAACTAAGCAAAGAAACCCACCTTTAAATGCTATTGCTGTATTAGCCTGAAATGTTTGTTGTCTTTATGTTATAGCATGGATATTCATTATCTACTGGCATTTCATATATTCAGTGCTATTAGTCAAATTATTTTAAATTTGTAGTAATTTTAACCTAATATGCTTTCTCCTTGAACACTTCCAAATTTAATTACTAAGAACAAACAAACACATGACCTTACCAAACATTCTGAGAAATTTGGGTTGATGGATGGTGGAATGGAACCCAAACACTGAACCACCATGGCTTCCTTGGATGGTGAATTCAGGGTTTTCCAAGTAATGACCTGGGCACTGGGGCATAGATTTAAGTGTTCGCTACATCTAGTGAATGTCCACTAAGCCTAGTGGACATCCACTAAATGTAGTAGATTCCATCACAGATTCTATTGCAGCCATTGATGGTTTTATGGCACCCCTCCCTGATTTTCTTGCATTCATGCCATGAGTAGAGACATTAAACAAACAGATGGGAGAAATGCCGACATTGTAAAATGGACCATGGCAGGTGTTCATTTCATACCTTTACCTGTACAAACTATTACAGTATTAACATTGCCTGATAGGGATACGTACAGATGAATGTGTGTAATATAGAGAAAAAATTCCATTTATAAATTTCTTGGATATCCTTCCACTCCAGTACATGACAGAGCATACATCAGAAAAATTGCCTAGCTACAGCATAAATCCCTGTTGATCAACTACATGTGCATGTACCTGTTAACAATTAAACATACACACAGGCAGAAATTTACATATTGTCTGCATCAAGCAGTAACTTTGATCTTCTTTCTTAGTAAAGGATATTTCATAAAAGTGCTTGTTGTTCAGGTTATTAATTTGTCATAGTTTCCCATTAATTTCCATACTGTTTCCAAGGCCCCCTTTGAACAAATTATTTAAAGCAGTATACACATGTACAGATGAGAAAAAAAAGTATCATAACACAAACACATAAGACATTTATTTAAGATAGTTATAATTTATTGCTGTCATCCCTTAGATAAGATTTGAACAAGTTTATATCAAATAAACGGATTAATTCAATTTATCAAATTGAATAAATGTCAGAGACACATGCAGCAATAATAATTTTTGAAAATGAAGATAAACTTCAAGACTAATAAATGAATGTTGTAATATTCAGTATCATACATGCACGCTGAAGTACTAAGGATATAATGACATCTCATCATTCTTTCTCAAGTGCATTCAGTAAGAATAATGTGGCATTGTACATGTATATTGACATAAAACAAAATACATGAGCTAATGTAGAAAATGATTTTCCGTAATTTTATCTGTAGGCTTAGAAAAAAAAAATGATTATTTGAGAATATGACAATTTTTAAATGCACAGAATTCATCTACACTGTAGTGAAGGCTGCACTCCATCAGTGGCCGTTCATGTCATCAATGAAGTGATTTTCATGACAAAGGTTACTTTGTCACTTTTTCATGAATCATCAAATACCAGCTAAGAGATGACATTCTTACTTTGAAGTCAAGTGATAATCTTTTTAACAGTGTTCAGTTAGGAAGTATACATACCCACAGTTCCTAACAGCCATCGTAAGGTGTTGAGCTTCAGTGTTGTTTTTAGCACCAATGTTTCAAACGAAACAGTAACTTCTGACTGAAAATGTTTCTTCTTGTCACAACACCAAACATTATAAAAACTAATAAGATATTTGTTTGTGAGAAACAAATTTGTTACTTTTAATATGGACTGAGAAACACAATGAGGTTAAGTTTTGATATTTTTGTGTAAAATTGGTTTCTAATGGTATATAAAGCAAACCATATAAAATTGTGTTTTCCCCATTAATCTTTCGAAGCAGCACATATAATAGAAATCTATTGCTCACAGAAGCTCATAGCTATTACATGTTTAATGAAAGCACTACTGCACTACAGGCTTTCTTTTCTTTTGTTTTAAAATGCATCTTCCATATCTTTGTAATAAAATGAGCTTATTTCATGCAAAAATGGGAGAGAGAGATTATACATCGTAACTTTTGATCAACATGACCAATAGCTTTATTCATCAACTTGGAAAACGATATTGATCATTAGGGAGTATGCATATTTTAAATGTGTTGCAATTATCTTCATGTTGGAATTTGTCTACAGATAAAATATAAAAATAAAATTTTGATACTGCTCTTTATTCAGGAGTAAATAAGTAAATTGCTGCTTAGACGTGCAATTTTTGTATTTAAAAATGAATTTATGTTAATTAATTGGGTTATTACCAAGCTATTATTGTGCTTTTCTTATTTTCTAATTATTTCTGGTTCGGTTCTATATTCCAACTTGGTCATAATTAACATAAACGAACTAAAAGCATCAGAAATTAAATAGATTGAAAGTCAAATGAGCCAGCATTACTGCAATAATCAAAATGAACACACTGACAATATTTGTGACAACCCTAGAATTATTACAAAAGGTTCACAATAAACATGAAATAATTGAGATTTACAACCTTTGAAATCAAAACCGATTCCACCTCCAGTTCAGAATAGATAAAGAAGTTCAGCCAGGGATACCTGTTTAAAGCCATTACAGATATGAAACCAATTATTAATAGCAATCAGTGCAATTAGAGATAGATTTTATAGACTTGGCAAACATGTGGCTTCTCAATTTTGGGCGATATAAAAGGCATTATTGATAGATATGATATGTTCAACTTATGCATAATGCAGTACAAGTTAAACAAGAAAAAAAAATATGAATAAGAAGATATTTTGCTTTTAAGAAGCTAAAGTGAAACCAACATACAAAAACTAGAGGCTATTTATTTTACAGTAATACAGTCATATCTACTGCAGATATTTATTTCACAACTATGTTTGCACAATAATAGGCATTTCCTTTCAATTTTAAAATATGATGATGATATGATGGATATCCAGGAGAAATTAACCACTACTGCAATATGGAAACAACTTTGTATTTTCCATCAGCACTTTCTGGCTAACTGGCTCCACTCTATTTTCTGTGCTGTATACATTTACTGGTATATCTTGAGGTATTTTACCTTGGATTATTATTTCTTTTAATTCTACTTTGGAGTGTACAGTTTGTTCAGTTGACTTTAAACTTACTTTTGGTTCCCAAAGATTCTACTCCATTTGGGCAATTACAGACATAATTTTAGTAATTTCACTTTCTTTTTGTAACATATAGTTCATATTACCAAACTTTTGTGCTTCAAATAAAACATGGTCAGATGGTGTTGAATTTTACATTGACATGGCAACATTTGTCCTCTGTTAAGCTTGTGAATTTAGAACTAAGTGTTGAATAGAAGGACATAACTTCTAATTATGTTGTATTAAATTCTGAAACAAGGAAATCAAATATCTTTCAAGTGTGAACAATTTCAGAAATGCTTTTCTTGTGCATCAGTAAGGAGCTCATACATAACAAAAATGTATACACACTCTTGCACACAAGTACATGCATGAACTGCACACAACAACAACAACACACACACACTCATGCACACACCGAGTCTGTGGACAATGGGACTTTTTTTAAAAAAGGGGCAGCTTACTCAGGGATCAAGGAAATTTATATTTGAGTTGAGGCTGGCAATCAATCTATTCATATATAATTTGATTTGAAAAATGAAGCAGCTATGGTCAGCCATGTCACCCAGTTCTCATAAGCTTTTAGTTTGTATGTGCACACACCCACACAAGCCCATATGCAACAAATATGTACAAATTAAGTTTAAAAAAAAAAAAAATATATATATAACATTTAAAATCCAGCAACTGAACACTGGGAAAAATGCTAAAGATATTCTCTGAAAGGGCTATCACGGCCCAATGTTTCTTTTCACAGCCATTCTCTCACATTCTGTCAAACACACACACAGATGAATGTATATTAGCAAAAAAAAGTAATAATCAACTTCAGGAAACAGTGGCATGATTATGTACTTAATCAGGCATTAAAATAGGAAGTCTGATACAGCTTACACAACACAGGTGTTACGACTCTATGGTCTAGAAAAATGTAACAGAAAGAAGGTGAAACCAACAAATCAAGTAAAAATCAACAAGCAATTTATTTCTAGATAATTAAAATGAAAAATGAAAAAGACACTTACAGTAATGTGTATTAAAATCCAAATAATCCAATAAGAATTAGTGTTCTAATCACAAGTCCTAAATAAAGAATGTTCCAAATTCACGGCTGTATTCTTGAATATTATGATGTGCCAATGGTCTTCAAAGTCCTGATATACTAGTAGTCTTTAATGTGCTGATGTCAAAATGAAGTACTCCAAAATATCTCTGAATAAGTTCACATAAATTCCAAAATCATCAATTAAAAATCCAAAATCCAAAAGTCTATGAGCACTGTTATAATCCAATGAATATTTAAAATAATTCCTCTCTCAGAATTTTGAATTACTTTTCACAACTGTAATAGCTCTTTACAAGACTGATAGTAATGTCGAAACTGAAAAACTGTCCACTAAACATGGTATATATAAAGATTGGTCACATGACAGAACATTCTAGAATAATAAATGTATGTGTGTCCATTTAAAGGTAACTCCTAAGGTATCTCCAGTTTTATCTGTAAACAAAAATCAACCTTGACCTAAAATTGAGAAAACATTGTTTATCAAAACTATCCTTTAGCTCAAATCTGAAGTAAACAACCTAATTCAAGGACACTAGTTAAACATGGGTTTTTTTTCCTGATAAACAACATTAAGATTTAAGCAAATATTAAAGTCAAGAAACATTTATAATTTCCTAAAATATCTATAATATTATATAAACATCATACATAACACCTCCCCTCATAAAGAAAAAGAAAGATTTATGCAATAAAGCTTTCTTTTGAATATACATCTAATACTATAATAACCAAAATTTGCATAAGAAAATGTCTTATTATACTGAACTTAATTACATCAAGCAATATAACATTTCTATGCACGTGAGAGTGCATCTGCAATCACATTGTCTTTTCCACTGATGTGTTTGATGTCAATGTTATATTCCTGCAATATTAAACTCCATCTCAACAATCTCCGATTTTTATCTTTCATTTTGTTGATGAAAGTAAGGGGATTGTGATCACTGTACACAATAATTGGAGAAAGAGCTGCAGTAACATATACTTCAAAATGCTGTAAAGCTAATATGAAAGCCAAATATTCCTTCTCAATTGTGGAATAATTTTTCTGGTGCTTGTTTAGTTTTTTAGAAAAATAACACACAGGGTGATCCACACCACTTTTGTCTTCCTGAATCAATACTCCACCAACCCCAACATCACTTGCATCAACAAATAATTTAAATGATTGGCTAAAATTTGGTGCAGAAAGAACTGGTGCATTCTTAAGCATTGCCTTTAACTTGTCAAAAGATTCCTGACACTTGTCAGACCAATGAAATTTGTTTTTCTTGCTCAATAAACTTGTTAAAGGTTCAGCAATTTTGGAAACATTTAAACAAAATTTCCGATAATATCCAGCCATACCTAGAAATCGCATCAGTTGCTTTTTACAAATTGGTACTTGAAATTCAGAGATAGCTTTGACCTTAGCTTCTATAGGTTTAACTTGACCTTGTCCCACAATATGTCCTAAAAATGTGACACAGGCATGGCAAAACTCACTTTTACTCAAATTGTCAGATTCGCATCGCTGAGTCGATCGAAGAATTTTCGAATGGTTTCCAAATGATCTTCCCCGGTGTTGTTGTAGATAATGACCTCATCGATATAAGCGTCACAATTATCAAGACCAGATGTTATCATGTTCATCAGACATTGAAATGTTGCAGGCAAATTTTTCATTCCAAACGGATTGACTTTATATTGATAAAGTCCATCTGGCGTTACAAATGCTGAAATTTCTTTTGCCCTTTCCATCAATGGAATTTGCCAGAATCCTTTTAAAAGGTCAAACTTGGTGACATATTTCGCATTTCCAATTTTATCAATGCAATCATCCATTCTTGGGATTGGAAATGAATCAGTTTTGGTGACACTGTTGACTTTTCTATAGTCAGTACACATATGGAATGTATTATCTGGCTTGGGAACAAGAATACATGGTGAACTCCAGTTACTTTTACTTGGTTCTATGAAATCATTCTCCAGTAAATACTGAATTTCTTTCTTCAAATAGTTCTATTTGAGAGGATTCATCCTATAAAAATGCTGTTTCACAGGTGCAGAATCTACAATGTCAACATCATGATAAATTTTACTTGTTCGTGTTGGAACATCAGGAAACAAGTGCTCATAGTCATGTAATAACTGTTTTAGTTCATTTCTTTCCTGTTGTTGTAGATGTGAAAGTTTCTGGTCTAGATTGTTCAAGATTTCTGAATTCCGAAGATTGGTTATACCAGAGTCACTATAGTCTGATTGTATTCCATCGTTGATATCTTCACTGTGTGGGACAGGTACAACTAAATTAACAGAATAATTAGCTGGGCTATCTCTGTCAAAATATTCCTTTAACATATTTATATGACAAAGTTGTTTCTGTTTCCGTCTCTCAGAACTGTTAATGATATAATTTAAGTCATTTACTTTCTTTTCAATGGTATAAGGACCATAAAATTTAGCCTGAAGAGGATTCTGAGGTATGGGCAAGAGAGCCAGAACTTTGTCACCAGGTTTAAAACTCCTTTCTTGTGTATTTCTGTCATACCTTAATTTCATTTTTGACTGGGTAGTGTGAAGATTAGTTCTTGCTACTTCACAGGCCTTTGACAACTTGTATTTGAAATCAGAGACATAATCAAGAAGATTAATCTTTGAATCTTCATTTGAAAGAAGTTTCTCTTTCAATAATTTCAATGGTCCACGGACAGTATGACCAAAAACTAATTCAAAGGGACTAAAACCCAACGACTCTTGAACTGATTCCCTAACAGCAAACAACAACAAATGAACACCCTCATCCCAATCCTTTTCTGTATCAAAGCAATATGATCGAATCATATTCTTCAAAGTTTGATGAAATCTTTCCAAAGCATCTTGACTTTCAGGGTGATAGGCAGAAGATTTAAACTGTTGGATGCCTAATTCATGCATAACTTGTTGGAAAATTCTAGACATAAAATTTGACCCTTGATCCGACTGGACAGATTTGGGAAGGCCAACAAGTGTAAAATACTTCACCAAAGCTTTCACAATAGTTTTAGTTTTTATATTTCTCAGAGGAATTGCCTCTGGAAATCTTGTAGACGCACACATGATGGTCAACAAGTATTGGTTGCCTGACTTGGTTTTAGATAAAGGACCAACACAGTCTACCATTATTCTACTAAATGGTTCATCAAATGCAGGAATAGGTTGCAGATCAGATGAGCCTTAGGTATTTTCTGATTGGGTTTTCCCACCATTTCACAAGTGTGACAAGATCTGCAATATTTAGAAACATCACTTTTGAGTTTCGGCCAATAAAAATGATTCAAGATCTTGTGATAAGTCTTACGGACTCCTAAATGACCAGCCAAAGGAGTTTCATGGGCTAAATTAAGAATTTCCTGTCGATATGACTTAGGAACAACAATTTGATAGCTCACTGACCACTCGCACCAGCGGGTACCTCAGGTGGTCTCCATTTCCTGATAAGGACCCCATTTTTAACAAAGTAACACACTGGAACTTGTGTGGCTTCACTTTCACTGATAGCCCTCTGAAACAAACAAGATATCTCGGGATCTTGCTCCTGTTCAGCGACAAGGGATTGTCGTTTGTCACCCTGATTAGAACAAAGAGAATGAGTTGCCAAAAGAGGATCACTGTGATCAATACTGTTTGATTGATCAATACCTGAGGAAAAAGTGACCTCATCAAAAGACTGACCAATACATGTGTCAGCTAAAAGAATAATATCCTGATCAACATCACTCTCAAGAACTCTTTTTGCCGTAGCTCTAGTAACTGCACAAGCAGGGTACAAATCAGGGATTTCAATTTCGACAGGATCAACTTTCTGATCCAAACAAGGCTTGTCAGTTACAAGTGGGTTAACCACAACCTTATCTCCAGCTAGGTCATTGCCTAGTAATAAATGAACACCCTCTGTGGGTAAAGAAATCACTGCCCCAACAGTCACAGGTCCAGAAACTAAGTCTGATGCCAAATTTACACAATGAAGAGGAACATTTACAAAGCCGAACTCTACTCCCTGAACAAGAACACTTTCACTAGAGGAAGACTCCTCAGACAAAGGCAAAGTACCTGATAATAAAAGACTCTGAGAAGCTCCAGTGTCCCATAATATTGTAATTGGGATAGGCTTGGCAGAATCACCAATAAGTCATATAGAACCTTCTGACATGAATGGTTCATAAGCCTCCAAAATAGAATCAGACTGGGGTTTGTTTGACCCAACAAATGTATTGCTTTCAATACAAGACCGTGACCTTGACCTCTTTGAAATAAGAGCATTTGGAAAAGCTCTGTCTTTACTCTGTTGCTTATTTTTCAACTTGAAGCAATCAGAAATAACGTGCCCTTTTATTTTACAATACGTGCACGTAGGAAGAGATAAGGATTTCTGATCAGTCTTATCAGATGTTTGATTCCTAACAGTTGTGCTGTTGTGAAATTTGGAAGTACTGGTATGAGATTGAAATGGTTTGTTACCAGAAAACTGCTGAGAGGACAACTTATTGCCACATGAAATTTTGTGAGTCAAGGAATAATCATCAGCCATACGAGCAGCATTTTCCAAAGTTTCCACATTCTGCTCGTCAAGATAGGTTTTAACATCACCATGGATGCACCTCTTGAACTCTTCAATTAATACGAGTTGTTCTTTTTCCCATGCAAATTCGACATAAGTTTGTCCAGTTTCTACAATTCCTAAACCTTTGTCGATATGCCTCTAGTACCAACTCATAAGCTTTCAAGATGTACTCCTTAACCACATCATAATCAGTGCTTTGTTGTACTGACAGTGAAATGTAGACTTCACGAGCTTTGCCAATAAGTACACTTTGTAAAGTCCAATGCTCTCTGGGCCATTTCAAGTTTCAGCTATTTTCTCGAAATGAAGAAAGTATTTATCTACTTCTTTTTCCTGAAAAGGGGGTACTAACCTAATATATCTAGTAACATCAAAACCTGAACTTGTGTTTAAAGGAGTGTAGTGTGCTCTGTTTGCCAGTTCTAATTCTCTTAATTTGAATTGCATTTCCCTTTCTTCTCTTTGCATCTGCATCTGCATTTGTATTTGCCTCTCCTCTTTCTCTCTCTCTCTCTGAATCTGAAGCTTTGCCAATTCTAAATCCATCTGGTTCTTTAACTCTAATTCCCTTAATTTCCTGTCAGAACCAGATACAGGCTTTCTCTTCAGACTTAAAGCACTACTATTCAAAATTTCCTTTCCTACTAAATATTGAATTAAAATAATCTTTATCTCCTGTTTTGTCAGTGATGCTTTTTCCTCGGACAGACTGTATTTTCTGGCAAGTTCGAGCAACTCATCCTTTCTCATACACTCTAACCCCTCTTGGGTAGGTTTTGAAATGAAATTCTGAACATTAGATGCCATTGTGAATGCTTGTTGGTTTCACACACAAAAATTCCATATTTAAAATCTTTGCCAAAAGAATTAATTCCAAGTCAAAATCAATATGAATTTCAAAGATAACTTGAATATCTCTAATATACTTTAAAGAAATTCTATCCCAGAAGGGCCCCCAATTTCTGTTACGACTCTATGGTCTAGAAAAATGTAACAGAAAGAAAGTGAAACCAACAAATCAAGTAAAAATCAACAAGCAATTTATTTCTAGATAATTAAAATGAAAAATGAAAAAGACACTTACAGTAATGTGTATTAAAATCCAAATAATCCAATAAGAATTAGTGTTCTAATCACAGGTCCTAAATATAGAATATTCCAAATTCACGGCTGTATTCTTGAATGTTATGATGTGGCCATTTACAGGTAACTCCTAAGGTATTTCCAGTTTTATCTGTAAACAAAAATCAACCTTGACCTAAAATTGAGAAACATTGTTTATCAAAACTATCCTTTAGCTCAAATCTGAAGTAAACAACCTAATTTAAGGACACTAGTTAAACATGGGTTTTTTTTCCTGATAAACAACATTAAGATTTAAGCAAATATTAAAGTCAAGAAACATTTATAATTTCCTAAAATATCTATAATATTATATAAACATCATACATAACACAGGTCCACGCTTCATTTTAAGAAGATTATTGTACAGGCAGATTAAAGGGAAACTTGGTTATTCATGTTAGTTTTAATAAGAATACTTTTTTAATTTTTCAACTAGAACTGCTTTTGAATAGTCATAGGAATTATTGTTGTACTATTTTAAAAAAGTTAACACTGTTGTAACACTATTGTAACTTAACAAATGTATCTTTTTGTTTCTTGTACATGTAGGCCTACTATAAATTCCAGTTAGCTTATGTTTCTTTGGCTCTGTTGGACAATATTAATCATGTAAGCAATCAGTTGAAATTGCACTATTTTAACATAGAATGTTTGAGATTTACTTTTAGATGCCTAATTCAAACCTTTGGATAGATAACGGTTTTATTGGTCCATGTTATACTGTAGGCCTATACCGGTAGTTATAATAGAACTACAGACAATACATTGATGTTATATAATAAAATAATTCATCAAATGGAAACAAATGAATGATGATTCTAACAAATATATTGCTTTTGACTGGGTTCAGTGCTGGTTTCAGAACTTTCATGGCTTGTATGGGTGTGATTCACATTATTATCTCATAATCTGATTGACATTTTTTTTTGTTTTTGTTTGTTAGAGTTCTTGTGAATTAATATAAGGGTAAAATATAGTCTACAAATTACTAAAATAACAAATGCAACTTAAATTGATCATGGGACTAAAAAAATACATGGGGATTTGTTTTCGTACCATAATTACTTTTTTCCATATCTTTCTAGTGAAAAATAACATAATTGGCTGCTTGTTGTTTTTGTTGTTTTTTCAGATCACCTTCCCTCATGCACCTCTTCTCTATTAGCTACTCTCATCCAAATATTTTAATTGATTTGTGCTTGGGAATGCCCCTAAACAGAAGGAATAAAGAGAATACAAGCTTCCTTACAAGTAGCAATTGACATTTGATTGTCACTTTTGTTGAAAGAAAAGGGAAATTACATTTTTTTTGATTTTGTGAAGTAGAACCACATTGTGACAGACAGACATTATAATGGGTGAGCTAAAAACAGTTTGTCTTCATTTTTCTGTTCATTAGGGGTGAGCACAAATGAAAACATGTATGAAATTTGCATGTGTGTTATATGGTTACAAAAAGTGTCTTCTATCAAAAAATCAAACATGTCCTCAATTGTGCCGGTAGTATTTGAAGACTTCAGAAAATGGAATCTGGCAAAATTTGAGGTTTTGGATGAACATGTGCCAATTTAGGAATAAAATTAACTGTTCATTGCAATGTTTCATTACATCAAGTGTAGATATGTTGCAGAGGACATAATAATGGTTATGGTATAAGCATAGCAAATACTGTTACAAAACACTTTAATTTATTTCTAATTTTGGAATCAAATTTGGCCCTTATCCAACCTTATCCTTTGGCAGAAAGCATCATGGCTTGAAGGCCTTTCAAATTTGTTCAAATCATGCCAATCTTCCATCAAATATGGCTGCCATTACTAAATATATAAAACACTTTGCAACTTCTTTTCAAAACCCCTCAGCAGAATTTAATCAAATTTGACATAATCCTTCCTTGCAAAAAGGTCTTTCAATTTGTACAAATTATATTGATCAGCCATCAGATGGAAAAAAACTGCTTCAGAAAAACCGCTCAGCAGATTTTAACTGTGTTTGATAGGAAGCCACCTGACTTGAAGGCATTTAAAATTTTACAAATGATGCCAATCAACCAATATAACTCCCTTTACAATAATATAAAAATGTTTACCTGATTTCTTCTCAAAAGCTGCTCAGTGGAATTTGGCCAAATTTGACAAAAAGCATCCTGGTATAAAGTCTTTTGAGTTTTACACAAATGATGCTAATCTGCTATCAAATATGAGCACCATTACTAAGAACAGAGAATCATTAAATGACTTCTTCTCAGCAACCACTTGACAGGATGTAAACAAATTTATCAGAAAGCATCCTAGAATGAGACCCATTCCAGTTTATACAAAAGATGTCTATCTGCCATTCAATATGCCCACAGTTACTAAAAACAGAAAAACTGTTAAATGTCATTTTGAAAAAACAAACAGAATGTAACCAAATTTTACAGAAAGCAATTAAAATTGAATTTGGAGAAATTTTGACAATAGGCAGCCTACTAAACCAGCTCTTATATTTTGCTATTACACAGAGATCAAAAAGGTGAGCAACCTCAGGCCAAAATGTGCCTCTTGTTGTTTTTTGTTGCAGATTTGATGATGAGGGCTATGGTGCAGTGGATGCTGATGTATCCCTATTGATAGCAGGCTTCAGCATCGTCTTTGTATTTGTAATTGTTGTCCTTGGCAGAGTCAGCATGGTGGAACACAAGGTGGGTACAGTTAAAGAGATCACAAATCTGTCATTTATTTGTCATGCTCGTATTAGTGGGAAAGTATGATATAACACAAATTTTTCTGATGGCAGCAGCAGTGACCTGGAATATAGTGTCTTCATCATCTGTTGTGTTATGGTTTTGTTGAAATGTTTTAATTTGCTTACTGTATATACTTGCTTACAAGTTGAGTCCAACTGCAAAACAACATAGACCTTGATCTGTATCACATAATGTGCCAGCAGATCAGGGTCTATGTTGTTTGTTCTACTGGTTATTTTTAACAAACTGCATAGACCCAGATCTGTTGGTGCATTATGTGATGGCAGATCTGCATCTATGCAGTTTGCAGTTGGACTTTACTTACAAGCAAGTATATATGGTATATTTCCCTAACCACTTTATGGATTTTGTTCATATTTGGAATGGCTTATTATAAAGCAAAGATAATTCATTCAACAACACTGAATTACCCCTTTGACCTTGAGATCAAGTTCACCATACCCCATATTCTTTTGAAACTTTTTGAGTGAGAAAGCTCAAAAACTCAAAATCAGATAGGATGCTTAGAGTGAACCTAGGTCATGGACATTTGGCAGTCTAGTAAATGGATCCATATTATGAGAAAACTTAAGCTTATATAAATCTTGCTTTGTTCTTATTAAAGTTATAGACTGTCAAAGTTGAGGGACTTTGAGCTTGAGTTTCTTGATGCAGAATTTTCAAAAATACAGGGCCAGGCTCACAGCAATAGTTTTTAGTGTGGCTCAACATGTCTATTTTTTGTCCACTTTATATTGGCTTCTACATAGCTTTTGGTTGGCTACTGACATTGGTGAGAATAAGAGAATCCATCATATTCACCGGTGTAGGATACGGACATCCCACCTGAGGGTCAGAATTTGTGTCACAGATGAGGCTTTGCAGAGTTCCTGCCCACAACTCTGATTCCATGGGTGGGATTTTCCTAATCAACACCAGTGCATAATTATGACTGATTATATTTGTCTCATTTCTTATTAGTGGAATCAAGTGATGCAAAAAAAGATGTTTGACCATAAGTATAGATTTAACCATAGAGGTAAGAGTAATTTCATCATATACCGGTAGTTTAGTTTACTACAAATAATTTCTTGTAAACAAGAATTTCTGTTTATAAACTGGGAAAATAAATTATCTTTTGAATATTAAAAATGCTAGAAACATTGCAGATATTCATGTCTTAACCATAATGATATTATCTATTGTGTAACTCAGTACTCTCATGTGGGATATGTGTTTCCTTCATGACTTTTTCACATGAGCAAATTATGTCACACATATATAGGAATGAGAGAATAGGATAACCTAACATATGCATTGGTGTGTGATAGGGAAATCCCACCCATGGGTAAGAATTTGTAAGCAAGAACGAGTCTTTGCCAAATTCCTTCACACAAAATTTGATTCCAAGGGTGGGATTTTCCTATCCCACACAAGATAAAAAGATAGATTATTTTTCTCTCATTCTTCACTAAGAAAAAGTGTTAGGAAAAAAATGCAGAGTAATATGGATGTAGCCTTAGAAATACAGAGTAGTTTCTTAAAGTTAAGTTATTAAAATGTGGTTCATACAACTTTTAAAACTCCTTGAATTTGAGGGGTTGCCTTGAAAACTCCAGAAATTGTTTAAAAATTGGTTTCATCCTTGAAAAGACCTTGAATTTCTTGACAAATTTCTTTAATATTCCAAGAAGTCTTTGGATTTATCTTAAAAATATAAAACATGAAAACAGAATAAAAAATATAACTTTTTACATTCAGAATTTGTTGTTTACATATTTTACAAAAATAATGAATAGATAATTACATAATATGGGATAAGATTGGGTGCATCAAATGACACATGACGTGAGTATATGGTATGTATGTAGTAGTTCTTTACAGCACCTCAGCACAAAAGTGGCTATGTAGTGCCAACAAAAGCTTAAGTTTCAAAAATGTCAAATTGAATTGAACAAATATTTAGGAAGATAAAGCCTTCCAAAATAAATGTATAAGTTAGTATAACAAGATAAAATGTAAAACCACACCTAACTCCAAATATTTATGTGCCAGAGACATAAAGTGGCATCAAAATACAATTTTAGATCTTCAAAACATTAAAGGCAATTTTCAAAATTGAAGTCACCTTTCATCAGAAGTTCATGCTTTCTGCAGGAATTTTTTTTTAGAATAAATGGGTACTCTTTTTCAGTAGCTATATTTTGTATTCAACAAGTGAGACACACAATGAAGAGAAATGATTAATTTGAGAAATAAAATGTCATTTCCATGCTTTGAACAGTGTGATTGGTCATTTTCTGTTTTCCACAACCAGGTTTACTGCATTCTTTATGTGTAATAAATAAAAGCTCCTCATCCAACAGCACCCACTCAGGAGGCAACTATGGAGCATACCATAGTATTGACCCTATTGACTCCCAGTGGCAATGTTAGCTATAATGTTGTCTATATGTCCATCCATTTTGGTTTTTGCATAATAACTTTAGTGCCAGATCACAGACATTGACCATAGTTTGTGGATGCCTTGCACTTTGTGTAGGATGAAGCCTATTGATTTTATGGTCCAAATATCAAAATCCAAGGTCACTATAACTGAAAGAAACACAATTTATCAGCACAAAAACTTTAGTTCTAGACCAAATACTTTCAAAAAACTTTGTGAATAAGCTTTCACTTGAGGTAGGATGAAGCTTATTGACTTAGGGGTCAAAAGGTCAAGGGTTAAGATCACTATATAATGACTGAAAGAAGAAGAATTGTTTCTGCACATTAACTAGCTCTAGACCACCTAACTTGACCAAACATTATGGTTGCCTTGCACTTGAGAAAAGGAAGAAGCATATTGATTTTTGGAATGAAAAGGTCAAAAGTTAATGTCTCTGACTGAAAGAAGACAATTAGTTCCTGCACAATGATTTTAGTTCTGGACCATGTACAGTCACCAAACTTAGCGGATTGCTTGTACTTGGGTACGAAAGACACCAGTAGAACTTGGGGTAAGATATGAAATAAGATAGTGGTTTCTGCAAATTAATATTTGTTTTAGACCACATACATACCTTGTGCAAACCTTGTGGATGGCTTGCATACAGGGCAAAAAACAAACCTATTGATTTTGGAGTTAAAAGGTCCAAGGTCAAGGTGACAGTGACACAGACATGGGAAAAAGTTTCTGTAAAATAGATTTGATTTGTACATAACACATATTAGCACCAAACTTTGCAGAGGGTTTGTTGTTACGATAATGACAAACATGGATACATTGATCTTGAAGATCCCATCAAGCTGCAGTATAGTTCTTACATCATCCAACAGCCTGTATTTAATAAGTTAAGTCAGACAAAATTAAATTTAAACAGGTAATTTCATGTAATTTTAAAAAATCAGAATGAAAATCTATATTTTCATTAATGCCTTATTTGTGTCCAACATTTTGGCCTTAAATTTTCTATTATATGCTAAAGATAGGTCCTCTGATCACATGTTGGCTTTGTTTACATATCTTGAACAGGAAAACCAACTTTGGGAATTTATACAATGGCAAAGCCAATGTAAATATCTGGTCTTAATCATGTGGGGTTCTTATACAACATAAGAAAAATTTACACTGGAAATGTATATTCACTATGGACTTTTTCGTTTCAGTATTATTTCATAATAAACATATATTCTACATCAAAAGACATTGAATATATTATAGTAAAATGAGTATCCATTCGCCAGTGTCTCTCCCTCTGTCTCTCTGCCTGTCTCTTTCCTTCTCTCACTCTCTATTGATTCATGTATTTATATGGTAAAGAACAAGCAAGCAGTAATGTAAGTGCACAAACTGCATATAGAATGAACAGAAAAAAAATTTCATTTTTAAATTTTTTTATTTATTTCAAAAACATGGAGACGATATAAACTAATAATATCCATACCTTGGCCTAACTGGCACATTCCGGTCATATGCCATGTGACTTTTTAGTCAGTGTCACGAACCATGGACACACTTCTTGAAATAAGTAAACTTACACACACTCGGAAAAACAGTAATTCTGAACTAATGTTCATGAATGCCAAACATTTTTTAATGACGATTATATGAAGTAGATATAGTTGAACACTTTCTATTGTTATTTAAATAGATTCTCACAATATTATAACAAACGTGTTAAAATTCACGTTAAGGTCACAAAATATGGCTGTTCAAGGATATTAGTGGGGGGGGGGGGGGTTAATTTGTAATGCAGACAGTGCCAACATTTAGCATCATCAGTAATATATTGGGATAAAGTTGTATACAAGCTTTATTATACTTTTTCTTCTTCAGCTTTATGTATCTCTTGCTGGTATTCTGAGTATTGGCATGGCAATCTTGTTTGCATATGGTATTGCCATGGTCTTTGGGGTTATGTATGGACCAGTGCATGCCTTAATGCCATTTCTTCTCCTGGGTGAGTATGTATTTATTTATGTATCTATTTTGTCTACCCACCTATCTGTCTACACTTGGGACTCTTTATAACACTTGTCACAGGGATCAAGTGGGTTTTGGAGTACTGAAGAAGCCAAGACCAGTTATAAAAATAGCATATTTATTTACAATGTATATATGTATGGAAATGAATTTGTACATATTAAACATGCATTTCTGGTACCACCAAACTAAACAATTACATTTGTATCTAGTACAAAATTTAGGTTAAACAAATAATCTATAGTGATGCATGCAATAAATACTGCCATTGCAAATACATGCTGAATTCTATATGAAGCATTGAGAAGTTTTCCAATTAGCCTAGTTAACTGCATACATTAGCTTGTGCATATAACAAACTGGATTTATTTTTCTGTTAACATAACAGATATTATGAAATTGTTCTGTTTGCTTTGACAGCTATGAAACTGTTATGTTCATTTAATGAGATCATGAGCCTGTTATTCACACAAATGACATGAATTTATGGAATTGTATTGTTAACAAGAATAATATATGAAAATACACCATACAATAATGGACATGTAGCTATGATACCACATCATTCATATAATGAAAATGAAATTATCATGCTATGTCATTCTTCTAACAAACATGAAATTGATGATACTACGTTGTTCGTCTAATGAACATGGAAATTTATGGTACTATCTAGTTCATTCCACTGTAATATGGTGTAACACAAGGAATGATTCCATGTATGATATTCATTCCTGTCTGCCAAAGATCCCGCCAGAACCTCACATTCACGCAGACACAGGCTGGAGCATGATCTGTTGACCTCTCAGACACTGAGCTGGGCCAACCATGACTTCCTATAGCCACTGGTTTCAACTCATATCACTGGAATTCTGCTGTTAACACAACTGAACCCAAGCATGAGCCATAAACTCGAGCATGTTTTAGTACAAGCACCACTATACGTGCTATGTATGCATATCCAAGTAAAGATGTGGTTAAACATTAAACTGTTCTGCCTTAAGAACAACTCATTCGACAGAACTAAAACGTACACCATGGGTAATTCTGTACGTAGTGATGGGACTCATGACAATGCTGTTGTTGGAAGCTAAGAAGCCCATCCACAGTTTTCTCAGACCTTGAAACCTCTTTATTCAAAGAGTAAATCTGATCACTACCACTGACTTGTTGTTTTTCTTTCTCTCCCCACTCTTTACACATATATGTTCATAACTGACCAATATAAATGCCATAAACATTGATGATGACAATGTGGTAAGTTTTTACACATAATATGAATAAGTTAATTTCATACTGAATTGAATATTTAATATTGTTTTTCTTCAAAACTTGTGTCAAACAAATTGTACACTCCGCTGTTGTTTTGGAAACCATGTTGGTTTTGTAAATACACCAAAGCACCTCAATGTAAAAGGTCCCAATTCTGTTTACTTGCTAATTAAGTTTCTTCCCTTTCATCCTCTGATGCATCTTTTGTTGGACAGGGTAATAAAACAGCATTTCATTTCCAAGTAGTCAAAACTGAAAGTAGCACTAAATGTGCTTTAAACTGAATCTAGGTATATTAATACTTAAGCACAGCTTGCATCACATGACTGTGCCAATATCAATATGGCAGTCATCAAAGGAACCATTGTTAATTGTGGCATTATTATGACACCCACCCCCTGGGGTTTTAATATGGAGGGATATAGCTATCACTATGTCTGTCTTCCTGTCCATCAGTAAACATTTTTGTTTCTGGAACACAACTCTCAAACCTTTCATTCAAGATATCTCTATGAAACTTGGTACACATATTGGACTACTGGTCCAGATGTGCCTTTTGCTTTTCACAATTCTTCAGTTTCAGTATTTTTTATGTTTATGTCTCTATCTGTCCATTCATTTATACATCCATCCTATATCCACACTTTAAATTCCAGGACATAACTCTAAAACAATTTAAGATATCTCAATGAAACTCGGTACACAGATTAGACCAGTAGTCCAGATATACCTTTTTCTGTTCAAAATTTTTCACTTTCAATATTTTTTACATTTTCATTCATTTGTCTGTTCATCATTCCATCATTCACACTGTACTTTCTGGGGTAAAACTCCAAAACATTGAAGTTATCTCTATAACTTTTTCACACTTATTGACTAGTGGTCCAGATGTGTCTTTTTCTAATCTTGGTAATGTTTTTGTCCATTTGTCCATCTATCCATTCATTATCCACACTTTTGTTTCTGTGGCAAAATTCCAAACTGTTTAAGATATTGCTCTGAAATTTGGTACACATAATTGAGTTATTATGTAGATGTGCCTTTTGCTATTCACAATTCTTCAGTTTCAGTATTTTTAATGTTTTTATCCATTTGTCTGTTCATCATCCATCCACAATGCACAGTTTCATTTCAGGAGCAAAACTCTTCATGCCTATCACTTCCCTGTATACTTTGTACACATAAATTTCCTGTATATGAAATCTTTGACAAATTCCGTCTCCTAGCAAATATTTTGGCCACATGGGATATGTAGATGACCGAGTCTTCATCGTTACCCCCTTCCCCTTGTATGTAATATAGGATGACATAGTTATCCATATGTCCGTCTCTGTGTCTGTATGTCTGTTTGTCTGTCCATACACATTTTCATTTCCAGAACATAATATATTACTAGTTCAAGATATTTCAACCAAACTTGGTGCACATATCAAGCAAGTTTTATGGAGGTGTATTTTGATGCTTTGAATTTTCTGCATTCAGTATTTGTTATATTTCTGTGGAAACAAAGGACAACATGATTAGTATATAAACTGAGAGGCTGCACCAAAGTTGCTATTACAAGAAGTGCAATAGTTGAGCAAGCTGGAACCTACAGGGGTGGGGGTGGGGGGTGAGGAGGACAACATGTCATCTCCGGATGACTTTTGTTATTGAAGTCAAAATTCCTTCATATTATTGCTTTGACCACATTTGCTGGCTTTGATCACTTAATACTGGTGTCATTTACTTCATACAAATTCATAACTTTGTTATATTGAGTGAAATCATTTAGTGGAATCATTAACTAACAAGCAGGCAAAAGAAATGAAGCCAAGTATGTTGCATGTGACCACATTCATGGACACTGGTGGATGAAGTAATTTAAAGGTTTGAATAGCTATTCGTGTATAGTATGCAGGTAGTGTATATGCAATTGGTTAGAGGTTAAAATTTAACATTAACTTGAAACAGTAATTTCTTTTGTCTTTTCCAAATATCTTAAGAAAAATGTGGAAGCCTTGTATATATATAGCATTACTTTGGATACTGCATTTCAGTTGATCATGGAATGAGGAGTCCTGAGTTTGTTTTTATCTATATGTCAATCAATCAGTCTATCTGTCTGTTTATTTATCTATCTATATACCTATTGGTATGTCTGCCACTGTGTCTATTTATCGATTTTTCTGTCTTTTTGACAACCAAATGTCTTCATTTTTTTGCATTTCTAACTGTATCTACCTGTCTGTTTGTCCATGTGTTTCACTAGCTATCTTACCTTTTCAGTTGGTCTAACTAACTATCTGTCTATCTATCTATCTATCTATCTATCTATCTATCTATCTATCTATCTATCTATCTATCTATCTATCTATCTATCTATCTATCTCTATCTATCTATCTATCGATTTGTCATTCTGTCCATTTTGCCACCAATCTATATCTCCATCTCTGTGTTTCTAACAATATTTGCCAGTCTGTTTGTCAATCCGCCAATCGAGCTGTCTTTCCTTTTCAGTTGGTCAATCTATAGATCTATTCTTTCTTTCTGCCTACCTTCCTCCTTTCTACCATATGAATAGATTGATTGGCCTGGGATAGTACAGTTAAAAAACAGTTTTGGAACAGTTGCGACACCTTTGATTTTTTTTATGCTTCAGCTATACCTATGGAGGGATCATATAGTGTTACCTATGTCTGTCTGACCCATCATGTTGTATCACATCCATCGGAATTACATTTTTGCTCAGTAACTTTTGAAGGACTGAATGAATTGATACCAAATCATATATTAGGCTTTACACTGAGAAGACCTTGGTCAGATTTGATTTGTACTATTTTCCAGCAAACTTGTACTCAGGTATATGTTCTTATTATTGGCTCACTTGGCTGTAAGAAGGAAGATGCAACTTCATTTTTCCATTACAAATCCAGATAGAACAGAGACAAGGTTTTATCATAGAGAAAATACATATTATCAAGCAGTATTCATTTGACAACATTAGCAATAAATGTTTGCAGTTAGCACAACAAAATGAAAATACACACATATTTATTTGCTCACAGGTATAGGTGTAGATGACATGTTTATAATAGTAGAGGCATGGAGGAACTTAACAGAAGAAGAACAAAAGCTGCAACTGAAGGAGCGTATCGCCAAGGCTTTAAAACATTCTGGAGTGTCAGTGACAGTTACATCGGTGACAGATATTGTAGCTTTTGGGATTGGAGCCACCACTGTAAGTCTCAGTATCATTGATCTCCATTATACATGCACCAAACTTTGTATCAACAAGTCCACATTCTGGGTTCTGGGAGTTTACTGATTTAGGTTAAGTTTTTGCATTTAGCTCATGAGCACATAGGTTGTTTTGCATGCTATGTACATACTATACCATCTAGAATCATAAAACTTAGTGAGGTGATGCATCTTGATGAGCATTATTCCTTCATTTCAGTAGTTGGTAATTATGGCCTATATTTTATGCTTCACTGACTTTAGCTAAATTTTCTTTTTGATATTCATTTCTCAGGCACTGCTCATCATAGAATTGTGAAATTGATGATGATATGCATCTTTGCTAATACCACACCTTTGCAACAACAGAAGCTCAGCTTGACCTATATTTAATTTTTACTGGTTTTGGTTAGGTTTTTGTGTGTAACTCGTGAACACATGAGTTTTTGGCATGCTTTATGCATACTGTCCTACCTAGAATCATGAAATTTAGTGAGCGGATGCATCATGAAAAGTTGTACAGCCTTATTGTAAAAAGAGATGTTTGTGACCTATTTTTCCTTTTTTTTGTGACTTTTATTGAAATTTTGTTTTCAAAGTTCATTTATTTGATACTGTCTTTGTTCCAATTGTGAAATTTGATCATTGGATGCATCTCTGTTAGTACAGCATAATTATAACCAAAGAAGGTAACAGTGACCTACATTTTGTTTTAGTAGCATGGGTTAAGTTTTTGTATTTTTGACCACTTAGATTCTTTCATGCTATATACATCCTAGCTTACTCAGTAGGTTCTTTCTGACCACTGATGTTGGAAGTAGGAATATAAATATATTAATTTAGTGGTAAAATTTCCATATTAATGACTATGCATTGTATATTGTGATAGGTTACCTTCAACAGACCAACTCTGCAATGTACATGTGAGTGAGTATCGGAATTAGATAAGTGGAGTGCATGCTACATGCTTTTCATGTGATGCCTCATCTGTGTTGGCTAATCAAGGTTACTTAAAGGCAGTGACTTTCACCCAGTAAGATCTTCTTCTTGGGATTGATAATGGTAATAGCTTCTTAATCAGATTTTAAGAACAACTATTTAAAAAGAAATAATATAAGATCTATGTTTTTTATCAAAAATATCAGATCTTCGGTTTTTATCAACCCATTATCGTACCTTTACTTTGATGTAGTAGAAGCAAATATTCTTTTTTATTGTTTTATCTCTTTCATGCTCTGTCACAGTAGGTAGGTTGAGTGGTTGGTTCATTGCTTATTAGCACAGTATGGGCTGTATAGTGCATATAATATGTTGAAATTTTACACTTTATAAATAATTAAAGTTAAAATGTAACATGAAAAAATTTTCAAAAGAAACTTTAATTTGAAAAGGGGCTAACATTTCGTTGTCAAGATCACTTTGGTCTGAACATATTTCTGCATGATAATGTTTCAGTGGCTGCTGGAGACTTCAAAAAACTATGTAGAGGTAAGCTATGTAAACTTTGATTACATTGGGGGGGGGGGTTGCTCTTTTCCCATGGAAGTTGCTCATGAACTACAAGTAGTGAGAACTTCAAAATTTGTATTTAATTTCACTTTGTTCATTGAAAACCATCCAAAACAGATTGCATTTATGGTATATGATGCACCAATTATTGATCTGAATATTTTGTGATTAACTTTTTGTTCATTTGAATGACAAGGATCAGAAATTAATTACATTTCTTTATCATAGCTTGTTTGATGATACGCTTGAAATGGACATGTATTACTGTCTTTCCATCTATACACCAATCCAGATTATGAATATTGTTTTTCCAATTAACCAATCATACAGAACTGCCACATCATGTGATATAAACAAAGCATGCCTCAAATCAAGGTCAGACAGAAGTGTAACAGGTGATAGCTTCCACCATTGATTTTAAGGCATGTGTGAAGGCATGTGTGTTGGTCATGTTCAGTGGGATTTGACTTCTTTATTCATTCTGTGCTGTTCCAGAGCGACATGGGTATCAGCATTTTTTTCAGTCTAGCATTGTTTCACCATAGCAACAAGTCTTTTTACAGCAGCCACTCTACCTGGATTTTTAACCTTAGTGACCTGCATCACTTCTTGCTGCACATGGGCAGGTACCACTGGCCGTTCCAACTTCAGTTCTGTTTGCACTTGTGTGGGTTGCGCTAACAGTTTCAACTTCAGTTCCGCTGCTTCACTCATTATTTGTTATTTTTTTACTCTGCCTTTTTTAAACATGCCAGTATGTTATCATTCAAGCTGCAATTGGTGATAGTACTGGGCCATCCCCGAAGTAGAGGTGGCCACTGATGCTCGTCAAAGAGGCGGATCATCTTTTAAATCCCTCACAAGGTGCTTGCAGATGTCTATGAGCAGAAAGTGGCTCACAGCTGCTGTGTACAGGCCAGAGATGACTCCAACGAAGCAGAAGCAGTCATCCTGGCTCCAGTTTAACATTGTACATGGCATAGGTTTTTGCTACCTCTTGATCACTTATCGCTTTGAGAGCCTCAAAGGTAAGATGCCAGTCTGTGTATTCTTTCGCCACTCCAGAAGCCACTAACTCAGATAGACAGTCATACTGATGTGCCGCTTTTCCAGCTGTCTCTGCTGCTGCTGTTCCAGCTGTTCAGGCCATTGTTGTGTCTTCTGGCTTGGCTACCAACCCATGTAATAGCTTCTCAAGATCAAGGTCACTCACAGCTTCTGCCATGGCTCTTATAAAGTTTTGGGTATTGTTCACTGATCGCCTAACTCTAAGTAGTACGTAACCTTAGGACACAAGTGTTTGACATGGCTGGTGACACACAAAATTTAAAGCCACAACATCACACACCACTGCACACTCTTAGGCATGCAGTTGGGATAACACAAGAGCAGACAAACTGGCAGGACATTGGTGGGTCTGTCCACAGAAGGAGCTTGCCAAAACTTTCCTTTTTAAGAAACTCATAGGCCTCTGCTAAATGCAAGGACTCAGTGATATTATTTTCTCTCATTGTGTCCCTAAATGTGTCTTCGTCTTTGCAGCAGAAGAGGGCTATCCACTGCCCATGGAAATAATGGGCACTTGCATTGTATTGTGTTATGACCCACTGGCATTGTATTGTGTTATGACCCACAGGCTGATGCTAGCATGATGGCTGACATAGGCGAGTTTAATGAGGACCATTTCCTTATGCTGGTCACCAGAAAGAATGGCACAATTGTCGAGCAGAAATATAGTGGTGGTTTACTCAAACTTTTTAGCAAGCACACAAAGCAGGACATTCAGATCATAGCCTTCAGGATTGACCAGAAATACTCCTGTGTCTTTTTCAATATGGGCCCAAAGTCTATCATATGCCTTGTTGAGGTATATAGTAGGGCAGATGATGACAATGTAATTGACATGGCCCTCAAATGCTGATTCAAGCAGTTTGCAGGCAAACACACTCTTGCTACAGCCACAGTGGCCAATGATCATGATGCAGTGCAGCTGTAAATTATCAGAAAATGTATTTAGGCCACCAAGCAGCTGACAGAAACTAGCTATTTTGTATGTTGAGCTATGTATCTATAATGATATATATGTACATGATATGTACATGTTTAACATGCCTGCCACCTGGGATGTCTTTTTGATTTGCAGCATTATGCCTTTACTTGCAAATTCGATGCGCCTTTCTGACCTGTGGAGCATTTGGTCTTCTTTCTTCTTGTATTGATGACAAGGGCAAACTGGTTTTGGTAGAATGCACCAACATAAATATCCAGCAGCTCCACGTCCTTGATAGACATTACTTTTAGGGCCTCTTCCCATTGCTGTTATCGTGTCAGCACATGGGCATAGATCTGGTTTGGGACACCCTGATCATCACTGACACCTTTGTTGACAAGGGGGTTGTAGAAAGATTCAGTATCATGAGTGAAATCAGTGTTACATAACACATCCTCAAAGAGCTTAACTCTTGCCATCATGATTTTTGCTGCAATGTTTTGGTTGATATTCCACATACTGTCACTCTTCTTTAGCACCACCTTGCAATGGCACAGAACTCTGGTGTACAAGGTAGCCACTTTCAACATTTACTGCTGCTTGATCATGTGTACAAGCTTTGCATTGGTAACAATGTTGAACTCCAGAGATTCCGCTGATGGTGTAGCTTGCCTTATTGTTAGTAATCGATAATCTGCCATAATCGTTAAACACCAGTTCAAATGTGAGGCAGTCTGAAAGGTCAGACTGGTAGTATGGCATGTGATCATTTAGTGGTTCAAAGACACCTCACATGAAAGCCTTACAACTAGCTCTGTTCTATGTTTGCTGCTGGAGACACCATTAGGTGTGAGGGTCTCAATGTCAATGCAGCCAGTGGGATTTTCAACAACTCTAACCATCTTTGGCTTGCTACCTAAGAGCAGCAGCAATTAGAGCTCACGTTGCTTGCTTAAAAGCAACATGCTTAAGAGTAAGCCATGAGGGAGCAACCAGACATAAGCAAGGAACGTGAATCATTGGTACATCTTGCATTAGTGTATAGTCCCATCATAGCAGATAATGATGGAGTATTGGTGCAGCTCTCAAAACAAGTTGACATTGACAGGAAATACAAAACCCATCGTGGAAGAGTATCTGCGCCAACATGGGATGGACATGCCCTAGTTCATAATAAGATGGAATGAGGATGCAAAGTAGATAGACATTGAGCAATAGGGCCACCCAGAGCAACCTAAGCCAACCTGCGGTCAACTAGGGGTAATTGAGCAAACCCCCAAAGTACAGCCCTCAGGGGGATGCAGGCACAGTGTGGTATTTGGTGAAACAGCCTCAGCAATAACATTTCCTTGGGGGTATGTAACTCCCTCTATCACTCAACTCACCAGACTAAAAAACCATGTGATCTTTGAAAAAAGATATTTTCTGTTGCATTACAGTGATCAGCCAGAAAAGCAAGCAATCAATAATTTGCGAACAGAAGGCATGCTGGTTGTGACTCCTGGTGAGCATGTTGGCGGGCTTGTTAATGGCCAAGCCATTTCCAGATCTAAAGATATCAAGGAAACTGTCGTTTTCTTTCACATCATCGCCATCTTGCCAGTACACCACAGTGACAGGTTAGAAACATATGCCCACAGAGGAGCTACCAAATTATTACATCTTAAATGAGAAATACTCAAAACAGTTATTACGTATTTAATATTTAGTTTTTTGGCATAGAACCATTCATTGGTATAGATATATACATTAAAACAAACTTGGTAACTGAAGTGTAAATAGAGTACATGTACTTACCAACCGATCTCATTGTATTCATAATAGTAATTTCATTGAAAATGTGCACAAAGAAGCATTATTTCTAGAATGTTTATGCCAGATTTCATTCAAATCCAGATACTTCACTTCTTGGTAATACACTCACACTAACTTATAAAACACTGTATTTTCCTCAGCATTCATATTTACTGGACATGTACACAAGGGTCTGATTTTTGACTGACAATAAAATGCATAAATCAAATATTGGGAGTTTCAGAAATAGAAACTTGTATTTAGGCTTGAAAAATGCTTTAACTGAAAATCATACAGGAGGTCAAAATTATTGACCTTGTAATGTATATGAGATAAACAATTTAACAAGCGTGTATAACTGCCTGGATGAAATTTGGGAGGGTTAAGAGTGATCTTCATAAAAACAGTTGAGTCATTCTCTAAAATTCAAAGGAAAACATATATTCATCGAAGCTTATGTTGTAACTATGACTGCACTACTGCAAATCAAAAACAGGGAGTATTATGTTTGAATATAATCACAAATCCCTCAACCCCTACAACTGAAATGGTTCTGTTCCAGTCAACAGTCGACAACAGTACAGTTATACATATAACTTAGCATTACAATGACAAGGGGCTTATGTATATGAGAGTGATTTGGAACTGCTGTCTGCATGTCTAGCTGTAAAATAAAAAAGGTTAAAATGAAGGGGGGGGTATGTGGCAATAAACTTGTTTCAGTGGGTGTGTATGACGTTTGATTGAGCAGGCATTGGTGGTCTATTGTTTTCTCTTAAATAAGTAATTTAGTTATAATTGACTTATAAGTTTGGGTGAGAAACATTGTTTGGTGCTTGGATGTGTATGCCAGATGATTGAGCAAACATCTGTTGGCTATTGTTTACCCTGGATTTAGCAACAATTGTACACAGATTGCATTTAAGCACAAACACAAAGACTTAATGGCTTTATTGTTGATGGTTCAATGATAATTAGATTAACAATAATCAGATTTTTAAGGAGTTAGCATGTTTCAAAAATAAGCAAAAAGCAATGATATTTATTTTCTTCCAGAATAACATATCTGGCCAAATTATTAAATCAAACTCATTTTGTTTGGCACTAAAGCTTGGTAGTATTTAAGGCAATTGGTGAAATTATTGTTAAATTTTAGGAGTCATGCCACGACCATGCTATATCCAAAATGTTTTAATGAAGTGGGGTTTCACTGTATTATGACAGTGTAAGTGTTATCTAAGAAGCATATATTATCTTCGAAAAATGTTTTCGGTTCTTTTATATTTGAAAAAAATTTTTTTTATATTTAATAAATAACCTGTACCATGTTTGTACTGTGGGTGGTAGTGGAACAAAACAGAAAGATCAGTACTGACACAAACACCATCCCTAACCCAACACAAAAAAGGCTAATATTTATAAAACTTCCTATATTTTCTTTCATGTCTTTTGAATAAAATGAAAAGAATAGGTTTGTTAGAGACATGCTATACATGAAAAGACTTCTTATGATGTCAAGTTGTCCCTAAATGAAAATGGCGCTAAGTGACATCCAATATAGCTGCCATGGTGGCCATCTTGAAAATGGTTGTTACTGCTACTCTTCCTGGATAGATGGTCATATTGACATGGGGCTTTCACCAGAAAACTTATTATAGTGTCTAGTTTGGCCTAAATGAAAATGATACAAATCGGACATCCAGTATGGCCACTTTGGTTGCCATCTTGAAAATCTGTTATTGCTACTCCTCCTAAATTATATTAACAAGGGGTTTTCACCAGAAAACTTTTTATGTTGGTCCTAAGTGCAGATGGTGCTGACTTACAGTTAATATGGCCACCATAATGGCCATCTTGAAAATCTTGTTCATGCTGTTCCTACTGAATGGATGGTGATATCAAAATGGAATTTGCACTAGAAGACTTCTTATGATGTCTGGTTGCTTCTAAATGAAAATGGTGCCAGTCTTACATCTAGTATTACCATCAGATGGTTTCAACACTCAGCACTTAAAAAGAAGAAACAGTCTTATCTTGAATTTCTGGGAAAAAAAATTTGGCCTGTAGAGTTGTCAGCCCTATTGAGGGACTCTTGTTAGGTAGTATATTATTAAATAAGTGGCTATCCTGAACATCCATCTTTACTTCCATACCACTGTTGTCCGAGAAACCTTGCACCACTTTCTAGAAAGTTGTCAGGTATGCCTTTATGATACTACATGTACTACATGTATCATGAAGGCATACCTGACAACTTTCTAGAAGTGGTGCGTGGTTTCTCAGACAACAGTGGTATGGAAGTAAAGATGGATGTTCAGGATAGCCACTTATTTAATAATATACTTCTTACATAGAAGGCATGGTTGTTGGGTAACCTTTATTGCACCACTGGGTTGGTATTTATCCTTTCATCTGAGCAATTGTGTATTTGCAAATACCCAACAGTCTTGACACCTTTGATGTTGATTTAAAGAATGCTGACATCCTGCTCAGCATCAGACCATGTATGGAATAAATGAAACCAAATTATAATTAGGCAGTGTTTATTAAAAAATGCAAAATTTCATCATAACTGGAAGTATATTTGTAACCCTGAATGATACTAAATTTTACACCTTGGAATCCTGAAAATACTGATTCAGACTGCCTGAAATAAACAAAACCCATACAGCTATCAATAAAGCAAACCAGATAGCAATATAAAGCAGTAAGGTCCTATAAGTGAATGTATTCAGATGTAAAAGTACTTGTATATATAATATTTTGATATATACCATAATTGGAATTCATTGCATTTACATATCACTAGATTTTGTTTTAAAAATTTCAACTATTTGATTCATTTTATATCAAAATCAATAAGTTAAATAAATGAATAAGCTAAATTTGAATTTATATGTAAGCATCTACATTTTTTGAACAGATACAGGCATAAAGATTCATACAACCAAGTACCATCAGTGGACCTAGCTATCGTAGTTCTTGTTAATTGCCTTTTGAAATGTCCAAAATGTTAATCCCATCCATGTCTAAGTTTGATCAGCACTTTTATAAAATTCATGTGTTCCTTGATTTTGCATACCAAGAAAAATTAGACCAAGTAGTTATCATATATCTGCCTCCATTCTTTTTCTAATCTGCTACCAACAGGTTTAGAACTAAATGCCCTCTCAGTCGATAGAGTAGAGGTAAGAGGGCACATGCACTTTTTTTTTTTTTTTTTTTGTCATTTCTCACAAAATGAGACAATATAGAAGAGTGAAATGAAGTTGCACAACACAGTAATAATATTCATGAATTGTGATTATATATGATTCTTTTTTCAATAATATTGCTAGTGCAGCGCCCTGCTTTTAACCATGAAAACAGTCTCAAATACCGTAATATTTCTTATAATTTCCACAAAAGTCATGGAATAAGTCAATTACCTTACCTGAAACTGGTATATCACTGAATACCCAGTATGGTACTCAGGTGCTCTGCACCCTCATGATCCCATCAGGTATTCAGTGATACACTTTGGTTTCATATAAGTTTGGTAACTACTGCAAGTTTTTATTCTTGAAAATGACCCATTGGTTTCTCAAATGAAAAGATGTCATGACTGATGTTGACAAAGTTTCATAATCATCCTATATAAAAGTGGAAAGAAATTACATGCCATCCTACCTTTCTTAAATAAAACTAAGATCTTTCAGTACTAGAACAATTAATCAGATGTAAAATAAATCCAGAACTGTTTAACATTAGAGAAATATTTGTTTTTACTAACAATGATATTTTATTAATTTTTTCCTTTCATCAAAATATTAATTTTCAGTAATTCATAACTTGCTTACATGTAGGTTCCAGGGAACCTCAGTGGTTCAGTTGGTAGAGCATAGGACTTGTAATCCATGGGTCATAGGTTTGGAGCATATCGGCAGTGACCACTCAAAGTATGCAAATTAAACACTTCTTTTGTTTGATGAGCAAGGCATTGTTTAGATAAAGGTATATCATGTGAATCGATGTTTAAGCATTTCATATCTTGATTGTACTTACCATACTCCAATCACACTGTCAGTCAAACTCAAAGGTGTTACATGTCGGCTTTGAAAGCAAAGCAGTTTTTTTCCTTACATGAGAGAATCAAAGCAGTTAATGGGAGTCAGGGTAAATCAGATCCAAGAGATTATTAAGCGTAAACAAGATATTATGGCCGATTTGAGAACAACGTTAATCCAGAGTGTAAGAGATAATTTACAATCACACCAAATGAGTAGAGATACATGTACACTGCACTTGTGATATCCTTTACGGTTTATATGCTACTAATAATAACTACAGGAAGCTTCTTTTCATTCCCTAATCATCAAAGATCTCGCACAAAAGCCAACTGTCTTTTGATTTCTGTGAGTTTGAGCAACTGCTTAATCCATCAATTGCTTGAAGTGTAAACATCTGTTTTCATGCCTAATTATACCAGCAGGCATAACAAAAAGTCAGTCCTGTGTTTGACAATCTCAGGTTAGCTGTCAAGTAGTAATTTTATTTAGATGCCATTTCTACTGATAAGTGATGATTTAATGTACATGATGGATTAAAGTGGAACTTTTTATTTTATTACTTTGTTATTTTTCTTTTTGCTAATTAGCTAAACTAAATATATGTATCTTGATAGCATACTACTGCTCATAATAATGTTAATGCTATTCGGTGCATAGTACATGTATTTGTCATGAACCAAGTTTGAGAGCTGAACCTGTCTTCAGAGGTCACATGTCTTCAGAGGCCACTTTGGCCCTTTCCTATGGGTGGCCACTGAATACAGGTTTGACTGTATATCCTTAGCATGATATAGGAAAAAATGTCTTAATAGTGTCTTTAACATTAAGAAATTGGTCAATCATATGTAAGTTTTATGACCATAATATTTAATAAAGAATCAGTGTATAGTATTGCAGACATCATGATTTGCAATATCTGCAGTTTTTTTGTAAAGTGTACAATTCTGTCGTCACCATTTATAGGTACTTTATTATTTTCATTTAACACTGCAATAACATTTTAACTGATCTATCTGGAGCAATTTTTTTCATAACAGTGAATGAATCAAATGCATGACAGCAGTTTAAGATTCTTGATGAATGTTCTCTCAACAGTTACATATATTTAGGAGACAGAATATTAATATGCTAAGCAAATACAAATATTGTAATTTACAACACAGGATTATGAAAATTATTCTCTACAAACTTCTGGCATCATTTTTGAAGGTCAATATTGATTTACTGTATGATTTGCAAAATGCAGCAAGTTAATGTCAGTTTATTGCTTTGTTGTCTTATAGCTACAGATTTTCCAATATAAGTCTAAAAATCATATGCCAAATATAAAAATGTTTTTAAATATCATATATGTTGCTATTGTGTTCTTAAATGTAACAAAATTAGAAACTTTGTGTCAGTTTCAACCCAAGCTCCTCACAAAGAATATGCAATTAGCTCACATCCAGTATGGTCAACACCATTATGTAATCAGACTAAAAGTGCAAGGACATGAATTTATGACTAGACTTCAAGCATCAGTCAAGACCAAGGCAGATTGCATCTAAATCTATGCATGGGCTATTCTCTCTTGTTGCTAACAGATGGGATGAAGCAACAAGTATGCAGTGGTCTTTTGTCCATTGTCCTTCGTCTGTCCAGTGTCCATTAGCACTAGTTTGTTATCACTACTCCAAAACTAATGGGAGGAATTCCATGAAACTTTATACACACATTCATCCCAAGGTCAAATTAATCCTATATGAGGAGTGGTACCCCTTGGACATCCAAAATCTTGTTATCATAACTTGTTGTGAAGGGATGGTCATAGTGACATGGGGTTTTCACTAAAAGACTTGTTATGATGTCTAGTTGGTTCCGAATAAAAATGGTGCCAATCTGAAATCCAATATGGCTGCCTAAGGCATCAATCTTGAAAATGTGTTGTTGCTACTCCAGATATCTAGTAATAAATTGAATAGTGCCCCTCAGATATCCAATATGTCACCATGGTGGCCATCTTAAACATCTTTGTTATTGCTACTCTACCTTAGCTGATGGTCATATTGACATGGGGTTTTCACTGAAAGTCTTATTATAATGTCTATTTGGTTCTAAATAAGAACAGTGCCAATCCAACATCCAATATGGCCACCACAGTAGCCATCGTGAAAATTTTATCATTACTACTTCTGAATGGATGGTAATATTGACATGGAATTTTCATTAAAAGTCTTCTTAAGGTGTGTAGCAGGTTGTAAATGATATAATACCTATTTGACATCTAATATGGCCCCCATGGTGGCCATATTGAAAGTCTTATCGCAACTCCTCTTGAGTGGATGGTCATATTGATTGGTTTTGGTATGTTAGAGCTTCTCATGAGTATCAGGCCCTTCGCACCGTGGTCTCTCATGTGAAAAGAATCTTTTTTGTTCACCAAGGAAAGAGAGAAAGGGAGTTAGAAATAGAATATAAGTTTAAAGATTGCAATTTAAGAAATAATGAAAGAAACCTTTCTATAACTAGAATGACCTTAAATGTTGATGAATGTTAATGGGTGATTTGCTTTCAATACAATGCTTGGTACATGCACTAACACAGTCTATGTCTACAAATTTGTTTATGTATTGGGCGCTATTTGTCAGGCTAAATTACAATATTTTGTCAGAGGTACATACCTAAGACCATTGAAATGAAATTGATCCAAGTAAATGTTTTGTTTACTTACACACCATGGAAGTATGATTGTACTGGTTTCTTCCAATGCAACAACATTGTAGCACTTCTTGTGTTTCTTTTATTTATTAATATATTTGGTATTGTGTATGAAGTTTCCTTATATAAGTGAAATATATAACTGAATTAATGTATAAATACCCATTATTTGGCTAAAATTTACTTTTGTGCTGTACATAATTTAAAGTTGAAATAATCAAGGGAAATTTTGAATCGGTGTTTGATGTTGCTGCTATGTCATGCACATAAATGTCTAAACCAGAAATGTTGCTAGCTATGTCCAAGAGTGGGCATAGCATTGCTATCAATATTGAATTGGTGTATTCTTTAGCCACAAGGCATAGTGTTATTCTAATCTTTATCTTGTTACTTATGCAAGGGATCACTCATGTTATTGTTTTTGTATCTGTAAAATATGTGGATGCTATTCCCAAATCTGTTTGTTAATCGTAAATATTTGATATTTCCTTTCCAATATAACAGACCCTAAACATCTATCTTTGCCATTTGAATTCAAAATTTAGAAATATTACATGTAACCTTAAGATGAAAACTGTGCCTGGCCCAGCAGTTTTAACTTTCAGAGTATTCCTGGGTGTAGGGCTAACTGAAAACATCCATGTATTTTATGAGTTCTTTTTGTCTATAATAAGTTTAAAGGAACTTTTAAAAAAGTGTTCCAGGCATAAGAAATTTTTAATGATTCATGATTTCCACATTCAACAAGTCTATAGTATTATTTTTACTATTCCCTAGGAAATTTCTTGCAATTTCTTAATATTTGCAGTTTTCTTTTCCTTAAGATTAGTGATAAAACAAGAAAAATATTTTATAAAAGCCCCAAAATGGTCAGGTAAAATATGTTCTTGAATTTACAACATGTTGAATTTTTTTAAATTTCAGAAACATTATTCTTTTTTTTTAATTATTATCATGTAAGGTTGTCTTCTGCCTGTGATGTACTTTGCATCATTTTCAATTTCAGGTTATTCCAGGACTCAGTGCTTTTTGTATTTATGCTGCAATAGGAATATTTGCTCTGTATATATTGGTATCAACATTTTTTGTGGCTGTTTTAACACTGGATGAAAAACGTATTGAGCAGTCACGAGATGGACTGGTGCCATGCTATATTCACAAGAACTATACCCCAAATAGATGCAGCCAGAAGAATTTCTGTCAGCTCTTCATGCAGAAAGTGTTTGGCCCTGTTTTGATGAAATTTCCAGTAAAGGTAATATTTTGAAAATATAAAGAAGAAACGTTATTGTGTTCCATACACTGATTGTAGCCCCATGCAGTATTCAAATTTAGCAGTAGCAGATTTGGCAACCAGAATTTCAGTTTTGCTATCGCTCTGCTAATGGTTTGTAGCAATAATCTGTAACCAAAGATTTACTGAGTTTTATCCAAGACAATAGGTTACATGTAACAGGAAAGAGAAGGGCAAAGTCTTTCCTTTAAAGACGGTGGTCATAAAGTAATTCATTGAAATCTGCCTTAGCAGATACCTCTGCATAAAGAACACCTGCTTATATTGAATACAACATTATATAAACCCTTTTTCTTAACTTTATCTACATATTTTCTCTATATAAAGAACCCCTGTCTATTCAAAACAAACTATTGTTGTTCCTTAAGTACCAAATCTAGTTTCAGTGTATCAAGTTAGAGAAGGTTGTGTTCTTGCATGCATTCATTAAGTTTACTACTTGGCAAGTGCTTTTCCTACCTTTTCTTGGCCCTTAAGCAAGTAAAGTCAAACCTGTCACTAGCAGCCACCCATGGAAAAAGGCAAAACTGGAATTTGTACACAGGTGACCTCTGTACCAGGTTCACCATTTGAAATTGGTTTTTGAACAAATACCATGCACCAGATATTATTATCATTATTATTATGATGATTGTTATTATTATTACATTATCAAGATTGTTTTATGTGCACTGTACAACAAAATCATAAATTATGCATATATATTGTTCTCTCCCAAATGTATGTTCCACACAAGATTACTGTAACCTGCTCACTATAATCCATCCTATACATTAAATCAACACTGGCTTAAAATAATCACTGATCTTAGTTTGTTCATGCTTTTAAAACAATATCTGGATTAGCCATCTGCTCATCTTGCCAAGATCAAAAGACAGTCGGTTTTATGTGAGAAGCCTGTGATGAATAGGAAATTAAAAGAAACTGTATATCGCTTTTATTTGTGACCCATGAACCAAAACTTAGCCAGCCTTTACAGACAAGTTTTAAATTTTGAATGACCCCTGATCCTAATAAAAGGGATGTAACTAGTATCTCATCCCAAAGATGAACTTTTTTCTTCAGAGGTAGCTTTAATTCACAGGCAAATTAATGAAGATATTGAACTATACCTGTCACACTGGCACAAAAGGTGACTTCCATTTCTGCTACAATAAACAGCTACTTTTCCCCACCATCCAGCAAATGAATTGCTTCAACCCTCACCTCAACCCTAATGATGAAAACTGCCTTGCTTTCGAATTTTAGATATTGACATCTTTGCATTACACTATCAACGTGACTGGAGTATGGTGAATACAAGCAAGATAAGAAATGTTTTTGCACATTGATTCACATGATATTCCTTTACCTAAACAATGTCTTCCTCATGAAGCAAAAGATTGAGTGGCCACTGTAGATATGCACTCGGTGACCACTGAAGGCAGGGAAAAAACATTCTTTGGTTAGGAAACACCTGGCCGTTGACCATAGAAGGTAGGTGACCGTTGTTATGACTAGTGGTTGAATATGTAACAAAAGAAAGAAAGACTCAAACAAGCTTTCATAATGTCTAAAATACAAATTAATTTCCTAAAATATAAAATATTTTAAACAAACAAAGTGAAAGAATTAAAAATAACTTACAGTGTAGAAATTCCTTAAATAATCCTAAATGGTTCTATTGAATTCACTAATCCGGAAGTTGTCCAAAGTAATCCGAATAAGGACACTAATGTGCTTATGTGCTAACAAGAATCAGTTCTAAATCCAAATGTTATTAATTCCAGGTAAATTCCTGTGAATGTAGAATATCCCAAAAGTTCTTGAAATGTTTCCAATAATTCCAACGGAGTTAAATAATGTTCAGATCTTTGAATAATAGTACATAATCCCAAAAGTAGTAGTTAGAAATAAGAATTCACAAGCTGACTATCACAAACAATAAACAAATTCCTCTGTGACTTTTACAAGCTGAAGTAATTGTAAAGAATGCCCCACACAAGGAGTAAATCTAGTTTTATAGCATCCATACTGCGTAGAACAAATAAAAAACCCAATCTGCGATCGAAAACAATTCAATCTACTGCATTTCAAATAAACAAACTCGATTTTAATTCTTACAAGTAAACAAGTACTGAATCATGTGAATCAGGTCAAGAGAATGATACATTTCACCACACGCTACTCACGTGACGACATGAGTCATGTTTAACCAACATTCCTAACACGAGATATACATATACTATAATAATAGCGTTGGCTACTGAAAAAAATATATAAATTATAATACAAAGTCATAAACCAAATGAAACTATATTATAATTTTAAAGATTATACATAATTCTGTAACACCTTCCTCCTTAAAAGAAAGAAAGTTTTATACAATAAAACTTTCTTTTGGCAAATACTTCAAACATATATGTAATTGATTTCATAAAAAAATAATGAATGATACAGTCATGTGTACAAAACAATGCAAACTGTAATGCTATGCACGTTACAGTGCATCAGCAATCAAACTTTCCTTTCGCTTGATGTGCCTTACTTCGATGTTATATGGTTGTAACATCAGACTCCATCGTAACAATCTTTGATTCTTATTCTTCATCTTATTAATGAAAGTGAGGGGGTTGTGATCACTGAAGACAACAATTGGAGAAGGAGCTGCACTAACATACACCTCAAAGTGTTGCAAGGCCATCATCAAAGAATGTCATAAGTTCCTGAGTAGTTTATTGCTCAGGGCCTGTAAGATGTATGTCCAAAGATAACGGCCATTACAGTATTCACTCATTTTCAGGCATCTCAATATAATGTTGTCCCTGTTATAAATTGGGTATTGTCATGGATCCCATTTTATTAGTTAATACCCACTTATATTAACATCATTTATGTCGACAAACTGCCTATGTCAACAAAAAAGCAAAGTCCCTGTCCCCTGGACTATTGTTACTACCAAATTTTTCATACTTATGTCAACGTGAGATAAAAAATAAATGTAATGTCGACAGAAACCCTAGGTCTCAGCTTGAACAAATCCTTTGTTTTCTGATCATTTGTGTCGACAAGCTGCCAGTTCTGACCCATACTTGGTTCTACAATTATTTGATGTTGCCACCAGGCTTTAATGCTGCCATCTGATTAACAAACAGGCATTTGTTTGGTCCTCCAAAATTGACCTTTTGCTGCAACTTCAATAATGCATGCACCCTTCATCAAAGGAAGTCATCATCAAACTTGAATAAAAGCAATGGAATCTGATCAATTTTTGCATTTTCCAAAGGGATTGGTGATTGAAACACATTTATTGTGCCATGAAAGTTTCCTTTTCTGCAGGAAGAAACTTAACTTTATGCTTATGATGGCTACCAACAGCAGCGTAAAACACAAATTCTACTTGTGCTTAATTAAGACTTTTAAAAAATATGTCATTGATTGTTTTGCAATCAGAGAGAATTCATAACTTGTTGATAGGTTTTTATTTCCCTATGATTAGCCTCATCCCCTTGGTTGCCTCAGATGATTACATTTGTTGCTTAGGCTGACCAAAATCTAGGCCAGTTTAAAAACATGTAGCATGTAAATAACAACTATACAGCCACGTGCTACTGGCAACAATAAATATCATAGTGAATTGTTTAGGCAAACGTGTTTGTTGACAATGGGATATAGATCAAACAAGGACTACCATTTTTTTATATATAGGATGTGAACAATACATACATTTTCTAACATGTGACCTATAATCAAATTCATGGATTTTTCATATACATTTACTTAACGCATTATGGATTTTATTACACAAAAGTAACAAAAATGTAAGTTGCCAATATACAAGTGTGTTTCACACTGGTTTTGTCTTCATTTACTCAAAATTTCCGTTTATTTTCTCAAAGAGTAAATCCTACTCACTGATGAAGGTCACCCTTACAGACGAATTTCACTTGTATGTGGGTCAAAGAAACATTTGCTTTTTCAGCCCCCCCCCCCTTCCGCAGCACTTATCTTGACATCCACTTATGTCATCAATATTGCCATGGGCCCGAGGATGTTGATATAAACGGATAGGACTAGTAATATTATTTACAAAATATCTGTGATTTCTCCAGAACTGTGACTCGGAGGGAGATTTACTGCTCTTTCATTTTCATAAGAGGGTAATTTTCAATTGGGGGGGGGAGGTATATGAGAACAATATCAATGAATAGACCTATTAGAGTATGTTTCAACAAAAATATTTGATAAATAACCTTCAATGAATAAATATAAAACTATAAAACTTACTGTTGTATATCTTACCTATTGGCACAGTGGCAGTGATATTGTATTATGAAATTGGCACTACATTGTATGCATTAGAACTGTATGTATAGCAGAGACATTACCACCAAATGCTGAAACTACATGTTTGCAATGTCTCAAAGTGCAGTATTTGATAGTCTTTAATTAGATAATCAGTGAAAATGTCTCAGTGCTCAGTCACTAATTTTCACTTAATAAGCACATGATTTTTGATAAAGAAATCAAGCACTTACATGATCAGATTGAGCTATTAAAGTCAATGAAGGTTACAAGTTTGGTTAGGCTCAATGAAAATTGTCATGTGCTTGCTTTTGGGGGGATTGGGGAGGCATTAAATTTAGCAGGGATTCCTGTGTCCTGAAGAAAACACTAAAACACCTCAATATAAGGCTCATCTGTAAGGCAGTTCACTTTTATGGTTCCTATGAAATCCATCAAATTTTCAATGGTTTGATTTTTTGGTTCGGTTTTGTGGGGTTTAACACCAGTTTTCAGCATATGATAGGCTATACATGGCAGCCAGTATATTTTTGGTGGAGGAAGAACCACCAACTCACTTGAAACTACTCGCAAGCTTTCTCACATACCCACATTGGTTGAGCCAAATTTGAACTCACGCAGACAGAGGTGAGATCTGTAAAGGCGAGTGCCATAGACCACACAGACACCTGGGGCCCCTCAATGGTTCGAAGATCACAGATTATTTTTACTAAATATATTGTATGCTGCTTAGTACAGTTTTTGTGAAAACACTGATCATACTGGGAGTATGAAGTAGGAAATCAGTTGAACAGATTTGTGCCTGACTTGTATGTATCTGATGTTTTCTCTAATTGTTTTATAATATAATAATTTATAACTTTGTTTTACTTTATGAGAATGCTACTCCTATTGTATGCATATGTAATGCCACACAATTCCTTCTGTGCATTTAAGATACAGATATCAAATGTTTAAATATGATTAAGGGGAGGTTCATAAATATGACAACAGTTTTTAGTTCTTCTGGTCATAGACCAGAAGAACTTATGGGATGGTCTATTGTCTGTCATCCAGCCTCCATCCATCTGTTGGCACAGGTTTGTTATTGCTACTCCTCCTAAACTACTTGGAGGATTGCCATGAAACTTTACACACACACATTTATCCTAAGGTCTAGTTGGTCCTAAATGAAAATGGTGCTGTTCAGACATCCAATATCCACAGCAGCCATCATAAAAATCTTGTTATCACTACTCCTCCTGAATGGATGGTCATATCACTATGGGGTTTTCACTAAAAGACTTTTTATCATGTCTAGTTGGGCCTAAATGAAAATGTTGCCAAACTGATGTCCAATCTGGCCACTATGACAGTCATCATTAAAATCTTGTTATAGCTTCTTCTGAATGGATAGTCATATTGACATGAGGTTTCCACCAGAAGACTTTTTATGATTTTAGTTAATCCTAAATAAAAATGGTTCCACTTGGACATCCAATATGGCCACAACAGCAGCCATCTTGAAAAAATTGTTATGGCTGTTTTCCTGAATGGATAGTCATATGAATATTGGATTTTCACTAAAGGACTTTTTATTTTGTTTAGTTGGTCTTAAATGAATATGGTGCCAACTCGATTTCCAATATGGCCCCATAGCAGCCATCTTGAAAATCTTGTTATTGCTACTCCTCCTGAATGGAAAGTCATATTGGCATTGGGATATCACCATGAGACTTCTTATGATGTCTAGTTGGTCCTAAATTAAATTGGTGCTGCCTGGATATCCAGTATGTCCACTACAGTGGCCATCTTGAAAATCTTGTTATTGCTACTCCACCAGAATGGATGGTCGTATCAACATGGGGTATTCCCTGAAAGACTTCTTATGAGGTCTAGTCAGTCCTAAATGAAAATGGTGCTGATCTGACATCCAGTATGGCTACCACAGCAGTCATCTTGAAAATCTTCTTATTGCTACTCCACCAGAATAGAAAGTCACATCAGCATGGGGTTTTCACCAGAAGACTTCTTATGCTGTCTAGTTGATCTTAAATAAAAATTGTGCAGATCTAATATCCAATATGGCCACCACAGTGGCACTCTTGAAAATTTTTTTGCTACTCATCCTAGATGGAAAGTCGTATAAAATCTGGATTTTCACCAGACATCTTATGATGTCTACTTTGTACTAGATGAAAATGGTGCGAATATGACAGTACAGCCACCATGGCAGGTATCTTGAAAATCTTGTTATTGCTATTTCCCCTAAACAGAAAGTCATATTGACATGGGGTCTTCACCAGAAGACTAATTATGATATTTAATTGGTCCTGAATGAAAATGGGTCCAATCAGACGTCAAATATGGCTGCCAAAATGAACATATTGAACATCTTGTAATTAATGCTTCTGAATGAATGGTCATATCAACATGGGCTTTTCACTAAAGATCTTCTAGTGGTGTCTAGTTTGTTCTAAATGAAAATGGTGCCGATCTTACATCCAATATGGCTGTCACAATGGCTAAATTGATATTCTTAAAACTCAAGAATACCAGAGATGGTTTAAAAACTCAGCAGATATAAAGAAGAAATGGTTTTATCTTGAATTCCTAGAAATTCTTTTTGGACAGTAGAATGTCCATCCCTTTGAAGGACTCTTGTTTTTGTTTCTTTATTCACAAGGTTTTTAAAAAGCAGTTGTTGCTGAAGAATAAAAGAGAAAAGCATGAGAACAATAATAAGATTGCATCTATATTTTGCAGTTATAAAACAAGTTGAGATAACTCATCAGGGTTTATAATTACTCTCACTGGTCCAAATGGTTGCATTCAGGCAGTCATTGAAGTGGAAGAATCTGGAGAATCTTAGGAAACTGACAACCTTGGATTGGTGACTTAACTCTCATATGTGCCAGCTCTAGATCAAATCTGGGGACTTGGAGATAAAAAGTGAGGTATCAAGGCAATTTGTTCGCAAGCAATTCGCCCCTAGAATAATATGTCCCCAGAATTTTCATCCCCATTTCAGATTTTGACACACTGTGGCATAACCTTTTTATGTATGTTGCTTACAAGTAACGCCATTTGTTCAAATTTTGCTTTAAGCAAGTGTCTTTAACATTTTTTTATAAAAGCAAGTATGAATACAACTGGTGACTACTGATGGGAGAATAAAGCTACAATTTACTTGACCGGCTTCCACTGTGACATGGGACAATTATGGGCATACTTTGATCTTGGATTCTACCTTTAATCTTGAAGAATATTATAGGTTGAAAATAAATCCAGTTGTACTTTTGATCAGACTCCAGCTGTTCTGAGCTATAATCAATACAAAATTAGAATTCTCTTTTAAATATCTATGTTGTTGTTGTTGTTATTATTATTATTATTATTATTATTATTATTAGGGACAAATTGTCCTAGGGACAAAATGTTCAGTTATAAATTGTCCTAGAACTGCAAAGTGTGTGAGCTACTCCAGGCCCCCAAGTGTTAGAATGTGCTACTTTGTTGCACATTTATTTTGCTTTGGTCTCCTTCGTGACAGCATGATGCGAATAATAGAATCCATCATATGCATTGGTGTGGGATAGGGAAATTCCAATTGTGGGTTAACATTTTTGGGCAGGAATGAGGCTTTGCTGAGTTCCTGCGCACAAATTCTGATCTGAAAGGTTGGAAGATTTCCAAATCACATACTAGTGCATTATTATTATGGATTTTTTTTCTTCTGATTTCTCACTTGGAAATAGTGTTGGAAAAAAGATAGTGTATCATTGGCATCAATATACCTTAGATATACAGAATATTTTCTAATAGCTGTTAATGTTTGAAGGTTGGCAAAAATGTTTCTTTTAGTACTAAAACTGCTAGAATAACATTGCAGATATTCATGATGTCATAAGCATAATGATGTCAACTACAGTGTCTGTGAGTGCATACATGGGATAGGTGTATTCCACATGCTTTTGTCACGTGGGTAAACACATACAGTGAAACCCCACTATAGCATGCTTCCTTTTTTTTGATGCATGCATCATTTTCTTCAGCTAAATGATTTGGTTGGTTATAGCATGGTTCGGTACATAGCATGATGTCATTTTGTGGACCCCGACCATCGTGCTATAGCGGGGTTTCACTGTATATAGGAATAAGGGAATAAGTATCACTTTTAAGGTACCAACAGCAGCAGTGTGATCAGTATTAAAATTTCCTGTTAAAAAACTTTGATGTTTAAGTTTTTGTAGGTCAAATATATTGGGACACGTTATTACACAGGTCTGCAGAATTCTTTTTTGTTCCAGTTAGCTGTGATTCTGGTGGCATGTGTTCTGGTAGCTGTTAATTCCTGGAGTTTCACTTTGATGAAGCAGGACTTTGATCTCTATAATTACATCCCTACTGATTCCTATGCCAGAGGCTATGTCAGGGCTAGCAAAATGTTCTTCCCTTCAACAGGATACAATGTTGCTATTTACTGTGGTATGTAACAAATATTAACATCTACATGGTCCATTTATTTCTTGGAAGACTTTTGAAAAGGTAGAAAAACAATAGGATAAAAGGGAATGATGTAAAAGGGTGGTAAAGTACCTATGAACTGCCATTTGCAGCCCTTGAAAACTTCAAATTCCATGACACTTCTTAGGAAATCTTTTGGCAATGGTTGTGAACATTTTTTTTGAAAGTGTCTTATAAAACTATGACAGAATGAGAAAATATGAAAAATATTATTGCCATTTTGGTTAAATTATTCCTTGTTTAAAAATCTTGTCATTATCACCAGTTTCAAACTGAAAATTGTATTGCTTATCGTCCAATATGGAGGAGAGTGCTTTGCATTCAAACTATGAAAAAAAATCTTCAAACTTAAGGCAGTGATATATAACTTGCAGGAAACAGTGGTGGAAAAGAATTGTCAGAAAAAATAAGAAAATGAGTATGTATCAGTATTGGAATTTACAGTATGTAGCTCATAATTGTATGCATAGTAGAGTGTATTGACAAGCTTTTAAATCAACAGATATTTTGAATTTTCAGAAATGACTTATTTTCTTTGAGACAACTAAATTTGTTTGTCTATTTATGCACTAAACCTGAAAATAAACTGAAACAGGTTTGAAGTGTCAGATTAGAACTGATGATTCCACTGCAATTATTGCTGATAAAGATTTGCTCCCTGTTTCAGATTCCATGAACTACTTTCATAACAAGCTACTTCTTGAGGAGATGGACAGAAACATCAGAGAGGATCCTCATGTTCTGAATGGCTCTGTGGTTTTCTGGTTTACTGCCTTCACACAGTGGTTACAAACCACGCCCAATCCCAACATTAGGACACAGCTTGGATCCAGTAAGTCTTATCTTAATTTTAAAGTTTACATGTATCATGGCATACCTGCCATGTCAGGGTGTGACACATGAACACATGATTTTTTACTCCCAGATCCCCAGACACCATTGTGTTTTTGAAAACATGATTCTCCATTGAATACATTCCCCAATCACAATAATGTCAGGAAACAAACTCTGCTACCTCTCGATTCCAGTCCTCCTAGAATGATTAAAAATTGCCTTTCCCATCTATATATCATAAGACAAAGGGAAGAAACTCATACAAATTACCTCCCCACCCCTCCACTAGGTGGCTACCTGTATACCAGACATTTTACCAGTTTAAGCTTTCACTCAGTATGAGTAACATTACTCAACATAGCCTCTCAACATCCATCAAAATCATTGGTACAGTATTTGGTTGTGCATTTTTCTAGCTAAGGGTAGGTATTTTGTTTAATTTCCCCTATCCTTGTATATATTGCGGTCTACGTACTCGCCTTTATTCATTTTATTGTTCATTACGAATCATTTAATTCACATTACCTATATCGTGAATTGTGCTATTTTTATACGTGGTAAGCAGGCAATATACTACTTTTCACCTTCATATTATGTGCTTGGTTATCGAACACGAGTTCATTTTCAAAAATAAAATCGGATAACTTTCTTTGATTTTTTGCATTATCATTAGCAATAGTAACCTACTGGTCTCTTTGCTAATTTTGTAGTCCCTAGCTTTCATTAAGCCTGGTTGACTTGATTATCTTGTATTTTTCTCTACTGAGTTTAGCATTGCTTCCTTTTTTGCATTTAAACGTGTGAAAACACCCAAGTAAGGCGACTTTTCTCTGAAATTATTATATTAGCATAGACTTAGTCCACGCATTACCTTGTGTATACTTTTAATTGCGTAGAACTTTTTTTTAAACAAAATCTTCTTTTCATCTTTCTTTTACAGGAACATTGTCTAAGCAGGGTGTAGGTAGGTGTGGTCACAGGAAATTCCGCTGGGACACACACCCCACTTGCTTCTCTTGCACACACTGTGAGAGGACAGATGGTTGTCCCTTCTGCAGCCTATGGTCGGATGAGGTCTGGGATCTCGCTGAGCGTAGATGTACCTGTAAAACAAGGAAGAAGGTTCCTTCCTTGTCTTCAGAGATTTTGGGGTTCTCATTCTCTGAGTCCCTCGGGTCTCAGGGTTAGTGGGCTCTTAGGGTTAGTGGGCTCTCTCCCAAGGGAGGTTATAAATGGGTGGAGAATGAGTCGCACTCTCCCATGAGGGAGGAGCAGCACCCTCCCCATTCTGTGAGGGCAGTGAGCGAGTCGTGCCCTCCCAAGAGGGAGGAGCAGCACCCTCTCTGATCCATAAGGGTAGAGAGTAAGTCAAATCGAGCAGCCCCCTCTACTGGCCAACATCTTAATTGATAAGGGGGGAGTTGCACCCTTTCAGTCCCCAGGGCCCATTGTTAGCGACGGGATTGAGCCCCCTGGTAAGGGGAGAGCTCAGATCTAAATCTATCAGATCTGGGAAAGGGTCTTTCTACAGATCTGAGTCACCTGATGAGTCTTTACCCGGTGACCGGATACCAGGCAATGGTCATTGGAGCCCCTATGGTACAGGGATAGGGATCGGGCCGAGTTCCCCCCCCCCCCTCCGTATTGCGTTTCATCCCGTTGGAGACTGGGAATCAGTCTACAGATGCCATATTAGGGAAGGGGACCAGATCAGCATCCCCCCCTTCCCTATTATCCCTCTAGATCCCAATGGGATGTTGGGCCTTCCACTGCAGGGAAGCAATTGGCCCTTTTCCCCACATGCAGCCATTGTCTTCTGGTCCGTGGCTGCAGAGTAGGGAGGTTGTTGCTGCAGGCCACGGACATACATTGTCTTGTGAAGTTGGGTCAAAAAAGAGGGAGGGGGATGGACCTTCTTCATCCAAATGCTCTAGGTGGGTGTAGAGTTTCCCACTTCCACCTGCTGCATCCACTGCTAAGGACAGTCCCAATAACTCCCCATGAGTTACCGGTTCAAGTTCCTCTTCCCCCAAGTCTCCCCCGCAAGAGAGAGACATTGGGTCATGTATTCCTGCCTCCCAACAGAGAAAGCGGGATGAAGACGTCCTTTCTTTCCTCATTGATATGCATGAGTTTGATAAAGAACAGGCCTATGTGGTACTCCCTCCCTTCAGGTCCTCAGCCCCCTCTCACCTGTCATTTAAGGCAGGTTCTGGTGGCTCTAAAATTCTTTACAGTTTGGAAAAATTTTCTGGGGCAGACTCTCAACCAGATCTCTTGTTGCTTCCTCACTTGGTTACGATTAAGGGGCTCTCTCAAAGGTTTAGCAAAAGCCAAGACTTTGATAGACAATGTAGGAGGTGGTCTATCCTCCCCCCTCTATATTGCAACCCTTGGTAGCTGCTTCCAGATATAAGTTCCATACCCCTTCTTGGCCTACTAAACCGGCCACCTTTGATGCTGAAACAGCTCACGTGGGCATTTCTACGGGGATTTGGGTTCGCCTTCCAATGAAAACTCTGGAATCCTTAGACTAAAGGCTAGGTCACTAGAGCTCTTTTCAGCAGCCTCGTTGAGCCTGCTGAAATAGGAATCTCTATTGCCGATGACTCTTCATCAATTGTTGAAAGCAGTGCCAAAAACTTCTAGCATGCGTTGTCCTAGTCCATAGCCTTGTCAGCGGAGCTTCTCCATCTTCACAGGGATGTTGCTCTGGACACATACAAGGTCTTACTAGAGCACAGTAAGAACCTTCTGAGGGCTGCACCCCTGGTTTCAGAGACTCTTTTCAAAGGGCTTATCCTCTCTGTGGCTGCTCGGGATTTGAGAGACCAACAGCATCGGTCCCTTGCATCAGCTCCTGGCTCTTTGCAACTGGCCAAGAAGTGAAATCTTCCTGACTGCCCTCAGGGTCCATTGGCTAAATTCTTTGAAGCTCCACAGCCACTATCAAAGCAACAACCCCATTTCAAAACTCCCCTCGGCAGTCAGGCCCTAGAAGGACATGCCACAAAGGCCCAGGGAGGAAGTTTACGGGCCCTTCCCCCTTTCCTAAGGACAAGAGTGGACAGCCCTAGGGACTCGATCCCTCTCCTTCAGAGCATACTTCTTCCGTTGGTGCCAGACTAAACCACTTTCAGAGGCTTAGTCTGGCATAACAGTCGATGGCTGGGTCCTTTCTAGCATAAGAGATGGCTACCAGCTTTAGTTTCAGGATCTCCCTCCTCTAGTAAGGACCCCATTTTCTTCCACCAGTTAAATCTAGGGCACTTAAAGGAAGAGGTTCATCCCCTTCTTCAGAAAGGTGCAGTAGAGAGGGTGTTAAAAGACCAATCTCCAGCCTTCTACTCCTGGATTTTCCTGGTTCTCAAGAAAGGGGGAAAGTCCTGTCTAATTATTGACCTTTCCTCCCTAAACAGATTTCTGCTGGAGGAACCATTCAAGATGGAGACCACTGCCTCAGTTAGAAATGCCATAAGACATGGAAATTGGGTGGTCTCCATCAATCTTCAGGATGCATACCTTCACAACCCTATCTTTCTTCCACACAGGAAGTACCTCCAGTTTTGCTTGGATGGTCAGGTCTTCAAATTTCAAGCTCTGCTGTTCGGCCTAACCCAAATACCCTGAATTTGTACCAGAGTTATGGGAGTAATTGTAGCCCATTTAAGGTCACTAGGTATCCCAATACTCCAATATTTCGATGATTAGTTGATCCACAATGGCCAGCTATAGTTCTTAAGACTAGATCTGTCTTGCGTTGGTCCATACTAACCAGGATAGGCCTTCTGTCAAACTTAGAGAAATCAGAGCTCACTCCATCTCAAGATTTTGTCTATGTGGGGATGAATTTCCTCACAGAGGATTAGTCTGTGTCCCTCAGGACAGAGTAGACAAGAAAAGTAAAACCACATTGTCAGCTCGTCTTTTTCTTTCTCTGCTGGGGACTTTGATCTTTGCAGCAGACCTGGTTGGCGGTGTGGAAACTACACATGGACCCCTTGAATGTTCTGATTTCTCTAGGTCACATTCTCCACCATCATCTGATTTGATGGACATATCAGGACCAGGTTCGAGCCGGAATCCCCATACACCACCCCAAACCCCACTCCTACCTGTTTGCAGATGCATCAGATTCAGGGTGAGGCGCTCATCTAGAGCCAGAAGGACTAATTCTTCAGGGTTCATGGTCCCAAGAAGAATCTACCCTCAACATCAACAATTTTGAAATGAGGACAGAGTTCTTAGCCCTTCAGGGGTGCATGCACCAAATAAGAGGTCGCTGTGTGATGGCCTCCTCTGACAACACATCAGTGGTAGCGAACCTCTGGAGACAAGGAGGCGCACATGAACCTTCTCTCAGTGTGGAGGTTTCGAGCCTCCTTTGCAGGGCAACATCAGAAGGAATTACCGTCCGAGTTTGCCAGCTGATTTTCTTCTCTTCCTATTCAAAGAGAAACACTGCTCAGTTTCTACTATTAAGGGCTATCGAGGAGCCCTTTCCAACACTCTCAAATTTTCCAAAGCCCCAGCCATCGGTGCAGATTCTCACTTAGCAGACCTGATCATGTATTTCGAGCTGCTCAGACCAGTATCTCGCTCTCTAATGCCTAAATGGAATCTTTCTTGTGTCTTGTAGTCTCTTAATAAACCTCACATTAACCTTCGGGTGAAGCTTCCTTTGAGAACCTTACCCTCCAGACTGTTTTGTTGCTCACCTTAGCGTCAGCAAGACAAAGGAGCAAGCTTCATGCCCTATCCATAGAGTAGGGCTGTATCAAGTTCAATGGGAATTAGGAGTCAGTTTCTCTCTTTTGCCAACCAGGTTTTGTAGCAAAACACCAGCTTCCATCAGTTGCTTCACTCCCAATTGAGATTCCCAGTCTCAACCATATATGTGCTGGGGACGATCAAGATGGGCTTTTATGTCCAGTTAGGGCTTTGCATTTTTTTTTTGTTGCAGTCTCTAAAGGGAAAAGGAAGGGTAGGAAGCATCTTTTCCTTCCCATTAAAGGTTCAACTGATATTTCAGCTTACACCATTTCTAGGTGGATTGGATTAACTATCAAAAGAGCTTACCATTCCCTTACCAATAGGGACCTGTCTTTTATGAAAATTAAAGCCCATGAGGTTCGATACATTGCTGCCTCATGGGCCTATCTAACTCATTCATCTTTGGATGATGTGATGAAAGCTGCGTTTTGGCACTCTCACACTACTTTCTCCTCCTTTTACCTTTGCTCATTAGCCTACCAAAGTGAAGGCATTTTCTTAGTGCCCAATCATCGTCGCTCAGATAGGATCCCATTTTGGATTCAATCCCGCAGTAGTCACGTACTCTTCAATGAGGGTGAGTATTCCTTGTGTTTGTTTTTTTATTCACCAGTTGTGGGATCATCAGTCTCCTACCAAACTGACAAATTCTGCTATGCAGTAGCAACAGGTATGGTATTACTGGTACTAAAATGTATTTTTTTTTTTGGGGGGGGGGAGGTAAAACTAATTTTAATGATATAATACTTACCTGTTGCTTTTGCCAGATTCCCTCCTCCCACCCCACACTGATGTTCCACAAATTAGACTGCTCCCTTGAAAAGAATGAAGGTGCAGTATGCATGGGCAAGAATGTGCAGGGTGTCCCAGAGGTGATCCAGTGTTCTGGAATCTTCTGGTTTACCCTAATTGGAGGATGAATTTTTGTCATAGGGTTTGGGTATTTTCCTCCTGGAAAAGTACTAGCTATGCAATAGCAACAGGTAAGTACTACATCATTAAAATTAGCTTTACCCCCCCCCCCCTCCAAAAAAAACCTAAATTTTCATTGTCTTTTCAGATATACAATGACAACCAAATGTTCTGAATATTAGAAGTTTAAGGTCTGAAAACATTTATGAAATATGCCTTGCCTTTATGAAGTTCTTATCAACTTAGCCATGCAGTGTTTGTTCGTCATGGTCATAGGGAAGTTGGTCCCACCCCAAGACGTCATCTATAGCTAGTATAGTGGGGGATGCCACAATGGCCCCTCCCCCCTCAAAGATTCTTAGAGCCATGCCTTCAGTGACCATTATGTCTGGCCAGCTTTCAGCAGAAGGTCAGTGTGCATCAGAGGCATTCATACTTGAGTCGCACATGACTAGTACAGGAGATGATGATGCAGTTGCTGGCGGGGGGGGGGGAGGGGGGTCTTTCCCTCCATCTATCACATCTTTCCAATACTGACTTGGCGTTGACAGGTGTTTATCCTTTCACTTTTTGACAGCCCAGTAGGTATAAGACCACCACATGTCTGAGCATGGCCTTTGGTGCCTGTAAGTTCGAGCAATTGGGCTATAATACCAACCTTGCAAGTATGTATTGTCAATTTGCCTTTGCCATCTGTCACCACTCAGGTTGCCTACCAGCCAGTCCAACCAGCCAGCCAGCCATACATATTGACTAGCAACAAGAGATCAGTTGAGATGTCATATACTGGCCAGACATCCCATCGTGTACGAATCTTACGAAGACCCATATAACCAGTCTGACCTTTTTGCCACCCAGCCAATAGTCCAGCTGACTGTCCAGCTAGGTATCCCTGTGACACAAACCATGGTAGTTGCCCTGACTGCCAGTCCAGCTGGCTGGTCTGGTGTTGATGGCATATCCACTTGATAGGTACCATATTACACATAGGGATGATGGCGCTTAAATGATATATGCAGAAAAAAAAGATATGCTTCACCAGGACATTCCCCAAAGTGAGTGGCATCCTTAGTTATTTTTCTTCTAGCTGAAGAATCAGGCACTGGGTATGGGTGGGAGTCTACAGGCCTCATTGACAAGATGATTAATAAAGTGGCATATCACTCCTTGACCAGCATGCAGATGGCTTCTTGGAATTTAGATTTAGTGCCATGAGACGCCTTTCTCTGCTCATCATCATTGGCCCTACTCTCTTTGTCTTTTGGTTCACCGATGCTGTTTGGTGGCTTATGGTTTTATTGAATTTTTAAGTCAGAATTATTCCGCACCAATTTAGATCCAGCTTGTGAACTAATATGCTTCAAAAATAGCTGAAAGTCTGTATTTTTTCCCTGTACCTGTTCTGACAAATGAATTTTCCTACACCTACACTCATTTGGAGATTTAAGTATCAGAATTTGCCTTTCTCTATACAAAATTTGAAGAAAATCTGACCAGCTAATTTTGTTAATATCATCAACAACATTTGATAGATATTTTTTCCTTTTAAAACCAGGAATTCACTCTGAGTGCATACTTTTGCATTCAAACCCTGTGGTAATCATACTGAACTCAACATATGCAGTATCTGGTACATATTAAATGCTGAAACAAAACTTAGTCGTGCCAATATAAGCATTCCTGGCTTCCACCTTAAAAAACACATGATCCTGTTCACTTTTTTTAATTTAGAAATTCACCCCTGTGCAACATACAAAAATGTGGAGTGGAACCTATTGCCATACCTCCTTAATGGGTGGTCATATCAATATGGGTTTTCACTGAAAGACTTCTTACGATGTCTAGTTGGTCCCAAATTACATATTGTTAGAGAGAGAAATGACTAAATAACAGATTTAAAAAATCCGAGATTATAAAATTTGGGAGTAAAATGTTAGCTAACAGAATTAAAAATTGCATGGGAGTAATAATATTATTAGTCAAAGCTGTCGTGAAAAAGGAAGAAGGATACAAAATAATAAACTAGATATTCAGAGGTTGAAAAAGAAGTAATGGTTTTATTTTACCAAAAGAAAGCATTTGATTAGATAGAACATAGATTTATAGAGACTGTATTAGGAAAATTTGGTTTTGGAACAATCTTTGTAAATGGGTAAAAATACTGAATAATATTTTTTCAAAGGTACAGATGAATGGTGCTAAAATGAGCAAATTCCACATCAAAAGGTTTGCGAGATAGGTATTCATTGTCTATATTATTATATGTCATAGCAATAGAAACACTTTGTAAACAGATAAATGAAAATAGTAATATTACGGGCATGCACATTCCTAATCTAGAGAAAGAGATCAAAATACTACAACATGCAGTTGACTGTTGACTGTACAAATTTCATTAGAGATGGAAACTCTTTCAGACATTTAGAAAAAGAATTATAAGACTATGGCAAAGCGTCGGGATCAAAATTAAATCATTTGAAAACAGAAATACACCTATTTAATACCAGTAGTACAATACCTGCTAATAATGCGTTCCTATATATTTTCCTTGCATTGGTCAGCAGTCCAAGGTGATTATTCCCTCCTCCAATTAGTAATTGTAAGTCTAGAATAAAAAACAACATGATCCCCAGTCTGATACCTCATTCAGCTTCCATCATATGAAATATCATCCTCTTTTCTTTGAACTTCATGCACTTTTCATGTTTCTCTCATCATCTAAGTCGTGGCATTTCTACTCTCTGTCTTAATCTTTTTTATGTTGTGTTTGATATTTCTTCCCCAATTCTTGAATAATTTTCATTTATCTGTTTACCTTTTCATTTAATTTGAGGGTTTTGAGTACCTCACTAGCGAAGCAGAGCTTCTTCATTTTTATCCCTCTCTTATCAACCAGTGTTAGAGCAAGTATTACCCACACAATTCTTGTTCTGGTTTATTGTTTTCTTTCTTGTATTTCTTTCCAGCATTCAGTATGCCTTAAGGTGTGAGTAAATGTGGTCATAAGAAGGCTACTTGGGACACCTTCCACCTGCTTATCGTGCACTGCATGTATATGCATGGACAGTTGTCTATTTTGTTGCCTTTGGTCTGACAATGTATGTGACTTAGTGTTATGTATGATGTTTATATAATATTATAAATATTTTAGGAAATTGTAAATGTTTCTTCACTTTAATATTTGCTTAAATCTTAATGTTATCAGGAAAAACATGTTTAACTAGTGTCCTTGAATTAGGTTGTTTTGATCAATATGTTTTCTCAATTTGAAGGTCAAGGTTGAATTTTGTTTACAGTTAGAATTCCATTAAGATGACTCATATTCTAGAACATTCTGTCATGTGACCAATCTTTATATATACCATGTTTGGTGGACATTTTTTCAGTTTTGACATTACCATCAGTCTTGTAAAGAGCTATTATAGTTGTGAAAATTCATTCCAAATTCTAAGAGAGGAATTATTTTAAATATTCATTGGATTACAACAGTGCTCATAAACTTTTGGATTTTGGATTTTTAATTGATGATTTTGGAATTTAACTGAACTTATTCAGAGATTTTGGAATACTTCATTTTGACATCAGCACATCAAGATTTCTAGTACATCAGGACTTTGGAGACCATTAGCAAATCATAACATTCAAGGACACAGCCGTGAATTCGGAACATTCTATATTTAGGACTTGTGATTAGAACAATCATTCTTATTGGATTATTAGGATTTCAAAACACATTACTGTAAGTGACTTTTTGATTTTTTATTTTAATTATCTAGTAATAAATTGCTTGTTGATTTTTACTTGATTTGTTGGTTTCACTTTCTTTCTGTTACATTTTTCTTAGACCATAGAGTCGTAACAGAAATTGGGGCCTCGTCATCTGGGATTGAATTTCTTTAAAGCATATTAGAGATATTAAATTTATCTTTGAAATTCATATTGATTTTGTCTCTGAATTTTTTTTTTGTCTTTGGCAAAGATTTTTAATAGAGAAATTTTTTTTGTGTGAAACCAACAAGCATTTACAATGGCATCTAATGTTCAGAATTTCATTTCAAAACCTATCCAGGAGGGGATAGAGTGCATGAGAAAGTTAATTGAAGAGTTCAAGAGGTGCATCCATAGTGATGTTAAAACCTATCTTGACGAGCAGAATGTGGAAACTTTGGAAAATGCTGCTCGTATGGCTGATGATTATTCCTTGACTCACAAAATTTCATTTGGTAATAAATCGTCCTCTCAGCAGTTTTCTGGTAAAAAACCATTTCAATCTCATTCGAGTACTTCCAAATTTCACACAGCACAACTGTTAGGAATCAAACATCTGATAAGACTGATCAGAAATCCTTATCTCTTCCTACGTGCGCTTATTGTAAAAAGAAAGGGCACGTTATTTCTGATTGCTTCAAGTTGAAAAATAAGCAACAGAGTAAAGACAGAGCTTTTCCAAATGCTCTTATTTCTACGAGGTCAAGGTCACGGTCTTGTATTGAAAGCAATACATTTGTTGGGTCAAACAAACCCCAGTCTGATTCTATTTTGGAGGCTTATGAACCATTCATGTCAGAAGGTTCTATATCACTTATTGGTGATTCTGCCAAGCCTATCCCAATTAAAATATTAAGGGACACTGGAGCTTCTCAGAGTCTTTTATTATCAGGTACTTTGCCTTTGTCTGAGGAGTCTTCTTCAAGTGAAAGTGTTCTTGTTCAGGGAGTAGAGTGCGGCTTTGTAAATGTTCCTCTCCATTGTGTAAATTTGGCATCAGACTTAGTTTCTGGACCTGTGACTGTTGGGGCAGTGACTTCTTTACCCATAGAGGGTATTCATTTATTACTAGACAATGACCTAGCTGGAGATAAGGTTGTGGTTAATCCACTTGTAACTGACAAGCCTTGTTTTGGATCAGAAAGTTGATCCTGTCGAAACTGAAATCCCTGATTTGTACCCTGCTTGTGCAGTTACTAGAGCTATGGCAAAAAGAGCTCTTGAGATTGATGTTGATCAGGATATTATTCCTTTAGCTGACACATGTATTGGTCAGTCTTTTGATGAGGTCACTTTTTCCTCAGGTATTGATCAATCAAACAGTATTGATCACAGTGATCCTCTTTTGGCAACTCATTCTCTTTGTTCTAATCAGGATGACAAACGACAATCTCTTGTCGTTGAACAGGAGCAAGATCCCAAGATATCTTGTTTGTTTCAGAGGGCTATTAGTGAAACTGAAGCCACACAAGTTCCAGTGTGTTACTTTGTGAAAAATGGGGTCCTTATGAGGAAATGGAGACCACCTGAGGTACCCGCTGGTGACGAGTGGTCAGTGAGCTATCAAATTGTTGTTCCTAAGTCATATCGACAGGAAATTCTTAATTTAACCCATGAAACTCCTTTGGCTGGTCATTTAGGAGTCCGTAAGACTTATCACAAGATCTTGAATCATTTTTATTGGCCGAAACTCAAAAGTGATGTTTTTAAATACTGCAGATCTTGTCACACTTGTCAAATGGTAGGAAAACCCAATCAGAAGATACCTAAGGCTCATCTGCAACCTATTCCTGCATTTGATGAACCATTTAGTAGAATAATGGTAGACTGTGTTGGTCCTTTACCTAAAACCAAGTCAGGCAACCAATACTTGTTGACCATCATGTGTGCGTCTACAAGATTTCCAGAGGCAATTCCTCTGAGAAATATAAAAACTAAAACTATTGTGAAAGCTTTGGTGAAGTTTTTTACACTTGTTGGCCTTCCCAAATCTGTCCAGTCGGATCAAGGGTCAAATTTTATGTCTGGAATTTTCCAACAAGTTATGCATGAATTAGGCATCCAACAGTTTAAATCTTCTGCCTATCACCCTGAAAGTCAAGGTGCTTTGGAAAGATTTCATCAAACTTTGAAGAATATGATTCGATCATATTGCTTTGATACAGAAAAGGATTGGGATGAGGGTGTTCATTTGTTGTTGTTTGCTGTTAGGGAATCAGTTCAAGAGTCGTTGGGTTTTAGTCCCTTTTAACTAGTTTTTGGTCATACTGTCCGTGGACCATTGAAATTATTGAAAGAGAAACTTCTTTCAAATGAAGATTCAAAGATTAATCTTCTTGATTATGTCTCTGATTTCAAATACAAGTTGTCAAAGGCCTTTGAAGTAGCAAGAACTTATCTTCACACTACTCAGTCAAAAATGAAATTAAGGTATGACAGAAATACACAGGAAAGGAGTTTTAAACCTGGTGACAAAGTTCTGGCTCTCTTTCCCATACCTCAAAATCCTCTTCAGGCTAAATTTTATGGTCCTTATACCGTTGAAAAGAAAGTAAATGACTTAAATTATATCATTAACACTCCTGGGAGACGGAAACAGAAACAACTTTGTCATATAAATATGTTAAAGGAATATTTTGACAGAGATAGCTCAGCTAATTATTCTGTTAATTTAGTTGTACCTGTCCCACACAGTGAAGATATCAACGATGGAATACAATCAGACTATAGTGACTCTGGTATAACCAATCTTCGGAATTCAGAAATATTGAACAGCCTAGACCAGAAACTTTCACATCTACAACAACAGGAAAGAAATGAACTAAAACAGCTATTACATGACTATGAGCACTTGTTTCCTGATGTTCCAACACGAACAAGTAAAATTTATCATGACGTTGACATTGTAGATTAGGATCCTGTGAAACAGCATCCTTATAGGATGAATCCTCTCAAACAGAACTATCTGAAGAAAGAAATTCAGTATTTACTGGAGAATGATTTCATAGAACCAAGTAAAAGTAACTGGAGTTCACCATGTATTCTTGTTCCCAAGCCAGATAATACATTCCGTATGTGTACTGACTATAGAAAAGTCAACAGTGTCACCAAAACTGATTCATTTCCAATCCCAAGAATGGACGATTGCATTGATAAAATTGGAAATGCGGAATATGTCACCAAGTTTGACCTTTTAAAAGGATTCTGGCAAATTCCACTGACGGAAAGGGCAAAAGAAATTTCAGCATTTGCAACTCCAGATGGACTTTATCAATATAAAGTCATGCCGTTTGGAATGAAAAATTCGCCTGCAACGTTTCAACGTCTGATGAACATGATAACATTTGGTCTTGATAATTGTGACGCTTATATCGATGACGTCATTATATACAACAACACCTGGGAAGATCATTTGGAAACCATTCGAAAATTCTTCGATCGACTCAGTGATGCGAATCTGACAATTAATTTGAGCAAAAGTGAGTTTTGCCATGCTTGTGTCACATTTTTAGGACATATTGTGGGACAAGGTCAAGTTAAACCTATAGAAGCTAAGGTCAAAGCTATCTCTGAATTTCAAGTTCCAGTTTGTAAAAAGCAACTGATGCGATTTCTAGGTATGGCTGGATATTATCGGAAATTTTGTTCCAATTTTTCCAAAATTGCTGAACCTTCGACAAGTTTATTGAGTAAGAAAGCCAAATTTTATTGGTCTGACAAGTGTCAGGAATCTTTTGACAAGTTAAAGGCCATGCTTAAGAATGCACCAGTTCTTTCTGCACCAAATTTCAGCCAATCTTTTAAATTATCTGTTGATGCAAGTGATGTAGGGGTTGGTGGAGTATTGATTCAGGAAGACAAAAGTGGTGTGGATCACCCTGTGTGTTATTTTTCTAAAAAACTAAACAAGCACTAGAAAAATTATTCCACAATTGAGAAGGAATGTTTGGCTTTGATATTGGCTTTACAGCATTTTGAAGTGTATGTTACCTCAGCTCTTTCTCCAATTATTGTGTACAGTGATCACAATCCCCTTACTTTCATCAACAAAATGAAAGATAAAAATCGGAGATTGTTGAGATGGAGTTTGATATTGCAAGAATATAACATTGACATCAAACACATCAGGGGAAAAGACAATGTGATTGCAGATGCACTCTCACGTGCCTAGAAATGTAATATTGCTTGATGTAATTAAGTCCAGTATCATAAAACATGTTCTTATGTATTTTTGGTTATTGTAATATTAGATGTATATTCAAAAGAAAGCTTTATTATATAAATCTTTCTTTTTCTTTATGAGGGGAGGTGTTATGTATGATGTTTATATAATATTATAAATATTTTAGGAAATTGTAAATGTTTCTTCACTTTAATATTTGCTTAAATCTTAATGTTATCAGGAAAAACATGTTTAACTAGTGTCCTTGAATTAGGTTGTTTTGATCAATATGTTTTCTCAATTTGAAGGTCAAGGTTGAATTTTGTTTACAGTTAGAATTCCATTAAGATGACTCATATTCTAGAACATTCTGTCATGTGACCAATCTTTATATATACCATGTTTGGTGGACATTTTTTTCAGTTTTGACATTACCATCAGTCTTGTAAAGAGCTATTACAGTTGTGAAAATTAATTCCAAATTCTAAGAGAGGAATTATTTTAAATATTCATTGGATTATAACAGTGCTCATAAACTTTTGGATTTTGGATTTTTAATTGATGATTTTGGAATTTAACTGAACTTATTCAGAGATTTTGGAATACTTCATTTTGACATCAGCACATCAAGATTTCTAGTACATCAGGACTTTGGAGACCATTAGCACATCATAACATTCAAGGACACAGCCGTGAATTCGGAACATTCTATATTTAGGACTTGTGATTAGAACAATCATTCTTATTGGATTATTAGGATTTCAAAACACATTACTGTAAGTGACTTTTTGATTTTTCATTTTAATTATCTAGTAATAAATTGCTTGTTGATTTTTACTTGATTTGTTGGTTTCACTTTCTTTCTGTTACATTTTTCTTAGACCATAGAGTCGTAACACTTAGCAAAAAGTTATCATGTCCATAGGGCCAAAAAGAAGGAACTTGCTTCTTCCTCATTGTCACTGGAAGACCCCTCCATTCCCTGGAGGGGTCTAGATCACTTTCCAATTAGGGAAGTTGCCATTTCCCATAAGGAAGGGGTCCATGTCTCTTTCTAGGATGTGAAAATCACCTGCTCCCACAAGGGTGGTATCACTGAAACATGGAAGGAAGTTGTCAGCTCCTGTGAGAGAGGGATTCTTGGCACATCATGGTTAAGAGAAGTTGCCTTCACCCAGTAGTGAGTCCTGCACTCCCAATGTGAGGAAAGCCGTGTCTTCTTCTAACTCAAGTACACCCGTTTTTAAATCAAGGGGATCCTGTTTGTTGGAGTTGAGTTTCCCAAACAGATACTCCCCAGTAAGGTCTACATTGTCAGACTCATCATTGCCCATTATTGATACAGGCACTGGTCACTGTGCATCAGGCAATGATTAATGTGTCAATTGAAAGTCACCAGGTGTCTGTCACCGGTACCAGGCATCAGCTAATGTGTCAAGTGGAGGTGAGTCGGCTGTGTCTATTTTTCTTCCCATGACACCATGGATGATTTTGCCATTTCTCCATGGATTAGTGAACTGGATAGGACATAGATTGTCCGCACCCCTTCTGGCCTCATTATTGAGGAAAGAGGAGGGTGACCACCACTCACCTCCACCTGCATCAAAAGGAAATCATCCCTTTCCCCAGGGAGATAGGAATAATGGGTTTATCCTGTCCCCTCCCCCCCCCCATAAGCGAAGTCAGGATGACAAACCCTCAATTACAAAGTTCCCTCTCCAAGGAAAGTGGTTAGAGACAAAATAGTCCTGTTTCGCCCTGATAGTAAAGACAGGATGACAAAATATCAGTTTTAGTTGACTCAGAAAAGTTCTCAGAAGAACTAATTACATTGTGCCCTTCTCCACTTTTGTGGTCTCCATCTTCATCCCACCCTATGGGTCAGGTGATGGAAGTGTGGACCTTTTACAAGGCAGTAAACCTTGCCTCCTTCGCCCAGATCTGTGTCCTAAACCCTCAGGATCTTCAGACACTAGGATCCTCTCCAGTTTCAAGAGACTCTCTGGGACATAGCCTAAATCAGACCTTTTTGTTGCTCCCTCACTCATCGATGGTGAGGGAGCTAACTCAGAATTTGTCTTGAGGCCAAGAGGTAGCCAGACAGCAGAAGGAGTGGTCTGCATAGATCTCCAGGATACCTATCATCACATCCCATCTTCCCAGCCCACAGTAAATTCCTGTGGTTTTGTCTGGGACCAGAGATCTTCAGTTTTGGGTTCTTCCTTTCAGCCTAGCTTCCACTCCCAGAGCCTTCACCAGAGTGATGGGTGTAATAGCAGCTCATTTAAGGTCCTTAGGGGTTTCCATCCTCCAGTACTTCAATAACTTGTTGATGCACAACATCCCCAGACATGCCCTTTGAAGAAATCTGTCTTGCTGTTGGAAGACTGACTTTTCTAGGCCTAATCCCCAAACAGGAGAAGTCAGGTCTGATCCCTTCTCAGAATTTTGTTTATGTGGGGATAACGTTTTCTCACCCATCAATAGACAGCACATGTTCCATCTGACAGAATCTAACAAATATTTTCTCTCATAGCAAGAGTGGATCCATCTGACAGAATCTAACAAATATTTTCTCTCATAGCAAGAGTGGATCAGAAGACTTTGTTGTTCTCCTGGGGACTCTGTGAGACAAGCAGACTTAATTCCCCTAGGAAGGCTTCATATGCATCCTCGCCAGTTCATGATTCTCGCATACTGGAGACCTCACATGGACCCCCTGTCCACTCAGATCCCCCTAGGATCCAAGTTTCATCACTGTCTGAGTTGGTGGATAAATCGGGACAAGTTTCTGACCAGATTCTGATTCACTCAGTGGAACCTCAGTCTTTCCTATACACTGACACCTCAGATTCAGATTGGGGTGGTTACCTAGAGCCAGATGGGGTAGACCTGCAGGATCTGGGGTCTTGGGAAGAATCTTCTTTTCCTGTCAACAATTGAGAAATGTGGGCTGTTTTCTGGCACTTCATCTGTGCATCAACTGCATAAGACATAATTGCATTATGGTCATTACAGAGAATATGTCAGTCACAGTGTACCTCATACTTCAAGGGGGCATTCATGCACCTTCTCTCTGCTTGGAAGTCTGGAGCCTCTTCCATTTGACAGCTCAGAGGAGATCACTCTCAGAGTCTGCCACACTGCAGACTAGAGAGATATTCTAGCGCACTCAGCCTGTCCACACATGGATGAGCAGTTCTCACAAAATAGTCACAGCACCAGTTGGTAGCAAAGACACTTTTCATCTTTGGGGAAAGCCAGTGGTAGACTTGTTCAAAATGCCTTCAGTCTGAGGTGCAATTGACTGTACGATTTTGCCTTCTGCCCTTTCAGAATAATTCATCAGTTTCTTCACAGAGTCTAGACCTCCAATTCATGGTTCATCCTGATAGCTCCCCTGTGGCCACATCTGTCATGGTTCAACAGTCTCCTCAACCTGTTGGTCAGTGATCCCAGCGAATTGCCACTAAGGATGGATCTGCTGTCACAGCACAGAGGGTTCCTCTTGCACAACATTCCACAAATTCTCCACCTTCACACCTGGCTCATATCAATGATCTATCTGCCAGAATCAGTTTTTGAGCAAGGTTGCCAAATGCATCATTCAAGCTAAAAGGCAATCAACTCCCAAGAGTTATGATGGCAATTGGAGAATTTTCTGTAATTGGTGTAGTTGGAAATGCATTGATCCTATTGGTCCCCCTTTAACTGCAGTTGCAAATTTTCTTCTATTTCACTTTGAGGGGAAACAAAATTCTCAATATCCACCATTAAGTTTTCTGTTGGGTACACTACAGGGTCAGACCAACATCTTTCAGAACTGATTAGGTACTTTGAATTCTAGAGACCAGCTCTAGCTCTTTAATGCCTGAGTGGAACCTTTCATGTGTTCTTTGGTCGTTATCCAGACCTCCTTATGAACCTTTGAGTGGAGCTTCCTTTGAGAACCTTACCCTTAAAACAGTCTTCCTTTTCTCCCTAGCTGCTGGAGAAGGAGTGAAATTCTAGCCATGTCAGTGTAAAAGGTTTTTTTATGGTTCAGTGGTAACTATGATTCAGTCTCTCTTCTTTGCAAGCCTGGTTGTCTTGTCAAAAATTAACTGCCTTTGGTGGCTCCTGTTCCAGTTGAAATCCCATCTCAGTCATATCTGAGAAGGGTACGATCAAGATCTTTTGCCAAGCTTTATGTTTCTTTCTGAATCTAACTAGAAAAGAAAGGGTTGGAGCTGTCTTTTTCTCCCTCTCAAAGGCCCCTCTAATATTTTGGCAGTCACCATCTCAAGGTTGATTCTTTAGCCAAGTAAAAGAGTGTATAAATCTCTCACAGAGAGCTTTTTCATCAAAATCAAAGCCCATAAGGTCAGAGCTATTGCTGCATCTTGGACCATTTTGAATCATTCTTCGTTGAATGATGTCATGAAAGCTGCATTCTGGCGATCTCACTCCACCTTCTCATTTTACCTTCAAGCAATGTTGCACCAGAGTGAAACCATTTATACATTAGGCCCAGTTGTTTAAGCCCATCAAGTTCTCAAGCCATCCTCCAGTCTGCAGTAGAGCACCTAGTGAGGGTAATGGTAAGTTCACTTTGACAGCTTATCTTAGGCCATCCACCTCCCACCAGACTGGCAAATTCAGCAATGCAATAATAGCATGTATTAAAATGTTGATTTTTAGTGGCTAAAACAAGTTTTAATAATAATTGAATACTTACCTGCTATAATTGCCCAACTCCCTCCTCCCTTCTTGCACTGATGTCCTTTCAGTCTCAGTCCAAGTCAAAGAAGGATGATATTAAGAATGATTGAAGTTGACTGAGGTATCAGACTGGGAACATTTTGTTTTTTTCTTCTAAACATCCAATTTCTAATTGAAGGAGAAAAAATTTACTTTGGATTGGGGACTAGGGCCCAGAAAAAGATATAGCAGGTAAGTGTTACATAATTAAAATTAGCTTTACACACACACACAAACACACACACACAAAAACACACAAACACACACAAAGAAACTACAAATTGGAAATTGTCGAGGTAATGATCCTGAGTTACCATCACACTATATAATAGAGGTTGTCTGAGCCTCAGGAAAAAATGGACACAAATTAAATTTTAAATATCTACTTGAAAAGAGAAAAACATCATATAGAAATATGGAAAACTATACAACTAAATATAATAGATAGAGTACATATTGCAAAGATCTATATTTATAGTAACTTCTGGTATGTCATGAATACAGTTAATTTCAGTAATGAGCAGTTAAATAAATTTGTATAGGTTAATTATAGATTTAATATAGGGGAAGAAGTCCACTATAATAAAAAAGAGACAATGTATACAAGCAGATTATAGGGGGTAATTACATGAATCCAACATAAAAACTAAAAAAAAGTGACTCAGATAAATAAACTCAGAAATTTGGTAAATTCGGCTGATGTGTGCGTGTGTCTGTGTGAGCTCTATCTTTGATATACCATAAGTTGTATAAATTTTTCATTAAAAGGAAACAAGACTTGCTAGATTTCCTTTTAATTAAAAATTTAAACAACAAGTGGTATCAAAGATACAGCATACATACTATCATACATGTGAACCTCCCGGACAAGAGGGATTTCCTCCCAAAATGAGGGGTGTCTCCTGACCCTCCCATCACTCACTGAAATCTCCCGTGTATGCAAAATTATTATTGAAACTTTTTATTTTTTCCATTTTTTTTTTACACCTTGCTTCTTGCTTCCAGTGTCGTATATTTACGGAAATACTGCCTGTAATGACATGACTGTGAACTGGCTTAAGCAGGGGAAGATGATTTAGCTGCTATTTTCAAGCAGCATAAAACACCTAACGCCCTTTTTATTCTGTTGGCATGGTCGGTTGGCTTCAGTGTTTGAAGTTTGTCGACATGGATTATAATATGTGTGGTCAGAAGTAACACAAAAAGGATTGAAGAGATTAACTGATTATGGTTGGATTACTAAAGAGCTCAATCAGCATAAAACAGTTTCAGTTTGGCTTCAATGGTTAAAGTTTGTTAAGATGTTTAAATGTGCATTATCTTCCAATGATAAAATGACAAAATCTAAGCAATCAAAATATCACATGAAATTCAATAATGGATGGAAACAGGAATTTCAGTGGTTGGAATCAAGTTCAAAGTACATGAACGTGCATTCTGCCCTTCCTGTAAAGCTGATTTTAAAGTCTCCTATGGTGGCAAGAATGACATTACATGTCATGCAGCTTATCAAAGCATATTAAACAAGATAACGAATATGCAATCACTGAAGTCCATGTTTGCAGAATCTGCATCAAATGTGGATAAATATATATACATGCCAAGACACTTTGTGACAACTTTATAGCCAAACATGATCTCTCATTTACGGTAGCAGATCATTTTTCAGATCTAGTCAAAATAATGTTCCCTGACTAAGAAATTGCACAAAAGTTCTCATGCAAATGAACAAAAATGGACGAAAACTACTCGCATAGTGACACAAGCTTTGGGGCCTCATTGGGATAAGAAAATTGAAGACATGTGCTGCAATGAAAAATTTGCCATTCTCATTGAAAATCCTCCCTCTTTTGAAGTAAAAACTCGAGACCAAATTTAGCAAATCTCCCAATTTGTCCTAAGATGACTTCTCTGTTCTGTCACACTTATGTACTATACATATATTTTATTTATACCACATACAAATATACGTACTTATGTTCCAACGGAGTTTAAGATTGACTACAGGAAACTGTGTTTACACAGGGAGTTATATCATCACATCCCTTCCCAGAGTGTCCACTACAAAATGTAGTTCTGCAGGGATTGTAGCTATTCACAATCCTTTTTGAAATTGTTAACTTGCTTCTTTTTTGAGCTTCTATTTTCATCATATTGATTAAATAAATAAAAGATATGCCTAATATTTAAACATGAAAGTTGGTTTAAATCGAGAAAGTAGAGCACTACAAACACTGCATGGCTAGCATCCCAAGCAGTGAAAGCACAGCCATTTGATCACGGGTGAGTGCATCAAAACGAGTGGGGGAATAGTCTAAACAAAATGATGAACCGACAAGAGGCAATACAAGCATTTAAAGTTATTTACAGTTGATCTAAGGCATTGTTATGCTTTACTTACCATTGCTAATGACCATTACATTGTGTTTATCCTCTCTCTCTGCTGGTTACTTTTTTGTCTGCAGGTTTTACCATCATAGGGTAAAATTGACATGCTGACTGTCCAATGAACAGTGAGAGGGGTGGGGTGCATGGGGCTTACTGTAAGATTGTTTTCTCATCCATCTCTCTGTTTCTGTGTTGGTTGATTAGTCTGTAAGTTTTACTATCATAGATCCAGAGAGAGAGAGAGAGTGATCTGGATCAATTGAGGTAAAATGGATATACTGACTGTGCAACCAACACAGACTGGGAGAGAAAGAGAGAAGGAGAAAAACCTTTAGACATTTTAATATTTAAAAATTATCTGTTTACGAAATTTATTATTGGTTAAAAAACAAAAACAAAATAAAGCATAAAATAGATTATAGTATGTATATGCCAAGGATTTTACTGTTCAGCTTACTCATCTACACAGGCTATTGCAACTTTGTATCATTGGTATCGTGCAACACTGTAGAAGAGTCTCATGGAAAGTGTACACATATTGTTATAAGGACTCGGGTTCCTCTAGGTTATTTGGTGTAAGTTCAAGTTCAAGGTTTTCATCCGCTCAAATTCTTTTATCTGTCTTACTCTACAGATTTCCACATATAGTTGTCCCTTATTGAATGAGAGAAAGATTATAGGGAAAGCAGAGAGGACTTTGAACGAAATTGTGCAACATGTGTAATTTATTACAAAACAGGGATTTTTATTTTTTCTCATTATTTTCTTATTTTATTAATGATTATTAAGTGGAAATTCATCACTGATCTAGAGAGTATACATGCAATAGTCTGCTGTTGACACCACAATTATATATATGCGTATTTATATGCCATGGGCAAATCACAATTTGATATACCAACAGTATTGGTATATCAAGCTGCTTTATACCAACACTTTAAAAGCCATTTTATTTTCAGTGTATACTGGTGTGGATATAAATTAAAGATGATACCAAAAATGTACAATAATAATAAATTTATGAAATTACTTGAACTGCCCAGGTAGCAAAAGAAAGCAAATAAACTGCCTTTCAAAATTGGGATGAGGATAAATTATGTAAAATAGATGATAATCAAAACAAAAAATAATTTAATCAGAGAACATGAAAATTAAAAAATTAGAAATAAAATAGAACTTGGAAACTTGATTTTAAATTGGAATAAAATACGGGAAATGTGGGTTAAAACAAGTCAAACACACAAGCAATCTATAATTTTCACCACTTCATATGATTTATCGCTGACAAGTGAGTTAGCATACAAAAGGCATACGATAAATCATGTTCCTCTCTGCCTATAATGTGGTACAGGATTTTACTAAAAGACATTATAATCAAATGTACTAAAACAGAAGCATTAGGAAAACCAATTATAGATAAAATAACTATGAAATATGGAAATTATGATGTAAATTGTATTAATCACAAGCCAAATTGATAGAATATCAGTGTATAAACATAGAGTTCAGTACATAATACCATACATGTGAACCTCCTAGATGGGAGGGTTTTCCTTCCTAGATGAGGGGTGTCTCCTGTTGCTCACTGAAATCTTCCATGTACGCAAAATTATTATTGAAAATTTTTATTTTTTCCATTTTTTTCACATGTTGCTTCCACTGAAGTATATTTATGGTAATACTGCCTGTGATCACATGACTGTGAACTGGCTTAAGCAGGGCAGGATGATTTACTTGCTAATTTCAAGCAGCATAAAACAATTAACATCCCTTTGATTCTGTTGGCAGGGTTGATTTACTTCAGTGTTAGAAGTTTGTCAAGATGGATTATACTGTGTGTGATCAGAAGTAATTCTGAAAGGATTAAATAGATTAATTGATTATGGTTGGATTACTAAAGAGCTCAATCAGCACAAAATAGGGTTGGTTTGGCTTCAATATTTAAAGTTTGTCGAGATGTCTAAGTGTGCGTTATCTCCCAGTGCTAAAATGGCAAAATCTAAGCAACCAAAATACCACACACGATTCAGTGATGGATGGAAACAGGTATTTCAGTGGTTGGAATTAAGTTCAAAGGACATGAATATGCATTCTTCCCTTCCCATAAAGCTGATTTTAAAATCTGCTACGGTGGCAAGAATGATATTACGCATTATGCAGCATATTAAAGCATATTAAACGAGACAACAAATATGCTAACACTGAAATCCAAACTCTGCATCAAATGTGGATAAAGATATATGTGCCAAGACACTGTTTGCCAACTTTATAGCTGAACATAATCTCCCGTTTACAGTAGCAGATCATTTTTCAGATCTAGTCAAAACAATGTTCTCCCGTTTACAGTAGCAGATCATTTTTCAGATCTAGTCAAAACAATGTTCCCTGACTCGGAAATCACACAAAAGTTCTCATACAAATTGACGAAAACTACTCACATAGTGACCCAAACTTTGGGTCCTCATTGGGATAAGAAAGTTAGAGACATGTGCCGCAATGAAAAATTTACCATTCTCATTGAAAATCCTCAATCTTTTGAAGTAAAAACTCCCAACTTAATTTTGCAAATCTCCCAATTTGTCCCAAGCTGACTTCTCTGTTCTGTCACATGTATGTACATGTATTATGAGTAAATAAACTTTTTAGCGGCAATCTTCTTGCTATACTGGGAAAAATGTTGGGTCACCTAGGTCAGGAGAGGAACAAAGTATAGTCACTGGGAAGGAAGGGGCTGGTTATATCACCTCCATTAGAGTAGGTGGTTTTGAGCTTGTCTGCCAGGTCAACCTCCACCCACCCATGCTAGTAAAGTTCCACCCCCAATGGAGAGGTAACTAGGTAACCTCCACAAAACAAGAATTTAATATATTATACACTAGTATAATTATGAATTCTAAGAGTCTTATGTTTATCTTTTTCACTATTTTCCTCTATCAGATGTAAAAACATATAGTAATAGATATTAAAGAAAACAAAATATATCTCTTTTGGGCCTACTATATCTTGTTAACTTGAACCTACTATATCATGTTAATTAGAACTATCTTCCTTAGGGGATCAAGCAGCACTCAGAATTTAAGGTCAGCAACAGCTGATGGGGGAATTTGGCAGACTATAGCTACTTATGGGGCTGAGAATGGCCATATCGCCTATGTAGCAGCTGCTGAGATGGTTGGAACCATTCCCTACTAAAGTACTCAGACCCTTTAAGCCCTATATGAATGGTTTGTAAAGTGTGCTATGCCAAATACACAAATGTCAACGAGGAATAGACTGTATGTACTATAGTTAAAAAAAATGACAGGCAAGCATCTGATGGCAATTTAATGTAAAAAGGGTCTTTAAATACTAATTTTTGTCTACCTGTTCACAATATATGAATGACTATAAAATTACATTCAACCTCTCTTCAGGCCATTTTGTTGTAAAATATATACAAACTTTTATGCAAGGAGGAATATTGGGAAGTCTGTATATAAGAAAAGCAGCCTTTTTATTATTTTTTTAAGTAGCCAACTTAAAATCAAAAATACAGACCAAGTTATTGCAATAATAGAACAGTATTGTAAAAGCAGATGACTCAGCTGGAAAAGTAGATGGTAATTTATCCAGTGGCCACTGGATAATGAGTAGGCTGGAAAAGATAGACAAAGGAGAGGATTCAATCCAGGCTGCAGAGGTCACAAAATCACTGCACTATTGTGTAGAAGTCTTTCAGTTCAATGTATTGGGGGCGGGGGAGAAATTTCATATATTAGTATAGGCATCCACAGGAGGCAAAAATAGGCCACTATCCCAATATAAAATATTTTATAATCATGCTGAATGCCAAATTTCAGCATTTTGCTCTAGAAAATTTTAGTACAAATTTGATCAAATATTTTCCCAAAAGGATGGGTCTATCCACAATCTCCCAGCAAAAAGATGTTGGATTTCTCTAACTTCTTACAAGTTTTCTTTATCTCCATGTAAAATGTACCAGATTTTAAATCCATGTGATAAATCAATAATTGTAAATTTATCATATTTTCATGATCATCTATATTCTTATCAGGTTTAATGTAACATAGAGTACAAATTATTTCAGTGTGAATATTCACTGATGACGTTATGATACCGTCAGTTTCTCCATCCATCTATCCATATGTCCATCTGTCCATAACTCTTCATTCTTTGCTTGAATCTCAGACTAATTTTATTTTTTTTTTTTAGTGTGGATCTGTGAACCACAAAATTAAAGACAGACATAGTGCAGATCTGGCCCAAGAGTCATGAAAATGTCATAATACTGGCCCAAGAGCCATGAAACTGTCATAGTACTGGCCCAAGAGTCATAAAACTGTCATAGTACTGACCCAGGAGTCATGAAAATAAGCACAAAAATTGAACTATTACTCAGAATTGCTCTATCATTAAAATTTGGCATGTATGTAGAAAAACAAATAGATTATCCTGAAATTTAAATGATTCTAGCCTCTGTCAGAGTGAAGTTATAAAAGATCACAAGTTTGGAAATTTCAACACAAGTTTAAATTTTGTGCCCTCACAGTTCATGACAATGGGCTTGTAGTAACTGTAATCCGATACTGGCTGCATGTGAAGACATATTCAGCCTAAGTGTGAATTTTGTTCTGCAGATTCCTACCCCATGTCAGAGGAAAGTTTCCATAGTCTGGTGATGACCTTTATCTCACAACCTGAAGGGATGGAATTTGGACGCATGCTAAAGTTTTATACAAGCAGCAGACCACCAAGGATTAGAGTGAGTGATTTTTTTCTTCTTAATAGCCCAAAGATATTTGTGATAAACTCCATCTCTCCATCCTTCCATCCATCTGTTCATCTCTTCATCTGGCCATAACTCTGATCTTCTAAATTATTGGGAGGAAATTCATCAAACTTGGTACAAAGGTACTCCATGTAGTAACCACTTGCAAGATGGATGTATTTTTAGCACCTCCCCTGGGGTTCCTGAGAGGGTGACACAGGTCATGTATGTTAAAATTACAACTGCAAGTGAAATTCTTTATGTTTTGGGTTTTTTAGCAAACCTTATACATGCATTCATAGAGGAAGGATACATAATATATTTAGCAGATTTTGGTTATGACCCAGATCATGGTTTGGAAATGGGGGGAGGGGCAGGTTAAGGTTCTGAGGGTGGAAACTATGTAATTAAATGTGTTGGAATTTGCCATGTCAAGCCATGAAAATAACTATAGTTATTGTTTTTTTAAATGTTTCATGTTTAGATTATGTTTGGAGGGCTGTCTTCAAGTAATAGTTCAGTACTTGAACTACAGAATAATAACCCCATTTCTATATATGTATATCTAGTCACATTAAGATAATCTTATTCAGCAATATTTTTTTATCTTACTTTGAATACAACTATTAATATAAGACCATTATAGAAAGACCACTACTTCTGCCAGAAAAAATGTGGTCCATCATGACAGGTCATAACACTGTATAATCAATAAATCTGTGCATCGAGAAGGTGGTCTCAAGACAGGTGGTCTATCAATCACAGCAGTGGTCCAATCAGATAGGTTTTACTATATATATATATATATATATACACATATACACACACACTACACACAGACACACACCAACACAGTGAAACTCCTACAAGCCAAAACGTCAGTATACCAGAATCCCCTCAAGACAGAAAATTTTTTAGTCCCGAATTTTTCCTTTTTTAATTTTTTTTATTTTTTCATTAGTAGACTCAACTCTTCTTCTCCGAATACCAAAACAAATTGTGACCCCAAATTTCAATTTTACACTTAAAAAAAAAACAGTGTAACACTGAAACTCACTTCAAACTTGGAAAATTCCTGACACACGCTGGAACAGATTAATTACAGTTAGCAAGTACTGTAGTTAGCTTATCTGTGAGACAAAGACCCCAAATGTCCCAAGGGCATGCAAGGTTAAAACAATACTTGACATGTGTGCTGACACAGATTAAGAGTGACTATAGGCTAATCTGAAGTATTTGCACCAAAAAAAAAAGCCAGCTTTTAAGGTGAATTTTTCATAACTAAATGCTTGTAGGCAAGCCATGTAAAAAAGATTATGTTTATCTGCTTATTACCAAATTGTTATTGATGCTATTCATTTGTATTCATGATCAATAGAACATTTTTTGTTTCTTTTTTATAATTAAATATCAGGGCTTTATTAACCAGGCATGTGGCCTTGCTTTTGATGCTTTGCCGATGGAGACAGACAAAACAGTGTTCTAAAAGCCATAAAATCATTACATACATGTATTTAAGTAGCCATGACTGTCAATTTTCTTCACTCACAAATGTCAAGATGTCAGAATGACCAGCAAAGCATCATAGGATTGAATTATCCTTAAAATTAGTCAGATCAATAAGAATGTGTCTGTGCCAAAACCTACACTGAGGAAACTAGGGAAAACATGTGGCATAGGTACATCTACTGTTTCAGATATTCTAAAGAAAATGGAATTCTACTAGAATGAATTTAAAAACAATAGTCATGCAAACAAGCGTCGTTTCAACAATGCCTGCAAATTTGACAAACTCAGTGATCTTGTGTGGCAATTGTTTAGCCCAGCTAGGACCAAAAACATTTCAATCTCAGCTCCTGTAATATATTCTCTTTCTATCTCGTCACATAAACACTTACAAAAAGACATAATTTTTCACATCTGCTAAAACCTCAGTAAACCGAAAAACCTCTCAAAATAGGCTTTTTGGTTTTGAGGGGTTCCACTGTGTGTTTGTGTGTGTATATATATATGTATGTATGTGTGTGTGTGTAAAGATTGTTTATAATATTTCAGAGGGGACTGGAATTTTAGAACATTATAACTGAGAAATGTTATAACAAATTAGTTTATTTTTCAAAATGTTTATGTTCTTGTCCATGTCAATGATGTTGGACATACATGTAGCAAACAGTTTATAATGGTATGATTACTGTCAGAACTCATATGTAATGGTAATAAAATTTTCAACAAACAACATACATTTGAATAAATACATGTTATCAGGTAGAAAAAAATGATAAACCAGTAAGTTTTACCATATGATGAAAGTGTCAACATACATGTATATGTGTGAGCCGCTGAATCATAAAAATCACATTCATGTGAAAACGGCTTTGTTCAATAACATAACCACTAGTAAATTAATCCTTTATTTATTTGGATGAAAAGAAATTGTCAAAAGTCATCTGTTTTCTACCAATCTGAGATATTTTTTCATATGTTTTTCAATAACATGAAAATGCTCATATAGTTTTGTGTCTAAAGAGACATTTTTCTTTTTCTGACTGGCAAATTTTCAGCCATTTTCACAACAGTCCAAATTCAAAATGGACACAAGAGAGATTTACTTCAAGCGATAATCAATTAATCAACATATTGGTAGAAAATGATACTTAAAGGATATTTCTAAATTATGTAGTCAAAAAAGTACGGAAGAAAATCATTTTTGTTCATGCTTTAATTACACTAAACCAGCAACCCCTGATTCTCAAGTACTGATTATGAATGAGGTGTGATTATCACGCCTTTGTCACCTGCCGCCTTTGTTAGTCCCTTGTTATTTACTGATTATGAATGACGTGTGATTAGCACACTTTTGTTACCCAGTGCCTTTGTTGTTTAAATGACTGGCATTGTTTATCTGGCTTCAGTGTATCAGGTAATAAAAACGTTATAATTGAGGTAATTTTCTCAGGTGAACCACACAAATCAAACACTATGACCAGTTAAACATTATAAAAGAAATGTTATTACAAACCCTTTGGAATACATATTAGTTAGGAATTTAGCCGGGGATTTTAAATTCAAATATTATTACAGAGAAAACGTTGTATCCAAGAACATAATAAACAATCTTTACTATACATATATATCAGGGCTTAAAATGAGGATTTTATTTCACTGATGCTGCTAAAATCAAACAGAAGCAAGTTCAGTTTCCAGTTTAAGATTTATTATTCATTAGCATCAATGCAAAACAATAACAACTTTATTTCACCAGCATGACTCTTGAAAAGTTGAAAATTCATGTTCAAACTTCTTTAAGACACTCTTGTTCAAAGATAAATACCATTGTTCAATACCATTTTCTCTGCTTCTGAGGAACCAACTGTCTGTTTCGATTTCATGTATCCCTCTGCCATTATGTGTAGGGAGCTTGCATTGTGTGATTCCATGGATGACTTATGAAAATTGCATTGTGTGATTCCATGGATGACTTATGAAAATTTTTACACCCATCAACGAATGATGTTACCCACATATTTTCATATTTCTCCAAATACTCGGTGCAGAAAGTACACAACATCACAGCCTTTCCTGGGTCATACTTCAGCCATTCATATTCATTTGCCTAGCATTTTTGGTACTTTCTTAGGCTCGTCTCTTGATCATATCTGCGATCTTGCTGTCTCTTGTCATCATCTAATTTCTGTCATTTTGGTTGCAGCTGCATACCTTGCAAATACTTCCACATGTTTACAATTGTTACTGCACAATGCATTGAATATTTATCAAGAACAATATAAATATTAAAACGCATTGTTCAGTATAATTCTGGATTATTCATTAAGCTGGCAAACACGAACTTTTCCAATTGGTCAATACTAGCCTGATACCCTGTACCTTTTGTTATCATCAGTAATGAAATCAGTGCTTGGGACCAGAAGACCAGGCTAGTTCAATGTGTGCAAAGACTCTTTTGACAATAATCACACTAATTTAATGGATCATTGCTTGAACACTTGTCCATTTGCACTGCAAGCATTTATTGTACAGCATCAAGTGCAGGATGTTAGTAGGTACTCAGTTAACACAATAAACAGATCAATTAACCATTAAAGGAAATGTCAACTCCTGTTTTATTTATTACATATGACACAGGACAACTAGTCAACTGTTATGATAGCGACCCGTGGTAATTTTCACTGCTCCAACAGATAAATGAAGGGATCTGTCAGCAAAGTCACTAACCATGGGTTAGCAGATTGATGTTAATTTCGAGCCCTTTTATATATATATATATATTTTTATATATATATTTATTCAAGTTAACTTACTGAGGTAAGATGAAGGTCGAAAGGGGCATATGCCTCTCACAGGTCAAATGTCCTGCTTCCTTGTTAGGTTACCAAACAAGTGTGACATTTGGGCAACTAAAACCAGTTGATCTGCATTAATATTTGAATACTAAATTCATCTTAGAGCATTATTTTCTAATCAGGTAAGTTAATGTACCTGCTGGTACAAATGAAACCTGTACATAAAAGGACTCTGAAGAGATTTTTAATAATTGTCCTTTGTGGACAGGTGGCCTTTATATAAAGTAAAACATGTAAATGAAAGTGATGTATATAATTATGTAGATATTAGAGTTAATTGCATGTCAGCACAATACTGGCTACATGATGCTGATTAAAGATAAGTTCTAAAAACGTAGATATAAAGAATTGCAAAAAAAAAACTTTAAAATATATGTTCACATGACATACTAAAGAGTGAAAGATAATATGTAAAGATATTAAAGTTCTGTAAAATGTATGTACAAAAATAAAATATCGTATTAACAAAATAAAATCCATTAATTGTATGGTCTGTTTTAAACTTTCAAGCTTATATTTAGATTCAAGCTTAGTATCAGAGGTAGATCTAGGAGCAAAAAATATATAAAAACACAAGAAACTATATCATTAATGTAAAACACGGTACATTTTATTTACATTGTCAGGACAAATACAGAGTTATCAATGAATTGTGTTAAATCAAACTCATCATAAATTATGGCAATAATTATTAGTTCAAGGTATTATCATGATATTTTATTGTAATCTTGGTATTGCAATATGTTTGGTATCAAGCCATCAGTGGCAATAAAAAGATCTACTTTTCAATACTGTAGTATCACTAATTTTCATGGGTTACCAATTTTCATGGATTGGTTGCCCTGAACCATAAATTTAAAGACCCAACGAAAAATTAGCCACATATGATAAAGAAGCCCCCCATCAATTTTTTTTATATACTGTATTTCATTCATCGAGATCGACATAGCTATTTGATAAATCAACATTATTTCTGTAATCTGGTTAAAAATATTAGCTTTTACATGTGTCTGTTTTATTTTCACCCTTTTTAAACAAGAATTATAAAGCATTTTATATTGTTTCAATGTACACGTATCAATATTGTATCCGGTAGCCATAATTTCCACTCGCTGCCTTAAATCGATATGTTGTGAGATAAGTAAGGATAAAAAGAAAAAAGAAAAAGCATAAGGTATTCAACACTTATTACTGAAAATGAAAGAAAGAATAAGAAATGATACTATAATGAAAATTAGATTTAATACTTATTCAAATCGATTCTTCATTCAAGTGAAACTGTTATCGACAAATTTAAATCCTCGTGAAAGCATGTCTTGTTTTATCTATGCATGCTTGATCCCAGTGAACAACATGACTCGAAAATACTAAAACTATTGCTTGAGGCACAATTACTAATGAAACACAGTGTATATACACTTATTATGGCTAAGTATTGAAGTTTACACTTCACTGATTTGGGGACAAAACTGCTGAATCAACACTCAACTTTGCCAGTACACACAAATGTTTGTCGGGTAAATAATCCTGAAGTTTTTTAATTAAACAAGTCCAGTATTCTTAAAGCCCTGGATAATTATGTCCGATCTTTCACACATTTTCGTGTGAGCTGCAATTATCTATTCACTATCAATCGGCTTCATTGACAATGTTTTAAGTAAAGTCAAGTGGTTTAAGTTGGTTCATACATGAGGCAGGCTCAGGCAAAGGAGTGATTCTATTGTCTTTCAATTTTGTTAGCATCTTCACACTTTTATGGGCTCTGAACACATCAAATGTTGACACTGCTTGCTAATTGCATTGACCAAGGGACAGCTGGTCACGTGTTTGGTTCACATGTGGAATGATGACATCCAAACCGACAGGGATCTAAGTTGATTTTTACCACTCTTAAGCCACTGTGTGAATGCCATGGTCGTCAGAAAGTAATTGATTTTGCAACTTTATGAACAGTGTTTTAAGGAAGAGATCATACACATGTACTTTAAATACCAATTAGTAGCTGAGTGTTGTTGGTTGCATTGGCTCCCTTTGATGTTGAGTGTATGTGATTTATCTTGACAGGTGTTTGCTTTGTGCATATACAGGTGGTAGTATTGTTTTAACCATTTGAAGCAACAATTGTTTGTTGTTCTCATAGTTTTGTTCTTTTGTATTCTTTATTTGAGGTATTTGTTGAGGTTAATCCACAAAATTAAAAATCTACAAATACACAAACTTTTACAGGCAAAGCCACGAATTTAAGTACCCACGAAAATGTTTTTTTTTTCTCAAAACCACGAAAATTGAGACCCACGAAAAAAAATGATACTACTATATGTCATTTAACTTATATTTTCAGGCATCCTTCATACCCTTGAAGCACACCAGACAAACCAGTTCAGCACAAATGATTACTGCCATGGAAAGTTTACGTCAAGTCCTTGATGGCACCAAATTTCCTGATGGAAAATGTTTTTCCTATGGCTTCTCTTATCTGAACAATGAAACAAACAAGGTAACATAATATCATACTGTCAAATTCACTTATTTTTGTGGTTCATAATTTGGTTTTGTGAAAAATGACATTTTTGTTGTTACTCAAATTCATTGATTTGGGAAGGGATCCAGTTGTTTCCACACAAGCATTACAGCTCTACTTCCTTATTTTACCCTACATTATGCAATTGCATCATAGATTCAAACTAAATGTTTCAAATTAAATAAATTTTCCAATATTTATTCAACTGGAAGATTTAAGAAACTATTTAATGTAAGGTGGTCATCACTGAAAGTAGTTCCTACAATCTGCTTTTGTCTCTATGTAGTCACTGTTGTATTCTGCAGCTATAAGTTATTGTAATCAGTAAGAAACTATAGAAAATCAATTGTCATAAGGATTGGCCAAGTGGGTTTGGATCACTGAAGAGACAAAGACCAGTTATCAAAATGAAATATTTACAGTGTATATACACATTATTTTGTGCACATAACATACATAAATTGTAATTATTCTTTTAAAAGATATGAAACTATTCTTGACAGATATGAAACTGTTCTGTTCACTTAACAAATATGATATTATGAGACTATGCTGACCACATGAAATGATAAAATTATGCTATTCACATAAAAGACATGAATTTATGAAGTTGTGCTGTTCACATAACAGACATGAATGTATGAAATTGTGATATTGTACTGTTCAAATAACAGATACGAATGTATGAAATTGTGATATTGTGCTGTTCATATAACAGACATGAAATTATGAAACTATACTGTTCATATGATGGACATGATGATGCCTTATTGCAGTGTAATGGGGCATAACACAAGGAATGAACCAATATACAATATTCCACCCTATCTGCCCAAGAACTCCATCATAACATCTAGCGCAGACGAAGGTCGGAGAAAGTCATTGCTAGTGAAACTGCTGATATACATATTCTACATGTGCACTGCCAATACATGTACACCTACATAGTAATACATGTGACTCACACAGGATAAACATTACAGTACATGTACAACAGCTCTAAGCTAGTGGACCAGTAGATGCACTATTTATAGTAATGATGCCACTTCCTAGGTAGCATACTGATGTTGCCACTCAGGTGGTAAAAGAGTATGTATGATCAGCTTGGTTTATCATCTCAGTGATACAAGGTAACCATGCATTAATGGAATTTTCAATTGAGTTAATCTTTGGAAGATCCCAGTTACATTCTATTCAGACATTACGAGATGTAACATGGTTCCTCCATAGTTTTAGTGTGATTTTTTAAGCACAAAAACGATGGAAAAGAGATTTTTTTTTGTTAGTGAATTTCGAAAGAAAAAGGCTTTTACTGATTTATGTAAGAACTAGATTAGAAATATATATTGACCAAAGGTATTTATGAAAACAAGGTACTCCATTTTTAAAGTTTACCTTGAGATATGGACCTACCAAACATATGATCATCATGGATTTTAAAAAAGAACATTTATTTCAATATGATATATTTATTTTTATACTTGCATTATTGTTACAGTTGTTGTGCACAATGACCATTGTGTGGCAGGTTTTTTCTGTACATAAATTCAATTACTAATTTCTTGATTTATCATTTTCTTTGTCCATATTCTCCTTCACAAAAATACAAACACTTGATCAGGTATGTAACAGTCAGTTGGCAGTTATGGATCTCATTTGCCATGTTATTGCGAGAGAGAACTATTGTTTCTTGGGTTAAAATTAATGGTCTGTAACAACTACAAAATACATGAAAATTGGTGTCCCACAGTAATTAGTGAACTGATGCAGCAAGTTAAATTCCTGTTTAATGAGTGATTGGCCATGCATAATGCCCCACCCCTTCTCTCTCTTTCTCTCTTTCTCTCTCCATTGATATACAGTATATTTAAGCTATTTCAGTTAATATGAATAATAACCTATGTTCTTGGGCTTGTGCATTTTGCAATTTGAAAATTTTCAAGTTACACAAATTTGCTCTTTTGTTATCATCATTTTTATATGCATCTAACTAGCTGGTTGTCCATGTAAAATAACAGCCAATTACAGGGATTGCCCAGCACTAATAACAGCAATCATGTCTTTTTGTAGGTGCATTCGTGCAATGGCTAAAGTCAGCACTACAATCACACGAATGTCATGACAGGGTAACCTGGGGTGGCAGCCAATCTTATCATGTTCTTGTTTTTTTGTTTTTTTTGTTGTTAAATCTTCTGAGTAATATCTGTGCAAATATTCATTATTGTGAACTATGGAATTATATGGAAAAATTTTAATAATGCTTAAAAAAAAGTCTGGAAAATTTATCCATGACTATGTTCAAGAACTTAAATATTGAGTCGGCTCATAACTCAAAATTTAAAGATATTTGAATTTCACTGCCATCAAGGGACAGCAAACACTTACAGTCAGTAAAATCTTCTAAAGCTACCACCTACAGTGGGACCCCACTATAACCCGCCCCGCTATAACCCGAATTCGGATATAACCCGGTCGTGGCATGGCTCCCGAAATTTCGGGTAATTTATTACAGTTATTTTTCTCAAAGACCAAAAAAAAAAAAAAAAAAAAAAAAAAAAAAAATTTTAAGTATGAAAAAAACTAAATACGTCAAGAGTTTAATTATCATTCTCATATTCGTCTAAACAGTGCGAAAAAGAACGTGTAGAAAATGTATTATCAAATTTCTTCTATTTTTGTGCCAAAATAAACGTCGGAAATACGAACCAATTGCTGGGCCTACTGAGAACTTTGATCTTTGTTTATTGTTGAAAAATTACAGCTCATAAGTGTCAATATTATAATTACTGATTCCTGAGTAATGAAGCCATCGTTTCTACTTTGTTTGTCTTGAATGCATTCCGAATACAGTCGTTGCTCAAATAATCTCCGATATATGTTCTCTTAATTTCATACACAACTAAGCAGCAGCCAATGTGGCGGTTGATAAAAGATTCTCACCAGAATGTATAAATCAATTAATTTAAGTACATTGTTTATCATCAAAGTGAACTACCGAGCTATACTTGTTCAAATCATAGGGCAACGATTTATACAGCATCAAAGAAACAAAGCCGCCAGCATGTGCGTAAGGCTTGGCGGTGTTGTTTTATGCAATCTGTTGGCCAGTAAATAATGTCGTAAATTTACTACAAATATACCCCCATTGTTTAATGACTATTATTCTTGCTGTAGACGAATGGCTTAATTTTGACAATGAATGTCCAGTTGCAGACCACGTTTCGGATGCGGAAATTATTAAAAATATTAAGTCTCAAAACACTAGTGGTGATGCTGACGATGGTGATACTTCTGATGATGACAGCGAAGACACTTCACCTGAGGATAGCCCACCATTAGCTACAGAAGCTGTCAAAGGTTTAGAGTGTGCTTTGAGATGGATGGAGACGCAAGATATTGATTATCTTCGAATTCTGCAACTGAGAACTATTCTTGACTTTGCCAAGAGCAGACGTGATATTAGCAGAAAGCAGCTAAAAATCACAGAGTTTTTTAAAAAATAATAACTACTAACAGATGAGAAATGTAGTGGTGTAAAATGTATGCGACACCGTTTATTAATCGTCGGACATACATGTACTTTTTCATCATTCATTACATACACCCGTTACGTAATTTTTGTTACTTTCTCTTCATTGTATTAGTCACATAATGATCTGTGACAAAATTATTGAATATTCTACATCCGTGTGTGGATATTTTCGATGGAAATATTTGTATTATGGATTCAATGTATGTTACAAGATTCGCTGGTGAGTACACGGTGTTGATATTCTTTTCATGCAATAGATTATACATGTATATATATAAATTAGACACGTGTATGTACCAATGCATGGTTTTCTGAATAAAGTAATATATTATATCAGCAAATGGTTTTCTCATTTAATATATATTGATCAAAAATGGTAATTGTGCCATGCATTTTCGCACCCGTCTTTATGTAACCCCCCCCCCCCCAATTAAATCCAAAAATGTGTTGGTATTGTACATGGTTGCTTATAACACGGTTCGGCTCATAGCCCGGTCGGATTCTATGGCTCCCAACTACCGGGTTATAGCGGGGTCCCACTGTACATACAGCAACCACATGTATATTAAGGTCAGGTATGCCAGGTCGCATTTATTAATAGATCAATATGTATTTTCCTGCATATATAAAAACCACATTTTCTTAAAAACCATTTTGGGTTGGTCCTATGGGTGATTGTTATACATTGGCTTGATAGTACTTACAGAGTTATTGTCATTTTTCTGATGACACATCAGAGAAAACTTGTCACTTAAAATAATAAATACTCTTAAGGCTCTAGAAACAACTAAAAGAGTCCAATCTAGTCCATTTGTATAGAATGGTATCTCCCAATGAAAGTGAATAAAAAAGTCAGTTGAATTCTTATGTCTCTCTGCCCCCTCTCCGGTATGGAGAGATATTGGTTTTGTGCTATCTGTACATTTATCCATCTGTCCATACCACTTTCTTTGCAAGCACAAGATCTTGAATCTATTATGCCAAATCGGACCAAATTTGACATTTAGATACATGTACCTCAAGTGGATTCCAAAACCTGATTTGGTTAGGGTCAACTGTGACATTATTTCAACTTCTTACACATTGCTTTGACTTTTTGGACAGACTTTTTGACAAAAACCTTGTAAGCACAATTAAGCGAAAATCGCTTGAGGTAGACAATGAAGTTTAGTAAGCATATTTATATTATTATCTTGATCTGTATTTATATCTTGATGAACTGATTAGATTTTCAGGGCATTTTAGCCATTTTACAAATTTTTATTCAATTTTTAACTTTTTGGACTTCCAACTCTTTGACAGAACCCTTGTTATCATGATTTAGCAAATACCATTTTAGGGAACGTCTGTTAATATCTATTTTTAAATTATGTGATTTTCATGCCATTATAACAATTTTTCAAGTTTTTATACCATTTTAAATTTTTGGGCCATTGGACTATTGGGGGGTCTTCATTGGAGGCATATATATTTTACAAACAATTATTTTAATTGGGTGGGGGGTTACGATTTGTGGCCTTTTAGGCACCTTTTCATGACAATTGTAAAACTTAAAGCTTAACCTTTCTGTAAACTACTTAAATAAAGAGAATTGGTTTTAATCTTGCAAGAGGAAGGCTAAAATCTGGACCTGAGATCCAACATGATACCAGCAGTTGTTTTTCTGTGAAAACTCAGTTCACAAAATTTCTAATTTTTGAGTGGCTGGAACTTTATAAAATACATAGAGACTGCATTTCTTGATACAGTTTTAAAGCTTAGTCTTTGCTCTTTTTGATGAGACCTTACATATAGATCTTGGATAAACTGTAGTGATGACACAGCTCCTAATAAAAGGTGACTGTCCCATGCCACATAGAGACATTGCTAGAGTCAAATGTTTAAGCTTGAAAGCAGCTATATTTTGTGTTTTGTGTCCCATTCCATGATATTGGGGGGCTTGTCCAACTCTCAGCAGCTGATTGTGCACTGCATTTTGACAGCTGAGAGGTGAAGCTGGTCTCTCCACCATAAAAATTACCTAATTTCAATACTCTCCCCACCTCTGACCCAAGGCTTGGAAACACTGATTTTGTGATGTCCATCCATCTATCGATCCATCACACTCACCTTGTAAGCAAGATATACAAAAGAAACTACTTAGCCAAATCGGACCAAATTGGATATTTAAATACCTTGAATGGGTTCCAAAACCTGATTCGGTTCTGGTGATTGTGACCTTATTTTCAAGGAATCAGCATGTAAACAAGTAAATTACATCAGTTTGTAAAGAAGATACCTCCAATATAGCTTGATCAAACTGAATGCAAATTTGATTTACAGATGCCTTAGGAAGTCATAAGACCTGATTAGGTTTTTGTGACCTTGAGCAGATTTTCAAGGTTACAGGATGACTTTGTATGCAGTGGGGGTTATGCATCGTAGCTGAGAGAAGTCTACTTAGCATGTAAACAAGATATCTCAGTTCTTCAACCTAATTGCATGGAAACTGCATCTAGAAGACATTTCCATGTAAAACACCTCATAAAGGACAACATTTCTGGGTCCCTTCTCTGATCTCAGTAGTCTTTTCAAAACTCTATATAAACTACGCATGTCCGTAAAGGACAAATTTCAATGTCCATTTGTGTGTCCTTTGTAGACCAGTTTCACCATAACTACCATAAGTATCAACTCCAATTATTTTATAAATATCTTTGTCACATAATGAGTTTTCCCTTACTAGGCACAGAATGTTGCTCTTTGACTTTAAATGTCAGGGTCTTTCAATATACACTCCCAACAACATTCTATTTCAAGCACCTTGCTAGAGTTTTCCTTGCCTTTTGTCAAGTACCAGTGTCACACAGTGACATTAATTGTCATGTTAGGGAGGTGGAGATGTATGGTTTTGCAATCAAAAACGAATCCCTTGTAGTTTTTATATGATTTCCAGTATCCACAGAATATAGAAATCATAAATAATCTACAGTGTCCAAACACTTGATGAAACATGAAGGTAATTTTGGAACCTACATGTAGGTGTTCTTTGCAGACCATTTATGATCAGATCATGTACCGTATATACTCTCTTATATACTCTCTATGCAAAAAATATAGACCCTGATCTGCCATCATGCAACAGTAGATCAGGTTCTATGTTTTTTATTCTACTGATTACTCATAACAAACTGCAGAGCCCAGATCTGCAGGTGCATTATGTGATGGCAGATAAGGGTCTGTCCAGTTTGCAGTTGGACCCAACTTATAAGTGAGTATATGGTAAGAATTCATCTTACTAGTATTTAATTTTTGCTTTTCAGTTTGTTATACTTTATGTTTTTGTTTTAAAATTTCAGATTCTCCTAGAAGAATTATATCGTAACCTTGCCCTTGCTGGAGCTTGTGTCTTTGTTGTGACACTGATATTAATTGCCAATCTCTGGACAAGTCTTCTAGTCTTCACATGTGTTGTTGGGACAGTGGTACAGTATTTTTATACTGATGTACATCACATTCTCACTACTTTATTTTTAGGAAATTATTCAATGGAGAAGCCATCAAAGAATTATCATAGTTATATGAGTCAATTTAAGAATTGCCTTCTATGGGAGAATTTATGCTGGTTTAATTTTTGCATTTTTGGTGACCTGGTCACAAGTTATGAACATTTTAATAAGGTACAGAGGTCCCCGTCCTGAGAGACCCCTCTCCAAGGGCCACCCCCTAATCAGAGGCTAATCTGCCTGCCATCAGAATAGTATATTTTTTTAAAACTTTGTTCCCCTTGTGAGAGGCCACCTGTTTTATAAAGCCTTCTTTTCATTGCAGAAGAGGTGGCTTTATAAGAGAGGGACCACTGGAACTTGAAAAATCGCAAAGCAGCAAAATAGTTTAGCATACAGATTATTAAAAATTGAAAATGTACAAACAATTAAAAACACATCAATTTTGTCTTATACTATATAGTGTTTTCTGAATTTAAATATATTGTCCTAAGCTATTAGAAACAGTGTGGGAGAACTAGAAAATCGCATTCTGAGGATACAACAATGCTTACTATTTATTGAAGCATAATTTTCCTGTTATTGAGGGCTGACGCAATATATCCATGCAGTGGTGAATCATATTAGTTTCCCAATTGATATTTTGTTGTGATGCATACCATAACTAAAAGCAGTACTACATGTAAAAAGAAGAGCTCCAAGAGCACCTGATATCACTCACCAGGCATGCATTGGTGTAATAGGCAAATGTAGTAATAAGGCATGTGCCTTGGGCCAAAAAACACACATCAGGATAATTTCCAGCTATTTGGTAGAAATTGGTGGTATCTGACATGATGTTTTAACTGTGTTTCTACCTCTAGTAACTTTAGGTACAGATGGTGCATTGGAAGCTTTTGTAGGAAAGATATTCATACTCTGACTCTACCTATCACATATGGTTTGATATGTAAGGTAGTTTTGGAGAGAAAGTCAGTCTGTGATGGGTTTTTATAAATACTAGTAAAAGTAGCATACTTGCCAACCTTCCAGACAGTGTTGGGAGGTTTTTGAGACTCAAGAAGTGTGTTTTGTGGTCCCAAGGAGGGTCAGTGCACATGATCCAAATATGCAACTTTGTACAATTAAGTTCAAGTTATCTACTTAGAAAAGGCTATAGAAAATGACTGGAAATTCAAAGAACAAGTTAGGATTACAGCTGATTTTGGTCCCTAATGAGATCTAGATGAAATTGGTATAAATAAAAAAGTCCCTCTCTGTTCCTTAAATATGCATTTAATTTTATCCAGTACTGCTTTTAATAAAGGAAAGCAACCAATAAGAAGCCAGTGGTTTTCTCCTCAGTTGTGGCATATTTTTGGTGGATTATAGATATGGTGGCTAACAAGCCACTATCAAGCTTATTGCCAACAAATAAATACATCTTAAACTGTGCATTTGCACACAATATGCATAATAATCAGTGATAAGACTTATAAAATCTGAATTTTGTTTTGCAACATTGTTCAGATGAGGTGTATATTTCCATTATGTTTGGTTGATTACCTCTGACACGTATTTTTGTTTTCCAGTGAAAATTTTTCACTCATGTTTATGTTTAGCACTGAATTGCTGTCAGAATCTTGCCAGAATCACCACAGAAAGGACAATTTTTGTATTTCTTAAAAAATTTCTTAACCAAAATGCTGTGGAAACATTTTGTGCGTAAGTAATAGCCGAATGTTGCTACAGTGTATGCCTTTGTGGATTTGTGGGAGTACATTATTTTTTCTAAAGCATATCCATGCATAAACCATATGCTAACCCAGATCTCAAACAAAACTCACAGCTGCTTCACATGCGTTAGGAAGCCAGAGGGAGGGCCAACTGCGTGATAAGCCGATATAACTCCATCCTCTTCTTGCCTGTTCTCCTAACATATTATGATTGAGTAACATATTTGATGAAGAAACACATTTTTAGAGTAAAATATGTTTACCTAATCAAAATACATGCACGCTGCCAAGCTCTCCCCGCAGTTACATCCCTGGAAGAACAACATGCACATCCACTCTCTAAAGTGGAAACAACTCTAGTCTGACTTCCACCTTAGCAAGCAGACAATCTTTTAGCACTTCTGTTGCTAAAATGAGCCAAAGACATGGTGAATATCTTTTTTGTTAGCTTTGGAGAGCTGAATTTGCGAGGTAGTGGATGTATCCTAACATTATGATCAGATAAGAAACATTTTAGTCAAAAATTGGTGTCCCATCCTTTTTAATCAATTTTGGAATATATGCTTATATTTCAAGATGATTGATGAATTTAATTATGAGCAAGATCTACGCATATTTATAATGTAATATATGTATTGTGTCTGATTGGCTTGTTACCACAAAACTTGGTTAAAAGGTTAATATTATCAGGATCTTGGAAGAGTTCGATTATGAATAAGATCTGTGGATATTAATTATGCCTTTATTAGTGGAAATAATGTTGAGCAGACTATAGTTGACTATGTAAATTCAGCATGATATGAAGGTTGGGAGATAGTCGAAATTGGGCATTGTTCTTACAGTACTACATAAGTTTGGTTAGTAAAATGGTCAACTGTCAAGTTATGTTAGCCAGGTGAGTTATATCAGGTGCACTTGGGCCTCTTGTTGTATCCTTGATGCAGCCCCTTGAGAATTTCTTGGGGTGCCATGGGTGTTTAGGGTGGCATGAGGATCAAAACTTTTTTTTAAAAGTGTCAATGTTTCTCAAGGTTTCCATCGCTAGTTATCATTGTAATTTCAGGTGGATGTGATAGGAACTCTTCAGTTTATGGAGGTAACAATAGACAATGCCAGCAGTATTCTCATCATCCTGTGTGTGGGGCTGGCTGTAGACTATTCTGCACATATAGGGCACACATTCATGACCATCTCAGGGAATAAAGATGGTGAGTTAGACTTCTCTTTAATATGATTCACATTCTCTCTTTTTTGCAGCTTACCTCCACTATAAACCAGGCTTCCCTCATTAGTAAACAACATTTACTTGCAGTCAGTAAGGCCAAGTGAGCTTATGGTATAGCCCTGCATCCATCCTACATATGCCATCGACCATCAACATTTGCTATTTTAAACTTCTCAAAAACCACTATACTAATTTAAACCAAATTTGGCACAAAGCTTTCTGACATGAAGAGCTTTCAAGCTTGTACAAAATGCTGCCAATCCACTATCAAATATGGCCACCATTACTAAAAAGTAGAAAACCTTTAAATGACTTCTTCTCAAAATGGCTCAACAGAATATGAACAAATTTAAGAGAAGGTATCTGGCATGAAGAGCTTTCAGATTTGTACAAATGATGTTGATCCACTATCAAATGTAAACACCATTAAAAAAGTATAAAAAATTTCAATTACCTCTTCTCAATAAACACTGTAAAGAATTTGACCAAATTTTGATAGAAACCATCCTGGCATGAAGGGCTTTCCGATTTTTACAAATCATGCTGATCCATCATCAGATATGGTTGCCATTATTAAAAATAGAAAACCTTTAAATGACTTCTCAAAAACCACTGACAAGAATTAGACTAAATTTGACAATAAGCATCCTGGTATGAAGAGCTTTCAAATTTTTGCAAATGATGTTGGTCTGCCATAAAATATGGCCACTATTACTAAAAAGAGAAAAACCTTTATATAACTATTCAAAAATCACTGTCTGAATTTGACCAAATTTAACAGCAATCATCCTTGCATGAAGGGCTTTTCAAATTTGTATGACTGATGCTGATCTGCCATCAAATGTGGCCACCATTACTAAAAATAGAAAAACCTTTAAACATCGTCTTCTCCAACACTGCTGAACAAACTTTCATAAGATTTGACAGAAAGCATGCTGGCTTGAAGACCTTTCAAATATTTATAAAAGATGCTGATTCACCATCAGATATGGTCATTATTACTTAAAATAGACATCTTGAAATGATTTCTTCTCCAAAACCATCTAATAGAATTTGACCAAACTTGACAGAGAGCATCCTGGCTTGAAGACCTTTCAGATTTGTACAAATGGTGCCCATCCACCAACAAATATAGCAGCAGTTATTAAAAATGGACAAACCTTTAAAGGACTTCTACAAAACCAACTGAGTTTGACCAAATTTGACAAAGCATCCTGACATAGAGGGTTTTTGTAGAAACTATACAAATATAGCATCAAATATGGCCACTGTTACTAAAAACAGAGACACATTTAAACAACTTCTTCAGACAAACTGCTGAACAGAATTTGAGCAATCTTTACAGACAGCCTTGTGGCATAAAAGGCTTTCATAATTGTACAGATGATCACAATTCACCAGTAAAATTAGAAAAATATTTACACAACATTATCTCAGAAAATTGCTGATCAGAATTTGACCAAATGTGACACAAAACATCCAGACATAGGGGCTTTTGACATTGGACAAATGATGCTGATGTGCCATCAAATATGGACAAGATAAATAAACTTGAGAACCTTGAAATATTTGTTTTCATAGCACATGTAGTCCACAGTATTTGACAGATTTTCGAGAGAAAGCAGATATCTTGGCCAACAGCTCTTACATTTGCCTATTAGACAGATGTCAGCCAGATAAGTGATCTCAGGTCCGCTTGGGCCTTGTGTCACAGTATGTGTTTTGAATTTCTGAGAAAATGTTGAAGTTTTTTTTACATCAAGCCCACTGATACAGTTTTTTGCTTTCTAGGTAAATAAAAGGTGGGGTCAACATATTGGTACGGCTTTGAATGAATTTTCCAACATTCATTGTTAACATTAGCTCACCTGCTGATAAAGCCAAGTGAGCTTACTGGCCCTACATCTATTATGTATTATCTGTCATGCACCCTTCAGAAACTCCTTGTTACCACTCAGCAAGCCACATATCTGATCTTATTTTTATTAGCTCTACTGATCATAGACCAGAAGAGATTATGCAACGGCCTTTCGTCCAGTGTCAGTCTGGCATCCATTAGTACAAAGTTTGTTAATGCTTCTCTGCATAAACTACTGAGAGGATTGCCATGAAACTTTACAAACACATTTATCCCAAGGTCTAGTTGGACCTAAATGAAAATGTTGACCCTCAGACATCCAGTATGACCACTCTGGCAGCCATCTTGAAAATCTTATTATCACTAGTACTCCTGAGTGGATATTCATATTGACATTGGCTTTTCACTAAAAGATTTCTTATGATATATAGTTGATCCTAAGTGAAAAAGATGCTGATCTGACATCCAATGTGGCCACAAAGATGACCATCTTGAAAATCTTGTTATCACTACTCCAGAATGTATGGTCATATCAACATCAGGTTTTCATTTAAACACTTCATATGATGTCTAGTTAGTCCTACGTGAAAATGGTGCCGATGTGAAATCCAATATGCCCACCACAATGGCCTTCTTGAAAATCTTATTGCTCTTCTCTTGAATGGATTGTCATATTGACATGCGGTTTTCACTTCAAGACTTATGATGATCCCTAATTGATCCTAAATGAAAATGGTGCCCTTCAGACATCTGGCCAACTTGAAAATCTTGTTATTTGCTACTCTTCCTGAATGGATGATCATATCAACATAGGGTTTTCACTAAAGACTTCTCATGATGTCTAGTTGCTCCTAAATGAAAGGTAGCAATATGACAACCACAATGGCCACTTTGGCATCCATCATGAAAATCTTAAGATCTCTACTCCTGAGCTGATGGTCATATCGACATGTGGTTTTCAGTGAAGAATTTTTATCATGTCTAGCTGGTCCTAAATGAAAATGTTGCCCATCATATGTGTCCTTAGACATTCAATATGGCTGCCATGGTGGCCATCTTGAAAATCTTATCACTACTTGCCCAGAATGGATGGTTAAATCAGCATATGGTTTTCCCTAAAAGACTTCAGATTTGTCATCACCTGAATGAGTGAGATTCATACATATTAATGAGGTGACCTTGAATCTGATTGGCTGAGCTTGTTACCACTCTGAAGACCTTATTTCTGATCTGATTTTTATCAAATTTTAAATATGAGCTTACCTTATGTATTGTAATTTAGGTACCGCCCCAATGTTTCCACCTTTCTGATTGAACTTGTTAATATTTTCTTTAGGTGCTCCCAAATTTTAAAATTTTGTAGCTAAATTAAAAAAACTGTTAACATTGTCCCAAATGATCTATTGCCAAATCTCAACAGAAGAGGACTGTTTAGTAGGCTGTTAGCTGACCTGGCCATAAGGCCATGTGAGCATATGGTATGGCCCTGCATCCATTGTTCATCTTGCATCATGACATCTGTCAATAGTGGCTACTTGAAACTTCTCAATGACCACTGGACCAATTCAACCAAATTTGGCAGAGAGCATCCTGGCATGAAGGACTTAAAAATTGTTGCAAATGATGCCAATGTGCCTTCAGATATGGCAAATATAACTAACAATAGAAGCACTTATAAATTACTTCTTCTCACAAACCACTGTTCAGAAAGCATTATTGTATGGAGACCTTTCAGGTTTATAGAAATTATGCCAATCTGCAATCAAATATGGCCACCATTACAAATAATAGGAAACCTTTAAATGACTTCTCCAAAACTGGTAAATAAAATATGACAAAACTTAAAAGAAAGCATCCTGGCATGAAGACATTTCAAGATTTTATAAAAGATGCTCATATGCCATCAAATATAGCCTCTGTTACTAAAAATAGAAGAACTTTTAAATGACTTCTCAAAAACCACCCAACAGAATTTGACCACATTTGACAGAAAGTATTATGGTATAGTGGGCTCTACAACTAATGCTGATGCACCATCAAATATAGATAGTGTTACTCAAAATTGAAAAACCTTTGAACGATTTCTTCTCAAAATCACTAAACAGAATTTTATCAAATTTTGGAGAAAGCATCCTTGCATAGAGGACTTCAAATATTCTAAAGCTGATGCTGATTTGCAATCAGATAAGGCCACTGTTGCTGGCAAAATATTTAAATGAGTTCTTTTGAAAACTTGCTTTACAGAATTTGACCAAACTTTACAGAAAGCATTCTGGCATGAATGGTTTTCAAGTTCATACAAATGATGCCAATCTGCCATCATAATATGGCTGCTGTTACTAAAAAATAAAAAACCTTTAATAAATTCTTTAAAAACACACACACAACAGACTTTGATCAAACTTGACAGAATGTGTCCTAGCTTAAATGCATTTCAGATTGATACAAATTATGCTGCTCCGGTAATCAAATGTGGCTGCCATTCCTAAAAGTAGAAAAACATTTACACAACTTTAATCTCGAAACAACACTGAGTAAAATTTTACCCACTTTGACATGAAGCTTCATGGCATAGGGGCCTTTAAATATTGGACAAATAATGCTGATGTTCCATTAAATATGGATGAAGATACAAAAACTAGAGAAACCTTGCAACAGTTATTTTCATACCTTATTGCAATGAACAGCATTGGAAGAAATTTCAGTAAACAGTATCTTACTGACCCAGATTTCTTGGCCAACTGCTCATGCATTTGGCTGTTAGGAAGATGTCAGGCAGTTGCATGATCTCAGGCTCACATGGACCTCATGTCCCTTTTAGTTAATTTCTTGAAGTGTGGATGATTTTCATATTGAAATGTGGCACCAAAGTTGACCAGACTTTTTTGATACCAGTCATTACACAATGCATCAGGTTGATTTACCAATAATGCTGACAACAAATCTTTGAAATATACATATACATTTGCAAAATTTATGTTCAGCAGCAGAACATTTGATGAGTAGCATTATATTTTGAAAAAAATGTTCTTTCAACTTTGTAAGCCACAGCTAAGGTCACAGCATTGTAGAAGAATGTTTCATACCGGTCACAGACGTGAAATTGGGTAAGTGAGAATGATAAGATTTCATTTTTAACATTTCCAAAACACCAAATACTAAGTGAGTTCATGTATTGAAATATGAATATGAAAGGGATTTTATTGATTCCTTATTTAGCACCAAGTGTCGTATCATGAAATTCGCACCTTTGTGCTAGCCATCATTGAAACTGAATGGAAATTCAGTAGCAAGTGCTTTTCTGTCAAGGTGCTTTGAACACAGACTGTTAACACCTTGGAGTAAATTGATAGTAACCACCATTGACACTTCAATGAAAAGCAAATGGCTCTTTATTATTATTCAAATAAAGCTGAGATAATCCTTTGCTTGAGTTATCCAGAAAGAATCATGGTCAGTAACTCATTTTTTATGCTATTAAAAACAGTACGGTAATGTATTTAGATGTAGTCATGTAGTTATCATCAATTTTTGCACCTTAATAATGGTAGTCATTGATGTCTGAAGGCTGAAACCACTAAAGTGGGTGCAAAAATTGAAACCTTGTAAAATTTATGTTATCAGATTTGAAATAGGCTGTAAAGGATGGCTCAGATATAATACAATTGGCGTGACATCAAGATTTTGGATGGCGTATCATCAATCTTGGATGGCATATAATCAAGATCTTGAGTGAGTTTGATAATGAGAAAGATTCTTGCATATTGGTTATGGTAGGTGATTTGTATCTGATTGACTGCATTTGTTTCTTCGCTGGACGCCATATTTTTGATCCAGTTTTGATCAGAATTGGAAAATGGAGTTACATGATCAAGATCTCAGACAAGCTCAGTAATGAGCAAGATCCAAGTACACCGCTCCCTCGATAACTCGCGCACAACGGGGTCCAAAAACATAGACCGCACTATAAGCGAGGGCGCAAGTTACCGAGGGACCTCAAAAAAATTAAGAAAGGGATGCCATCCCCGCTGGACATCGAGAAAACCGCAGTGGGGGTGGGTAACGGGGCTGTTTAATGGCGGAATACTCGTTTTATAATTACATTGGGAATAGTTGTCAATAAAGAGCTTTTTCTAATGTAGTTGTTTGCTTTTCTGTATAAATTACCTTTATTTTCAAGATTACGAACCTCTGAAAGATCGTTAACAACATTAGTCCAAGCGGTTTGAACAACACGTGTACGCGATACATTGTGTATTACGTCACTGCTTTTTGTTGTTGTTGATTCACAACTAAACAAGATTCCTTTTTTCAAAAACTATTGACATTTATCTCGTGAAACAACCGTCAACATCGAACCTCGATTTATTTATTGTTCCATTAGTAAAATATGGATGCCGTGATTTCATATCAAGTAACAGTGAAACTTCGTCTCATCCTTGAGGAAATCCCTGAGTAGCATGTTAGAAAGTTCAATACAAACTCTGGAACTCGCTTCTCCGTAATGAACCGCATCTGTAAAACAAAGCTTTTATTTTCCAAGTACTCATTTGGCTTGGTTGACTTACTATCTTTGATTACATTTGTGAATGAGTAGGCTAATTTAAGGTAGTTTAATTATATTACTTACATAATAATATTTATAACAGTGTTCGATTGATCAATTGAAATGAGTTGACCTGACACACGGCCGTGACCGCTAGCTCTTACGCAGGCAGGATTTGCACGCCTTTTAACTTTTCTGTTATTCCACCCCCTTTGTTTGATTTGATACAAAAGACGTAATTAACGTGATAATACAAAGCAGGTCTGCTATTAATTGAGTGTAACAACACAACATATACTTCCGCAAGTCGGAGATAAAAACAAAAAAAGGTCGGCACATAATTCGGTTGAATTTTAATTTTCACGTTTGAATACAAGAGGGCTTATTGCATTTATGATGATTACACTGAAACTGAATTAAAAGATAGAACTAAAACACATATTTCACTTGACAAAACTTATATAATTGGTATTTATTTTTAAAGTGTTGCCACCAGTAGGCTTTAGTGAAGTTTTCATTGATCGAAATTTCGTCGAATATTGTTATTTATAGTGGTCTGAGAATGTTGTTTGGAAAGAAAATTGAACAAAATATTTGACTTATTAAAAGTCGAAAATTTTGTGATGATGATTCAAATTTATGGGTACTAACCACTGGTTTTGACGATAAAACGAGCGATATATTAAGGTTTCATTTACTAATTTGTGATCGCGATTTTTTTCACCTTCAACAAATAGGGTCAATTTTTTTTAAAAAAATTTTCTAGTTTAAAAAAAATGGGATCCACGTCTGGTCCGCGTTATAAGCGGGTTCGCGAGTTATCCGGGCGCGAGTTATCGAGGGAGCGGTGTATACATATTAATGAGGTGATCTTGCATCTGATTTTCTGAGCTTGATATCACTCTGGCAGCTGTATTTCTGGTCCGATTGTGATCAGATCTGGAATATAGCCTTATATGATCAAGATCTTGCATGAGGCTGATAATGAGTGAGATCCATGGATAGGTGATCTTGCATCTGATTAGCTGAGTTTGTTACCACTATAGAAACGGTATTTATGATCTGATTTTAATTAAACTTGATCAATACATGTAGACTTAAATCATCAAGATCTCAGATGAATACATTTATAAGTGAAATCCATGCATATATTAATCAGGTGATCTGGTATCTGATTGGCTAAACTTGTCAACACTTTAGCAACTTTATATCTTATCAGATTGTTATTAAATTTTTTAAAGAGCCATATATTTTCAGGATATCCAGTGCATTTTATTATGAGATTTACGCACATGAACAAAGTGATTGTGCATCTCATTGAATGAACTTTTAACCATTTGAGAAATAGTATTTCTCTCCCATTTTAAATCAGACTAGGTAAATAGGTTAACATCATCAAGATGTTGGATGACTAAATCATTATATAGTACAAATTATACATCAATATTGAACATTACGCTACTTCTTGTATGCTTTTTTCCACTAGTCTGTTTGATAGCTACATCAGTATCATGGATACTTGGATGTAGTATATGCAATCGAACAGCATTTGGAAGACATTTCTAAAGAAAGACAAAGCCAGATTTTTTGGCCAGCTACTCTTGCATTTGGATATGAGGCACATGTCAGCCAGGTTAGCAACCTCAGGCCCACTTGGGATACTTGGTTTTTTTTTTTTTTTTTTTTTTGTTTTTTTTTACATTAATTATTAAATACAGAAAGTAGATATTACTGTTTTATCTCAATATTTTAACAATAAATATGAATTAGAACTGATCTAGAATGTGTTGATTTCACTGATAGCAATTATCCTAACCATTCACCATTCCAAGTTTTAGAGTGGCCCATGGGCCATCAATTTTACACTTCTATTTAAATTACTTTTTTACAAATGACCAATTAGCTGCACAAAGTGTTTTTATTATATCAAGTATATTAGCAAAAAAAAAAGAAAAAAGGAGTACTCATATATTTTAGGCCTGCAGGTAATCATAAATTATTTGTCTTATTTTACAGAACGTGCAAAGGTGACCCTTGTTAAAATTGGACCAGCGGTTATAAATGGTGGCTTTAGTACATTTCTAGCATTTGTTCTCCTAGCTGATAGTAACAGCTATGGATTTGTATTATTTTTCAGGGTAAGTTTCATTTCAACTTTATTGATTTTCATTCATTGTGTGGTAGTTTTAGGTCACTATCTGGAATCCATTTTTGGCAATCACAGTTAAAAGACTTTTTAACTATGTTGGAAAATCTCCTATACATAAGAAGGTACTATTGAGTAATAAAATACAATGAAACCTGCCTGTAGTGGACACATCCATATAATGGGCACTGCTCATACAAGACAATATATTTGGGTCCTGTCTGTTATACCTATGATCATTTTAAACCCCTATATAAAGTACATGTGTACATAAAGAACATTTATGCCATATATACTTGCTTATAAGCAGAGTCCAAATGCACAGACCCAGATCTGTCATTGCATAATGCACTGGTAGATCTGGGTCTGTGCAATTCATTAGTAGTAATCAGCAGAACAAACAACATAGACCCTGATATGCACGCACAATATGCAATGGCAGATTAGTGTCTATGTTTTTTTCAGTTTAATTTGACTTATAAGAGAGTCCATACAGTATTTGTGTGTGGTCCCTTGAATGTCCTTTATAGAGAGTAGGTTCAGAAATTTCCTGGAGCACTGATTAAAACACAGAACTGTGTGATAAAGGGAGTGTTTCTTATGTTGTTATTTTTCTTCAATTGATTACAATGGTCCCTCACCATAAAACCACTCTGTATAACGGAGTCCATATATAACACTGGTATGTTATTGTATCCCATTATATTAGGTGAATTGCATATTTGAAATAGCTGTTGCATTTAATTCATTGAATTTTAGGTTCTTGACTGATAATAACTGACAATTATGTACTGATGTATCACATAAAGACACACGTTCATAATGCATATCCAATTTAACATAGTCTTACTTTTAATGCACCAAGGCAGCCTGATCTCTATTGCAGTACATTTTTATGGCTTCTTTGCAAGAGTTATGTCCCCCCCCCAAAAAAAGTATGAGACACATTGATTTTGTGCTATGTCTATCTGTCACACTTACCTTGTAAGCAGGATCCATCAGGCATTGTCCATCAACAATTGCTGTTTTAAACTTCTTTTCAGTAACCACAGAATCAGTTTCAGCAACACCTGGCAGAGAGCACCCTAGCATGAAGACCTTCCAGTTTTGTACAAAAGATGATGATCTGCCATCAAATATGGCAGCTGTTATAAAAAATAGAAAAACCTTTAAATGACTTCTCAAAAATTGCTTAACAGAATTTGACCAAATTTGATGGAAAGCATCCTAATTCAAAGGGTCTTTCAAATTCAAATGTTTCCGATCCACCTTCAGATATTGCCACTTGTAGTAAAAGTAGACAATCTTCCAAACAACTTCATAAAAACTACTGAACAGAATTTGACCAAATTTGACAGAAAACATCCTGATATAAAGTCCTTTCAGTTTTCTACAAGGGATGCCAATTTGTGATCAAATATGATAGGTATATTTGTATTAAAATCCTGTCTCTCAAATATAAGTGGTCTATCAGTCTGCAGAAGGGCCAGTTTTCAAGGTTGAAATTCAACTGGGTTTAAGGAGGAAAAATACCCATAAATTCTGTATATATATTTTATTCTTTATTCATACCGGTAGTTCTTGTTAAAATATTACATGAATTCATCTCAGTGTTTGTATATGGCAACAAAATACATTAATCATAAACATTTACATTTTTATTAGAAGTTCACATGAAGTCTGTCAGCATATGAATTACAAAGTAAGCTAAAAAAACATTTACTTATCTTGTCCATAAAAATTTTAGAGTATGTTAACACTTAATAAATGTATTTAGAGTTGAAAGCCAAAACCTAATCCCCCCATGACATAAAATAATAAATGAATCAACTTGATAAACAAAAGGATATAACATGCAATATGGTGAACAGATGATGAGATCGTCGACCATGGCACTTTTGGCATTGTGTACAGGTTTTAATAACGGTAACATTGATAAAGCAACAAAGAATATGCACCTTTTCAATAACTATTATACAATTAAATCATCTGGAAATTGTAAATAACTTAATAAGAGAAAAAGACAAAGACCTCATTTACCCTAGTCATTATGTATTATAACTCTACAGATAAATAATTTACTGCAGTACCTAGCATGCTATATAGTGAAAGAATTGTGAGAAGATCTCTCATTATGACTATATCAGCATTGTGTGGGTTTTCACAACAGATAAACAATACCAATCTTTGAACTTTTTGTGCATCCATGATTGCTTTGCTAAAGATATAATGGTTAATCATAATAGGTATTTAGTTGACTATAGCACTACAATGGCAATTTGTGGCATGTACTTAAGTCTGGCTTATGGTCTGTTGCATACAACTATACTTTGTACATTTAAGGAAACCAGTAACCAGGCTCCTACTTTTTTTCTCTCAATTATTTTGCACCTAGTTCCAGAACAATCTGCACTCCACCTTTATGCTAGTCACTGATCATGATTACAAACGTTTATATCTGGTTTTGCAGGTAGTCATTCATAGCATCCTTTGCCTTAAAGAGAAGGTCACTGGTTGAGTTTAGCAGTTAGTTGCTCATGTTAACAAAAACAAATCTAATTTCCAGTGTATTTTAAGACTGAAATGTAGTATAGTCAAACCTTCGCACAACCCCCACCCCCACCCCACCTTGTCTAAGATACCTCCTTTAAGGGGAGCGAACTTTGGATGCAGGACCTCATTTTGTACAAGCTTTAAAAATACCTGAAAGTGCATTTGAGAATGATGAAAGTCAAGTTTAGATTGTCTGGCCATCAAATCTTGACTCTTAATGGGTCAAAAATGAATTCATATCCAACATTTTCTACATATGAGCAAATGTTAAAGCATCTTTGCAATTGGTCTGTACCCATATAAAAAGGATCACCTTCCTTTAGTTACCATAGATTTTGATTCCCTTTAGATGCTTTCTATAGACAGGTTTCACTCTATTGTCCCAGATATGCAGCAGATTGTAACAGCCCGCATCCCTGTTCAGCATTGGTTTGTGAGCACGGATGTATGTAGACTCTTTAACCCCCGCTCAAACCATGATTGTTCTCGATCTAAGATATTTACCGAGTCCGCATATCTGGGACAATTTGTTAACATCGCTCACTATTCCCTCGTGTGATGTTAACAATCAGTAGAGAATAAATCATTCTGCTGATGAAGTCCTTAGTACAAGGACGAAAGCTTCAGGTTAGTTTTCAATTTATTTGTTGTGTATGAAATTGAAGTTTAAACATTATCAGCTATGAATAATACTACACAGTTAAGCTTTCACCAAAGTATACTTTACTAATCATTTAATGGCCACTTTTAAGTGAAGATTCTCCATTGCTTCATGTCTTGTTTACTTGGATCTAGTTGTGAGGGTATATAAGTCTGGTATGTCGTGAGTGAATAGGATTCTTTCAGTTCTAATTGGAGCTTATTGTTGACCCTGGACTGGAAACAATTAGTATCAACTCTTACTTACAATCCTGTAATTCAGTCTGAATTGGATATTTTAATATTAGGAAATAATTGAGACATCAACTGTGTGCATGAATTGTCTTCAGTTTTTGCACTCCAGTCAAGTTAAATCAAAAGTCAATTTGTGCAATTTTCATTGCAAACAATTTACTTCCTATATAATTTGAAGCTAGTTATGTACATGTGAACCTCCCAGGCATGAGGGTTTTCCTCACGAGATGAGGGGTGTCTCTTGGTCCCTCCCATCACTCATTGAAATCTCAGATGTACGCAAATTTATTATTGAATTTTTATTTCTTTTTTCCATTATTTTCACACCTTGCTTCCAGTGTAGTATATTTACGGTAATACTGCCTGTGATCACATGACTGTGAACTGACTCAAGGAGGGCAAGATGATTTAGTTGCTAATTTCAAGTGGCATCAAACAATTAACACCCCTTTGATTCTGTTGGCAGGGTTTGTCGACATGGATTATACTATGTGTGGTCTGAAGTAATTTCAAAAGGATTAAAGAGATTAATTGATTATGGTTGGATTACTAAAGAACTCAATCAGCATAAAACAGGGTCAGTTTGGCTTCGGTGTTTAAAGTTTGTTGGGATGTCTAGGAGTGCGTTATCTCCCAGTGCTAAAACGTCAAAATCTAAGCAACTGAAATATCACACAAAATTCAATGATGGATGGAAACAGGAAATTTCAGTGGTTGGAATCAAGTTCAAAGGACATGATTATGTTTTATCTTCCTGTAAAGCTGATTTTAAAATCTGCTACAGTGGCAAGAATGACATTACACATCATGCAGCATGTTGAAGCATATTAAATGTGACAACAAATATGCCATCACTGAAATCCATGTTCACGGAATCTGCATCAAATGTGGATAAAGATATACATGCTGAGACACTGTTTGCCAACTTTATAGCTGAACATTATCTCCTGTTCATGGTAGCAGATCATTTTTCAGATCTAATCAAAATAATGTTCCTCAACTCGGAAATTGTGCAGAAGTTGTCATACAAACGCATGAAAACTACTCACATAGTGACCCAAGTTTTGGGTCTTCATTGGAATAAGAAAGTTGAAGACATGTGCCACAATGAAAAATTTGCCATTCTCATTGAAAATCCTCCCTCTTTTGAAGTCAAAACTCCAGACCAAATTTTGCAAATCTCCCGATTTGTCCCAAGTTGACTTCTCTGTTCTGTCACATGTATGCAGTTCCCACACTTAAATGAACAATTGAGAGTTACTGCCCTTTATTTACTTAAAGTTTATCTGCAGCACTAAACATAGATCTTGATCATTCTGGAATTTGTCAGACAAGTCCAACAGCTCTGATGTTTTGACTAACATCAAAATGCCCATATCAGACATCCAAGGTTGCTAAGAAACTAGTATTCAGAGTTGTAGATTGCAACAGGTGTAAAATTGCCTTGGGACTGCTGTAAACAGTAGAATGTAACCTCTACCAGAACACTCTACCTGCCTTATACTTCCCTGCCTTGACCAGGTTTGGAAGTAGATCATATAATTTCATGGAGGGGTTCCCAACAAACAGTTAATTAATTTTCAAAAAGACCGGATAAAGAAAGGAAATAATCCATGTTCAGATTTGGATATTTACTGGTAACTGTTGCTTTGTACTAATGAGTAGCAAGTTTGATTATATGTAACAGCAAACTCCTCTATCCCTACAACTTAAATGGTTCTGTTCCAAAGCCAGTGTACAACTTCAGTAATGTAGCCTACAGTGCTACAGTGCTATGTCAACTGGTCCATGTACACTGGAGTGATATGAAGCTGATGCCTAAATTACTGACTACATTTTAAGGAAATAGAGAAAAAAGTGCCAAATTGTATGCATTTTGGTAATTCCATAGCTATATATTGACTGCAAAACTTAAATAAAGGACCAAATGTGGAAATATATTTGGAGTTGACTTTTATAGGTAAGATGACAGGGAGTCATTATGAAGTGGTAAAATTATAAGGCAGTCTCATCTATAAGGCGGTATACTATACGACTCCTATGGAGCCAGCACTATAATGAGGGAGTACTCTGTGTGTGTGTGTGTGCGTGTGCGAGATCATAAATGGCTCCATCTGCCAGACATCACAGACAAATGAGCTCAGATCAACTGACCAGCGCCCATAATTATCCCATGCAGTTGTTTGGTTGGTTATGTTTCTCAATTGTTTAGACACTATAGTCACAAAGCACAAGTCAAAAGAGGCATGAAAGCTTATCTCCTGGACTTGTCATGAGGTTATAATTGAACAATTGCCCCATGGTCTTTACTATAGACATTACATAAGTTCTTAATAACATGTGCATTTTAACTATATTGTGTGGTGGTGTGTCATCACATATCAAACCTTTAGAACAAAATATGTGTAGCCTATAAAAGAAAAGTTACTTGCAACAACAACTAGCTTTATAATCTTCCTCTAGCGCTGGTCTGAGGACCTGATCAAATAAAACTTTACCATCAGACTTAGCTGGTAATGCCTGGTAATTAAGTGTTCTGTATTGTTAAGGTAGCAAGTCTGTTTGCTGCTTGTTGTCAATTTGTCAATAATTTAATTTTTAAAAACAGTTTGTGTGGATAGTTTGTAGTGTTGCACAAAGGAGCCCTTAGGCAGGGGACACTGTGTTCCCACCCTCCAAATCTGGGGGGGAGGATACACCATTTTAGAGGGACAAATGAAAATAATAGTACATAATGCACTAATAGTGCTATAAAAATGAGATAATCTTGGTTGCTTCAACAGTTTTGCCACCTTAACTTGTCATATTTTCCTTGTACACTTACATTATTGCAATAAAAGTTTTATCATGTGTTCAAGTAACTCATGAAAACATTATCTTGTTAACCTGAAATGAGCTGCACCATGGAATTTTCCGTTCCGGATCTTGCTGTCTCATTTAAGTTTAGTGTGCACTCTACCAGCATTTATTATAATAAATAGCTATGTTTTCTGAATGACTTTTTTTTCCAAACTAACAAATCATTAATTACATGACAAATTGTGTATTTGCATAAATGGAGTCACTTTTATCAACCTCAAAATAAATTAAATCTTCCTCACTGTAGGGGTGACTTTAACGTCGAAAATACATTACGACTTGGACGACTATCAAAAAGTTTGAATGTTTTCATTTCCAGATACATTGTTTAAAATAGATATTCATTGTCATCTCACAGTTTAATCACCTTTTCCAACTTTGGACATTGCTAGCACCAACAGAGACATGGTTGGACATCCACTAATGAAAAGTTGCAGACATATTGTTTTCAATTTTTTTCTGAAGAAAGAGCGCACCCAGGAGGGCGCACAGGGTCAACATTTGGGGGACATGGGAACAAAAATGCGGGAAACCAGCGAGCCCGCACTTTATGTTCAACATTGGTTTGCATTCCCATTTTGTTTTTTTCAAACATATACTAATGGAAGTAGTGGTCAAAGCAAGGTCTGTAAGTATTGGGAGGAAGTATACAAATGTTACCTAATAGTTTACAAAAAAATTAGTTGTATTTTACTTGTGTTCAGCTGAGATGTCAGGTTGGATGAAAATAGAGTTAGTCTGGAATTTTATAGCCTTTTTCATGTAATACAATTGGTTTGCCTGTTTAGCTGTTGAAATAGTGCAGATTAATTCAGGTAAACCTAATCCAGAATTGCTCTATTTGTAATTACTTGTGCCTGGTGCTTATATTAAAATGTGTATACAATACTTTCCCTTTTTTTCTGCAGGTGTTTATGAGTGTTGTAGTATTTGGCTTGTTCCATGGTTTAGTATACCTACCAGTAATATTAAGCTTGGTAGGACCAGCTCCCTACAAAAGTGCTAGTGAGCCAGAGTTGAAGGACAACAATGAACCTGAATCTCCATGTACCCATGCTCCATCAGACAAAATGATGACATTGGTTCAGTACAAGACTGATGGAGAAGTTTCTGTGGTGACCAAGACAAATCAAAATGGCAAGGTAATAATCCTGTGTACCAATGCAGTACATCACAACAAATTTCACAAACCTAAAGTTTTCAGACGAATCTCCTTTTTTTGGTTTGAGAAAGTATTGTCAATAAAGACTGTGATGCAATATAGTAAATATGCAGTCTCTAATTAATATATGAACTTGTTTATATCATAGAAATATAGCTTATTGTCCTGATTCACAACTTTTGTATGACACCAAAATATTATTATTGGCAGTATTATACTGAATTGCCATCTTTTTTAAATGACCTATCATGGTTGAAACCAGGTGGTGTCAGAGCACAAGGCCTTTGAGTCACTTGACAGTATAAGTCAGCAAATACAAAATGTATAAGTTATTAATGTATTACAAAATCAACAGTAAATTACTTAGATGAATTGTATGCAAAATCTTATTTTATGTAGCTATCAGCAGAACACTACATTATGATTCTGTTGCCTTTAGACCTAAGAATTTAACTCCAGATGCAAAATTCCTGACCTTTGCAGAATAGTCCAACAACTGCAGCAGTGACTTGAGAAAGCGGGGGCTCTTTCACTGACACTTTTCGTTAAATATGATCAATATGCCAATGATATATGCCATACAGAGTATCAGTAATGTTTGTCTATGCAGGCTAACTAAGAAAACATGGCTGTTCTGTGAAATTTAACATGTTGGCATATCAATGTGCAAACTTAAGATATTTAAAAGTAATGCTGATATCAAAACAGAAACAATTAACATATTCAGATACCTCAGTTTTTGGCCACAGGGATAAATTATAGATTGGCTCTGAGCTTGTTATGTTTAACATTCATGGTAAGCTATCACCATGTTTATTTTTCCATACCTGTGAGCCAAAGCCAAGTTTTCAGAGTGAAATGTCATTTCTGTCATTCAGTGAACACAGCTGTACTCCAGAGGGAGTGCTTGCATTTGAATAAAGATTACTTTGAAAGAAGAATTAGTCAGCTTGGGATGTGGTTAGTGGCAAATTTTAGAGCCATTACAAAATCCACTGGTATGAATTGTTGTTTTTCTATGATATCTATTTACAAAGTATTTCAGTGGTAACGTGCATTATGTTGTGCTTTAATCAAATTCAAAATGGTGGACTTACAAACACTGTCTTTCATATCTGTGGAATTAAGTGTTTCCATGACTCTGAGAAAGGTCCAGCACAGATTTTTTAGTAAGACCTGACTTATAAATTTTTTAATTTGTGTTTAAAAACCATCAAGATTTCAAAGAAAACAAATCATATCTATGACTTTTTTAGTTTGACCATATAATGTAAACTGATTACTTGATAAAGCAGAAGCAAGTACTTAGGTGTATGAACTAAATCATACGGATCTTTTACCTTCTTTTGTGAATCATCAATACTTCAATATCATGGGAAAAAAAGGTATTAAGAAAAAGAGGTATTACACATGTATTAAGAAAACAGCAGCAAATTGCTGCATTTTAGCCTTTCACAGTTGGCCCATATGACATTACATGACCGACTCAATGGATATCAAAAGATATAAAAGATTTGAAAGGCAGTGGCAAATAAATCAAAATAATTTAAAAACTACAGAAAGTTTTGCATATTTCCTGTCGTATTGTCAAATTAGAAAGTTAAGCAGCATTGGCATACATCAGACAATTGACTGACATATTTGGTTCTGATAAAAATATGCAGATATCTCCTGCTCAACCATAACTTTCAGCTATATTGGTCATATAACTGGGAAGGTCTGTGGTCTCTTGTCCATTATCCAGCCATTGGGCCATCTGTTAGCACAAGTTTGTTATCATTACACTCTCAAAACTACTTGAAGGATTGGCATGAAACTTTACACACACATTCATACCATGGTCTAGTTTGTCCTATATGTAGCACTTACATCCAGTATTGCTGCCACTGTGGCCATCTTGAAAATCTTGTTGTCACAACTCCTTCAGAACAGATGGTCATATCAACATGGGGTTTTCACTAAAAAAGACATATTGTGATGTCGAGTTGGTCTTAAATGAAAATGGTGCCTATTTGAGATCCAGTATGACCACCTTGACAACCATCTTGAAAATCTTGTTATCACTTGTCCTAAATATAAAGTCATATCAAAAATGCATTTGCACCAGAAGACTTCTTATGATGTTTAGTTGGTCCTAAAAGAAAATAGTGCCGATCTGACATCCAATATGGCCACTATGGCAGCTATCTTGATAATGTTGTTATAGCTACTCCTCCTGAATATCCATATTGACATGGGGTTTTCACCTAAAGACTTCTTATGATATCCAGTTCATCCTAAATGAAAATGGTGCCAACATACATCCATTGTGGCTGCCATGACAGTCATCTTGAAAATCATGTTATCGCTATTTCTTCTGAATGGATGGTCAAATCAGCATTGGATTTTCACCAAAAGACTTCTTATGACATCTAGTCAGTCCTAAATGAAATTGGCGCAGATCTTACATCCAATGGGGCCACCTTAGCAGCCATCTTAAAAATCTTGTTATAGCTGAAGAATATCAGAGTTGGTTTCAACACTCAGCATGTGAAAAGAAGAAACAGTCTTGGATTCCTGGAACTTCTTTTTGGTCAGCAGAGCATCAATCCCTTCAAGGGACTCTTGCTGTAATCAGGCTACACTCTTGGTCAGACCTCATTTCCTGTAGGTGAAAGTATTTGGTTTACTTGGATCTTACTCTTCATCTTGTCTTAAAATTCTAAAATGCTGTTATCATATAATTTCTCAAAATTAATCTTGCAAAATCTTGGGAACAAATTACAATATGTTATTAGCAGCAAATATTTTGTTCTAAAACAAAATGAAAGGTGGAAGAACTTTGTTCACTATCAGTGTTAAAGGCTTAAAAAAATAAAACAGTCACTCAACAACTCGAATGAGTCAGATAGCAATTTTGATTGGTTGAATACCACTGATGATATCATAGTACACTTAATCATTCCGCCATCCAGGTTATGATCCAAATGACCAGTCATGTTATAATACTATGTAGTGCATTTTTGAAAAATGCTAAAGACTAGTGGTGTCATAATTTATAAAAATAATCAAAGATTGGTCTGAAAGGTCAAGCAGACAAGCATATGATTATAATTTTAAATAATCCAATATAAACAATTCATTGACAAGTTTTCATTCTTAAACTGTTTAGCTTTTGGGGACGAAATCTTCTTGGACAAGTAAAATATGTGAATAAAGCTTCCAGTTAACATGGCCTTCCATTCTTTGAACAACCCATGTGCTGACAATGTGGCAGACAAAGAAAGTGCATGTAAAATGTTTGACTTTCTGGGGTACAAGAAGCTTAACAATATGCAAAAGTGACATTCTCCATGAAAAATATACAAAAATTATTTCCAACCAATTAAAATCAGTGGTTGATCAGTTCCGATGAATCAATCATTGATCTTTAAATTTCAACCAATTTCCAACACTACTCAAGACAACTGCAGTAACATGCAACATAATCACCTTCACTGGTGATTGCTGCCCACTGTTGCATATAATCTATAGAATCTTGTGTACAAGTTCCACAACTACAGGAGCTTGGTAATTGGGACAGCACATGATACTAGGTTATTTAAGGTATGAAAATCTTTAACATATTTGCCCATGTGTCGTAAAGAAACTTTTATTTCTTCCTATGGACAAACAGGAAATGTAGTTCATCCTCTATTAGATTAAGAGCAAAATGTGCAGATTCTACAGCTAGTGGCAATTTGGATGTCCAATGCCTGCCTGTGCTTAGATATTATGACTGATTGAATGTTCACACCATTTTAACATTGGCTATAACTGATGGTACAAAAGATGTATATTTTCTGGTCTCGATCTCTAGCTTTTGTGCACATTTCTCATTATGACTCCATTCTGCAAACTTGAAGCCATTGTAATCAAGTTCATCAGTCCATCTGTTAACAGTTTGGCTTCCACAATGTAACTTTTCTTGGAATAAATGGATTTCATCCAAATTTCAATTTACACCTTTATACTGCTGAAACCTTAGTAGTGTTCTCTCCAGGCCAGATAAGCTCCTTGGGGACCTCTACAGCTTTCTCTTTGCTGCACTGATCCCACTACGCCTTTTTAGTCCCACTACACCACCATTGCTCAATCACACCTTTATCAGGCTTTTCAGATATCAAAAATTACTTTTTATGGCTAATTTAATCAATATTTAAGACCAGTCTATATATGATATGTATCTTTTCCTACATTTCTGAAGACCTGTTCAGTACATCTATGCATATTCATGGTAAAATGGGAATATATAATTCGATGATCAAACTGCTTGTATGTTTACCATTACACGTTTCAGAATGTATAGGGAAATACGGAATGTACTGCATGGACAAGTTTGATTTTCAGCTTTCTTTGTCATCATTTAAATGTTTTTTATGACCTCTGATAATGACATGAAATGATATCCATAATGTAAACTTCAAGGTAATGTTAGGTAAACCTTACATACTTACATAGATTGAAAAGAACATAATTTTTCCATCAATTTGGGGTGTTTTCATCAGTCAAGAGTACCATTTTGGATGTTGCTTGGGAAAACCCCCTATGCATTTAATTGGTCAGTTCAATTTAGATTTATTTTGCCTAATAGCCAGAAATACATCATTAAAACTGAATGTTAGTAAACCTGCTTTCCTAGTTTTGACTATCTTGCAGTTACCTCATGACAAAATTGACAATAAACTGGCAGATATTACCAATGTTTATCAGGTACCATGTAATGTGTAGAAATGCATAAATGGGGGCAAAGGTAAATGCACAGAAAAGCATACCTGGGAAGCAAAGGGTTAAACAGGGAATCATTTAAATGCTGTCCCCTACAGCCTACTGAACAAGTGTATTTACATTGAAAACAGTTCTAAACTGGTTGTAGTTTCATTTTAATTTCCAATTTTCCAAATTCATGAACTGGAAAAATGTCTCAGAATTTACTCGCAGGTGAAAAGTGATGGTTAAAGCTGAAACTTGGTAGGTCTTCAGGTCACAATTTTAACCTATTCTCCAAATATCCTCATTGTCTGATTGATTGATATTTATACAGCGTGCAGTGTTTTTATGAAATAGATTTACACTTATTTTTGGAGTGTTTTTTATGAGGTACAGCATTTGATTAAAATATAAACAATATTTGATCAGGTATCACATTTAAGTCACTAATTATGTGATCAAATGCATAAAAAAAAAGTTCACACACAACAATTCCTGTGAAATAATAGAGCTCTGTAACAGTAACAAAAATAAGATCAAATGTGATCATTTCTGCCATCGAAATAATCTAGAACATTCAAAATGTAATTGTTTTCTATTGTCAGAAAAATTCACAACCTGTTCTAAAGAATGCCTCAAAAGAAAGCATCTCCATTGAAGTGGAGACTGGGTATGGTCATGCAGTGAAAATTGCATGATTGTGCTGTGTTGCATGAACTTATATCCCTCAAAAAAGGTTCCATAATTCATTCTCCTGCACATTTTTAAAAACACATTTATCTGTGATTTTCCAAAAACGAAGCATCTTGAAAATTTTGAAAGAAAACATATAAAGCATACCGTTTCTTTCAGCTTGTTCTTACATATAAAGTTTTTCTTGCCCTATATTAGCTTTTATCCCAGGTCCATTCCAGTTAAATCCAGGAGTCACACAGGGTAATGACAGGTGTTTGTGACACATTGTTGAATAACAAAGCTGACTGGTTTAAACTGAGCTATCAAGCTGGAAGTTCACAATTTCTCTGAGTCTCAGTTTTATTTGCATCTCACTTTCATCAGAATATATATAAATTATTCCTTCCAGCAAGATGCTGTTGCTGCTCAGAGTTGTGGGCAAAGTTGTATCTTTCAGGAAAACAACCTTAATGGCTTTGTAAAATTGCTTGGTCTTCTTTTGTCTATAACTGTGTATTGTATCCTTTCTGGATGTTGTTATAGGAATAAATGCTTGTGGCATTTTTGACGGTCTGAAGAATTTTGAAACCCAGATTGAAAGACCTGATGGATTGCTGAGAACTTCTCATGTCCATGTTGAAAAAGAAAGGCAAACATGCATTTCCAATATGTTAAAATGCCATGTATACATGGATACAGATAGATCAATCCTGATCATAGATTAGTCTGAATGCATTCGATTTTGATCAGACTATATTGCTAGGGAAACCACCTAGGCACTATTATAGTAGAGGATGTAATGAAGAACACTTTTACCAGGTTTGATCCAAACTGGCTCTGCCATTCTGGGCAAGAAGTCAAAAACAGCATTTTTTGAAAGAAGATACACAGCCGATAAGACATGATGGACACAGATCCATGCCATTAGCTCACCTGACCTCGCTATCATAAACTTTATTGATCATTTTGAGTAAAGAACTTTACACCTATCTTGAAAATATCAATTGAAATGAACAAAACAACATTCTGATTTGTCATATCATATCTGAGTAAGGTTTGAGACCAAGTAAAGTTTTATAATGGAGGGTCCTGGCATTTGGTCAGGTGAGTTAAAAGTGATGCTTTATATCATGACAAGCTGATCATAATTTGAGAGACATCAAACTACTTCTTTCAGAAGTTCATGTAATACACTCAAATCTGCATCATGTGATTGTTTAATTGCCTCAGTCTACATATCCAATATTGTGCTGATGTGCCATTAAACCCTCTGCATGCATACATATATACATACTACTGGTAGTTAATAATACTCTCTTCCACTGCAGTATTTATCTTTTGGATCACCTTATGAAATAGTAGAGCTGAAACGAATAACTGAATAATCAGACAATTTTTTTTTGAATAATCTAGTAGAAAATTGGTATTTTAATAATCATTTGCTGAAACAAACAAGGCAAAATATAGACTATGCAATGTTGAATTAGTTTACAAGGGAGCAACTTCAGACATGCTAGATCACCTGAAATTTAAACTCCAACTCACAAGATAATCAATATGTCAAAATTCTGAATACCAGCATTGCACATAGGATCCCAAGGGCAGTGGACACTGCATCCCCCACCCTCCAAATTTGAGAACACACAACATTTTAGAGGGCCAAGGAAAATAGTGGTACATAATGCACTAATGGTGATATAAAAATAAGACAATCTTATTTGATTTGACACTTTTGCCACCTTAACTTTGTGGACTACACTGTACTGTCATATTTTCCTTGGACACTTAACATTATTGCAATACAAGTTTTATCATGTGCTCAAGTAGCTCATGAAAACATTAAGATGTTTTAATGTCTGGTTAACGTAAAATGAGCTGCACCATGGAATTTTCTGTTTCAGATCTTGCTCTCATTTAACTTGAGTGTACACATCTACCAGCATTTATTATAATAAATACCCATGCTTCTGAATTACTTTTCTTTTCAAACCAATAAATCATTAATTAAATGACAGCTTGTGTAGTTGCATAAATTGAGTCTGTTTTGTCATTAATTGAGTTCCTTTTGTCATTATTTCAACCTAAAAAATAAATTAAATCCTCCTCGCAGTAGGGGTGACTTTAACCTTGAAAATATATTACACTAATGGCCATCAAACACTTAACATTGCAACTCAGCCAACTACCAGAAACCTTGAATGTTTTCATTGCCTGATACATTATTTTAAAATAGATGTTTATTGCCATCTTACAGTTTATATCACCTTTCATGACTTTGGCCATTGCTAGCACCTAGAGAGACACAGATGGACATCCACTAATGAAAAATTGTAGGCATATTTTTCAATTTTTTTCTGACAAAAAAGTGCACCTAGGGTCAAGAATAAATGTATCCCAATTTAATTAAATTGCATCGACCACATGTCTGCATTTTGTTTGTGAACAAATCACTTCATTTAGAAATGTTTGAGATAGTCTCCACTCTTACCTGGATATTTAATTGAGTTTCTGTCCTTCTTTACCTATGTCTTCATCTTCAGCACTTAATTAAATTTTATGGTTGTACTGAGTTTGAAGATAAAGAGGGAAAATAATATCTACATTCATTTGATTTTTAGAGTGAATCCTCAAAACATTTACTCATAAGACCCCAAAAATGTATTTTAATTAGATTTAGATGTCCGAGTTTACAGTGTTTTCAATGTGGCCTAATGGTGGTTAGTGGTGGAGAGTGTCAATAAATACCATTGTAAACCAAGAAAAGAGAAGTTATATGATAGCTTTATTGACATTTACAAATATCTGCATCCTGTCCAGATACATTCAACAAATATTCAAATAGTTACATTTGGTATTCGTTTCAGCACTATAAAATAGGAGAGGAAGAGAGCTTTATGAAACCAGTCAATTTTAATAGCAGTTAGTAATTGGAAGTCTAGAATAAACAACAACATGATCCTAGTTTGATACCTTAGTCAACTTCTGACAATTGAAATATCGTCATTCTTTTCCTCGGACTTCAAGCAGTGTACACGTATCTTGAATACTCAACATTTTCATTATCTAAGTGTTCTTTTGGCATTTCTACTGTCAGTCATATCCTTTTTGTGTTGTACTTGCTTTTTTCTCTCCAGTCCTTACATAATTGTGTATCTCTGTCCCTTTTCATTGAATTTGAGGGTTTTAAGTACCTCGCTAGCAAAGTGTTGCTTCATTTTTCATTCCTCTATTAGTAACTGGTATTAGGATAAGTATTGCCAACCCCATTCTTGTTCCAGTTCATGTTTATTTCTTGTATTTCCTTTCAGCATTCAGTATGCCTGAAGATGTGGGTAAATGCAGTCATAAAAAGGCAGCTTGGGACACACCCCACCTGGTTAGCATGAACGCACAGATGGTTGTCTAGTTTTATGTGTTTGGCCTGACAAGGTTTGGGACTTAGCAAAAAGTCACCATGTCTATAGGACCAGAAAAAGGGACCTGCTTCTTCCTGTTCATCACTGAGGAGGTGTCTACTGCACTTCTCAATTTAGGGAAGTTGCCAGCTCTCATAAGGGAGGGGTCCATAGCTCTTTCTGGGATACTGAAAGTGCCTACTTCCACAAGGGTGGGATCACTGTCACATGGAAAGAAGTTATCAGCTCCCATGAGGGAGGGATTCTCAGTACTTCCCAGTGAAAGGAATTGGGAAGGGATTGGTTTGGTAACCTCCCTTTCTCTCTGTTTCCATTCAGTCCCTATGGGGGACAGGCTTCAATTTTGTATGACCTGTCTTGGGGAAGGAATCCGGTCAACACCAGTCTTTTCTCAATATTCACATTCATCCCCAATGGGTCTTGTGGACTCACACCACCTGGTGGTAAGTTGGCTATATCTCCTTTTCCTACCATGACACCATGGATGACTTTGCCCTGGCTCCTTAGATTTGTTGAGCAAACAAGCCATAGATCATCCCCGGTATGACTATGCCTTCCCACCTTTCAGAATAATCCTTCAGATTTTTCACAGAGTCATGACTTCCAAGTCATGGCTCATCCTGATAGCTCCCCTGTGGCCCTAGTGATTGTGGTTCAATGATCTCCTCAACCTATTGGTCTATGACCCCAGGGACTAACACTGAAGACAGATCTGCTGTTGCAGTACACTCATAGGGTTCCTCAACACTCCTCAAATTCTCCACCTTCATTCCTGGCTCATATCAAACGATCTGTCCACCAGGACCAGTTTTCAAGCAGGTTGCCAAATGCATCACTTAAGCTAGAAGGAATTCAACTTCAATGGTTTACAGCACCAAGTGGAGATTTTCTGTAATTGGTGCAGTAGGAAATGCATTGATCCTATCTGCTTCCCTTTAACTGCACTTGTAGATTTGCTTTCTTTTCTCTTTGAGGATAAAGATTGCTCTGTATCCACCATTAAGGGCTATAAAGCAGCCCTCTCCAATAGTCTTAAACTCTCAGTGGACTCTACTATAGGGTTGGATCCACATCTTTCAGAACTGATCAGGTACTTTGGGCTTCGTACTCCATCTTCTCACTCTATAATACCAAGGTGGTACCTCTTTTGTGTTCTTTCATTGTTTTCTTAACTCCTTTTGAACCTTTGAGTGAAGCTTCCTTTGAGAACCTTACCCTGAAAACAGTGTTCCTTCTCTTCCATCTTCCTAGCATCAGCAAGGAGAAGTTAGTGGAATTCATGCCTTGTTAGTGTAAAAGAATTGTTTAATGTTAAATGGTAAGTGTGGTTTGTTCTCTCTCTTCTTTGCCAACCTGGGTTTCTGTCCAAGAATCAGCTACCCTCAGTAGCACCTGTTCCTGTTGAAATCGCCAGTGTCCATTGTATCTTTGCTGGGGATGATCAAGATAGACTCCTTTGCCCAGTTAGAGCTTTACATTTCTATCTGTCTAACTCAAAATAAAAAAGAAAGGGTACTAACTGGCTTTTTCTCCCTGTCAATGGCACATCTGATATTTTGACAGCCATCTTTCTCAAGGTGAATCGTTCAGACTATTAAGAGAGCTTATTGATTTATTGATCTCTCACTGGGAGAGATCTTCCATGAAAAGAAAACCCCATTAGGTCTGGGCTATTGCTGCATCTTGGGCCTTTTAGAATCGTTCTTCTTTGGATGATAGTATCATGAAAGATGCCTTCTGGCAGTCTCACTCCACTTTTGTTATCTTATTACCTTCAATTAATGTTGCACCCGGATGAGGGCATATATTCTTTGGGCCCAGGTGTATCAGCCATCCTCCAGTCTGCAGTAGAGCATCCTGCTAACAACTATGGTAAGTTCACCTTGACAGATTATCTTAGTCCATCAATCTCCCACTGGGCTGGCAAATTCAGAGCACAATAATAGATGGTAATGTATTACTGCTATTAAACTGTAATTGTTTGGGAACTAAATATAATTTTAATTATGTAATATTTACCAGCTTTTATTGCTCAGTTCCCTCCTCCTTCCCTGCTCTGATGACCTTTCAGTCTTGGTCCAAGTCAAAAGAGAATGATGTTCTGATTGTCCAAAGTCGACTAGGGTATCAGACTGTGATCATGTTGTTTTTGTTCTAGACCTCCAGTTACTAATTGGCAGATAGAATAATCTCCTTGCACTGGTGACTGTCAACAGCATCTACTGATATAGCAATGCAGTAATAGCAGAAAAATATTATATAATTTAAATTAGTTTTAACCCACATTTTTTGGTACGAAATACTGTGGAAATTGATGACTAAATCTGAGCCTGCCTTATCATTATGGCTGTATATTGTAAGAGTTTGAGGGATATGTGAGATATAAAATACAGTAGTTAAAATTATTATATTGGTCCCTCACTATGCCCTCGTATAACATTATTATGGTCATGGATTCCAATAAGGTAGAAGACTACAGAAATTATTTTACATCCAGGGATTATTAATACAGAAATAAATTGAAGTTTGGATTGTAATAAATATGCCAAAACGGAAAAAGTGCTGGGTCAACAAACTAATTTTCTCACTATGGGCATAATTGCAATACAACCCACTGGATTAGATATCTTACATAAAATTCATTGGTATTTCACACTGGAAGATATGTTTTTACAACATTTTATCAATTATTACAGATAAATTTTTTAAAAAATACTTTTCACAGATATTTTAAATAATATAAGCTTTTGGAAAACAAAAAAAAAAATATCTAAGGTCATTGCATAAAATAAACCTACAGCAACATGTTTTATTTAGAACATGAGTTAAAGTATCCTGAAGATAAAGGGGGTACCAAGATTTAGGTCTGAAAACTTTTTTAATTTTGCCAGGTACATGTGAACCAGATAGTCATTTTTTAAAAATGAAACAGTTTTGTAGAGAAATTTACAACTTGCCTGAATTTGAGTGCATCGAGGGAGCTTTTTATGTCAAAATAACATTGATCTGAAAGTTGTGGTCACCTTAGACTACATTAAGATATGTTGTAAAAAATGGATAGACTAACAATAAAAGTTACAGGTAAATATTCAACTTATTAATTTTCTTCTGTATGTAATTATCATCTGCCACCAGCCTATAGGTTAAAAAGTATTTTTGTCCGTTTTATTGTTGTAAATCATGCCATAATGGACAACAGTTAATCTGTATACTTCTACCTTAAAGGGGCTACTGGTTAAATTTATTATGATTTTGCATGCAATATTACCAATAGTGACACACCCTTGCTTATAACATACCACAGTATAATGTGCCCTTGCCTAACTCTAATGACACAGCTTTACTTATAACATACCACAGTATAATGTGCCCTTGCCTAACTCTAATGACACAGCTTTACTTATAACATATAACAGTATAATATGCCCTTGCCTAACTCTAATGACAGCTTTACTTGGACTTGGGTCACAATTATTATTTCCAGGTTAGTACCCATGAATGTAATCCCAGTCTGTATTTAGAGCATTTTTTCCTCTCATTTTGGAGGTGATGCATGAGTTAGATATAGGCATTCTTGATATTGATTTAAAGGAAATTGTTTATCTTTAGAATATGGTCATTATGGTCTGGTTGTCTGTGTGTATTTTGGCGACAGTGCACAGTGAGTAATGAGGCATTGCTGCTGGTCTGGAAGTGAAATCTGCAGCCCACTGCACATTATTTTGCTTACAGTCCAGCCTCTCAAAAAATGACAGATAACCTATAACAAGAACTTCAATGTGAGTTCATCTTTGAAGATACTTTAGATTGACATATAATTTATTATGATTTGGACAAACTGGAAAGTTCAGTACTGACAAACAAATGTAGGGACTATATCGGAAAAATAATTGTGATCTGAGTCCTGTAAGTGTCTTGGCCATAAACATTTTAATTGAAATCTCAAGTTTATTATTAAAGGTAGAAACATGAAATTTTGACATTTTGTGTATATTGACTTTAAAAATAGAACTATCAAATTAAAAATTTAAATCTTTAAATTTTTCTTAAAAATTTTAATTTTTAAAATTTTGCAAATATGTTTAGATTTATAGTCTCTATGGTGTTGATGCTCATTATTATCATTATGTATGTATTACTACACCATATAAAGTTCATATTGTGGATAATTTTCAAATTCTGTCAGTGGAAAAATCTTTCAAAGTCAGAATGAGGCCTTTATTCAAAATACATTAAGACATCTTTCTTGTAGATCTTGTGTCATAAGGTCATTTACACTATTGTTATGGGTCCAAGCAGTTAATTTTTGTGTTTATGATGGGGTGAGTATGTGAGTAACATATATCTTCTTGTATGGCTTTCAGTAATTGTCTATAAACATAGTTATACGGTACTTAATGAGAGGATGGAGATGAAAACTCTATAGTAGAGCCTACTCAGGTTGTCTACTAAGCCATTTTAAACTGTCAGAGAACAAAAAATGTCCAAAGAAATATAGACCAAAGGAATTAAATGTACTTTCCCCAGGTCTGTTTACCTGGGATGTAGGAAAACAGCAAAATGAAGTAAGTCCAACACAAAATGCATTTCTTTTTATTGTTAATTTTGGTTAAGACATTGATTGACAAAATGTGACCTTGTGGCATAAACTGATAGCCCATTCTAATGAACCATTTTACTTTGAGCATTATTAATTACTAATAATAATTGTTAACTGAAACTCTAAAAATTATACCACAAATGTTGAAACAGATCATTTGAATTAACTTTGTTCAACTGATCTTAACATGGTTGCTTGTCCCATATGAGCAATGTCCATATAGTTTAGAATGTTTGGGATCAGAATTTCACATTCATTACATCATATAGGATCTAATAATACCTATAATTGATCTGTCAGGCACATAATTGGCTGTATGCACTTGAAATATCCAAAAATGTTATTTCCATCATGAATTAGCTTACTTATGGTAATACATATATCTTTGAATTTAGTACATTGTCACTTAACTTCCCTTTATACTGTTATGTAGTAATTGTTGTACCAATGATCAAACCTCACCATCTCTGTATTGCTGTACCTTATTAGTTATTTAGCTTGTAAATGGCTGAACATAATCTGATAAACATACTTCTAGAAACCACCTATATTTTTGGGATGAATAGTCATTTTAATACATGGTCATTGCTTCACATTTCTGAGTGTCAGTATATCAAGTTTAATGTTTTTTTCTATGCTTGCACCCTTAATGTCATTTTGAAATCTCTGTATCTAGCACATTTTCACTTCATTTATCTACATTTTATTGATCTATAAGATTAAGTAAAACATGTTATATCTTTTCATGTTTAGCCTGGTATTTAGAACAAGGTGGAAGAGTTGGATTAGCTAGGAAGCTCTCCAGAAGTCAGGTGGTGATACCAAGATGTCATTAAGAAATTTCCAATGTACCTGCCCTAAGTTACCAGGATTAGTTCATACTACCACACTGATATATAACACCTCAAAGACATGGCTTAGGTCTTTATGAGAGAGATCAGCACCACTGTTTGGTAAGCTAGAGCCTCTCTGAAGCTGTATTGTCCTACTACATTGTGGTTATTAACATTGAAACGCAATGCATTATTGCTATAAAACATGGAACTGGTCCCATCAAAATGGGAAATTTGAGTGTGCTATTATTTATACTAGCAACTGACTGAGTACCTGACACAATAAATCTGGAACATTGCATTTGTCATTGATTCTTCAGTGTGTACACCTATATACATTTGAACAGGAATATTGCAATTTGCTGCAAAAATCACTGTCAGCTATCTTGCATCACTACCCCTGGACAAAATGTTATATGTACATACCCAAGCTACCACTTGTTTTAAATACCATTCATTGGTCAACTTTGCTGTCTAAAATTTGTCAGTTTCATTTTAAAAATTTGTATGAAAATTTAACTTTACTTTAAAATTAAGTTTTCTAAATTTAAATTTTTATTTAAAATCCTACTGAAGTTAACTAATGAATGGTATCTAAAACAATTGGTAGCTTGGGTCTTTACAACTTATAACATTTTGTCCAAGGTATTGAAGCAAGATAGCTCACTGTGATTTTGCAGCAAATTGCAATATGCCAGCTCAAATGTACAGTGTGTATATAGGTGTACGCACTAAAGAAACAATGACAAGTGTATGTTCCAGATTTATTGTGTTTGATACTCAACCAGTTGTTGTTATAAATAATAGCACACTCAAATTTTCCATTTTGAAGGGATCAATACTTTGTTTTATAGCAAAAATGCTTTGCATTTCAATGTCAATAACAACAAAAGTCAACAATGTAATAGGAAAATATAGATCCAGATAGGCTCTACCTTACTGAACAGTGGTGCTGATTTGCTCCTGAAGACCTAAGCTATGTCTTTGAGGTACTATATATCAGTGTGGTAGTATGAACTAATCCTGGTAACTTAGGGCAAGTACATTGGACATGTCTTAATGAGACCTTGATATCATCACCTGATTGCTGGAGAGCTTTCAAGCTAATCCAACTCTTCCACCTTGTTCTAAATACCAGGCTAGACCTGAAAAGATTTAACATGTTTTACTTAATCATAAAGATCAGTAAGGTGTAGGTAAATGAAGTGAAAATGTGCTAGATATGGAGATTTCAAAATGACATTAAGGGTCCAAACACAAGAAAAAACATTAAACTTGACACAGTGACACTCAGAAATGTGAAGCAATGACCATGTATTAAAGCAACTCTTCATCCCAAAAATATATGAGGTTGCTAGAAGTATGTTTATCAAAGTATGTTCAGTCATTTACAGGCTAAATAACTAATAAGGTACACTAGCTCTCATAAAGTTTGAGGCAATGTGTGGATGGTGAGGTTTGATCATTGGTGCGACAATTACTACATAACGGTATACAGGGAAGTTAAGTGACTGTACTAAATTCGAAGATATTACCATAAGTAAATTAATTCATGATGGAAATAACATTTTTGGATATTTCAAGTGCATACAGCCAATTATGTGCCTCACAGATCAATTATAGGTACAAATAGATCCCATATTATCAAGTAAATGTGAAATTCTAATCTCCAAAACTTGTAAACAAGGATGGACATTTGAACATGTGGGACATGTACCATGTACTTATCAAGATAAATTGTACAAACTTGATTCAAATGATCTGTTTGAACATTTCTGGTGTATTTTTAAGAGTGTCAGTTAACAATTATTAAGTAGAATGGTTCATTAGAATGTGATATCAGCTGATGCTACAATGCCAAACTATGTCATAGTACTAAATTAAAATATATTACAGATCAACTATAGGTACAATTAGATCCTATATAATGTACTGAATGTGAAATTCTCATCCCAAATATTCTAAAAATCATGAACATTTGCTCATGTGGAACATGTAACCATGTTAAGATCAGTTGAACAAAGTTAATTCAAATGATCTGTTTCAACATTTGTGGTGTAATTAGCATAGTGTCAGTTAACAATTATTATTAGTAATTAATAATGCTTAAAGTAAAATGGTTCATTAGAATAGGCTATCAGCTTATGTCACAATGTCACACTTTGTCAGTCAATGTCTTAACCAAAATTAACAATAAAAACAAATGCCTTTTATGTTAGACTTACTTCATTTTGTTGTTTTCCTACATCCAAGTTAAATAGACCTGGGGAAAGAACATTTGATCCCTTTGACCTATATTTATTTTTACTTTTTTCATTCTCTGGCAGTTTAAGATGACTTTGTAGATAACCTGAGTAGGCTCTACTATAGTCCGAGTTTCCTCTGACCCCACACCCCAACATAAATGTCCAAATATCAAAAATGCGGTCTGACCCCACACCCCAACATAAATGTCCAAATATCAAAAATGCGGTCTGACCCCACACCCCAACATAAATGTCCAAATATCAAAAATGCGGTCTGACCCCACACCCCAACATAAATGTCCAAATATCAAAAATGCAGTGTGAAAAGTCAGAGGAAAATTGGACTTTCTCTACTATAGAGTTTTCACCTCCATCCTCTCATTAAGTGCCATATAAATTTGTTTAGACAATTACTGAAAGCCATACAAGCAGATATGTGTTATTCACATAATCATCCCATTATAAACACATAAATTAACTACTTGGACCCATAATAATGGCATAAGATCTACTAGAAAGATGTCTTAATGTGTTTTGAATAAAGGCTTTATTCTGATTTTCAAAGATGTTTTCTCCGACATAATTTAAACATTATCCACAATTTGAACTTTTAAATGTGTAGCAATACATACATGATGATAATAATGAGTATCAACCCCTTAGAGACTATAAATATGAACATATTTACAAAAGTTTAAAAATTTAAATTTTTAATTTGATAGTTCTATTTTTAAAGTCAATATACCGGTACACAAAATGTCAACAATTTCATGTGTCTACCTTTAATAATAAACTTGGGATATCAATTTAAATGTGTTTAGCCAAGACACTTACAGAACTTGGATCACAATTATTTTTCCTATATAGTCCCTAAATTTTGTTTGTCAGTACTGAACTTTCCAGTTTGTCCAAATCCTAATAAATAAATTATATGTCAATCTAAAGTATCTTCAAAAATGAACTCACAGTGAAGTTCTTGTCATAGGTTATCTGGCATATTTTTGAGAGGCTGGACTGTAAACGAAACAGCGTGCAGTGAATCACAGATTTCACTTCTGGACCAGCAACAATTCCGCATTAACCACTGTGCACTGTCACCAAAATAGACACAGACAACCACACCATAATGACCATATTCTAAAGAAATAAAAAAATTCCTTTAAATCAATACCAAGAATGCCTAAATTTAACTCGTGCATCACCACCAAAATGAGAGGAAAAAATGCTCTAAAAATAGACTGGGACTACATTCGTTGGTACTGATCAGGAAGTAATAATTGTGACCTGAGTCCACTTGTAACATACTACAGTATAATGTGCCCTGGCCGAACTCTAATGACACAGCTTTACTTGTAACATACCACAGTATAATGTGTTCTTGCCTAACTCTGATGACACAGCTTAATGTGCAATTGCCTAACTATAATGACATAGCTTTACTTGTAACATACCACAATATAATGTGCACTTGCCTAACTCTAATGACACAGCTTTACTGGTAACATACCACAGTATATTGTGCCCATGCCTAACTCTAATGACACAGCTTTACTTGTAACATACCACAGTATATTGTGCCCATGCCTAACTTTAATGACACAGCTTTACTGATAACATAGCACAGTATTTTGCCCATGCCTAACTCTAATGAATACATTTTTATTACTTACTGGTACATAAGTCAGAATATAGTGAGAGATCAATGTTTGTGATTTTGGTCAAAAGCACCTTGGCAGAACCTCAACACAGCAATCACTTTGGTGTCAGTTGGTCTGTTATGTCCATCTACATGCTAGATTACCCTCAGTGTTACAGTTTTTTACTTTCCTTTTATTTCAGTACCATTTTATCCCACCCTTTTCAGATTTGGAATAAAGATGAGGAGTGGGCCAACATGCTGGCCATCATAGTCTGCTTCTTCTTCTTTGTTTTTTTTTTTTGAGGTTATTTCTCTAGATTATAAAATTGCTCTCATATAAGAAAAGGACTTGTGATTCCATTGTGTCACATGCAACCCTACCTTCAATACTAGGACTGATGAATTTGTAAAGAATATGCCAGAAGTATTGTTTATTGTGTGTGTATTTTAGAACATGGGATCATATGTATAGAGGTGAGTATTTTTGTATCCAGTTACCTTCCCTGGCCACAGTTTGAAAATGGCTTAACCATGCATCACAAAGTTCATACAACTTCAATGCCATTTGCTTCTTTCCAACTCAAAAGTGTCTGCCAGTTCTTGAGGTACTCCTGGATACTCAAGGATGAATTATTAAATACTTAGAATGTTTCATTAGATTGGAAAAGAGGTCCTTGTCCAACAAATAGATTCGATGGATTCAGACCCAGATCAGTGCTCAATATAGCTTGAGTACCATCTGTACTCACAAGTCAAGTCCAACTGCAAACAACATAGACCACGATCTGCTGCCACATAATGCACTGGCAGATCAGTGTCTACATTTTTTGTTCTACTGATTACTCCTAACAAATTGCATAGACCCAGATCTGCCGGCACATTATACAACAACAGATTTGGGTATATGCAGTTTGCATAAGGACCTAAATTATAAGTGACTATAGACAATAATGTTGATATTACACTAGCTCTTCTTGTGTACCTTCCTGTGTGTAATACACACAGCTGCAAACAGCATAGGCTCAAATATGCAATGGCACCATCCACTGGCAGATCAGGGTCTATGCTGATTCCCAATCTTTGTGTTCAATCAAACAGCAAAGACAGATGTTGATCTATCAGTACATTCCTGTTACAAAAGTATGCTACTGTAGATCACAGTCTGTGATTACTCAGCCACCCAGGTCCCCCAAGTCATGTTCATGATATTTGCATATCTGAATGAAGATAACATAACTTGCTTGAGTGCCATTCACAAAAGCTAAAACCAAATGTAAATATGGAGGATTTTAGGTAGACGATCAAGAACTACTGGCTATTATCAAAGGGATAAATGACTTGATGGAGGTTAAAATATTTTAATTTTCAGAGTTTGAAAAAAAAAGACCCACTATCAGGGCATTGGGACAGGGTATAGCAGAGGTTTTCAGTGGGTTAGTGAATTGTTTTTTATAGCTAAAAATAATTATGCTTTATGTTACAGTCAAGGCTGTATGCATTGCACATGGTCATCTGAGCACTAGTTACACAACAGGTTCTGTAATATAAAAGATCTCTGATGTCTGGACAAAAAATCATTAGCATAAAACATAAACATATAATTATAAAGCACCACTGTTTATTTTAAAAGATATATTCAATTTTTTAAAATTATTTGTAGATTCCTCACATTTTACTAGCTGCCATTTTGCTTCCATGTTTGCTCCTACAAAAAGCAGCTGCTCTTAACATGAGACTAAGTTCTGGGTATTATGTTCTATATGTTTGAGAGTTAAGCTAGAGTTTTGCTAGAACGTGCAACTGTCCTGTTGATGCAGCCTTGGGTTATATTTTACTGCAGGAAGCAAGTCACTTGATGACCTTGAGAACTAGCTATGAATGCCTACATTTATATACTGCTACAAAAATTTTTTAGAAATTTATAAATTGGAATAATGAAAATACTGACAGTCTAAATCACTAAAATTTTGCTCAGATTGGAAATTAGAGGGGAAAAAGAGAGAGAAAGAAGAGTATATCAGTCAACAGTATGATACTACTAGTATAACTGATGGAATAACAATTTTTATTGTGTTATGCTAGAATACTTGATTGATGCCAAATGTCCAGTGTTCGTGTAAACAATTTACTTTATTTTTCCAATATAATAGTTAAAAGAGAGTTTTTAATGTGAATCTCCCATGGAATTTCAGACCTCATTTCTGTCACCTTATACCTTGTATTGTTGTTAAATTAGTTTCTCGACTCCTTTCCATAATATAATATGCCTGCCATAGGGTGCAGCATATTATATTATGATGTATGTAGATCTGTCTGTTACCAATTTCATTTCTGCACAATAATTTGAGTTGTACACTATCTACAGTTACCAAACTTTGTTGCTGGCTTGCACTTGGGATATTGCAAAGAACCCTATTGATTTCAGACTCAAAACCTCAAAGCTCAAGGTCACTGTGAATGAAGAAGGAAAATGGTTTCCATGCAATAACTTGAGTTCTTCACCATCTACAGTTACAAATCTTTTTGATCATATATATTCAAATTATAAAATATGCTAAACATGGCTTTGTACTAGTAGACAACCAAAACAGGGAGTAGCAAGTTTGATTATAACAGCAAACCCTTGCACCCTCAAGAACTTAAATGGTTCTGTTCCATTGTCATTGTCCACGTGCACTGCATGTAACCTATCATAGCAGTACATCATCAAATAGGTCCATGTACATATGAGTGATATGAACCTGACATCTGCATTTCTAGCCACATTTTAAGAATACAACAGGATTATGTCAGATTTTAAGCATATTGGCAATTCCATGTATATCTTGTCCCCCTGCAGGTTCGGGGATATAGAATAGGCCCGATGCACCCTTCCATATGTAAAATGAGGCAACTAATGGAGACATGGCTGTGGTGTCACAGTAGTTAGTATGCTGAACTTGGGACTGCAAAGGGTATGGGTTGAATTCTGCCATTGGATCAGCCTGGGTTGGTTACCATGGTGTGTCGAACAAGACACTTTACTATAATTGTGTTGGCACTAAATAACCTACTTGTGTTTCTGTGTTGTAAAACACCAAACCAAAAAATCCATATATATATATATATATATATATATATATAATGACTACAAGACTTGAATAAAGAAAAAATATAGATATTTATTACAATTAACTTTCCGATGCAAGATGCAAGGTGGGGGGAGAGGGGGTATGTGGGATAGGCTCTGTTTTAGGCCCTCCTTTTTATTATTTTTGTAAGTGACCTTTCATTAAGTAATGAATTAACAAATACAGATTTGTTTGTATATGATGCAACCTTGTATACATTTAAGTCTGATACTGAAGTTATCCAAACAAGATTAGACTTGAACCTTATTAGAGTTCAAAGTTGGGCACAACAAAATAAGATGGTAATTAATTAAGGTAAAACAAAATATATGATTTTGGGGACATCACAAAAACACAAAAGTCAGGGAACTCAAAATTATTTCTTATAATAAATAATCATCGGTTAGAAAATGTCAAAGATGAAAAGCTTGTAGACATGTCTGTAGATAATTTACAATGGAATGACCAAATTGACAAGTTTTGTAAAGCTCTGTCTTCCAAAATTAACCTACTCATTGGAATTGAGTAATATTTACCTATAGAAACTAGCAATCTATATTACAGTGCATATATTCTTCCAACAAATAGATTATTGTTCAACAGTACAGGGAAACTGTGCCATATCTCAGCTTGACAGCATTTACAAACTTAAGGAAAGGGCAGCACACATTGTTTTAGATGCATCTATTGATTATTCATCAAAAGCAATGTTTACAGAACTAAAATGGCTTACAGTATATGAAATGATTGATTTTCACAAGCCAGTTCAGTGATTGATTTTCACAAGCCAGTTCTTGTATATAAATGTGTTCATGTATATAAATGTCTACATGGAGCTGCACCAGAGCATCTTCAGGATTTATTCAGGCCTTATTCAACACTTTAACAGTTGAAATCAACTTCACATGGAAACCTTCATCCACCAAAACCAAGATCAGAGCAATGTAAGAAAAGTTTCCAATACTCTGGTATAATTTTGTGAAACAAGCTTACAAGGCATGTAAAATCTGCAGAAAATATTACAGTATTTAAGAAGAGATATCATGACTATGTCTGTGTTACTAAAAGATTATAATAGAATTTAGTATTTATAATGCTAAAGACATGTTAAAATAAATAGTAATTACTATTATCTTTTGTATGATATATATTATTATACTTTCTTTTAAGAGGGCCTCAGTTATTATTATCATCATTATTATTATTATTATTATTATTATTATTATTGGCTACAATAACCTCTAACAGAATGAATGTCCAAACAGTCCACAAATTTTCTAAATTGCTGATATAGAAAATTTGCATGGATGTTTCTGTTAAAAAAATGTCAGGTGCTTTCTGTCCTCCCCAGTGTGTTTTATAGGGGATATAGCTATCATTATGTCCATCTGTCTGTACACATTTTTGTTTCTGGAGCATCAATCACAAACTGTTCAAGGTATTTCTGTGAAACTTGGTATACATGTTGGATTAGTGGTCCAGATGTGCCTTTTGCTATTCACAATTCTTCCATTTTGTATTTGTTTGTCATATTTTTCCATTTTTCCATCCATCCATCCATCATTTATCCACATTTTTGTTACCAGAGCAAAACTTTCAAACCATTTAAACTATCTCAATAAAACTTGGTACACATATTAGACTACTAGTCCAGATGTGCATTTTGCTCTTCACAATTCTTTAGATTTTATGTTTTTGACATTTTCTTCTACAGACACACAAGTCATTCTCTGCCACATTTTTTTTTTTTTTACCAGCAATGTCCAAAAATAATAAAAATAGTGGAGAACAACTTGTTGGTCTAACTTATTCAGTAATTAAAAATGAAGCAAGCTGAGGGATGATAACAAAAAAATACCATTAACTTGAACAGATGATAACAGTAAAGTACCATTAAATATGATATCTTATGTAACTCACAACATTTTAGCTCTACTAGTCATAGACCAGTAAAGCTATCAGATGGCCTGTTTACCATCATCTGATGTCCATCAAGCTGTTAGTACAAGTTTGTTATAGATGTTCATTCTAAACTACTTGGAGGATTGCTGTGAAATTTTCAGCACACATTCATCCCAAGCTTTATTTGGTCCTAAATAACAATGGTGCCACTGGGATATCCAATATAGCCACTACATTGGGCATCTTGAAATTTTTTTTATTGTTGCTCCTCCTGTTTTGATGTTCATATCAACATTGGGTTTTTACTAAATAACTTCTTATAATGACTAGTTGGTCCTAAATGAAAATGGTGCCAATCTGACATCCAGTATGGCCACTATGTCAGCCATCTTGAAAATCTTGTTAATGATGCCTCTTCTAAACAGAAAGTGATATCAACATGGGGTTTTCACCAGTAGGCTTCTTATAATATCTAGTTAGTCATAAATGAAAATTATGCCAATCTGACATCATATATGGCCACCATGGCAGCCATCTTGAAAATCTTTTTATTGCTACTCTTCATGAATGGATGGCCATAATGACATGGGGTCTTCACCAAAAGACGTATAATATTTATTTAGTCCTAAATGAAAATGTTGCCAATTTTATATCCAGTATATCTGCCATGATGGCTATCTTGAAAATCGTTTGACTACTCTTCCTGGGTTATCACCAAAAAACTTATAATGATGTCTAATTGGTCCTTTATGAAAATGGTGCCAATCTTACATCCAATAAGGCTGCCAGAGAAGCCAATTTGAAAATCTTGTTATCATTTAAGAATATCTGAGATGATTCAACACTCAGAAGATAAAAAGAAGAAACAGTCTTGGGTTCATGGAAACTCTTTTAGGCAATTAAAGAGTCAGTCCATTTGAGGGACTCTTGTTGAGTTTTTATTGCATGTTTTTTCTTGATTTCATGTAATTGTGGATTATCTTCTAAAATGTGGAAAAAACTAAGGATTTTTCTCAAAATCTATGTGGTCACCTTGGTGCACAAACATTTTTTTCTAATCCTATTCAGTCCTATTCAGAGAAAATTTTTATTTACTTAGACTACCACTATATTTATTCATTTTTCCAGTACATTCTCTCAATTCATGCAAAAGTTGGTGTTAATTTGTTACTTGTTATTTATTTGTAACAATTCCTAGTAAGTTGCCAAGGGTAGTATATAATGTTTTTCCAGTGGTTAAAATAATCTGATAGTCTGGCAATGCACCCTCTGAAGTATCTCTGACTTTAGTTGGGGACATGGTCAATTTCGATCGAGGTTTTGAATTAAAGATTGCATGAGCTACCAAAACAAACCATGAGCACTTGCAGTGCATGGCAATGGCAGCAGTTCACAACAAATCATGGTAAGAGTCTGGATCAGACAATTCATTTGAAATCTGTAGTAGGTTTGATTCAATTCTTTTTCCAATGTGTTTTCTTACATCTATTTCTGCTAGTGTTAATATACAAATTTTAATTTATTACTTTCCCCCTTCCTAATGGGAAACTCTTTATTTCCTCAGATGTATTTTATGATGCACGAGTCATATTATTTTGTGTATATAAGGCTGAGTCCTCTGGTGAAAGTGAGTATGAGTAAATGTTTGAATTGAATGAATAAATGAATGAAGCTAAAGTGTTTGTTAACTTAGCTACGCTCAAATAAAATATCCTGGATGTCATGCATACTTAATTTTAAGCCCATTCAGATTGTCTTTTTTTATGTATCAGTAATATATCTAGATGAGGGCTTCCGATCCCCATTGAACTTTTAAACAATAAACAAAAATTGATGAACCATGATCAGATGATGAAAATGGAGATCAGCAAAGGTTTATAGAAAACCCTATTTGCTTGTGTACAATGCACACACAGCAGCAAATTCTGCCATCACATGATGAGCGAATCATAATTTTTGTTGTTTGGTTGACAATGATTGTAAGGGAACAGTACATACTCTGATCTGTTGGTCCGTTATGTGCCAGTGGGTCTGGGTCTATGCTATTTGCAGATGGGAATACATTATTAAAGAGTGCTTGGATTATTTATGGCTTTCACAATGCACATGTACATTTGTATGTTCACTTGCACAAGATTTTGCCTGATCTGCTTGATGCATGTATAACCACTGCAATTTTGACACTGTCACATTTTTCTTTAAACTGCATCTGAACACTTTGTTTCATCATTGACATAATTGGAAGATTTGTGTGGTACCTTAAGTGTCCTCCTTTAAAAACAGGTTTGGGTGGTCCCTTAAGTGTCCTCCTTTAAAAGATGGGTTTGTGTGGTCCCTTAAGTTTCCAATTTTAAACACAAATGTGGTCCCTTAAGTGGTCTACTTTAAAGAGAGGTTTGTGTGGTCCCTTAAGCACCCACCTTTAATGACAGGTTTATGTGGTCACTTTAAGTGTACTCCTTGCAAGGCAGGTTTGTATGGTCCCTTAAGTGTTCCACTTTATAAACAGGTTTGGATGGCCCCTTAAGTGCCCTCATTTAATGACAGGTTTGGGTGGTATCATAAGTGTCCTCCTTTAAAGGCAGGTTTGTGTGATCCCTTAAGTGCTCTACTTTTAAGACTGGTTTTGGTGGTCCCTTAAGTGTCCTACTTTAAAAACAGGTTTGGATGGTCCCATAAGTGTCATCCTTTAAAGACAGGTTTGTGTGGTCCCTTAAGTGTCCTACTTTGAAGACAAGTTTGTGTGGTCCCTTAAGTGTCTTTTTAAAAAAAGACAGGTTTGTGTGGTCCCTTAAGTGTCCTTCCTCAAAGACAGGTTTGTTGTCCCATAATTGTTCTACTTTATATGCATTTTGTGTGATGTCAAGAGCTATTGTTTGTTATCTCCCATACGAAGATGACCTCATTCAGTGTGGTGAATGAGACTATCTTTACCAGTTGCACCACAATTTTGACAGAAATTTCAGGCACTTTATTTAATTAATCTCTTTGAGCATTTTGAATGCTTTTGTTTTAAAAGACCTTCAATAATACCTTTGCAGCATTTTTTAAGTGCATAATATAATCACTTCTTCAAAATAAGGTCCTAAACCTGATGACTGCATGAAGGATAAAGTCCAAGTTTTCACCTTAGCCATTTGAGTAATCACTGCAAAAATTACCCAGAAAAAGAACAAAAAAATCCCCTATTGACAGATTTTGTGTTGTCCCTTAAATATCTGGTGACAGATTTCCTCTATGATTTTGTGGAGAAATTCATTAATATGGATTCTCTGCTAATCTGTACAGAATAGGTGGAACAAAAGTGTTTGGATTAATAACATTTTAGTGTATTAAAAAAGGATCTAGCTGTCATCTACCTCCCACTGTTTATGGGCTAATATTTGTATCGGAATTGCTATTTAAATCTGCAAGTTTTGTTGTTGTTGAGAATTCATCTTTTTTATTTTTTTAATTTTCAAATCCTCAAGGCAGCGCAGGAGAATTATATGTAAGTAGCTGTAGAATAACAGGAATAATGTTAGACATGGTTTTCATTTTGCTGTGTCTTTTCTTATAGTCAGGCTCAGAACTAACACAATTTTTCTCCATATTAAAAACTATTGTAGCAAAACAGCTGGGACACTTTCTTTTCATGTGGATGAGTAACTTTTTCATTATCAATGAAGCAGTTTGTTGGATGTATTTAATCTTATGGTAAGCACTGCTTGTGTGGTACCATACATTGTGTTTAGTGTTTGTTTTGTAGATTTAAGTTGTTTCTTCCCCTGAAAAGGTGGTCTTTCAAGACAGGTTCTACTGTATATGAATTCCAAAACTTCCAAACAAATCCAGTCATCTCCTGCCAACAACTTCTTCAAGTAATGATAACTCTGTTTTAGGATTTTTTTCTTCTTCTGACATTTAAAAGACTATCTGTGATAAACTTAAAGGTGCTTTCTTTTATATCAACTCAACTGCTAATGATACAGATCTTTGTTTTTCCTGCCATCTTTGACTTCTTTCTAAAGATGGTAAGTCAGGAATATTTTGGACAAGATGACGTGAACAAGGACAAATTTGACCACACATGTACAGAGAATGAAAAGTACATCTTGCAGTCATAAAATCTAGTAAAATAATTACAATGTCAGGACCAGCACAAGAACTATGGTTGGATATGTATTTTATAAGAATTTAAATGAATTTGTATGAAATAGTTTGTAAGCCCAGTTTTTTCCCCTCAAGAAAATCCCACTACTCCAGTCCATATGACAAGCACTCCAGTAGTGGCCCCTGCCACGACCAAACACATTGCGGTTCCACTATTGTTTCCCATACAAGCATAACCCCCAAAGGTGAGGTTTGTCCCAGTAGCAGTAAATGGCCAGTCTTATTGAGGTGACTAACTATCGCTATACACAAATTAAATCACTGAAAAGACAGATAAATGATCTCACATCTGAGGTTATTTGACAGAAGTAAAAACATACTTCTGCAGATACAACTAAGGAGAACCCTATTGTTACCACTTGTCTTCATCCCCCAACAATTACCAAAGTAACAAGTAGTCCCGCAACCACTGCCCATGGCTCTAGCATAATTCACACCTCATCCAGGTCCCAAACTGGAAAAAGTAAAAAAGCCTCCCTTCAGAAGTTTAAAGACCCGAAAATGGAAATTTTTCAGAGAACTAGGAGCTGGTAAAGGTTGTTCTCATAATTCATATTCTAATAATTGTTGTACATGTACCTTAAGAAAAGATGATGTATGTATATGTATTAGTAAAAATAAAGATATTGCCAATGAGTTCAATTTTTTTCTTCTGTGCTGATAATATTAAAGAACCAATTTCTCCTCGTAATCATAATACACCTGATAATACTTTATATGAAAAGCTTTTAATAACAGACAATAAAGTACTGAAGTATCTGCAAAATTTAGAAGTAAAACAATCCACAGGTCCTGACTTAATTGGTTCAGGATTATTATGGACAGCAGTACCTTTCATTTCAGAAAGTATAAAATATACATATAGTATACAAATAAATTTTCAGAAAAATGGAAAGAGGCTATAATCAAACCTTGTCATAAATTTGGTCTTCATGATGATGTTAACAATTTCAGACCCATCTCAATCCTTTTTGTCTTATAAAAAGTTCTTGAAAAACGTTCTTATGACTCCCTAATGAATTTTCTTGATAAACACAGTCTCTTGTAATTGGCAGACAGTCAGGCTTTCACCCAAATCATTCATGTGAAACTGCTCTTGTTAGTATGATTGAAAAATGGCTTGAAGCATTAGATAATGTAGATGTAGTGGGAGTTGTATTAGTTATATTTAGGAAAGCTTTTGACTTTGTTGTTACATATTCTTACAAGCTCAGTAACAACTCTTTAAAATGGTTTAAGTCATATTTGAAAAGAAGAGGGATGTTTATCATTTGTGCAACATTTACTACACACCATTATACACAGAGGTTGAGTGGCAAAGTAGTAAATTAAATTATATTACTAGAAGGAAGCTAATTCAATATGGATATAATAGTTCTGGATATTTGAAGTACAGCCTTATCAGTGCCAGTAACGTTGAAGAATAAGTCTCAGAGAACATACATTTTAGAAAGATGTACTGGGAGCCACTAAATCTAGGAACTTCTGGTCAGCTATTAGGTATTATTTTTCTAATAATGTTTTGCTGGTCAAGAAAGATCAGTCTTCTACAAGGTAAAAAAATTGCAAACAATATTAGGGAAATATCTGAAATCTTCAGTAAATTTTATGTAGCATTAGACATTGGCAGGGATGTTCCTTTTGACCCTTAAATTCATGAAAGGATCAAGGTTGTTAACGACAGTAGCAACATTGATACAGTTTTTAAAATTTAGCAGATTAACCATGATAAAGTGTATAAAATGGTGACAAGTTTGAATTCCAAAAAAGCTACCATGGGGGGGGGGGATGAAATATCAAATTCCTGTTAAATTGTTAAAAGCTAGGACACCAATCTTTGCTGTCCATGTTACAGATCTAATTAACAAACACTACTAGCATTTCTCCTGATTGTCTGAAGGAAGCAGAATAGTATATCTGATTTACAAAAAGAACAATCCTCTTGTTAAAAGGAAAGACCAGTTAGCATTTTATCCATTATATCCAAACTGTTTTTGAGAAATTAGTTGGCATCATTTTTTGAGAACATTTTTAATAAATATTTGGGTTCCATTCAAATAGATCATGGATGCCAGATGGCTCTTTTACATTTATTCTAACACTGGAAGAAGGCTTTAGACATAAACAAATACATGTATGTAGCTGCAGTTCTGATGGATTTATATAAGGCTTTTTGACTGTCTCCCTTGATGATATTCTCATTTGCAAGCTAAGGTCTTACGGTATATCAGATGGCTCAGTAAGTCTCTTACTGAGCTATCTGTCAAATCAAAAGCAGCAAATTAATTAAGTTGCAGGGTGTTTTGAGTAGCTGGACTAAAATTCAAAAAGGGGTTCCACAAGGGTCAGTCCTCAGACCTTTATTTTTTAATGTTTTTATCAATGATATTTTTTATTTTATTAAATATGATTCTCAATATAACTTAGGCTTATGACAGCACTCTGTCCTTTTCCTCCCTGGACTTGGACACTGATTGACACTCTTGAAAAAGATTCCAACATTAAGATCAACTGGTTCATGTGAACACAATGCGGGCTAATCCTGAAAAGTTTCAAGCACAAGCTGCGAGTAAAAAGACATTCAGTATGAACCCTGTACTTAATGTTAGAAGTGCCATCATAAACTGTAAAGATATTGTCAGTCCACTAGGAATTTATATTGACTACCAACGCTATTTGATACACATGTAAACAATCTTTGTAGGAAAGCTTCAAGTCATCTAACTAACTTTAGCCTATTGGTCAAAAGTTAACTAGACTCAACAAACTGAAAATTTTATATACCTGTATCCTTTCCAATTTCAACTTCTGTCCCTTAGCCAGGTGCTTCTGCAATGATAAGAACACTACTAAACTTGAAAAATTTTAAAAAGTACAAGAGCATGCTCGAAGAATTGTATATAACAATAATAATAACGACTTTATTTAAAGAGGGTGACACAATTAGTTGCATGGAACTAATCCTCCTTGTGGCCCTCTGTTACATGCATATTTACAGACAGAGTACATGTACACAAAAAAAGCATTCATAATAAGCTACATTTATATATGGACATAATTCACTGCCCCATTGATCATTTTTGGTTACAAATTAAAACCTCAACATATGCCAAAAAGTCTTTTAGATATGCAGATGCCTTCTATGGAATAAGCTTCCAAATCATTTTGGAGCAGAATCAAATTTTATTTTATTTTAATCATTAATTTTGTCCTGGAATGGTCAGACCTGTAAATGTAATATCTGTAAACAACCCCCACCCCCTCTCCCCAACTCTCCAACCATGATGATAACAATTGATATCTGTGTCACCATATATTTTACTGTCTTTGTCTTAAATACCTTCAAGTGCCCTACTATTACATTACTTTTTTTTTTTTTTAAGGTAGGCTTAACATGCTACTAATCCTAACCAGTACTTCCTTTAAATACAAGATACCAAGACTTTTAATTTACCTTTATTTATGATTTCATCTACTTCTTAGTATCCTTCACATCCTAATTCTGTGCTTTGTTTTGTTACTTAAATGTGAAATTCACTTTAAATACTGCCTTTATTTAAAGTGATTTGCTTGCTTAAATTTTAAGTTATGTGCTATATGATATGTCTCATTGTATTTATGTATTATGCTATGTTTGTATGTCTTACAAATCATATTGATTTAATGTCTTTATTGTTTTATGTAATGTCATTAAAAAGCTTTTTAGAGCTTGTGTTGAATTGCTGTTTTAATCATGCCAACTATAAATAAATCTTATCTTACCTTACCTTACCTTACCTTACCTTACCTTACCTTACCTTATCTTCTCTTTTCTTGTCTTGTCTTGTCTTGTCTTGTCTTGTCTTGTCTTGTCTTGTCTTATGATTAGATAAAACTACAATGTTTTATGCTTTACTAACATGGGTTAAGTATTTGTGTCATGATTACATTGATACATCCATGTAAAACCTATATACATTATAGCCTACTCAGAAGGCCCTTTCTGACCAATGCAGTCAGAAGTAGGAATAAATATCTTTATTTAGTGGTAAACTTTCCATATTAATGACTATACATTGTATATTGTGATATTGTACCTTCAGCAGGTTAACTGTGAAATTAGTATAGGAATTAGAGGAGTGCATTATGTGAGACCTGGTCTATAGTGGTTAATCAAGGTAATTATTGATGCATGAACTATGTTGATACTGCTGGCTGGCACTCCAAGGTTATTCAAAACTTGTAACTTTCACCCAGTAAAATTGGCCTCTTGGGGTGGACAATGATATTAGCTTGTCAAGCAAATTTTAAGATCAGTGATTTAAAACAAATAATACAAAAACAAACATTTATCAGTTTTTCCTTCTACTCTGATAAGATTGAAGAAGAATGTTCTTTTTTGTTTTATTTCTTTTATGTCTTATCACAGTAGATAGTTTGTTGGTGGGTGGGTAGGTAGGTAGGTAGGTGGTTTCACAATATCTCAGCACTATACTGGATATATAGTGCCAATTAAAAGTTCACATTTTAAATTTTAAAATAATTTCAAGTTCTTATGTAAAGATAAAAGATTGCAAACAATCTTTAGTTACAAAAGGGGCCAAGATCAATTTTGTCTGAATTTATTTTCAGCATGATGATGTTTACCTTGGCTACTGGAGACAGGAAAAAATGACCTGTGTAATCACTGATTACCCTATGGTTGTATGATACCTGTTTCCCACTGCATTTGATATACTTGTTTGTACATAATTATGTAAATAAATGAGGGTGACAAGGAAGATTAGTTTTCATATTAATGTTGACACCCAAGTAAAATATAGACTTTACTATTATTATTAGTAGTAGTAATAGTATTATTTGTATGCATGTCCACACCTTATCATACAATAGTCAAGTCACTAGCTCAAAGATCAAAGTCATCAAAAGATAGACATACAGTTTGGGGTCCTCTTGTTTGCTCAGGCCATGCTTTTTTTTGATTACCTTTAGCATATTACTTCTTCATAGGGATGTTGATGTTGCCATTACAATCCTTTATTCTTTTGCACTAATACTGTCCATTAATTTAATATATATACTTCCAAAAATGTTTTTCTTTTTCATTCTGAGCCCAGCCCATGATGTGCAGAAAGGATTATAATAATAATTTACATGTTAAATGTTCCAAAACATATACCAATGTTCAAGTAATAATAAATTAAGCATAACATAAGTATTTCAATGCATAATTTTGTAACATTTCTGGTTTCCTTTAGTTGTAATGATATGATCTTACATACTTTCTATTCTGCCTTGCTTTCAGAGAGAAAAATGGATCCCCATGGATATTTGCAAAACCTCTTCACAGTTATCAATCAACTCCCCTGTTAGCAGATAGCACCCACTCGCAGATGGAGAGATGTACCATCATGGTGGAAAGAAGACAGCTTATCAGCAGTGTTTGATATATTGATGTCAATTAATCCTGTTCACAGTGTTTGATATATTTGTAGTTGTGTCTGATTTTAAACAAGGCCCTGTCTGATGGTCTTTTGTACAGTAATATGAATGTGCACAATGCTAATGCAAGACTCTTTCACATTCGAATACGTTTCCCGATCACATTAACATTAGGTGATATAAGCCTGCTACCTCCCAAATACAGCCCTACTAAAAAGATGAAAATTCGTCTTTTCTGTTTATATCATATAGACAAAGGGCAATTATTCATACCCATTACCTCCCATTGCCATCACCAGGTGTCACTAGTTTTTAAGTTTAGCTGTTGTACAGTCAATATCATACAAGACACCTCCCATAAATCCATGCCAATATTGATGTGAAATTTTACCATCCATCCAGGAATTTGGATTTATTAGTCATTCCTCTGCAGGTGTTATACATTATTTTTTTAATTTTTCCAATTTTTTCATGAATTTTTTAACATTCTCGGACTTTGTCTATTTGGACCACATGGTACAACATGCTATCATTGGTGCATGTTGTGATTCACATTTTAGCACACACTGCCTATTGTTTGCTCACTCGGTTAGTAAACAGGTGATGTTTTTATGACTTATTAACACACTGTGTTGTTCATTTAGCCATTTTTTTAATTATTTTGTTGAGTCAGTGAAGCATGTCAATGAAGTGCTTTAAATGCAAGACATTCAAGGCCTAGGAAGATACACACATGTCTGGCATGTACAAAATCTACTTTGTCCTCACCTTGCAGTGTGTGTGCCATATGGTCAAAGGAAATATGGGCAGCTGTCATACAGAAGTCAGCCAAAGGCAAATAAGAAAGAGGAAACTTTTGCAAGGACAACACAGACATTTTAAGTATTCATCCGAAGACGGAATATCTTGCAATTCCTGTGGGGGATGTTGCCCCACCACCACCTAAAATACGACATACACAACCATCAGCTTTGAGTACATCTGCAGAAATGGGGGACCAAAAATATGAGGTTTTGCAGTCACAACAATCTACACCAGCCTTGAATTACAGATGTGTTGACTGCTTCAGGAGAAGATGGCACAATAAATTCCGGTCAAATTTTGTCCTTGTATTTCTCTCTTACTTCCGCTGGTAATTCTGACACATTTGGGGAGTATTCCCCCAGTTTTAGGCACCCAGTGTGCATAAGTCCCCTAGCATGTCCAAGCATGCCTTTGGGCCTGTAAGTCCTGGCGCATGGGTTTTTTATGGATCCAGTGGATTCATCTTATACTACGGTATTGCCATTCAGAGCTGTCCAGCCAGTCCAGCTGTCTCAGTTCATGGATCTTACTGATTGATCCATCCATCTAGCCATGACTATGGCTTCATCTCTTTACAACTATGGGAATCTTAGTGATAGATCCATCCATCTCATAAGGCCTACAGCTACACATACCTACCATAACAGAGATTTTAGTGACAGATCCAGCCAGCCAGTTATGCTCGTCACAGCCGGTACCAGTGCCAACCGGACTGTCTTCCACATGACCAGCAGCTGTGCCAACCATGTTTCTGGTTAACCAGCCATCCATACCTGTATGACAAATTCGGCTGGCAGAGCCAGCTTACCATATGCTCACAGTTTACCCGCAGGGAAGCTACCATGACTTAAATAGAGATGACGGCATTGAATCATCTATGCCACCAGGGATGGTTTATACCAATATGGAGGCAGAACATGAACAGAATACTACACACAGTGAGTGTGAAGATACTCCTCAAAATAGCCTTACCTCTGACCATGGAGTAGACTGAGTTCAGTTTTAAGGTTGCTGTTTAAGAGATATACCAGGTGTTGTTGGCTTCAGAATGCCCTCCACCCCCTACCACCATGCACAACTATAAGGTCAAGGCTTCGGCAGATATCAACGATGAGAAAGATACTACGTCCTTTTCACTGGTTCCCCTGGCTGCGAAAATCAGAGAGATTAATGACCATCTGTCTGGAAGAATCTGTGATGCGGGGAATACTAAAGCTTTCTTTTCCAAAAGCCATGTACCAGCTACGTTTTCATTGCACTGGTACAAAACACACTCCAATGCCTTCCATATTGAACTCCCAGCACTGGATAAGAATTTAGCAGCAGTCCTCATGTCTGCCCCAATTCTTTACAAAGCGGATAAGAATGTGTTTCATGCCACATCGAAGCTGATTTAAAATGCTGTCACCACATATTCCATGTTAGACTTGGCCTCATTAGCAATTTTCCAGCTCACCAAAAAATCAGGTAATGAGCATGCCTGGTAGGCAATGGCCCAAATTGGTTCAGTCATTATCAGCGCAGCTCACCATTGCATGGTGAATGCACTTAATGCCTTGGCAAATTTCAACCTAATATGACATGATACATGTTTATGTTTACGTTCCACATTGCTCAAGCGACATCATGCCCTGGTATTACGGATGACACCGTTTGGCTTGCCATTACTCTTTGGGAGCAAAATTTAAGAAGTTTGGAGGCAGGCATCTCAAGAACTGCCCCTCCAACTTGCCGCCCAACACCCACAGTCTTTTAAGACCAATCCATCCCTGACACAGTGGAGGGGACAATCGGCAAGCAAAAGAAAAGGGATCTTTTACATCACAGACTAAGTTCTGATCCCAACCTAATGCCAGGAGGCAACAACCTAACCAGTTTAGGAGGCAACCTTACAAGAGGGTCAAGAAACCAAGTTTCTCCTCCTCCAAGCCTCCCAATTCTCATTGTTACCTACCACCCCCACCGCCCGCAGAGAGTCTACCGGTGGGCTCCAGACTCCTACAGTTCCAATCTCATTGGATCATCCCGTTTCCTCAAAATGAATGGGTGATCCAAGTCATTTGGAGAGTCTTTGGATTTCATTTATCCAAACCCCTTCTCTTTTTTCCTCTCCCCTTCTGATGGACATACCATCATATCGGGAAAAGGACAATATTCTACAACAGGAGATATGGTTGCTCATTGACAAACGGGCAGTGGAGATTGTGCAAAAACCACAACCTCCAGGGTTTTATTCAACGCTTTTTCTTTTACAAAAGAAATGGCAATTTCAGGCTGATCATCGACCTGAATTGCCTCAATTAATAATTCTTTCACCAAAGTTCAAGATGGAGATGGCGAGATCAATAAGAGATTCCATAAATGGGATGAGTATGCTATCAGTTTAGATCTGACAGATGCATACTTTCATGTTCCTATCCATCTGTCATTGCAAAAATTTCGTTGTTTTGCTTACCGCGACAAGGTTCATCAGTTTCAAGTTCTTCCATTTGGTCTAAACATCAACCCCTGAGTCTTACCAAAATCATGGATTGCATCATCACCATGTTCTGGTCAACTTCATCTACAGTGATAGCAGGGTATCTGAATGACATCTTCAAGAAACATATGGTAAGTTCTCTTCTCAAGGGCAGAAATGATTTCATCCCTTTTGAATCATCTCAGTTTTCTCATGAACTGGGAAAAGTCTGATCTTCACCCATCCCAGTGTTTTGTCCATCTGGGTATGGAGTTTATAACCAATCTCAATCTGATATGACTTCCTCATGTTCGCATAGTACGGATCATCGAACTTGTCGAGTCCATTTCCAACAGGACTTGGATTTCAGCAAAAGAATTCTTGCAACTCCTCAGATTATTCAGTGCATCAACAGACTTGATCTCGCTGGGTTGTCTTGATATTCACCCCTTACAGATGTCCTTGCTGGCTTAATGGCGCCCTTTTTCCAGTCCACTCGATCAAAAGGTCAGGATCACGAACGAGGTATGATCATTCTGGTATCAGTGGCACAACCACAGTTGGCTCATGACAGGAATTCCTCTGGAGAAGCCCCAATCGGAAGTGACACTATGTATAGAAGACAGTACGTACAGTTGGGGAACCCACCTGTTGCCGGACTTTGATATGGTCAATGGCAGGTGGGGGCAAGAGGAACTGCCTCTCCAGATCAACCTTCTTGAAATGAAGGCTATCTTCAACGCCTTCCAGTTCTGGAAGGACCAACTCTCAAGGAAAACAGTCCTGATTATGTTGGACAACTCGGTGGTTATGACCTATATCCTCAAACAGGGTGCACCAAATCACCTGACTTGAGCTTTCTGGTTTGGCAGTTTCTACATTGATGCCACCAACTCCATATCAACATACAAATCAGGGACATTCCCAGCAGACTCAATGTCCTGGCCAACACTCTCTCCAGAAGAGATCAATGCATTCATATGGAAGGGTCCCTCCATTAATCGGTCTTTCATCGAATTTGTGCACGTTGGAGGTATCTGATGATTGATCTTTTTGCGACAAGGTGGAATCACAAGTTGCCACCTTTGTCTCTCCAGTTACCCAGAAGCTGGGGCCATGGACACACTGTCAATCAGCTAGGAGGGGTTGTGGGCCTTTGCCTACCCATCCATGGTCTTGGTACTGAAAATAATACACGAGTTGAGGGGTCAGACATGCACGATGATTCTGATAACCCCTCTTAGATGGGACAAGTCCTGGGTCAGTGATCTACTCGATCTAGAGAGAGATCTACCCAGGAAGATTATGGCCAAGCTGAATCTTCTCAAATAATTGTGGCCACAAGTGTTTCACCCCAGCCTAGACCATCTTCTCATTCACACCTGGCTCTTGTCAGGACAGTCTTGCGAAAGAATTTAGGCCTTCGACTGTGGAGAGAATCTCACAAGCAAGAAGGCCCTCCACTTTGAAGGCTTATGAGGGAAAGTGGCATGTTTTTAGGGACTGGTGCCAAGTCAATAACATCGTCCCTTTGAGTGCCTTGATCCCTCAACTAGCCGACTTTTTTCTCTGGCTCTACAAGGGGAAACAGTTAGCCCCAATTACCATCAAAGGCTACCACTAAATGGTATCTTACACATTCAGGCATCATGCAGAAGAGATATCGTTCATGATAAAGATCAATCAGACCTTTTGCCAATTCTGATTTGGATTGACCAAAATCCCTCACCCTGTTTCTAAAATGGAATCTGTCCTGAGTTTTAACATGGCTCAGTTCAGATAAATTCAAGCCTTTAGCCTGAACCTCGCTGAAGCTACTATCATACAAAACATGTTTCCTGGTAGCCTTCACTTTGGCATGTCAGGTGAGCGAGTTACATGCCTTTTCAATTGACCAGAACTATCTTCAGTTCAGATAGGATAGTTCAGTGGTCCTCATGACACAACCAGGCTTTGTATCCAAAAATGGGTTGCCATCAGTGGGCTTGTCATATGCTCCCTCTTTTCGATAGACACATTGAGAGCAGTGGGCATGCAAGACTGTCTGCCCCCTCAAGCACTACTTGAAACAACTGTCTTGATGAAGACCGCGAAGCAGGATATCACCCCTCAAGCCCTCTCTTTGTGGCTGAAGTGGGTTATACTCTCAGCACATTCTTAAGTCTCAAAAGATCTGAGTTGTCTCATGAGGATTTAAGCTCATGAAATGAGAGCGATCTCTGCAAACCTCGCATTCAAACACAATGTTTCGATCCAAGACATAATAGAAGCTGTCAGCTGGCATGCAGAGTCAACCTTCTCCAGTTTTCATCTCGGGGATTAGTTTTGCAGAGACATTCTCTGAATCTGGTGGGTCCTGTAGCGGTGCTCCAGATTACCACCAGACCCAATTAAAGTCAACGCAGCCTCTTAGCTTTGCTGGATTCACCAGTGAAATTTTGTCAGAAAGAAAAATTCATTAATCATCTTCTTAACTGGATATAGGGGTCACAGATCATGTGACTGTAGGCTGTGTTGCTTTCAAGTTTGATGAATGGGTTATTGTTCACATAGGGAATCCAGCCTTTTAGAAGGATAACCAACGTATATAGGATGCTCAGCATTCACTCCCCCAATTATATATTCTCCTGACATTAATGTGATCGAGGGACATGTTCCAACGAGATAGCAAATAAAATTATGTTTCTCCATGATAACTTACCCAATCACATTACTTAAAAACCCTCCCAGCCACCCTACAATGTAAGCATCCTTGTTGGTATATTGCTCAGCTAAAAAACTAGCAACAACTGGTGGTGGCAAGGGGAGGTAATGGCCAAGAGCTATTGCCTTTGTCTATATGATATAGACAGAAAAGATGAATTTTTCGTCTTTTTAGTACAACTGGATTCGGGACATAACAGGCTTATATCCCCTAACATTAATGCAATCTGGTAAGTATTCTTGGAGAACATAATTTGAAAAAATTTGCTTTCTTAACCCCCCAAAAAAAGAAGAATATGTCAAATTCTGAGCAAACTCACTGTCACCTAATCAAGAAGACCGAAAATGATGAAGTGAGGGAAGTTGCATTTTAGGTTGAAAACTGTGATTCAACAAAAAGTGTGCCAATGAAAATGTTTCAGTTAAGTCAAAGGTTTTATGATGAAGTAATTTGAGACGAACTGTCAAGCACTGGCAGACAGCTCTAAAAACAGTCACAACATAAAAGTTATCAAGTATTTTATGAATGCAGGGCTTGAATGTTTTTAATGTAATGCCATCTCCACATCAGAAATAGTAATTGCACAATTAAGTTTACATTTTGTGATGATTATGATGTTTCATTGAACCTTACCAATAGTTCCTGTACTTTTACTTTGTCCATGGTGTGTACAATCAATGGATAGTGTTTACATAGTTAATGTTATGAAAAAAATACTAGTATTTCACGATTGTTATAACATGCACCCAGTTGTGTAAAGGGTATGCCAACATCCATTAGTGGTGTACCTGATCCGAGTCTCTGCTTTTTGTTCAGATTAGGATTTCAAGTGATTGGAGTAGACCATAGCTTTTTGGGAAATTATGCTATGGTACATCTAGATCTACGGTTTTCAATGCTGGGTGCACAGAGTACAACGAAAAATGCAATAATTAATCTATTGATAATAGTAGACAATACTGTATAGAACATTTCTCATCTTTCTTGTAATTAATATTTAGTCCGTGCACACTCAGTGAAGAGCAGGAATATGGTCTTTGTCCCCGTGTGTTGGTCGGTCTGGCCATCCATCCATCCACCTGTTTGTTCATCCATGACAAAACTTGTCATTGCCTCCCCTCCCACACTGGTTGGAGGATTTTAATTAAAATTTGTAGGCTAAATATGTGGTTGGTATATACATGTGTGATAAGATTTTACTTTTTAACTCTGGACCAATTTTGGGGACATTTCTTGAAAATTGTCAAAAAGGCGAGTTTTGAGGGAATTAAGTTTGTCATTCCCTCTCCTCCCAAACAGGTTGGAGGATTTTATTGAAATTTCGTAGGCTAGATATGTGGTAGGTATAGATGCACAATAAGGTCTTGTTTTCTCAGGCACATTTGGAGGTGGGGGGAGGGAGGAATTTCATGAAAAATTTTCCTAAAAAAGGACGCTTTGAGAATTGATCGCTTCTCACCCCTGCACTGGTTGAAAATTTGCAGGTCAGAAATATGATTGGTATAGATGCACAATATGATTTTACTTTTTTCCTCGTGCACAATTTTTTTTTTTAACATATTTTTTTTTAACATTACATCAAAAACTAATAAAGAGATATTATGGGAATTTGGTTAATCACTTCTCCTTCCACACTGCTTGGGAGTGTTTTAGTGAAACTTTGTCAGCTAGATATTTTCTTGGTGTAGATGTGCAGTAAGGTTTAACTTATTTTCTTCTGACCCATTATTGGGGACAATTCTCAAGAAATGTTTAAAAAAGGTCCATTGTGAAAATTCATGTTTTCGTCACTTCTCCCACCTCACTTTGAGGATTTTATTAAAAATGTATAGGCTAGATATATGGTTAATGTAGATTTGCAATAAAGTTTTACTTTTATTCTGACCCATTTTGGGGGAAATTTCCTCAAAAAACATGTCAGAAAAGAGGAATTTCGAGATTTCAGTTTCTTTATTTAGTATTTAGGCAACCATTTGCAGTATTACTCCTCAGTACTCACAGATGTATAGTAAACAATTTTGATCTTTCATTACTGAAATTTTCTTGAGAGCAGTAATGAATGTTGTTTGCAGTAAAAGATAAACATGTTGAGGAGGACTTGTCCAAAGTGCGGAGATATCTACATATATTTTAGTCCCATAAAATGATATTATGTTAGAGTGCAAAAGCTTGCTTATTTATTTAACTTATTATACCCTAATTTATTCATTCTGTTTGTGTAATTTTATACACCTGCAAAGCAGGCTACTGAAATAGTGCTTTGGTGGTGCTTATCCATAATAAAAACTTTGCATTTTATATTTTTTTTTATTTAAGTATTGTGTCCACTTGTTAATTTTACCCTGGTACATGTATTTCTCGTCACAATTTGAGTCAACCCCTGAGTTTGTTAAGCTGAAAAGATGTGAATCTTGCAGCCACTGACTCTTTCTGTGTACAGAATACTTTTGCAAAATTATGGAACAATTTCTCTTCTAATAATAAGATTGTCAAGAATAGGGTCAGATGATGCTGATCATTTTTAGCCTTTATGGCCAGGTGAGTTAAAAAGACATATTTTTTATGAGTACTTACTGTCCATTCCTAGGAGACCAGATTTACGACCGAACTTAACAAGCAAGTTTCTTCTATTTTTAGTAATGGTGGCCATATTTGATTGTGATTGGCTTCATTTATATAACATTAAAAGCCATTTATATTGGCATGCTTTCTGTCAAATTTGGTCATATTTTTTTAGAGATACTGCCGGGGGCGCAAATTAGTGAAATGTCATGCATATAAAAATGCACTGTGCACAATATGAAATTATTTAACTCTTATAATGAACTACATTAACAAGATTTTTAAAAAACAATTAAGAACAAAGGATACTTATTTGATCAAAATACCTCTGTCCACTCCAAAGTATGCAGATGTTGGTTTATAAGGATGCTTGGAAATCCCACTAATTATTTATAACAGAAAAATGAGTGTACTAGAGGGGTTTTGCTATTGACACCCTTTCCTCACATTTGCACATGCACAAACTTTGGTCCATTTTTGGGAGGTGAGATTATAGTCAAGCATGGCTGAACAAAAATTACTGATGTGCAAAATGAATGGTAGAAGCGAAGGATGAGGTGGAGTTTCTCACCAAATGGAGGACGATAATTCTAAAACAATGTTAGATGCAGGGTTAAATGAACTGCCAAAGAAGAAACCAAAATATGATGTACAGTTTCAGAAATCTTGGCTGTAACAGTACAAAATTGTTACAACACAAAACCAAGAAAGGAGATATGTTCTGTAATATTTGCAAAAATTGTGGGGAAAATAACCCTTTTACATTGGAAATTGGCGTTTGAATTTTATGTCAGCCTTTACATGACACACTAAGTCACCAGACTACATGCATTTTTGAGCAGAGATATCCACAAAATAACACGCGAACCGTGAAAAATTCAGCAAAACAACCAGAACGGTTTCCCCAATCTGTTGAAGCTATCTAAGCTAACAATGCATATGTACCTCCAGACAGCAGACTATGAAAGGAGGTTCTCAGCTGAGAACACTGTTCATACACAGATAAGGAACAGATTAAGCTCAGAAACAGTCAACAGATTAAGCTCAGAAACTGTCAACAGATTAATGCTTATACAACTAGAGGAGGAATCTTATGAGGAAATTTATTTAAATGGAGACCAAATAGAATAGAAGGAGAGAGAGAGAGATGTGTTTAAGTGTTGGGTAAATAATGAACTATGGTGATTTCCTCTCCCCCCCCCCGCATCACACACACATATTTTTCTTCTTCTACTCCCCCTTATTTTGGTGACAAGGGAGGAGACCCCCCCCCCCCTTCTGATAAAATCCTGGCAGCATCTCTGTATTCTCTTCAGGATTTTGAGAAGAAACCATTTTAAAGATTTTCCTATTTTTACTAATGGCAGCCAAATTGGATGGTGAATCGGCATCATTTGAACAAATTTGAAATAACTTCATGCCAGGATGCTTTCTGTCAAATTTGGTCAAGTCCTGTTTGGTAACTTTTGACAAGAGATCATTTAAATATTGCGTTTTTTTAGTATTAGTGGCCATATTTGATGGTGGATTGGCATCATTTGAACAAATTTTAAAGACCTTTACACCAGGATGCTTTTGTCAGATTTGGTCAAATTCTGTTGAGGAGTTCTGAGAAGTCATTTAAAAAGGTTTTTCTATTTTTAGTAGTGGTGACTATAATTGATGGTGGATCAGCATCATTTGAACAAGTTTGAAAGCTTCATGCAAGGATGCTTTCTTTCAAATTTATTAAAATTCTGTTGAACATTTCTTAAGTCATTTGAATTTCTTAATAATGGTGGCAATATTTGACTGTGGATCGGCATTATTTGAACAAATTTGAAAGAGCTTCAAGACTGAATGCTTTCTTTCAAATGTCATCAAATTCTGTTACATGGTTTTTGAGTGGTAGTTTCAAGCTTTTACTAATTTTAGTACTAGTGGCCATATCTGATGCTGAATCAGAATAATTTATACAAATTTGAAACCCCTTCATGCAAGAATAATTTGTCAAATTTGGCAGTGTTGCAGAGTGTTTGAGACTCAAAAAGTGTTTGGGTTTTTTTATACTCACAAAGGGAGTCGGTGTGCATGACCCAAATAAGAGATGTTAAACAATTAAGTTGTCTGCTCATATAATCCTATAGAAAATGACTGGAAACTTAAATTTGAAAAAAGTAAAATAAAAAATGTTTTCTTTGAAGCATTTAATACACTTTTGAACAATAATAGCAGGTACAAATACAACTGTTATACATCATCACCAAATACATGAATGTGCACAAATCACATAATCACAAACAGACGGACATTAAATAAAAAAATACAAAGTTTCTGTCTTTAAAATCAATTGGACATTGGAATACATTATTAACTTGAATTCTCACAATAGTTCACTGGAGGCTTTGAAGACAATGCAATTGTCATTAGTCTTCATCTTTTGCACTCATTACACCTCTCCCTCGATAGCTCGTGCACAACGGGGTCCAAAAGCATAGACCGCACTATGAGCAAGGGCGCGAGTTACCAAGTGACCTCAACAAAATTAAGAAGGGGATGCCATCCCCACTGGACATAAAGAACCACCGGGGAGGTTACAGGGCTGTTTAATGGCTGAATACTCATTTTATAATCATGTTGGGAATAATTGTCAATAAAGAGCTATTTCTAATGAAGTTGTTAGCTTTTTTGTATAAATTACCTTTATTTTCAAGATACCTAACCTCTGAAAGATCATTAATTCACAACAAAACAAAATTCTTTTTTTTTTTAAATGGGGGGACAATGTGAAACAACTGTCAACGTCGAAACTCCATTTCTTTTATTGTTCTATCAGTAAAATATTGATGTCATGATTTCATTGCAAGTAATAGTGAAACTTCTCCTTATCCTTAAGGAAATCTCAGAGTGCCAATTCAGGAAGTTAAGTTCACTACAAACTCTGGAACACGCTTCTCCATTATGAACCGTATCTATGAAACAAAGATTTGTATTCACCAAGTACTCATTTCACTTGGCTGTCTTGCTATCTTTGATCTCATTTGTGAATGAGAAGACTAATTTAAGGTAGTTTAATTATATTACTTACATAATAATATTTATAACAGTGTTCGATTGATCAATTGAAATGAGTTGACCTGACACACAACCATGACCGCTAGCTCTTATGCAGTTAGGATTTTGCATGACTTGTAACTTTTCTTTTATTCCACCCCCTTTATTTGATTTGAAACAAAAGACGTAATTAGCGTGACAATACAAAGCAGGTCTGCTTTTAACTGAGTGTAACAATGCAACAAATATTTCGGTAAGTTGGAGATCAAAAACAGTTGGCACTTAATTAGGTTCTCACAGAACCATTCGCTAACATAGCTGTGATGGCAGATTGACATTTGAATACATGAGAGCAAATAGGCATAATTTGCAGAAATGTCAAAGGCATTTATGCCAGGTTGTTTTCTATCAGATTTAGTTCAAGTCTGTTTAGTGGTTTTTAAGAAGTTGTTTAAAGGTATTTCTACTTTGTAGCAATGGTGGCCATACTGGATGGTGGATCAGCATCATTTATATAAACTTAAAAGGTCTTTATGCCACGATGCTTTCTGCCAAATTTGATCAATTTCTGTTAGAGGCTTTTGAGGAGTTTTTCTATTTTTAGTAATGATAACCATATCTGACGGCAAATTGGGCATCATCTGTAGAAAATTGAAAGCCTTTCATGCCCACCTGCTTTTTGGCACATTTGTTCAAAATCTGTTTGGTTTCTAAAAAGGTATTTAAAATGTTTCTATTTCTAGTAATGGTGGCTATATTTGATGGTGAATCAGCATTAATTGTAAAATTTTGACAGGCTTTCATGCCAGGTTGCTTTGTGCCAAATTCTGTTAAAGTTTGTATGAATTCTTTTAAAGGCTTTCCTGTTTTTAGTAATGGCAGCCATATTTTATCACAAATTGGCATCATTTGTACAAACTTGAAAGACCTTGATGCCAGGATGTTGTAAAGTCAGGCTGAAATTGGTTCAGTAGTGCAGTGTTTTTGACAAGTTTAAAATAGCAACGGACGTTTTGACAGATGTTGCTTGATGCATGAAGGACAATGCACTTTGGATGCAAGGCAATACGATAACCTCACTTAGTCTTATGGCCAGGTGACCTAAAAAGACATATTTTGTATGAGTACTCACTAACTATTCCTAGGGATCTGATTTAAGACAAAACTAAGCAAGGAATAGTTTGACCTTTACAATATCAACAATGAAAATCCCTCCCCCAAACAAGAGACCCAAGTGTACCTGGTATTGCTCACCTGGGAAGTTGCATCATTTGCAAACTTTGATAGCCATCTATGCCAGGATGCTTTCTGTAAAAAAAATTTAAAATTCTGTTCAACTGTTTTTAAGTAGTCATTTCAAGGTTTTTATTTTGTTGGTAACAACAACCATATTTGATCGTGGATTGGCATTATTTAATCAAATTTAAAAGTCCTTCATGCCAAGATCATTCCTGTTAAATTTGGTCAAATTATGTTAAGCGGTTTTTCAGAAAGTCACTTTTAGGTTTTTAATAATGGTGGTCAGTTTTTGAGAAGTCATAAAAGTGTATTTAGTAATGGTGGTCAGTTTTTGAGAAAAAGTCATTTAAATGTTTTTGTACTTTTAGTAATGGTGTCCATATCTGATGGTGGATAAACATCAATAAAAAAAATCTGAAAGACTTTATGCCAGGATGCTGTTAAATTTGGTCAAATTCTGTTCAGCAGGTCTTGAGATATTGTTACAAGGTTTTTCTATTTTTAGTAATAGTGCTATATTTTATGGCAGATAAGCATCACTGGAACAAAATTTAAAAGAGCTTCATGCCAGGATGCTTTCATTCAAATTTGGTCAAATTCTGTTAAGCAGTTCTTAAGAAGAAATCATTTAAAAGATTTTCTATTTTTAGAAATGGTGGCCATGTTTGATAGTGGATCAGCATCAGATGAATCAATTTTAAAATTTTCATGCATGGAAGCTGACAAATTTGGTCAAATTCTGCTGAGTGGTTCTAGAGACGAAAGTCATTTAAAGTTTGTTTTTTTTTAATTTTATATTTTAGTAACGGTGATCATATTTCATGGCAGACCAGCATCATTTAAACAAATTTTAAAGACCTTCATGACAGGATGCATTCTGTTAAATCTGGTTAAATTCTGCTGAACGGTTCTTCCGAATAAGTTTTTCTATTTTTAGTAATGGTGGCCAGATCTGATGGCTGATGAGCATCATTTAAACAAATTTGAGAGAGCTTAATGCCAGGATGCTTTCAGTCAATATTGGTCAAATTCTTTCGAGTGGTTTTCCGATGTAAATAGCAATTGTGAATGGATGATACACAAAAGACAAAGGACCATACCACAAGCTCACTTGACCTTATGGCCATGTGAGCTAAAACTGGGAGTACTTCAAGTTAATATACAGAGTTGATCATTACAATCATGATATAGGACAATTTTTTTTATTTACAGTTGTAGATCACAGGTACTAACTTTATACATGTGGAATAAAGTAAGTAAACATGTAAAAGTATTTCCAAATTATACTAGCTCTTCCAAAATGAAAGTGCTTGTGGAAACCCCATCCACTGAATGAGAAATTTTCCTATTTGTCCTCTTCACTAAATGATGATCATCTATTTGTCACTTATGTATTGCCATTACAATCATAGAGTGACATGAATTAAATAAAAGTGACAAATTTTTTAATCGTGATAGTTTTAATTTCATGCATTGTCACATAATTATGATAAATTAAAACAAAATACTACAAATTGATAAGCAGAAAAATGACAACACATAAATGAAAAGGGTCCCTCAAAGGGACCAACACTCTACTGGCAGAAAGAATTTTCCAGGAATCACAGATATGTCCATTTCTTCTTTTAACTGCTGAGTACCATTTCTTCTTTTAACTGCTGAGTACTGAAACCATCTCTGATATTCTTGAGAAACTCCAACATACCAAATCTGGTAACAAAACTATTTTTGTATGTTTGAATGAACATGTTCACAAAATACTTTTCCGATTTGATTGATTTGCACCATTTTCATTTAGAACCAACTAGATATTACAAGTCTTTTAGTGAAAATCCCATGTCACTATATTAAGATTTTCAAGATAGTGACCATACTAACATCAGATGAGCACCTTTTTCATTTAGGACCAACTAAACATAAGTCTTTTAGACAAAAAATACCCCATGTCACTATGGCCATCCATTAACTAAAAGTACCCTAAAAAAGACTTTCAAGATGGACACCATATTAACCATTTTCAATGTCAGATTGTTATCATTTTCATTTAGGACCAACCAGACATGTTGAGAGGTCTTTTGGTGAAAACCCCATGTAGTGATAAGATTTTGGTAGCCAAGTTGGAGGTCAGATTGGCACCATTTTAATTTGGTTACAAACAGACATCACAAGTCTTTAGTGAAAACCTCAGGTAGATACAACCATCCATTCAGAAGTAGTAAGATTTTTCAAGATGGCCATCATGGTAGACATACTGAATGTCCATTGAGCACAATTTTCATTTAAAACTAACTAGACATTATATGCAGTCTTTAAGTGAAAACCCAATGTCAATACAACCATCCGTTCAGGATTAGTAACAATAACATGATTTCAAGCTGGCTGCCGTGGTGGCCATTTGGATGTCTGTGAGCATGCCCAATGTTCATTTATGTCCAACCAGACCAAATATGAAGCCTTTTAGTGGAAATCCCATGGTGATACAACCATCTATTCAGGAGGAGTACTAATAATAGGATTCTGATGAGGAATTCCATGGTGGCATATACTGGATGTCAGATCGGCACCATTTTCATTTAGAACAAAAAACTAGATATAATAAGTCTTTTGGTGAAAACACCATGTCGATATAATCATCCATTCAGGAGAAGTAGCAATAACAAGATTTAATGATGGCCATCATGATGGCTATATTGGATATCTGACAGCATGTTCAAATGGTACCATTTTCATTTAGGACCAACTAGAGATCATAAGAAGTCTTTTAGTGAAAACCCCATGTCAATAAGACCATCTAATAAGGAGAAGCAGTGATAAGATTTTCAAGATGGCCACCATGGCAGCCATACTAGTTGTCAGATTGGCACCATGTTATTGAGGACCATCTAGACAACATAAGAAGACTTTTGATGAATACCTCGTGTCAATATGACTATCCAGTCGGGATAAGTTGCCTGCAATATTGGATGTCCAAGGGTCACCATTTTCAGTTGGGACCAACTAGACCTTGGATGAATATGTTTGTAAAGTTTTGTGGCAATCCTCCACATAGATTAGAGGGAGCTGTGATAACACTCTTGCACTAACAGATGCTGAATTCTGAACAGGGGGCCATTGGACAAGCTCTTCTGGTCTATGACCAATAGAGCTTTAAAAAAAAAATTAACATGATTCCATCACATTACATTTTTTTTCTAATGAATAACTCACATAACAATTTGATTCACAAACAATAAAAACAAAAAATATTTATACCTCTTAGTTTTGCAGTCTCCACAATTATTACAACTTTTTGAAACCTCTGATTCGAAGTTCCAACAATCTAACATCCAATGACTTTATGTTGAATAAAGTTAGACTCATAAAACTTTTGGGAATACTGTGAATTCACCATTTTTTTTTTGGTAAGACACCACTTTTCATGGAATTCATGTTTGCTACAAATAATGAATTTAAAAACTGAATACATGATCATCCTTCTGTGGAGACACTGGGGCCACTTCTGCAATCTATGAAATTAAATAACAACAAAAATGTCAATTTTCACACCAAAAAAATTGGTTCCCCACAAAAACAAACTAATTAACAGTATATTGTAGCTCTACACCATGCATGCTAAATTTTAATGATGATGTAGTCATTAAATCGTCTTTGAATTCGGGGTTTCGATCACAAGTTGGAGGTTAAGTGCTCAAAAAGTTTCAAGAATGTTGGCCAAGTTTTTAGACACAGCAGATAGTTTTGCATAAAGAAAAATTGACAAACTTCTTTATGAAAAGCAAGCATCAGTGAGGCATTCTGTCATAAATCCGAGTCCGTAAAAAGTGCACATAGGGGAATGTCTGCCTCAGCCCTTCTTGATGTTGAACCTGAAATTAAAAACAAGACAGAAAGTAAGAATGCAGTTCTGTGATAAAGAGTTATAAACTGATTGTGCTTTAACTATCTTTGCTGTGCAGAATTCTTTTAAACAGCAAGCACCTCTTTACAAGTCGAGTACAACTGCAAACAACATCGACCCTGATCTGCCATCGCATAATGCTATTTGTTCTACTGATTACTCCTAACAAACTGCACAAATCCAGATCTGCCAGCATATTATGAGATGGCAAATCTGGGTCTGCGCAGTTTGCTGTTGGAATGAACTTACAAGTGAGTATATACTGTATCGATGCAAGTACCATATGGCCTAGCACTCTCAATATATATACTATTTATGCTACACTTTGCTTACATGGTGAGGCCATGGGTGGCTGAATGTTCTATGGTGCTCAGCTTTACAGATCACTCACATCTCACCAGTCCATGTGGGTTCAAGCCCCGGTTCGACCAATGTGGGTATGTGTGAAAGCTTGCCAGTAGCTTCTAGTGGGTCAGTGGTTCTTCCTGGGTTCTTCCTCCAACAAATATACTGGCCACCATGTATCATGTGCTGAAAAATGGCATTTTAAACCCAACAAAAACCAAACAAAACATTGCTTACATGATAATATAACAAATACTGAATGTCCAATTCTAAGTATCAAAATGCTCCTCTATGCAACTTGCTTGATACTGAGTTTGGTTGAAATACCTTAAACAGTTTGGAGAGTCGACTCCTGAAACAAAATTCTTTATGCAGTCAGACAGAAGAATATAGCAATAGTTGTATCTCCCTGTATTACATACCAAGGGGGTAATATAAAGAAAATTTCTGAGTATCACAAGGCAATTCAATGGAACACGCTTGATGTGTACAAATGTGCTGAAGTACCTTGAACAGTTTGAGAGGTGTGCTCCATAAAAATGAAAATATTTATGTACAGACTGACAGATGGACATAGTAACAGCTATATCCCATCCATATTACATAAAGTAGTGATTAAAAAGAAAAGAAAAGACTTTTTTTTTTAAAGATTTCTTTCAACTTCTTAGGGAAAATTATAAATGAATAAGTAGCAGATTAAGAAATCAATAAACAAGACCCCTTTTCTCCATTTCTCAAACCCAGTCATATACAGCAAAATATATGCCAATGTAAGTAAAATGTTTGGTTTGGTTTGGTTTAGTGCTTTATGGCACAGCAACACAAGTAGGTTATTTAGTGCCGAGGCAATTGGAGTAAAGTGCCCTATGCATAGACGCACCACAGAAGCTAACCCAGGGTGGTCCAATGGTAGGATTCGAACCCGCACCCTTTCAGTCGTGAGTCTGGCACGCTAACTGCTGAGCCTCCATGGCTCCCCTAAGTAAAATTTAAGTGTATACTATTGATAATAATGAATCTGCATACCAGTTAAAGATATATTTTACCTAAGATATGCATGTATGTAGTAGCATTTTATGGTACCTCACCACAATAGTGGTTATGTGGTGCCAACCAAAGCTAAGTCTGAAAAATGTTAAATTGATTTGCATGAAAATTTAGGAAGATTATACCTTCCAAATAAATGTAAACATGAAGAAGAACAAGACAAAATATAAAACACAATGATGCCAGAACTCCACAAAATGCATGCAAAATAAAGTATAAAGGCTAACAATTCAAATGAGCATACTTGAAAAAAAAATAATAAATAAACAGTGTTTAAACTTCAAAAAGATTATAATTCTTTAGAATCTTCTATTTAAGATTATTTACAAACACCTTTCACAATTATATTTATTAAAGACATTTAATTTTAACAAGTGCCTCTTGTTTGGATGTGTATGACAAATGACCTGGTTAACCAGCTCAGCACATTTCAAAGACATAATACAATTTCTCAGCTTTGGGTCCTCAGGCAGCTGTGGGTGTCACTGATAATCCTGTATATTTGTTCCAAGTTGTTTGGAGAAGATTTCAAAAGTGAGATATAATGTGATCTCCTCTAGCACTATAAAACTCAATTTCAATGCAAGTTTTGAAATGACCATTGTTTTGCCATTGTTTTTGTGCCAAACCAAATGCCCTATGTTTTGTTTCTTGGAGAGATAATGATAGTATATTTTATTTCTTAGCTTTAACTAACAAGAGTATAAATGTGATATTTCCTAGATCTTCTGAGAGTGTCCAGAAAATTGGTAAAACTTCAGGTCTCCCAGTCAGGAGAACAAATCTTCCAGTTTTATACTAAATGTAATTTTCTGAAATTCAATGACATTTTATATTTGCCTAAAAAGGAGCCACAGTGGCTAAGTGGTTTGCAAGCTGGTCTTGCAACCAAATGGGATTTGGATTCAAATCCTTCCATCAGATCAGTCCAGGTTGGCTACCATGGCATGTTCCTGGGAAGGGTAATTTACTCCAATTGCCTCAACACTAAATAACCTTCCGAGAACTCCATGCTCAGTTCATTGCACGTGGCCAACCTGGAAATATTTGACAATTTACTAGATTGTTACAAATACATGTATACAACTCTGAGAAACACCACCATCAACATAACAGATCATAAAAAATATTTATATTTTACTGCACATTAGTCCCTACTGCCTTTTGAGGGAAGCAGAGAGATATTCTGTGGTCCAAAGTTTTAACACAGCAAGCAAAAGGTTTTCATAATAATACAAAACAAATCTGAAATTAATCTTATTTATAACTGATAGTCATTCAATGATAGCAGCCTCACTGAGTCATTTTGCTTTTTTTTTTAAATAATGAACTTGTTCTTTTCCTTATATTACTTGCGTTTAGTTATTCACAAATTCTTCTGCTCTCAAAGATTTTACTTTTCTAATGCAACACTTTACATCATGTCAATTATAAATTTTTCTTTACTCATGTAAACTATATTCATTGACCTACTGAGGATATAGCTCTATATAAGAAGTCACTACTTCTTGCTAAATCCTCAATAGTTAATTATACACTCTTGTGTATGTAATTCAATTTACTACCGTATATACTGGCATATAAGCTAATACCAACTGCAAACTGCATAGACCCAGATCTGCCTTCGCATAATGCGCAGGCAGATCTGGGTCTATGCAGTTTGTAAGGACTAATCAGTAGAACAAACAACAAAGACCCTGATCTGCTGGTGCATTATGCAACGACAGATCAGGGTCTATGTTGTTTGCATTTGGACCCAATTTATATGCAAGTATATACAGTATATAAAATTTGGAACTAAACAATTTTTATTGATTTAAACATATTTATTTGCAGAAGTCATCACAGAAAGTACATGAAAACTGAACAAGAGATATTAACCATCGAGCAACTAGCTCAAGCTTATTTCCAGGGTGATCCTCATTAACAATAATCTTTACTTTATTCATGTGGCTGATATAAGCACATAAGTAATGATTAAACAAATCTCCTAGTTGCTATTATGCACTTTTGGCCACCTTAAAAGTCTCCTTGTTGACCTCAAGCGATTGCCAGGGGTTACCCATTAATATCAAATATTATGGTAAAAAATTCCTATTATTTGGTTTCTTAATGTAAGATATTTTTTACAGTCTAACAAAAAATGCTCTGCAGTTTGTGGTTCACCGCATGAAAACCAATTGCTAAATTACAAGTGGTTTTTTGAAAAGAGCATTATTCAATAAGCTACAACCTACAGTATATACTTGCTAATAAGTCGAATCCAACTGCTATGCAACCAAAAGTAAAAACAAAGGTATTGCATAGCCTAAGTCTATGCTAATATGATAACAGCGAGAAGACACCTTACTTAGGTGTTATCACAAGAAATTAAAACAATCACTGATGTTTATATGCAAAAAGGTAAGCAACGCTAAGCTGAGTACTGAAAATTACATGATAATGAAGTCGACCCAGGCTTAAACGAAAGCTAGGGACGACTAAATTATCAAAAGACCAGCTGCTAAGATTGCTAATAAATAACAATAATATTAAGGAAAACTATCCATACTAATTTTGAAAAAGAACTGGTGTTCAATAACCGAACACGTGATATGAAGGTAAAAAGTGGTGTGCAACTTGTTTTTTCGAGTATAAAAATAGCACAATTCACACTATAGGAATGTGAATTACAATAATTCGTATCGAACAATAATATGAATCAAGGAGAATCTGTAGACTCAGCTATGCAAGGACAGAGAAAATTTAACAAAATGCAAGGCTTTGTGTATGGAACAAATGCTAAAAACTCGAGAGAGAGAGAGAGAGAGAGAGAGCTCAAATTAACAGAGAACAATCTTGATCGGGGTATAATCCAACGTTTATGAAGCCAATGCACATAAGAGATATAGTAATTTTGCTTGTTAACCCACAAAGCAATGGCAAATCGTCATTGACATAAACAAAGCAGACATTACAGCCATGCAACCGAAAAAAGTATGAAGGACTGTGTGCATGGGCAACATATCTATGGGGTGTCCCAGGGATGATCCAGTGTACTGGAATCTTCTGGTTCACCCTAATGGGAGGACGAATTCTCATCATACTCTCGGGGTATTTTCCACCTGGAAAAGTACCATCTATGCAATAACAACAGGTATTACTGATATTAAATTTCCATTTATTATTTTATTACTGTTTGCCTATTTACAAAAGCTTCAGCTTAATGAGGACATTCAAAAGTATATTGTGTAAAATAGCATAAAAAAGGGCCGAAACCTCTTTATCATACAAAAGCAAACAAACAACATCTACTCATTTGGAATAAAGTTTTATCAGGTTATGTTTATTTAAATCACGAGGTGTCAAAATAAAAAAGTGACAATGGGATATCAATGTGTGTGTTATAATTATCTATTTTCAAACTTAGCGTACTATGAAATTCACTGAATTACAATAAACACAAGATATATTAATATTTACTAACAGCTATTATCTAATTCAAGTCACATATACATTGACAAATTCTAACTACATTTATACTAATGTTTAATACTTTTAGCACAATTATATCAGATGTACATAAATTTAATATTGATAATCATGCAGAAGTTTTGGAGTCCTCTTCTGTGTCAGGTCCTTTGTTTTTCTTCTACATGATAACTACCAAAAAATGGTAAATAATTCTTTTACTTGCATTACCACTAAGCATGTGTGACATGTTCAACCAATCAGAATTTATAATAATTTTATGAAGGTAATAAAAAGGTGTATTATTGCTTAATAAAATAACTTTTGTTCATTTTCAATTTTTACAATCTGCATTATTACAGACATATATACCTGAGGTAGAATTTTATTTGCCAAAAGTAAATAAAAATATAACTGTACTTATGCCCAACACAAAACTGACTGTATCTGCATCCACTTATTTTATCTGTATTTGATTGCGCTACAATTATACATGTCCTGGTTTATGATGCAGTGTATGGTTTAAGACAAATTAATGAGGGAATACACAGAGAGATATGAAGTTTGTTTTAGAATTAATGCTAAGGACAAATAAAATGAAAGTTTAAAGGAAAATTTGACTCATCCAATTGTTGAGACCTCTAAAACATAAAGTTTTGGATAGATGTAAAGGGGTATAACTTACATTATCAAACCAACGTGAAACATGCATATAGTTCTCCTTGTCATAATATGGCATTCCCACCTGCAAAAAAAAGACAAAAGTATCATATATCAAGTAGACTTCAAGTTATAAAAATCAATCACAGTTATTAGGTTTTTAATAAGTTTATTGTGCTCATGCATCATGAAAAAAATTATTCCAGTATCAACACTAACATTACAAGCAAATGAAAGTTATTGCTTAAATAAGGTCTTCAACAAAAGAATTGTTAACTATCAATAAGCTTCTAACATGCATCTGAAAGCGATGAATTTATGTTGAATGGTACAAACTGTTTTCAGTTGCCTTTCAATTTTACATCTCATTTGCTTAAAAAACCACATGGGCACAAAAAGTAAGTCAATGTGACCCACTTTGCCTGCTGTGGTTGAGAATGATACAAGAAAATTCCACACCAAGTTCCATGCATGCAGCATACCAACAGCTAGAGATTTACAACTAAGATAAACTTTTAAACTGAGGTTAGCCTGTAATAAAGACATTAATTAAAGTAAGAAAAGTAGGTCACTGTGCCCTACTTTCACTGGAGGTGATTCAGAATGATGCAAGAAATGCCCTAACCAAGCTCCATTAACATATGCCTACAGCTGGAAATTTTCTGGGAAGATAATCACTTTTATGCTGAGGTTAACTTTTAATAAAAAAATAATTGGTGTAAAAAAAAGTGGGCCTTTGTGACTTATTTTCCCCTGGGATAGTTCAGAATGATGCAAGGAACACCCTAAATAAGTTCCATGAAGATATAATGCCTAAAGCTTGCAGCAGAAGCAGTAAAGAAAAACTTTAACACTCACCTGACTCTAGATGATGGCACTGATGCTGGGTATAGCATAAGCTCTACTGCGCTTCACACAGGTGAGCTAAAAACTCTTTTTCATTTTGCCTAATATAGACAACTTGTCTTGAAAGACTATTGCTATGAATGGTCACCTATCTTCAGATACCAGATACTCAATACACTTATCTGTTATATAGAGAAATGACCACCAATGAGAGACCACCTATCTTGAGACACTAAGTTTTGTTGGCATAATGTGTGGTCTCCGAAAACAGGTTCTACTGTACAACTGCTAAGAATCATTAAATTTTAGCTAGCACACAAATTCTTACAAACTGCATAATGAAACTAACTACAACAAGATGTATTTTTTTTATACAAAAAAATATCTTTGATACAATACCAATGATCAGTCATGCATGAACTGTTTTATGACATTAAACAGGACTGGACAAATGTTATAAAAGTCATAAAGTCATCTCCCCATGACAGACCTGACCTTGCCCAATATACGACAATATAACAACAAAAATTAAAAAACACACTAAAATAAAATATGTGGTTTTCTGAAATTGTGTTATATTTATCTGAGAAATAAACAGCTGAATATTTTGTTTTCTTTTTATCTTTTTCTTTTGCATATTAAAACTTTTGCCAATAATTAAAGTCATCAAAAAATATATATTTAATAGTACATGTAAAAAAAACAACATAAGAGTTTGAACGGATAGCTGGAAAATATAATGCATAGGTCGTTAGCAGAGCAAAGACAGACAGATACATACAGACTGATAAGCAGATAGACATCACATGTGGGTGGTAGATATTTTAGAACATCAATCGTGCTTTTAAAGAAATCAACATGATTAATCATTATAGATGAGTGCCTTTTATTTCCAAACACACCTATAAACAAAAATTTCACAAGTTATGTCATTAACAATTATCACCTAGTCACCCTAAATTTGGTGACACACATCAAAACCATCTTCGACAAGCCACTTTTGAGAGTCAGTAAGTTTTAGTACATTCACTGGACCAGGAAGACAGACAGGCAGTTTCACTATCCAGCATAATGATCAGGACTAAGCCCATCTTGAAAACTTGAGCTTGCCTGAGCCGAATTTGAACTTGTCCTTGACTTCAGACAAGTGGATTTGTCAAGCCCTGTCACTAAAATACCATGATTTACAGTGAATAACAAATATCCGCAAAATTTAATCCAGCACAAAAAGTTTTTGTTAAAACTGGGTTTATACATAAACAGTGTGATTCCATGAAATTTCATCCCCCATTTATATCTATGGACCTGCCCTCTCCTCCCTATGATCTCAGGAGTGGGAGCCAAGAATGGCATTCCTCTTGCAGATGTTTCCACAGGATCAAGATAACTTGAAAGCTTTTTTTTAGTTTAGGAGGAAATGTGATGAAAGACAAATGGAGGTTATCACAATACCTTCACACTTAACACTAAAGCAATTAGATAAAATTTATAATGAAATCCTTACAAAGTGTGTGTGAAGCCCATAGTACAGTAGGATATCAGCCAGAGACATTACATGGTTCAGGATATACACCTTGTCTGCCAGGTATGTATTCAGCTCCTGTAAGAAAAAGATTAAAAAATCAGTTTATGCTTAAAAAAGACTTACATTCCTATGACCATAGTCTTGTCTACTATTCTATTTCAAAAACATTTCAGGCAACAGACTACACTTCCAGTGTTAATATTTAGGAAAACTTTCAGAATGGTGCCACTAAAATATCTTAGGTATTTTTGCTTTTAAATTTGCCCTCAAAAGAAAAGAAAAAACATTCCAGTGAGTACAGATGTAGTTATTGGGGGGTAAAACTAATTTTAATAGCAGTAATACTTACCTGCTACTATAACTTTACTCTCCTTTTCTGGGACACCAAGTCCACAGTCCAAGCTAAATATTCCCTCCTCCAATTAGTACTGGAGGGCCAGAATTGAAAAGAACATGATCCCAGTCTGATGCCTTAGTGATAGCCAGCATACAGAATACTTTGCTCTTTTAACTTGCACCAAGTCTACAGGGAGGAGTGAGAGGAAGGAATCTTTACAATACAGTCAAACTTGACAATAGTGGTCACGCATGGGAAAAGCCAAAACTGGCCTTTGTACACAGGTAACCTCTGTACACAGGTTCAATTTCAAAAATTGGTTTTTCAACATATACCATGCTGCAAATATCACTATCATTATTATCATTATTATTATTATTATTATTATTTTATCAAGATTGTTTTATGTGCACTATCAACAAAATCATAAAATATATGCATATATTTGATCTCTCCCTAATGTATGTTCCATACAAGATTACTGTATCCTGCTCACTTTAATCCATCCCATAACTTAAATCATCATTGACTTAAAATAATCACTGATCTTAGTTTGCTTTGTGCACAATGACAAAACAATAATTTAACTACTGGTTGACACCTTACATATCACTGTACAACAAAGGGCTGACTCTTTGGTCAGCCAACTTGTATAAGTTGCACTTGGAAACAGCTATTCACACTTTAAAAATAATATCCAGATTAGACACTGCTCAACTTGCCAGGGTCAAAAGACAGTCAGCTTATGTGAGAAGCCTGTGATGAATAGGAAATCAAAAGAAGCCATATATGGCTATTCTTTGTGACCCATGAACCAAAACTTCGCCTGCCTTTACAGATAAGTTTCAAATACTGAATGACACCAAACCCTTGTCAAAAGGGATGTAATTCGTATCTTTTCTCAAAGATGAACTTTTTCTTCAGAGATAGCTTTAATTCACAGGCAAATAGATGAAGATATTGAACTATACCTCTCACATTGGCACAAAAGGTGACTTCCATTTCTGCTGCAATAACACAAATACTTTTTCTACCATCTAGCAAATGAATTGCTTCGACTCACTCTAATGATGAAAACTGCCCTGCTTTCAAATCTGACATTAACACCTTTGAGTTACACTGTCAATGTAAGGTGAGTAAGGTGAGTAGAGGCGAGATAAGAAATGTTTGCACATTGATTCACATGCTATTCCTTTATCTAAACAATGCCTTCCTCATGAAGCAAAAATTTAGTTTGCGTTGACAGAACGGTCACTGTAGATACGTGCCAGTGACCACTTCAGGTAGGAAACACATGGCAACTGACTGCAGAATGCAGGTGACCATTACACACAGGACATTTATATAGGAAATTTGCCATTGTGAACAGGTGACCACTGAGTAAAGGTGACCATTAGAACAGGTTGGATTCTATTAATAAAAAATGGTTGTGTTAAGAATCGTAATGGATTTTTATATATTTTCCAGTGACAACAATTTATTGTTTAACTGACCCTCTAGGTACCTACAGCAGGGTACCGAAATTATCTCCATTTCTGAAGTTGAGTGTTGGGTGATTGCTAATGGTAAGAGGTCATTGTAATCCACATGTATTGGCTTTTCATCATCTGATTAAGTAATCACAATCCATACTACCAGCCCCTCATGGTGAAATCTTAAAAACAAAAAACAAGACGCAACAATGTTTGTCTTGTAGCAACACACCAACATATGGCAGTGGTATCTTTAATCTTTGGTCTGCCACATCAAATGACAATGATCTTGTATTATGCTTTCTTGTTGGTTTGTTGAAGAAATGGGCACATTATGTCTCTGTGCATTTGACAGTTGTTTCTGTTGGTTATCTTTAGCTAAAGAAATCTGGCAAGTTTAAAGCAATCACAATCCTTGCTGCATGCTATATTGGCTGTGGAGTATTGACTAAACAAATGTACCACATTGAAAGTGTAGATTTATCTGACAATTTAAACACAGGATTAATTGTATCAAATCAATGATAATGTGAACTGTAATGATGTAAACTCTGATAAACATAAATATGAATAAAAAAAGGAAATTGTCTGATTATCTTTTATTTGTTAATCTCAAATATACTAAATAAGTGCAAATTTTGTTACACTTTCCATTAGCAGAACTGATGGTGAGTTACAAGTATTGTGTACAATTAGGATTAACTATATATATATAACAAAAGTTGTTAAATAAGTTTGCTTACATCAATCTTGGGGTCAACCACAGTCATTTACTGGGCAACCAAAAAATTCTGCTGGGCAATCATATTTTCAAAGTTGGTTGCCCAGGGACAACCATGATTTTTCAACATTTTTTTACCTGTAGAGGCGGATGGCCTCAACAAACTGGTATAGAAAACAACTGCACTAACCCTTATGGTAGGGGTGTTCACTACTGTAGGCTGGTTTAATGTCTGGCAACGTGCTGTGACATTGCTATAGGACCCAATGAAAAAATGTCTTCACTCTGATGTGCCAAAGATCAAAGGTAATATGAAGAGAAGGCAGTGTGAGACCATCAAATGGTAGCTCTCATAACATCATCCAAAGAAGAATGATTCAAGTAGGCCCTAGATGCAGCAATAGCCCTAAACTCATGGGCTTTAATTCTCATGAAAGAAAGCTATATAAAAATGATAAACTCTCTTGATAGTGAGGACAATCCACCTTGAAATGGTGACTGCCAAAATATCCGAGGAACCCTTGAGAGGCAAAAGAAATTATTCTGACCATTCCTTCTCCCTTCAGAGGAAACAAAAAAATCCTTACCCTAACTGGGCAAAGAAGCCTATTTTGATCATCCCCAGCACATCTACAACTGAGACTGAGGATCTCAATAGGAAGTGGAGCCAATGAAGGTAACTGATTCTTAGCCAGAAACCCAGGTTGGCAAAGAAGAGAAACTGAATCATAGTTATAGTTGAACCATAAACCCTTTTCCACTGACAAGGCATGAAGCCCTCTCCTTATCCTCAATGATGCTAAGTAGAGCAGGAAAATAGTCTTAAGGGTAAGATTCTTCACGCCCAAAGATTTTGGGTTTTATGCTTTTGTGGGGTTTAACACCATTCTTCAGCACGTGATAGGCTATATATGGTGGCCAGTATATTTGGTGGAGGAAGAACCCAGGAAGAGACCGTGAAGAACCACCGACCCATGGGAAGCTACTTGCAAGCTTTCTCACATACCCATGTTGGTTGAGCTGAGACTCGAACTCACGGAAACAGAGATGAGTGATCTATAAAGGTGAGTGCCTTAGACCACTTAACCACCCGGGCCCCTCACGCCCAAAGAACATATGAAAAGCCTCATCTAGGCAGTACTGAGCAAGATACCGGTCTCTGAAGCTCAAAATACCCGATGAGATCAGAGAGATAAGGGTCCAACCCAATTACAGAAACCTTAGAGAACTTGAGAGTGTTAGAAAATGCTGCCTATAGCCCTTTGCAGTAGATACAGAACCTTGAAAAGGAAAAGAAAGTTTGCAAATGCATTTAAAGGAAGACAGCTAGGATCAACGTGTTTCCTACTGCACCAATTTCAGAAGATTCTCCAATTTGCATCATAAACCTTAGAAGCAGGATGCCTCCAAGCCTGGATGATGCAGTTGGCAACCTTGTTCAAAAACTGGTTCCAGCGAATCAATCGCTTGAGATGGGGCATGCATGAAGGTGGAGAATCTGTGGGTTGTTGTAAAGTAAAGACCCACTGTGTTGCAACAAGGGTCCCTCCTCTGTGGTAATCTCCTGGGCTTGTGTACCAACAGGTAGAGCAAGTCCTTCAAACCATGACCGATGTGGCCACCATGATGAGCCAAGAAGTGGAGATCCTGACTTGGTTAGAGCACTTGCAGAATTATTTGGGAAGATGTACACATACAGACAATCCCACTTTAGACTCAAAGCATCAATCAACCAGGGCCTCTACTCTGGTACTGTAGAGACACAGGAGGAGCTTGTTGCTCAGTCTTGTAGCGAACAAATCCTCTAAGGGTCTCCGATACAGTTGAAAAAAGAGACACTGCTACTGATTGGTGCAGAGACCATTCTGTGAGGACTACACAGCCCTGTCTGGACAGACTGCCAGAATATTCCTTTAGCCCAGAACATGACAAACTCAGAGTTATCTCCTCTGAGGCTTCCCACTGCAGGAAATTCCAGACTTCCACACAAAGAGAAGGAATATTTGTACCACCCTAATGCCAGAGGTACGCTACTACTGATGTGTTGTCCAAGGCGACCATAACACAGCAACGCCTTATGAGGTTGACACACCCTTGTAGGGCAAGGAACACTGCCGACATTTCCAAGTTGTTTATATGAAGGGTTGCTTCTTCCTGAGACCAAAATCCCTGAAGAACTACCCCCTCTGGCTACAGGTAAGCACCCCATCCCAAATCTGATGTGACTGTGTAAAGAAAGGAGTGGGATTAAGGGGTGTGAATTGAGACTGCAGTTAGAAACCAGTCCTGATTTAGCCACCAATGCAGATGGTGGTAAAGTCCGATCCCAGGGAAATCCGAGCTGACAGTGGGTCCATGTGCAGTCTCCCGTTTGCTAGAAACAGGAACTGGAATGGATGCAAGTGAAGTCTCCCAAGAAGAACTCAGTCCGCAGCCATGTTCAGAGTTCCAAGGCAAGAGAGGTAAAGGCAAGCTGACAACAATGTTACAATTAGTGGATGACTGAAATTTCTATATTAACAAATACCAAAAAAATTCTATTTTTGGTACTCCCCAAAGATGGTGCCTTTCTGTATGAATTTAATAGAATTATCTTTAATACTGGCACTCCCTGCTTTAAAAATCTGAAGCCAAATCTATTAAATGCTGTTGGCTTCATTTTATTAATTCATTTCTTAAAGTACAGATGATTTCCATACTGAATGTAGCATTGCTAGGAAAAAGCCAGCCAAAGTTAATGAGAACTGTGCCTACCACACATAACACAATGCATCAGATTGAATTACTGATAATGCTGACAAAGTTTCTTTGAACAAAATTAATTACCTTTGAAAAGAATACTCATCTCACCTCTGTAATGGACACATCCGCATAAGCATAAGTTTATCATACTTTGCAAATTGATAACATATCATTCATTCCATAAAAATATAGAATAAATTATGTGATCTCCAGGTTTAATTTTGGCTAGGAACATTCAAAAATGCCACAAATTAATTGTGAAATACATAGGAGTCTATGGGAAATGCAACATCTGACTACATTTGTTTTTCATGTTTATTACATTTGTTTCCACATAAATATAAAAAGAGTATTGTGAATGGCACATTTTACACCACCCCATATTTAATAATCCACTAAGTAGATAACTGAAATTTTTGTACTGAAACCATTTTTCTTTCAGTTAGTAACCTTGACCTTTTACCTTTTGACCCCAAAATCAATAGGTTTCTTCCCTACCCCAAATGCAAGCCATCCACACAGTTTTGTCTAGGCCTGTGAGGTAGAACTAATGTTATTATGCAAAACCATTTTTTATGCCACCCATGTTTAATAGTCCTCCATGTAGATAACTTAATTTTTTTTTGCAGAAATCATTTTCTTCTTTAGTAACAGTGATCCTGGCCTTTGACCTTTTGACCCCAAAATCAATCGGCTTCTTCCTAACCCCAAGTGCAACTCATCCATAAAGTATGTTAACTGCAGATGGTGGAGAACTCAAGTTATTGTGTGGAAACCATTGTTCTACTTTCAGTCATAGTGACCTTCACCTTTTACCCCTAAATTGATAGGCTTTTTCCTCACCTTACATGCAAGTCATCCACAAAGTTTAGTAACTGTTGATGGTGAAGAACTTGAGTTACTGTACAAAAACAATTTTTCTTCTTTTAGTCACAGTGACCTTGTCCTTTTACCTGCTGACCCTGAAATTTTCCTTACCCCAAGTGCATCCCATCCACAAAGTTTGGTCCAGGTCTGTGATGTAGAACTAATGTTACTATGCACAAACCATTTTTCTTCCTTCAGTCACTGAGACTTTTGACCTTTTGACTCCAAAAAAGATAGGGTTCTTCCTTACCCAAAGTGCAAACTATCCACACAATGTTGTGGAGGTAAATACTGTTGAATTGAAGTTATCATGTGTATACCTAGTTTCACACCAATCCATAAAAAAATAACTTCCAAGACAAATAACAGGACATGTTGCGTTAATGAGATTGTATCATAGACTCTATTAAACCAAAATACAAAAAGGGCAAAAAGTAATGTTTGTGCATCTTCATGTGAAGACCATAATATTTACCAAGTTTCATCGCAATCCATAAAAAACTACAGGACTAGTTGTACTAACAAGATTGTATCATATACTACATTATGTTACAAGATAAATAAGGTCAATAAGTCTAAAAAAGAAATTGCAGGAGCAAACTGATTTGTCGATATGTGCATATTCAGGTGATCTGTCCAGTTTCATGGCAATCAATCAAAAACAAAATGTTATGTATGATGTTTATATAATGTTATAAATATTTTAGGAAATTATAAATGTTTCTTCACTTTAATATTTGCTTAAATCTTTATGTTTGTTAGGAAAAACATGTATAACTAGTGTCCTTGAATTGGGTTGTTTTGATCAATATGTTTTCTCAATTTGAAGGTCAAGGTTGAATTTTTGTTTACAAGTAAAAATTCCATTAAGATGACACACATTCTAGAACATTCTGTCATGTGACTCATATTCTAGAACATTCTGTCATGTGACCAATCTTTATATATACCATGTTTGGTAGACATTTTGTTCAGTTCGACATTACCATCAGTCTTGAAAAGAGCTATTACAGTTGTGAAAATTCATTCCAAATTCTAAGAGAGGAATTATTTTAAATATTCATTGGATTATAACAGTGCTCATAAACTTTTGGATTTTGATTGACAATTTTGGAATTTATGTGAACTTATTCAGAGATTTTGGATTACTTCATTTTGACTTCAGCACATCAAGATTTCTAGTACATCAGGACTTTGGAGACCATTGGCACATAATAACATTCAAGGACACATTCTATATTTAGGACTTGTGATTAGAACAATCATTCTTATTGGATTATTAGGATACATAAACACATTACTATAAGTGACTTTTTGATTTTTCATTTTAATTATCTAGTAATAAATTGCTTGTTGATTTTTACTTGATTTGTTGGTTTCACTTTCTTTCTGTTACATTTTTCTTAGACCATAGAGTCGTAACAGAAATTGGGGGCTCGTCCGGGATTGAATTTCTTTAAAGCATATTAGAAATATTAAATTTATCTTTGAAATTCATATTGATTTTGTCTCGGAGAATTTTTTTTGTCTTTGGCAAAGATTTTTAATAAAGAAATTTGTTTTGTGTGAAACCAACAAGCATTTACAATGGCATCTAATGTTCAGAATTTCATTTCAAAACCTACCCAGGAGGGGTTAGAGTGCATGAGAAAGGATGAGTTGCTCGAGCTTGCCAGAAAATACAGTCTATCTGAGGCAAAAGTATCATTGACAAAACAGGAGATAAAGATTATTTTGATTCAGTATTTAGTAGGAAAGGGAATTTTTGATAGCAGTGCTTTAAGTTTGAAGAGAAAGCCTGTATCTGGTTCTGACAGGAAATTAAGGGAATTAGAGTTAAAGAACCAGATTGATTTAGAATTGGTAAAGCTTCAGATTCAGAGAGAGAGAGAGAAAGAAGAGAGGCAGATACAGATGGAGAGAGAGAAAGAAGAGAGGCAGATACAGATGGAGAGAGAGAAAGAAGAGAGGCAGCTACAAATGCAGAAGGAAGAGAGGCAGATGCAAATGCAGATGGAGAGAGAGAAAGAAGAGAGGCAAATGCAGAGGGAGAGGGAGAGAGAGAAAGAGGAGAGACAAATGCAGATGCAAAGAGAAGAAAGGGAAATCCAATTTAAGTTAAGAGAATTAGAACTGGCAAACAGAGCACACTCCACTCCTTTAAACACAAGTCCAGGTTTTGATGTTACTAGATATATTAGGTTAGTACCCCCTTTTCAGGAAAAAGAAGTAGATAAATACTTTCTTCATTTCGAGAAAATAGCTGAAAACTTGAAATGGCCCAGAGAGCATTGGACTTTGTTATTACAGAGTGTACTTATTGGCAAAGCTCGTGAAGTCTACACTTCACTGTCAGTACAACAAAGCACTGATTATGATGTGGTTAAGGAGTACATCTTGAAAGCTTATGAGTTGGTACCAGAGGCATATCGACAAAGGTTTAGGAATTGTAGAAAAGAAACTGGACAAACTCATGTCAAATTTGCAAGGGATAAAGAACAACTATTTGATAGGTGGTGCTCACCCAAGAAAGTTGATCAAGGTTATGATAACCTCCGACAGCTCGTATTAATTGAGGAGTTCAAGAGGTGTATCCATAGTGATGTTAAAACCTATCTTGACGAGCGGAATGTGGAAACTTTGGAAAATGCTGCTCGTATGGCTGATGATTATTCCTTGACTCACAAAATTTCATTTGGAAATAAGTCGTCCTCTCAGCAGTTTTCTGGTAAAAAACCATTTCAATCTCATTCGAGTACTCCCAAATTTCACAACAGCACAACTGTTAGGAATCAAACATCTGATAAGACTGATCAGAAATCCTTATCTCTTCCTACGTGCACTTATTGTAAAAAGAAAGGGCACGTTATTTCTGATTGCTTCAAGTTGAAAAATAAGCAACAGAGAAAAGACAGAGCTTTTCCAAATGCTCTTATTTCTACGAGGTCAAGGTCACGGTCTTGTATTGAAAGCAATACATTTGTTGGGTCAAACAAACCCCAGTCTGATTCTATTTTGTAGGCTTATGAACCATTCATGTCAGAAGGTTCTATATCACTTATTGGTGATTCTGCCAAACCTATCCCAATTAAAATATTAAGGGACACTGGAGCTTCTCAGAGTCTTTTATTATCAGGTACTTTGCCTTTGTCTGAGGAGTCTTCTTCAAGTGAAAGTGTTCTTGTTCAGGGAGTTGAGTGCGGCTTTGTAAATGTTCCTCTTCATTGTGTAAATTTGGTATCAGACTTAGTTTCTGGACCTGTGACTGTTGGGGCAGTGACTTCTTTACCCATAGAGGGTGTTCATTTATTACTAGGCAATGACCTAGCTGGAGATAAGGTTGTGGTTAATCCACTTGTAGCTGACAAGCCTTGTTTGGATCAGAAAGTTGATCCTGTCGAAACTGAAATCCCTGATTTGTACCCTGCTTGTGCAGTTACTAGAGCTATGGAGAAAAGAGCTCTTGAGATTGATGTTGATCAGGATATTATTCCTTTAGCTGACACATGTATTGGTCAGTTTTTTGATGAGGTCACTTTTTCCTCAGGTATTGATCAATCAAATGGTATTGATCACAGTGATCCTCTTTTGGCAACTCATTCTCTTTGTTCTACTCAGGGTGACAAACGACAATCTCTTGTCGTTGAACAGGAGCAAGATTCCGAGATATCTTGTTTGTTTCAGAGGGCTATTAGTGAAACTGAAGCCACACAAGTTCCAGTGTGTTACTTTGTGAAAAATGGGGTCCTTATGAGGAAATGGAGACCACCTGATGTACCCGCTGGTGACGAGTGGTCAGTGAGCTATCAAATTGTTGCTCCTAAGTCATATCGACAGGACATTCTTAATTTAGCCCATGAAACCCCTTTAGCTGGTCATTTAGGAGTCCGTAAGACTTATCACAAGATCTTGAATCATTTTTATTGGCCGAAACTCAAAAGTGATGTTTCTAAATACTGCAGATCTTGTCACACTTGTCAAATGGTAGGAAAACCCAATCAGAAGATACCTAAGGCTCATCTGCAACCTATTCCTGCATTTGATGAACCATTTAGTAGAATAATTGTAGACTGTGTTGGTCCTTTACCTAAAACCAAGTCAGGCAACCAATACTTGTTGACCATCATGTGTACATCTACAAGATTTCCAGAGGCAATTCCTCTGAGAAATATAAAAACTAAAACTATTGTGAAAGCTTTGGTGAAGTTTTTTACACTTGTTGGCCTTCCCAAATCTGTCCAGTCGGATCAAGGGTCAAATTTTATGTCTGGAATTTTCCAACAAGTTATGCATGAATTAGGCATCCAACAGTTTAAATCTTCTGCCTATCACCCTGAAAGTCAAGGTGCTTTGGAAAGATTTCATCAAACTTTGAAGAATATGATTCGATCATATTGCTTTGATACAGAAAAGGATTGGGATGAGGGTGTTCATTTGTTGTTGTTTGCTGTTAGGGAATCAGTTCAAGAGTCGTTGGGTTTTAGTCCCTTTGAACTAGTTTTTGGTCATACTGTCCGTGGACCATTGAAATTATTGAAAGAGAAACTTCTTTCAAATGAAGAGTCAAAGATTAATCTTCTTGATTATGTTTCTGATTTCAAATACAAGTTGTCAAAGGCCTGTGAAGTAGCAAGAACTAATCTTCACACTACTCAGTCAAATATGAAATTAAGGTATGACAGAAATTCACAGGAAAGGAGTTTTAAACCTGGTGACAAAGTTCTGGCTCTCTTTCCCATACCTCAGAATCCTCTTCAGGCTAAATTTTTTGGTCCTTATACCGTTGAAAAGAAAGTAAATGACTTAAATTATATCATTGACACTCCTGGGAGACGGAAACAGAAACAACTTTGTCATATAAATATGTTAAAGGAATATTTTGACAGAGATAGCTCAGCTAATTATTCAGTTAATTTAGTTGTACCTGTCCCACACAGTGAAGATATCAACGATGGAGTACGATCAGACTATAGTGACTCTGGTATAACCAATCTTCGGAATTCAGAAATATTGAACAACACAGACCAGAAACTTTCACATCTACAACAACAGGAAAGAAATGAACTAAAACAGCTATTACATGACTATGAGCACTTGTTTCCTGATGTTCCAACACGAACAAGTAAAATTTATCATGACGTTGACATTGTAGATTCTGCGTCTGTGAAACAGCATCCTTATAGGATGAATCCTCTCAAACAGAACTATCTGAAGAAGGAAATTCAGTATCTACTGGAGAATGATTTCATAGAACCAAGTAAAAGTAACTGGAGTTCACCATGTATTCTTGTTCCCAAGCCAGATAATACATTCCGTATGTGTACTGACTATAGAAAAGTCAACAGTGTCACCAAAACTGATTCATTTCCAATCCCAAGAATGGACGATTGCATTGATAAAATTGGAAATGCTAAATATGTCACCAAGTTTGACCTTTTAAAAGGATTCTGGCAAATTCCAATGACGGAAAGGGCAAAAGAAATTTCAGCATTTGCAACTCCAGATGGACTTTATCAATATAAAGTCATGCCGTTTGGAATGAAAAATTCGCCTGCAACGTTTCAACGTCTGATGAACATGATAACATTTGGTCTTGATAATTGTGACGCTTATATCGATGACGTCATTATCTACAACAACACCTGGGAAGATCATTTGGAAACCATTCGAAAATTCTTTGATCGACTCAGTGATGCGAATCTGACAATTAATTTGAGCAAAAGTGAGTTTTGCCATGTTTGTGTCACATTTTTAGGACATATTGTGGGACAAGGTCAAGTTAAACCTATAGAAGCTAAGGTCAAAGCTATCTCTGAATTTCAAGTTCCAATTTGTAAAAAGCAACTGATGCGATTTCTAGGTACGGCTGGATATTATCGGAAATTTTGTTCCAATTTTTCCAAAACTGCTGAACCTTTGACAAGTTTGTTGAGTAAGAAAACCAAATTTCATTGGTCTGACAAGTGTCAGGAATCTTTTGACAAGTTAAAGGCCATGCTTAAGAATGCACCAGTTCTTTCTGCACCAAATTTTAGCCAATCATTTAAATTATCTGTTGATGCAAGTGATGTAGGAGTTGGTGGAGTATTGATTCAGGAAGACAAAAGTGGTGTGGATCACCCTGTGTGTTATTTTTCTAAAAAACTAAACAAACACCAGAAAAATTATTCCACAATTGAGAAGGAATGTTTGGCTTTGATATTGGCTTTACAGCATTTTGAAGTGTATGTTACCTCAGCTCTTTCTCCAATTATTGTGTACAGTGATCACAATCCCCTTACTTTCATCAACAAAATGAAAGATAAAAATCGGAGATTGTTGAGATGGAGTTTAATATTGCAGGAATATAACATTGACATCAAACACATCAGGGGAAAAGACAATGTGATTGCAGATGCACTCTCACGTGCCTAGAAATGTAATATTGCTTCATGTAATTAAGTCCAGTATCATAAAACATGTTCTTATGTAATTTTGGTTATTATAGTATTAGATGTATATTCAAAAGAAAGCTTTATTATATAAATCTTTCTTTTTCTTTATGAGGGGAGGTGTTATGTATGATGTTTATATAATGTTATAAATATTTTAGGAAATTATAAATGTTTCTTCACTTTAATATTTGCTTAAATCTTTATGTTTGTTAGGAAAAACATGTATAACTAGTGTCCTTGAATTGGGTTGTTTTGATCAATATGTTTTCTCAATTTGAAGGTCAAGGTTGAATTTTTGTTTACAAGTAAAAATTCCATTAAGATGACACACATTCTAGAACATTCTGTCATGTGACTCATATTCTAGAACATTCTGTCATGTGACCAATCTTTATATATACCATGTTTGGTAGACATTTTGTTCAGTTCGACATTACCATCAGTCTTGAAAAGAGCTATTACAGTTGTGAAAATTCATTCCAAATTCTAAGAGAGGAATTATTTTAAATATTCATTGGATTATAACAGTGCTCATAAACTTTTGGATTTTGATTGACAATTTTGGAATTTATGTGAACTTATTCAGAGATTTTGGATTACTTCATTTTGACTTCAGCACATCAAGATTTCTAGTACATCAGGACTTTGGAGACCATTGGCACATAATAACATTCAAGGACACATTCTATATTTAGGACTTGTGATTAGAACAATCATTCTTATTGGATTATTAGGATACATAAACACATTACTGTAAGTGACTTTTTGATTTTTCATTTTAATTATCTAGTAATAAATTGCTTGTTGATTTTTACTTGATTTGTTGGTTTCACTTTCTTTCTGTTACATTTTTCTTAGACCATAGAGTCGTAACAGAAAGAGCTTCTGCCATAAACTGCATGAATCCTCAAGACAAAAAGAGTAATAACTCTAACAAAATATTTCAGAAGCAAAGTGATTTGTCGTTATGCACATTTTCATGAGATGACCACAATATTTACTACGTTTCATGGCAATCAATAAACAAATGCGGGACTAGTAGCGCCAAGATTGTGCCATACATTACCACATGACAAAAAGGGTAATAACTCCAGCAAAATGTGAAGGATCAAAGTGATTTGTTGATATGTGCATCTTCAAGTGATACCCATAATATTTATAAAGTTTCGTGGCAATCTATCAAAAACTGCAGGACTAATTGTACTAACAAGTGCCAGACAGAACGATGAACAGAAAGAAAGACAGATGGACACCCAGCTCTACAAAGTAGAGTTATTAAAAAGAGAATGTAACATTTCTGTTAAATTAACCCTTTCTTCAAAAGTGCTTACCACTGAATAAAAGCAAAGTATACATGTCTCCTGCTATATTGTGCAATGTAGTATGAATAGAACAGCATGCCACCAGCTGACAGTATCTCAAAACAGCTTGCTGGAAAAAAACTGCACATTGATATATGCATATTTAAAGCCCTCAAATTCATTATTTAGTGCTTATTGTTTCTTTCTAAAGTAGAAATGATAAAAAAAAACATTGTTGCTTACTTGTACATTAAGCAGCGAGTCTCAGGTTAGTCACAACTCAAAATTAATTTTTTTTCAGTCCTAGCCGCATTTTTTAGTTGTAATATTTTCAACTAGCAAAAATCTGGCTGTTTTCAATGTCCACTAGCATATTTTGTATTTTGAAATAAATATTAGAAAATATGACTAGCAAGAAACTTCTACTTCATTTTTTTTCAGCTAGCAATTTGCCTGCAAAGAAACAGCAGCCATTTGTGTTTTATGGAAATTTCCAATGTTCTCTTATCTATGATAGGTTAGGATTCATCTAATATACTAGTACACACTATGACATCACAGAAACTTTCAGAAAGCCTGTTTTACTAGAGGGGATATTCCCATCAGGTTGATCATGGAACTGACCAAGAAAATGGCAGTTGTTTACCAGGGGCATCCAGAAGTGGTTGTATGGAGACACAGTACAGGCATCAAGATGCATCTGCATTGAAATATGGCTGGATATCCATATGAGCCTGTATGTGGGAAAGGGTTAATAAATTCCGTTCTGTAAAAGTGAGGTCTTAGAATATTAATGAAAACAATCTAATTCACAATAGTGAATGTCGTATTTTCTATCTTACTCAAATCCAAAGACAAGTGATAACTTCTGCAGGACAAGTGTTTTTTTCAAAAGCCACTTGCCCATGACAAGTGGATAAAAAAGATATCTGCTCAGTCCTTGATAATCAATCGCAAGCTATTAGCAAAAGTGGCAATAAATTTATGAGTAACCTTAAGAACACTGGCCAATTCCTTGTCTCCTTGGCAGTTGTCCACTTGACTGACTCGATACTCCAGCCACTGATCCACAGCTGCTTGGTCTTCAACAGTTTCCCCTGCAATTAAAACCAGAATGTAATCAGTGAGTATATAGGTCAAGTCTACTAGTTTCTAGTAACCCCTGTAAGCATTATAATGCAGAAGATAAATTCAGACTTCAATGATCTTGGACCTTTGTCTAACTAAAGATCTTTTGGAAATCTTTTATTTTTTACATTGGAACTTTTAATCACTTTAAAATGTAACATTTAAACTTTTAATCAGCACTATATAGCCAGCATTGTGATGCCATACTGTGAAACCAAAAACCTACCATCCTACTGTGACTGGGCATAACAGACATACAACAATACAAAAAATAACATTCTTTTTGCTATGACATCAAAGTAGAGGTACTATACCAAGTTTATAACAAGAGTCCCTCAAAGGGACTGATACTCTACTGACTGAAAGAATTTCCAGAAATTCACGAAAAGACCATTTCTTCCTTTTAACTGCTGAGTGTTGAAACCATCTCTGATACTGATATTCTTCAGCAATAATGATTTTCAAATTAGCTACTGTGGTGGACTGGCACCATTTCATTTAGAACCAACAAGACAACATTTAGGACCAACAAGTCATCATAAAAAGTTTTCTATATTGATATGACTTTCTGTTTTGGAGGAATAACAATAACAAGATTTTCAAGATGTCTGCCATCATAGCCATATTAGATTGGCACCATTTCCATTTAGGACCAACCAGAGATCATAAGAAGCCTTTTGGTGAAAGCACATTATCGATTTGACCAGCCATCTAGAAGAAGTAGTGATAACAAGATTTTAAAGATGGCCATTGTTGTGGCCATACTGAAAGTCAGATTGTTGCCATTTTCATTCAGGACCAATTAGACATCATAAGAAAGTAGTCTTCTGGTGAATACCCCATGGCAATATTACTTTTCATTCAGATGGAGTAGCAATAACAAGCTTTTCAAGATGGCCACCGTTATGGCCATATTGGATGTGCAAGTGGCACCATTTTCATTTAGGACCAACTAGATATCACAAGAAGTCTTCTAGTGAAAACCTCATGGCAATATTACTTTTCATTCGGGAGAAGTAGCAATAACAAGATTTTCCAGATGGCCACTGTGCTGGCCATATTTCGATATCAGATGGGCACCATTTTCATTTAAGACCAAGTAGACATCATAAGAAGCATTTTAGTGAAACCCCAGGTTGATAAGACTATCAGATCAGGACTAGTCACAATAAAAAGATTTTCTAGATGACTGATGTGGTGGCCATATTGGATGTCCGAGCCGCACCATTTTCATTTAGGACCAACTAGACCATAGGATGAATGTGTATAAAGTTTCATGGCAATTCTCCAAGTAGTTTAGGATGCTAATGGACAGACAACGCACAACAGACCATCCAATAAGTTCTTCAGGTCTATGACCAGTAAAGCTAAAAACAACAGATTAATGTTGTTTTGTATTATCTTTTTTTTTATCATTTTTTAAAATCTGCTTAACAAGTTATTATCATTGTCCACCCCTAGAAGACAGCATTTATGGGTGAAAGTCAAAGGCTTTGAGTAACCTTGGAGTGACAGCCAGCAGTACAAATATAGTTCATGTATCAATAATTACAATGTACCTTAAGTAACCACTACTGGTGAGGCATCACATGAAAATCATGCAACATCCAGTTCCCTTATCTCATTTCTATACTCATTTATATGGACAATACACAGTTAACCTGCTGAGGGTAACATATCACAATATACAGTGTACAGTAATTAACATGGAATTTTTAATTAATATAGAAAGTTTACCACCGATTAAAGATATTTATTTTCTTTCAACTTCATATTGGTCAGAAAGGGCCTTCTAAGTAGGCTAGGATGTATATAGGTCTAGCATGGATGTATCTATGTGATCATAAACACAAATACTAATCCATGTCAGTAAAGGATAAAACATAGGTCACAGTGAACTTCTTTGGTTTGAAGGGTGTAGTAGTACCAGAACTGCATCCAATTATCAAGTTTCATGACTGGAACATAACAGCACCACATAAATGAACTTTTAACTACAAAATTCAACAAAGTAACTGAAGCAAAGAATACTGCTCACAAAGATATCTTTTTGCAAAAGAAATGTTGAACTTATCAAGATGCATCCAATCACCAGGTTTCATCATTCTTGGTTGGATAGTATGCATATAACATACCAAATACTCATGTGGTCATGGGCTAAATGCAAAACTGAACCAAAGCCATAAAAGATGAAATATAGGTCACAATGAACCTCTTTTGTTGGAGGGATGTGGCAGTAACAGAAATGCATAATCTTGATTCTAGCATGGACAGTGCCCAAGAACTGAACATCATACAATTTAACCCAGGTTAGTGTAGTGTAAAAGATTGGACATAATGACCTACTACTGAAATGACAGAATTGTTGCCATCAAGATGCATCCCCAAATTTCATGATTCTAGATAGGATAGTAAAATCTTTGTACTCATAAGTTACAAGCTAAATACAAAAACTTAACATAAGCAAGTAAAATGTGAAATATAGGTTGTAATGACCTTTATGACATACTATGGATGTAGTACTAAGACATGTATATTATCATCTAAGACAATATCATAAAGTTGAGTGATTAAAGCATGAACAGTAAAAACACATTTAACCAAAGTCAGTGAAGCATGATATATGGGTCACAGTAACCTCCTTTTAAGATGATGTGTAGTACTCATCAAGGTGCATCCTATCACCAAGTATTTTGATTCCAGGTATAACAGTAGCACATGCTGTTAATAAAAAATAAAAAAAACTATGTGATCATGAGCTAAATGCAAAAACTGAACATACCCAGTAAAATGTGAAATGTAGGTCCAGTGTTCCAGCTAGGATTTCAAATGACAGGGGTGCTGACCCTGGGCATCATGAGTGCAATTGGGCAATTTTTCAAATTCTTGTATATACAGTTGATAAAAAAAACTTGTGGTCATGAGCTAAATGCAAGAACTGAACATAAGCCAGTAAAATGTGAAATGTAAGTACCACTGTTACAATGACCTTCTTTTGTTGTAATAGTTTGATACTAATGGAGATGCATACAATTATCTAGTTTGATGATTCGACCATGAATAGTACTTGAGATTGAGTCCCAGTCAGTGAAGCATGAAATATGGGTCAGAGTGACTTACTTTTGTGATGAGGGTATACATACATGTGAACATTCCCGACAGGAGGGTCTTCCTCCCAAGATGAGGGGTGTCTCCCATCCCTCCCATCACTCACTGAAATCTCCCATGTACACAAAAATATTATTGAAAAATCTTTTTTTTTTTTTTGACACCTTACTTCCAGTGAAGTATATTTACGGTAATACTGCCTGTGATCACATGACTGAACTGGCTTAAGCAGGGCAAGATGATTTAGTTGCTAATTTCAAGCAGCATAAAACAATTAACACCCCTTTGATTATGTTGGCAGGGTCATGGCTTCAGTGTTGAGGTTTGTCAACATGGATTATACTATGTGTGATCAGAAGTAATGCCAAAAGGATTAAAGAGATTAATTGATTATAGCTGGATTACTAAAGAGCTCAATCAGCTTAAAACTGGGTTATTTGGTTTCAGTGTTTAAAGTTTGTTGAGATGTCTAAGTGTACGTTATCTCCCAGTGCTAAAACACCAAAATCTAAGCAACTGAAATAACACATGAAATTCAGTGATGGATGGAAACAGGAATTTCAATGGTTGGAATCAAGTTCAAAGGACATGAATATGCATTCTGCCCTTCCAATAAAGCTGATTTTAAAATCTGCTAATGTGAAAACGAATACACCATAAATGAAATCCATGTTTGCAGAAACTGCATCAAATGTGGATAAAGATATACATGCCAAGACACAGTTTGCCAACTTTATAGCCAAACATAATCTCCCATTTACAGTAGGTCATTTTTCAGATCAAGTCAAAATAATGTTCCCTGACTTGGAAATCACACAACAGTTCTCATACAAGAGGTCGAAAACAGACGAAGACTACTCACATAGTGACCCAAGCTTTGGGTCCTTATTGCGATAAGAAAATTGAAGACATGTGCTGCAATGGAAAATTCACCATTCTCACTGAAAATTCTCCCTCTTTTAAAGTCAAAACTCCTGACCAAATTTTGCAAATCTCCCGATCTGTCCTAAGCTGACTTCTCTGTTCTGTCAAATGTATGGGTATAGTAATCATCAAGATGCATCCCCTCACCAAGTTTCCTGAATCTTAGGATACAAGTATGTGTACAGGATACCAAAAGCTATCTGGTTCTGAGCTAAATGCAAAACTTAACCTAAGCCAGCAAAATGTCAACTGTAGATCACCATGACCTTCTTTTGTTGCAAGGGTGCGATACTAACAGAGATGCATACAATCATCTGCTTTGATGATTCTACCATAAACCCATGAACAGAGTTTGAGAAATAAACTTAAAATACAAAATTTAACAAAAGTCAATGAAGCATGAAGTATGGGTCACAGTGACCTATTGATGAAGATGCAGTAGTCATCAAGCTGCATCCTCTCACTAAGTTTCATGATTACAGGTATAACATTATTATCCAGTAGATAGAAATCCAACATGGTCATGAGCTAAATGCAAAAATTTAACATAAGCCAGTAAAATGTAAAATGTAGGTCCCATTAATCTTCTTTTGTTGTAAGAGTTTAGTACCAAGAGAGATGCATACAACCATCCAGTTTGATTATTCTGGCATGAACATTGCTCGAGACTGAATTTAAATGAGTGAAGCAAGAAATATGGGTCACAGTGACCAACTTCTGTCACAAGGGTGTAGTTCTCATCAAAATGCAGTGCCTAAGTTTCATTAATCTTGGTATAACAGTATATAAGTACACTGTGTTAAAATATACATCTTCAGGCCGTGACCATAAAATTTAAAATGTTTCATGGCAATCCATCAATACTGCAGAACAAGTGGTGCTAACGAGATTGTGTCATACACTGCTACAAAACAGGGAAATAACAAAAACTGCAGGTACAAAGTGATTTGTTGACAGGCACATCTTCAGCTGATATCCATAATGTTTACCAAGTTTCATGGAAAACTATAAAATCTGTGGGACAAACTGATGGACGGACAGATGGAGAGGAGAGACACAAGGATTACAATATACCCCTACCTCTGTGGATATAATGACAGAAATTGTGCAGTATATGGCCACAAATTGTGATAAAGAACATAAAAATTGGCCACAGTTCTATTTTTTCTTTAAATTTCTAAATTAAAGAATGATGCAGAAAATAAGGATCTATTAATTATACTGGGTCAAACTGGGAATTAAATAGGGATCTATTAATCATACTGGGTCAAACTGGGAATTAAATAGGGATCTATTGATTATACTGGGTCAAACTGAGAATTAAATAGGGATCTACTGATTATACTGGGTCAAACTGGAAATTAAATAGGGATCTATTAGTTATACTGGGTCAAACTGGGAATTAAATAGGGATCTATTGATTATAGTGGGTCAAACTGGGAATTAAATAGGGATCTATTGAATATACTGGGTCAAACTGGGAATTAATTAGGGATCTATTGATTATACTGGGTCAAACTGGGAATTAAATAGGGATCTATTGATTATACTGGGTCAGTCTGGGAGTCAAACAGGAATCTACTGATTATAGTGTGTCAATCTGGGAGCTAAAAAGGAATCTACTGATTATACTCGGTCGAAAAGGGAAGTAAAAAAAAAATCTATTGATTCTACTGGGTCAAACAGGGAAGTGAATTGGGATATATTGGTTTTACTTGGTCAAACTGGGAATTAAATAGGGATCTATTGGTTTTACTGGGTCAAACAGGGAAGTGAATCGGGATCTATTGATTATACTGGGTCAAATTGGAAAGGAAATAGAGATCTATTGATTCTACTGGGTCAAATTGTGAATTAAATAGGGATCTACTGATTATACTGGGTCAAACTGGGAATTAAATAGGGATCTATTGATTATACTGGGTCAAACGGAAGTAAAAAGGAATCTACTGATTATACTGGGTCAAAAATGGAAGTAAAAAGGGATCTATTGATTCTACTAGGTCAAATTGAGAGTTAAACAGGGATCTATTGATTATACTTGGTCAAATTGGAAAGTAAATAGAGATCTATTGATTCTACTGGGTCAAATTGAGAGTTAAATAGGGATCTTTTGATTATACTGGATCAAACAGGGAAGTGAATTGGGATCTATTGATTATACTGGGTCAAATTGGAAAGTAAATAGAGATCTATTGATTATACTGGGTCAGACAGAATTAAATATTTATCTATTGATTATACTGGGTCAAACCGGGGAGTAAATAGGGATCTATTGATTGCACTGGGTCAAACTGGAAAGTAAATAAGCATCTATTGATTATACTGGGTAAAAGTGGGAAGTAAACAGGGATCTATTGATTATGCCAAGTCAAACTGTGAATTAAATAGGGATCTATTGATTATACTGTGTCAAACTGGGAAATTAACAGCGATCTATTGATTATACCAGATCAAACTGTGAATTAAATAGGGATCTATTGATTATACTGTGTCAAACTGGGGAATGAACAGGGATCTTTTGATTATATTGGGTCAAACTGTGAATTAAATAGGGATCTATTGATTATACTGTGTCAAACTGTGAATTAAATAGGGATCTATTGATTATACTGGATCAAACTGGGATCATGAAGAGCTGTCCAAGACCTCCTGCACATTGTAATTTTTTTCCAAGCATATTACAAGCGACAAAATAAAAATAAATCCTTCAATAATGCTGAAAAAAGGACTTTGATACATCATTTAAGCAAATATCTGGGGAAATAAGACAGTGAGCAACAAGAAGAATACTAAAAAAAAAAAAGTTGTCCGCTTTCATAGCATAGATAAATTTAAACTGCACAAGAATATCTTCAATAAACCTTTGCTTTATTGATTAATGATCTAGAGATAAGAACAGCAAATATCAAGTAGAACATGGCAAAATATTATGTAAGGAGATAAGGGGTTATTTTTAAAGTTAGTGGGTGTCCCATGCACCATTTCAGAGAACTACATTTTATTTTTTGCAGACATATTCTGTCAATCAATTTGACTAAAAATTGGGATCTGATTCATTTATTATCTCAGTGTGGCTTATATAATAAAATATTTCGAAAATATGTCAAGATCACACTGCTGCATTTGAATGCACAATATTTTTGTCATTCTTTTCAATAACTGTCATCACTTTTCTTTGCTTCTCTCAATCTATCAATGATCATACTGATCACAGGTATAGGATTAGTCATTTCAATTTCTTTGATTTCCACATTATGCACAAACAAATGTGTTTCTGTTAATGCCTTGAATAAATTAGGGTAGGTAGGAAAGACTTTTTAAAATTAAGTATGCCATATTAGTATGAACAGATTATATAATATATATTTTCTTGTATGCGCTAAATAAATTACCAAAAGTTACTGAAATGTTTCGATAATTTTTAAAAAAATATAAAAATTTTAAACTTTGATTGGTGGGTAATAATAGGGTCAGGTGGGTTAGTGGAAACACATGTATTTTTTTGAGGGGCCTTATCACTGATCATTTCAAAATGCAAATTCACTATACTATTATCTCTACATTACCAAGTTTTTTGTTCTAGTCATACATCACATCTGCATACATATCTGGGGCAGGTAATACCTGTGCCAGTTTTTGTGAGGGTCATACTTTCATAAAAATGATTATTCGGTTTTCAGGTATGAAGTTTCAAAAATATGGTAAATCCTGTAAAAATCTGAACCCTGTAAAAATTCAAATAGGGAGAAAATATTTGGGACTAATAATTTTAATTTCACTTTATTAATTTAAACTTCCTTTTTTGGGTGAAAGAAGAATTTTACAAAATTTAAACATAAGTAATAAATATGAATTTTTTGTTTCAAGATCAAATCACAAAATAATTTATGACATTTTATCTGCTTTTCACATACTTTATATTTGTTTGAGACAGTAAATGTTTTGTGTTCCTTTATTTTTCCGATCTAGTGTTAGGATTGTGACCTTCCTGGCAAACATACACACCACACAAAGATCAAAATGCATCAGAGAACCCAATCAGAGCTTTTCCACAATTAACTTGTGTACTCTTTTGCTTTCGAGACACTGACTTACCTCTAACTTCCACTGTTTGATCCATTCGGTATTGTCCTGAGTAACATATATATTTGCATACAAGTTAAGTCCAACAGACCCTGATCTGTGCCAGAAGGTCATGCTATTTGTATACTGATAACTCCTAACAAACTGCAAAAAGCCAGATCTGGCAGTGCATTATGCAACAGCAGATCTGGGTCTGTGCAGTTTGCAGCTGGGTTCAACTTACAACCGAGTATATACAACAGCAATCTTATATGCATCTAAAGCACAAAAACACTATTTTGATACGGAAAACAACTCTTAAAAGTGTTTCCTTTGTTGACTGTAATGTTTGTTTAAACCATGACAACCCCATCTTTGCTAGCCAAGGGTCATCATTCCACTTGGCATTTGCAGCTCTACAAAATGGTATCTACTGCTCCAGGGTTCTCAATAGACGTGTAACCTCAGGTTTTGACCCTTGGAATTTCAATTGGACCCATTTCTGATGCATGGAAATTCCAACCTTTGTGTTTTTGTGACACATGTTGCTTTGGCCTGGAGCATCAGACTTAATTACCCTTGATTCGCCTCTGGCATAAATTCCTACTGTCCATAGCAAATTACTGTAACTGTATGCGCCAGTGATCAACATTTGCTAGACTACTGTTTATATATTATCAGCCAATTATATCGCACCTATGCAAAATCAGTATGAACTGGGCAGAGCTAGCAGGTCACTGATGTCACTCTTATGTGGGCATAAATGAATCAAGGTAAGATTGTTTTGAGATTATCTTTGATGTTCATAACAGAGGAAGAGGGTATCAATTATAACTTGATGGAATTAACTTTTGATCAAATATTGGCATTTGTTTGATTGCCCATCAAATTATAGTCAATTAGACAAAACTGGAAATTACAGTGGCTCATGAAGCCTGTTATCAAAGGTAAGGAGACAAACTTTAATTGTGTTTAATTGGCAATTAATTTGCTTCAATCAGTGTTTTAATTAATGCATCATTGAGTAAGAATTTTCTAGACATCATGCTCAGTGATTTATTTCGTGCCTTGGAATTACTTGAGACTGAATAACGAGATGGAATAATTTTGTTATATTAGATGTATCTGTGAACTGTTATATCACAATGGCTCATAAAGTATTTTTTTTTTCTGTCTCAGTCTCAGAAACGACATGCCTGTGATGATCATTCTGACCTACAGACTCCAAAGAAACAGAAAGTTAGTAACAATTCTGAGGAGGAGAATAAATCTTCTAAAATTGTAAGAAAGCTTAAGCATCAGTTTGCTCCGCAAATAACATAAGAAATCTTAAGCATCAGTTTGCTCCACGAATAAGGAACAATCCCAGCTAAGAGCTCATGACTCAAAAACAAATGACTCTTGAGATTTCAGTTTTGACTCTTGAGATTTCAGTTTTGACTCTTGAGATTTCAGTTTTGACTCTTGAGATTTTGGTATCAAGGGTCAAATGACTCTTCAGTTTTGAAATCTACTGAGAACCCTGTGCTCCACTATCTCATTGGATGCAGCTGAAAGAAACTAATCCAATCAGATCCTTTATTACATTTACCTAGTGGGACAGTTAGGAATAATTATAGCAGCCTCCATAGACAACTACAAAGGTCACATGTAACAGGGGTTGATTTAGCAGCTGGTCCGCTAGCCGGTGGTCTATGGGTTTTGAGGAGAGCCAGTTAATACTGACAGGCACAGACCCATAGAACCAGTTAAATGTTCTAAAATTTTTATTAAATCATAAAGTTTCATCTGACAATATTTTCCAATCCCAAGTACCTTCCATTATTTTGTCAAATATCTGAAGGTAGATATCTTACACTAAATTATAAATGGTAGTGTAAAGGGCCAGTGTACCAGACAATATCTTTTTTCCTAACCAATTAAAATATGTGATACATTTATCTATCAGTTAATTAGGCAAAATAGAGACACCCTTAAATCACTAACCCTGAATTAATTAATTACTATGTATGTATAAATATAGTTGTGTTTTATGGAAGACATGTTAGAGTGACAAAGAAAGTATGCAAGAGAAGATTGATCACATGATTATTTGCCAAAATGGGAGTGTGAGTTTAGCTGGTTGGTACACAGAGAAGTAGGTATACCGTGCGAAGCATGCTGTATTTATGAACAAAATTTTGACTTTTGTTGTGGGATGTAAAAACTATAAGAAGAATAGTATTGTTTGCCATGAAAAGTCAGAGAGCAATCAAATTAATTTCCAAAAGTACAATGCTTTTATGGATCCAAACAAAACTGAGGCAGCCATGACACTCAGAGTCTTGAATCAGAAAAATATTTTAAGACTTGTTTATCTATTTATGGATTTTTTAAATAAATACTTTCAGCAATAATATAAATGTTTTAAGTCACATTTATTATTCACACGATTTTAGAATACTGCCATGTAACATGTTAACGAAATAAAAAAAATTTTATTGGGAGGTTCAGTTAATTTCTATGTGAGCTGTACCTGCTGGACAATGAAAAAATCTGTGTTAAGTCGACTGTTGATGTAAATTCCCCAATTTACACATTACACACATGTATTCATTTCAGGTCAATGCATGTGAACATCATGAAAGTTGCCTTATTTAATACCTAACAGGTCAAGTAACGAGCTCTCTGACTGGTCAATTGATTCTGCTTGCTACAGGCAGTAACTCTTTCATCAGCAAGAGGGCACTTGTTCAAATACTGTTTCAGCTAGCCAGGTCAATGTGGAACAAAGTGGATTGATGACCCTTGACTAGCGATGTTGTGCTGACCCATGAATATAGAATTCCTGATTGATAAAATTCTGTTATCAACTGTTATAAACATTGCTGTAATTCAGCTTAATTGAGCCTAATCACAAATTTCAGTGACACAGAGTGTAAACATACTTTTAACTGATTGATCTTGAAGATATTGAAATATTAGAACATAAGTGTGTGTGTGTGTGTGTGTGTGTGTGTGTGTGTGTGTGTGTGTGTGTGTGTGTGTGTGTGTGTGTGTGTCAGACAGAGGTCATGAAAAGAATAACTGATAACTACACATAACCATGGTGTATGCCTCATTATTCCGAGTACAGCTGCTATATAAGGGCTTATTAGAGCTTTTGAACATTAAAGGGGCTGGGAATATCAAGGACTCCATGTGACAATGTCAAACTCTTTCTCCTCCTGGTGATTCTACACTTTTCTTCCTCCATGTAAAATAAAGTACTTTTTACAACTAAGGAAATTTCTTTACAGATGTGACCAACCTTGATACCATTCTTGATGGCAGATACAGCATGTTGGTCACTAAACTTCACATCAGGCTCTGTACCCTCAGTTTCTCCAACCATAGGGTTCCAATTGACCCTGTACACATGAAACCCTTATAATACAGAAAGATACTAAGTATGTGGTTTTTTTTGTTGAAATACTGGTGTTCTAGAAGGATCTCCTGGATCAATTCATTTCACATTTTTATACAGATATTCTTCAAACAAAAATAAACACCATCACTGATCTTTATGAACATGTGAACATTTGATGAAATAGGCTGTTGTATTGGACATATTAATGATTGATAAAAACATGCCAGGCAGTCAAGAATCTAGTCCATTTTAGTGACATTATCTGCTGAGATGGTCTGTCTTTTGTTTTCTGAGAAGGTGTGAATGTTTTGATAATTGCACTTGGTTCACTTGCTTTCATTGTTTATGATTAATTGGGATAAACACACAAGTTTGGGGCATCTTGTGACAAATGCCAAATGCTGCAATTTCAACACTCACTCACTCATCCCTGGTCATGCCTTAGGTGACCCATAAGGTTTCATGGAGAGATTACCATTACTGACGGTCTGCAGCCCTACATGTCATGGTGTTCTACATCAGGCCACATTCCTTCATCTCTTTCTCCACAGTCCTCCTCCATGTCTTTGGGCCGACCCCTCTTTCGTCTCCTGTCAAGGGTCATGTGGAGGGCTGTTCTGGGAAGTGCATCTGGTGACATTTGGCACACATGCCCCAGCCAATGTCATCTTCTTTTCTTCACAATCTGGACATGAGATGCTGATTCTGTCCTTTGATGAACATCTCATTATTGATCATATTAGGCCAGAAGATGCCAAGAATCTTCTTCAGGCACTTGTTTTGGAAGATTTCAAGCTTTTGTGATATCCCTGATGTTAGCTTCCAGCATTCTGAGCCATACAGCATCACTGATAACACTGCTTCGGTAATTTTTCAGCTTGGTCTTGAGTCCATGTTGTTTGGATTTCCATGTGTATATCAGCATAGTGAAGGTTTGATTTGCTTTGCTAATTCTGGTTGTTGCTTTCAATTTCAACAACTCTGTTATTAATTACCTGAGCTAGCAAGCTCTCTCTCTCTAGATCTCTCTCTCTTGAACAACAAAATTATTCACAATGGGTAATGTGTAAAAATTGAAACAATCCACACACACACACAAATTTTCTTTCAATTTTTACAGGATTTATCTTAAGTTCAAACAGAAACATCAATATTTCATCTGTAACTACACAATTTTGAAACCAGGTGCTGCACCTGTTCATGTAGAAGGCCAAACAATCAGACATGTACATGTAACTGACCAATCAGCCTATTCCAAGGTCTCTTCACCTCCCGTTAGCAAGAACATGACACAGTTGAGTTATTGGTAATCATCTATTCATTCCTCAATCCCGTCTTTAAAAAAAATATATGAATATTACAGACCCAACAATGAACTTTTCTCTGCTGCTCGAACAAGATGTTTAGCAATGGAGACAAGACCTCTTCTTGTACCAGTCTTTCCTTTTACCACTGGTATCTGTAAAAGAAGTAAATTTATGTATTGTAACATCCCAAATATTCCTCCCCCATTCCATCATAATGGTGAATACTACAAACTTATCAAACACACTGGATCTGGAAAAAAGACAGAAGTGTTTGTGAAATACATATGCCCATGCTCCCCTGCTTGGTCCCACCCATCCCCCAAAATCTGTCATTGGGTAAGAAAAGACACAGGGACATATTTTAGTTGCATATATGAATTGTCTTTTCATGCCCAATAAGTGTATATATGGGTATAGGATGGGATGATCACAAGTTATAACCCAGGGGCTAAGTTGCCAGAGGTTGTGATGGACCACAAGGTCAATTTCATCTGCATGTATATTTGTTTTTTAATGTTCAGTTGTATATATATTGTTATACAGTGGGATTCTTGAGAGTTTCACAGTTATGACACAGAGACCAGATCCCTGGTGGGGATGGGGATTTACACGAAGTCCAATATCAGATTCATGTATTCATTTTTCTTTTCATGGCTAGTAAGTGTATATATGCTTATTGGGTGGGGATCCCAATAGTTTATATGAGTTATGTCTCAAGGTCTAATTCCCTATGACAAGAATACACCCAGCATGTTTATGCGTGTACAGGATTTAATGGGACATCAGCAGACTCCAAGCTATATAGTGCTGACTGAAATTTAATTCTAAATTCTAAAAATACTGAGAGAAAAATCAAGCAAAATAATGTAAGAAAGACAAACCCTTACAAATAAATGTAAACATGTAGATCATCAAGACAAAAAGCAAAGATCTTACAAAGGTTGCAAACATATAAGATTAAAAACTGCACAAATCTTCAGGAAGATAAACCCTTCCAAATGAAAGTAAATACATGCATTTTATCTTACAATATAAAAGGTAAAAGGTAAAGATGCCCAAGTTCTTTAAAAATTACATCAAATAAAACAAAAAGGTTAAAAGAGTAAAGTCCTTAAACTATAGGATCAAAATTTGTTATGTATAAAATGCATTCTTCTAAACAGTCCAAGATTTTTCTTTCCCCACAGAATATCATCAAAAAACTGCTTGACTGAGTTAATATCATCGAATTTTTGTCTCACAGTTTGGAAGTTGGCACACTGAACATGAATGTGCTCCACTGTCAGAGCACACATTCTGGTTCAGAAGGTATGCATGTCTGATGCGTGAATACCACCTCATCTCTGTGATTTGTTCTATATGATGAGGCCACTCTCTAATGGTGGGTCGTATGTTTCAAAAATTATTATTGGAATTTTCATTCCACATATATTGCCAAGGATATAGAATATATTGATTGATATGATACTTGAAGTCCTTAAATGGGATCTTCCATTCAGAAACGGGTGATTGCAGGGCAGTTTTAGCCACTTTATCTGCTCTCAGAGTCTCATTATCCATAATACTGATGTGACTGGGTAGCCAACAATATAGTTTGCTTTTCCAGACTCTATAAGCTGATCATGTTTCAGTAAGATTTGGGATATTAAAGGTTGTCAAATTTAAGATTTTGCAAGGCTTTTATTGTGGAAAGTGAATCCGAAATGATAATGAAATGAGTTTGTGGTCAAGTTTCAATATAGTACAATGATTTCAGTATGGCTATAATGTTTACTGTAGAGATGGAGGCTGTAACCAGCTGGAGATAAGCATCAACCCTGAGGCAAAAGCAAGTTACATACAGTAACATGTACCAAAGTCCACAGTAGGTGCCTTTTGTTACAACTAGTGACTGGAAATAAGAAAACTTCCATGTATTACAAAGTGTTTGTGATAAAACTTAGATACAGTACAGCACACATGATTTTTCAGAACCCCGCGCATCGCGATGGCGGACTTAATCCCCTCCACTTTAACTCCACGGTGGAGGCATAAATTGGCATAAATACCTACAAATCACCATCGCGTTTCGGTAGGCACGCCGATGTCAACTCCACCGTGGAGGGGATAGTCGACATTACTGATTGACATCTGAACAGCCAATGAATGAAGACCACCTATGGAAAGACTGAGACGTCAAGAGTGATTTACAACCGGATACCATTGGAAGAATCAGTCGTCTTTATTTCGATCATATTTGGACAATAAAAAAATAATTTCAAAAGACTTGTATATTCAGTACACATTACTGTTTATAAAAGGTTGATCGACTTCTTTTGCAATAAGTTTATGATTTTAATTTATTTCAAAGAAATATGAACAAACTTATGCACTGATTTGACGTGAAGCACACATTGCTGAGCTCCTCAAGCAGAATAAATTTATCATTTTGTTCCAAAGGAAAGTAATTCTCTGAGATATGGACAACTAAAATCCAAATTGACATCAGCTTCTGCTTACCCCCCCCCCCTCCAACAACAACAAACCTAAAACACTGAATTTACAATGAAATGCAAACCGTGTGCTTAGTCTTTAAGCAGTAATAGCAGAGTCAAGAGGCTGAATATTATGACTGCATGTGTACTGTAAGGGACTGACCATTTAAAATATGGGGTTTATATGTTGTTTTGTTTTTTTCCACCAGGATATTTTTTGTTCTTTCATCACAATATTTATTTATTTTAAGTGAAATATGGAACGGATTAATGTCTTTGTATACTACAAAAATCAGGGAAAGACAATTGTTTTCATGCATTCCCCCCCCCCCCTTTATAAAAATAAAATATACTCTTTTAGTTATTTTTACGCAGATATTAAAGAATGCAGTTTCCTGTTTGTGACTTGTTAGAGCCTTTGGTTATTGAGCGTGTTTCTGTATGTGGTATATTGCTTTACAGCTAGAGAGCTCGAATTACTGTGGCCCAGTGGATAAAATGTGCGACCCACACACACACACACACTTGGGTATCTCGGGGGGGGGGGGGGGGGGGGGGGGGGGGGGGGTGGGGGGGGGGGGGGGGGGGGGGCATGTTGCCTCGTCCCCATCATGATTTGTAAAAAATAATAAATATATCCCTTTTACTTTGGCTCCCCTCCCCCCAGAAAATTCCTGCGGATGCCCATGAACACACACACGACTTTAGAGCACGTGCTCGGGAGTTCCTGTGCAGTGGTGGGAAAATTTCTTTCTTTTTTGCTCCATAACACTATAATGTCTAGCACGTTACTACTTTTTCAGCACTACTGAACATTTACAGATTTCAGTTTGTGTACATCTAGATTTATAATCAGTCAGATTTTAATATTTTAATTCTGATGATTAACTAAAATTGTCAACATGTCAAGCAGCGAAAAAGAAAAATTTTGGTTAACATTAATAAGCATTTTAGCGTTATTTTTGAAACTCGCATTAGTGAAAAACTCTTCAAAACATACGCAGAATCATGAAAAACTTTAATGGCAGGAACATCTTTTTGGCTTCGTGTGAATGATGAGGCCGCTAATTGAAGAAAACTAGCCAATCATGGAATACTTAAACTCTTACTGAAGCATGTACAAAAAAAAAAAAAATTTCTAATAGTAATAGATTACAATGACTTGTGCAGTAGGGCTTTGGATTCCCTATTTTATGAGAGAGAGAGAGAGAGAGAGAGAGAGAGAGAGAGAGAGAGAGAGAGAGAGAGAGAGAGAGAGAGAGAGAAAGAGAGAGAGAGAGACGTGGCGATAGGTCTTTTATTGTTCATTTTTCTGTATTTTGCATAGTATGCAATAGGAAACGAACAGAAAAAGGAAAAAGTAAAACAATAATTTCATCTGATGCTAAGTTTACTTGGTGATATAGATATAGAAGTATAAAGACGTACAGTATTCACATACAACAATACAGACAAAACAATTTAGCCGTCGTCAGACATGCAGTCTCCCCCCCCCCATGGTTATATGTGCTTGTAAAATTACACACAAACATGCTTTTTATTACTCTCTGTCTCTCTCTCTCTCTCTCTCTTTATCTTTGTGACTTTGGAGCGGTTGCTTATTGAGACAAGAAATAAACTAATTTCTTTGAATAGTATTTGGCATGTTTCTGTATATGGTATATTGCTTTACAGCTACAGTTACTGTGGCCAAATAGACAGAGTGTGTGTCACACACACACATTTGATATTGGAGCACGAGGTCGTGAGTTTGCAACCACCGACGGGAAAATTTTTCCTTTTTTACCCCCTCTATTACGGTATAATGTCTAGTACAGTATTACTTTTCTTACCACTTGCAAACTTTTCCAGATTTCAGTGTAGTGATTTGGATTCCATATTTTATGAGAGAGGGGGGTGGGAGGGGAACTTTACTAAGAAGAGTTAATGATCTAAAATTATTCATCTTATTTTTCTGTATTATGCATATTATGCAATAGGAAAACGAACAGAAAAGACAAAGTTAAACATTAATTTCATCATATGTGCAAGTTTGTCAAATCAATGGCAAAGAAAACAAACCCGCAGAAGCGCTACTGTTGTACTTTTCGGTTAACAGTTAGCACATGAAATTAACACATCAATATCAAAGAGAACAAGCAGTGCTGATGACTTCTCTTGTGCTAGGTTACTGCACGTGTCAACTACATGTATGTAGGATGACCTTTTGCGACCATTTGTGATTTTTAAAAAACCTGTTACTTTAGTAATTAATGCAAAATAGTACAGTTTAAAATAAAATAACAATGTGAAATCTTAATAATGCTTTATTTAAGCGATTGGATGTCAGAAAAAATCGTACAATATGTGAATGATTACTCATGCATGGAGTAACCATCGGAACTTGTGCGATTTTGTTTCACTTCAGTCAGGTATGACTGCAGCTTTGTTATTAATTTGTTCGATCTTTATCGTTCTTTTCATTGCAGGTAGTACAATATCACTGACTTTCATATGATCATTAAAATTTTGTATTGCATTTACTGAAAAAGAAATAAGGATATGAATGCATGTTTAGATTCCGATAACATAGCATTGAAGAAAAAAAAAATTAGATTCATTGCGCAAAATGTAGTATTAATACAGTTTGCGAGGCATTGTCATTACATTATCATCATCTAAAATATGATTTGGCACTATGTATCATACATTATCTTCGTTAGAACAAGGAAATATTTATAATTAACTGAATTACTACGTTTTTTTCAGTATAAAAAAATGAGCAAATTGCTCCACAGAGGGATAACAATGTAGATAAATCAGTGCCCCCCCCCCCCCCCCCGTCTCTCTCTCAACCTCTGCTTGCATGGGTGATAAACAGTAAACCACGCCCATATTATTGAGACCACGTCCACTCCACAGTGGTGAACAGATGCGACTCAGCGAGAAAGCGTGGTGTCCAGGGCTATTCTCCACAAGACCCCGCAACAACTCCGTCAGGACGCATGGAGTGATGGTGGAGGGGTTCCGAAAAATCACGTGAGCTGTACTGTACATGAATGAAACACAAAATAAGATCTCATTTTTGTTTTATGGCATCTTCTGCAAACTTTCACATTAAAGTGGAACCTGTATAATCTTGCACCTGAGTAATTTTGATCTTTGCTGACTGTGACCAAAATAATGGGTTCACTTTAGCCTCTTTATCATTGAATATCCACTGGATATTCTGGCTAACTGACCATTCGACCTACTGTGTTGCTTTGATGGTTGCCATTTACATAAAAACAATTGTTTTTTTTCCCTAATACATGCATGGGATACATACAAACTGCACATAAATCTGATGGCTCACACCAAGATAATTTTGTACAATATAAAATTGTGAAAACATGTAAGGGGTTTGATATCATATTTCTCTTTTAAAAAACCATGTTAAATGACTTCTCAATAAGAACAACTGAAAATGATCAAAATTTATCCAGCTTACATTAATTGTATCAGATAGATGATGTAATGAGACAGTAAGAGCTTCCAATGACCAAATGGGAAGAAATATCAATGCTATGAATGTAACAAAAATTTAAATAAGGCACAATAACCCAACAAAACTGCAAAACTTCTGTCAACTTAAATGTTTCAAGTAGATGATTATTCATTTGAAGAGTCATTTAATGTGTTTCATAATCTTTAATGGAAAAGCAAAAATGGCATCCTGTTACATCTCCAACCAATTAATGATTACAGTTTTTAGAGCTGAAATGAATAACCAAACATTCTATCAGAATACTTTTCTTGCAAATATTTGAATAGCAAATTGGTAATTGAATATTTGTTTGTATACCTAGCAAGTTTGGCATCATTTTGTAAACGTAAAAGACAAAGTGAAATATAAGCTAGTTTACACAGGAACATCTTCAAACCTCTTAAATAAACTGAAATTCAAACTAGGACTCACACGGTAATCATAATGTTAACATTCTGAATGGTCACATTCCTCACAACATTGCCATTTGTATATGCTGTCATTCAGGAACTCATGAAAGATAATGTGAAATATGTCAAGTTGACAAAAAGATGGTATAGAATAGGGTTCATATCAAAGTCATCGAAGTCTTAACTTATCAATCAAGTGAATCAATGTATCCAAATCTGTTGACCTGCATTTCAGTTATATGAAGAGCAATGGTAGCCAAGGAATGCCCAAGCTGGTTGAACTAAGGGTTAATTTTCTTTACTGAAATGAATATGACTAATCACATTGGTCAATATTCATTAAAAAAAATGTACCACAAGTTAACTGACTAAGGCATTCCTTGGCTACCTTCACTCTTCAACCAAATGAAACTGCAGTCAACAAAGTCCAAAAAACCCAACCAGTTAATTGTGTCTGGATATACTTCAGTAAGGAAAAAGGTGTCAAAGTAATTACAGTACACTAAAGCAATTAGACTCTAATCTACACAATAGTCCTAATATAGGCTGCCAACAACGTGAGATATTCTTGAAAATTTGGCCTATATTTCCAAGGTCAACTGAGCCTGTAACATGCTATGCAGCACCGATTGTTCATGCCACAGGGGCTCGTATTGTTGCTTAAAATTGACCTATAAATAATATATATACTAAAGATTGTTTATTACATTTTTGGATACGTTTTCTCTGATAGAATGTTTAATTTCACCAGCAAACTTCCTAATTACTATATATTCCAAAGGCTTTGTTATAACATACCTTTGTTACAACATTTAATTGGTTATTGCGTTTGATCGGTGTGGTCTGTCTGAGAAAATCAGCTCAATTATAATGTTTTAATCAACTGAGATGCCAAAGCCAGATAAACAATGGCAATCATTTAAATAACAATGGTGTAACAACAAAGGCTCTGGGTAACAAAAACGTGATAATCACACATCATTCAAAATTGGTAAATAACAACTGCCCAACAAAGGCGCAAGGTAACAAGGGCATGATAATCACACCTCATTCATAATCGGTACTTTAGAATCATAGGATGCTGGTTCAATGCAATTAAAGCATGAAAAGAAATGTTTTTGTTTTTGTACTTTTTGGACTAAACAGTTTAGAAATATCCTTTAGCTACCATTCTATACATGTATGTTGACTAATTGAGTACAGCTCAAAGTAAATCTCTCTTGTGTTCATTTTGAATTTTGACTGTTATGAAACTGGCTGAAAATTCTCCAGTCAGAAAAAGAAACAAATGTCTCTATAGACACAAAGCTACAAATAATAGGAATAGTTAGCATAGCAGACATTAGACTGTACCTACAAGCTCAGTGTGACACACCTGATATTCTTTATGAGCATTTGCATGTCACTGAAAAACATATCAACAAAAAATCTCAGATTAATAAAACACAGGTGACAATTGACAATTTCTTTCCATCCAAATAAATAAAGGATTAAATTACTAGTCATTATTGAACCAGGGGTCACGCAACAAGGCGAAGTGGGCAACTAAGTCGCCGAAAAAATTTAAACTTCGCCTTCTTATATTAGGAAAGCGAAAACAACTTCGCCCTGTCATTTTGGGTTTTTTAAAGATCTGCCTGTAGTTTACGGCTTTTGAGATGCTCCCTCAAGCCAGCCAAGTAGTGTTAAGTCCCAGACGAAATGGATGGCATGTTGCCTTAGCATGTGTTCATATCAATTGCGCCAACAAAACAAACTCTTGCACATTCACAGGCATGTGTTTTAATAGCTGATTGACCAATTAACTCTTTCCCCCCGCAAGATATCGCTGCCCAATTTCCGCAAGTTATCATTTGTTGATGAAAAGTTAATAACTTGTGTTTTGAAACTAAATCATCTATATGTAAATAACAATTTATGTTTTAAGAATATTAAGTAAGCATGATCATGGCCATGTCCAGTGGTAACACTGGAAAATGGGCAAGCATTCCTTAAAGGTAAAGTAGTAAGTCAAATTTTATGTAGGTCTAAGAAGTAAAATCTCTGAACTAAATATTGGTGCTCAATTTATACTTGTTTCTCCTATTCTCGCGGGTTCCCAAATCTTGCGGTATTGACAATTTCCATTCTAAATAGATACTTGCACCATCTGCCGGTTGTTTATAATGGTAGTTTTGCAAAATAGACAGGTTTGAACTTAACTAATAATAAATTCTTTCAACAATGTTTCCTTTTCTGGAAATAAATATATAAAAAATTAATCAATAGAAAAGGTATCAAAGATCTTCTTTCCCTTTACCTCCTATCCAAATATCAGTCTATTACATCTTTTACCAAAAGCTGAATCACATCCCGCTTGGCTGAATACAATCGTTGACTTGATGATGGTTTACAATGATGCAAGTATGGTCACATGATTGACCTTGTTTACATATCGCTCATTGCCAAAAACATGGTAGACAATAAAAGTTGTTGTATTGAAACCTTGACATCGTCCCAGAATGTTGCCATCATGTACGACTCTAACAATTGATATAATTGATGATATGGCAGATTACATAAATGAAATTATACCAGTAATTCATCTTAATTACTACATTATGAAAAATTCAGTAATTAATACGTAATAGGCAATTAATTCTTATACTTAATAAAGTGGGAACTAAAGGAGTGAAAATGGAAAAGCAATGTTTTCAAAAAACATCACAGCTGCCTTTAGAAAGTACAGAATCTATTCCTTTGATACCACGTCCATAAAAGATCGGTAAGTAACACCGTCAACCATATACGAAAATGAAGAGGGTGAAATTTTGCAAAGATATATATTTTTTTTAATAAATGAAAAAAAAAAAACCCACAAAATAAATCATCTATAGAACACCAGGTGCATTTGACAAACACAATAGCAATGAATATGAGAGCAGAGGTCTGAAAGAGTCAAAAGTCACCGATCCAGAGGAGCTTATTAACTGCAAACAGCTGATGATTGTAAATTAGGGAAAATGTGGTGGACTCACTATGCTTAAAATTAGAGTATTGAGGAGAGAAAGTGTATTCAGGTGTCTGCATTACCTCCTCTGAGAATAACTGGATACATACGTGGATAGACTCTTAACAATTGTAAATATTTAATATTTAAAAATTTATAATTTTAAGCTTTCTGCAACGCATGATGTTATGGTGTGTTATTACTGACATCATGGTCCTTTCATACCCTGTTTGGGCCCCTGTACAGCGATTACATCATTTACCACGAGAATATGAGAAACTCGTTTTCTATGGCAGTAGCCACAGTATGTTCCAATAGATGTTGTTTATTGCAAAATTGGCATCATTTACACAATTTCCTGAATACAGGATTGGAGCTAAATGATAAATAAACTAGTAAGGCAACTTTCATTAGCTGGTAAATTATTGTCTTCTATTTGCAATTTGTTTCTTATTTAGTACCATTAGAATATGGTATGTCATCCTATTATGCAAAGCAACATGTAGCTTGAAATATCAGTGTTGATTCTTAAAAAAGTTGCATGAGAAATGGGAGAAGTGGCCTCCCTTGTTATTATATATAGTATATATATTATTTATAGGTAAATTTTAAGCAACGATACGAGGCCCTGTGGTTCACACAGTAAGAAGTCGACCCCCATATCATGCATATCAGTGTCGACGTCTCAAACTGAATTGAAGGGTTACGGTAACTTATTATAACTATGAAGTTTTGGGAAGAATTTGAGATATAACACGAATTTTATCACATCAAAATATATAGGAGAGAGAGGGGGTGGGAGGGAGCGCACAGGAATGTCCACGAAAATAGGTTTGTTTCACACTATAACCCTGCAACCTGTGATTAAACAAGTATGAAGTCTATCTACTTTTCAAACAGTACGTTGAATTACAAGGAGATATAGGTAATTTACCTTATCTCTCCCATCTAACGTTACTTTTCCTGCTTTCACCCCTAAATATGCTGCCAGTGCTGCAATATTTTGACTAGCTTCGGCCATGCTAGCGGGTTAGTAGGGGAAACAAAATATCTAATCTTATTAAAAATAGGATGTTCTATAAATTGCAGTAAATAACAACAATTAATTATTAGCTAAGACCGAAATATTTTATGCATTAAAAGACAATATATAATCAAAAATGATTTTGTTTAGTTTTGCGTTCGTTGGCAAAAACAAAAATACGAAAAAAATATGCACGGAAGTCTCCCGCAGGTAGACTCCGGTAGGTCTTAAATGCTCAATGGATTTATTTTTTTTGCGAAATGGAGCGAAATGGAACATTTCATTGCGAAATGGAATCATACAAATATTCTCTTTTTTGTGTACCTTTGAAAATAATATAATAAATATAAATATTTTTGTTTGCTATAATTACAATCGAGATATTGTATTGTCTAATTTACATGTTTTGATCATACTGGCTGAGATGGAAAAAAAGGACATTCGTTATACGAAAACGACTGAGGCGCACAGGGGCAATGTACTTTTGGTGCCCCTACATTGTCACAGAGAACAGTTTTAATATCAGTTCCCGATCTCCAACTCCCTCCCCCCCCCCCTCCTCCCATTCTTATATATGAAATCAAAAGCGCAAGTTTCTAGGTTATAGATGATACCATGAAAGTCATCATTTCTCCATTTCTTTGGGTTGGTGGAAAACCTGCATTGCTTGCATGCTAGAGCAGGGAAAGGTAATAACCATCTCGATAGCCTAATGGCCATTCCCAACTCCATCTGTGGCTTCAGTCTGCCCTCTCTCTCTTATCAGATCTCGGTAGTCTAAGACTCCGATAGATGCTTTTCCTTTCAGAAGATAAATTTTGGTTTTCATGTTACAGCTGGCTAAAAGGAATAATAATAATAATAATAATAATTATTATTATTATTATTATTATTATTATTATTATTATTATTATTATTATTATTATTATTATTATTATTATTATTAACTAATCTTAATAGACCTGAATACTTGTTTACATATTTAACAAAGTACAAAAGATCATCTACAGTAAAGCATAAGGTTGTTATAGTTTTTAAATATACACGTGTTTAGTATGTTTAGTTTTTTTTCATGATTGGGGGTTGTATAGTTACTTCTCCACTGGTGGTGGAGCTATTCTAGCTTGCGCTGGAGGGAAATGGCCCGTCAGACGAGCTACGTACCAACTCTACTAATTATCTATCTTTGCCTCTTCTAATTTCTTCTCTTTTATATAGTCCTCGCCCTTTTGGGTTTAATCTATAAAATCTCATTGTTCTTACCTTTACCCCCTTTTCTCTGATTTTTTTTTTTCTTCGAGATTTCTTTTGCTTTTTCCTTATCTTGTTCTTCGTTTTCCATTATTCTTATGCATTCTTTCTTCTATCATTTTCTGCTATATATTGGACTGTCCACTTATGTTTCCTAAATTTTTGTGTGTGCCCCCTCCCCAATCCTCTGTTATATCTGTGCTGACTTGTTGTTTGTTAATATATTTTTTTCACTTTAACTCTTTATTATATATATATATATATATATATATATATATATATATATATATATATATATATATATATATATATATATATATATATATATATATATATATATATTGCTTTTTGATTAAAGCATTATTCATTTTCCATGTCTCTCTTCACGATTTTGGTCTCTGATTCATGGATAACATACTCATACCTAAGGAGAAGTGATCTGACAATATATAATATAAATATTGCATCTTTTTACATCCGTTTCGAGTGTTTTACTGCTATAAAATGTATCGAATATGCTCCCTTCATTCTTATCATAATTGTATGTGCTTATTCATTTGTTTGTTTGTTGTTTTGGGGGTTTTTTTGTTTTGTTTTTTACAGATTTAAATTAGTTAATATTTTCCATGATAGGTTATGAGTTTTTTCCCTTGCTTGAAGACCTATAGTCTTGCCGTAGTCTGTTAAAACATGACATAGATATTCCTCCACGAATACATTTTTGTTTCTAGTATTTCCATCGTCGCAAGCCACGGGCGGCAATCTGCTACGCTCCTGTAGATCATGATAAAAGAACATAGTGAATTGTCTCCCGTGTCGTGCGACGCTGTAGTCTTTCTGAATATTGTTCAATGCTTGTCCAAAAAACTGTTTCCTCTGCATGTTCAGCTGCTGTGGATATGTGTATAAAATCATACAGTTGACAATTTCTATGAGTTATTCTCTCCTTAAATAGTGGTCCAACTTCTGTATTTACTCAAGATTTTTTAATAAATATTTTCAGATAGAACTGTAATTGTCCCACCTCTGTTTTCGTTTCGCAGATCAATTATAACTATTGCATTTAATCCATTTTCCATAACTTTAATTTTCTTTGTTATGTTTCCCATTTCTTGACGAAATATCTTATCATATCGTTTGCCTTTTAACATTTTTATGAACTGATATATATGATGGCTTATTTCGTCTGTATAATTGGAACAAATCTTATATTTAAAGTCTATTTTATTGCTTCATATCTGTTTATATTTTATGAATGTAAAAAAAAAATATAATTGATCCGGTTTGGCTCTTAGTGGACCTAAATATAGTCTTTCTTCCTTTTATTCTTCTTTTTTCCTCTCTATGTCTTTCTTCATTTGTGTTTAACTTTTATTGAACTACCTGTGCGAAGTTTCTATTTTGTTATTTTGTATTTGCTTGTTGTTGATGATGATGATGATGATGTACAGTGATAGTGGGTATGACCGGTTTGACCACACTTAATACGTGGGTAATGGTATATACATCCTGGGTACTATATGCGTACCTTAAAACTAATACAGTAGAAAACTGGGGATTTATTTTTCCTTTTCCTTTGGTACTTGGAAAAGACGTATCCCGTTGATTATTTCGGGGTAGGTTTTGTATGATCCTGACTTAGGAACATAAACGGTTGAATTTTTGTTTTCCATTTCTTCAATTAAAGCCTTATATGATATTTCCATTGGGAAGTCATAAATATGTATGGTGGTGTATTTCCGTTAAATTTCTCTACGGATCGGCACCGCCATTTCAATTTGAATCACTTTTCTTATTCGGACCATCGATCCCAATAGGAGAAGTTATGTATTTTCTTTGGGAATGAGCAGAAATGGAATGTTCACTGTGTTTTTGTAGGCCTTTGACAAGTGTCATGTTTATAACTTTTACTTCAAGGCCTATTAGGATTTCCGCCCCCACCACCAGCCCCCTCCCATCCCTGAGTTGTTACTTACCGGGTAGCGAACATATATTTATTATTTGTGCTCATTCTTTTCTTTCCAAAAACCTTGCTGTACTGTGTTTTCTCCTTCAGCTTCAATACGTGTTTACAAATATTTACTCAGTTTGTAGACTTCAGAGGGAACAGTTGCGTTTTAAGTTGTAATATTGGCTTAACTAAGTGATGTCAAAGTGAATGTTAAAGAACAAAATAGCGGGTGTAAACATGTTGATTAGTTTTTTGTTATACGAGTTATGAACAATGGTGTCTCGTGTAGTGCACGATTTGGCTTCGCTCTTTTCTGATGATGCGTGATTTTTTGTAAAATAAAATACATTAAACTATCAGGCCTATGAGGTGATAACCTTTTTTCGAAAATCTAAAGGATTTTATATATGTCTAAAAAAAATCAAACAGAATTTTTCAGCGCAAGAAAAAGAAAAATAACAAGTATTTTTGAATGGGGTCTTTCTTCCTCTTTTTTGAAGGCAACATACTTGTTTAGATTCCCGTTACCATGTTTCATTTCTTTCCGTCCTCGCGCCTAAAATGTATCTCCAAGAGGTTTGTATCCTTGTGAGAGTGATATCTTCAATTCCATCCCCTCCTCAGGCATTACATCTTTTGGTTTAATTATCAATTATATATATAAGAGCAAAAACATACAATTTGTTTCAGAGATATCAAGCATTCATTTCATTGTGTGGGGCAAGAGAGTTCCCTAGCTACTACTATATTTTCTTTTATACCTAAAAGAAACATTATCATGATATATAGGTTTTGTGTCAAGATATGCATATTTCTGAAAGCGGATATTTGTATTATTTCTTGGCATATATATCTGTGTTTTATAAAATATTCTTTTAACATAGATTTTCTTGAGTTTATGTCCAGAATTTTAACAATTAGGTCCGTTAATATCTTATATACTATTAATGTTTCTGATATTACTGAGATACAATAAGTTATCGTTTTCTACTTTAATTATAATTAATTTAATTTATTCTTTTTACCTTTCAGACATTTTATATCGTAGAATTAGATGAACTTTTTTTTGTATTTATTTATTTATTTATTTATTTATCTATTTTGTAAATTGGCCGTTTTTGGCAATTAAGTCATATTGGTATTGCAACTTCTCCCGTTAATCATGCATTGTATAAAATTAGGAATATTTTGTAAAATTTTTTTCCTGACCATTCTAAGTGTGTCATTTTTATTTATATTTTGTTCTTTTGCATATTTATGTTACTAATTACTTTGTATATCTCTTGCATATTTTTTATTGCCAATATTTCCAGCATGTCTCTGAATTCTAATATAAGTTCCTTGTAGTTCCTACATCTTGCGGGTATATATATATATATATATACATATATATATATATATATATATATATATATATATATATATATATATATATATATATATATATATATATATATATAAAATTTAGCCCATGTGAAATCAATGTTTTCTTCTATCTTGTTTATTCGATTTATGTCATATCACTTTGAATTTTAATTTCATATCTGGTAGATTAAAACCTCCCTTTTTTATCGTTCATTACTGTCCGTTTATTAATATGATGCATCATCTCCCAGAAAAAGTCTATCACTCATTTTTTGTATTAAACGTCGCTTTAAAAAGGTGTGTAGTATTTACTGCATACCATATTTGACTATAGATGTATGTGTTTATTACTTGTCATTTATCTATTTTACTAAGGCTTTGATTTTTCCATAGATTTATATTCAATTTTATTTTGCTTAGGATATGTTGGTCGGTTTTGTTTTTTTCCATTTCGTTTTTACCATAAAAATGCCGACAGCTCTTACCATTTCTTTTATATTTTCAGTGTGGAAGGGTTGGATGATTTCCTCTCCAGTTTCCTATTCAAAGGATATCCGTTTTAAAATGGTTTATATGCGAATCTGAACTTTTCTCTTTTTGTAGGTGTACGAAAGAATATATATCTGAAATAAAGTTAGTGCAGTCATCTGCATGTTGGAACATTTTTATCTCTTCAGATATATTTGGTACTTTTATTACATCGATATTTTTATTATTTATCACATATAACATCATTAATAGAGTACATCCTTGTTGATGTTTCTTCTTCCACATCAACATTGGACTGAGTAAAATGCTCAAACTACTAGCTTATGTACCTAGCTACTATCCAAATAAGCTCAGTTTGGGATTGGCTGATACAAGAGAATCCCTTTAAATTGATTGGCTAACAGTAAAGAACAATTTCTAAGAATTATATAAAGATGGAGCAGATTGAGTATGGAAACTTAACCTAAAACAATATTTATCCACAAAAAATCATCACAGAATTATGCTGAGTGATAGTCCGAGTTTGATGGGAAAGAAGGAAACTCGGACAATATAGCAATGTGAATAGTGTATTTATGCTCACTAGAGCGTCTGGATACGTGCCTGTACAATAAATCTCTGATAGCTAGATTATGAGGATACTATATTACTACTGTCCGAATAAGCTCAGTTTTGGATTGGCCGATACAGGACCAATGGTGTAAAATGATTGGAGAGAATCCCTGTAAATTGATTGGTTAACAGTAAAGAACAATTTCTAAGAATCAGATAAAGATGGAGAAGACTGAGCAAGTGTTATACCGCAATAAAGATGCTGTCGCCACTTTCATCCAGTGCCTTGAGCGTGATTAGAAGGAAATTTGACAGATGCTTCGTTATCCAGCTGAGATTTTAATGGATAGAGACAACCGAATGACATTCCAGAGAGCCACTGACGGCTATATATGTGGCGAGGAACTCGCTCGTGGAGCGAAGGGGAAGGTGCGAGACCACTGCCATATTACTGACAAGTACCATGGCACCGCCTACAAAACGTGTAACCTCAAGCTACGGATCTATCCAGAAAAGATAAAGGTGCAATTTGTCTTTCATAACTTGCTTGGTTAAGACGGGCACCTTATCATAGATGCTATTTAATGGAACAGCTTCGTCTGGATAAAAATGAACGTAATTCCAAACACCATAGAGAAGAACATGACGTTTTCACTAGGGCAGCTACAGTTTATTGACATTTTCCAGTTTATGAACATCAGCATAGAAAGCTTGTAGATGCGATAGCGCAAGCGAAGGAGGCATTCCGCATGACAGTAAGGTCCACGGCTACTGTTGCAGAACAGATCAGGACATCACCCTCGTTACATGCAAAGGGTGTACCCGTATGAATCCGTGAACAACTGGGAGAGCTTTGAAGTAACACAGCTTCCGCCGATAGAGTACTTTTACAACCAACTCAGCCGCGTCGGTATATCTCAAAAAGACTATGCGTGCGCAGAGTGTGTGGAAGACTTCTGACTGCCAAAATATTGGCAGCTACGATGACCTCTACCTCTTGACCGACGTGTTTCTGCTTGTGCTGGCGGACGTGTTTGAAACATTCCGAGACACCTGATTAAAAAATACGGCCTTGACACAGCCCATTACTACAGCTCATCAGGAATGAGCTAGACGCTATTCTAAAGATCACAGGCTCCTAGCTCGAGCTACAAATGGACATCGACATGCACCTATTTATAGACAAAGGGGATCCGCAGCAGAATTTCGATGGTAAGCCAGCGGCACGCATGTGCTAACAACCTAATGTGCCCTGATCACGACCGCACAAAGCCAAACAGCTGAATAACGTACCCTTTCGCCGACATTCTCTATGACTGGGCCATGACGCAGAGTCCAGCAACTGGTGGTTTTAAGTGGGTGAACCCTCTTAAACTATAGACTGTTACGACTAGGGGTTTGAATGTAACAAAAGAAAGAAATACTCCAACAAGCTTTCACAATTTCTAAAATACAAATTTAATTTCCTAAAATATAAAATATTTTAAACAAACAAAGTGAAAGAATTAAAAATAACTTTCAGTGTAGAAATTCCTTAAATAATCCTAGATTGTTCTATAGAATTCATTAATCCGGAAAATGTCCAAAGGTATTCCGAATGAGGACACTAATGTGCTTATGTGCTAACAAGAATCAGTTCTAAATCCAAATGTTATTAATTCCAGGTAAATTCTGTGAACGTAGAATATCCCAAAAGTTCTAGAAATATTTCCGCTAATTCCGACGGAGTTAAATAATCTCCAGATCTTTGAATAATAGTACATAATCCCAAAAGTACTAGTTAGAAATAAGAATTCACAAGCTGGATATCACAAACAATAAGCAAATTCCTCTATGACTTTTACAAGCTGAAGTAACCGTAAATAATGCCCAAGCAGTGACTAAAATCTAGTTTTATATTCTCTTACTGCGTCATGTAACAATGAGCTTACCAGAGAGCTGGCTTAGCGACTATTAGCATAATTTGGCAAACAAATAGCTGGGGTGGGGGTGGGGAGCCTACGAAAAGAAGAGTAATATGTGGTACATTACAGAAACCTCCAGTTTCCAGTTCTACATCAAGCTTTGGAAGGGCGCCACCAAAGTTCAGCATGTGCTGAAGTATAACCAAAGCTCGTGGATGGCGCCATGCATTCAGCTGAACACGGACCTGCGGACTAAGGTAATGTCAGAGTTTGAAAAAGACTTCTTCAAGCTGACGATTAACTTCGTCTTAGCGAAAACAAAGGAAAACCTAACAAAACGAATTCGCGTGGGTCTTGTGCGGTCTGAGGGCAAGGACGATAATCTGAGCCGTCTGATTCCCTACCAGCATTTAAAACGCGAAAGATATTTAACGGAAACCTTGTGCCTGTTCATTCCACAAAATCGACCTGAGCAAGTGTCTTATGTACGACTACAATCAGATTAAAGCGCGCTACGGGGACTAAGAGCACCTGCTATGCAAGGACACTGGCAGTCTGCTGCTAAGCATCGAGACCGACGTTGTCTACGGCGATATGGCCAAATATGTTCACATCTACGACACGAGCGACTATCTTTAAGTGCGTCCACTTTACAGCATAACAAATAACCCATAGCAGAGTTTGATGGCCTTCGCCCAAAGACGTACTCAATAAAGAAAGCTCACAGCACAAAAAAAATGTAGCGTAAAGGGCATTTCAAGTGCAGCAGAAAGACCCTACCTCAGACACTTACTCCACCTCGAGTGCCTCCTAGAAAAAAAAAAGAGTTTCGACACTCCATGACAGCCATAACCAATGACAACCACGAAATGGGAATGTACCGCCTCAACAAGACAAGCCTTAGTCCACAGGACGCCAAAAAGTGGATTTCCCCTGATGGCATTACGATGCGTATATACGGCCACTACCGTACAACACAAGAGCAATACACATAGAAGGAGGAATATATCAATGAGCTCCTGGTCAGATAAGAATGCGCTTAGGTGGTAGCTGACTGCCTTCAGGCACAATCTGTAGTTCTTTGTGAACGAAGCAGCTACGTGGAGAACAACTACCCGAAATATGATATATAGACGGCCACACCGGATCGGTAGCACGGCATTGCTAGCCTTCCAGCTGTCCCAGCGCATATCGGTACCACACCAAGGTATTTGAGGGCAGGCGTTGCTCTTCCAGACCGACCGGGCACATCACAGACTCCGCAGACGTAGCCAGAGCTGCCGTTTCACGAATGTCATGAATAGATCTCTTACCTGAAAACTGCGTTACCTCACAGTTTTGGGCCTCCACAACGGCCGGCAGCAGCGGAAACCACTCCAGTGGCGGATCCAGAAATATCGTTTGGGGTGGGTGGAAGTGAGACCTAAACAAATAGGTGAGGGGTCTTTAGGACGGAACCCCAGATGGGGGACCAGAGGGTGAAGCTCCCGGAAGCTACTGCATTTTAAGCGTTTCCAGGGCATAATTGTAGCAATCTAATTGTACAGAAAAATTACTCTAGTAAACGTTCCGGGGGAGGTGCACCAACTCCACTCCCACACACACACCTAGATCAGCCCCTTCACTCAATGCTACGCAAGAAGCTTGTAGTCTCGTCTCGAAAAGCAAAATGTTGATGCTTTTTTCATGTTTTGTACAAGCTGAGACGGTAAATTTAGTCCCAGGTGTAAGTACCTTATCCTCATCCTCATCTATACATAGCAATTGCTCTGTAAGACACTGCCTCACACGCGACCTGCGGTGTTTTTATACCAGTCTACAAATCATGAAACAAAGTCTTAACATGGTAGACAACAGTCATGGTGTTGCTACAAAAAAATCGATTGGCTTATTTCTGTCCTATTATCCGATAACGCAGGCGAGACGTAAAAAAAAAATAATAATAAAAAAATCCTTAACAAGAATCTACTTCCACTGCTGCTACTATCACTACTATTTCAAAAAGTGACATCTGATAAAAAATGTTTCATCTTATAAATAAAATGCTCCCTACTTTTCCATACTTTTCTTCAAATTAGCAATACTATCCATACTTTAAAAACTATTTAAAAATATAAATAATTTATGGCTCACGTAAAATATGAAATACGCGTCACCACAGCACAGTATCTAAATAATCGACGCATATTTCGCACGTATCCATGTTTGTCCTATTACTAGTTATAAATTCAGCTCTGTATCCGTATTGCGGTGTGACGAATTATCGAATCGCACCGAGCCGGATCGGAGCCGAATCCGAGTTATGAAAACATGATTCAGAGAAAGTTCATGACTAGGAAAATATTAGTTTTATATTGTATGTGTTGGATATTTGTTCTTCTGTAAAGTATATCCATCAGAGAAGTTATGAATAAACTAGAACATGAAAGTGATTGTTTTATAAAAGAAGAATTGTTAAAATAATTAGTGGCTGTATACACTAAAATTAATACATATATTGAAATTATAAGGTGGATTAAGTGTAGACTATGTATTTATATTTCTCCCCAGAAACACAAGTTTTTTTTCTACCAAAAAAATCTTCTCACTTTCAATCGTCCTTTCCAGTTTCAAGCAGTTGTCTCTTACGTCGTTTATGTATGTATGTATGTATGTATGTATGTATGTATGTATGTATGTATGTATGTATGTATGTATGCATGCATGCATGCATGCATGCATGCATGTATGCATGTATGTATGTATGTATGTATGTATGTATGTATGTATGTAACAAAAAATTAGCGAGTTCAAAATTATAGAAAACAAATACAGAATTATGCAAGAAAACTACATTTGTTAAACTATGTTTTGCCATATGCATATGCCATTCTATGGAAAATAAATTATTCGTCAAGTTTTTCGCAAACATTTAGTGACGCGACGCGAAAATATTATTATGTACGCATGTATGTATGTACCTTTTTATTATCTTTATACTTTCGATTAATTCCCAAGTTGTTTATTAATATTATAATAAATCAAAGTGATACTATACAGTGGAAATTGTCTAAAGATGATTCCTTCTCTTCTAGTAGTCCACCATCGGAACCGAATGAAATGAACTTTTGGTCATAAAGCCAGCAAAAGGTTTCACTATGAGCATGGTGAGAACATTGTCAAAGTCAAAATTTGTATCTGTCTCATGCAGGATAAAGACGGTGCATTTTAAAATGATAACACTATTGATACACCTGAAGTGAATCAAATTTCATGTCATTGTATGTTTACCTTGTAAAACGATTCAGATTTATACTCAATGCAATTTGTTTCAGTAAACAGAACACATCAGTACTAAAGAATGAAAGCAGCATGCTCGCTGTTACAATAGTAAAACAGCCTGGGTAAATTGAATTCAGTGTAAAAGTTGGAGAAATTTGTTACTTATCTACATTAAACCAGACTATGTTGCACCAGCAGGCAATCAAAGACATCTAATTTTGATAAGAATCGAATGGCGGGTTGCTCCTTGAAATGAACATGGAAAGAATGCAGGTAAAGAATGATTAAAATGAAGAAAAAAAATTAATGTTTATTTATTTACATTTAATAATATAAATTGTATGGAATGAAATTACTAATAATTGAAATTATTTTTCCATTTTAAAATAACATAAACCGCGAAAATATTGGCCCATCAAAATCTGACCTGGCCCCTTCAGAAAATATCAAGGGGTCATTAGCCCCATATCACTTAGTCCTAAATTGAAGCCTGAAGTATTATTGGAATATAGAGAATACTAGCATTACAAAGAGCGCAACAAAATGTATAGACGTAATCAAAAGGATGAATAAAAAAATACAAAATTAACACAAAGCACATAATTTCTACATTGTGCTGTGCAAGGATTCATGACGCACTTAAAACAATTACAAATTCGACAATATTTTAAATTTTATCGGTATACCATCTATTTGATTTGAAATAAATGGCTTTTTTTCAGAATGCAGGCATAATGTAATACCTTGCTCCTCCTTTGATCTGTTTTAGCCATTATGAACAGAGAAAATGTTTAAACTGGACTAATTTAAGGTTGATAGATGCTAAAGATAACTTTTCCAAACGTGATTAAATACCAGCTGAAGGTTGAGATAGAGGTACATGGGATACTTGCAGATGAATTTTAGGACATGTGGACTGACAGCATAAACACTTTACCATACGATCATGTTTGTACCTTATATTGGAAAGGAAAATTTAATCTCAATAAAAGTTTTGTTCTTTATATTTTGCTTCAAATTGTCCACAATCTCTTTTTCCGTTTGTATGAGAAGACAGTTCCATTGCTTTTGTCTTTGCTTTTGAAGACACAAAAGAAAACAACGTATTTTCTTTTATCTTTGATTACAGAATAGTACTTTTGCACGATCACCCATACTAATATTTCAAAATGTATACCACTAAAAGATAATCTGTCTAGGCGCGGTGGTTTAGTGGTTAACGTGCAGGGCTCGCGCCCGAAAGGGTGCGGGTTCGAATCCTACCATCGGATCAGTCTGGGTCAACTACTGTGGCGTGTCCTTGGGCAAGGCACTTTACTCCAATTGCCTTAGCACTAAATAACCTACTTGTGTTGCGGTGCCGTTAAACAGCAAATCAGCTGTTTAGTTTCATTGCTTTTTTTATGTCATCTAACTTCCCATAGCCATCAATTAGAAACAAAGTAGTTGTGTCGTGATAGATATCAACCAGTTCCTCTAATCAGTATCTTCAGGAGCTATCACGATCACCTTTTCATGTTGTAGTAACCACTTTCCATCGTAAATCTTGTTGGACTGAAATGTTGGGCATAAGATAACGATGTCATGGAAAAATCTTGTATTTGGTCTCCCTCAGATTTAGTACAAACAATGTTTCCCACAGATAGTCACCATTGTTCATTTTTTAAAAATGTCGTTGTTGTTGCTCCGTTATAAGGCTTTGCTCTTCCAAACGCCATTCTTTCGGATACATTTATACATGTCTAAAACAATAGATTTCTTTTTATTGTTTTGCATATTTGCCTGGCCACTAGGTACGAAATAAATAGCCATTTGCGGGCATCAACATTTCAGTTTCGATTGATTGGATAATGTATGCCTTGTTATACTTTGGCTAATTTAAGACTGCTACCACGCAGTTTATTATCGCGTGTATTTCTCAAATCTAGCTATATACAATGAATGTCAGTGAAAAAGTTGTTAACACTTACATTTCTCATTTCTGTGTGTTTTTGTTGTTCATGGAAGAAATAATTAGTGGCTTCTGTCAAGTGTTGCATCAAATGGAAGCCATGTGAATAAACTATGTTTGAGAGAGTTGACAAACTTTCCTGGATCACTTTCTCCGCTCTTTTTGCACAGTATCAAACACCCTTTAAGCTCATCCTTGGAGAATTAAGTGTGAGAGAAATTGTATTGAATTTTTTATCTATAGTTTTCGCCATAAAGATGTAGTTGTAGAAGAAAGCAATGCTATTTCTGATCTTACCATTAACCGATTGGGCACTTGATTAAGAGGTAATCAATTCGTACTACAGGTAAATGCTTACTAGTTCATAGTCTTCATTTTCGTCTTCACTAATTTCAGAAACTTTTGCAAGTGTAATGTTAAATCTGAATTACTGATGAAGAGCAAACGGATACAGTGCACAATGGTCTCTTATTATCTGAAAGTCAAGTGGTATTTTAAATTCTTTCCATACACCACAGACTGTACAGCTTCTGTGCCATCATTTTGTGCATTGGCTGCCCCTGATCTCAACCGTCTCAATTTAACGTTTAGCATGCCTTGTTCAACCCTATTTGTTCTAACTGATACAGGTAACCATACCTTTTTGTATTATGCGAACATAATGTAGTTATTTAACATGAAAAAATTATTGCCTCTGAATAATATGGTGATGTGTTTTACAAGCATTCTACCTAAATTGTTTATCACTGTATTATATACATATCTTTTCTCCTTCAAATCAAACAACAGAAAGAATCTACCAGGCACAATCAATATATTTGGAGTTAGATTGGTATTATACTGCTGTCTGTAAACATTCTTCTTGTTGAATGCTGATCGGCGAATATGTGATATAATGATGTATTGGACTGAGGTATTTAACTCATTGGATTATCTTTCCCTGATGACGAGGAGCTATGTATTTACCATAAGTAGGCATCTTCACTATCTGGATGCTACACAAACGTCGGAGTTGTTGACAATAACTTGCAAGCAACATATACAATAACACTAATTACAAGTGCAATGAATATGTATTAGTATTTTACTTGACCATCAGAATACTGACAGAAATCATTAGGTTTAGGTTGCCTTCGTTTTCAAGTTTTTACATCTTTCCGCTCTACAGGAACTACGTAATTTTCTGTGTTAGTAGACGTATATATAGAAAAAGCATCACCCAGGTTGTTTAAGTATTGAGTCACCAAGCCTTGTTTTATCAGTCTTTTATTAGTCAAGTGTATTATATATGTTTTCATTGAGCTCTTCTTTTTTTTCTCTGGTTTTCTTATAGACCTTGTCATATCTAATTTTTTCTTCGTCTCCTCTATTAGGGTTAAATAACTTGAACAGATAGTTGCTTTCTGTAAATGCTAGTCTGTTAGCTATTGCTCCTCTAATCATAACTGCTGCTGTGTCAATTTATTGTGCTAAAAAGTGTAATACAGTCTATGCTTTTGCATACGCCATGTATTTATGAGTCACAAATTAGGAAACTGTTTACCAGTTTTTATTTTACATGCTGAACTGGTATTATTATTTTTATTATCCACTTAATTCCAATTATTATTAAAAGGTCATTCTCTTCCAGGCAGAATATATGCTTGCTTCCTTTAGACACTGAATTTTATTTTCAGATTCCTTTTTAATATATGATGGATAAGCAACACAATCGTTGTTTACCTGTAATGCAATGAAAAAAATAAATAATTTCGTCAGGATAAGATTCTAATTCATATACAAGGTGCTAAAAATGTTATATAATGCTTATTTTAATTACATTTTGATTTGAAGTATCCGTTGGTGTGAAACTTGTAATCAGCAAAACGAGATGGAGTATAGTTGAATCTGTAACTATTACCAAATGTCTGTGGCGAAGTCTCAGCTTTAAAAATACCCAACAACACTTTTATTTCTTGAAATTTATAATCTCGTTTACTTATTACAATTTTACCTTTTCGGATATCTAATTAATGCAATACCATTTTGGGTACTCCTGGCTCGGAACAATGAGAAAATCGATTAGGCAATTTTCATCCGGGAACTAATTTAGTTTTCTCCTCAAACTCCTTTTTGTATTTATCTATTTCCTCATTCAGTGTCCTATTTCTACCAAACAAATCAATAAGATTTACGCCCTTTTCCGTCTTCAATTAAGTCTTAAACGTCTCTATGTGTTAGTTTATTTAGGTTCCGATTTTTAAAAAAACAAACAAATTAACTTTTTTTTCGTTTTTAAATTGGACTTGGAGATTGTCAGACGTGATATTAGAAACAGTAGAGAATGTGCGAAACACAATATCGTCATCACAATCATTCTTCTCTACCTAATTTTTAATCACCTTATCTTTTCTTTTTTATCCTGTAAAATTTTTAGTCCTACTTCCGCAGATTGTTTATCAGTCTTTAGAATACCATTCTTTATTACATCGGTATTGCTGGTTGAATATTTTACCGAAGTTAAAGCGAGTCACTGCATTTATATAGATGTTTGATATATCGTTCTCATCACCACGTCACTAGGTAACAAAAGATAATGTCACCACTAACAGCATAGTCCAATTTCACATTTGAATTTGTCATGTATTATTTACATTTTATCATAATGTTTTTATCTGTGTCGTAACCATGTTCTCCTAAAATTAAAAACTCCATTATGTAACCTTGAAATACGTTAATCTGTCAGACCATAACTATCTTGCAGAAATAAGTATGTTCAAACTGTGGGTTCTTCTTTGTCTGTCATATAACTAATTTCATCAGCTGGAAAGGTTTTCCGGTATTCAACAGTACCTGTCTGATAGTTCTATTTACGTTTTTAAGCAGCCAAAAGCAACAGTTAGTGAACATAATCGCGCTACTGGGAATTACACCCGCGAACGCGTGAGTGCCAAGAGACTGCTACATCATTGCACTATATTACATCTAATATGCGCTAATAAATACTGGAAAGAAGTATTATTGATTTTTATACCCCGATAAGGAACGTTGCGGGGTGTTACAGTTTACATTTATTCGTTTGGGTGGTCTGTCTGAGTGACAGACAGGTGGGGGTACGTTTTGGTTTCCTGATGATAATTTAAGTTCTAGTAAGCAGATTTAAACGCAACTCGACACATGTGTCTCTTAGCCAGTAAAAAAAAAACGTTCGTTTCGGGATCAGTAGCTTCAAGGTCAAGGCCACTGTTGCTAAAATATATCTTGCCTTTGCGTTTATTTCCGGACGATAACTTAATTTATAGATGACAGAATGGAACCAAATTTTCAACATTTGCTTCCTTAAGCCCCAGAAAAAATCCTATTGATTTGGGCTCAGTGGCTTCAAGTTCAAGACTGCTGTCACGAAAAATAGATTTGGCCATTGAATTTAATTTCTGGACAATAGCTTCAGCACTGCACAACGCATCTGTACCAAACTTTGCACACGTGTTCCCCTCTTGCCCAAGAAAAACTATTGATTTGGAGGTGGGATTGGGTGGCGGAAGATGTACATTAAAGCAGAGACATATTAAAGGTCAAAGTCGCTGCTATTGAAAGTATATGTGGCCTTTGCATTTAATCCCTAACCAAAACTGAAGTTCTCTTCAAGTGATTTCAACGAAATTTTTTGCATGCATTATAATTCTTCTACCTAAAAAAGAGCCCTTTCGATTTGGGAGTCGGGAGGTCAACATATGAAGTAGCACTGAAACTATTATTTGTATATGCCTTTTAGTGTGTACTAAAAGTATTTTGCTGAAAATACATTCAAGCAACTAAACTTACGTTGGCGGGGTATCGAGTTTGGTTTGCAATACTCTTGTGTTATGTAAATAAAGAAGCCATTACCGACTTTTTTCATAATATTTTCGCTACTTGCTTTCCAGTTTGCTTGCTCAAACGATTCTTAGTTCTTATTAGGCATACATATGTTCAACTATAGGGTCTCGTTGTAATAATAATGGAATAGCCAAAGTTTCCAGCGTACGACGTTTAACAGAAAAATTCATATGAGTAGTGTTACTATAGATTTGTCGATTTTAATAAATACTTAGGACTTTAAAGTTTTAAAAAAATGCCCAGTCCCTTTTCTTATCAAAAGCCATTGAAAATGCTAGGAATTATGCATTGTTCTATTCTCTGCATCGACGAACCATTCTTTTTCTCGGTGTGGGGTGGGGGTGACAAAGCTAACCTACATCACGGCATTATATGTCTAGTTTATATATATTTGTACAGCTATATCTTATACGTTTTCAATGAAGATCTCACAATCGGACAGAACTGAGATTACGTTAGTAATACTAACGGTCTTCAGATAGAATTGCCTGTAAATAAATTATGAATATGAGGGGGAGAAAATTCAAAATAACTTCCTACAGTTTCTATTTTTTACGTCTATTAAAGGATAAAAGATAAGCATGAAAACATCATATGATGGTAAAATAACAATGAGGTTATAGTAAGAAAAATGTAATGTGAAATGCTTGCATATAAAAAAAACTATACAGTGATTATGAAAATATTCAGTTATGAAAATATTCAATCTATAGTTGCTTCTTGGGGGAAGCTACTGTTTTATAGCGGGTGGCTAAAGTTTTATTGTGAGTAGCTAAGGTTTTAAAGGGGCTAGCTAACGCTTTATATGGGATAGCTAAGGTTTTATTGTGAGTAGCTGAGGTTTTAAAGGGGCTAGCTAACGCTTTATAGGGCTAGCAAAGGTTTTATAGTGAGTAGCTAAGGTTTTAAAGAGGCTAGCTAACGCTTTATAGGGCTAGCAAAGGTTTTATTGTGAGTAGCTAAGGGTTTAAAGGAGCTAGCTAACGCTTTATAGGAGCTAGCAAACCTCTTTATAGGAGCTAGCAAACGCTTTATAGGAGCTAGCTAACGCTTTATATGGGCTAGCTAACGCTTTATAGGAGCTAGCTAACGCATTATATGGGATAGCTAACGCTTTATAGGAGCTAGCTAACGCTTTATATGGGCTAGCTAACGCTTTATAGGGCTAGCAAAGGTTTTATTGTGAGTAGCTAAGGGTTTAAAGGGGCTAGCTAACGCTTTATAGGGGATAGCTGAGGTTTTAAAGGGGCTAGCTAACGCTTTATAGGGGATAGCTAACGCTTTATAGTGAGTAGCTAAGGTTTTAAAGGGGCTAGCTAAGATTTTAATAGTCGGAAGCTAAGGCTTTATAGTGGATAGCTATGGTATAATAGTGGGTTGTAGGTAGCTAAGATCTAATAGTGGGTTGTAGGTAGCTTAGGTTTAATAGTGGGTAGTAGGTAGCTTAGGCTTTATAGTGAGTAGCTAAGGTTTCACAGGGGCCAGCTGATCTTTTTTAAAGGTGTGCTATGTTATTTCGGGCTCAATCAATCTTTATTTCCTCCATAAGGAGAGTTCATTTACAAACATAGAAAATAGAACAGAGAGAGATACATTTAACAATTTACATTGAAGATTACGGAAAACATTCCAGAAAGTCAGTGATACATATTACACTAATACAGATGAGGAAGAAACAAATACAATATCAATAGTTAGGAAATACATGCAAACATACAAAATGGCACATAATCTTTGTACATAAATCTATAGGGAAACACCCCCCCCCCTCCAAAAAAAACCCCCAACTTTTTATTACGGTACTGATCCATTAATGATAATGACTTTGTTTTTAAAGAAAGGTCATATAGGTAGAGAGTTTTGGCAGGAGCTGAATTGGGAATTTTTGCTTTTGACACATGTTTGGTCTTCAGGCTATGAAGTACACTCGTGATACAAGGACGAGAAATTGGAATGAACAGATCTGAAAATGGTGAAATCGTGTTTTGTCAAGTCTACTTTCAATGTCAGTTCTTAACAGTTTTAGCAACTGTGATTCGTCGTTACTTTGGGTAAGTTCTATGTGGAGTTCAAGTCCAAACTTGTCCAACACGTACCAGTGAAAGTCGTTGGCAATTTGTCTTGTTAATATACATGATGTGACCACATGCTGAAGGAGGTCGGTATACTGTTGACCACATTTTTGACAGTGAGTAACGTCATGGCCTGGCTTTAATACCCACAGGGATGCTATAAACCTGGTTAATTTGCGTTCATAATTATTCCTCGCAATATAGTACAGAGTGGAAGGGCGGATTTGTGTTTGTAAGTGTTGGAATCTAAAAAAATCAGGATGTCTATTGATTCTGTCGCGCCAGGTAGTCTCTTCCTTTTCAAGTAAAGTCATGTTGACCAATTGTTTCCACTGAGATTTGTTAGGGAAAATTGATTGATTAATGAAGTTCAGGAGGAAATCTGTAAGCTCATACTTCTGAAGTAAATTCCAAATATCTGGAATAAAACCAGATTGTACAGATTGGGTGCTATCAAAATACATGTGAATACGTATGAGGAATATTTGTTTGGAGATGGTGTTATTGGACAGGGTGCAGAGTTTACCTAGGAAGAGAAGTTTACGTCGATCAATTTCGGTTGTGATTCTTATTAGTCCCAGCATTGACTCACACATATCTGACTGCGTTTGTTCAGGAAATCCCTGAATTCTTTTTGCTGTAAAATGTTGCAACTTGTTGAGCTCCAGTAGATCGCATTTTTGAAGCTCATTCCAAAGTTCGCAGCCATATAGTAAGGTTGGAATCACGATTTTCTTATATAAACTCGCGGATGTTTTGGGGTTTAGGTTTGGGGTACCCAACCCAACGTTTGCAAGACCAAAAAAGACCTGCCTTGCTCTTCTGCAAGCGTTGCGGGTGCGGTTGATGGAACGACGTGATCTATCCTGTAGTATTCCTAGGTGAGTGACGGAGTCAGTTTCAGTAATTATTTCTTCGTCAAGTGTTAGAGACAGCTTATAGTTAGAATTTCTTCTCTTGCCAAATATTATAATATATGACTTTGTAGAGTTTAGTTTGTAGTTCCATTTTTTAGAATATTTGAGAACAATTTCTAGCATTTTAGCTAAGTTATCTGGAGAATTTGACAGGCACGTGAGGTCATCTGCAAGCGTAGGGCAGCAGCACTCTAAACTTCCAATTTTACATCCCAGTGTGCTTTTTACTAAGTGCTGTAGCAACTCGTCTATAAATACCAAATACAAAAATGAGGACAGGACGCCTCCTTGTCTAACGCCTCGCTTGATATCGAACCATCTAGACTGGTATTTGCTAACTACGACTGCACTTTGTACACTTTGATATGTATTCCCTATTATTCTCCAGATTTTCCCCCGAATTCCCAAATTATATAGTTTCAAGAGTAGAGCAGCGTGCCAAACGGTGTCAAAGGCTTTTTGAGTATCGAGAAAGGCAGCATAGATAGGGCTACCACAGTCAGAGTTATAATTAATGACCTCTTGGAGACTAAAAGAGGCCGTGAGGCAGCTTAGATTCTTTTGAAAGCCTTGTTGTTGTGGATTAGGGAATATGGTTTCCTTCGTCACCAAGAAGTTATTAATTTTTGCTTGCATCATTTTTTCAAATAATTTGTACAGCACTGGTAACAAGGATATTGGCCGATAACTATCGGGATCAGCTCTGCTTTTCCCATTACCTTTGTAGATGGGCACGGTAAGACCTCTTCTCCATGTACTTGGTATATATTCATGCTTTAATATCGAGTTGAACAATTTTAAGATTGTTTTATTTAGCTGAGGACCACCATAGATAAGGTGCTCATTTTGAAGGTGATCATGACTTGGAGCTTTCGACTTTTTTAACGTACGAAGTGCGCTGCATAGTTCTTGCTCAGAGATTTCATCATCTAAAGTTTCTTGTCTATGTACGTGCTTCTTAGAATAATGTTTGAGGTCACAGATTGTTTTCTCTACTGAGTTATAAAAGTCTTTGTCATAAATATCATAATCTTTCGGTGTGTACAATTCAGAAAAAAAATCTGCAAAAGCACCAGCTACCAAAGATGGGTCAGAATAGGTCTTACCACCATAAAAAATTTCAACACAAGATTTATGTTTGTTCGGTTTGCTCTTTTTAATTAGATGCCAAAAAAGGCGTCAATCGCATTCGGCCGCTTCTTGAATTTCATTCAGGGAGTTATTCAGAAAAGATTCACTAGCTATTCGTTGAGCGTTCCTGAATTCACGCTTTGCTTTTTTATATAGAGCATATGTTTCGTGCTGCAAGCCTCTTGGTCTGCCTTATTTCACCCAGACTATGCGTGCTTCACGTTCTATTTTATGACTCCGCTTTAATGTTTCATTCCAGTATGGTTTTGTGTGTGGGTTAAAACGCTTAACCTATAGTTGTTTGCTGGGGAAAGCTAATGTTTTATAGTGGGTAGCTAATGTTTTATAGTGGGTAGCTAATGTTTTATTGTGAGTAACTAAGGTTTTATAGGGGCTAGCTAAGGGTTTATAGGGGCTAGCTAAGGTTTTAATAGTCGGAAGCTAAGGCTTTATAGTGGGTAGCTAAGGTCTAATAGTGGGTTGTAGGTAGCTAAGGTCTAATAGTGGGTTGTAGGTAGCTAAGGTTTAATAGTGGATAGTGGATCGCTAAGGTTTAATAGTGGGTATTGGGTAGCTGATGTTTAATAGTGGGTAGTGGGTAGCTTAGGCTTTATAGTGAGTAGCTAAGGTTTCACAGGGGCCAGCTGATCTTTTTTAAAGGTGTGCTATGTTATTTCGGGCTCAAATTTATCAGGATAAGCCAATGACATGATTTCGCGTGTCTAAAATGCCACACTTTATATATTTGACGCATCTGATGCGCTGCTAAATCGTTGTTTGACGATTTGATATGAATGTACGAAAAATATTTAATATATTTTTCCAAATTATGCAGTATATTTTATAAACAGGAAATAAAATGAAGAGTTTAACTAAGTTGCTTCCTAACTAACTGACTAAATAACACACCAAGTGACTAAGTAAATCAATATTGACAATTACTGTATAGGTTAAAATAAAAGCAAAATTTCAAAACCTATTTCAGCTTTTAAGAGAGTAGTCTAAACGTTCTTCTCTATCCAGTATTTTCCTTGGACAAAGAAAATGTTTGTTACATTATCAGAATCCTTAAAGTTTTGCAAGATATGACACGGGGACTGCTTCAAAAATGAGAAATAAAAAGGATCAAATGCATGTATGTATTAGTGTTTTACGCATCTCAGCACAAAATTGATATGTAGTGCCAACAAAAGGTTAAGTTTTAAAAAAATGACAAACTGAATTGCACAAACATTTAGGAAGATATAACTTTAGAAATAAAGATATAATTAAGTACAACATATAAAATATGAAACGTAATGATGTTAGCATTCTTTAAAAAAAAGTATTTCAAATAACATATAAAGGTAACACATGTAACAAAAGAAAACTAAGAATGACATCAAAAACATTAATCTTCAGTAATATAATGCATGAACTTCAAAACGTGTATCACTACACTGGTTTTGGTCGGCTGAAACTTCGCATAGTAATTTGAACTCTAACTCAGTATTTACAAAGCACAATTATCTTACGCTTCACAATTTCTTTACAATTGAAACATCGAAGAACCTATCAATACGGAGCATTGTGAAAATTCAATTACTGACGTTCTGCCACATTAAGCTCCAAGAATGTGTATTTTTAATTGTTTGTGTGTGTATATATATATATATATATATATATATATATATATATATATATATATATATAAATATATATATATATATATATATATATATATATATATATATATATATATATATATATATATATATATATGTGTGTGTGTGTGTGTGTGTGTGTGTGTGAAAATGATGACAAAAGGCAGAGAAGTTTCTGATGGAAACAAAAATATGTGATGACTATTTCGATGCACTCACAAAAAGGTCTTTGACAACAAAATGATCAACTATACTTTATGCACTGTAGATGGACGAAACTTGGAATTGTGTTTATGCAATCATGATTATTATGTAAATATAAATGATGAATGATACTGTTTATAAAGTCAAACTCATGAAGCGAAATTACGTAACCTGTTAGAAGAATACGTAATAAACACTCATGCAAGCAAAACTTGTATATGCAAACTTACCTCCATCCATTCATTCATACATACATATGCATGCAATATGCCTTTTCCGGTTGTATGATAATTCCCTCATGTCACGTGACACCGGTACAGATAATAAGCAAATGTACCGTAATGAATGGAAGATCTAACAGATTCTGTGTTTGTACATGAGTGAAAATGGTTTTTTAAAAAGCACGTGCAACGGGTATGCATTGTTGAAAGAAGTTATTTAAACACGAAGATGGTATTTTTACAAATTTGTGTGGGTTTTAATGTTTTTCATTTCTATTTTAAGCTATAAAACTAATGTTTAACAATCTAATCATTAAAACGTATACATAATTCGTAGAAACTGTCAGCAGCATCCTCAGTCGGAACATCCTTGTTTTTTTTCCGTTAACTCGAGAAAGAAACCTCGGATGTCATTCGCCGCCACTGAGAACTATATTCGAGCTACTTTTCTTCACACTGCACATTATGGTGGCGGAAGGAGACAAAGTTCCAATCGGAATATGTTCGGCCCCCTAATTTATTGCAACATAGGTGGTACACTCCATCGGAGGAAAATCACAAAACCCATCAAATTTATGTGTATTCCTACAACTACTTACATTGTTATTTCTCAGCCTTAACGGAAGGAACTGAGCGATGTTCAAATTGCATCATCCTTTCAATGTTGATCAGCTACTCCACTTCATTCTGTCTGTTCAAAGCTCTTATTCCGGATCATGGTCATGAGACGTACGAAGCTCGCAAGAAACGCTCGCGATATTTTTTCTTAATAGATAGAAACGAGTAGAGAGCAAGAACAATGAATACTAAACATGTAAAGTGTATTTACTCAATTAAAAATTAGTGTGACTCTCGTAAACTCTTGTGCTGTGATTCTCTACGGGCTAAGTCATCTTCCACATCGACGACCCTTGGCTATCGAAGACGGGGCTAACTATTCTGGCGCCATGTAATGATGCTGATAAAAGAAAACTATGTGCTACCTAAGATCAAATGATTTGTTGATGGAATCCGCCTATTTGACGACAGAAATGAGAACATTGGAATTATTATTTATTATACCTGATGAAGGATCACATCAATTTATATCATAACAATCTGATTGATTGATTCACTAATTGGTGGACTGTTCGATAAATTGATTTAAGTTAAGATTGGGTTTTTGTTTATTTAACTTCGCATTGCACCTTCCATATTTACAAGAAGAAAAAAAACCTGGAAGTATGTACATGCAGCTCGAAATATTGTATACCCCATCACCTCTAAATAATCTTTCAATCCAGCATATTCCTAGAATCGTCACATGCTAACTTGCTATGCCTAAAATTGCCCCCACCCGAAAAAAAAAAAAAAAAAAAAAACTCGTATGAATAAAGCAAATGGTGAATCAATCGTGTGTTTGAAACTTCTCCTGAAACATCTCCACGTAATCTGTATTTAAGCTTTCTGTGTTAATTTTTGAATCCAAATTTTGCAGGATCCTTACCTGACTCTACTTGATCACATTTAGAAAAAAAAAGTGTAAATCAGAATATATAGCCTCCTAAAATAGTCTTGTAACTCGGAACCGATTTTTAGTTAAATGTTTCCATTAGACGGTCAATTCAGACTTAAAAACATGAGCGCTAGGTCGCACACGGTACAACAAAATATCCTTTGTTTGTACATGTGTTGTGTGACTTGCCCAAGGGAGGGGGGGGGGGACAAACCTGCTTATTTGGTGTAAGTCTATTTAGGAATGCATAAAGGTAGAATTTATGTTCTTGTGTGAAATATAATCTTTCAACACAAGCTTTACATCTTTTGCATCTGTACCCTTTGACTAGACACTGTTTCGTGCATAAGCTTTTGATCTGATAATAACGTGATGCTGATATTAGAAGGAGGACGAGGACGATTATGAAGATGAGGATGATGGTGGTAGCGGTTGTAACAATGAATGAAGACAACAATGATGATGATGTCATCATGATGTTTTTTGGATTTTTTTTTACCTTTCTTGGGTCGACATAATAATACCTTAGTAACTTTTTGTCAAAGAAACTTTAAGATGCAATAACAGCTTTACGATATCCATATTCACTGTGTAACTGTAACCTGCAGTAACGAAACAGGCTTTCTATATATGATTCACAAAGCCAAGAGAGCTGTAAGATGGTGGAGGGCTAAATATAGTAGTTCCTTGCCTTTCGTGTGAGGGCAGGGGGTTCTCAACAGCAGCAAGAGAGTTGTATGCAGGGGGAGGACGTCCATAATGGGTCGCACTATTGTAATCGGCTGAACGCACGAATTCGTGTATAACAGTTTCGCGCCGATCTTGATCACGTCTTCTCTGTCTTTCAGATGCGGTCCTTTCGTTTCTTTGGTTTGAATCAGAGCTTGACGAGCAAAACTCTACAATGTAAGATATGATCACAACAAAGAACAGAGCACAGAAGAAAAATAAGGGAATCAACATCAGACAAAACAATACCATGGATGTCATGACCAGGCTGAAGTTTTTTGCTTTACTGAGGTCAAAGTTGCATTTCTTCACTTCATCAGCACTGCAACCAAATTTGACGGCATTTCCTGATAACACTACGCCAGGGATCACCAATAGAAAAGCTAAAGTATTCAATAGTAAAACGGCCCGCACCTGAAATGGAAAGAAATGTTTCATATGATTATGTGTGTGTGTGTGTGTGTGTGTGTGTGTTTGTGCGTGCGTGTGTGTGCCTCGTGCATTATACATGTATATATATAATATTATCATATGATTATTATTCTCAGGTCATCCATTTTATTTCAATACTGATAAAGGTTCTCTTCCAATATGTCTTTTTCCATAACGTAGCGAGTGATAGTTTTGCATTGACGTCATCATTGGCATTCAACCAATCAAACACCGCAATCTTATTCGAGTAGGTGATTAACTCAGTTTTTATAGTTTTAGGCCTTTGACTTTGAAAGCGAAGAATATCCTTCCATTTTTGTTTTAAAACTAAATATTTATAGCTAATAACATGTTGCAATGTATTCCCAAAATTTTCCAAGATTTATTTTGAGAAATTCTACGATGATGGAATTAGAAACTTGTAAGGCTAGATGAAGTATAAGGCATGAGTAAACAAATTGTTTTCCCCTACCTGAAATGGGTGTCAAACCTGTTGTAGTCCGTATATAAAAACTATCAATTAAGGTTAAAATGAAGCTTTAAAATTAGAAATCCCACAGTCGAGATTAAGTAGACTTTTAAAAATTTAAGTTAATGTAAAATTTAAAGAAGTTTGATTTCTGAATATAAATGAACAGAAACACACAGACAGGCACACACACACATTCAATAACACAAACAAATCGACGGCAAAAAAAATATATCAAAGCAACCTTCTTACCAAGCATGATCGTGACTCCTCTAGAGTGAATACTTTTGTGTAGCACATCCACATAATACCGACACATATACACTGAAAATAAGAAAATCTGATCAAAATACCAATAATACAACATATTCTGTATTGAATTTTCGTAGAAGCGTTATAAAATGAGGTATTTATAAGAATATCGCATTATATTATATTTTATTACATCATTCCACTGAGAGATTTTTCATTGGATGACACAACGTCACGTGATACGTGATAATATTTCTTATCACGTAGTTGGTACACTTTATATATAGTGTGTGCAGTTTAATATTTTTGATATGTTAACATATCACTTTATGTTAATCTGATTGGTCCAAATAATCCCATGAAATTCTTGCGCAGTATTCTCTTTACTGATTGGCTGCGACCGTGGGAATTTTCCTCACACCGCCTTCTGGAACCATTTTTTTGTTTGTTTACTATTAGTATTACTATCAACATTTTGGCGGCCATTTTTCGAATCGATTCCCCGAGGGACATTGAGAAAAAAAGGTTACGTCTGTCGGAATATGGTCAATTTACCCCACAGGGGCTCGTTACAAATAAAAATTAATACTATAGGTCAATGGATAGAGGGCTGGAGGGTCCAAATGTAAAACTAGAACATTGGTACATTTTACCCACCCCCTAGTACTAATATTAGTACCCCTACTTCGTGGACCATGTCGAGGCTACGACATCGTAGCTAATCGTTCCCAGGACAAGCGTGGTTTAAATGTTAACCTATAGGAGTAAATAAACTCACCTCTGTTTAGAGAAGAATGTGGACAATTTGCGGGTCTCCCAACTGACAGAAAGTTTTGCAAATACAGCATTCATTAAAATCAAATAATTCAAATATCCGGTCACAAAAACATTAAATCTTGAATCACTATTATACAAAGTAACACCTGTATCTAGTTAGTACAATTTCTGCATCCAGTCATCATCCCTTCAAACGAATATCAACAACTGGAATACAACTTTAGTGGAATCGACACACTTTAGGTGGAAACAATGTAAACAGTGTCATCGAAATCAATGGTGCACCAGCTACTCAAAGTCAGCGAACTATGTGACCTCACACAGGAATTTCTATTAGAGGTCCAGTGTTGAAAGATGCTGTTGTCCGTGTCAAATGGTCTATTCATTTGGAAGGACAGTTTCTCTTTGAATTATAATTTGTAAAAAAAAGTCTACTTCTAAGTGTTACTGGTTATCGAATTGTGCATTATTGATTCAACTCGCGTCTGTGACTAATTTTTTACGCCCAAGAATTGAAAGGTGCAGCGTCTGAGCTAGAATTTAGTGAATGCCGAAATTCGTCTGTTCTTCTATCTATCCAAACTCTTTCCACTAAAATAAAAACTATGTGATAAACAGAATCTCAAATGGGTAATGACTTAATATTAAATTTATGAAACTCGTTGAATAATTTCCAAGTCTCGCAAAAGCTGGAAATTATTCAACAAGTTTCATAAATTCAATATTAAATCATTACCCATTTGAGATCCTCTATATATTGCACGGTCATTTTTCATGTCGCGTGGCCATAACGTCATTGACTTTTATGTGACGTCATGACGTTTCATTTTTAGGGTTATGCAGTTGAAACGGCATTTGTACAATTCTAAGATAAAACAAATTAAAAATTTGTTCTCTGAGTCATATAATAAACAAGTTATAGACCTTTGTTTTGATGAATATGAAGTTTTATGAACAAGTAAACCTCATACAAAGCGGAGGTCAATATATATAGGTTATTAACGGAGTATTGAAAAATACTGGACCCGAGGTCATGCGGCGGAAAATGCCTGAGCTTGCGAGGGCCTTCTACACCACATGAATGAGGGCACAATATTTTCAATACTCATTCAATAACCTACTTATTATATACTTAAAAACAAACATATTAATCATTCTGTTATGTTATAGGAATAACACAATTTTTAAAAAAATATGTCAACGTTTTATTGAACATTTTACATGTCGTTCAATTAATGAATAAAACCTGAACACAGCGCAGTAATACGCTGCTGTGGAGGCACGCGTACATTTGGTGATTGTTTTTCAACACTGAACGAAAAGAAGTTTATTAAAGAGGATGGAATGTAATGTAGCCAACGAAACACAACGAAATATTGATAATTAGGACAATTGACTCAATACATCAATGAAAATTGAAGATACCATTGTGAAAAGCTTCTGAAATGATGAGCCAGAAATATTCAATCTAAGGTTACAGTACTCTCCATGCTGCTGTCATGGTAGCGGGTAAATTTGAAAGTACAGTGTGCATCATGATTGTTGCCAGGGTATTGTGGTCAATCGGTCTTGGATAATATCGCAGAAAAAAGGATATAGATTCATTTTGGAGTCGCCTGTGTTTCATTAAATTCATAGTAAATGATTAAACAATGCTATTCAGAGTGGATCAAAGTACACTGTTTACGTGAAAAGGAAGTTGTTTCATTCAATAATTGATATATTGTATCAAAGGTCAGTTTGACACACACACACACACACACACTATCTCTCTCTTTTCTCTCTCTCTCTCTCTCTCTCTCTCTCTCTCTCTCTCTCTCTCTCTCTCTCTCTTACTAACAGCAGCAACGATCGATCACTAGCGGTCCATTTTCAGTATTTTTATATATCATATTATTATGTTTTTTTCTTGCAATTTAAATCTTTGGACGTATTCAGATTTTCTATATTTAATTTGTATGATAGACTGTTTTATTTGGATGAGAGCTAGATCTACTGATTCTCCAGCACTAGTATCAGGTAGAAATGGTCACGCCATTTGTCGGCATCTGGAGACCATCAGATTTATTACGTGGTCAGCGTTCCACGTTTCCGTCGCCATTTTCATTTAGCCGTGGCCAGAAGTAGTTCATCGAACGCGGGCAAGTATTTACCATACAAGGAAGCGGTGAATATTTTTGACTTAACTTCGGTCAATACTGCTGGATATTGACCGGAAGCAAGAACGTTGAACTAATGAGACTATTTATGAAGTGTATAATAAGATAGGTTTACTGGTTCATTCGACTTCATGCTCACCTCAATAATTGTATAATATTGCATTGCATTACGTTATCTTATTACATACCCATTTAATTTTACACGGTTGATCTGGCGTTCGATACAAATGTTCAATCCGTATTTTCGTGTCACGCACCTAGATTGGAACTATTTTACTGTTTTCTTTGACGTCCGCGCGCCGATATTTCTTAGACGCACCAAATCGAACTGTTATAAATTCCAATTCGTTTTGAATTTCATTCACACCATAAAGCTAAATATATTTAGAAAGTGTAAAAGTTGATGAATGTAATATATACAGAACCCTATTCGTATCTTCTTGTGAGTCGGGGGAAGGAACTCGATCGATATGATTTATGAATACGTCTTGGCCTGACGACCTCGACTTATCCCTAAGCCATATCAGACTCGTTTTTCCGCCGAATCAGAACAGAACTCTATATAGTTTTGGGTATTTACGTTACGTTACGTTATATTGTATTATATTATATTATATTATATTATATTATATTATATTATATTATATTATATTATATTATATTATATTATATTATATAGAAGATATTTGTATCGAGTGACTAAGGGATATATTTCATCGAGTGGGTAAAAATACTTGATTTTTTCACCCACGAGATGAAACATCCAATTCTCACACACTCGGAATAAGCGAATTTTCCTTTTATTTTATGCTCAGATGTATTGGCTAGCAATATGTGTTACAGATTGAAGTAGCAGATTTCTTGCAGTATCGCGCGATAATGTCAGTTGTGTATCATTTATGTCCTGTTTTGTTTTGTGTATATTCGCACAGAAATATCAGTAGTAACATAATTCTCTTTCCTAATTCAAGGTAAAATAAGCAAAACAAATTGAAAAAAACACATCGTGGAATCTGAACCTGTTACTCTTGCGTGACAGGTGGCCATGTTTACTACTAGACAACGCGTGTGAAAAAATAGTGGATCAAATTTCTTGGTCATAATATTATCGATGTATATTGACCGCAGTGAAAAAATATTTTAAATAATTCACTCCAGTGAATATCAAAATTCTTTCTCCTGGAAAATCCAGTAATTCACGGCCTCGCATAAAATAAAACTTTATCATCATTTGCTACTATATAAAGTATACATTATATTTCTAACTTGCAACATGTGTATGCTAGCTAACAATTTCTGATATTCAGTAGACATCGTGCTTATGGATATCAATATTATATATATATATATATATATATATATATATATATATATATATATATATATATATATATATATATATCACACACTTTGTACAGATTTTTAGTACCAAAGTTTTAATGTGGGAAAGGTGTGCGCGCGTAACCGAGTGGCCTAGAGATTTCTCCTCTACGAAACAAAATCGTAGGATTAAATCCACCGGTTGTTGACGCAAGCTTAATGTTGAAAAAAAACAGCAATAGCCTGAAGGAAAAAAAAATCATACCAAGTGCTAAAAGTTCCTCAGATTACTGATATGTCCCTGGATTCTGTTTATCATACTATAAAAGAGACTAGGTTTGCAACTTCGAAACACTCCGTTCTACACCTGACCCTAGTAGACTCATTATTTACATTATTTTTCTAAAAAAATCGAAGTGGTATGTATTGCAATAATTTTTATTTTATATAGTGATGAGTGCCTTTGCGGTACACACAAGTCAGCGGCTAAAGATGATTGGCTCAAAAGGTACTATATCAAATAAAATTTATTGCAATTCATACCATTTCGATTTTTAGCAAAAAATAAAAAAATATTGTAAATAATGAGTCTACTAAAAAAAATTATTTTATTGCCAAAAATGTAGGTAGTGACTTTTGAGCTAACTATCTTTCGCCGCAGACTTTTGTGAGCCGCAAAGGCGCTCTTCACTCGGTAAGTAGCGAAATTTGTATTCACGGAATTACAAGTGAGTGGATATCTACAAACACATATGTAATTTTTCCATAGAATAGGATTCTGAGAGTTGATTCGAGTGAATGGTAAGTAGAAATTTATTGGCTATGCTAAGTTCTGGGATTGGCATTGTATCTACAGAATTTCCTTTTGGTTCATTCTTAGCACAGACCCTCAACTTTTTATCCAATTATGAATTTTTCCTTTTTGCCCTAAGCCCTGACCATGCTCATTTCCAAACGAAAATCTTTTCTAATGCACAAAAAGATATGGAATTGTATAGACTTATAACGTAAACTATAAGAAATTATTATATATTTCATAATTTATCAGTGGCGTAGCAAGAAATTCTGTCCCCCCACCCCCAGCAAAACTTCATACTGGAACTCCCTCCCAATAACAAAAAGTTGTTTCATGGGAATTTTGGGCCTCCACAGGGCCTGGCCCCCACACCCGCAACTGCTAGGGTTACTTGGGTGGTTGCTACGCCACTGTTCATAATGAGATATTGAAATGTATTAGTGGGAGAAACTGATATCGCCACAGTGGCGATACCACTTTTATCGCCACAGTGGTGATACCAATTTTATCGCCATAGTGGTGATACCACTTTTGGAACTACTTTCGTTTTCCATTTAGGAAATATGTCTGCCCTTATGTATTTTATTCAAACTTGTATTTCCATATTTAGGACTATTTCGTTTGTCTTCTTCTTCTGCCCCCCCCCCCCTCTCTCTCTCTCTCTCTCTCTCTCTCTCTCTCTCTCTCTCTCTCTCTCTCTCTCTCTCTCTCTCTCTCTCTCTCACCATCAGGATGAACAGATCTTAAAATATGTAAAAACTGTGTTATATGTGTAGGTAATCCATGAGGAGGTGCCATACAAAAAATTATCTAAAAATGAACTCCAAACAACAAAAGGTAGGATTCAAGTATATTCAATATTCTATGTCACCCATACAGTATCGTATACCTGCTAAAAGTTACGACAAACGGTACAAATTTTTAGGGGATAACTCCTGATTAAATATAGTAATAAAATTGTTTAAGCAGCGATTATAACTCTCATCATAATCATAATCATGTTTGAAAACGACGGTGAAATGTATATATATATATATATATATATATATATATATATATATATATATATATATAAGTAGTTGTATGTGGGTAACTGTAACTTGGGCAGAAGGTGGCACTCTGGGGCAGTAACGGGAATTTAACATGGATGGGGTACTCTGGGGCAGTAACGGGAATTTAACATGGATGGGCCACTCTGGGGCAGTTGGGGCACTCTGGGGCAGGTGGGGGCACTCTGGGGCAGTGGAAGGGGAACTTGGGGGGATAGAATGAGAGGGGATAGAATAGACACATGCACCAAACACACAGTGGAAAGCCAATCATTGGAAAAATTAATCTTTTCTTGAAAAATGGGTGGCCCTGAAAAGGGCCATTGGAGGTTTTTTTTACTTCCTCCAATATTAGGTTAGGAAGCCTGGGAGGTGGAAAGTGTTGTTTTTCTTCTTCTGGGGTATCTAGTCGGGATGTCCCAATCGCCTGAACATGTCCTGGATTTTCATCCAGTTCAAGTTCAGGCGATTGAATTCCTCTTTTTTCTTTTCCTTAGCCCACATAACCTTGCTTTTTTGGACTTCCTGCTCCATAATTTTTTTAAGAATGGTCTGAACTCGGAGCAGGGCCGCTTCTTGTCGAGTGAGGATTGGAGACTTCAAATCTTCTTCTGTCTCTTTTAAACAATCCAGGGCTTCTTTAAGAAGCCCCACTCGACAAGGTGAGGAGGAGTTCTTGATCTTCTTTACTTCCTCCTCCTTCACTTCTTGAATCAGGCACATGGCCATGTTTATGTGGGTTAAGTATTGTATCTCGCAGTGTAGGTTCACTGGATACCACCACATCATTCGTCTCTGTAATATTTGACTTCGACCATCCAGTCCCAGGGTGCCCCAACTGCCCCAGAGTGCCCCATCCATGTTAAATTCCCGTTACTGCCCCAGAGTGCCCCATCCATGTTAAATTCCCGTTACTGCCCCAGAGTGCCACCTTCTGCCCCAGTTACCCACATGCAACTACTTATATATATATATATATATATATATATATATATATATATATATATATATATATATATACATTTCACCGTCGTTTTCAAACATGATTATGATTGTGATGAGAGTTATAATCGCTGCTTAAACAATTTTATTACTATATTTAATCAGGAGTTATCCCCTAAACATTTTGGAAAACCATCATCCAAGAATCCAGACTTTATGTGCGACGTGTGGAAGTCTTACCAAAAGTAGCCAACGACATCAGTCAAACGTTAGCATGAGCCATCAAATGGAAAGCGGGACTACTGCGATTCAGTCTCAGGCGTACATCTACTCCGTTCAACAAATACTTGTCTTGCAACCACATGTCCAAATGCAAACGATCCATCAATTCTAAACTGCGTCTGATTTTCTTTTGACGCTCGTTAAATCCCACATTGTGCGGCTCTGCTGGAATTATAGTTTTATCAACGGCTTGCGTCGCCGGCACTGACACCGCTGTGTCGTTGAACTTTTCCGAGGTGTCAGGTTTCCAGACCACCGAAGCATCCAGATGAGTGTTCTTGGCTTCTTTTCCGTACGTCAAGAGATTTTCCAAGTAAGCACGGTAAGGGTAAGTATCCAAACTGCTGCTGACCAGTTTGTTATTCAAGTACAAATCTACTTCGCTGAACAAAGAATGCATGAAATTATTGACGGGTGCTACTTGGGCATCGGCCCCAGGAAGGCTAGTGTCCGCCGTTTTGATCACTTTGAGTTTCAGGTACAAGTAGCTGTTATTCAGATCGATGTAATCTTCGGTTTGTCCTTTGATTTCAAATTCGATAGGAGCTGATTCCGTTAAAGACAATACAGGATGAAATTCCACCCATTGGGATTCTTGCATCGTCATCATGGTGGGAGGCATGGTAAACATATCCAGTTCTGACTTGATACATTCGCAAGAATCTCGGTGCATCATTTTCAATGACTTTTAGTAATCAAACACGTCTAATTCTCTGACGGTTCTTCTTTTCTTATTCTTTTTTGGAACACCACCGTGTGTTTTATGAACTCTGAAGGGATTTCGACGTCGTCTCTTTATACCTTGTCCTTGCTGTGAAGTGGAGGAAGAAGTAATGCCAGGGCCTGAAGCGTGAAGTGAATTTATAGGACTCTCTCGAAGACCCAAAAGATCTTTGCCAGTGTGCATCAACACATTTTTGCCTGCTCTCATAAAGGCTTCTTTAGGATTTTGTTTGTCGATGAGGACATTTTGCAAAAATTCTTTTCCTTGCGTCAAAGTGGCATCTTTTAAGGCATGGAATCCTCGAGTCACCAGGGGTTTCAAAATAGGGGCTACAGTCCGAAAAGCCGATTTTAACATATCTCCTAAACCATGTCCTCGTTGTCGAGCCACTCCTTGGTACACTGGATACATTTGTTTTTACAATGCGTTGGAGAACCTTTTTCGAAAATGTAGTTTCACCGTGACTTTTCCTTTGTCAATGAATGGCACACTTTGTCCCAAATCTCCTTTTATACTAATGTTGACACTGTCAAAATACGATTTACTGACTGGAAGATAATGAGGGTGTACAAATTCACGGTGAACGTGAAACGTGTTTCCACCTTCTTCGTACGCACCAGCAGCAGTATCCACTTTGAAAGGAATGACTCTCAGTAAGGGAGCAGCTGTGTCACCCACCACGTTGTACTCTACCACATCGGAGTACACAAACATTAAATTCAGTCCAACGTTCAATTCGATAGGGGTGCGAAAAGCATGTTCGAATTCTACGTTGCTTGCGACTTTTTTATTAGTATACTTTTTATTTCCACCCAAAATAGCATACAACCCAGGAGAAAATTCAATGGTCATGAATTTTCTGTCCTGCTCGGGTAAGTTTTTGTCTTTTTTGTCATCAATGAGTTCCCCCTTCTCTTTGAAAAATTGCAAGATGAAACGGCGTGCCACATCATGGTAAGCGATTCGTACCCATTTTTGGGCACTGTTTCAGGCTTTGCCAAATTGGGATACGAAGATGGTGTCAATGGTATCCACCAAATGTTTAGCACTAAAATAATACCCCTTAGGAATTCTCATGGTATGGCTCGCAAAGGGAGGAGTGGTCGTCATGAATACCTTTCTGGAATGCTCAAGGCCAGGTTTAATTTTTTCCAACTCATCATGCACTCCCTTGTTCAAGATTTCCACGATGAAAGTGTTTTGATCTTCGTCGATGTACATGATTTGCGTAGGATGAATGATTTCTACCAAAGCAACTTCCCAATGAGCATCGTGATCTAATTGGATGGACTGAGGTAATTTGGCCGTGAAACAACATAAGGTGTTGTTGGGAAACACATCCATGGAACTGTCACTGGGTAAAGTTAAATAAAATTGGTCATTCTCAGTAGGTCCAAAGTTTTCGCTTCCGAGGAGTCACTCGAGTTCAAATGATGTTCAAAGGGTTCCAAAAGAGGAGTGGTATTGTGGTGACTGGAAGAAGGTGGACTGACGTTGGTCGTACTACCGTGGTGTTGACTGCTGCTGTTGTTGTGGTGACTGTTGTCCGTCGTCGTAAATTTCAAAGAGGGACTGGGTAAAAGATAACCGATGCAACTGCTGAGTAAAATGGTCGACAATTGTTTGACCCTTGTTGCAAACTCAAATTGGCAATAGCTGCTCCGATGACACAATACACTACAAAGATTTGGCAGAAAAAGACGATTTGATTTTTAGGCACACGTTCTCTGCACCACACCCACCAAGGTTGTTTTTGTAATTCTTGAAGAGAAGAACTCTGCGAAGGAGTCGAAGTCGTGGTTGTGTTGAATGGCATGTTAGGTTACTTCTTCTTCTTCTTTTTATAGTCGACGACTTGGGAAGCGGCAATCCAAGAATCAAAACTAGGAGGATATCCTTTCCAACGTACTTTGACTTCTTCCACTCGACGTTTGCCTACTTTGCGTGTTCTTTGTTCGAGAATGCTTTCGATGTCGTACAAGGCGTCTTCTTTTTGGTCACTCGTTGTAACTCAGGCAAGTAAAATGTTCCTTTGAGCACTTCACCGTGCATGTCTTCCAATTTATAGACGGGAGGATCGCGTCCACGCACGGGTGTAGTGACACGAAACAATTCGGTGGTCCAGTTGGGTAAATAACCTTTGTCAAAAGTGCGTTTGGTTTTTCCGATGCGAACCCAATCTCCCGTCTTCAACTCCAGCAAGGTTTTTTTCTGGGGTGGTCTGCTCCTCTGGGGTGTACCAAACAATCGATCAAACACGGTCACTTCGTTTTCAGGGCTGACCTCTTCGGGGGCACATCCGATGCTTCGATGGTACGATTGATTGTACGCTTTGACGAAACGGGGTAACACGTCGATGTACTTGAGAGTGTGTTGATGTGTAAAATATTTCCACATGCGTTCTTTCAAGGTTCTTTGAAAACGTTCCACGATACTGGCTTTGGTTTCAGGATTTTCGGTGGTAAAAAAATGAATCTGTCTTTGTTTCAATTCTTTTTGAAAAGCTTGGTTTAGAAATTCGGTGCCTTTGTCAGTTTGCCATCGTAAAGGGTGACGACCACTTTGTTTCAAGACCAATTTTAAGGCCCGTACCAATTCGGTACTGCTTTTAGATGTCAAAGGCACGACCCAAGCAAATTTGGAAAACACGTCGATGACACAAAACAAATATTTGTGACCACGATTGTAGGCTGCCAAATGAGAGACGTCGGCTAAATCGGCTTGCCATTGATGATCGATGCCTTCCACTTGGGTTGGACTTCTAGAAAATTTTCGTCGAATGGGTTTGTGTAACGTGTACGTCGATTGTTCTTGTAACCATCGTCGTACTTCTGGCAAACGTACACTTTTCAATTTACTTTTGGCAGCTCGATATAATTTTTGAACTCCTCCGTAACCAGCAGCATGTCCAGGATTGTAGTAAATGGTAGCTAAAAGTTTCTCCATGATTCCTCAATAAGTCAACCAAGTACCAATGCTCTTTTCTTCGTGGGATATCTTTTTGGATTGCAATGCTTTACGTGTCCGACGAGCCACTGGTGTAAAGGAGGATGTTTGAACAGGGGTCATCGGTTCTGTTTTGACTTCTGTCTTCACTTCTTTCTTTTTCTCTTTTGATGGCAATGGGGTAGACATCATCTTTTTTATCCAACCCGGTGTGGCTAACTTTCGTATTTTTTTAAGGGGTGGAGTTTGTAACTCTTCTTCTTCTTCTTCTTCTTCTTCTTTCACTGTCATCCCCGTGGCGGTGTCTGTTTTAGTGGTGGTGGTGGTGACTTTAGGTTCGCTTTTCATCAGGGTTTTGAAATCTCTCAGAGTGGGTGGAGCTGTTTCGTCGACAGCTTTTTGGTGAAAGAGTTGCAGACGTTGTAAGAGTTGACCGTACCGTTGCGATTTTTCTGTTTTTGACAAATCGCTTCGTTCCATCAGCGTTTGTAATTCTTGCTGTAACTGTGACATCTCGTTGAGATTAGGATTGGGTGGTAAATGAGGTATCCGTTGTTCGTTCCAACGATGGAATTCCATCAATCGTTTGTAAGGTACTAAAGTCAGTTTTCGTCCTTCCATTTCATCCAAAGGTACAAAAATGTGTGGTCTTTCCAGAGAAGGGTGTCCTTTTTATCTTCTTTTTTTATCGCATGACACCTCCTAAAAGTGGTCCAGCAATCGTTCCTAACAAAGGAGCCGCTATTTTTAACAACGGTCCTATCAGCATGGGTAGAAATCCTCCTCGTTGCACCAACATTTTTTTCTTTTGCTGGAGAGGTATTTTCTTTTTCACCATTTGACGAAGAACGTTCCGATGTTTACCTAATTTTTGTTTCTGTATCTTGGACAAAGGTACCGTTCCTTTCAAGACGTTCAAACAACATTCACACACGGTATCGATGATTTCTTTGGGGGCTATTTGAATGAGTTGTTTTCGCATGGGAGGATTGGATTTGGTCAGGACAGACAAGACGTCCCAATGTTTCGCCAGACGAGGTGGAAGTCCTTTTTTGCTTTTCTTCTTTTTTTGGTGGTGGTGGTTGTGTGCACGTTTGGGAGTCATCTTAGAGGTTAGGAGTAAGTCTGAAGTCTCTGGCAGGTCACCCTTCTATTTTATACTGGAACACGTCTCCACTGATTGTCTGCACGACGTACCATCTTCATGACAGGCCTCACTCGGCGTTGAGGTGTTTTCAATGGACTAAATCGTCTCAGTTCTTCTTTGGATAAATCCACTAAACTTTGTAACACGCCGGTTCTCTCTTGGACTTTGGTTTTAGGGGACGGTACTTTGTTCGCGGCCGCTGCCATGGCCAGATCAGTCGAGGGTCCCGGAGTGGTGACTTTCGAAATAGGTTTCCATTTTTGCATCAAATTAGGAAACACTTGTCTCAAGTCTGGTTTGGCAGGCATCATCATCATGAAGGGTGGTGAAGAAGACGAAGAAGTGGACGCAAGAGGAGACCTCGTCACTGCTGGCTGTTGTGGTGGTGTCTTGCGGGTGTACGTTTGCGTCCTAGCAGCAGAACCTCTCTTGCGGGTGCCAGTGGTGGTGGGTGGTTTTTTCTTCTTGGCAGAACTTTTCTTCTTTTTCTTGGGGGCTTTCTTCTTTTTAGGGCTTTTCTTTTTAAGGCTTTTCTTCTTTTTTGGTGTTTTGGGTTTTTTGGCTTGGGCATTAGGATCCCATTTCAAAAGGGAACGAATCATAACCCCTCCTAAAGAACCGCTCCCTCCAGGGGTTAAAATGATTTGTTTTTTAGTCCGTGGATCGATTCTAGGATCGGCTAGTTGTGACAACGCCCCTTTATGTTTTTGAAATAAACGTTGAGTTTGATGAGGGATGTGAATGATGCCTTGCAGTAATTGACGTGCCGTCAAAGTAAACCATCGTAACACTTCTTTAAGACTAGCTTCTAACAAATGAGCACGGACTTGTGCATTTTTTCACGACTGATGAAATTCAAGGCACGAATCAATTGAGCAGGAGGATGAGATTGAAAGGAAGTCATCTCGAAGACTGTGAGACAGAAATGACGTAGTGGATGTTTTTATAGTTTTTTTTTTTCAGAGTGTGGCTGAAGGGGACGTGTAAATGACGGGGCCTCCTTCTTGACACCAATGGTGAAACAATTGGGCACGAAATCTCAAACAGTCGGGAGTGGTCGGTTTTAAGTCAATGAGTAAATATGCATGAGGTGTTTGAGTGGCATCGTCGTACGCATAATTTAACCAAGGAGTGCCTAACTGTTTGGCTAACACTTGCACTTGAGATTTGTCTCTGGGACTTTTAAATAACACCACGTAATGAGCGTTGAGACTGATGGTACGATGGGCTTTACTTTGTTGACATAAATTTTGAGTAATGTAAATGATGCTGGCATTTCGATGGTGTCCTTTTCGTGTAAACCAAAGTTTAATTTCTTCTTCGTCTTCTCCTAACATGTCGTCGAAGATGACCAGATGTGTTTGACTCACTTCAGACACGATCCCATCGTCTTCGCGAGGAATGCCTTCCACAAACGAAATGGCTTCTCCTTGACTTTCTTTCAATAAAGTGTAAGACGGTTGCCACTCTTTGTAACACCACACGATGCGTTGAGGTGGACGATCGAACAAATGAGATTTGTGTTCGATCAAACGTTTGACAAATTCAGTTTTGCCTGAACCACTGGGTCCAGCAATCAACATGTTAAATGGATGGCGCAGATACAAAGCTTCCGAACTAGGACGATCTAACTTTTCGTCAATCACTTTGACCACGTCGGAAGCAGAAGAGGCAGAAGGAGATGTAGCCATGACTGAGGTAGGAAGATTTTTGAGAAGAAGACAAAAGACCCAAGACATTTTATATGTTTCATACACGTTTATTTTTTTTTTTCAAAAACAAACAAACAACAAAAACATTTTTTTTACAAGTCATGAAGGACAAAAATGCAAACGGCAAAAATGGTGAGGTACAAGATTAAGGCTACCACTAAAAGAATTAAAGTTCTGTACAAACAAGTCAATGTACAACAAGAACAAAACACTGTCCTAGGAATGGAAGGCCCAGGCACTTGTGGTAGTATTCTTCTGGTCGTCTTTGTTTTGGAAAAATGAAATGTCTCTGACGGTAAGGAGGGGGTGTGTTCCTCAGGGGGTTGTATTTGGACGACGACGACGGTGTGGTCTTTCTCTGCTGTGTCAGGTTCTTCTTCCAGGATGGTTTCTAAGGTCATTTTTTTTTACTTAGGTTCCCATTTCACTTTTGGAAACTTAGTGACGTGCCAGATCTTTGGCAAACTGAGCCACTTCTTGTAGCCAAACATCGAAACCAATTTTTCTCCAGTCACGTACATCTTTACAATCGGTAAGTTGTTGGTGTAACTCACTAGCAATACACACTTCTTGAAACGTGTCAAAGGTAGATAAAGTTTGACTAATGTCTTCTTCACACGGAGGTACCCCACTTGTCTTCATCACCACTCTCAACACTTTGAGTACAATTTGTCTTTCGTGTACCGATAAAGCATGAATGGTCATGTTGTTTTTTTTTATGGTTCATCAAAATAGTCCAAAACAACCACGGGTCCTCCAAAATAATCCAAGACAAACACTGATACTCAAAAATACTCCACAACGAATGTCCTGGAAAAGGAAATCCAAGAATGGTAGTCACTAACACATACACTGCATAGCGTCCAAAATTCAATGGAAACAGTTCTTGTATCAAGTCTTTATAATCCTCTAAGGTCTGAACACGATCGTTGACTTCCTTCCACGGAATACGTTTCACAAGTGAAGACCACAGTCCTGACATGGTGAGATCGTATAGGGTGAGATTCCTAAGGTGGGTATCTTTTGTGGTGGGTTTTTATATCCAGGTTCTTTTGTGATAGACTATTCCCGGGATTCTACAATGAAAGGTTTTCTCCAGAATCTTTCTTCTGACAGTTTGGAAGTAAGCATACCTTAAAAATCGAGAAATGACTTTGAGTTTGCGTTTCACTTGGATCTTGACAAACTCTTGGTAAATCCGTTCTCGCAGCTCCAAAGGCAAACCACGAATGTACTCTGGTAAGGTATTTAACTTGGAAAGAAGTAACTCTCTTTTGTGTTCTTCACGATAGCGGTGATAGTTTCTCTTCAGAATCAGGCTTCTGATACGGTGGAAGTAGCAATAGTTTAAAAATCGAGGAATGACTTTTGAGTTTGCGTTTCAATTGGATCTGGACCAACTCTTTGTAAATGCGTACTCGCAGCTTCGAAGGCAAGTCACGAATGCGGTCTTCTAAACTAGTCTTCTTGGTGACAAAACAGTCACGTCTTTAGCCAAATGGAATTGGTGGGTAAAGGTTGTCCAAGATGTTCAGTGAGGATCGTACTACGCAACCTCACATGACGTAAAGGCGTTTCGTCTTGAGGTGACACTTCTCGTAAAAGTTTTTGGTATTCCTGTAAGTTGGTTGTTTCCTTTACTTCGTTCCATCGAATTCTATGAATCACTCCCACACGGTAGGTGGTGCCATCCAATTCCTTACAAGCCCAATTTCCATTTCTATCAATGTCTGACCATTTGAACAACTTGACACTAATCAGTATTCTTACAGCATTCAGATACCAATGGCTAAATTGTCTGTGTCGTAAAGGATGTAACTGTTCTTTACGTTTCACTTGTATCTGAATGCATTCTTGGTAAATGCGTTCTCGCAACTCCAAAGGCAAACCACGAATGTACCATCGTAAAGTATCATTCGACATGTTACTTCTTCTTTGTAGGTATGACATCTGGCTCATCGTACCCGTACTCTTCTAAGGCTACTAAAGGTAAGAACTGACAGTGCGGAGACCATCTGGCATTTTCAATGTAAGCTGAGTCGGTAGGCTCCCATTGGTGAAGTCTCACACCGCAACTGAAACACTGAACTTTATCTCCTTCTCCCAAGTAGATAAATCCAGATCTGGCTAAAGCTTTGGCAGTAGTTGCTTGTAGTAGATATTTAGGCCACTTGTCTTGGAACGTCTGGAGTCGCTTTTCAAACTTGGAATAACCAGGCAAAGCCACAGGTATCGTCAATTCTTTATGACATTCACAGGTACGTTTAGCATTCTTCCCAATAAAGAAGAAAGGTCGTCCTGCATCTCTAGAGGGACGGTGAGGCACACACACAACATCGACGATGTCCAAGCGTACGGCATCCGTCTGATCGTGTGAATCGCTGCTGTCAACGCTTACGGAATCCGTCTCCTCGCATGGCACTGCATCGCACTCCAAGTCGTGATGGCACTTAGAGTTCACACTAGATTACTCCCTTGGTGGGTGGGTGGCATGAGTATTCTTATTCATCTTTGATGGGAGGATGACAAAATTACTCATCTTTTTTTTCTTCTTTCTCGGTCAACGTTGAAAGTCAGAATGAATGGTTAGGCTTGGAAGGGGTCCCTTTTTTATACTGCAGATCGGCGTGTCCGTAAGGCAAGTGGTGTGGTCTGGAAGTCTCACTCGCTTCTGGTACACGATTTGGTACACTTTTTGTAAAGGACAAGTGACAATTTGGTGATTAGGTAACCGTACGATCTTGTGAGGTTCTAACGTGTGCACTCGAAAGTCTTCCACTTGTCCAGACAGCAAAGCATTTTTTAAAACCTCAAAATTAACCACTTGGCTGGTTCGATAGTTGAGGGTCAATCCTTTGACTTTGCATTGGGTGTGAAATTGTCTTTGTGGGTCTCGGTATCGGTAGCAGTAATGTTTAGGGCCGCCACTGGCAAAACTCAGGATGGTGTCTTGAGGGTGCTCGTTTGTCCAGGCTCATAAACGATCTCCTTGGATGGTAGGGTGTGGGCAACCGGGTCGATGGATGTACATGCAACTGTCGGTGTCAAAGTACAGGACACGATCTCCCAAGACTTCTAAAGCTTCGTCGTACAACTTCAAACGAGCATGGGGTGTCACGTAGGCGGCAATGACTACGTTGCTAAACTTGTCAGGTTTTACAAACTTGGGTTTTTCTTCGAAATTGACTAAGATCAAATCATCACGGACGATTTCGACGTGTTTGACTAGTACACTTTTGTCATCCACCAGTTGAAAGTAGCGATAAGGATCGGTCACGCATTCCGTCTTGGTTAAGATGGGTCGTTGGGCCATTTTTCCCCACAAACAATTGAGCATGACTTTAGCAAACGATCTTTTTCCTTCGTTCTTTTCCACGTCTTCCAAAGTGATGCCTTCGATGTCACGGTACTCTTCTTTGAATCGAACTTGGTCTTCGGGAGTCTTGCACCACAAAGGATAGCCACTGGCTTCTTGTTTCAGTTTTAAAAATTGGTTGACGTACCCCGAGAAAATGCCTGGATGATTCGTGGCGTCGTCCTTTTGGTATTGTGATGTGGTTGGAAAGTGCCAGATTTCGTACACTTTCAACAAACGGTATCCTCGATCCAGAGCTCGAAACAATTCGGCGCTAACCCACGTTCCTGTCAAAGACCGTTCTTCCTTCGTGTGGTGACAGGGGTGATCTTGTTTGCATGTTTCGGCACACGTACGGCATAAAGGAAACATCAGTTTTCCTTGGCAATGGTGAGGTAAGATGGGATGGTACAAGTCGGTCGGAGGTAAAACTTTACATTTGATCAATCCTTCGTATTGACGAATGTGTTGCATGTCGATGTGTTCTGTCAAAATTTCTGGGTGTCCGCTTGGATATCGAGCATATTTACACACCCAAGGATACAACGAACACACGTCGATGTATTTGATTTCTTCTCTTTTGGATTCGTCTACGTTGTACAACAAGCGAGTGGCATTGGTTCGTCCTCCAAATAAACTGTGGCGCGGATCCAAAGGTTCGATGTCGGTCACGTCGTAACTTTCGGTGATGCTCTTAAATTCAGGATCGTTTTTCAAACGTTGATCGCAGTCGTGCTCCCACATTTCAACCACTTGGTATCCTTGACTTTCTAACTTGAGTCGTCGTTGGTAAGTGCGTTCGTACAACTGTTCCATGGTAGAGTCTGAATAAGGACTTTTCAGGTCTAGGTCAGGAAAACAGGTAGGACATCCGTGAAACAAGCAACCCTGAAATTCGTACACCGTGTGAGGGTTTTCTAAATCCCAACCATCCACGGAATAAGATCCAATCTTCTTTTCTCCTCCTCCGTTTCTGGCATGTTGTATCCATTTGTCTTCTTTTTGGCACAAGTAATGGAGCCAACGCAAAGCTTTGGCCGAATATTGACGACTGGCAAAGAGAGACGTGTTGGAGTCGATGATGGCTAGTTCGTTCTCGGGCATGAAATTTTGGGTGTAGACTAAGGAACAGGCTTTAGGTAGGGTGCACGCATCTTTCAAAGGATCGACGTCTCCGTGATCTAGAAATAACTCTCGAAACTTTCCACAGCAACGCCGTAAAATGTCCACATCGGATCGACAGTACTTCAACATTTCCTCTTGAAAGTCAAATGGATCGGACTGGTGAGCGCGGTACCAAGCGTGAAAGGCTTCTCGCTGTTCGGGGCGCATTCCGTCGGGGTCGTAATCATGGAGGTCAGGCAAATGAGGTAGGACGGCATGTTGATTAGCTTCCGTGTTGAAGAAGTGAGGAAAATAGCCTTTGGCCATTTCTGTCATGCCAAATGTTTTTGGCATTCGACTCAAAGGCATGGCCAAATAACTCATGGAATCTTTGAATTTGACTTGGCCCACTTTCATGTAGATGAGCTTGTTTCCGTTCATGGTGACTTCATGGCGTTCGGTACCTTGTCGCAAATAATAATTTAACAAAAACTGTCCATCGTATCCCGAGAAATTGTGAGCTATGACGGTCGCATACCGATGACAGTCTCCGTAACGTTGAATGTCCTCTTCGCTCCAAGTGTCGTCGGTAGGGTCTAAAAGCCATTCAGCAAACTCAGACAGAGTGTTAGGACCACGAAAGATTTTTTCACGTCCTCCTGGAATCCTACTACAATGAGGACAGTGAAAATGGATCGTTTCTTGAATGCACTTCTCACAAGCCCGATGAGCCACGCAAAAATTGGGAATGTGAATGCCTGTTTCTTGCATGCATTCAAAATCAAAAAAGATGAAATCCACTTTGTTCTTGTTCTTCTTTAATTCTTTCTTCTCTGTCTTGTCGTACTTTTGAATAAAACATTGATGATCAAAATCCACCATCTGGTAACAAATAGGACATCTTTTCTTTCCAGCACAAATGTGTGCCTTGGGGTTATTGGTTCGAATCTGCCGTCCACACGTGGAGCACAATTTCAATAAGTCGCAAGCACATTTTTGTTGGTGTCCTTGTGTCTTGCGATGCTGTTGGTAACAAGAGGGACTGACAAAAGTGCCTCGACACGTCTCACAATGGACGTGGTGTTGTTCAGGAAGGCATGGTTTGTCCGCTAAACAGCCCCGACATCTCTCTCCGCAATGAATGTGTTGCTCCCGATTGTTAAATCCTTGGTCACATTTCTCGCAGTAGTAAGAGTGTCCCAGAAATCCTGTGATACTGGTGATGGCATCGAAATGTTCTTGATGGTGGTAGAGGTGAATGTATTTTCCTTCGGGGAAATCGGGGCCTCGAAACAGCAGAGCTCCGCGCACTTCTTGAGGATGTACTTTCAAAGTGTAGCCAGGAACCAAGACGTCTTGAAGTTGTTGCATTTGAGAAATGCCACACACGGTCTCTTTGTGGATACCAGCTTGTCGTAACAGGAGTTCTGCTTCTTTTCGTTGTTGGACTCTGTCCGACTTTCGAATTCTCTCCCAGGCTCTTTTCCATTCTTTACTCTCGTTCTTGTTGGCATACGTTCGCCCCACCACGATAGCCCGAGCCAAACACATCTTGTCTTGTAAATTGTTGATTTGGACGACACTGAATTTGGTACTTCGAAGGTCGTCCACCAGTAACAATTTCCTACTTCGTCCGCTCCCTCGAGGAGGAGCAACGTGAGTCATGTAAAGTGTAGCCTTTCCATCTGTGATGGTAAACTTGTCGTTGGATTGTTGAACGTGTTCGATTTTGGACATGACTTTGTCTGGTGTTAATTCTGCCGGGGTGCTGAACTCGATCCAGACAGGCTACTTCAAATTGTCGTGATGGATGGCCAGTCTCAGTCGATCGTCTTCTTTGGCTCCGCATTGTCGTTTCAATTTCTGTAACACAGATCCCCACAAATCGCTAATGAACCCCGCCGCTTTCTCGGGAGGTACTTCGGACTTCTCGAGAGGTTATTTTTGTCGTCTCTCGAATCCGATAGTAATTTTCGGGAGCTAAGGTAGGACTTTCTTGGTCAGAGGTGTTGGTGATGGTGGTGGTTTTTTGGGGTTGGGTTTTGGGAGGGTTAGAAGGTGGTAAGGTTTCAGGTTCACTCATCTCTTCTTCGAAGTCGCTAGCATGGACTTGAGCTAGCAGTTCAGCCAGCGGTGTTTCAGGCGGCACGGAAAATCTTTGTCGTCGTGGCATCTTTGTTTCTTCTTCTGTTTTCTCATAGATTGGGCGTGATCTTTTCATCTTGAAGTCTGATTTGAATCTGATTCAGTTTCACACAGGAACCTATATATAGAGAGACCTTCTTACCTTCAGAATCAGTCTTTGTGATTGAACTTTCAAACAGTAAAGATGGAAGAGTCAAGAAGACAGATTGCTTTTTTGGTGAGAGATTTGCAGACAGTCGTTAGAAAGTATACTACCAGTAAGAGTAAGGACTACTCCTCCTCTACCTCTCGAGATAAAAGTCAAGATACTTGTTATATCTGCCAAGAGAAAGGACATTGGGCTCCAGAATGTCCACAACGTCAAAACCAAAACAGAGATAAAGGGAAAGATACCTGTTATCATTGTAAAAGAAAAGGACATTGGTCTTCGGAGTGCCCTCAGAAAGAAGAAGAAAATCTACCAGAGAGGGAGGAAGCCGAGGGATCTTCAAGCCTAGAAGAAGAAGAAGAACCTATCGTCAAGAAAAGCAAGAACGCTAGACGGCTGGAAGACAGTGAGAATGAAGAAAAAGAACACTTGATCCCTGTGAAGAAATTCAAGAAGAACAAGAGAGACAGCAGACAGTGAACAATGAACTTTTTTTTGGAGTGTGGTGTGATGTTCATTGTAAAAAAAAAAAAAAATGAGAATAGACCAGAATGGAAAAAAAGTAAGTGTCTTTGTGTTATTTGTTTTTAGAGTATGGATGCACGCACGCACGCACTCTTACACAAAAACCAAGGAATGGGATTTAAAGTTTTACTTGATTTTTTGGCAATTTGATTTCTTTTCTAGAGATCTGGCTGGCCCTGAAAAGGACCGTTTGGGGTGTTTGTTTGTTTGTTTTGTTAAAACAAACTTATGGAGTTGACATGATGAGCTTCAATTGTCGTAATCCTTTTCCACGACCCAGTCCAATTCCTCCTGCTGCTGCTTTGGTGGTAGTAGTAGTAGTGACTGCTGGTGGTGGTGGTGGTGGTGGTAGCATCTCACTAGTAGTGATGGTTTTCGTATGTTTAGCCCGTGATGGTCTTTTTCTCTTGGGTTGAGTTAAATAATATTCATATAACTTTCTTAGATGCTTTAACTCACGTAAAATGTCTTGGAGTAGTAGACTCACCGTTTTATCTTCCTCGCTCTCTTCTTGCGGTTCTTCACTCTTGTCCTCTTCTAACTTTCTTATTTCTTCTTCTCGCTTTCTCCTTTCTTCTTCTTGTTGAAGAAACACTTCTTCCGCTTCTTTCTGTCGCTGAACAAATTTTTACATTTCTTCTTGTTGCTTCTTTTTAAAATCCTCCATGACCGGCAGCAAAGAGGGAAGTGGTACAGCAGCAGTCGTAGTGATTTCAGGCTCAAATTCTTGAGACAGAAAATCTAAATTAAAATCTTCCGGTTGGAAGTTCAACACACCATTCGTTGCAGGCTCACTCCAATACATTGTATTTCCGGTCTCCGTCATACTTAGGCTGTCCAAAAAGTAAAATCCCTACGAACGCTGTGATGCCTTTATACCCCAAATGACGTCACACCCCTACTCTCTTTCCATTGGAAGAAAAACCGACCCGCTTGTAATGCGTGTTTGGATTGGTAGTTGATTCGATGCATTTCAATCCACTCGTAGGGTATATATACGACCGCTTGTCTCGTAGAGCTGCACCGGTTTTTTTCTCCAAGACCACTCCAAGAAAAAAAACAAGATGTGGACAAGTGTGGAATCATCGACTATCATCTCGGGGATGTTGTTTGACCCAGCATTCCCTATGTATGTCAAAGCCTCATGGGCCATTACTAAAATCACAGAGACCACCATCTGGAAACGTCGGATTTATGTGGTTAGACAAGGCAGTCTGAAGAGGGTCTTGATCTACGGACCGGAAGTCCGTAGAAGTCTCCGAAAAAGAAGACAACCCTCCAGGAGATGCCAATGTTAAACCAAAGAAAAAAACCAACGGCCCTTTTCAGGGCCACCCATTTTTCAAGAAAAGATTAATTTTTCCAATGATTGCCTTTCCACTGTGTGTTTGGTGCATGTGTCTATTCTATCCCCTCTCATTCTATCCCCCCAAGTTCCCCTTCCACTGCCCCAGAGTGCCCCCACCTGCCCCAGAGTGCAACAACTGCCCCAACTGCCCCAGAGTGCCCCATCAATGTTAAATTCCCGTTACTGCCCCGGAGTGCCCCATCCATGTTAAATTCCCGTTACTGCCCCAGAGTGCCACCTTCTGCCCCAGTTACCCACATATAACTACTTATATAAGTTGCAAATTATATAGCAAATAATAATCTTTCCAAATGCATCAGACCTTTGAGAGAGATCGGTTCTGTCAAGGAAAAATTGTAGAGGAAACAAACATGACAAAGCAGCATGTCAGAGAAACTGGCCAAGAAGTTTCGAGATGTACGAATCCCTTTTTCAAGGCGGATGACACAAAGCAAATAACAATTACAAACACAAAAAACAAAAGCAAACAATCTATTTACATACTGTTTTCTTATTGAAACCAAAATCAAATAATCTAATTCTAATATATCTGCAAATGGCTGATAGACAATATAAGCGAGGCAAACATGCAACTAAGTGATGAAAAATTCTACAAAGTATTCAACCATGACCCCGACCTCTGAACTCACAAAAACCCGAGAACCCTGAGGCTGGCAGATTTTACATCCTACCTAAGATACATGAACTAGGAGATACTGGTAGAGAAATCATTTCTGGTAATGGTCACCATACGGAGAAAATTTCTGCATACCTCCACTTTCACAACAGTGTCTCAACACTCCCCTCTTATCTTCAAGACACCACCGATTTCCCGATTAAAAGTAAAAATAGTAAACCTTTATCATTCAATATTCTGCTTGTCTCAATGGATGTAACTTCCCTGCACACTAATATTCCACATGATGAGGGAATAACAGCATGCGCTGAAGCATGGCAAATGAGACCTGAAAAGAGACCACAAACTTGCTATCTTGTAAAACTATTGAACGGAGTATTAAAACTAAACAACTTCGAATTCAATAAAAAAAACACGACCTGCAAATTAATGGCACCGTAATGGACACAAAGATGGCCACTTGTATGTAAATATTTTTCATGGGGAAACTAGAAACAGACTCTTAACCCCAATGCAGTACATTCCACTCCAATGGCTACGTTTCACTGACAATATCAAAATGAAGGGGCACCACGGAAAAGAGAAAAGAAAAAAGATTGTATTAATAAAGCAAACGGATTCCATTATTTAATATAGCTCATGGCACAAATATTAAATACAAACCATATGTTTATGGACACACACATACACACAAAATCATTGAAAACAAACTCCACTCGGATGTATACTCCAAACCAACAGACAAACATCAATACTTGCTCTCCCATCCAGCTGCCAACTAAAGCATGGCAAAGAGCTGCTCTGACGAGGAAACATTCGAAAACCGATCTAAAGAATTCTCTCAATAACTTGTCAAGCGGAATTAAGACAGAAAAATTGTGGATGATGGCATAGAAAAAGAGTAATTGGAAAATCGGGACAACCTTTTACAGTACAAAACAATGGAAAATATTGAAAAGCTACCATTCATCCTGACTTTCCATCTACATCGCCCGCCAGTAAGTAAATTCATTGAGCAACACTGATCTACCAGTGAATCATCCGAAACCCTAAAAAAAAAAAAATTCTCAAAACTAGCCAGTCATATCATACCGCAGACTAAAAATCTGAGAGACATTAACTTCAGAGCATTTTTTTAATAACGTAAAATTTGTTAAATCCAATAACGGGGGTGTGGGGGAGGGGGTAATTATGTGCTACGCGCCTACAGAGGTTGCTGAACAGGAAAGTAAGGACTACTTCTACGAGAGCCTACAAACAGTAATTGAGAACATCCCGAAACATGACATGATGCTACTAATGGGAGACTTCGATGTTAGACTAGGATCCAATAACAGCGGCCGTGAGACTATTAAGTAAGCATGGAATGAGGACCATGAATGAAAATGGCTCAAGATTCTATGCAATATGTGAAGCCAATCGACTGATTATTGGAGGAACTATCTTTCCTTACAAAGACATCCACAAACTAACTTGGATATCACCTGATGGGAGGACTCAAAACCAGATTGACCATATCGTTATTAATGGAATTTGGAGTCACTCCATGCTGGATGTGAGAGCCATGAGACATGCTGACGTTGTCAGTGATCACAACCTACTTGTAAGAAAGCCCAAATGCAAACTAAGGAAGGCCCGATTAGGGAACATTAGGAAGAAAGACACTGACGCCTCAAAGGTCGATAATCTGGACACCAAAAAAGAATTCCTCTTGTCTCTGCGCAATAGGTACAGTTTCCTTGAGAACAAAGGGGAAATGGAACTTCTGCATTTTACAACCGCAATGGAAGAGGCAGCAAAAGAAGTTCTAGGGTACAGAAAATCCAAAAGAGAAGAGTAGATCAGCGAACCAACTTGGGAAAAGATTGAGCACAGGAAAAGGATCAAGGTACATATGCTGCATACGAAGTCGCAGCAATTGAAAGAGAGGCTGAACAAAGAATATACGACTAAGGACAAAGAAGCAAAGAAAAACGCAAGGAAGGGCAAGAGAAAATTCGTCGAAAATTTCGCAACCGAGGCAATAAGAAGAAGGTTAAAAAAAAGACGCAGATGGAGATGGCTTGGACATGTCTGAAGGATGAATCCAGACAGCCTGCCCAAGATGGCAATGAAATGGACACCACAGGGGAAGCGAGAAAGATACGCCCGAAAGAGACATGGAGGCGCTCCATGGAAAAGGAGCTCAGAGAGAACAATCTGACATGGGCAAGCTGCAGACCGCCAGAATTGAAGAAGACTCGTGGATGCCTCATGTGCGACCTGTGGGCACGACGAAAAACTGAGAAAAAGAGAGAGAGATTGTGTGTGTGTGTGTGAGTGCGGGAGACCGAAAAACTAAACAGGACAATGACTCTACATCGATCCAACTGGCATACCAAAACATATGCTAGAAGCCCTGTTGCAGAACACTTTTTTTCCCCTGGCCACCATTTCAGTAACATTATCGTGACGGAAATAGCCGACAATCAAAATTGAAACCTCGAAAGAGCAAAGGAAACTTATTCGATTCGCTCCCTCAGAACTCTCAGACCAGGTGGTTTGAATCAAGAAGATAGAAACCCGTTTCCCTATTCATGTTTACGTTTGTTTGGAACGGTTTACCTTCCTATGGTCTTTGTGCAATTCTTCGTTTTTACATTCTGGAACTTTACTTTAAACTGGCACCATATAGCAATTACTGTGCGAGGTGCCGTGAAATGCTAATACATGCATGCATATTATCCCATTCTTAATTTTGGAACCACGTTATCTTTTTCTACTCTTTGAATTATAACAGTACAATAGATGTTATCCGGGACAAACGTTTGTGTTGCTATACATCGGCATCATTTTTGTAACATGTTAATTTTCCTTTAAATCGTCATGTGGGCAAGTTAAATGCAAAAGAGTGTTCCTGCCAAATTGAAATACCCGATTTGCCAAAATGTAAATAGTTCAAAGCATAACACACGTTTTGTTTACGTTTTTAAATGGCATTCCCATTCCCAGTTGTGGCCTTGTTGCGTCTGAACTTTCGGTTTTTTTCAGTCCAGTTTCCAGTGGTACAAATTTCACCCACCGCATAACAGTATAAGTTACAATTTGTTATGCTTCTATGAAACCTTTTTCTGCTGTTTGTTTCTATTTACTAATTTCAGCCACCTATCATACATGGCTAAGGAGGAGATTGAAGCTATGAGCCGCTTAATGTTTAATTTATGTCTGGGCTAAATGCGAAATTCACATCAGCTAATACCAGTGTATATACATGAACATACAGTCCCGTACATTTTTTACGAGTTCAAAAAAATTATAATGTCAGAAGACCTGCTTTAGCTGATGCTAATGGGATACAGTTGGAACCATTTAGACTTCAAATTAAATGTTGATATTGCTCCATTTTGAATACTCGCTGGACTTTACAGTCAGAACAGTTAGCAGCGGTAATATATATATATATATATATATATATATATATATATATATATATATATATATATATATATATATATCGGTTTAATTCCAAATGTTCTGTTATTACTTATGTAAATAAATAATTTGTCGAGGCTCGGGTGACCCGGATGGTGAAGGGTATAAACCCATTGTATTATTGGTTTAATCCAGGAAGATGACAATGGATCATGGAACTCAGCTGGCTCATGCCTACATACAGCCCTACCCTAGTGTGCATTAAGAGAAAAAGAGTAATGTGTAAAAAGTAGCCTACTCATGTTGCCAGAGAGATCCCTTCTACTTCTGCTATCAGAGGAGAGTCTGCTTAAGTGTCAAGAAACAGTAACCGAGGAGGCAGGTGTTTTGGCGGACATTGGTCATCAGTTGCAGAACCTAATATATGGTCCTATCTGACGGTTGAGACATAGATGGACTGGTAACCTTTGGCACCAAAGGGTGCTGGCATTCCCGGTTACCTTATTCTAGGCATTTAAGTACGTCTCCCGCGATCAACGGTATTAAACTATTGGGGGTTTCCACGAGCTGTGCCCAGATTATCCCACTCTTTGCGTTTGTGTTGTTATTTCAGAATTAATACTAGCAGTAGGTTTGTACAAAGCAAGCAGTTAATTTATTTATTGACAAATACAATATATTAATATTAAAATAAATCATTTTTTTTCTGATTCAGAGTTTCCATCCAGAGTTTCTGCTGTCTATATATTGGGATAGATAGATAGTTTCTCGACATATCAGTAATTAATCTAACTGTAATAATTTCTACCGGGACTTCGTCTGTTATCATACGATTTTCTATAATCAGCACGTCACTATATTACAATAAATTCAAGGTTTCAATAAAAGAGTTGCCAAAGTCCTGAAACGGGGATTATTTTGCTGTATGCAGGTGCACCTCTTTGACAACTAGTTACTCAAGCTGGAAATGTTACTTGGCAAGTCATTAAATATATTTAAGGGTCAGGAACCACTAATTCGGCCTGCACATTTGATACGTCAAACATGTTTCTGATATTCGTGACAGTAGTTTTGGAGCTAATGGATGACAAGTAAAACAAAGAACTTTGAGTGAACACAGTCTTTTTAAATAAAAAGACAAAGCCGTGCATTTTAACCTGCGGTCCAGGTAATATGTATCAATCAAACCGTAACAACAAAATAACAAGAGAGGAACGTCTTCAGATTGTAACATTTTTAGCAGTATTTACGGTCGTGTTATTTTACTGGCTACAATGGTACTTGCCAGGCAGGTCTATTAGAACTTAAAGCTATTCTTATTTATTGGTCGTAGTAGTAGTTGTTGTTGTTGCGTTGATTCGATATTTAAATGTTATTTCACAATTCTATTTCGGATTATTGTTTGCGCAACTAAGAGTGTACGCGTCCATAGTTCAGTGGTAGTAGTGTCAATCTGTGGAACCGTAAGAAACAGGGAGTAGAAGGATTCACTTTGTACGTTATTCCGTGCGTACTTCCCTCCATCTGCAATGTCGTTGCCGCAGTTGCTTCACAGACGTGTGCTATTCATGTTTTCTTTAACAAAGTATCTTCACACAAAAAGAAATTGCTTTACTGCTTTATAATTGTGATAACTAATGATTCAAAGAAAGGCTTGAAAGGCAATCTGGTTAAAATCAGATCTCCACGGTCCTCAGTGGAGATCTAAAAGACAACGATAACAGTTCATGTTTTGGTGACCTTTGGAATTCCCTGTCCACTTATTTTTAGTAGCCTATCAGATAAAGCGTTACAAATTCGTGTTATAAAGAGTTATCGCTAGTAACGATATGTTCCGAATGACGTGTGTCTCTTTCAAAAATTTGAAAGTTGTGATTTGATTGGTGAACTACAAGGTCAACAGAACATGACCTCTTATTGGTGTCCATCAGATCTCTACGTAGGACTGTGGAGATCTGATTTTAATCAGATTGGCTTGAAGGAAACAAACACATTTTATGAACGGATTTTATACAAACAGGTCGACTGCAAGGTGCAGAGTGGGGTGAGGATTCAAAATATTACCCAGATGGTGCTCTTGTTTCAGTTACAGTGTCTCTAGCAATGTTATTTTATAGACCTGTATGGGATGTTCCGATTGAATGCATAGAGACTTACCAGGAATCCTGAGGCTAGTGCAAATATGTAGAAGTCAACCTCTATGTAGGACACGGATGTAAACCCGACTGTGCCAACAACCAACAGGGCGACCCCGAAGACATCGTAAATGATTCCCAGAACATCCTGGCACCTTATTTCTTTTGCTGTAAAGGATTGGAATATAACAAAAATGGATTTACACTCTTGTTCATGAATAACAGCGTAGCTCATTATATGTAAGATCTTGACAAAGAAACATTTGTCTGCAAAGTCAGGTAGTAATAATAGATATATATAAGACTAACACAACACTCTTATATTTGTATGATATGGCATATGTCTGTCCGTTAGTTAGTTTGCAAGTAATATGTACCTACGTTCGCCTGTTGCATTGCAATTACATATGTAAATGCGATTGAACGGATGTACGAAAGGAACGTTTATACATATTGTGACGTGCAAAGGGGCATGCACATGCGGGGTATTTGACACATTCTGAATATTTTGTTATAACTTTGTTGTTTATTTAAACCTGTCAATAAATTTAACACTAATCGATAGGCAAAATAGCGTTCTTTAACATGATCTGCAGTTGCACGTGTGGCACGCAGGGTACCTGCAGATTTATGCGTATGACGTAACATAAGTAAATGACAGTGACCTAAAAATGTGGGACAAAAAGAACATTTCTGCTACTGAGGAAAAAAACATACTGTAAAATTCCGGATCTAATTCTCTGTCATATCCTACAATTTTGACGTGGTTTCATCGTTTTAAAGATGTTCGCGAATCCACGGAAGATGACCCACGTTCTGGAAGATTGTTGTTTGCGATTGGTGCGCGGGAAGTGACTGCTTTGAAAGGAGCAACTGATGAAGATGCTCTATACACAGTGGAAGATATTTCTATTATCGCGGGCATGAATTCGTCAGCTGTTTTAATATACTGAAGAATCATTTGAAGCTCGGAAAGGTTTGTGCAAGATGGGTTCCACATATGTTGACGGCTGATGAAAAACAGCCTCGGGTTGAAAGCACCAAACATTTACTCGCCAAATATGGAAAGAGTGACCAGAGACGTTTGAATCAGATTGTCACGGGTGATGAAACAAGGATTTACTTTTTTGAACCCGATTCAAGAGAAAATAATTTGGATCGGAGAAAACGAGCAGAGACCACAAATCGCTTGATGTATTCGGACTGTCAAGAGAGTTTTATACTCATTATTTTTCGATCAAACGGCTCGGTCATCCATGTACCTCTGACTGACTCTGCTGTTGTCACTGGCCATTTTTATGCCTCCAATGTGTTCCCAAACGTTGCGGAACACTACAGTACCACAGTTCTACGCAATGGTACCTGAGGTATACATCTACTCCATGACAACGCACCGGCGCATAAATCCGTCGTCATGATAGACTTCCCGAAAGAGCAAAGCATCCAAACTTTGCCACATCGTTTATAATGCTTCTTTTTTTTTTTTCGGCTCCAGGTGAGTTTTGGCTTAATCCTGTTATAAAATATTCGCTATAGGGCAGACGATTTGAAAATCGCCATGCGGTTGGTAGTACATGTTTCCAATGTATGAACAACATACCCAAAAGTGAATACAACATGGCATTTAATATTTGGATAAACATACTGAGAAAGTGTGTAGATGTGCAGGAGGAATACTTTAAGGGGATGCACTGACTTCCTGTTCACTAATAACGACCTTTGATGTATAGCACACTAGTATTCAAAACTTTGTAAATATTCATCATGAATGAATATTTAAACTTTGGTAGCGAACCTTACCCAAGTACTTCACACTCTTGTTTTCCTGAGATTGTTATTGGCGCCTGATAAATCTTCTTGAGCCCTGGCGCATGTGCACATGGTAAAGCAAATTGTTACCTGGATCACCGTCATTGTTCACGTGGAGCCGTGGAAATCCTTATTAATTCACGTCACACCAAGTGTACTTAAATACTTCTCGGCCAGGAGTGTACTGGGTAAGCAACTCGGCCCTGGACTTATCTGCCGGGACAGACCCGGGGTTTTGCTCACACCAGTAAAACACCGGTTAAAACGGATTTTTTTGCGGCGGCCCACCGGGATTTGTCCCGGTATGCCCAATGGCCAGTACACCACTGTTCTCGGCTATCTTGACTTTTCGTTTTTTCCTTAGCTTCTTGTTCTGACGACGATAAACAGAATCAAACTCTGACTGACTGATCTTGTATTAAGGACGTGTGCGGCCCCTCAGTCATCTACGTCGGAGAATCAAACTCTGCTTTAACTTCGTCCTTTATATAAATTAGGCATCACGTGACCAATGACGTTACCTTACGTGTTTATTTATAACTGGATCATCCCATTCCTGATTCGCGACTGATTATCAAAACGGTTGACGGAAGATGCAGGGGAAAATCAGTACAATACGTGTGCGTGCAGGTATGTATGTATGTATGTATGTATGTATGTATGTATGTATGTATGTATGTATGTATGCAGACTTAGGTAGAGTGGTAGGTGGGTGGGTGCAAAATATTTACGTCACGAAAGTTTATAATTTCCCCGCCTTGCCAGCAACCAATCTGAGTAAAATCAGATCTGTCCTAGGACAGTTGAGCTCTGATTTTAATCAGATTGGCATGCAAACTGCCCCCAAATAATACTGAAAAATAATAAAGGTACAGTGGTGATGGGAGGGTTCGAGGCGCCCGGGGCAATGTTCTTAAGTGGCGCCCCTACTTTGCCACAGAGAACAGTTATGTCAGTTGCCAACCTCCACACACCGCGCTCCCCCTCCCCCCCCCCCCCATCTACGCCCCGGTTACAGCTATAAAAAAATGCCCCCCCCCCCACTTGCGCCGCCACTGAAAAGGTACATACAAATAAATATGTATTAGTATAGCTAATATTAAGTCCAGTTTCGAAAGGAATATACATATATCGCAATTGCTCGCTTTTACTTCCTTAGCCTATAATAATAAAAGCATGTGATTTAGAATAGTGATGGTTATGTGAAATGCGCATTGAGGAGTGATTTCGAAAACGAGTCAAAAAAAGTACCAAAGGCGCATTAAAATAAGTACTCGTTTGACATTTGGGCAAGTAACAGTTGTCAATAAATCGGAATTGGGATACATGTACCTGACTAAGCTAGAGACTGAAACCATCGCAAAAATATCCGTATTTTTTTATAATTCTGACACTCCTCCCTCTCCCCCTCCTTTCCCCTCGCCCCATTCCACCATGGGACTGGTTTAAAATTCGAAACCTAATCTGTGCCAATTTAATCAACGATACAGATACTGATATGATCAATCGTTATTTCTGTTTCATTTCAACATGATTAAGTCACTGATTACTGATAGCGTATGGCTAGTGGGGGTACACGTCATCATAGATATATTATTGTTCTTCAGTGTGACAAAATGTTCAAGGTGGTAAATAATTCTCCAGGGTTTTGGGCATGTAGTAAGTTCAATTTAAATTTTGTAAAGGATATTATGCCCATTGCTTTTTAATGTACACGGTACAGCCATTAAACTTGAGTAAATAGCCATGGTTTATTTACATGTAATACGTTATATCTAACTGGAATAAAGTTTTTATGATTTTATTCAATGTATTATTTTTTAGTTTTAATTCAAAGATGCCCATTATACTTAAACACAAATAGCATTGTTATTGTAACCTACACCTCATTGTTCTGTGGTGTGCATGTGCTTGTTTTTAACCAATGTTTTTATTTAGCACATGTTCAATCGTTTTCTGCTTCTTGACGCTATTTGGAAATGCATCCTTTCTATGTCCTGTCTTGCAACTACATGGTATAATTAAACTGATATGGGGATGCGCATATCTTTCTGAAAAGGGAATAAAAAGGTGTGAAATTCGTTTGACACCATTTCCTCCATGAAGTTAAAAATCTGATTTTCATCCTACCGTCCTATTTTGTTACATCAGAGAACAATGATGCTTTTATGCAGATCGTACTCCAGCAGCCCCCATGCGGGACAAGTATAATGACTCATAATCAAATTCAACAGTAAGGTTCTTTTCATACATTTAATTTTCCTCTAATCAATTTCGTGAAAACTTTCATTAATAACTCCGTATAGCCCTATGCTTGATTAACTATTTAATCATATGTACAATTTATTTGATTGTACTCTACGACCATTCTTGTATTCATTCATTCGTTCCTGCGTTTGTTCATTCATTCAGTCCTTTACAACACTGATTTGCAAAATCGTTGTCAGGAAAGGTACATTGGATACGATCGTACGCTTTAAATCTTAAAATTTTGTATAGCTAACAATTTTAAAATCCACGTATAAATACCATTAACCGTTAATCTTTTTTCCGTAAAGTATAATGTACCAGAGTCTTTAATCGCATTATTTGAACTAGAGTGCCCAAGCATGTGTCTCATGTATTGCCTCATTTAAAATGATCGTTGTAAACCCTTTACCCATAATCCCCTCCCTTCCTTGATCTTCCTGTTGTGACTACCTATATTAAATTTGGTCATAATTTATTTTCAAATGTCTCTGTATTTAAAATTTTAGTATATTTTAGCTTTAGACTCCATTCCGTAGACCTCAGCAGATGGTCATCAAATGGACAAATAAAGTATCAAGTTTGGTGAATTTCGACCAGACAGTATGGAGAAAATGGAAAAAGGTTAGATACAGAGGATTTCGAAAAATCACCATTTCTTATATAAAAAAAAGTTGGGAGAAGCAAAACATTACTTGCACGGAATTAGGATTCTTTCTTACAATAATGATTTGATGACAGATCCCACTCAAGGGTTTTGCCTCATTAGAGTTCTATACCCCACCGAACTCCACCCCACCCCGCGAAAAAAAAAAAAAAAGGATATCACTGCTCATGACCTTCTGCCAACATTTTTACAGTATGCCCAAAAAGTAAAATGCTAAATTTTGCGATATATTCGAAACGTTTCTCGCATCCGAAAGGGTGCGACTTCGAATTATATGATCGGATCGGGTAAGCTGCTGTGGTATGCCCTTGGGAAATGCATTTTACTTTCATTGCCTTAGTATTGGAAAAAAAACTAACTGTGTTGCTGTGCCGTGAAAAGAAAAAAAAGAATAGAAAAACAAAACATGCTCTATACTTTAATGTTGTGTTCGTATATCACCCCCTCCACTACACTGACACAGACAGTTACTCCTACTTAAGCTGCTTAACATGATTTATTCCATATACCCATTTCAAAGACCGGAAATACAACTACTGATGCTGATAACATTTCTAAATGAAATTACTGGACTTACCTTTGCACATCCCTGCTGTCCGTTTCTTTTTCTAGGAGATCCTCGCAGTGAATTCGTCGCCTGTCCTCCTAGCAGCTGTAATTTGAAATGACATCAGAAAATTGTATTGTTTGTGGTACTGTTAGGTAGACATTTTCCCCGTTTTCTATATTCCATTTAGCTTTACTATTTCTATGTTGTTTTTCTTTTCGTATTTTCAAAGATTGTATGTGTGTAAGAAGTATCTTTAACCTATAAAAATGTCTCAAGTATTAGTAGCGCAGACCAGAAGACCCATTAGTCGTCTAATTATGTAGCATAGAAACACCGTATTATTTCGTGGCATGTTTCGGGACTGATTGTATTCCTAATATAAAAACCTGACATACATTGTCTAAAAGTTTTGCATATGTGTGCCAAGATATGAAATAGGTAAGTGCATTCGAGCCGACAGTGTACAGGGTACGTTCCACTGAATTATTTGAGGCCAATTTCAACAGACCAGTTGTTACACGATACCACATACTATTCGTCTGTGAATAGAGACTGTTCGAGCAGTCTCCATTATAAGGGGGATAATATAGTACAATAATCACTCAGCCCGCTATTTTGACATTAAATCACCTTTGAGGTAGCACTAAATAGTAATGGACAAGGTCCATGCGCAGGCCTGCATAGTGTCGGATGGAAAGTCACCAACTGCAATACATTACAATGCAATCATCAACATATATATATATATATATATATATATATATATATATATATATATATATATATATATATATATATATATATATGTGTGTGTGTGTGTGTGTGTGTGTGTGTGTGTAAGATGATTTAGATAGTGTGTAAATAAAATATTTGCATGACAAACATTGCCTGACGTTATTTCACCTTCACACCCACCCGCCGTCCAACACCGAGTGAAATTCAGTAAAACAGATCAATACCAAACAAACTCGTGTCAATTACGGTATTAAAGGCTTATGAATCAAGACACAAATAAGAACTCGTGTCAGTTACGGTATTAAAGGCTTATGAAGCAAGACACAAATAAGAACTCGTGTCAATTACAGTATTAAAGGCTTATGAATCAAGACACAAATAAGAACTCGTGTCAATTACAGTATTAAAGGCTTATGAGGCAAGACACAAATAAGAACTCGTGTCAATTACGGTATTAAAGGCTTATGAAGCAAGACACAAATAAGAACTCGTGTCAATTACGGTATTAAAGGCTTATGAAGCAAGACACAAATAAGAACTCGTGTCAATTACGGTATTAAAGGCTTATGAATCAAGACACAAATAAGAACTCATGTCAATTACAGTATTAAAGGCTTATGAATCAAGACACAAATAAGAACTCGTGTCAATTACGGCATTAAAGGCTTATGAATCAAGACACAAATAAGAACTCGTGTCAGTTACGGTATTAAAGGCTTATGAAGCAAGACACAAATAAGAACTCGTGTCAATTACAGTATTAAAGGCTTATGAATCAAGACACAAATAAGAACTCGTGTCAATTACAGTATTAAAGGCTTATGAATCAAGACACAAATAAGAACTCGTGTCAATTACGGCATTAAAGGCTTATGAATCAAGACACAAATAAGAACTCGTGTCAATTACGGTATTAAAGGCTTATGAATCAAGACACAAATAAGAACTCGTGTCAATTACGGTATTAAAGGCTTATGAAGCAAGACACAAATAAGAACTCGTGTCAATTACAGTATTAAAGGCTTATGAATCAAGACACAAATAAGAACTCGTGTCAATTACGGCATTAAAGGCTTATGAAGCAAGACACAAATAAGAACTCGTGTCAATTACGGCATTAAAGGCTTATGAATCAAGACACAAATAAGAACTCGTGTCAATTACAGTATTAAAGGCTTATGAATCAAGACACAAATAAGAACTCGTGTCAATTACAGTATTAAAGGCTTATGAATCAAGACACAAATAAGAACTCGTGTCAATTACGGCATTAAAGGCTTATGAATCAAGACACAAATAAGAACTCGTGTCAATTACGGTATTAAAGGCTTATGAATCAAGACACAAATAAGAACTCGTGTCAGTTACGGTATTAAAGGCTTATGAAGCAAGACACAAATAAGAACTCGTGTCAATTACGGTATTAAAGGCTTATGAAGCAAGACACAAATAAGAACTCGTGTCAATTACGGTATTAAAGGCTTATGAAGCAAGACACAAATAAGAACTCGTGTCAATTACGGTATTAAAGGCTTATGAAGCAAGACACAAATAAGAACTCGTGTCAATTACGGTATTAAAGGCTTATGAAGCAAGACACAAATAAGAACTCGTGTCAGTTACGGTATTAAAGGCTTATGAATCAAGACACAAATAAGAACTCGTGTCAATTACAGTATTAAAGGCTTATGAATCAAGACACAAATAAGAACTCGTGTCAATTACGGTATTAAAGGCTTATGAAGCAAGACACAAATAAGAACTCGTGTCAATTACGGTATTAAAGGCTTATGAAGCAAGACACAAATAAGAACTCATGTCAGTTACGGTATTAAAGGCTTATGAAGCAAGACACAAATAAGAACTCGTGTCAATTACGGTATTAAAGGCTTATGAATCAAGACACAAATAAGAAATTTTTTTTTTTTTTTTTTTAAATGGACCATGTTTCAGCAAAATTACTTACTTTGAGAGTTAGCAAGCAGATACTCATGTACATATAGTTCTTGCTGGAGAGTCGCCAATAACAATGAACTTAATCTCAACCCCAATTGGCACAAAATTTTCTGCACAAAACCGATATGCCACAGACGGACATACATTCCTGACACATTTGCTAATAATGATGGGATTGCTGTGGGATAACTTATTCATACCTCAAGTACTACACATTTACCCCATGATCAATCATTGGGATTGCTGTGGGATAACTTATTCATACCTCAAGTACTACACATTTACCCCATGATCAATCATACAAAACTGTTTAGTGCTACTTTGTTTTCTTCATATCAAATAGTTTTGCACGATAAATCAAACCTTTTGGTCTATAGATCGAGGAAATTAGTTGTGAAATAAAGATATTGTCGTTTTTACACTTATTTTTCCATTGATTTAAATCCTGATTTGTGAGAGTATTACTTCTCATGTACTGGCATAAGCAAGTGTCCAGCTTCTTTGATCCAAAGTTGTTCTTTAACTAAGATAATGATTAGATTTTAGTTCTTGTGTCTTATTTCTGTTACTTTGAAAAAAATTAGTACCATTAACCAACTGAAAGTGCCCCAAAATTATAAGTAATTAACAAATTTTGTTACAATTTAACATCTTGAAAATGTACAACTGTTACTTTTTTCTTCTAATATAAGCTATTAAGCCTGCCACTGGGCATTCGTTCCTATTCAACACACAGTATATATAGTTCTTTGTTTACATATCACTATCCAAAGATGACGATCGCGAATTCTTTGAAGCATTTCTTTCCGAAGCTTCTTTGGACTTTGGTAATCTTAGTAAGATGCGTTGAAGTCTAGAAGATGCCATCGACAAAGGTTTCTTTGGAATAGACTCCAGTGGCTTATGATCAGATTCCACTTGCATTTCTCGGTCATACGTATACTGGTTGAACCTCTCTTGAGCAGACGTGACTGCAGGTAGCTCCTTTTCTATCAGAGCGTACTTTGTCTCTGCATCAGTCAATGACCTTGATGCATACGGAACTGGATTATATTAGGACTGCACCTAGACCTGAGTTTGATGCATCACAACTGACTGCCACGGGTTTCTTGACGTCAAAATACTTAACACGTAGCTGCTTTATTAGAATTTCTTTCATTTCATCCAAAGCTTTTTTTTTGGGGGGGGGGGGGCGTGTCCCACAGCAACTCATCGCCTTCCTTCCTTAGCGATCTGATTGGATCAGGACTTGTAGACATGTTTATTATGAATTTTACGAAGTAGTTTACTGTGCCTGAAAGTCTTTCCACACCTTTTTTTTTATCTCTGGTAGTAAGCATTTATGAGATTCCTTTGATTTAGGTCCACTATGGACTTGCACTTTTACTTGTTTAGCAATGTACTGTATTCTTGATCTCCTGCCAAAGCAGCTTTCACTCTTTTGTAGTGTTCTTTTTTTCTATGGACATCACCCATATAATGTCATCTACGACGGTTTCTACACCAGGTAAATTCTCAAACGGAGATTGCAACATTCTCTTTTGGAATATTTCTTGCGTGCATATTATTCCCAAAGGCATTCTCTAGTAGCAGTATCTCCCAAAAGGTGTATTGAATGTAGTCAACAAATTACTTCCCTTATCCAATCATATTTGCCAGTACCCATCATTGGCATCCAGTTTTGAGAAATTCTTGCACCAGCCATGCGCGATGTGATTTCTTTGGTTGTGGGAAGTTGGTACTGCTCTCTCTTGATTGATTCATTTAAGCTTCTTGGATCCAAGCATGCTATTAATTTCCCTAATCTTTCGTTTTTCCACAATCACAAATGAGTTGACCCAGTCTGTCGATTAATCCACCTTTCTTATATTCCCTTAATTTTCAATCTCCATTATTGTCTTCTAAGGCTCATTTCTTAATTATGCTGAGATCTTTCTTGGAAAATTCACTACTGGTTGAACTGACTTGTCATTTCTATATGGCATGACTTCTCCGTAAATCAAAGACCTTTGAACACTGTTGGAAACTCCTTTGCAAGAACGTTTGTTTAGATTGCCATGTCTGCTGTCAAAACCACGTGTATTATGTCCAAGTCTTGAGATCATTCGAAACGAATTGTTGGCGACTGACATATGTTAATTAATTTCCCCACGTATATCAGCGTGCACTTTCCTACCACTTTCAGTGTATCTACTGTGTAGCATTTTAGGTAGCCTTTGACTTTTTTAGCTTAGTGTTTGCATTTTCGTTCTCTTGAACACTGAATGTGGCAAAATGGTGACTTGAGAACCTATGTCAACTTTGAACTTCACTGTTCTGCCATGAACATGAAATGGTACAAAAAATTCATCTGATTTGACTTAAGTCTGTCACAGGATGAAGCCGGGTTGGGACTGGATTAGTGAAGACACCGAAAGCAACTGCGTTAATAAGATGTTTATTATAAACGCAATTTAAAGATGAACAAATCTGACACCATTATAACAAAAAGATAAGGAAAATTATAAAGTTCCTAACATGGAACTATCAACAACAAGTAACTCAACGAGAAAAATCAAAGATGGATTTAACAAATGGAATTTTAAACAAACGTGAATAGCGTCCTATCACCAATCGACAAATAAGAGTATATGATTTACACCCCAATATAAACAAGGTCTTATTAAGTACCAAGGGTGACCAAAGCATGTGATTTATGCACTTATCAATAGAATACTCATTTATCCATCAATCTGTTAACTCGTCAATTTATCAATTTAACAAGCGATGTTGGAATATGAATTTATGAATCCGTCGTTCATATAACGATATTGAAATGGGGATGTATGAAATTATGAATATGTCGTTCATATAACGATATTGAAATGGGGATGTATGAAATTATGAATCTATCACACATATAGCGATATTGAAATGGGAATGAATGTAATTTTGCACAAATAGCAATATTGAGATAACAATCAAATGGAACACGCAATAAATATAACTATCGTGGCGTCCGTTTGACTACCAAGATGTATCTACGGTTCCACCCGCTCTAGTCCATGGTCAAGGAGCCACCACGCATGGTCCACCCCTCCCTGTCTGTTGAAGGATCCCTCGAGAGCCTTCACATTAACACAGACCCGTTGATCGAGAAGCCTTGGTCCCTCGCATCGAGAAAACCAGTACACTCTTCCGAAACAACGTCACCAGACACAGCGTACACGTCACACGAAACCACACCGAGTTCTGTGACTTCACACACCACCAAACCATACATATGGAACAGCTAAAAGTATAACAACTAAACCGTGTAGTACATATGACACGGTTAGTACTTTTATATTGATATATGTTGCGCATGCGCGCACATGAATTACGCCTCGTTACACATTACATTAATCCTTCAATGCATGCCGCGTATAATTAAATAATACCCGTCTGTTCAGTTACAACAAATAGCTAACTTGAACCAGCCTATAGGATTTCTAATATCATGGCGTTGTATGACCTAGGTATTGACTCTCTGTAGAATTTAGAATAAATTCTAAAACATCTAATATATGAAACAATTATGTCATATAAAACGAATAGTGATAAAGAATACAATCTTAAATTTCACATACCTCTACAGCTGAAGTTTTGCTCCCGTAAAGAGGTAAGCTTTCTGACAAGACTCATCGTAGTGTAATTTGTTTATAGAGAATTCGCTCTATATGTACTCTAGCTGTGACAGATATGCGCAGCAGCTAGGCACGTGAGTTTTCACTGCAGGCAATTTGCGCGTGCAGCATGGGGTGAATCGCGCTCAGTATTTCAAAATAACTAGAGCCGAAAAAAATAAACAACCCCCGAGTAACGCTCTAGTCGGAAACGAAACCCGAATACATTTTTGATCACATATACATATTGATATAAACCATACAATTCCGTGACAATACCTCCCCCCTTAAAAAAAAAGTGGAAGCACTTTTAGAAAATCACGGAATTTTGCAAAAATACAAACTGAAACGTATTATTTACATTACCAGAATATCATGGTAGGAAAAAAAAAACTGCAAATCACACTCTGCTTAAATAATCGGCCCCTACATTTTCCGACCCTCTGATTGCTTCGATCCGGAAACGATATGGCTGCAGAGTCAATGCCCAACGCATCAATCTTGCGTTGGCAACTTTTGCCTTGTTCAAATATATGAGAGGCTGATGGTCCGTTTCAAGGACAAATTCCCTTCCGAAAAGGTACGTGTGGAATTTACCTACACCCCACACCAGTGCCAAGCACTCCTTTTCGATCACGGAGTAGTTTTGCTCCCTAGGCAGCAATTTCCTACTAGCATAAGCTATGGGTAACTTTACCCCGTCTTGCTCCTGTAGCAAAACTGCTCCTAAGCCCGTGTCGGATGCATCAGTTCTCAATATGAACGATTTATTTAATTCTGGCAACTTTAGGATCGGTGCACTGATCAATCTTGCCTTAAGGGCGTTAAAAGCTTTCTCTTGGCATAAACCCCAAGAAACTTTATTTGGCTGCCCTTTCCTAGTCAAATCCGTCAATGGACTAGCTATAGCGGCGAAATTTGGAACGAACTTCCTATAAAAACCTATCAATCCAAGAAACGATCGTATCTGTTTCTTGGTTTCTGGCCTAGGAGCGTCTTTAATCGCGTCAATTTTATCAGGGTGGGGTTTTAACTGCCCTGACCCACTTACTAGATGGCCTAAGCATTCCAAGTTAGAATATGCTATGCTACACTTGGAGGGTCTCGCTGTGAGATTTGCCTTGCGGAGTCTGTCGAACAGATCGACTAATGCCCTAACATGCTCTTCCCAGGTATGTGTATATACTAGAATATCGTCGACAAAACTATCTACGTTGTTCATGCCTTTCAACAATTTTCGCATAAGACGCACGCACGACGCACCGGCGTTAACCAAACCAAAAGGCATAACCTTAAACTGGAAAAGACCTTTAGGGGTCGCGAATGCCGTTAATACGCGAGCATTTTCAGCGATGGGCACCTGCCAATAACCTTTTGTTAGATCTAATTTAGAAATGTACTGGTGCCCTGCCAATTTTGAAAACAAGCCCTCCATGTCTGGCATCGGTTCAGCATCAAACACGGTGACTTTATTTAGTTGTCGAAAGTCTATACAAAATCGATTAGTTCCGTCTTTCTTTCTAACCAATACCACGGGGAAAGAATAGGGGGAGTTTGAGGGTTCAATCACTCCCAGGTCTAACATTTTACCTACTTCCTCATCGATAGTCTCCCGTGCGTTAAAGGGTATTGGATATTCCTTTATTCTGATTGGCTCCGAGGTATTCAAGTTTATTTCGTGCGTTATTAATCCAGTATTACCTGGTCGATCTGTAAATACGTCTGGGTACTTACTTAAAATTTCCCATACTTGCTGACGCTGACCTTCAGGTAATTCCGGGCACACGCTGACCATATCTATTCCCTCATTTCCTACAACCATGGGGTACTCGAGGGGAATTTCTGTGTTGGGGTCACTCGACTCGTCTTCTATGACCGCAATACATACGACGTTCAAAACGCCCTTTTCAACAGTTTTATGGCATAAATCACACGAACGACAGAATCGTGCTATATCACTATTTACACCTGGCCAATAAAATTCTCTTAACACTTTGTCAGTCGTCCTCTTCCTACTCAAGTGACCTGCACTACCGGACTCGTGCGCTACTCTAAGTATACGGGACCTGAATTTCTGGGGGACAACCAGTTGGAAACACTTTCTACCATCCAACGTGGTAAATTGCCTGTACATTAAACTTTCCCTACGTATAAACTTCAAACTTGAACCGCCCTTACAATGTTTCGCGGTACCGGATACGATCCTCTCCGCGGTCGCGCTCAAGGACGCGTCATGCCCTTGCTCACGCGTAAATTCATCGCGCGAGATATCGGACACGGCTTCCGGAAGTTTCAACTTACGTAATGGCGTTTTCTTCGCCTGCGCCTGCGCCCTAGTTTCGGCCGTTTGTACAACGGGAAACCGGAAATCAGAGAGAGTTGGGAGTCTGGAGCCCTCGACATTTCCGATAGTTAGGTCGTATATGGGATTTTCCATACACAGAGCTTCTACGGTCCCGGTCAGAAAAGGCGTCTCGATTTCTATTCTCGCGACGGGAACGCGATCAATCGTTTGATCTAATAACATGCACGGGGATTTCCAACCAAGCATTTGGTCATCCCTAACGAGACTCCGCTTTACTACGACGCCCGTGCACCCGGTGTCGCGTAAGACCGTGACTTCTTGACCGTTGGCGGTACCAGTAGCAGTCGGTACTCTCGCCTCGGGAAAAAGACAAGTGCCGATCGACTGAATAACATCGCGACCGATCTGCGCACGATCTTCGTACACCGTATTCACGTTATTAGTCCCTGAATTATCACGCGGAAAATCATCGCGCTTACCGCCCCCTGACCATGCTCTGCTTTCGATAGCAACCGCGACCCTCTGGACAAACCCCTTCCTTTTCGGACAATCGGGCGTGATGTGACCCCATTCCTTACAGGTAAAACATTGTCTATCCCTACGATTCGTCCCCTTCCCAGATTGAAAGTTTCCACCTTTATGTGTACCAAGTTTCTCGGGTTCTCTGGGTCTCTGATCTTTTCCTTGATTACCTCCCTTGTTATCCCTTGAGATCACATTCTGGGTACCTCCCCGAGCTTCGGCGAAATAGTCTGCCTGAGTAGCCATATCTGAGATATTATTGAAGGACTTTTCCCTCAGGAACAAGTACAATTCCCTACCACAAGTGTTTAACAGCTGGTCCCTAAGTAGAAAATCGGTAAGACCCTCGAACGTTTTTTGGATCTTACCACATTCAACCCAACGCTGGAAATAATTCCCCGTCCTACTGGCGAACTGGGTGAATGTCTCGCCTTTCTCGGGTTTACTATATTTAAATTTTTTGCGGAACCCTTGTTCTGTCAACTCGTATCTCTTAAGGAGTGCCTCTCTTAACGCGTCATAGTTCAATGCCTCGTCCGCGGGTAGACGCGAATATACATCTAGCGCTTTACCTTTAAGTAACGCGCTGAGATGGAGCGACCAATCATCTTTTTTCCACTTCTGGATGGTAGCATATCGCTCAAACCTATGTAAATAACTATCTAAGTTATCTTTGTCATCTTCGAAAGGGGGTAATTTAGGGCTTCTTAACTTTGATTCTTGTTGACCCTCTTTCTTAGCCTCTAATAATTCAAATTTCCTTCTATGTTCTTTCTCCATATTCCTGTCTTCTAACTCAATGGCTTCTAACTTTGCTTGTTTTTCTCTCGCTAATTTTCTTTCCTCAAGGTCTCTTACCTGCTTTATTCTTTCCCTTTCTGCTTCCCTTTCCCACCCTATCCTTTCCTTCTCTGCCTGCTTCTCAAGCTCTATCTTCTCCTTCTCTGCCTGCTTCTCCAGTTCTATCCTCTTTTCCTCAAATAGCATTTTCTCCCTTTCAAAATCCCTTCTTTCCCTCTCATCCTGCTTCCCTAGTTGTAATTTTTCCCTTTCTATATCTCTCTCCTTTACCCTTTGGTCCCTTTCATGAGCCTGCTCCTCCTGAACGAATTTTCTAAGGGCCTCCCCCTCATACCCAAACTGTTTACCCAACTCCACTAGATCTTTGAGTGACGACATGATAAATACTGTTGATCAGATCACCAATCCCAAGTGCACTATCATATAACACATACAATTTTTAGGACTACACGAACCAACCGTATATCCCTTCTCCAAATATATGCAATATGTATATATGATAAACCAATGGTAAATAAAACAAAATATGAGTGAGGTATTCACTCACCCGCCTGAATTAGTTCTTGTCAGGAAGGTCACAATCTGAAATAAATAACTAAAAAAAAAAAACTTACCGGAGTCAAGACCTATGCAAACTAACGTCCGTGTTCCCACTAATCCAATGATCCCACTTCTGACACCATTTGTCACAGGATGAAGCCGGGTTGGGACTGGATTAGTGAAGACACCGAAAGCAACTGCGTTAATAAGATGTTTATTATAAACGCAATTTAAAGATGAACAAATCTGACACCATTATAACAAAAAGATAAGGAAAATTATAAAGTTCCTAACATGGAACTATCAACAACAAGTAACTCAACGAGAAAAATCAAAGATGGATTTAACAAATGGAATTTTAAACAAACGTGAATAGCGTCCTATCACCAATCGACAAATAAGAGTATATGATTTACACCCCAATATAAACAAGGTCTTATTAAGTACCAAGGGTGACCAAAGCATGTGATTTATGCACTTATCAATAGAATACTCATTTATCCATCAATCTGTTAACTCGTCAATTTATCAATTTAACAAGCGATGTTGGAATATGAATTTATGAATCCGTCGTTCATATAACGATATTGAAATGGGGATGTATGAAATTATGAATATGTCGTTCATATAACGATATTGAAATGGGGATGTATGAAATTATGAATCTATCACACATATAGCGATATTGAAATGGGAATGAATGTAATTTTGCACAAATAGCAATATTGAGATAACAATCAAATGGAACACGCAATAAATATAACTATCGTGGCGTCCGTTTGACTACCAAGATGTATCTACGGTTCCACCCGCTCTAGTCCATGGTCAAGGAGCCACCACGCATGGTCCACCCCTCCCTGTCTGTTGAAGGATCCCTCGAGAGCCTTCACATTAACACAGACCCGTTGATCGAGAAGCCTTGGTCCCTCGCATCGAGAAAACCAGTACACTCTTCCGAAACAACGTCACCAGACACAGCGTACACGTCACACGAAACCACACCGAGTTCTGTGACTTCACACACCACCAAACCATACATATGGAACAGCTAAAAGTATAACAACTAAACCGTGTAGTACATATGACACGGTTAGTACTTTTATATTGATATATGTTGCGCATGCGCGCACATGAATTACGCCTCGTTACACATTACATTAATCCTTCAATGCATGCCGCGTATAATTAAATAATACCCGTCTGTTCAGTTACAACAAATAGCTAACTTGAACCAGCCTATAGGATTTCTAATATCATGGCGTTGTATGACCTAGGTATTGACTCTCTGTAGAATTTAGAATAAATTCTAAAACATCTAATATATGAAACAATTATGTCATATAAAACGAATAGTGATAAAGAATACAATCTTAAATTTCACATACCTCTACAGCTGAAGTTTTGCTCCCGTAAAGAGGTAAGCTTTCTGACAAGACTCATCGTAGTGTAATTTGTTTATAGAGAATTCGCTCTATATGTACTCTAGCTGTGACAGATATGCGCAGCAGCTAGGCACGTGAGTTTTCACTGCAGGCAATTTGCGCGTGCAGCATGGGGTGAATCGCGCTCAGTATTTCAAAATAACTAGAGCCGAAAAAAATAAACAACCCCCGAGTAACGCTCTAGTCGGAAACGAAACCCGAATACATTTTTGATCACATATACATATTGATATAAACCATACAATTCCGTGACAAAGTCTTTTTGCCAATAGTCCCAGTATACCATTCTTTTTCTTCAAAATCAACTTCAGAATATGTTTCTTCATGCAGATTAAGAATGTTTTTCTTGAAGTGATTCATGCCTTGACAGTTGTGGCATTTCTTACCCCAAGCAAGGCAATACTTTCGCTCGTGAGTCATTCCAGACTTTCAACAATCGAATTTTTGTTGTACTAACCATTATTTTGTAACTCTGGCTTCCTAGTGCCTTTTTATTTAATTCTCAGTGCTTCTTCACTGGACTTATTTACATGTTTTTCCGATTATTCGTTTTCTCCGCAGATAGACGAGGCTTTGTCCAACGTGAATTTCTACTCTCTGAGTAGCCTCTCTTTAACTCTGTTAGGAGTGCTTCACTGTGCTGGGGAAATGTACCGAAAGTAACACAAAGTGCACTACCTTGCCTGTCCTTGAAATACAAAAATGAATGCGCACTTACAAAATATTCAAATATCAGATATATAAGAAATGTTATTGACTTGTTTTTCTTATATAATTTTGCTCTGAAGTTCAGAAGGTGAAAATAGCTAGCTGTGTACTCTCGAACCCAAATCAACCCCATCATTCAGATATTAAAATAAAGAAAAGTGCAGACTCTTCAAACCTCCCCTAGGATATACACATTTTTATAACAAGAATTGTTAGCGGGGAAAATCGTGGCAAAACCTTTTCTTTAAAGTTTGAACCCTGTGCAAAAAATGCAAAACTCTTGAGCAGAACCTTAAGACATGTTGTATGAATAAGAGTGAAATGGGCGTAACTTGCTTATTTTCATACATAGCATCAATTTTAATGTACAATTTTATTCAGCAAATCATATATGACGATATGAAAAATTAAGAAAGGAATTTAAATGCACAAGTATTTAACTCTGTCTTAAGGACCAAATAGATGTTATTATTGCACGATTTAATTTGTTTGGTATAGCTGAGAAGATTAAATTACAAGCATCTGGACATTCATTCTGAATAATTATCATGCATTTCTACCATACAATAGTATTCATTAGTGTCAAAGTCTCGTAAGATCCCGCTTCCAGTACCAGACAAAGGTGAACAGTGATCTATTTTCAATGTACATTACACTTTCTCTATATAGCAACAATGTTATGCCAAAGATAGAAAAATAAAACTTGCCACACTTATTCTTGAGATGTCACTTATAAATTTTAAAGTTTTAATTGGGTTGGAACAGGTAAGGTTTGCAAGGTCCAAAGGTCAAAGTATAAAACTTTGCTAATTCTTCTCACACCAGTATATTTAAGCATGCAAATCTGCTTTTTCATCATTTTTTAAAATAGTTTTATTATACGTGAATTAAAAGATAAACTTTTGCTGTTTCTTGTTTTCAATTAAATTAAGCAGTTTTAAATTAAATTTGATTTTATTTCCGTGTCCAAAAACATGTAAGCTTCCTATAAGTAGCCATATTTCACAGACAATACTGCCCAAGGCATGTTGTATAAGGAAAAACATAGGTACATTCATTTTACTTCCCTGTCTTAAAACATTTTTCCCCTTAATTTTACAATAAATAAGTTGAAAAAGAAAAGTACATTTTTGCCAATTTGTTTTTGTTCATTTAAATACAGCAGTTTTAAATTTTAAATGATTTTATATCTCTGTACTAAGGCCTTTAAGTTTCCCATAAGTAGGTAAATTTAACACAAAATAACTGCCTCAATGCGTGTTGCATGATAAAGAGTAAAATAGTAAAAATTATCTTATTTTCATAGATGCCATGAATATTAATGTTCCATTTTTATTAAGAAAATCATATATGATGTTAAGAAAAGTGAAAATGAATTGCACAAATGTTTTAAGGACTAAACATATGATTTGATTTGGGTTCTATAGCTGACAAAAATTAATTGTAAATATCTAGGCATTCCTCTTGAATAATTATCATGCATTTCTTTCACAAAACTCTATTCATGAGTGTCGTAATCTCATAAAGGATGGAACAGATCATGTTTAGAGCGGTCAAAGGGACAACATTTTATAATTCATCTGACACCAGTATATGATAGCAAACTATCTACTTTTTGTATCATTTTTTAAACATTTTATTACAGATGAATTAAAAGAAATATTTTTGCTATATTTCTTTCATTTGAGTCCAGCAGTTTTAAATTTAAGTTGGTTGTATTTCCCTGTGCTAAGACATTTAAGTTCCCCATATGGATCTAACATTTCACTCAATACTGCTTCAAGGCATGTTGTATGAAGAAGAGCAAAATAGACATTAATTAGTTAATTTGTATGCATTGCATTAATATTAACGTACCATTTTATTCAGAAAATCATACATGGTGACAGGAAAATAGAACAGGAATTGTACAGATGTTTAAATTTGTCTTAAGGACCAAACATATTTTATGTTTAAATTTGAGTGGTATAGCTGAAAAATTATATTGCAAGCATCTAGGCATTTTTTTCTGAATAATGTTCATGACAGTATTTATTAGTGTCAAACTCTCAAAAATCCCCCCAGTACCATACAAAGGTGAACAGTAAGCTATTTCAAAATGTACATTGCACTTTCTCAACATAGCAAACAATGTTATGCCAAAAGATAGGAAGGTCAAACTTGGTACAAATTATTTCTGAGATGTAACTGACAAATTTTATGTCTGAACAAAGATGGAACAGGTCAGATTCAGAGGTGTAAAATCAAAAGGTAAAAATTTTGTGAATTTTTCTTACAATAGAATATGGAAGAATGTCAATCTGCTTTTTAAAATATTTTTTTAAATAAAAAAAATGAATTACATTTTTTTAAAATCTATATTTTTCTTTCATTTCACATCCAGCATTTTGAAGTTTAAGATGGTTGTATTTTCCTGTCCAAAGTCTTTTAATTTCTCTACAAGTACCGTATATACTCGCTTATAAGTCCAGTCCAACTGCAAGCAACGTAGACCCTGATCTGCCATTGCATAATGAGCTGGAAGACAAGGGTTTACGTTGTTTGTTCTTCAGATTACTCCTAACTGCATAGATCCAGCTCTGCCAGCACATTATACAACGGCATATCTGGGTCTATGCAGTTTGCGGCTGGACTCGATTTATAAACAAGTATAGACGGTAGGTACATATCACCCAATACTGCCTGTTGTATGAGGAGAGCCAAATAGGCATAATTAGCTTATTTTCATACATAACATCAATAAATAGGCATAATTAGCTTATTTTCATACATAACATCAATATTAATGTACCATTTTATTTAGAAAATCATACATGATACTAAAATGAAAAGGAACTGCAAGAATGTTCACATTTGTCTTAAGCTAAGACAAAAGTGAACATTGCTGCAATGTTACAATAATAATTAATTAATTAATATGAGTCAGCGTATGACAATTAAATGAAAGAACGAAGAGTTGTATATCTCATAGTTCACTGCAAGGATTTTTATTTTTTTACAAATTAACAAGCATTTTTAGTTCCTTCACAAGATCACTGACTGGTGACCACTGATGACATTAATGGTGATTAAGTTTCACACTTAACAGGCTCTCGATAGTTGTCTGGTCCAGAGTTCGCCCTGAATCACTTTATTTTGCTATGGCCTCACTGGACAGTTGTTTTGGTGAATTTTCATTCGACAATGACATATTGCAGAAAAATGAGAATAATTTTACATTAAAGATGCAAATAAAAACTAACCAATGATTTTAGTATAAAACATGCTTGTAAGAATTTGATTGAAGTATTCATGTTAATTCCTTATACAACTGGTGGCTTTTATACTGAACTGATACTATTTTCCTCTGACAAGGAAGCTCAAAGAATCAGTATGTGCCTTATGCATAATTAAAGTTCACTGGTATTATATCAAATAAGCATACTTCTCATCACCCCTCAACCATCTCGATTTTTAGATATTTACCTCTGTAGCAGACATACGTAATTACGTAAGCCAAGACAGCTGTTCATTTGCAGCCCAAGGTACGCATCTCATCTCCAATGCTAGTCTAACTGTGACAGACAGTCACCAAACAAGCAAACCCATGTTAAGCCTAACTCAAAGTAAATGTTAACCAAATTACAGATTTAGCTTCTGTGTGAATTTATAAACACCAGGTTTATGCTAATTAGGCTCATGCCTTCTACCTTAAAAAATAGGTGTCAAAATACGAAACTATACAGTGAGACCTAAGAATGGAGAACGTTCTCTCTGTATCAGCATTAGAATGTGTCAACGATAAAACAACCACACTCCGCCTGGAAGAAAGTTCAAACTTCAGTTTACCTGTGATTGGTTTGTAAGGTTACTTACTGCTCTCCTATACTCCTCCAAGCTATGTTCACCCCGAGGAGGAATTTCCTGAGTTGCTCTTAAGATGTATTCCTGAGCCTCATATGTCTTAGCCGGTGTCTTTTAGCATTGGGAGAAAGCGCATGTTTCGGCATTTTGACATGAAATGAACTAAAACATATATGAACTTCCCTTAAATATTCCTCTAAAAACATCTTGAACAACACAATAACAATCAAACAATACCAAAAATCAAAATACCTACTCAAATGTTTCTGCCGAAACCATTTTTGGTCGGTCTCTCCTTTTTATCTCACCTCCGCCAAAGGTCATCCGATTTTTATTCAAAGACTCGAAAGCCATCATGGACCACCTTTGATCCCATAAATTACTTACAACACCTCATAAAACATCCCGCATTTGGTCTTAAACTCTCCAGATTACAACAGTTAGGTAATCAATTAAGATCTTGTTGTGAACACACGTCAGGCCTCTTAATCCAATTACTCAGTCACACATCATTGCACCTATATAACATCTCCGGTCCCTAGCAGACTGGTTCTAACTGGTTTCTTTGATGTGGGGATAGAGCACAAACAAAACTACTGGGTTTTTTCTTTGCCTTTAAAAAAAAAATCTTTTATTATTCAAAAGCGTTAGATTTCAGCTATTAAACGGTATATGCGATAGACGGTCTTTAAAACGGTATTTTGTTCCTACCGCCGGTCGAATTACATGTATGCTTAATAATCAAACCTATGTTATTATTTGTATGGTTTCATTTGGGTGGTATAGCCGAAAAGATTCAATCAAGTATCAAGACATTACTTCTGAATAATTATCATGCATTTTTTAAAAAAATCTGAAATCCATTTATTTTGAGGATTGTATTTGTAAGTGGTTCAGAGTATTTTTGCAGCATGTCAAAACGCAGTGTCATCAATAAAGATGATCTATTTTTGCAGCATGTCAATAAATCAGTGTCATCAATAAGGATGATCTATTTTTGCAGTATGTCAAACAGCAGTGTCAACAATAATAATGATCTATTTCATGTTTTTAATTTATACAGAGTCTGATTTCGAGTGCACCATTTTGCCCCTTACTTATTTATAACAGACAATGAACTTCTTGCCGTGGATCTAAAAAAAAATCGAAATAATACAGGTATTTTTTAAATGATGAAATGGAATTTAAGTTATGCAGCTGATGTTTTTGTATTACTAGACGGTTTACCATAATAGCTTAGGTAGACAATTTTATGTACTTTGCACTGGTCTCAGGTTTTAAATCAAAAGCCATGGATAGAAATTTTTAAAAATTTTCAGATAAACAACTGTGTCAAAATTGATATTTCTTGATCAACATCCACACTTAGAGGATTAGGGATATATACGTCTTTCAATTTGGATGATATGGTAGAGCTTAATTAAGCCGTAAACAATTGAAAAAAGTGAAAAGCTGTTGTGTTGCTGAGATAGGAGACATTTATCGCTTTACGGAAACGGAAAAATTAGTTCTATAAAATCATTGATTTTTAAAAAGATTTTTTCATCAGTTCTTGGTTTTACTAAATTCTGCAACATTTATAGGAAAAGAACTGAACAAATTATTCTTTCAATTTATTTGGGGTGATAAAACTGAGAGGGTGAAAAGAGAAAAATGTGTAGCTTCTTGTAGAGAAGGAGACTTACCGTATATCCTCGCTTACAAGTTGAATCCAATTGCAAACATCATAGACGCTGATCTGCCATCGCACGATGCACTAGCAGATCGGGGTCTATGTTGTTTTATCTACTGAATACTTCCAGCAAACTGCACAGAGCCAGATTTGCTTGTGCATTATGCAATTGTAGATCTGGGTCTGTGCAGTTTGCAGTTGGAATTGACTTATAAGCGAGTACCGATGGTAATTATGATTTATTTACATGTATTTATTTGCTATATAAACATTTCTTAAATGAACCGACTTCTGTTAAATGAAGATGGCATTTGGCAAAATAAAGTTTTTAAACAAATCTTGGGATAATTAGGAAGCGACTAAGTTATTTAAAATCAGACAATGCTGGAATACTCTAAGAAGCAAAGTCATGGGAGCTGAGAGTAGACCTGGTGAAAAAACTCTTATTCCCGGAAGTTGTGCAGACAACCATTCGTCCAGACATCGCCATATGGCCTGAGACTGCAAAGAGGATCATCTTGGTGGAACTGACTGTCACATGGGAAGAATGAATGGAAGAAGCACATGAAAGGAAGATGGAAACGTACCAGGAACTGGTAGGGAGCTGTAGAGCAAAAAGATGGAAAACTTTGCTCTTCCCTGTTGAAGTAGGGTGTAGGGGGTTTCTTACACAGTCGACCTGGAGGATGCTCAGTGCACTAGGAATAATGGGAAGAGCACGAAAAACATCAGTGCAGACACAGAACATAGCAGCAGAAAGAGCGTCCAGTTGAATTTGGCTGAGAAGCGATGAAAAGAACTGGCAGCCATCACAGACGGTCAGTGATTGATCAACACTGTTGCCCCGCCATCTGGAGGGTGTACTAAGATAAGGGGGGGGGGGAAACACCTGATGAAGGATGGGGACATAACTGATGACTTCTTTGTAACCGCAGTCTAAATGTATATCAACACTGATTTACCTGGGAAACCAGTGACTTCCAAGAAAGTCTGGATGGCGACCAGGACATATTGGTGACCCTGGAGATTCAGGTGGCTACTACGAAAGACCAATATTTAGGCAAGATGGGTTGGCACCCCTTCTTGCAGTCTTTGTAAAGGGACAACAACGGACTATCTACAACCGAACACAGAGGAGGATACCCTCAAGGCCTTCCAAGAAAGGGGCGGGGGAGGATAGACCCAAATTGGACGGAAACAACATTGACGGGTGGGTGGGGGGTTGTCAGCAGAAACAAGGGTCCATTATGGGATAGTTTGCAAGAACATTCGAGGACTGAGAATCCATCACTCAAGGGGTGAGGTAAATTTGCCACGTGATAAGCAGCAGAATCTTTGGGTGAGGCATAGGAGGTTTCTGGTTATGTCAACAACCACAGTGCTGGAAGCCTCTTAGCTTTTTCTCTATCGCGTGCGGATAGCCATGAGGAGGCAGTTAAGAACCATTCCAGAGACATGTTCTTGTAGAGATTTTAAGATGAGCAACACAATATGGATGTGGAAGACAGACTTCCATCTTCTTTGCTGGAAGATACAGACAGTCAATACATGGAACTTCCAGATTCCATGATGGAGGACTCCGATAGTATACCTTTGACGTCAGATGCAGCTCACCAGGCAGCAGGTTTGGAAGAAATGGCACCAGATCGAGTTTAGGAAACCAAGAAAAAATCAACAGATGATTGGAAGGGGAGGATCCAAAGGCCAAAACAACTGGTGCAGCCTGGAAACAACAGAATGATGACCTGGAGCAAATACTAGAAGTAGCTTTGCAAGTAAATGTGGAGAAAAACTGCAAACTCTACCTACAATCGTGTATACTGTTGTGAAAGAGAGGTTTGGGTTTCTAAAGAAACGCTCAAGTGGCTCGGCAGAACCAAAACCAAAGAGTCGTCAGCGGGAGATCAAGAACATCTGCCAAGAGATCAGATCCTTGAGGAAGCAGTTTAGGAAAGTCAATGACATGGAGAAGGGGGGTTGCAGCAACTGTGCAACACACTCAGAGACCGCTTAAAAATCAGAACGATTAAGAGAGAAAAGGAAAGAAAAGGCAAGAAAGAGACCAGCATTCATCTCAACACATATAGGTTTATATCAACCCTGTTAAGTGAAGAAAAGTCAGGTAGGCTGGAAAGCAGTAAGGTGGAAGTAGAACAGTTCCTAAGTGATACCCGTTCTGATGCAAATATACATGAACCACTCGGAGTCTACAACAGAATTATACCAGAAGAAATCTCAAGTGTTACGACTCTATGGCCTAAAAATATGTAACAGAAAGAAAGTGAAACCAACAATGTAAGTAAAATCAACAAGCAATTTATTTCTAGACAATTAAAGTGAAAATTCAAAAGACACTTATAATAATGTGAATTAAAGTCCAAGTAATCTAATAATCCTAAGTGTACTAATCAGAAATCCAAAATATGAATTCCAGTAGCCTTGAAAGTACTGATATGCCAGTAGTCTTGAATGTCACAATGTGTGAGTAGTCTTGAGAGTAATGATGTATCAGAAGTCTTGAATTTCATGATATACAACAATGATGTTATCCAGACTGTTTTTGAGTTATTTCACAAAAATCCTAAACTCATGTATTAATCCCGAAAAGTCTTAAAGTTTATGAGCATTTTAGTATTTCCGATGAATATTTTGAAATAAATAACTCCTCTCTCTGAATTTGCTCTGATGTTCGCAACACAACTATAAACATCTGATTATTAAACCAAATTCCTTGCAGACTGATAGTTAGCATAGGAATGAAATACTGCTTACCAAACTTCCTATATATCTACACAGGACACCTGACAGAATTTTCCAGAAAATCATATGGCTTACCTGACAAATATCAGTAATTCTAGTGGAAAAACCAGTATAATTGTAAACAAAAGCAACCCTGACCTCGAATTCTAAGTAAACAACTTGTTTACATCCTATAACCAAGGACAAAGTTAAATATGAAGGACAAAAGTTAAATGTGTAAACATTATACATAACATCAGAGACCCCTGAACACCAAGGAACCTAGATGGAATGAGGTGTGTGAGGTGGTACAGAAAGCAAATTCCAGTTCTGCGACAGGACATAGTGGGTTACCCTACAAGGTCTACACGAAATGCCCTAAGCTACTAAGACGTTTGTGGCGTCTCCACCAAGTTGTCTGGAGAAATAGCAAGATTCCGGCGTGTTGGCAACAGGCAGAATGGTTCCTTACGCCGAAAGAGAAAAACTCCATATGCATCGCTCAGTTCTGGACTATATCTTTGTTGAGCGAAGAAGGGAAGATCTTTTCAGTGCTGGCAAGACGGATGATGCTCTACATGACACAAAATGGATACATAAACACATAAGTACAGAAGCGATGAATCCCATGGTTTTCGGGTTGTGTAGAGCACACAAGTGCCCTCACCCAACTTTTGCACAGGACCCAGATCAACCAAGGAGATCTGACAGTGGTGTGGTTGGATCTGGCCAACCCGCATGGATCTATTCCGCACCAGCTGATCGATGTGTCCCTGAAACACTGACATAAACCGGACTATATCTCCAAGTTTGTGATGAGTTACTTTAGCGACATTCGCCTGATTTTCTAAACAGACAGATTTACCACTGCTTGGAAAGACTTTATAAAGGAATTGTTACGGGCTGCACCAGTTCCGTTATACTCTTTGTCAGGGGAAATAATCTTATGATCAAAGTAACAGAAAGAGAATCCCTTGGGCCAAAGACCATGTCAGTAATCAGACTCCAATCAAACAGGGGATTCATGGATGACATGACTGTTACAACAGAAATCCATATTCAGGTACGATGGATTCTAGCAGCCCTAGATGATACAGTGACATGGGCCAGAAAGAAGTTTAAACCAAAGAAGTCGAGGTGCTTGGTTGTGAAGAAGGGGTGTGTCATAGGCCGGTTTAAATTGAAGATAAAAGGAGAAGGCACCCCGTCACCAATAGATAGACTGATCAAGTGCCTATGAAAGTGGTTTGGTGCCAGCTTGTCAGACAAGAACGGTGGACATAGATTGAAACAATAGGTGGAAGAGGGTTTGCGGAAAATCAGCTAATCCGACCTCCCAAGAAAGTTCCAGGTATGGATGTATCAGCATGGTTTTCTTCCAAGGATCACATGGCCAGTTACAGTGAATGCAATACCTACCAACACAGTGGAGAAACTAGGTTATCAACAAACATCTGAGAAGATGGCTAGGTGTTCCGCCATCGTTTACCAGTATTGGTCTTTACAGCATGTCATGCAAGCTACAGCTGACCCTAACATTGTTAGTTGAGGAATACTAGGTGGCCAAAGCTAGACTCCTGATCACATTTGAGGGGTTCAAGGACTGGCAGCCAACACAGACGGGCAGTGATTGATCAACACTGTCACCCCGCCATCTTGAGGGTGTACTGGGATAAGGGGTGAAACACCCGGTGAAGGATGGGGATTCGGCTGATGATATCTGTTTAACTGCAATCTAATTGTATATCAACACAAAATCAAAATCGGTTTCATAATTTCCTGTTCATTCTGGCAAAATATCTTATTTACAAATCTCAGCGTGCACCAGACAGTCCTACTTCTACTGATTATAAGAATTTTGTTTTACAAAAGGTTGGAAATATATATAGCTAATACAAAAGGTTGGAAATATATATAGCTAATACAAAAGGTTGGAAATATATATAGCTAATACAAAAGGTTGGAAATATATATAGCTAAGAGTAGTAGACGGGGGGTATTGAGCGACATGAGGGGCCTCTCTGGCGACTATGGGATTTAACATTGGGGGCCTCTCTGGCGACAATGGGATTTTAACATGGAGGGGGCCTCTCTGGCGACAATGGGAATTTAACATGGTGGGGCCTCTCTGGGTCCATAACTGTCCTCCTATGGGAAATTAACATGGTGGGCCTCTCTGGCGACAATGGGAATTTAACATGGCGGGGGTACTCTGGCGACCTACAGGAGTTTAACATGGCGGGGTCACTCTGGGGTCATACGGGAGTTTTAACGTGGCGGGAGTGTGGGGGGAATAGAATTAATCTTTCTTGAAAAAGGGGTGGTCCTAATACGTCATCTACTATCCAAACACCCCACACTACACTATCCAACACGCCGTGTGTAGTGACCTTCTGCCTAGTGGCTATATCTATATAGCCTAGAGTTATATATAAAGCATTACCTATACCTCAGATCATGTTGGAGGTGTCAGTAAATTTGCATATATTGTACCTATGTTATAAATAGCTTTGATCAAGGGAACTAACTTATAATAACACTAAAATGGACGTGACTAAATGTTGTATTAAACTTCGGGAACCGTCACGGACTTTAGCGTTGACTAGAAAAAATCCGGAACATTAGAATATAATGGCCTAGACTAAAAGTAACCGGACGTTAGCGGAGACTGAAAATAATCCGGAAAAAAAATGGAAAAAATTGGCTGAAACTAAAAGTAACACTAAACTTCCGAAATTGTACCGGACGTTAGCGGAGACTGAAAATAATCCGGAAAAAACAAATGGAAAAAATTGACTGAGACAAAAAATAGTACTAAAATTTCGTAACTCATTTTAAATTTTTTTTTGTTATTAAATAAACCCAAAACCCAAACCCAAACCTAACACACTATCCCAAATTTATTATTTTTTAAATTTTTTCTTATCAAAACACACACACCACACAACCATTTTTTTTACTTTTTAAATTTTTTATATCAGACACAAAACTTACACACACTACACAACCTATTTTTTATTTTTTAAATTTTGTTTATATCAAAACACTCACCACACTATCCATTTTTTTACTTTTTAAAATTTTTTTTTATCAAAACACACACACACACACACCACAACCATTTTTTTACTTTTTTAAAAATTTTTTATATGTCAAACACAAAACTTACACTACACAACCATTTTTTTATTTTTTAAATTTTGTTTATATCAAAACACACAACCATTTTGTTTACTTTTTAAATTTTTTATATCAAAACACACACCACAAATATACAATCCATTTAAAAAAAAAAAATTTTATTTGATGGACTGCAAAAGTTGTTGTTGTTGTTGTCTTTGCTGCTGCTGCTGTTGGTGCTGTAGTCTATTTCTTTCCTCCCAATTTTAGATCGATAGAAAGAGAGGGTAAGTGTTTTTTTGGTTTGGTGGGTAAAAAACAAACCACACAACACCATTCAGAGATATACATCAATAATAATAATTATATTTTATTCAATGTATATACATTATGTTACTCGTGGTAATAAAACAATTTCATATAAATCCAATACAGTTCAATACACTTCCATATTTACTATTTCATTCTCTTATTGTTCTGACACTTCAGGAAGATTCTTGTCTACAATTCTCTCTTAACTTTCTTCTGGACTCTCATTGATAAACTCTAACTTAATAAAATGTCCATTATCATCTCGAATCCACCGCTCTTTTTTACAAATCTTGTAAACTTTACTATGATCTAATCCAAAACATCTTGCCACATCACAAATGGAATCCATCCGACTATATAATACACACTCTATACAAACAAACTCCACACACCCATTTTTTATTTTAAATTTTTTATTTTTTATCCAACACATACACCACACCATCCATTGCGCTGACCTAAAAATAGGGTTCAGATCGACAGTGAGATAATAGACAGAGGGGGGTGACTTCAGATCGATAGAAAGAGAGAGATAGAACATAATCATTATTATTTCAAATTCAATAAAAAACCACACAATACCATATTTTTTTTCAACAATAACCATTTTTTTAATTAACAATAACCATTCTAACATAAAAATACTAACAATTCAACAATAAAATTTTTTCAACAGGAACATATTTACAAGGTTGACAACGTTGGGGTGGTAAACTAAACCTCCACCTTTCTACATCGACATCATTCTGATTGACGTTACGCTTGTGAGCTAAAGACAAGAGATAACCAAAATGTTCACAAAACCATCGTTGTACTTTAGCATCGTTTCTAGCATAGTCACTATTAAACCAAGTCAGTAAATGTTCTAAGGAATATCCAAGACTGCGGTGATGAAGAAAATGTACACAATATTGTCCACACACCATGGAATCCGATCCTTGTAATTGAACATTATTGAATCGAGTCGAGACGGCATTTCTTCTGATAAAGTCAATGATGTCCTTTTCCAATAAAGGTAATCCATAAGAATCAAAATATTCCACACAGTGATCGTTGGGAAAGTACACGGCAACCCAATGGGTTCCTGGTAGATGACTGTCGTCGGTATTGATGATGTAGGCATGAACATCTTTCGGTTTACGATGAGGTAGTTCATCTTTAGCACATACCACAGGATTCCAAGAAGAAGTGTAGGAACTACGAGTCAATAGGTAATAAAGTTCTCTAGTATCCATTTTTTTCTTCTTCTTTTTTTTTTCTTCAATGGAAATAATAGGTCACCAATTCACACCTGACTTTAAACTTGAATTGATCTGTCTTGTAATTCCACGAATATTCACGTCGGATAGGTTCTGCACTCTGTTGAATGAGCCCTTCGATGCGTCTGATCTCCAGAAGAGTAAGTGGAGGAAAAGAAGAATTCACCAAGTCTTTATACCATTGTCTCAACACTTTTTCGTCCGAGTTCTGGGACCAAGCCGTTTCCAAATAGTTGTCCAATTGTTCTTCACCTGTCAACATCATACATTGGTCGTGTTGTATCTGACTGGCATGATCGATTTGGCATCCATGACATTGTTCTTGGACTAGACTGTTAATTATTTTACTCAATTCCTGAGCATAACAGGACACTAACTGTTTTTCTTGTTCTGGCCATCGAGAAATAAATCCAGTAAACTCGGTTTTAGGTTCTGAATGAATGACTTCGTCATCATCATCATTTGTGGTAGTTTGTGACTTCTCACAAAATTCCTCATCTATTTCCATAGGTTCTTCTTCTACGTGTTGCATCTTTTTTTTTTTCTTCTAATAGTCTAGAATCACTTCTCTCAAACTGTTGATCTCTAGAGTATTATCAAATTCTGCATACAAGACGACGTTCACTGTGTCGGGTAGAGGATCTGCAAACTGAAGTTCCACACGAAGTGGGCCTGATTTTATAGTGTGGAAATGTCCTTCATCGCTGCCTTGGTCAGGAGTGAAATCAAATCCCCACAAGGCATACCCTCCTGCATAATCCTCGTACGAAATGCCGTGGCTGGTGTTGGTACCTAACTGTCCTGTGGCTTCAAACAGGCTCAGGTAAGATCGCAAGTAATTTGTATGGCCGTCGCTAAAGTTAGGTTCAAAAGGTCTGGTACACAAGGTCTTGCCATCTCGACTGACTTCTATCTTGGAGACGTTGTAGTGTTTAAACTCGAACGGATTCTGATCGTGAACTCCGTTGAGGGCCGCATTACTGACGATGCCAATCAGCAAACGTTTGGGGAGCTGTCCTTGGAAGATGTGATCTTCGACTTTGGATCGGAGTCCAGCGGCTATGGTAAAGGTTTTCACTTCCACTCGTCGCACAGGATACTTAGCAGTGGTTCTGCTCAAGGATTGACTGATGTCATTGGCTACTTTTGGTAAGACTTCTACACGTCGCACGTAAAGTTTGGCTTCTTGGATTTTGGTTTTCCACTCGTTAGCATGAGCCATCAAATGGAAGGTGGCACTACTGGGATTCAGTCTCAGGCGTACATCTACTCCGTTCAACAAATACTTGTCTTGCAACCACATGTCCAAATGCAAACGATCCATCAGTTCTAAACTTCGTCTGATTTTCTTTCGACGGTCGTTAAATCCCACATTGTGAGGGACTGCTGGAATTATAGGATCACCATCATTAGCAGAAGTCTTCGCCGGTACTAACAGCTCTGTGTCGTTGAACTCTTCCGAGGTGTCAGGTTTCCAGACCACCGAAGCATCCAGATGAGTGTTCTTGGCTTCTTTTCCGTACGTCAAGAGATTTTCCAAATAAGCACGGTAAGGGTAAGTATCCAAACTGCTGCTGACCAGTTTGTTATTCAAGTACAAATCTACTCCGCTGAACAAGGAATGCATGAAATTATTGACGGGTGCCACTCGGGCAGCTTCCCCAGGAAGGGTGTTGTCATTTTTTTGTACTTGAAGTTTCAGGTACAAGTAACTGTTATTCAGATCGATGTAATCTTCGGTTTGTCCTTTGATTTCAAATTCGATAGGAGCTGATTCCGTCAAAGACGATACAGGATGAAATTCCACCCATTGGGATTCTTGCATCGTCATCATGGTGGGAGGCATAGAAAACATATCCAGTTCTGACTTGGTACAATCGCAAGAATCTCGGTGCATCATTTTTTTTTCACAGTTAATAATCAAACACGTCTAATTCTCTGACGGTTCTTCTTCTTTTCTTATTCTTTCTGGAACTACTGCCGTGTGTTCTTTTATGAACTTTGAAGGGATTTCGATGTCATCGTCTCTTTCTACCTTGTTCTTGCTGTGAAGTGGAGGAAGAAGTAATGTCAGGGTCTGAAGCATGAAGCTTATTTATAGGATTTTCTTGGAGACCTAAAAGATCTTTACCAGTGGTCATCAACACATTTTTGCCTGCTCTCATAAAGGCTTCTTTTGGATTTTGTTTGTCAATGAGGACATTTTGCAAAAATTCTTTTCCTTGTGTCAAAGCGGCATCTTTTAAGGCATGGAATCCTCGAGTCACCATGGGTTTCAAAATAGGGGCTACCGTCCGAAAAGCCGATCTTAACATATCTCCTAAACCATGTCCTCGTTGTCGAGCCACTCCTCGGTACACTGGATACATTTTTTGGATGTTACAATGCGTTGGAGAACCTTTTTCGAAAATGTAGTTTCACCGTGACTTTTCCTTTGTCAATGAATGGCACATCTTGTCCCAAATCTCCTTTTATACTAATGTTGACACTGTCAAAATACGATTTACTGACTGGAAGATAATGAGGGTGTACAAATTCACGGTGAATGTGATACGTGTTTCCACCTTCTTCGTACGCACCAGCAGCAGTATCCACTTTGAAAGGAATGACTCTCAGTAAGGGAGCAGCTGTGTGGCCCACCACGTTGTACTCCACCACATCGGAGTACACAAACATTAAATTCAGTCCAACGTTCAATTCGATAAGGGTGCGAAAAGCCTCTCCGAAATCTGTGTTGGTGTGGATTGTTCGTTCACCATGATACTTTTTATTTCCACCCAAAATATCAAACAACCCAGCAGAAAAACCGATGGTCATGAATTTTCTTTCGTGCGCGGGTAAGTGTTTGTCTTCTTTCTCGTCGAATGGCTTTCCCTCATGCCCTTTCAAAAATTGCAAGAGGAAACGGCGTGCCACAGGATGGTATTTGATCTCTACCCATTTTTGGTTTTTTTCCAAGGCTTTGCCAAATTGGGCTTCGAAGACGGCCGCAATCGTCTCCACCAAATGTTGAGCACTAAAATAATACCCTTCAGGAATTCTCATGCGATAGGTCGAGTAGGGAGTATTGTCAGTTTTTGAACTCATTTTTTTCCCAATTTCAGGATCATGAGCGTCCAACTCTTTTTGCACTTTTTCGTTATAGATTGCTACGTCAATAATGGTTTGATTTCCAGACACATTCTTGATTTGCGTAGGATGAATGATTTCTACCAAAGCAACTTCCCAATGAGCGTCGTGATCCAATTGGAAGGCCTGAGGTAACCTGGCCGTGAAACAACATAATTTGTTGTTGGGAAACACATCCATGGAACTGTCACTGGGTAAAGTTAAATAAAATTGGTCATTCATAGTTCTAAGGTGGTTCTGGTGTCCGAGGAGTCACTCAAGTGAACAGAAGAATGATGTTCAAAAGGTTCCAAAAGAGAATTGGTATTGTGGTGGTGACTGGACGAAGAAGAAGGTGAACTGGCGTTGGTCGAACTAGCGTGGTTGTTGCTATGGCTGCTGTTGTCCGTCGTAAATTTCAAAGAGGGACTGGGTAAAAGATAACCGATGCAACTGCTAAGTAAAATGGTCCACAATTGTTTGTCTCCTTGTTGTAAACTCAAATTGGCAATAGCTGCTCCGATGACACAATACACTACAAAAATTTGGCAGAAAAAGACGATTTGATTTTTAGGCACACGTTCTCCGCACCACACCCAAAGCGGTTGTTTTTGTAATTCTTGAAGAGAAGAACTCTGCGAAGGAGTCGTTGAAGTCTGGGTTGCTGCTGTGTTGAATGGCATGTTGTTGAGTTACTTCTTTTTCTTTTTATAGTCGACGACTTGAGAAGCAGCAATCCAAGAATCAAAACTAGGTGGATATCCTTTCCAACGTACTTTGACTTCTTCTACTCGACGTTTACCTACTTTGCGTGTTCTTTGTTCGAGAATGCTTTCGATGTCGTACAAGGTGTCTTCTTTTTTGGTCACTCGTTGTAACTCAGGCAAGTAAAATGTTCCTTTGAGTACTTCACCGTGCATGTCTTCCAATTTATAGACGGGAGGATTACGTCCACGGACGGGGGTAGTGACACGAAACAATTCGGTGGTCCAGTTGAGTAAATAACCTTTGTCAAAAGTACGTTTGGTTTTTCCGATGCGAACCCAATCTCCCGTCTTTAACTCCAACAAGGTTTTTCTTCTACTTTTTTTCTTCTGGGGTGAACCAAATAATTTATCAAACACGGTCACTTCGTTTTCAGTGTTGACCTCTTCGGGGGCACATCCGAATCTACGATGGTACGATTGATTGTACGCTTTGACCAAACGGGGTAACACGTCGATGTACTTGAGAGTATGTTGATGTGTAAAATATTTCCACATGCGTTCTTTCAAAGTTCTTTGAAATCGTTCCACGATACTGGCTTTGGTTTCAGGATTTTCGGTAGTAAAAAAATGAATTTGTCTTTGTTTCAATTCTTTTTGAAAAGCTTGATTTAGAAATTCGGTGCTTTTGTCAGTTTGCCATCGTAAAGGTTGGCGTCCACTTTGTTTCAAGACCAATTTTAAGGCACGTACCAATTCGGTACTGCTTTTAGAGGTCAAAGGCACGACCCAAGCGAATTTGGAAAACACGTCGATGACACAAAACAAATATTTGTGGCCACGATTGTAAGTGGCTAAATGAGAGACGTCGGCTAAATCGGCTTGCCATTGATGATCGATACCTTCCACTTGAGTTGTACTTCTAGAAAATTTACGTCGAATGGGTTTGTGTAACGTGTACGTCGATTGTTCTTGTAACCATCGTCGTACTTCTGGCAAACGAACACTTTTCAATTTACTTTTAGCAGCTCGATATAATTTTTGAACTCCTCCATAACCAGCAGCATGACCAGGATTGTAATAAATGGTAGCTAAAAGTTTCTCCATGATTCCTCAATAAGTTACCCACTGTTCGATGCTACTACTTTGAGTGTCGTGAGGTTTGGACGAAGCGGCTTGACGCGTTCGACGAGCCACAGGAGTGGGTAGTGAAGAAGGGGTAATGATGGTAGGTTTCTTCTTGGTGGTGTCTTTTTTCACTTCAGTCTTGCTGTCTTTCTTTTTTTCTTCTGCTGAAGAAGGAGTGGACATCTTCTTATGAACCCAAGCTTTCATGGCTTCTCGATGTGGAGTAGGTGAGGGTGTCAAGAAGGAAGCTGCCATTTGACTAGGTATGCCAGCAGACGGAGTTTGAAAAACTTCTCGAAGCTCGTTGTCTTCTGTCGTCCCCGTACCGGTGTCTCTTTTAGTGGTGGTGGTCACTTTAGGTTCGCTTTTCATCATCGTCTTAAAATCTCTCAGAGTGGGTAGAGCTGTTTCGTCGACTGCTTTTTGGCGAAAGAGTTGCAGACGCTGTAAAAGTTGACCGCACCGTTGGGATTTTTCTGTTTCGGACAAATCGATGCGTTCCATCAGGGATTGTATTTCTTGTTGTAACTGAGACATTTCGTTGAGATTAGGATTGGGTGGTAAATGAGGTATGCGTTGTTTGTTCCAACGATGAAATTCCATCCATCGTTTGTAAGGTACTAAAGCCAGTTTTCGTCCTTCCATTTCATCCAAAGGTACCAAAAAGGTGTGGTCTTTTCAGAGAAGGGTGGTCCTTTTTATCTTCCTTTTTTTTTGGGAGGGTTATCGCATGACCCCTCCTAAAAGTGGTCCAGCAATCGTTCCTAACAAAGGAGCGGCTATTTTTAACAACGGTCCTATCAACATAGGTAGAAATCCTCCTCGTTGTTATAACATTTTTTTCTTTTGTTGAAGAGGTATTTTCTTTTTCACCATTTGACGAAGAACGTTCCGATGTTTCCCTAATTTTTGTTTCTGTATCTTGGACAAAGGTACCGTTCCTTTCAACACGTTTAACAACATTCACACACGGTATCGATGAATTCTTTAGGGGCTGTTTGAATGAGTTGTTTTCGCATGGGAGGATTGGATTTGGTTAGGACAGACAAGACGTCCCAATGTTTGGCTAGACGAGGGGGAAGTCGTCCTTTTTTGGTGGTTTTACTTTTCTTCTTCTTTTTTTGGTGGTGGTGGTGGTGTGCACGTTTGGGGGTCATCTTAGAGGTGAGGAGTAAGTCTGAAGTCTTTGGCATTTCACCCTTCTATTTTATACTGGAACACGTCTCCACTGATTGTCTGCACGACGTACCAACTTAATGACAGGCCTCACTCGACGTTGAGGTGTTTTCAAAGGACTAAATCGAGTCAATTCTTCTTTGGATAAATCCAGTAAACTTTGTAAGATACCAGTTCTTTCTTGGACTTTGTTTTTAGGGGAAGGTACTTTGTTGGTGGCTGCTGCCATGGCCAAATCAGCCGATGTCGTCGAGGGTCCCGAAGTGGTGACTTTTGAAATAGGTTTCCATTTTTGCATCAAATTAGGAAACACGGTACTTAAGTCTGTTTTGGCAGGCATCATCGTGAAGGGTGGTGAAGATGATGGGGACGAAGGAGAAGGAGACCTCGTCACGGTTGTTTGTCGTGGTGTCTTGCGGGTGTACGTTTTCCTGGCTGCAGCAGTTCCTCTCTTACGGCGGGTGCTAGTGGTAGGTGTTGTTTTCTTCTTCTTGGCAAGACTTTCCTTTGTGGCTTTCTTCTTTTTAGGACTTTTCTTCTTTTTGGGTGGTTTGGGTTTTTTGGCTTGGGCATTAGGATCCCATTTCAAAAGGGAACGAATCATAACCCCTCCTAAAGAACCGCTTCCACCAGGAGTTAAAATGATTTGTTTTTTAGTCCGTGAATCGATTCTAGGATCAGCCAGTTGTGACAATGCCGCTTTATGTCTTTGAAAAAAACGTTGAGTTTGATGAGGGATGTGAATGATGCCTTGCAGTAATTGACGTGCTGTCAAAGTAAACCATCTTAATACTTCTTTAAGACTCGCTTCTAACAAATGAGCACGGACTTGTGCATTTTTTTCACGACTGATGCCATACAAGGCACGAATCAATTTAGTCGAAGGATGAGGTTGAAAGGAAGTCATCTCTCAAAAGAGTGTGAGAAAGAAATGACGTAGTTTTTGTTTTTATAGTTTTTTTTCAAAAATGGGCTGAAGGGGACGTGTAAATGACAGGACCACCTTCTTGACCCCAAGGGTGAAACAATTGGGCACGAAATCTCAAATAGTCAGGAGTGGTGGGTTTTAAGTCGATGAGTAAATACTCGTGAGGGGTTTGAGTGGCATCGTTGTACGCATAATTCAACCAAGACATGCCTAACTGTTTGGCTAACACTTGTATTTGAGATTTGTCTCTGGGGCTTTACTTTGTTGAAATAAATTTTGAGTAATGTAGACAATACTAGCATTACGATGGTGTCCTTTTCGTGTAAACCAAAGTTTAATTTCTTCTTCGTCCTCTCCTAACATGTCATCAAAAATAACCAAATGGGTTTGAGTCACGTCAGACACGATCCCATCGTCTTCGTGAGGAATACCATCCACAAATGAAATGGTTTCTCCTTGACTTTCTTGGAGTAGTGTGTAAGACGGTTGCCACTCTTTGTAACACCACACGATACGTTGAGGTGGATGATCGAACAAATCACCTTTATGTTCAATCAAACGTTTGACAAATTCGGTTTTACCTGAACCACTCGGTCCAGCAATCAACATGTTAAATGTATGGCGCAGATACAAAGCGTCCCAACTGGAACGATCTAACTTTTCGTCAATCACTTTGACGACAGAAGCAGAAGAGGCAGACGAGGTAGAAGAAGAAGATGATGATGTAGCCATGACTGAGGTAAGAAGATTTTTGAGAAGAAGACAAAAGACCCAAGACATTTTATACATTTTCATACACGTTTATTTTTTTTTTTTTAAAAAACAACCAACACAACAAAAAACATATTTTACAGCTTTACACGAACACGAAGAAGCGAACTAGTGAGAAAATAGCAAATTAAAATGATCACGTACAAGATTAAGACTACCACTACAACATTTAAAGTTCTGTATAAACAAGTCAATGTACAACATTCTGGCCTCCTAGGAATGAAAAACACAGGCACTGCTGCTTGGGGTGGCATTCTTCTGGTCGTCTTTGTTTTGGTAGAAGAATGCTCTGACGACGGCGGCAAGGAAGGGTTGTGTTCCTCAGGGGGGGGGGGGTGGTTGTATTTGGACAACGGTGTGGTCCTCTTTTTTTGTGGTGTCAGGTTCTTCTTCTTTTTCTTCTTTCAGGATTTCCCATTGAGGTTCCCATTTTTTCACTTTTGGACCCTTATGGACATGTTGCCAAATCTTTGGCAAACTGAGCCACTTCTTGTAGCCAATATTGGAAACCAAGGTTTCTCCAGGGTCGTACATTTTTCCAATTGAAAAGTTGTTGGTGTAACTCACTAGCAATACACACTTCTTGAAATGTTTTATAGACAGATAAAGTGTGACTAATGTCTTCTTCACATGGAGGTTCCTCACTGATTTTCATTACCACTCTCAACGCTTTACGTACAATGTTTCTTTCTTGTACTGATAAAATCAAATATTTATAGTCTTCTTCTTCTACTAAGTCCGAAGAAGAACAAAGGGTCATATTGTTTTTTTGAACTCAACAATTGAGTCCAAAACAACCACGGATCCTCCAAAATAATCCAAGGCAAAACACTTGTCCTCAAAAATATTCCACAACGAATGTCCTGGAAAACGAATTCCAATATAAGTAGTCACTAAGACACACACTGCATAACGTCCAAAATTCAATGGTAACAGTTCTTGTATCAAGTCATTATAATCCTCTAAGGTCTGAACACGATCGTTGACTTCCTTCCACAGAATCCGTTTCACGAGTGACGTGTACAGCGCAGGCATGCCAACTCTTTATAGGGGTCGATGGCAAAAGTAGGTATCTTGGGTGGCATGTTTTTATAGCCAGGCTCCCAAGGTTGGTACCTTTTGAGAAGGTCTCCGTGAACGTAGCTATTGTGATAGACGTTTCCCATAATCATTCTTCTATGACCTTGGAAGAGGGTATAGTGTACAGCTCGAGAAATGACTTTGAGTTTACGTTTCACTTGGATCTTGACAAACTCTTGGTAAATCTTTTCGCGCACTTCCAAAGGCAAGCCACGAATGTACTCTGGTAAAGTTTCCGACTTGGAAAGAAGTAAGTCTCTTTTGTATTCTGCACGATACTCGTGATAGATTTTCTTCAAAATCAGATTTCTGATATGTCGAAAGTCACGATAGTACGCAAATCGAGAAATGAATTGAAGTTTGCGTTTCACTTGAATCTGGACAAACTCATCGTAAATGCGTTTTCTCAACTTCAAAGGCAAGGCACAAATACGCTCTTCTAAGCTAGGAGGTATATACTGAAAAATGTGTTCTCGCAACTCTAAGGGTAAACCACTAATGTATTCTTCTAAAGAAGAAGTATTCTCCTCCGACATGGATTTTTTTTTACTTCTTCTTCTTCTGTTTGGCATCTGGCTCATCGTACCCGTACTGTTCTAAAGCCACTAAAGGTAAGAAGTGACAGTGCGGAGACCATCTGGCATGTTCAATGTAAGATGAGTCGGTAGGCTCCCAATGGTGAAGTTTCAAACCACAACTGAAACATTGAACTTTATCTCCTTCTCCCGTGTATTTAAATCCAGATCTAGCTAAACCTTCCGGTTTAGGTCCTTCTAGAAATTTTGGCCACTTGTCTTTGAATGACTCGAGTCGACTTTCATACTTGGAATAACCAAGTAAACTCACAGGTATTCTGATATGCGAATATGGACCAACATTCACCTTGTTGTCATTAACGTCAATACCAGTTCCTTTAGTATTTCCAGTAAAACATAAAGGACGTACTGCCTCTTTAGAGGGTGGTCTATGAGTGGTGGTGGTGAGACTTGGAGAGGGTCCTGAATCCAAGATGTTACAAGCTACGGAATCCTTTTGAACGTGTGAATCGGGAATACCAAACCGTACAGAATCCGTTTCATCGCATGGTACTGCATCACACTCCAAGTCGTGATGATAGTCCTTGGAGTTCACACTACCACTTAATTTCTCCCTTAGTGGTGGTGGTGGTGGGTGGGTGGCAGTTTGAGTACTCTTATTGTAGTTTGGTGAAAGGATGACAAAATGACTCATCTTCTTTCTAGATTGAGGTCTGAATTTGCAATGAATGGTTTAACTTGGAAGGGGTCCCTTTTTTATACCTGTCCACTGTACCATCCGAAAAGTATTGTAATGTCATCCGTGGAAACGCTAAAGAAAGGTAAGCACAGTTTGGTGACCATCTGACATGTTCCAGGAGAGCTGAATTCTTACAATCCATACGAATAGTGGCACCACAACTAAAACACTGTACTTTGTTTCCCTGTCCAAAGTAAACAAATCCTGCTCTGGCTAAAGAGTTGGAAGTAGGTAATCCATTTTTACCTTTTTTGGATGTGCTCCATCGATGAGGACAATAACAATAGTCAGGCATGTGTTTAGGCCAATTTTTGAACGTTTTCAAGCGACTAGCACACTCACAATAGTCAGGCAAGCCAATGTTAAAGTCATCTTTTGGTGTTGTCTTTTTTTCTATTTCAAGACGGTTTCCTTTTTTTATACTCCAAATCAGCGTGTCCGTAAGGTAAAGTCGTGTGATCTGAAAGTCTCACTCGTTTTTGGTACACAATACGATACACTTTTTGAAGAGGTCGAGTCACGATTTGATGATTAGGTAGTCGTACAATCTTGTGAGTTTCTAACGTGGGTACTTGAAAGTCTTCCACTTGTCCAGACAGTAAAGCATTTTTCAAAACCTCAAAGTTAACCACTTGGCTGGTTAGGGATGCCTGCTTGTTGCAACAGGAGTTCTGCTTCGTTTCGTTGTTTGGCTCTGTCCGACTGTCGAATGTTATTCCAGGCTCTTTTCCATTCTTTGCTCTCATTCTTGTTGGCATACGTTCGCCCCACCACAATAGCCCGAGCCAAGCACATCTGGTCTTGAGTATTGTCGATTTGGACGACACTGCGTTTGGTACTTCGAATATCGTCCACCAGTAACGGTTTCCTACTTCGTCCACTTCCTCAAGGAGGGGAAACGTGAGTCAAGTAAAGTGTGGCCTTTCCATCGGTGATGGTAAACTTGTCGTTCGATTGTTGAACATGTTCTATTTTGGACATGACTTTGTCTGGCGTTAATTCTGCCGGGGTGCTGAACTCGATCCAAACAGGACTCTTCAAATTGTCATGATGAATGGCCAGTCTCAATCGATCGTCTTCTTTGGCTCCACATTGTCGTTTCAAGTTCATTAAGACAGAATCCCACAAATCGCTAATGAACCCCGCCGCTTTCTCTGGAGGTACTTCGGACTTGAAGTCTTTAAAGTGAACCGTGTGAGTGTAAGCTGTAGTTTTAAATTTTCGAGAAGTTATTTTTTCCGTCTCTCGAATCCGATAGTAATTTTCAGGAGGAGCCAAAGTACTAGGTTGGGTTTTTTGATCAGGGGTTCTGGTGTTGGTAGTGGTGCTGGTGGTGGATTTTGTTTTGGGTGGGTTAGAAGTTTGGGTTTCAGGTTCACTCATCTCCTCTTCGAAGTCACTAGCATGGACTTGAGCTGGTAGTTCATCTAGCGGTGTTTCAGGCGGTACGGAATGTCTTCGTCGTCGTGGTCTCTTTGTTTCTTCTTCTTCTTCTTCTGGTTTCTCATGGCTTCGGCGTGATCTTTTCATCTTGAAGTTTACTTTGAAACTGATTCAGTTTCACCCAGGGAACCTATATACATATATAGACCTTCTTACCCTCAGAATCACTAGTCGTGATTGAACTTTCAAACTGTGAAGATGGAAAAGTACTGCGCTGGAGATAAAAGTCAAGATACTGGAATTGAATTGAATAAGTATGTTCATAAGGTGTATGATAATTATGCTGCTGACATACTTGGTAATGTCTATCATATGAAGTATGGAAGGAAAGTCAAAGGAAATTTGAATTCATTTGGATTGATAAAGATTAAGGTTACTGGTAAGGAAGGAAGGAGGAAGAAACATACAAATCGAGGGAGATTTGTCTTTGAAGCGGTGAATGGAGTGGATCTACCAAGACAGAGTGAAGTGGTACATCTCAATGATGTACTTGATGATGATAGAATAGAAAATCTTCAAGTGATGACTGCTAGTGAACGAACATGTTTGCATAAACATGTGAAGAATGATAAAGAAAAAAGGAGAATTAATTTTGGAAGTGATAGAAGTGTGTTGTGCCAGTTTGTTGGTGAGACAGAGGAAAGAAGATTTGAGAGTATGGAAAAGGCTGCTGAATATTTTGATTGTCATACAGGAAGTATCTACTATTGCTGTACTGGGATTTGTAAGTCGGTCTTTTCGAAGAAGTTCCAGAAAAGATTTCAAGCTAGATGGGAAGATCCAGAGAAGAAGAGTCAAGGAACTAGTGGATTTGTGAGACCTGTGAAATTAACTGACTTGAATTCAGGATTATATAGTCGGATGGATTCCATTTGTGATGTGGCAAGATGTTTTGGATTAGATCATAGTAAAGTTTACAAGATTTGTAAAAAAGAGCGGTGGATTCGAGATGATAATGGACATTTTATTAAGTTAGAGTTTATCAATGAGAGTCCAGAAGAAAGTTATGGGAGAATAGTAGACAAGAATCGTCCTGAAGTGTCAGAACAATAAGAGAATGAAATAGTAAATATGGAAGTGTATTGAACTGTATTGGATTTATATGAAATTGTTTTATTACCACGAGTAACATAATGTATATACACTGAATAAAATATAATTATTATTATTGATGTATATCTCTGAATGGTGTTGTGTGGTTTGTTTTTTACCCACCAAACCAAAGAAAACACTTTCCCTTGTATATTTGTGGTGTGTGTTTTGATATAAAAAAATTTAAAAAGTTAAAAAATGATTTGTGTGGTGTGTGTAAGTTTGAATTTGATAAATAAAATTTTTTTAAAAAAGTAAAAAAAAATGGTTGTGTGGTGTGTGTGTAAGTTTTGTGTTTGATATAAAAAATTTAAAAAGGTAAAAAAATGGTTGTGTGGTGTGTGTGTTTTGATAAAAAAAAATAAAAAATCAAAAAAAAAGGATTTGTCAAAGAAGGCAGTGGATTAGATTTTGGGTTTATTTGGATTTGTATATAAAAAAATATAAAATAACAAGAAAATTTAAAATGAGTTACGAAATTTTAGTACTATTTTTTGTCTCAGTCATTTTTTTCCATTTGTTTTTCCGGATTATTTTCAGTCTCCGCTAACGTCCGGTACAATTTCGGAAGTTTAGTGTTACTTTTAGTTTCAGCCAATTTTTTCCATTTTTTTCCGGATTATTTTCAGTCTCCGCTAACGTCCGGTACGATTTCGGAATTTTAGTGTTACTTTTAGTCTAGGCCATTATAATCTAATGTTCCGGATTTTTTCTAGTCAACGCTAAAGTCCGTGACGGTTCCCGAAGTTTAATACAACATTTAGTCACGTCCATTTTAGTGTTATTATAAGTTAGTTCCCTTGATCAAAGCTATTTATAACATAGGTACAATATATGCAAATTTACTGACACCTCCAACATGATCTGAGGTATAGGTAATGCTTTATATATAACTCTAGGCTATATAGATATAGCCACTAGGCAGAAGGTCACTACACACGGCGTGTTGGATAGTGTAGTGTGGGGTGTTTGGATAGTAGATGACGTATTAGGACCACCCCTTTTTCAAGAAAGATTAATTCTATTCCCCCCACACTCCCGCCACGTTAAAACTCCCGTATGACCCCAGAGTGACCCCGCCATGTTAAACTCCTGTAGGTCGCCAGAGTACCCCCGCCATGTTAAATTCCCATTGTCGCCAGAGAGGCCCCACCATGTTAATTTCCCATAGGAGGACAGTTATGGACCCAGAGAGGCCCCACCATGTTAAATTCCCATTGTCGCCAGAGAGGCCCCCTCCATGTTAAAATCCCATTGTCGCCAGAGAGGCCCCCAATGTTAAATCCCATTGTCGCCAGAGAGGCCCCTCATGTCGCTCAATACCCCCCGTCTACTACTGCTAAGTTGTACAATAGAACAAATTTTTAAAAAAAAGTGGAACCATCTTTTAAGTTTCAATACCATATTACCTGATTTTGCTCATAAATTTGAATTATTCATATTCAGTGATAATCTTGTAATTTAGGAACACATTGGTTGTGTGAGAATGTCAATGTAAGTGTACATGAATATTCTGTTTCTTTCTTTTTTAATTATACACCAGGTCAGGTGGTGTTGTAGGGCATTTAAAAATCCTGACAATTTATAGGTCAATAAAAATAGCCTATATCTGCCTGTCTTTTTTGTCATCCATCTTTGCTATTCTTGCTATCAGTTTGTATTTATCCGTTTGTGTCTTTTTAGATCTATGACTCTTATAGTGTAGATCCAAAAGCAATGACTCTTATAGTGTGGATCCCAAAGCAATGACTCTTATAGTGTGGATCCCAAAGCAATGACTCTTATAGTGTGGATCCAAAAGCAAAACACAATGCTGTAAACAAGTTATTCATAAATATTTCGTCATAATATTTTGAAGTATAGTACTGCTGTTTCCTAATTTTCCTTTGCATTAAAACTTATCATTGAATCTACCATTACATTAATGGGCACACACTGTAGTGATGATGCTGAAAAAAGGTGTAAAAACGTCTTACATATTATGTAATTTAAACTGGAAAATAATGACAAAAGAAAAACGCCACAATGAAAATTTTGCTAAATGTTTTTAGTAAAAATAGCCTATATTTGTTCTAATTCAAAAGTTTCATATTTATTTATTTTAAAATCATGTCGGGTTTAGGAAATTAAGTTGTATATTGATTTGGACGCATATTTTTACAATATGTACTAGAAACTCCAGTGATGAAATAGTCAACAGCATTCTCTCTCTCTCTCTCTCTCTCTCTCTCTCTCTCTCTCTCTCTCTCTCTCTCTCTCTCTCTCTCTCTCTCTCTCTCTCTCTCTCTCTCTCTCATTATTTGGCGCTTCCCAGCAGCAACTTCTCACTTGTGCTACATAAGCATCTTAGGGAGTAACCATCCATGTACGTCAAGTGCTGTTAAAGGTGTGGGTCTGTATGTCTTAGATGCTTACGCAGTTTGCACACTTTCCGAGCAATTTGCCAATGCAAAAATATTATCAAATTGCGCGAGATGGGATGTTGTACTATTTGCAAATTGCGTAAATTGACAAAATTACGCTCAACACGACTGTCTTTCGGAACTACCTCAGCTATTTCTGCGAGACAAATAATCACCGTTGTGCGAATGCACTGAATTCGACTGTTTGGCGGGAGTTCAATCAAGTAAACTTAAATATTATCGGTTATCTGCTGTTATTCTCGTAATTATAATGATAATATTCTATCCAAAAGGTAAGTACATTATATTATGTATGAATTCTAATTCGTTCCTGCACCACAACAGACTAGTTTAAAGTTTTTCTTTTTTCCTCGTACCATAAGGGATGGACCATTAATTGGGATGCGGTCGGGGCGGCATCTAAGATTTCCTTTTTAACCTGGATTTTATAAGTTCTTTTATCTCAAGATCTGTATTTTTCTTCTTTCAACTAATATGATGGATAGAATGAAGTTCTTTTTCTTATTTAAATCAGACCAAGGGTATTTTTTCAAGCTATTTGGGAGCCAGACAATGTTTTTTTTTTTCAAACACAAAAAATCTCAGGACCCCACCCCATAGAAAGAAAATTAAATGGTCGCTCTTACTCTAAGTTTATAGCTTTTGATATATAGATAAGGAGACAATCGTCATAAGAGTTAGAAACCTTCAAATGTATCCCCAACAGGGGGCTGAGTATAAATAATTTACCAGTGTTTTTCAAGAACATATGAATGAAAGAATGCTGGCTGATTCGGACCTAGTTCGAGTTTCCTCTGAACCTTCCCACCCCATTTTAGATATTTTGATATTTATGTTACAACCCAACATAAATGTCAAAATATCTAAAAATGGGGTGGGAAGGGTCAGAAGAAACTTGGACTAATTCGGACCATGCTGATACAGATCAAATTACGGTCTGATTCGGACCATGTGAAATATTATATAATGGAGAAAACAATGGAACACACATAACTGCATACATGTGCTAGAAAATACGGGTCAGATCAGGAGATTTCCAAAATTTGGTCAGGAGTTTTGACCTTAAAAGAGGGAGGATTTTCATTTACCCAATTTTTAAAATGCAAACGGACAAAAATTACAACTATTAAATAAATTTACATTTTTTTAAATATTAAAATAAGCACATCATCTCATGAAGTAACTTGTTGCCATTCTTACTCATCTTATATTTACCACAAGCATTTCTTAGATCATTGCTGGATTATATTGGTGGCAGTCCTCATCATTGCTGATCATAACACTTAGGAGATGATGTACTGTTACTGCATCCATGTTTCTTCTAGAGTCAGACTAAATTTTTCTCAGAATGGAAAATGACATTTTTAGTGTCTGCATTAGAATGTGGCAATGTCAGTACAACTCTAATGATTCCACCAAGAAGTTTAAATCGTTTTCAGCCTGTGGGTAGATTCAGATTGCTGACTGCCTGCCAGACTTGCTCAAGATTGGTACTCTCTGGGTCTAATTCTGCTACTGTTTTAATGTCAGTAAGATTCTTCACATGAAGCACAAACACGTACATTATACCATCACACCATTTGTAACTATAAGCCTAATTTGCAGACACCTTTGTTGTTATTGTTATCATCATTATCACTACTCTTTAATAATGACAATCAAATCCAGAAAACGATTATCACTTACTAATATTATCAACTGAGACAAATACCCCATTCATTCCAGGCATTATGAGTTACAATGGCAGTTAGTGACATGTACTTTAGTCTGGTTTACATTCATGTTTACAAAGAATTAAATCAAGGTCAGTGGTGTTTATATTAGTTTTGCGATGCATTTGTTCATAGTGTCAAACGCATATTTTGCCTAAAAATCGTGATTGCTGGTTGTGTTCTGCAGATGGCCACTCACGGGAGATTATGTTCAGCTATAAAGTTGGCACATAGTGTTTTGGCACATCTAATTTTATCCACATTTGATGCAGATGGATTTCAGTGATGGAATATTTGTTGTGGTTAATGTGCTTTTATGAGATTGGGATTCTGCATAACATGTGATGTCATTCTTGCCACAGTAACAGACTTTAAAATCAGCTTTACAGGAAGAGCAGAATGCATATTCATGTCCCCTTGAATGTGATTGCAACCAATGAAATTCCCGTTTCGAATGATCATTGGGTTTTGTGATATTTTGGTTGCTAGGATTTTGGTGTTTTTACATTGGCACACTTAGACATCTCTATACTTGAGTCAATTAGACCCAGTTTTATTCCACATGAGCTCTTGAGTAATCCAACCATAATAAATTAACATCTTTAATCCTGTCCAACTTACTTTTTATCATATATAGTATAGACTCAAATCCATCTCTACAACTTTAAGCACAAAGCAGAACATATATTGTGGAGAGATTCAAATTAATGTTTATTGTTTTATGCTGATTGGGTTCTTTAGTAACCCAGCCAGAATAAATTATTGTCTTTAGTCCTTTCCAAATTACTTCTGCTCACACATAGTGTAATCCAGCTCGACGAACTTCAAATAATGAAGCCAGCCAACCATGTAGACAGAATCAAAGGGTGAACTTAGCAACTACATGGTCTTGCCCTGCTTAAGCCAGTTCAGTCACATGATCATGGGCAGTATAACTGAATATACTATACTGGAACCAGAATGTGAAAAAATTAAATCAGTGAGTGATGCGTAGGACAGGAGACACCCCTAAACTCGGGAGAAAAACCTACCGTGCAGGTGGTTCACATGTATGTAACTGTTTTATTTTAGTAGTTATTCCTGTTTTTGCAAATTAGTAAAAGAATATAAAAACCTGATTTTCAGCTTGTAAAGTTGTATCAAATAGTTCTTACGTTAAGATCTGACAATCATTCCACTATGTCAGTTCAAACTGTTTCTTAAATTTCAAGCCGAAATCAGAACAAAATAGAGCAATCACATTTAGTTTTTTTTTTAAAACCCAAATAAGTTTTCAATGTATACAATAGAGACAACATAAAGTTATTCTTTGAATTAATAGCTATGAAAAACAGTTTGAAACTTTTCCTAGATCAGGCTAGTATGGCCGACTTTCAGCATCATCATACAGTAATGTATATAAATTGACCCATGACTTTTATTGATTTCTCATGCAAATCGTGTTTTCTTTGCATTATATTTACCAAATAAATATTATATAAAGAGTTATTGATGAGTAACATTATTTTAAACCGTACTTTACTGTTATTGTTGACTTTTATCTTGAGATTAAAATTTCAAACCAATAAACACACTTATTTTTATCTCTAACCGTTGAAAATTTTGCAAATATTAATGAACATGATTATTTAATTTAAGCACATATCAAATCCATTAAAAACTTGATTTCTGAATGGATTTTATTATATTAAGAATATATAATATAATAATATTGGAATTACTCAAGATTGAATAACTAGATGGAATAATTTTGTTTTATATGATGTATCTGCGAACTGTTAAATCAAAATGGCTCAAAGAAGTATATTTTCTTTTCTGTCTTAGTCTTAGAAATGACCTGCCAGTGATGATCATTCAAACCCTCCGAATATGCATTGTTCATATTGTTTGATGGATGAGTTAAATGCATGATCGGATTTAATTGGTTATGATATAGAAATTAGATATTTGATTCATATATAACTTTCATAGTTGTATGGGTGTATATTTACATTTGAATGATTTGAAGAGTTAAAAATAGAATATGTTGAGAAGTTAATGAATATAATAAAGTATAAAATAATCCTTTTATGTTTAATATACCAAATATACACAGTCATACATAATTAGAAAGAAAAACACTGATAAAAAAATCAGTAACTGTCGTGTCTGTCTCACCGTCTGCTTGTCTATTTCTTACAAAATATTGTTCAAGTGTTTCTCCCTATTCAGCATGAGACCAGAAATTTTAAACATCAGTTTCTTTCATGAATAATGAACAATCTCAGCAATGAGTTCAAGACTGTCAAAAACTAATGACTATTGAGATTTCAGTTTTGACTCTTGAGATTTTCATTTTGACTCTTGAGATTATTAGGTTAAGGGTCAAATGACTCTTCAGTTTTTAAATCTGTTGAGAACCCTGAATAATATGAGATTTAAAAAATTCACAGAATATATATGTATGATATTGTATTGAATTATATCATCAATTTGACAGTATCCCAATTTAATTTTTTATTATATAAATTTTATTAAGCATTATTAGTATATAGTACATTATATAGTGTAAAGACATTCTACATAAATCTAACATACTCAGACCAATATATATACCAGAAACATTTTACTGTATGGACCCTGTTCTAAAAAATTTTTGTCAGTGTAAGTAATTGTATTATTTCTCATTAAAAGAAAGTAAACTATTTCAACTGTTCACAAAGTTGAATAAGCTGCTTTGAAAATATTTCAGTGTTTGATAAAAATGAAAATAATCTCCAGAGGTGAAATGGGTTAAAAGAGCAATGCAGAAACTATAGATTGTAATTAATTTTAATTGATAGGAGTACCTAGATTACAGTATTGTAATTGGAAGTTGGTAAAAATGCTTAATCAACTACCAGTTAAACAAGAATATTTTTTTTCTCACTTTCTAAAGCTTTACTAGAAAATTGCAGTCAAAAACATTTCTTAACTAGATTGAAACAAACCCTATAATATGTACATGAGAACACATGCACAAGTGTCTTCATGCCACAGTGTTTGTCCATTCAAACAGTGGTCACTGATGTTACGGGTGAGTAACCTGAACTTTACAAGATGTTTATGGTATTAATTCAAACTGAATGTGAATTGTTTGGACTCTGTTTTTGGTAACGTTTTAAAAAATAGAAAAATTAAATTGCTTGTTCTAGTGGCAGTTGATTAACTATATATACCTATTTTTTAATTACAATGATGTAATCTAGCTACTAATACAAGTTAGAATTCACTACATTATATAGTTTTTAACGATGTGCTCATGTGAAATCATATGGCCAAAATACATGGTGCAGAGACCAAGAAAGGCACATAATAACATCAAAATGTTCATGTTTAATTTCATTGTTGCCGATAAAACATTACTGTAACTATTCATCGACGACAAACAGAAGCATTAAAGTTGATATATGAATGAACTAGACCATTCTTTCCAACCAAATTGGCATGCAGCCAAGAACAAATATGAAGTCACACATGCCATGTGGGTGCATCTGTGTTGAGAAAGAGGGATTTTCTTGATATGACCACTCATTTTCTAGCTTTGTTACAACAATCCATGTACAAGATTGCAAATTTATGGTTTTAATATTTGTTTACATGCTCATAATAACGTCCTGTATTGAGTAGACATTATTTACTTCACTGCTTTTTTTGTACTTTCACAGATGTCAGAAAACAGCCTTGACCTTACAGTGCTTCTCAAATTCCACAATACAGCATTTTCCCATAAGTTTCTGACCTACATATTTATATTTTTCGGCTCAATCTTCTATCACATAATATTTAGATTTTGCTTTCTGCAAACTGTATATTTTCCTTTATTTATTTGCCCAATGATTTATGAAAACAGACAATCTAATGAAGACATACTTCCTAGACACAGCCACAGGGGTCATTACATAGGAAATGAAGACTATCGGTAAAAGGATAGAGGGCTGGTGGGGGGGGGGTTCAATCTGTAACAATATAACACATGGGAAAACACGATTCCTCACCCCGCTGTATTTACAACCCTGCTAGCTTGTCATATTTTCATCTCCTAATATGAAACTTACGCCAGCTGTAATCAAGAATGGACCAATTTTCAAAACATCTCAACAGACCTTCTTCAATTCATGACATATTGGAGAAAATACAACACTTGTTGGTCGATTTGAAAGATTTAACAAATACCAGGATGGCAGTTGCCATTAGCAATCTGATAGTCTAGATTTCAGCACTGATGGAAACTGAAGTTCAGAACAACCTCTGTTATAAAATTCAGCACTGAATACAAGCAGACGATATAACTTAACTTTCCGTCAATTGTGAAATCCATGACTAACTGTTCAACATACTTGGAAAATGAGAAATGTCATATTTTTAACAATTGTACATGTGACATTTACATCTAAAACAAAATTTAATAATATTTTACATGGTCTGAATCAGCCTGCACATAAATAAAATTGCTTCATTTAGTCACGGTTGTAAACATTTATTTCAGGCAAATTAGATAACACTTTTTCTTTTGACAAAAATGTGGAAGGGGCCTGTTCTAGATTTAGAAGGGTCCCTGTTTTTGGGCTGTCTGATTTTTTTTTAGCACTTGTTTCGGGGGGTTTGTGAAACTCAGAAGTTAGTGTCTTGAAATTACACAGTATTAAATTGTAGTTGCTGACTTTGCTGCTCACAGTAGTTCATTGGAGGGTTTGAAATTGATGCAGGTGTCATTGCTGTTCATCTTTGCACTAATTGGAAACTGGATGGTACTGTTGTTCAAACTTCATCAGAGATCTTGTTGACTTTTTCGGCATCTGCCCGGATGCTGGGTGTTGTTGCTATGTCTACGGATGATATATACATTACTCCAGAATGACTAATGTTGGTATGATGTTTGCAGTTTGTGAAAAGTATAAAATACTTCCTATTGCTACTGAGCTTAACAAGTAAAAATTCCATCAAACAGAAGTTCTAAAATTTAGTTGTGCTGGAATTTGTTCACTTCATAGATGACTCATCCTTCCTGAATTCAATTGCATTTGACATTTTGCCTTCAGAAATAAATCTCACATGTACACCATTTCAGCTACCAAAATAATCATATTTTACATTTGATATATGGAGTAAAAGTCGACTTCAAAGAAATGTTGCCACTGATTTTTATTGAGGATAGTTTAAACATTCTCATTCAAGGCTGTGAAGTGTAATTACATTTGTTTCTACAACACGCAACTCTTTTTTTGATTTACATAACTTCAGGTGGACCGGGTTGTTCCACTGCATGTACTTTACCTTTGCAAATTAGCCTAATGGACTGTCCAACAGCAGTGCTCAAATGACTCTTAACACAAAATCACCATAGCTATTGCAGTGCTCAAAAAATTGGATAGCCCGATGCCTGGGGTCCCTCTAATTTCAGATCGGGCCCCTCCTGTATTCTAAGTGAAGTGCCCATTGGACTTGTCAAAAACAAAATCTAATTTGCCTGAGAAAACTTTGATTGCGCTGACAAAATGAGGAATTTTATTTTCAAGGTGTCAAAAGACTAGTAAATTATTAATATTTATCCCCATGTATGCTCTTTACCCTTATGAAGATCGTCTACTTACCGTATGTCTATCGAAAGCTGTAAACTTGATGTACAAAGTGAAGCTTGTGACCTATGAATGGGGAACAGATTGCCTAGGTTACCTATAATTAGTGCCCACTTAGCTTTAATATGTGATTCTATCGGTGGTAGGAAAAAAATAAACCGATTTTAAGGCCTCCTTCCACACATACCATTTAGAATTTAAATGTAACACTTTGAAAATTAACATTTAAAAAAAAAAACTGAAGAAAGAAAGAAAAACCTGGTATTTTTACATGTTCTATCCACGCATTACAGAAACCAGCCAGAACCAATCCACTGGGGACCTGTTTGAGCATTCGTTGCGACTGGTGTAATGGTGTTTGGCTGAGTAATTGGATTACGGTTAACATGTGTACACAACAAGCTGTTAATTGATTACCTTATTGTTGTACATGTAATTTGGAGAGTTTAGGCCAATGCAGGCTGTTTTTTTAACGTGTTATAAGTAATAAAGGGATCAGATGTGCTCCATGATGGCTTTTGAGTGTTTGATTAAAAAAGAAAGACTGTCCAAAAAATTATTTCAGCAGATACGGTACACTCGAGTAAATATTTTGGTTGTTTTGTCTTGTGTAATTGCTATTGTGTTGTTCAAGATGTTTCAGGTTAAAGTTTAATAAATAATAATTGAACTGTCCCTTGCTCTAGCTTACTCTAGCATAATGCAACACTGGTTAAACATATTAAGCAGCACCTATGTATGTAAAGAGAAACTGTATAAAGCAGGGGTGTCAAACTCATTTGCTATGGCAGGCCAGATTTGATATAAATGATAATAAATAATCAGTCTGGTGGGCCGTATCCAACCCGCGGACCATATGTTTGACACCACTGTTATAAAGCAAGACATGCTTCAGCTCATTCTGATCCAGTGAGCAAGGAAGACATTGATAGAGCAAATTGGACAATGGTTGACACCAAGACCTGGATGAAAACATTGCTTTACATGAAAACATTGATCGGCGTGAAATATTTTGAGATCTGAATAAACACACAAGTCATTTTAATATGATTTTGTTTTTTTCTTTTCATATTGAAAGTACAGCACTTGCAGCATTGTGTGACAAATAATAGTAATAAAATATGGCCCTTTTTGGCACATAGAATTAGAGTCAGGGATTGTGATTCTTTTAAAATCACCAGCCCTGGGTTTGTCTGAAAAAAAATTTGTTTGAGCACTCTATTGTCAGGTAAGTAATCTGTGCAGTGGTGGTTGTTTATTGTTTATGACCACCTACTGGTATATGTTTTAATCACTTCTGTGACAATCAACTCTATAAACTGCCTCCTGGTAATAATTTTTCGTGAGCATTAAGCATGACTACTGGTTACACAGGTTATTGGCATATATTGTGGTGTCAGGAAAGTTCTCTGTCTGTCTCTCTCTCTTTTATTTCTTTCACATAAGATTACTGATGATTGTGTTTTTTGCATGACGTGTTCTGGCATGAATTCAGGTGTACACTGTGCCTTTCTTGTCTTATTTCTGATCCAGGAAAAAAGTAAAAGCTATCTAACATCAAGTTCATGTGCACTAAAACCTACTGACCTGATCCTATAACACTATAGGGATTTGGGCCATAACAGGATTGGTGGTGGAGTGGAGGGTAGGAGGGCTCTGTGTGTTATAGAAATGACAAGGAAGGAAAACTTGACAAGACGAAGTTCTGTACCTCTCTAACTGTATTGCATCTGCTTCGACCCCAGACATTTGGTAATCACTTCTGGTTTTGTAAGGTCACTATCTGCCATGTTTGCTTTATTTTCTTCATAAAGTCACTTTTAAACTGTAAGTGTACCTGTCATGGGGTAATAATGACAGACATCACAGTGTCTAAGAAGTACCTCGTCATAGACGGTCAGTTTTTGTAATTCATTTTGCATATATATTAATGAAAATAAACAATTCATAGAAAACAAAGTGTAAATATTATGTGATAGAAGATTTAGCCTAAAAATAATTTTATGTCAGAAACATATGGAACAATGCTATGTTGTAGAATTCAAGAAGCGCTGTAAGGTCAAGGTTGTTTACTTACATCTTTACTCATTTTTGTGAAAATATGAAAAAAGCAGCAAAGCAAATAATATCTAACCAATGCACAACGTTTTCACGAGTATGAAGACAAATATTAAAACCATAAATTTGCAGTCCTATCTGTGGATTGTTGTCCTGAAGCTAGAAAGTGAGTGGTCATATTAAGAAAATCCCTGTTTCTATAAATAGATGCTCCCACATGGCATGCGTGGTACCATATTTGTTCTTGGCTGTGTGCCAATTCAGTTAGAAAGAAGGATCTAGCTCCCTTGGGTAGGTATCTTGGTGGTTTCCAAGTTATGACTTGAGGGGTGGGGCCCCATGAAGGAAGGACAGACACTGGAATCCATGCGGACTGCACAGAGTAATTAACCTTGTAATACCAAGTAAAATTAAAGCTTCAGGTACAGGAGCAGTTTTATACAATCTTCCTGTTGTCGGATCTGTAGGGCGAATGTGAAGACAGACCTTGCCTGAAAAATCCATGAGTTGGGAGAAAAATACTTTAATATCAAGGTTCATTGAGGTTCAGTTGACATTATAATATTTTTTGTTTTTGTATTGCATGTCAGTGATTTGCCTTTTGAAGAGTACAGAAATGCTATACAGAGAGGAAAAGTAATGGAGTGGCTTTTTTCTAAGGTGATTATAAATAGGATCTAGTTCCAGAATTTAACGTTGAGGCTGTAAACAGTTTATAAGTTATGAATTGGGGCCTAGTCCCCAAGGAGCAGGGAGAGAACCAGGAGACAATGCTAGTTGTATAAATGACTTGTCATTTTTATACAGAGAATGTGATCGCTTATATATGGTCTAGGTAAAGAGATAAATGACATTAATATGCAATTTAGCAGCTATGTGCTTCAAGCTATTCTTTCCCCATTATTGTTTCAAAATATATGTGAATTTGAATTCAAAAACTGACATGTCAACTATGCAGGAGAGTGATATCATACCCACTTGGGTCTCTTGTTTGATGAATTATCATTGTTTATTCCAGGAGAATATTAATGATCAAGAAGTTGGAAGATTTCCTCATCATGGCAGACCGACTTCGGGCACGGGAGCAATCTTGTAAAATCTTCCTGTTGTCATATCTGGAGGATAATGTGAAGAAAGACCTGGCCAGAAAAATCCATCACTTGGGCGGAAAATACTTTAATATCCAGGTTAATTTGACCTTATGATATTTTTTAATTTTTTTTTAGCTATATTGATCATTCACCAAAAGAGCTTATGGGTTGGCCTGTTGTTTGCCATCTGTCTGTCCATTGCTCGTCTATTAGCACAGGTATGTTATCACTACACCTCCTAAACTATTTGGAGGATTGCCATGAAACTTTACACATGAATTCATCCCAATGTCCAGTTGGTCCTAAATGAAAATGGTGTTGTTCTGCGATCCAATATAGCCCCAACAATGGCCATCATGAAAATCTTATTATTGCTTGTTATCCTGAACAGTTGGTCATTTTCACCAAAACACTTTTCACTGTGTCTAGTTGGTCCTAAATGAAAATGATACCAATCTGAATTCCAGTATGTTAAAAAAAATTTTATGGCTCAATGATCAATGATGGCCATCCTGAAAATCTCATCACAACTCTTGAAAAGCATAGTCATATCGACATGGGTTTTCACTAAAATATTTCCTATTCTGTGTAGTTGGCCCTAAATGAAAATGATGTCAATGACCTTCAAAAATGTGAAAAATCTCATAACAGCTACTGCTTGTTAACCTATGGTCATTAAATAAACTGTCTTGCAATATATAGTTATTCCTATATTAAAATGATGCAGATTTAACCTCCAAAATGGCTGCCTTGACCACCATCCTTAAAATCTTTATATGGCTACTTCTGGACAGATGGTCTTTCCGACATAGGGCTTTCACACAAAAGCACTATTTTAGAAATATGTGTCTGGTTCTGAATGAAAATGTTGTTCATCTGACTTCCAGCATTGCACCATAGTGTTGATCTTGAAAATCTTGTTGTCAGTACTTCTTTTGCATGAATGATGGCACTCACATGGGGTTTCACTCAAAGACTTACAATATTGAATTGCTTCTGAATGAAAATTTTGCAGCTTCGACCACCCACATATCTGCACCTTTGTGAAGGAATTTTGAAAACCAGACCTAATTGACCTTGGAGTCAAGTCAAGAGGTCATTGCTCACATTTCTGGACTTTATTGAGCTAATGACTTGTATGTATTACAAGTGAATTTTGACCAGACTTTTTTGTATTTAGTTGTATTCCAATTAACAAGTTGATAGCAATTTGACATTGATTATAAGGTAAAACATCATGACTAAGGTTTTTTGCTATACTGGCATGTAAGCATGATAATGCAAACAAATATGAATGTTTTTTTTCAAATCCAGCTTGTGGATGTATCTAATGAATATCTTGAATGATGCCACTTAAATTACTCCCTCCCCCAAATATTACTTTTAGATTTAACAAATCTTATGTGGTTATATCTTGACATTGTACGAGTCAAGGTCATTGATCTTCTTTGCATGCCATCAGGTTCAAGATCAAAAGCCATGATACAGAATTTTGTTCTACACTTACAGGTATCTTGTGAACATGTTAACTCAAGCAAAAGAAAATAGTTTTGTTTCCAAATTTGGCATGTTGAAGTTTCTCAAGAATATCAGATGGTTTCAGTACTCAGCAGTTAAAAAGAAGAAATGGTCTGATACAGGATTTTTGGAAATTCTTGTATGAGAGTAGAACATCAGTCCCTTTGGGAGACTTTTGTTTTCTTTCTATTGCATGTAGGTAAATGAGGCTATCCATAGGGAAATGAAAATACGTATATGAGCTAAGAAGACTATTGTTGAAACAACAGTAGACATTTTTTATGACATGCAGTCACATGTATCACAATTTCTTTGTACTTGCTGATAAAGATAATAATAAAAGGTGTATTGTAGAATAGATTATCAATTAAATGTTAATTTGATAAGAAAACATCAAATGGCATCATAACTTTTGTTTTTAAAAGCACGAGCTATACTGTGGTGTTTTGTTTCAGTGACAGAATTAGTAAAGAGCACTCATTAACACTATTGTTATGGACTGAAACCAAGAACATTATAATGAAGATATCTCCAAGCAAATACCGTACAAGCGCTTAAATGACAGAAAAAAACAAGATTTTTATATTTTATTTTTGTATTATTATAATGAAACAATAGGACTACTTGAGCAATGGTCTATGGTCTTTACTTTGGCATGTACTAAGATTAAATTTTTACTGTATAAGAAAACATCAAATGGCTTCTGAACTCATTTGAATATGTTTGTGGTGCTTTAGTATGATGGCCAACCTAATCAGGGGCACTCATTAATTATATTTTTTACAGATTATAAATACCATCAAGGCCATTGTCCAGTTGTTGATGAATAGCAGCAGATATTGTGGTGACGAGATTATAAACATCATTTTGTAATGTTTTCTTGCAGAGAAATATGACAATAGAAGGGCGATTCGAAGTGTAAGAGTAGATTCACAATTAACAAAATTACTCTTTCAAAATGAGATGAGAAGGCCTTTCTGCACAATAAAAATTTGGTGATTATTCCACTTATTTCTTGATCTCCTGTTTCATTAATTGATGCCTCAGTTAAAAACTTACCCGAAGTTAACACATATTTATGTTTTTCATATGAGATTATATCAAACATATACAGTCAATCCTGTGTTTAGCAGTCATCCATGGGAAAGGGCCAAAGTGTCCTTTGAAGAGAGGTGACCTCTGAAGACAGGTTCAGCTCTCAATCTTGGTTCATGACAAATACATGTACTAGGCACCGAATAGCATTAACATTATTATTATTATTATTAGTAGTAGTAGTTGTGCTCTCAAGATACATATATTTAGTTTAGCTAACTAGCAACAAAAAAAAATAAAGTAGAAGTTCCACTTTAATCCATCATGTACATTAAATCATCACTTATCAGTAGAAACGGCATCTAAATAAAATCACTAATTGACAGCTTACTTGTGATTGTCAAACATGGGACTGACTTTTTGTTAGGCCAGCTGGTATAATTAGGCATAAAAACAGATGTCCACACTTCAGACAATTGATGGATTATGCAGTTGCTCAAACTCACTGAGATCAAAAGACAGTCGGCTTTTGTACGAGATCTTTGATGATTAGAGAATGAAAAGAAGCTTCCTGCTGCTATTGTTAGTAGCATATAAACTGTAAGGGATATTACAAGAGCAGTGTACATGTATCTCTACTCATTTGGTGTGATTGTGCATAATCTCTTACACTCCGGATTAACATTGTTCTTGAAATCGGCCATAATCTCTCGTTTATGCTTAATAATCCCTTGGATCTGAGTTCGTCCAACTCCCATTTCTGCTGCAACTACATGACTACTTTGTCCACTATCATGGAAACGAATTGCTTCAATTCTCTCATGTAATGACAAAAACCGCTTTGCTTTCTTAGCCGACATGTTGACACCTTTGAGTTTGACTGACAGCGTGATTGGAGTATGGTAAGTACAATCGAGATATGAAATGCTTAAACATTCATTCACATGATATATCTTTATGTAAACAATGCCTTGCTCATCAAACAAAAGAAGTGTTTAATTTGCATACTTGGAGCAGTCACTGCTGATACGCTCCAGTGACTGCTTAGGGCAGGGTGAAACCATGGTTTGGTTAAGAAACACCTGGCTGCTCACCGCTGAAAGCAGGTGACCGTTAAATACAGGGCATTTATATAGGAAATTTGCCCCGGGGGGGGAGGGGAGATTAGAATGATTGCTGAACACAGGTGACCGCTAGGACAGGTTTGACTCTAATTAGCAAACAATACATTGTTCATTTTACATATCTAAATTGTATGTCAGTATTTTTTCAAAGCCATTTAAAACGTGAAACTCTCTTCTTCATTAAAATGGTGATTGTTTTATTTCTTAATATCCCATTTCATTATTTGATGCTTCACTTAAAAACTAGTCTAAACTTATCAAATATTTATGTTTTTCATATGAGATCATATTAACAATAAATTTAACAAACAATATATTGGCCATTTGGTTATTGTTTTATTTTTTTATCCTTTGTCTTTAGTTGATGAAAAATTTACTCACCATTTATAATATATTTAGCAAACAATGCACTAGTCATTGGACATGTCTAAATCATACAGCGGTATATTTTCAGACTACTTGAAACTTAAACTTCTCTTCTTGATTAAGTTAAAATAGATTGAAATACCTGGTTAAAAAATAAAACAAAGATAAGCAAAAACCCCAACAAAACAATGCCCTAATTGTGTATGATTTTCTTATATTATTTTTTTTTTGTACAAAAAAAAAATTGGCAATATTTTAGATTTTTTTGCAAACGTAAATCTTCCTCTAATTTTTTGGTATGAAAACTTTAAAGGATATGACGAAAAATATAAGTTTTATGTATAAAAAAAATAAAAAAATATAACATTTAATTAATTATGACTTTTATGGACAGATTGTGTATGAAAAATTAGAGGCTACACAAAGTTACAAGAATGATGATTTCTTCTCAAGTCTTGCTGGACAACAGCAAAGTTCTTTTGAAGATGGCTCTGCTGGATGCAGAATCTTTGTTTGGCAGGTTAATCCCCAGGGTGGCATCTCTGGATCTGAGAAATCAGCAGCACAAGTCCTTGGCCACGGGTCCAGGGCCAGCTAAATCGGCAAAGAAGCACCCTCAACCTGACTGGTTGGTGGGTCCCACACTTAAGCTCATTAAGCAGGGATTCCAATGGGGGTTACAGTGGAACTGTCAAATTTCTGTTAGAGCTCTTCACCTCCCTTTGCTAAATGGGTGGTCATAAGGGACAGGGCAGAAAGTATCTGGACACCTAACCCACTAAAGAGAGCAGGAATTGGCCCTAGGGAATTGCTCCCTCTCCTGCCAAGTATCCCTCTTCCTGATGTCCCAATTGGTGCCAGGCTGAGCACTTTTTAGAGGCCTGGTTGGATCTAATGGACGATTCATGTCATCTCCACATTGAGAGAGGGTTACCGGCTTCGTTTCCGGTACCTCCACTTATGTCAGAGAGCACCATGTCTTTTCACCAGATCAATCAGGAATCTTTAAGGGAGGAGGTATGCACCCTTCTAAGAGAAGGGACAGTAGAGAGGGTGTCAAATACTCAAAATCTCGGATTGTACTCTCAAATCTTATAGGTTTCAAAAGATAGGGAAGGTTTGGTCTTAGATTTACCATTCCCACTAAAACAAGTTTATTTGGAAGAGCATTTCAAAATGGAGAGGACAGGCGCAGTCATGAATGCCATAATATTGAACAATTGGGCAGCCTTCATAGCCCTCCAGGATGCATACCTTTACATCCCGATCTTTTTGTCTCACAAGAAATTCTTTTGGTTCTGTCTGGACAAGGAGGTCTTTCAATTCTGGGCTCTTCCCTTTTGGCCTGGCCTTCTCGCTGAGTTTTGACCAGTGTCAGGGAAGTTATAGCGGCTCATTTAAAATTGTAGAGGTTCCAATCATCCAGTATTCCAATGACAGGTTGATCCACAACATTCCTAGAATTATGTTGATAGACACCTATTGCTCTGTTGGTAGACTGGGATCTATGGGAGCTCAATTGGTTGATGGTCGAACTTGTAATCCAATGGATTCTACAGGATTCACAGATACTCTCCCTCCCAACAAAGGCAATCGAGAGGACTTAGTTGTCTTCTCCTAACTACCTCTGTCCTGAGGACCCTGAATGTGGCAGCAGGTAAAATTCTTCAGTACAAGGCCTTTTGAGTTTCTACTGTTAGCAAATTGGCAACCTCACAAAGACACCCCCACCCCCACTGAGATCAGATTCTGTTGTGATCCTAGATTCAGCACCACCTCAGTTGCTGGAAGAATCAGGACAGGTGTCTGGCAGGAGTTTGTTGTGTAACCATCTAGAACCAAATGGATAGTCCTTCAGGGACTGTGATCTGGGCAGGACTCTATCCTTCACTTCAGCAACCTAAAAATGTGGGCTGTCTAGAGCTTCAACCTAGCAAGACACAGTTGCTTCATGGTTGTCACAGACAACACATCAGACATGACATACCTTAGACAACAAGGGGGCCCATTCTTTTTGCATGCAAGTCTGGAACCACCACATTCCAGGAAGAGAAATGTTCTAGCCTGTTGAGGCAAGGACATGCAGTCTGCACAGAATGGTCGCTACCCCATTTGATTGCATAAAGTTTTTTTTGGCTATGGAGGAGGTCACTGGTAGTCTTGTTTACAACAATTTTCAACAACAAACTTCCACTCTATACCTCTCCAGTGTCCCCATGGGTAGTGGTCACTTTCAGTCTGAAGTGAATCAAATGAATGCCTTCCCACCATTCAGAATAAACCCTTGGGTCAATCGTGGCTCATCCTGATATTCTCCCTGTGGCAATAATGGTTGGGGTTTAACGATTGCCTCGGCCAATTCATGGACAACTGTAAGGAATTATTACTGATGAGGGATTTCCTGTTGCAGTACAGAGGATTCATCCTTCACAACTATCCTCAGATTATCCACATTTATGACTGGATCATATCAAATGATCTGTCTGCCAAGATCTGTTTTGAGCAGGGTTGCAGACTACATCGCTTAGACTAGGAAGCAGTTGGCCTACAGTGTTTACGATGCCAAGTAGAGAGTCTTCTCAAATTGGAGCGGTTTGGAAGAAATTGATCCGATCTGCCCCTTTTTAACCACAGTTGCAGATTTTCTTCTTTTTCTTTTCAGTTGCCACCATTGAAGGTTATAGAAGAGTCTTTTCTAATACTATAGTTTTTGATGGGTTCCATCATTGGGTTTGACCCTAATTTCTCCAAACTTATCAGGTATTTTGAGTTTCAGAGACCTCTTTCTCACTCATTAATATCAAGGTGGAACCTTTCTTGTGTTCTTTGGTCATTATTTAACCTCCCTATTAGCCTTTGAGTGAAGCTTCTTTTGAGAATCACACATTTAAACACAGTTTTCCTTCTTTCTTTAGCATAGGCTTGGAGTAGGAGTAAAATTCTTGCCTAATTGGTCAAAGAGGGTTGTCAGTGCATCAATGGCAGCTGTGATTCAGTCTCTCTTCTGTGTCAACCCGGTGTTTTCTGGTGAAGAACCAGCTAATTTCGGTAGCTCCCGAACTGGTTCAGTCTCTGGTCTTACTCCTATTTGTGTTAGGGATGATCAAAGTATTGTGTTAGGGATGATCAAAATAGACTTCTTTTTCCAGACAGGGCCTTGCATTTCTGTTTGGCCTAATCAAGGGAAAAGAGTGTAGGGAACGTCTCTGTACCCCTCTCAAAGGCATTTCTGATATCTCAGTGGCCACCATCTCTAGGTGGATTTGTGTTTGACTATCAAAAGAACCTATCTATCTCTCACATGAGATTAGGCTATCACTACATCTTGGGCCTTTCATGATCATTCCTCTCTGGATGATATCATAGAAACCATCCTTTGGCGTTCTCATTCCACTTTCTCCACGTTCTACCTTCATTTGATGGTGCACCAGAGTGAGGGCATGTATGCATAGGGCCCAATTGTGTCAGCTCAACAAATTGTCAACAAGTCATCATCCAATATGCAGTAGCTACACTGTACTGGGAGGAAATGGTAAATTTTATTGATAGCTGTTTTTTGGGACCATCAACCTCCCTCTTAGCTGACAAATTCAGCAGCGTAGTACCTAATAGCAGGTTGTGTATTACTGCTATTTGTATGTAGTTTTGGGAGGCAAAACTCATTTTATTAAGGTTATACTTACCTGCTGTTACTACCAGGTTCCCTCTTCCCTCCCCACTCTGATGTCCTCAGAGAAGGATATTTCTAATGAATGGAAGAGACTGGGACGGTTGGTTTTTTTTTTTTTTTTTTTTTTTGTTCTAGATCTCCAATTACTAATTGGAGGAGGGAATTTTCACCTTGGACTGGGGACTAGCACCAGGAAAAGAGAAAACAATGTAATAATAACCAGCAAGTATTACATAATTAAAACTACATTTTTTGCTCTACTGGTCATAGATCTGAAGAGCATATTAGATGGCCTGCTGTCGTTCATGTGATGTCTGTCCATCTGTTAGCACAAGTTTGTTATTGCTACTCCTTCTAAGCTACTTGGAGGATTGCCACGAAACTTTACACACACATTCATCGTAGTTGGTCCTAAAGGAAAATGGTGCTGCTTAGACATCCAATATGGCCACCACATCAGCATCTTGAAAATCTTTTTATCACAACACCTGAATAAATGGTCATATCGGCATGGGGTTTTCACTAAAAAGACTTCTTATGATGTTTAGTAGGTCCTAAAATGAAAATTGTGCCGATCTGACTAGCTGTATGGCCATCATGGCTGCCATCTTGAAAATCTTGTTATTGCTACTCCTCTTGAACGGAAAGTTATGTATGCATGTGGTTTTCACTGGAACATTTCTTACAGTATCTGGTTGGTTTTAAACAAAAATTGTGCAGATCTGATCTCCAATAGTGACCATCTTGAAAATCTTATCGCTGCTCCTCTTAGATGGAAAGTCATATCACCATCGGGTTTTCACCAGAAGAATTCTTGTGATGTCTTGTTGGTACTAAATGAATGGTGCCGATCTGAGATCAATATGGCCTCTATGGCAGTCATCTTGAAAATCTTGTTATTGCTACCCCTTCTAAATGGAAAGTCATATTGACACTAGAAGACTAATTATGATATCCAGTTGGTCCTGACTGAAATTGGCACTGATCTGACCTTAAATATATCTTCCACAATGAAAATATTAATTGAAAATCTTATCACTAATTCTCATAATGGATGGTCATATCAACATGGGGTTTTTGCCAAAAATCTTTTAATGGTGATTTTTATCCTAAATGAAAATTGTGCCGATCTTATATCCAATTTGGCTGCCACAGTGGCTAATATGAAAATCTTATTGCTTAAGAAAATCAAAGATGGTTTCAACTCTCATCAGTTAAAAAGTAGAAATGGTCTTGTTTTGACATCAAACTACACTACATTGTCCTCTCCCCTGCACACTATGACCCAAGGGTTACTACAGAATCCCTCATAATTCTTATGCATTTCTCTTTAATGCTAGCATATAAAATTTTCTTTTAAAAGAAAGAAAATCTAAACACTGTCTCTGCAACTGACATAACATTAAGTTGACTTCATCACTCCTCCCTCTTGCAAGACCTTGTGTCAATTACTTTAAAATGTAATGAATTACATTACAATTACTAAATTGAAAATTTTAATTATAATTATGGAATCAGACCACGACCACTCATTGTTAATTGAGCAGGGTACCAGTCTTGAAGTGGGAAGACCCTGGGCACCATACTCAATACTTGGAGATTGGGCCATTGGTTTTAATATCAGAGTGGAACTTTTATGTTTTAATTTCCAAGACTTTTTTAATGTTTTCAAGTTCTGCATTGATTTTGTTTGTGCATGTACACAATTTCAGGTTTTTCCGGCGGGCTAAAATTATCTTGTGCTTAACAATTGCGAAACAGGTGATATGTAGCTTTTATTTGTACCCTGCTTTAGGAACATCTTGAAAAAATGTCACAAAGCACATAACTGATGTCTATGGAGAATGAATGGTCTTATCCCTTACTCATTGTTGTGCATAGTAATTAATTCATTTACATTACTTTTGGAATGTAATCCTTTACATTTTGATTACTGTTGATAATATTTTAAAATCTCTATTATATTTTGGTGTATTGTGGATTTTAAGAGTGACAATAATATTTACATTATGTCATTGTAGCTAAAAAGTATAAAGGTTATCTTCAATTAAACACACTCGTTGTCTCACCTGCATAAACATAATGAGTTACAATAATCACTTTTCTGACAGTGAGAGTGATGGCAGCATCATCAACAACGGTGGAGGTTTGTGTGAAAGTTTTTGAAAGTCAGAAGCAGTGGTTATATTGATAGAGGTGAGACAGTGGGTTCTGCGGAACTTGCATTGCAATACTCGTTGAACTGCTTGCATCTTTCAAACACTCTTGGGAGTTTGTTGGTCATAATGAGATTTTGCAAAAAGTGATTAATAGGCACTAATTATACATTTAATTTCACTTTCATATCATAAAGTCTAAACTTTTAACATACCAAACTGTATTATCTTCAATTAAAAACACAGTCCACAACTGAAACACAGCTTTAATTTCTTTGTAAATGTAAATATATGGACTGGAACTTAAATGAAAATGAGAACCACACTATGTGCTGATCTAAAAAAAGGCAAATAAGCCTGTTTGCAGTCTTGTGATAGAATTTAATATAAAATTCCCAAACCATAGAAATTGACCAACATGCCTGTTTCTCATTTAGGTTTAGAAGATTTTAAAATCAGTGCAAAGTGGCAAAAGTATATTTTCCTGAAAATGTAGTCAAATTATATCAGAAAGTATTCTTGATTATAGGGTATTTTTTCTGTAATTGATTAAATTACAATCACTTGTAATCATAAAATGTCTAATTACAGCTTTACTAGCTCTACTGGTAGAGTATCAGATTTATAATCTGAGAGTGGCAGGTTTGAAACCCACACAGGCCAGCTCGGGTTGGCTGCCTTGCCATGTCCTTGGAAAAGGCATTTAGGAAATAACATCATTTGTACTACATGTAGGCAGTTGTATTGTTCAGTACTTACTCCTTGTGAATTATCTTTACACTTTTTAAGACATTTGACTCTCAGAAAGAGACTTGAAAATAATTATGGTGTTACTTTCTCATATGAGCAGATAAAGAAGGGAATAAATCCATATTTATATGCAATGAAGTAGATACGATAATGAAAAATAATAAATAACAAAAATTCCATGAGACTTCAGCTAGCAATAAAAACCAGAACTCTACAGGATTAATGCACTTCTGCAACTTTTGGGAAAAACGTTGGAAACGCAAGTCAAAATTGGATGCTATCCATCAATATTTCAGTTGCTTTGATTGACAATACATCATAGACTTGTGACATTATGATGCCCTGATGTCATCTTGATCATTTGCTTTGATTGACAATACATCATATACTTGTGACAGAATGACACGTTGATGTCATCATGATCATTTGCTTTGATTGACAATACATTATATACTTGTGACATAGTGACACACTGCTGTCATCATGATCATTTGCCTAAAATACAACCTTTCCAGTTGCCCTAGGTTTTCCTACTTTTTTGTTGGAGGTCCTATTTTTCCCTACTTTTTCCCAAATGGTCCTACTACCCCAACTTTTTTCAATTTTATGTTGAAAATCAATTACACACTGCATGAACAGCTGTAGTAAAGCAAGTTCAGATATGGTCTCTGTGATATGGAGTTGGGTATTTAAGGAGCTTGTCAAAAAAGCTAATATGTGAGCAAGAACATACTTTTCTTCAAGTTTACAAAAGTAAGTAGAGTAAAGGTTTTAATTTTTCATTAATTTACATACATTTCGTACTATTTTTTGTTTTAAATATAAAATATTCCTATTTTTCCTATCTTTTTTCCAACATTATCCCTATTTCACAGAGGGTTGCTGGAAAGACTGAAAGTAGTACACCCAAGTTCTTTATACAGCATTGAATAAGTGAGGCAGATGAAACTTCTGTTGAATTCTCCAGTTTGTTTTATATTTCAGGGATTTAAAACCTTATGTACACATGTAGTGTGTGGTAAATTGTCCAAAAGTGAGAAATATTTGGGAGCCTGTGCAACAGGAAAGTGGATTCTTCGTCCAGAATACATTCTCAAGTCATTTGAGGAAAAATGTTGGTTAGACGAGGAGCAATTTGAGTGGAATTTGGAAACATTTTATCAAGGAAGTGACAAATTATTTGAAGAAGAATTGAAAGCAGCTCCCAGGAGATGGCGATTTCTTCTGGGTAACAGAGGTGCTTTTGAAGGATGGAAGGTTGCAGTGTTGGCAGGGCCAATAAAAACCCCTGTGTTCAAAAGGTAATTTGCTGCAGGTAAAATTAACTTTTTATATGTCCACCATAAGGTAGATGTGTTAGGTTTGTGTTGTCTGTCTGTTACTGATTTTGTTTCAACACAATAACTTGTTGTTCACCATCTACAGTACCAAACTTTATGATGGCTTGCACTTGGTGTAAGGAAGAATGCTATTGATTTTGGAGTCAAGAGGTCAAAGGTCAGGGTTTCTGAATGAAGAAAATGGTTTCCACACAATAACATTACTTTACATTACATATCTGAACCAAACTTTGTGGATGGCTTGCATGTAGGATAAGGAGGAACCCTGTTGATTTTGCAGTCAACGGGTCAGAGATCAAGGTCATTGACTGAAAGAAGAAAAATGGTTTCTGCACAACATCACAGACCTGTAGCAAACTTTGTGGATGGCTTGGACTTTGGGTAAGGACAAATCCTATTGATTTGGGGATCAAAAGGTCAAAGGTCAAGGGCACTGTGAATAAAAGAAGAAAATGGTTTAATCCTTCACAGACCAGGATCAAACTTTGCGGATGGCTTGGACTTGGGGTAAGGAAGAAGTGTATAATGATTTTGGGGTCAAAAAGTCAAAGATCAGGGTCACTGACTAAAGTAAGAAAAATGGTTTCTGCACAGAAATTTCAGTTTTCAACCATGTGCTGTCATCAAGGTTTTTGGATAACTTATACATTTAGGTAAGAAAATAGCCTATTGATTTTAAGTCACTGACTTGAACAAGAAAAGTGTTTTTTGTGTTATAACATTATTTCTAGACCATGTAGTTTGACCAAAGTTTGTGCATGGCTTGCACTTATGGCGTGGAATAGGTCTGTTATTTCTGGGCTTGTAACTTCTCAGATCTAGATACTATATTTCTCATCCATTTTCAATAAAACTTGTTAAATAGGTTTTGGATGAGTTCTATTTTCAGCAACAATCAATGCATATTAATTATGTCTGTCTCTGGAAATTTTTATATCAGGCTATAGTAAAATAGGTAAAATTGACATGACACAGTAATTGGGAGATCATTTAAATAGGGGTGTGTTCTTACAATATTGCAATAGCCTGTTCAGTGAAATGGTGAGCTGTAAGGTTATTTAAGCCAGGTGAGTGATATTGTGTCCATGTATTTTTAGCTCACCTGCTCATGAGGCCAAGTGAGCTTAATATATGGTTTTCTGATCTGATTTCAAAGATGATTCTGCTGTATTAATTAGGGCCGCCTAGCGGCCCCAGATTTTTTTTTGTTGAAATATCCCAATCTAAAGTTAGTAAATCTTGCTTGCCAGAACTTTTTCCTCATTCCATTCATATCTGTTACATGTGTTAATAGATCGTAATCGTAATTTTACCTTTTTCGTTACCAGAGGTCCTCTTATCATTCAGAAGTTTGCTAAGTGCATTTAATCATAATAAGTCAGAGTCAGAGCTTGATCTTAATATTTGGACAAATTACCTCTCCAGCCAAAATGTTTGAAAATAGGGAGAAGTGAGTGTAGAAAGTTCATAATAGTCGCTTTAGACTAAAATTTTTTGCATATGTTCATGTCAGATTATTACGGTGATGATGAAATATTATTAAAAGCTTAGAAAATTATTAAAACTTTTCTTTTTCGCATTACCACAGTTGTTGTATAACATAAAACAGCAACCGTGAAAATAGGTTCCAGTCGAAAATTGGCAACATCTTTAGTAGCAGAAGCTCTTTTTCATCTGTTTATATGATGAATTATTGGATCCAATTATTAATTTTAACAGTAATGGACCTTGATAATCCCAGTACGTTGTAATTTGCTTCAGATTGGGCAACACAATTAAATTTTTCACTTGTTTTTCAAGGCTCCTGTGTGAATTTTTTGCAGGAATTCCGTAGATAGCAATGTAATATCTGGTATTTATGATCTAAAAATTAGCACCAAAAATTGACCACAGAACAAAAAGACCTCTTTTTCTAACTTTCTGACTTCCTCTTTGAAGGCAAAACTGAAATTTACTTTGATTAGTAATGATTGTATTGAAACAAAATGGGGTGGATGTAATGTCATGAATCAATGCAAGGCAAAGTGAACTTTGCCTTTTGGGTCTGTTTGGGTGAAATGACAGACAATGGTGACTATTTCACCTGATTCACCCCCCAGCATAGACCCTGTAAGTATTGGAATTCTCCATCATACGTGCATTATCAAAAAGCTGAGAAGAGAGCAGACAGCTCCCCATTTTCATAATTAAGGATTTGTATTCCTTCCATAATTAGAATTTTTTTTTTGACTAGCTGTTTGGATTGTTGGCAGTACATTTTAGTAATGGTCGATACACATTTTGTGCTTTGAATTGCTTATATTCAGTACATGGCCTGAGATTTGTCTACCAAGGTATGCTTGGTCTAGCATGAAACACTAAATGACTTTTTCGACTACTTTACTTCTAATTAACCAAATCATGTTTTTTTATGACATTTCATGCTTTTTTTTTGTGAAAATGTTATATAGTTTTAAAAAGTATTCAGTATTCTAATTGGTTGACTTGTGTCAGGTTGGTAAATATGCTGCAAAGATTCCTATTCTTTAAAACACAGAACTTTAATTTATTGTGGAAATAATAGAGATTACAAACTACATGGGACATAATTACATCTATGTCATAATTTTTTCTAAAGTTTTTTCAGTAAGAATAATATAAGATCATATATTAAATTATAAAAAAAGATTTGTGAGTTATTATAGAAAATGTTCTTTAATAGCAGTAATACAATACCAACTAGTATTGCATTGCTTTCCTTTTCCGGGACTCATAGTGCCCTGTCCAAGCTAAATTATTCCCTTCTCCAATTGGTATTGGAGAGCCAGAATTGAAAAGAACACAATCCCAGTCTGACTCCTTAGTCACAGCCAAGACCATCCTCTTTTCCTTGGACAAGGTACGTGATACACGCATGCTATATTGCTCATCCAAATTTGCCTTCGTTTTCAGTTTTAAAATATTTTGGCATTTCACCTACCTTTTTGTATCGAGCGTTTTTTTCCCCCTAGTCCTTGCTTTATTTGAGTGCTATCCATGTTCTTTTTGTAAATTTTAGATTTTGAGTGCACCTTTTCAGATTAGAAAGTGATACTTCATTAAATTGTATCCTCCCACGTTTTTCTGATGCTAGGGTAAGTCGTGTCTACTCTTCTCTGGTTCCGGATTTTTTGTTGTTTTATTTTACATTAAGTTTTCTCTTTCCGAGTTTATAATGTTATAAAGTGTCGGCACAAAAAGGCCTCTTGGGACACACCTCACCTGCTTAGTGTGAACAGGGTGTGCATGCATGGGTGGTTGTCAAATTTTTTGTCTTTGGGGATCTGAATGTCCATGGTGACCAGTCTGGGTCTTATCCCAAACCTAGAAAAGTTGCATCTCATCCCTTCTCAGGACTTCATATATGTGGTGATAAATTGTGTTCCTCAGGGCAGAATAAACTGAATCCTGTCCCTCATAATGTCCCTTTTGGCCAAGACCTTGTTGTTCACTCGCCTTTACCTCTCTCTCCAGGGGACTCTGAACTTGGCTGTGGACATGGTTCCCCTAGGAAGACTTTACTTGTGCCCTCTCCAGTTCCTGCTTCTGGCAAACTCTAGATTGTACAAGGATCCTCTATCAGCGTGGATCCCCCTGGAATCCACCACCACCTGCATTGGTGGGTAATTGGGACCTATGTCTGTCTGGAGTTCCAATTCACACCCCGAACCCCACTCATTTCTGTACACCAATGCATCAGATTCAGGATGGGGTGCTCACCTGGAGCCAGAGGGTGTAGTTCTTAAGCGATTTTGGTTTCAGTAAGAAGTGAACCTTCATATAAACAACTTGGAAATGCAGGCAGCGTTCCGAGCCTTATAGGGGTGTGTCCAGCTAATAAGGTGTCATTCCTGAGACAACACATCAGTAGTAGAATCAGGGATGTACACATGCTTCTTCTTTTTACATTGAAACCTGCTGTGATGGGAAGCCTTGGAGGAGACCACTCTCTGAATCAGCCATATTTCAGGCAAGAGGAGTACACTGGCAGACAGTCTGTCTAAACGGGGTCTTGTAGTCCTCATGGAATGGTCTTTACACCTGTTAGTAGCAGTCACTTTCCTAACTCTGGGGGGAGATCCTTGGTGGACTTGTTCACTAAGAGACTGAACAAGAAGCTCCTCTTTTATGCCTCTCCAGTACCAGAGCAAAGAGCCTGGGCAGTGGACACTTTCAGTCTAAAGTGGGATCGTCTGTATGCGTACATCTTCCCTTCTATCAAAATAACTCTACTGGTGCTCCACCAAGTCAGGATCTACACTGCTCGGCTCATCCTGGAAGCCCCTATGTGGCTCCAACTGTCGTGGATCATTGACCTACTCAATTGTTGGTAGACGAGCCCAGGAGATTACCACCGAGGAGGTACATGCTGTTGCAGCACAAGGGGTCTCTCCTCCACAACAGCCAACATATTCTCCACCTTCATACTAGGCTCATCTCAAGCGATCAATCTGCAAGGACCAGTTTTTGAGCAACGTTGCCAACTGCATCGTCCAGGCTTGGAGGCAATCTACTTCTGGGGTTTATGATGCAAAATGGGGAATCTTCTGTGATGTTTGCAGGAGGAAATGCATTGATCCTTGCTGTGCCCCTTTGAGCCCAGTTCCAGATTTTCTTCTCTACCTTTTTGAGGAAAGAAGATGTTCCTTGTCCACTATTAATGCTATAGGGAAGCCCTTTCTAATACTCTCAAGTTCTCTAGGGTTTTCAGCAATTGGGTCTGACCCTTATCATTCTGATCTCATAATTTATTTTCAACTTCAGACTGGCATCTCACTCGCCAAATCCTAGATGGAATCTTTTGCATCTTCTTTTGTCAAAATTCACTTACGAACCCTTGATTGAAGCTTCCTTCGAGAACCTTACTTAAGACTGTTTTCCTACTCTCATTAGCATCAGTGAGGAGAAGGAGTGAGCATCATGCCTTTTCAGTGGAAAAGGGTTGTTTACAGTTCAGCGGTAATTATGATTCAGTTTCTCTTCTTTGCCATACTTGGGTTTCTGACTAAGAATCAGCTACCTTCAGTAGCTGCACTTCCTATTGAGGTCCCCAGTCTCAGTTGTATCTGTGCTGGCAATGATCAAGACAGGCTCCTTTGCCCAGTTAGGGTCTTTAGGTTTTATTTGGCCTCTTCTAAATAGACAAGGAAGGGTTGGAAGTGTCTCTTCCTTCCTATGAAAGATTCCTCTGATATTTTGTTGGCCACCATTTCCAGGTGGATTGTCCTTGCTATCAAGAGAGCTTATCAGTTCCTCACTGAGAAGTACCTTTCTTTCATGAGAAATAAAGCCCATGAAGTTTTGGGCTATTGCTACATCTTGGGCCTGTTTGAATCACTCATCTTTTATATAATGTTATGAGATCTGCCTTCTGGCAGTCTCACACTACCTTCTCCTCCTTTTACCTTCGATTTTGGCACATCTGGTTGAATGCATTTTTACTTTGGGCCCTATAGTGATGGGACAACATGTGATCCAACCTTCTACCAGTTTAGTAGTAAACACTCCTAATGTAAAGGTAAGTACAATAGTTTTCTATACCATCAGCCTCCCTCCTAACTGGTAGATTCAGCAGTGCAATAGTAGCAGGTACGTATTACTGCTATTAAAATTTACTTTTTCAATAGCTCTACTGGTCATTGACCAGAAAGTTTATGGGATGGTTTGTTGTCCATCATCCATCTGTCCATCCATTAGCACAAGTTTGTTATCGCTACTCTTCCTAAACTACTTAGAGGATTGCCATGAAACTTTACACGCACATTCATCCCATGGTCTAGTTGGTTCTAAATGAAAATGGTGCCACTCAGACCTCCAATAATGCCACCACAGTGGCCATCTTGAAAATCTTATTGCTACTCCTCCTGAATGGATGGTCATATCAACATGGGGTTTTCACTAAAAGACTTCTTATGATATATAGTTAGTCCTAAATGAAAATGGAGCTGATCTGATGTCCACAGTGGCCAGCTTGAAAATCTATCTCTACTCCTGAATGGAAAGTCATATTGACATGTGGTTTTCACCAGAATACTTCTTATGATGTCTAGTTGGTCCTGTATGAAAATGGTTCTGATCTGATGGCCAATATGTCTTGTTATTGCTACTTCTGATGAATGGATGGTCATATCAACATGGGGTTTTCACTAAAAGACTTCTTATGATGTCTACTTGGTCTTAAATGAAAATGGTGCTGATCTGATGTCCAATATGGCCACCACAGTGGCCATCTTGAAAATGTTGTTATTGCTTCTATTGAATGAAATGTAAAATTGCCATGGGGTGTTAACCAGAAGACTTCTTATGATATCTGGTTGGTCCTAAGTGAAAATGGTGCCAATCTGATGTCCAATATGGCTGCCACAGCGGCCATCTAATCTTACTGAATAACAAGTAATATTGCCATGGGGTTTTCACCAGACGACTTTTTATGATGTATAGTTGGTCCAAAATGAAAATGGTGTCTATCTGATGTCCAGTATGACCACAGCAGTGGCCATTTTGAAAATATTGTTATCACTACTACTCCTGAATGGATGGTCGAATCAACATGGGGAATTTACTAAACAACTTCTTATGTTGTCTAGTTGCTCCTAATAATGCCATTCACACATTCCATAAAATCTTATCACTATTTCTCCTGAATGTATGGTCATATCATCATGGGGTTTTCACTGAAAGATTTCTTATGATGTCTAGTTAGTTGTAAATGAAAATCGTGCTGATCCGACTTCTAATATGACTGTCACAATGGCCATCTTGGAATCTTGTCACTACTTCTCCATGACGGCTGGTCTTATCGACATTGTGCTTGCACCAAAGGACTTCTTAATAAGTCTAGTTGTTACTAAACAGAAATGGTGCCAGTCTGATATTGAATATGGCTACCATGGCATCAATCTTGAAAATCTTGTTATTGTTGCTCCTCCATAGTCATATCAACATGGGGTTTCTACCTAAAGACTTCTCATGATGCCTTGTTGGTCCTAAATGAAAATGGTGCCAAGTTGACATCAGATGTGTTCACCACAGCAGCTAATTTGAAAATCTTGTTATTGCTGAAAAATATCAAAGATGGTTTCAACACTCCGCAGTTATAAGGAAGAAATGGTCTGATGTTGAATTCCTGGAAATTCCTTTCAGACAGTAGAGTGTCAGTCCCATTGAGGGACTCTTGTTCTGGCGGGTGGGGTGGGGGAAACTAATTTTAATTATGTAATACTTACCTGCTACTGTTGCAAAGATTACTCCTCTCATCGGCTTTGATGTTCTGTAGTGTAGGTCCAAGTCAGAAGAGGATGGTATTCCATATGCTGGCGTTGACTAAGGAATCAGACTGGGATCATATTTTTTTTCAGTACTGGCTCTCCAATACTAATTGGAGGAGGGAATAATTTAGCTTGGACGGAGGAACTATTGAAAAAAATTCATCTTCTATATCTTTGTAATAAAATCAAAATATTAAGAGAAATTATACATCATAACTTCAGATCAGTAAAATGTTGATTATGGTCTGTATCGAGAAGAAAATAAGCAAATTGCTGCTTAGCAATGCTTTTGTATTTAAAAATGAATTTATGTAATTTATTGGGTTATTTACCTGTTATTATTGTGCTTTTCTTATTTTATTATTATTTTCTGGTTTGGTTCTATAGTCCAACTTGGTCATAATTAACATGAATGAACTAAAAGCTTCAGAAATTTAATAGATTGAAAGTCAAGTGAGCCAGCATTGCGGCAATAATCGAAATGAACACACTGACAACATTTGCGACCACCCTAGAATTAATATGAAAGGTTCACAATAAACAGAAACTAATTGGGATTTACAACCTTTGAAGTCAAAGTCTCTTCCACCACCAGTTCGGAGTAGATAAAGAAGTTCTACCTGGGATACCTGTTTAAAGCCATTAAAATGTTACACCACATACTAATAGCAATCAGTGCCATTAGAGATTGATTTTATAGATGACAAACCTGTGGCTTCGCAGTTTTAGGTGATATACAAAGCATTATTGATAGATACAGTGTGCTCAGCTTTTGTGTAATACTGTTCAAGTTTAAAATAAAAAATAAAAATATTGAATAAGATGATAATTCTGCTTTTATTAAGCAAAAACTAAACTGACATACAAAAACTTGAGTCTATTTATTGTACAGTAAATATAATGGTATCTACCACAGATTCTCATTTTGCAGCTAAGTTTGCATAATAGTAGGCATTTCTATTCAATTTCAAAAGATGATGATGATATGACGGATGTCCAGAGAGATTGCCTGCATCTGCAATATGGAAAAAAACTTTTTTCCCATCATCGCTTACTGATCTTGGATTATTATTTTGCTTTTAATTCTATTTTGGAGTCCACCGTTTATTCGGGTGACTTTGAACTTAGCTTTGGATTCCAAAAATTCAGTGCCATTTGGGCGATTATGGACATAATATCATTAATTTCACATTATTGGCTTAATTGCTAAACCTTGTCTAAATATGTATTTTGTACATGTTCTTTGGAGACAAAATGTTTTATTTGTATTCAGGCCAACTTAAAAGGATAATTGGGTGAAATTTAACAATTTAACTAAACTGATAAACAATATTTGCTTGACAATTGCGAACAGTTTTGGAGTATGTGTCACTTGGACTGAAAGAATATACTATCACATATGAAGTTGTATATACATCAACTGACAAAAAAAATACAAGCTAAGAAAAATATTTAAGTCATTATGCTTTTTCTTCACTTTAACCCTTTCATTTGGTAGTATTCAACTTTTCAGATGACCAAACCTGCAATCATAAGTATATTTTCTTTTATTGTTGGCAAAAGAATATGGCAGTGTGTGCTAAGTATAGTCTGTGGTAAAGGTGAACATGTCTACTGTATCTTGCTCCTCAGTTGGTGGGAAAAATTTCACACGTACACAAATATTTTGGTGCAAAAGTGCTAAACAGGCTGAAATAGAGGTGTATATTTCATTGTGTATAAATATCTTTTAAGGAAAAAAATTGCAATGTGACGGGTGTAAATGAAAAAAAGATTGCAGCATTACTTGTATTCTTTATTTTAAAAATTGAATAGTCCGTGCAACCATGTTGTAGGTTGCTTCCTCTTTTTTCTTCTGCTAATACTTGTGTTTGATTTCTCTCTCTCTCTCAGCTATGTTTATTAAAATCACTGTACCATTAAACTTTATATATTTTGTGAAGTACCTAAATATTTTCATGGGATTCTTTGCTTGAAAATTTATATTTCATCTCTCGCAATTCATGTATGTCAAATGTCTGTGTTTTAGTGGGCAAGTCTTTGAATAATGAAAGGCATTGTGTACAGCTTAAAATTTGCATTCTGCACTCTCTATTGTAGCTCAGCTCACAGGTAGGTTACATGTAATATCGTGGACCTCCCCTATGATGTAATCATATTGCTGAATTTAAATCAGATTTTGATCAAACTTGGTACATAAGCTTATATTATCGTGTTCTTACATCATATGATAAGTGAGATCTTTGCATATTAATGAGCTGATCTTATATCTGATAGTCAGAGCTTGTTACCTCTCTGGAAACTTTCATTCTCATCCAATTTCTATAACAGTTGTTACATAGATTTTTTTAATGATTTGATTATAATATGTAAATCTACTCATTTTGAAAAAGAGTTTAGGCTGGCACTATGGTCTTAACATTGGAGAATTACAGTACATTTTACTTGTAGATCAGTGTTAGTCAGATGTGCAATCTTGTTATAGTCAAGGAATTCAGAAACAGGAATAACAATTGATATAATTCCATGATTTGTATGCAAATAATTCTTTCTTTTTAGACTTCTAATCTCTGGAGGAGCTGAGGTGTTTAGAATGAAACTTCCTGTTAGGAATCCAGAGAAGGTAGCCAACACCCTGACGTACCTGTTTGTCAACAAGCAGAATGTTGGATATGTCTCTCATCTCATGGATTATGGGGTACTCTGTCTTAAGCCAGAGTTTATTGGAGATTACTTACTGAAGGTAGGAAGTGATCTACACTTTGACACTGTATTTTTTTACATAAAAATATGGCTGATTAATTAAGTAGCTGGCATAAATACAAGCTCAGAGTATTTTTTTGGCTCAAAACATGTAATCACCGGTGAATTGCAGAGATGCCAACCATTCCCGATTTTGCAGAATAATTACAAATGTTACGTGAAATTTCCGCATTCCAAATTGACAAAATTCAGAAAATCTAAATTTTATGTAATACAATTTTGAACAGGAGTTTACTATGTGGACATGTAGTGAGAAAAGTACTTAACAGCATTATTATATACTGGTAAATAGAATACATTGTAAAGACAAAAAACCAGTCTATTAGACCAGGGTCTATTCTAGAACTGAAAATTTATGGGGAAGTTCCCCCCTCCATTTGGAAGAAAGGAGGGAATTTCCTGAACATAGGAGGGATTTAGTGAAGAAATAAAGGTAAGGTCTACAAATATTATGTGATTTTTGCACATTCTTTTGATATTTCAGCATGATTTTTTAGAAATTGGTGTGAATATCGCAATAGCGTGTTCTAGAATAGACCCTATTAGATTAAATACACTGCTCTTATTTTAGTGTGCCCAGATAACTCACAAACAGCAGGGAACAGGTGTGTATCCCATTTTTTCTTACAGAAAATATATTTTTTTTAAGGCTCTTATTTGCCGAATATGAATAAAATCCCAATATAAGTTGGTAAATGAAACCTTGATATATTGTTTGTTTTATCATCGAAAACGGAGGTTAGTGCCTGGAAAATTATAAAATAAACAATGTTTAATAAGAGGCCATATATTTTCTTAAATTTTCTTCGAAAGAAGAAATCTCAATACACTGTAAATAACAATATACGATAAAATATCGATCAATGAAAATGTTGTTAATGCCTACTAGTGGCAACAAATTAGGAAATAAATACCAATTAAATAAGTCTTGTTGAGTGAAATTCATGTTTCAGTGTGATCTTTTAATTCGGTTTTAATGTGATCATCATAAATGTGATATGCCCTCATGTATTGAAATGTGAAAAGTAGCAATCAGCCATTAAAGTAATGCTTGCATGCATTTTCGTGAAAACCCAAGTAACAACTGTGTTTTGATCTGTGACTTGTGGAAGTGTTTTTAGCATTGTTACAATGAATTTAAAGTAGACCTGCTTTATATATATCATGTTAATTTTGTCTTTTCTATCAAATCAAATAAAACAGGTTCAAAAAGAAAGTTAAAAGGCATATAATTCTTACCTTCATTAGAGCTAATGGTCACAGTCGTGTGTCAAGTCAACTCATTTCAATTGACCAATCAAGCTAATGGTCACAGTCGTGTGTTAAGTCAACTCATTTCAATTGACCAATCAAGCTAATGGTCACAGTCGTGAGTCAAGTCAACTCATTTCAATTGACCAATCAAGCTAATGGTCACAGTCGTGAGTCAAGTCAACTCTTTTCAATTGACCAATTAAGCTAATGGTCACAGTCATGTGTCAAGTCAACTCATTTCAACTGACCAATCAAGCTAATGGTCACAGTTGTGTGTCAAGTCAACTCATTTCAGTTGACCAATCAAGCTAATGGTCACAGTCGTGTGTCAAGTCAACTCATTTCAATTGACCAATCAAGCTAATGGTCACAGTCGTGTCTCAAGTCAACTCATTTCAATTGACCAATCAAGCTAATGGTCACAGTCATGTGTCAATTCAAATCATTTCAATTGACCAATCAAGCTAATGGTCACAGTCGTGTTTCAAGTCAACTCATTTCAATTGACCAATCAAGCACATTTTAAAATATTATTATGTAAGTAACATAATTAACATCTCTAACATTAATCAGTGGTTCATTCTACTCATTTGCAAATCTGATCAAGATAGCAAAGGAACCAAGAGATATACGTACTCGGTGCATGAAAAACTTAGTTTCATAATGGGGTTCATTATGCAGAAGCAAGATCCTAAGTTTGTAGTGAACTCAAAATTCCTGAATTGGCATTCTGATGAGCATACATTTTGCAATTACTTGCAATGAAATCACAGCATCAATGTTTTACTGATAGAACAATAAGAAAATCATTTTGATGTTGTTTCTTGAAATAAATGTCTATCTTGTTTGAGAAAACAATCTAGTTCTGTTCTGAATCAACAATAACATTAGAACGTATCCACATTCACATGCAAAAAGCAGCGGCATAATGCACAATGTTTTCACTGGTATACATGTTATGTGTATTCGAACCTCTTGGAGTAATGTTTTTAATGTTCTTTCAAATATTGGTTTTCTTGAAAATAAAGTTAAATAACTTGTTAGAAAAAAGCTATTTATTGACCATTGGTCCCAACACAATTATAAAAAGAGTATTTTCAACCATTTAACCCCCCCCCCCTTCTCCATCCCTTTCTTAATTTTTGAGAGGTACATCAGTAACTCAAACCCTTGCTTATGCTGTGGTCTTAGTTTTTGGACCCTGTTGGTCACGATTTACCAAAAATAGATAAAAACTCAAAATGACTTCTCCAAAACCACTGAATAGAATTTGATTAAATTTGACAGCATCCTGGCATGAAGACCTTTCAGATTTGTACAAATGATGTTGATCTGCCTTCAAATATGGCCATCAAAACTAAAAATAAAAATAACTGTAACCAACATCTCCAAAACTGCTGAACAGAATTTACTGAAACTTGAAAGAAAGCATTCAGGCATGAAGATCTTTCAAATTTGTAGAAAATATGCTGATCCACTATCAAATATAGCCACTATTACTAAAATAGAAAACCTTTAAATAACTTATCAAAAAATGCTAAACAGACTGATCAAATTTGATAGAAAGCATCTTGACATGGAGGGCTGTCAAGTTGTGCAACTGATGCTTATCTGTCATTAGATGTGCCACTATTACTAAAAACAGAAAACCTTCAGAAAACCTTTAAATGACTTCCTGTCTGAAATGACTGAACAGAATTTGATATTGGACAGGAAGCATGCTGACACGAAGACCTTCTAAATTCATGCAACTGCATCCTGGCATAGAGGGCTTTCAAATTTGTATAAATGGTGCCAATCCACCACTAAAAGTAGAAAAACATTTTCACAGTTTTATCTATAAAAAATGCAGAACAGAATCTGATGAACATTGACAGAAAGCATCCTGGCATACGGGCTGTTCAGTATTGGACAAATGATGTGGATGTACCATCAAATATGGATGAAGATAGAGAAACTAGAGAAACCTTTAAACTGTTGTTTTCTTAACATATGCAATCAACAGCATTGGAAGAAACTTTGACAGAAAGCATCCAGTTGACCCAGATTTCTTGGCCAAATGCTCTTTCACTGGTTATTAGGCAGATGTCAGACAGGTGAGCAATCTTAGACTCACATGAGCCACTTGTTAGCTCATCTGGCCATAAGGTCAAGTGAGCTTGTGGTATGATCCATTGTCCATCTTTTCTTGTCTGTCTGTTGTGCATTGTTCTGTCACAATTACTATTTACAACTTCATCTCAAGAACCTTTCAACAGAATTCAGCCATCCTGGCATGATGGTCTTTCAAAAAAAAAATTTCTTCAGGAGATGCCCATCTACCATCAATTATGGCCACCATTGCTGAAAATAGAAAAACTTTTGAACGACTTCTTCTCAAAAACCACTTAACAGAATTTGACCAAATTTGACGGAAAGCATCGTGACATGAAAGTTTTTAATATTTGTTGAAAATATGCAGATTTGCAATTAAATATGGTCACCATTACTATAAACAGAAAAAACTTGAATTAATATCTTCTCATAAATGCTGCACAGAATTTGACTGAAGATGAAGGTGTTTCAAATTTGCTAAAATGATGCCGATCCATTGTAAAATATGGCTGCCATTACAACAAATATACAAAATTTCAAATGGCTTCTTCTCAAAAACTGCTTGGTAAACATTGACCAAATTTGACAGAAAAGATTCTGGTAATAAGGCCTCTCAGATTTATACAAATGATGCCAGTTCACCATCAGATATGGCCACCATTACTCAAAATGGAAAATCCTTCAAACAACTTTTTATAAAAAAAATACATAACAGAAGCATCCTACTGACAATGATGTTTTCTTAGAGTAAATCAAGGGATGTATTCTATGATAAGGACCTTAGAATCACAGGTTTGGGGCAATAAGAGCATTGCTTAGCCATTTCTGTCAAGTCCAGAAAGAACCTTGGATGTAGTTGTAGGAATACCCATAAATTTGATGGGTTTGGTGATATACCTCTGGCAGAGTGCACCACATATGTTATGACAGAAAAGACGGACAATGTTCCAATTGTGACTTTGTTTCCTTCCGCTGCCCTATTTTGAATTGTGAACAAAAGCAGTTCCGAATATAGTTCTCAATGTTAGTGAATTACATCTGAGATTTCTTTCTTAACTTTACAGAAAAGACAGAGGTTGTACCAATTGAAGTTTGGAGTTATGTAGAGTTCTTCCCTTTGCAGAAGATGGTGTAATACAAATAAAAATATTTTTATAAGGCAAAAAGAAACTATGTGTGTTTCTGGTCGTCCGTCCGTCCCTGTTTCTCACTGCCAACCCTAGCACTCCCCCCCCCCCCATCACATTGTTGAAATTTATTTGTGCATCTAATTGAGCCGGTTTTGCCCAGTACTTTGAGGTGCTTGAAATATTATTTGATTTATATATAATGTTTTTAAAAATAAAAAATAATACCTACCTGCCTGCCCTAATTTTGAAACCAGTGCAAAAGGAAATGCACATATTTTTGTGTGTGCCTAATACAAGATTCATAAATTTCAATACATAAAATTTAAAAAAAAGAATGAAACAGCACACGTTAGGGATTATGATAATTATTTTTATTTTAAACTGAAGACAAATATAAAATATCGGTATAACAAGGAATACTCTAAATTAATAATTTGATAATATAATTATATTTAATAGACTAGCGTGTAAAATACCAGTGGTTAGCATGCTGGACTTCTATGTTGGTACCAGCTTTGATTCACAGACAAGGCTGCCATGTTGTTTTTTTAGGTAAGACACTTTACTCTAATTGCTGAACAAAAACCAACGAAATCCACTGGGCAAAACATCTTAAAGCAGGCTTACCCAAACCAAGCCAGAAATGTTGTGCATCTCTGATGCACACCAATAATTGTTTTAATAAGGAATAAAGCAGTGCAGGAATGTACTAACAATGCAATGTTGCCTTCATGTTGAAGAATTAAAAATGTCTTTGATGTAAATAAATGTATATATCAGAATTTTTCTTTACATATTTAATTATGTGCAAGACAAAAGGTTTTGCTTTAAGAACATATTTTTTTTCCTGTACAACCATGTCCAAGTGTAGAAATTTATTTGCAGAGAAGTATTGCAATAAGCTTAACCACATTTGTAATTCTTGAAATATTTTGAAGCAAGTTTGATATGTTTGGTTAGGTAGAGTTTCATAGATGCTAGTATTGCCATATTAAAATGCATTTGTTGTTTGTATGTTATCACATGTATTGTGCAAAATTTTCCAGCAGTGCCATTACTGGATTTTTAAAAAAAATGTATAATTTGTATATTTTAGTTTTTAATTATTATAAAATAATAACCTAATTCGCTTTCCACCTGAAAGACTTCCAAATTTAATCATTTAATGTGCAATTACCCTTTTTGACACCAACCCCTTTACTGTGTAATGATGCCTTTCGGCACCTTTCATGACAAACCTGATTAAGATACCCAGTACTGCCAAAATAAAGTCTTTACACCTATAACTTTCACTTATATATGACTGTGAAAATAAATCTAGAGAGTAAATACTAAATAAGTAATTAGTTTAATTGCAGGATTAAGCAACTGTACAGTTCAGGCTATACTTGTCCGTTCAGTGTCACAGCGTGTTTGGCATTTGTAAACATGCTTAGTATCCCACAGTTGCGACTTGAAGTTATTTGGAAATGTTAATATTACATTTGAAAATTTTTTGATAATATAGATGGGAATATACCATTCCTTGATTCATTTAATTTTTATCAGGATTTCACCAAAATAGAAGATTACAGAAAACTTCAAACTTTGGAACAAGGCTATGTGCTAATAATACCTTACTGACATGTGGTGATTTCTTAAGTTTATATCCATCATTTCAGCAAAATGAAGTGACCGAGAACCACTGATTACACAAAAGTGTGCATTTTCGATATTTCAGAAATGCTTAGTTGCTAATTTTAATACCAAGCAGTACAATAAAAAATACAAATGAAGGTCTTGAATATTCATCTAAGTTTTGAAACAAGGACAAACTGTTAGTCAAGTGGAACGGCAAATTCTGCTTAACTTGCATTACTTGGTAGTGCATATTTATCGCCATAAAAGTGAGGACTTTTCTTTAGAAAATGTGTTTCAGTACTTATAAATTTTTATTTAATGTCACATATTTTAAAATTGTTATAGTTTATAATTTGTTAAATTTCACAAGAAAGTTGAGGCATGATAGTGAGTCCCTTAGTGAGTGAATAAGCACTTTACATTTTGAAAACCATTAAAATTGTTACATATAGATTGCAAATCAATACTGATTGCATGCTCATTTAGATTTCTTTTATTCGAGCTTTTCAAAGATTTGCTACAACTTTTTTTAAAACTCAGTAGCAATTTTTAAATACTGCTCTCAAGAACACATTTCAAGTCTGATTCTGCTTTGATAATGAGAGGGTAAGGATGGTTGACAGGTTACAAGATTTCGAAAATATAAGAACCTTTTTTGGTTTAGAAAATTAAATTCATAAAGGCTGAAACTAAGTTAAAACTAATTTTTCATTAATTAGGGATATAGAGAAGAGATAAATTAATTTGATATTGGTTTTTGAATTACTTAATCAGTAATACCAATGATCATACTACACCAATCACTCGATAACTTTCACACAATGGGGTCCAAAAACACAGACCGCTTTATGAGCGAGGGCATGAGTTACCGAGGGACCTGTGAAAAATGATCGGGATGCCATCCTGGCTGTTTAACGTTTTAATACTTGTTTTATGATCATGTTAGGAAAAATTGTCGATAAAATGCATTTTCTAATGAAGTTCGCTTTTCTGTATAAATTACCTTTACTTTCAAGATAACCAACGTCTGAAAGATCGTTAAAAACAGTACTCCAAGAGGTTTCAACACACAGCACGTGTACCTGCGAAAACATTGTGTATTATATCACTGCTTTTGCATGTCAATGTGGATATATTTGAGTGTTATTGTTGATTCATAACAAAACAAGATTTCCTTTTTTCCAAAACTAGGTTCATTTAATTCATGAAACAACAACTGTCAGTGTTGAAACTCAATTTTATTTAAATTGCTCTATTAATAAAATATTGATGCAGTGATTTCATTGCTAGTAATAGTGAAATTTCTGCTCACCCTTGAGCAAACCTCTGAGTGCCAATTCTGGAATTTTAAGTTCACTACAAACATCGGAACTAGTGTCTCCATAAATGAACTGTATCTGTGAAATAAAGCTTTCCATGACTGAGTACTCCTTTCGTTTGATTCCTTTGCTATCATTGATCTCAGTTGCGAATTAGTAGGATAAACCACTGATTATGTTAGATTTTTTAATTATGTTACTTACATAATAATATTTATAACAGTGTTTGATTGGTCAATTGAAATTAGTTGACCTGACACACTACTACGACCACTAGATCTTATGCAGGTAGGATTTGCATGCCTTCTAACTTTTTTTTTTATTTCACCCCCTTTATTTGATTTGATGCAAAAGACATTTGTAGGATGTCGTGATTTGTACAGCCCTGTTCCAGTGACTGTCCACAATTAAAATGTTCTTCTTCTTCATGTTCATCTTGATTGAAAATTGTTTAATGGTGTTTATTCCATGTGTCAGTATTGATGATATTCAATACTCTTTATTATTTGTTCATAATAAAATGATGTTTAATGACTCCCAGTAAACAAAACATCTAATATGCCAGACAAATCATATGTTAATTGCATGTCTTAATTTCCTTCCGAATCCATAGAATGACAGTGTGAAATGAAAGATAAATGTAGCTTCTTTTGTTTTGGTTCAGTACTTCTGAGTAGTGTGTGATTCAGAGATTGATCTTTGTGACTGTTTCATGGCTTATGAAGACATTTTCTAAAATTAAATCTGTATACAACAGGTCATGATTTCTTTGATTAATTTCTTCAAAATTTGTTGCCTTTGGCACTCAGTACCCAGCTAGATAAAAATAAAGGGGTCCTCCCACCCCCTTTGCCCCAAATGCCCTTCCCTCTGCTCTTTCTAGTGGCCCTCCCCCATTGTCCAGATTACTAGAATACCTACTTAAAACTGTAATGTTCTGTAAATTTCATATACTATTATGTTTTATTTCATATAGAATACATGTATGAGTGGAAGTTTGTTTGTTCTTTATTTCTAAAAGGATGACATCATAAATTTTGTGACCAGAAGTATATTCTTTAGTTGCAAAAGACTTGTCCTGGAATGTTCTTTTTGTTTGAAAAATTGCCCCATTGCCCAAATACATGACCCTATTGTAAATGGTGCTCCTTTTGCACACTCCTCTGAAATTTGATTATTATATAAAAAAAATTTTTTATATAACTCATGTCGTCAGTTTTAAATAAGAGAGTTTTTTTTTTCAATCAAACCTAAAAGGAGATGCTTTCCATTATCCATGTAATTATTTATATATATATATATATATATATATATATATATATATATATATATATATATATATGAACACTACTAGCAGTTCTTAAAATACAAAATATTTATTTAATCAAGTGATACAAGTCCTTTCATTCACTTGACAACTGATATTTGTTGTTTGCTTTTTTTAAATCCAAAAATCTTAAGAGTACATGATTAGTTATTTTCTGATTATATTCTCGGACACATGACCATTACAATCATGTGCTACTGATCAAAATACAGAAGCACATTTTCTATGATATTCTTCATACCTGCTAGAATGATATCAATATTTATTCGCACAAGTTTATACAATATATATATATTTTTTATTTCAAACTTTTTCATCACAGACTTTAAATGTGTCAATTTATAAACTTATATACTCTGTTATTTACTAGTTTTAATGACAGAATTTTAGAATGTGTGTTGTTGTACTGCTATCTGAAAACATTTTAGAATGTGTGTTGTTGTACTGCTATCTGAAAACTGGTGTACACCTGCATTTACTTGGTTTATTCATAACTTTTTAGTTACAAGAGAGCAACCTCATCAAATACTGCATACAGAAAGATACGATGAAAAGTATGTTGGCTTCAGTAATCAAATTTATTTTGTAGATTTGATGCCTTCAGGTACATCAGGTCATTATATTTGAAGAATGAACTAGATTTGAAAGAGTTCTCTTTGATTTTGATTGTTGAATGAATTTTAATTTTTGTTGGTAAAATTCAGGCATCCACCATAAAATATGCTTGCTTGCAGTAAATACCTGATTACGTACAATAATTTCCACTTATTTAAAGTTTGTAGGAAAATGAAAATCTTGCAGCACATTTAAAGTTGATCTTCTGTTTCTTTTGATACAATTTCGATCTTAGAATATAAGAGTTTGGTTCATCATCAGTGGTCATCGTGATATTTTCCACTTGCCTGGATCAAAATAACATGGTACCAAAGTACATGCATATGTATACATGTGAATAAGTATGCATAAGACTGATTGGGCAACAAACAAAAAAATTTGTGTTTCTTGTTGGCCGACTGTCCCTGTTTCTTATTGCTAATTTGTTCATCTAATTGAGCCTGTTTTGCCCAGCACTTTAAGTGCTTGAAATATTATTTGATTTATATATAATGTTTAAAAAAAAAAAAAAACCTTCCTACCTACCCAAGTTTTAAAACCAGTGCAATAGGAAACACACCTTTTTTGTTGTTGGCCTTATAGTACTTTATTTTTCAGCTTTTTTTCAACTTTTGATCTTGAACATAATTATTCATATGAAAACACTGAATTTTGGCATTGTATTCTAAAATCAGCTTCAGTACCTTAATATAATCACTGCATTTTAAACTGTTACCATAGTAACATAACTATTTGCAGTACATTAATAAATTTGATTTTTGACCCAAATACTTTTGTATATTTTCAATGTTTTAAGATAATTTGAGTATTTTAAAGAAAAGTGTGAACACAGAATATACAGTAAAATCTTTACTGATGTTAAGTGTTCAGTCTTGTCACTTGACTGAAACAAAACACTTGTTATGCCTGTATTAGGTGGAACTTTGACAGTCTAAGCTAAATAATTATAAAATCAATGTTTTCTCAATCACAGAGAAAATTCAAAACATTACTGTTTTGGCAAGAAAGTAGAAAGCTCAGTATAAAAATATGTAATTTTTACACATTCTTGGCAGGTTTGGTTGTCATGGCAACCAACTATTCATCCCCTGCATGCTGAAACAAACCTACCCAATACTCATCCGGTGTCCACAACAAATTTCCCACTATAAGGAACTGTATTATTGTACAGGAAGTAAACTCAAAAAGAATGCCAAATTACCGACCTAATAGAAAAAGATCTGTGCAAATTAGGCAGTTCAAATTCCAAACTGATACGCAGTAAAAGTTTAATTACCTAGAGCAAAGAAACCCATGAGACATTTTTTAGTTGATCCAGGCTGATCCAAAGGTGTGACTCGAACCTGCAACCTTCTGGTAGCATGTCCACTGCAGCTTCCTTGGGTGTAAATCTCAATGATTTTCAGGTTTTGACTCCTGGGTAATGGCCTTATACGGGTAAGGACAGACCCAGGGATCAATGCTGACTGCACAGATGAACTCCTTGTAATACCAAGTAAGTGTATATAGTTTAATGCTGGAGCTGAATTAGAGCCAATTCCTCAGGGGCTGGGAGAGATCCAGGGGACAATGCTGGTTGTAAAAATGACGACATTTTATGGCAAGAAAGTGATACTATATATATGGTATTGGAAAAAAGATAAATGACACCAGCATTAATAGACAATGTAGCAGCAATGTGCTCCAAGCTTTTCTTTTGTGGTTCATTAATTTGTGATTATCTTTGGGATGAGTTCACTTTCTGAAGATTTGTGTTTGTGTATTGGGTTATTTTCTCAGACACTATTACTAATAGAGTCATGTAAGTTTGTATTTAGATGTATCATTTGGAGTACTACACCTTTCACTGAGATTTAGGTCAGTGTGACCTATGTTTTATAGTCCAGTGATTTTGGTTAACTTTTATGTTAGCTCATTTTCTCAGACATTATTGCCTTTGGAGTCATCTATCTTGGTATGTAATTGCTTCATGATGAGTACTACAGCCATCAGTGAAAATTATGTCACTGTGACCTATATTTCAATGTTCAGTAATTTGTCCTTACCTTTTGGTTGCACTCAGTTTCTCTAGATTAGAGTTTGCATTTAGGCCAATTTTTCAGATAGTAGTACTCATAGTTTCACATAAGTTGGTATTTAGATGTGTTTGTCTGTAGATCAAAGGAATCAAAAGATCCACAAAGATTGGTATACAAATTAATTTTCAGTAGTCACTTGCAATCCGTCCATACTGCCATTGGCAGTTGTCTTGTTTTTAACCACAGAGTATTGTATGAAAATTATATTTCAGCATTATTAGGAAACATGAGAAAAGTATTCAGTGATGACTTTTAATGTGGGCTAGGAGAGTTTCCTCTTGTAAGAAGTTCATAAGGTTGTAATTCTTGGACAAGAACTGCGCTTTGTTTCTGCCTATGATTTCTGTATTGACGTTATCTCACACCATGGCATTTCATTAATTGTTTGCTTGTCCCTTTTAGTAATGTCATTTTTTTTCTCCATTCACTTTTAGGTCCCACCTCCAGATCCAATGGATTATTTGGCTCAGGTTATCGGAGTTGGCATGGAACTATCCGAGGTAGCTGACTCAGACAGTGATCTTATCTCCCAGGTTTCAGTGACATCAGAACCCACCTTGACAAACAACACAAGTGTTCCCTCCAGTCCAGTTGTGTCACTGTGTTGGACCCCTTTTAAACATACCTCCCCAGTGCCTCTCATTTACACTGCACCCCTTACTCAAAGTCAAGGTTTGTATGATATATTATATTTAGTAAATAATAGTCTTCTACTTGATGATTTGAGAATATTTATAGTGGATTTTTAGCTTTGCTGATCATATGCTTATGCGATGGCTCGTTGTCCATTAGCTCAGGCTTGTTATTGCTACTCCTTATAAACTACTGAGAGGATTGCCGTGAAACGATACACACATTCATCCCAAGGTCTAGCTGGTCCTTAATGAAAATAGTGTCCCTCAGACATCAAATCTTAAAAATCTTGTTATTGCCAATACTTGAAAATGGATGGTCATGTTGACATGGGGTTTTCACGAAAAGACTTCTTATGATGTCTAGTTGTTTCTAAATGAAAATGGTGCTGATGTGACTTCCAATGTGGCCACCACAGTGGCCTTCTTGAAAATTGTATCACTACTCCTGAACAGATGGTCTTATCAAGTCATTTTTTTTTTCAGTAAAAGACTACTATAATGTCTAGTTGGTCCTAAATGAAAATGGTGGCAATTTGACATCGAATTTGGCTGCTACTGGAGTCATCTTGAAAATCTCTATTTCCACTCATGAATGGATGGTCATATTGACATGGGGTTTTCACTAAATGACTTCTTATGATGTCTGATTGTTCTAAATGAAATGGTACCAGACTAAATCCCTTATGGCCACTACTCCTCCTGAACAGATGGTTTTATTGACATGGAGTTTTCACACACAAAAAACACCTTCTTATGACCTAGTTGGTCCTGAATGAAAATGGTGCTCATTTGATATCCCCTCGGATATAAAATATGGCCACTGTCTTGAAAATCTTGTTATCACTACTCATCCTTTACAGATGGTCGTATTCACTTAGGGTTTTCAAGAAATGGCTTCTTATGATGTCTAATTGGTTCTAAATTAAAATGGGACCAATCTAAAATCCTTATGGCTGCTACTCCTCCTGAACAGTTGGTTTTATTGACATGGAGTTTTCACTAAACAAACTTGTATGATCTAGTCAGTCCTAAATGAAAATGGTTCCAGTATAACATCCAACATGACTGCCATGGTGGCAATCTTGAAAATTATTATTCCTACTGTTCCTGAATGGTTGCATAAACATGGGTTTTCACTAAAAGATCTATGATGTCTACTTGTTAGTAAATGTGCCAATCTGACCTCAAACATTGCTGGCAGATCTTGTTATTGTTGTTTCTAAATGGATGGCCATTAACTACAGTGAGGTTTCACCAAAAGACTTCTTCTGTCTTGTTTATCCTAAATGAAAATGGTGCAGATATAACAACCAACATGGCTGGTGTGATAGCCATCTTAAAAATTGTTTTGCTGGTGCTTTTCCCAAACAGATGGCCATAGTGACATGTGGCTTTCACTTAAGGACTCATTATGTCTAGTTGGTCCTAAATGAAAATGGTGTAGATCTAGTATACAGTGTGGTCACTATGGTTATCATCTTGAAAATCACTACTTCTCTTGAATGGATAGTCATAGTGCCATCGGGTTTGTCACTAAAAGACTTAAAATGTCTAGTTGGTCCTAAATGAAAATGGTGTTGATCTGACATCCAATATAGCCACTATGGTTGCCATCTTGAAATCATGTTATTGCTACTTTTCCTTAACAGATGGTCAGATAGACATAGGATATTTCACTGAAAGACTTATGATATCTAGTTGGTCCTAAATGAAAATAGTGCAGATCTGATATTCAATATAGCTGGCATGGTGGCCATCTTGAAAATTGTTTTGCTATCACTATTCCTAACTGGATAGTCATAGTGACGTGATTTTCACTAAAAGACTTATTATGTCAAGTTGGTGTTAAATTAAAATGATGCCGATTTGACATCTAATATGGTCGCTATGGTGGCACTGTTGAAAATGTTGTTAATACTGTTTGTCATAAATGGAAGAATCATATAGTTGGTTTTGTTTGGTTTTTATGGGTTTGACGCCATTTTTCAGCACACGATAGGCTATACATGGCGGCCAATATATCTGGTGGAGGAAGAACCCGGGAAAATCCGGGGAAGAACCACCGACCCACGGCAAGCTACTGGCAAGCTTTCTCACATAACCACATTGGCTGATCCCAAGACTTGAACCCATGCGGACAGAGGTGAGATGGCAGTGATCGGTAAAGGCGAGTGCCTTAGACCACTCGGCCACCCGGGGCCCCTGATGGTCACATAGACATGAGGTTTTAATTTAAAGACTTCTTATAATATGTCATTAATAATAATTAAATTGGTTCTGATCAGAACTTCAGCATGGCTGCCATGGTGGTCAAATGAAAATCTGATTGCTACTTCTCTTGAACAGATGGTTGTATCAACATGGGTTTTCATAAAAGGACATAGGATATGTAGATGGTCCTGATGTAAAATGATGATGATGAGACCTCGAATGTGGTAATTATGATTGCCATCTTGAAAATCTTGTTAATCACTACTTCTTCTGAATGGATAGTCATAGTGCCATTGTAGTTTTAATTTAAAGACTTCTTGAAAGTCATGTTCTTATTACTGCTGCTTAACAGATGGTCATATAGTCATTTTGGTTTTCACTAAGTGACTTATGATCTCTAGTTGGTCGTAAATTAAAGTGATGCTGGTTTGTGGTTAAAAGGTCAAAGGTCAAGGTCACTGTGGCTGAAAGAAGAAACATGGTTTCTGCACATTAATATTAGTTTTACATCAAATTCCTAGACCAAACTTTGTGTATAGCTTTACTTGGGGTAAGGAAAAGGTCTATTAATTTGGGGTCAAAAGGACAAAAGTAAAAGTCACTGTTGACTAAAAGAAGAAAAATGGTTTGTGCACAATAACATTAGTTCCACATCACACACCGGACCAGATGTGGATAGCTTGCACTTGGGCTAAGGAACAAGCCTCTCAGTTTTGAGGTTAATTGGTCAAAGTTCAAAATCACTGACAGAAGAAGAAAAATGGTTTAACACAGTAATATTAGTTGTACATCACAGATGTGGAGCAAAGTTTGTGGATGACTTACACTAGGGGTAAGGAAGAGCCCTTTCAATTTTGGGGTCAAAAGGTCAAAGGTCATGGTCACTGAATTAAAGAAGAAAAATGGTGTCTGCACAAAAAAAATGTAAATTATCAACCATGTACCTGCACTGAAATTTGTGCATGACTTACACATTGGTTAATAATGAAGTGTGATGGGTTTGTGGTTAAAAGGTCAAAGGTCTAGGTCACTTTGACTAAAAGAAGAAAAATGGTTTTTGAATAGTAACTTCAGTACCTTGACGAGTGTTTATAGAGAGCAGTCACTTCAGTTGTGGAAGAGCCTTTTTGTTTTAGGGGTTAAAAGGTCAAAGGTCAGGGTCAATGTGGCTTAAAGAAAAAATGGGTTTGCAGAATAACTTTTGTTCTAGAGTAAATTCCTTGACCAAACTTTGTGGATGACTTGCACCGAAAGTAATTAAGAAACCTATAGATTCTGGGGTGAAAAGGTCAGAGGTTATGGTAAGTAATAAGAAAGTAATGGTTTGTGCACATTAAGTTTAGTTTCAGACTGCCTTCCTTGACCAATGGTTGAGGTTATTGAGATCTATTGGTCAGTAATCTCCGAAGTCAACCATGCTGTTTCAGTGTGAGGACTGTTAACACTGGATGGGCATATAATGTGCCTTTCACAGTACTTTTTTTTTTTGAAAACAACAGTAAACCTTTCTTTCTTGCAATATGTAGTTGTTCATGTATTAAAATGATGTTGCATCCCCAAAATGGCTGCCATGACAGCTATCCTAAATCTTTACATGGCTACATTTCTGAACGGATGGTTGTAGCAACTTGGGGTTTTCACCATAAAACTATAGCAACACAATAGCAATATTGCTGGTACTGAATGAAAATGGTGCTCATGCCATCTCCAACATTGCAAACATAGTGGCCATCTGCAAGATCTTATCTCTGTTAGTCTTGTATGAATTTTGGCATTGACATGGGGTTTTTGCTACCACAACTGCAAGATTTAATTGGTTCTAAATGAAAATGGTACAGACCTGACCACCAACGTATCCACACGTTTGTGAAGGAATTTAGAAAATGACTTAATTTACCTTGGGGGTGAAGTCAAAAGTATTTAGTTGCATGCCAATGAACAAGTTGGTAGTCAGCACTCTGATATTGGTTTTAAGGTCAAAGGTATTGTCGCGGACTTTTAGTTGTACTGTCTTATGAGCATGATAACGCAAACAAGTATGAATGGATTTTTATCATATAACCCAGTTTGTGGGTCTGAAGCATACCAGTTCAATAACTTGGGTTTTTTTCCTAAAAAAAAAATTACTTATAGATTTAACTAAACTCAGCATGCAGTTATATCTTGACTTTGTCTGAGACAAGTTCAATAATATCAGGTTCAAAATCAAAGGCCATGGCAAAGAATTTGTTACTACACTTCCGGCAAGTACAATGTCTTGGTAGGTAAACTAGGTTGCATTATATATTTGCTTGCCAATAAAGAACACTTGCATTATAATGTTTCAGTGTTCTTTTACAAAATAAAAGAATTCTGGTTGCATATTTGGTCTTTGTTCTTATTTTTTCTATTTGTTTATAAAACTATGACAGGCTGTTCATCCTATACATGTACTACTAAGGATCTTGCTAGAAACTTGTCTATAGATATGACCCAGTTCTAATATTGATATTGTTTCATAACATAAAGATTGTCTTTGACAATAGAATATATCTATAAAATATTATACATCTATTCTTACCTCTGAAAATTGAAAGATAATCCATATTTCCTTCAAAAATACTTGAAGCAATCTCAACATAAAACTCCAAATATTTCATTTGTTGCCCTAAATATGTACTGAAGCCAAATCACTTAGACTAGTTAATTAATTTGATTGTGGAATAGTATTATTTGTACCCCTATTATAGGTCTGAAGACAAAACTGATTACATCCAAAATGAAAATATAAAGGGGAAATATGCCATCGAATAAAACTCAGACTACAAGAACTTGTAAAACTTGTGTGTTTGAGATGTCGACTGCTTTAACAGAAATAAATGTAAACCCAGATTAGTTTACTGGAGAAGGAAATAATAGATAATAACCTGCATACGTATTTAAATACTTGATATTTAAATATTGCCATGAGGTTTTCACTAGAAAACTTCTTATATAGTTGGTCCTAAATATAATGGGTACTGCTTGCACATCCAATATGGCCAAGGTAATCCACTTTTGTGAGAATAGAAATCGATGTGCATGACTGCTTTATATCTCTTTGTATGCTTTCCAGCAGTAAATATAACAGAAGCTTGCAATCACATGTCAGCTTCATGTAACACTGATGACCAATGATTTTACAGTTATCAAAGTGGTTCATTAATTCCGCCAACTGTTTCAAGATGAAAGGTTGTCTTTCCTATATCTTTACCTTTAACAAGCTTGCTTTGTTTAGGGAACTGCTTGATAACAAGTTGAAAATATGCCTGCAAAATTGGAGTATCTGGTTATTTAGGTTAATTATGGTATTGTGGATTCCTGGAAATTCTTTTCTGCCTGTTCAACATCAGTCCATTTGAGGGACTCTTGTTAATGTCACAACATAAAATTCCTACAGTTCATCAGCAGAGCAGTACAGTAGTAGATGCAGTATTAAGATCCTCGACTTTTCTAGCACAAGATTTTTATCTCCATTCATTTGTCACACATTTTTGAAAACATACTTTTGCCAATCTGTTGCCCAATATGACCGCAATTGGCCATCTTGAAAATCTTGTTATCGCTATTCTTCCTGAACGAAAAGTAATATTGCCATGAGGTTTTCACTAGAAAACTTCTTATATAGTTGGTCCTAAATATAATGGGTACTGCTTGCACATCCAATATGGCCACCAGTCTAGTTGTTCATAAATGAAAATGATTTCCAATATGGCTGTCACAATGGCCATCTTGAAAATCTTGTTTTCACTACTTCTCCTAGATGGCTGGTCATATCGATATTGTGCTTTCACAACAAGACTTCTTATGATGTCTAGCTGGTCCTAAATTGAAATTTTGCCAATAACAAATCCAATATGGCCACCATGGCAGCCATCTTAAAAATTTTGTTATTGTTACTTCTCCAAAACAAAGTCATATCAACATGGGGTTTCCACCAGAAAACTTCTTGTGATTAGGGGTGAAAAGATTCATCGATATATCGATGCATCAATACTTTTGCCATATCGATACTTGTATCAATACAAGAGGTGAAGAATCAATACAAAACGATCTCTACCCGATATAAGTTACTTTAATCTTCAGCAGTCATGAATAATTATTAGTCATTTGCCTTTTTATTCTTTAAACTGAGAATCAATAATGTATCGTATCGTAGGCTGTGTATCGTGAATCGTATCAATATGCAGCACAGGTGTATCATTTCACCCCTACTTGTGATGTCAAGTTGGTCCGAAATAAAAAGTGTTCCAATGTGACATTCACAGCAGCTAATTTGAAAATTGTGTTATTGCTGAAAAATATTAGAGATGGTTTCAGCACTCAGCAGTTGAAAGAAAGAAATGGTCTTATCGTGAATTCCTGGAAATTCTTTTCAGCCAGTAGAGCATCAGTCCCTTCAAAGGACTCTTATTTACATTTATCTGTGACCCCTTTTGTTGATTTGAAGGTTTGTGTGCACCAGCTAGCAGAAACTGTATTTCTGTATATGTATCCCCTCCTTGGTATTGATGTGATGGTAGGTATTACCCACTACAAATTTGTTACAGTTGTTCATTTGTTATTGTATTTTTCTTTCAACCTTTCAGCATGCCACAAGTTGGCAGTTGTGGCCATACAAGGTCAATGGATGAGTCAAGTTCCCTGAATAGGGCTTCCTCGAGGAGGTCTTCATTGTCTGACTGGTTATTAACTGTGATTGGTTACCAGGCACTAGGCTCCAGTCACCAGTCAGGGTGACAGATACCAGACACAGGCATTTATCACTGGTCACCTGACCAGGCACTGGGCTCTGATCACTGGTTACTGGGTCTAGTCACCAGACACTTGGGAGGCTGACAAATACTGCTCACCTGATTGGGCACTGTGCTCTGATCACTGGTCATCTATTACTGGTCACTGGGCACTTAACTGGACACTGGTCACCATGGTAATCTACCTGTCACTGGGCATTGGAATTATGTCTGTGCTCAACTGGATGTTCCTCCCTTTTGGTACTGTGCATCCACCAGTCACAAGACATCAGTGGAGGCTTCAGCCCCAAAATTTGGACATTTTGTGAATCCATTTGAGACGTTGGGACTTTCCCTATGTTCCTGTTCAATCCCTACTGGGTTTGGGGACTCCCACCACCCATTGGTGAGTCTGGAATGTCTCCTTTACACCCCATGGCACAATGGATGAGTTTCCTACGACTCCATTAGTTGGTGGACTGGGCAGGCCATAGGCCCTCCCCCTCCCCTTTGTTATCAAAGGGAAAGGAGAGGGGCTGCTACTTGGCTCCAATTGCATTGAGAAAGGATCACCAGTCACCTTCTCGAAGGAGAGAGAAAGAGAGGGATAGTCCTGTCTCACCCAGTCATAGGAGACAGGATGAACTCTTCATACCAATGGACACGAATAAGTTTGTGGCTCCAGTTGCATGCGTTCATCGTGTCCTCTAGTGTCTTCATCTCTATCCCACCCTTCTGGTCAGGTGATGGAAGATGAAGAAGTATGAACAAAGTTGACCACATTCTTCCTCCAGATCTGTCTCTAAAGCCTTATGGGTCTTCAGAGACAATAGGATCCTCTTCAGTTTGGAGACACTTTCTGGGCTTCAGAATAAATCTGATTTTCTGTTGCTACCTCTCTCAGCTTTGGTGAAGGGCCTAGCGCAGAAATTAACACAAGGCCAAGATGCATCCAGACAGTAGAGGGGTTGGTCAGTCCCCTCTTCCACCATGTGGCTTCTGGTTTCTGCATGTAGCTACAAGGTGCATTTGCCTGCTTGGTTATTGAAACCTCATTCCCAGGATTTGGGAGTGTTTGCAGGTGGGAACATTGATGGGGACCTGGACTTGCATCTATGTTTAAGTCACTGGAAGCCATGGAGCTTAAAACTCGAACTCTGGTTACCATAGTTTCACATGCCAATCTCTTTGCTGCAACCTCCTTCAACCTTTTGATGGAGGAGTCTCTGTCAGTATCCATCTTGCAGAGACTTCTTGAGGCTATCGCCAGGACAATGATGTACTTGCTCTTAATGTTGATGGCACTTTCAGGGGTTCTTCTCTACCTCCGTAGGGATGCCACATCAGATACTTTTAAGGTTTTGCTGGAACACAGAAAAGATCTGTACAGGGCAGTTCCACTTGACATGGAGTCTTTATTCAGCAGCTTAATCCCTACAGTGGCTTCCCAAGATCTCAGGGATCAAGAACCCTGGTCATTGACTGTTGTCCCAGGCCTGACTAACCAGCTAAGAAGTGTCACGAGCCAGCGAGGTCTATGGGCCCCCTGCCTAAACATTTTTAGAAGTGTCCCAGCAGAACTGCAAGACCCCCTTTAAAACTCCTTCTTGCCATTCATTTGTAAAACAGGGTGGCCTGAAGGGTCAGGCAGGAAGTCTATAATTCCTCTTCCCTCCCTAAGGGCAGGGGGGGGGGGGCAGTAGACCCTAGGGAACTGCACCCTCTTCTGCCAAGTTCCCCTCATCCTGACATCCCAGTAGGTGCCAGACTAGGCCTTTTTTCATGAGTCTTCTCCACCGTGAGATAGGGTTAGTGGTTTCGCTTTTGGAACCCTACACCTCTCTCAAGAACTTCCACTTGGTTTCACCTGACCAAATTGGAATCCCTAAAAGAAGAGTTATACACTCTTCTAAAGAAGGGGACAATAAAGAGGGTAATCAATATTCAAAGTCCATAACTCTGTTCAAAGAAAGAGGGAAAGTTTCACCTTATTATCAATCTTTCCACATTAAACAGATTTATTCACAAAGAGCACTTAATGATCGAGATGTCAGCCTCAGTCATGAATTCGATAAGGGCAAATGACTGGCCTTTCTCCATAGACCTCCAGGATTCTTACCTATACAACCTTTGCTTCCTGTTCCACAAGAAATTCCTACAGTTTTTGTCTGGGCAAGGAGGTCTTTCAATTTCAGCCTCTTCCCTTTGGCCTAACTTTGTCTCCCAGGGCCTTTACCATGATTATGGAAGTAATAACAACTCACTTAAGATTGTTATGGATTCCCACCATCCAGAATTTTGATAGGTTGTTACACTTTCTTAGATGTGGTTTACTAAGAGACCTGTCACCCTTTTGGAAGACAGTGACTCGTCTGGGGTTAATCTCCAACCAGAAGTCAGATCTGACTCCTCAGGATCTTGCTTACACGGAGATGAATTCCTCACAAATGAAGAGACAGTTCATCTTTACCTGACACGATCACACAGATATTGTCCCTCGTAACAAGAGTGTTCGAGAAGACATCATTGTCTACTTGCCTCTATCACTTCCTACTGGGAACCCTGAACACAGCAGTGGATCTAGTATCCCTTGGAAGACTTCATATAAAACTTCTCCAGTTTCTGCTGCTAGAAAATTTGGTGACCTTATTTGGACCCCCTTTCAACTCGGATTCCTTCAGGATCCAAATGTTGTCACAGCCTGAGTTGGGAGCTAAATCAGAACAGGTTTTTCTGGCCAGAGTTCTGATACATGGCCCAGAACCTCACGCTTTCCTGTATACCAATGTCTCAGATTCAGGCTGGAGTGCTCACCTTGAGCCAGAGGGGTTACTTCTTCAAGGCTTGTGGTCTCGGGTGGAAACATGAGTATTTCACATACCTGGCATCACTTGAATAACTCCCTCAGTCTCCGTGTGAAATGTTTTCATGTCTGTGACTTCGCAAAAGTAAGAACTACCGAAAACACGTACCAAAAATTTTGCTTGGATTGAATAGACTTTTATGAAGTTTGACTGTATTTTACTTTTGCAGCAAATTTTGTAACTTGCTGTAGGCTGCCAGATAAAGGATTTTTCAGTCCTGCTTTTCTAACATTTTGAAAATCTGGAAATAAGATGTGCCTCATGCATGATAAATATTTTATCTCTGAGACTGTGGTGCTGTACCTTATATGAAAAATTTAAAAAGTCAGAAACAATTTAATCATGAGTAGTCTCAGTATTGACATGATTGTATATATTATTATTGACATGATTGTATATATTATTATTGACATGATTGTATATATTATTATTGACATGATTGTATATATTATTATTGACATAATTGTAAATATTATTATTGACAGGGCCTACATCCAGGAAGAGGAAACTCAGAGATGAGGATATTTATCTGATTTTACATGAAGTAAAGAAAAGAAGGGTTAGTATAGCACATGTACAGTCTCTGTATAAAGAAATGTATATCACTCTTGGACAACGGTTATTCAAGGTTATGAAAAATACCTCACACACAATGTGAATATGCATGGAGAATTTATTAGAAACAGTATCAGTATACAAACTGTGCATGGATATCACCACATGTCTCAGTAACATAAACTTGCCCATAGTACACCAAAAATATGTTTCTGTTAATATATAATCAACACTATTCTTTTCATGTCAAGATGGTTATTAAATTTCCTTGATGTTTGAGATCTGATGCATAAAACATAATTTGATACAGAGGAGTTTGAATTGTTGATTTCTGTTATTCCAGTGGCAGCAGCCAAAGTAATTTTTTGCCCAATATGGAAATTTATGTACAGTACTATAAGACATGTTTCGAAGTAAAATCAATTGGTCAAAAGGTCAAAGACCAAGATTAGAAGGAAATAGGATCAGGGAGGCAAGTAACTATAAGAGATGCCAACCATTGTAAACTTTGTAGAATTATTGCGATTTCATACAATGAAAATGGTGCCACTCCGACATCCAGTATATCCACCATAGTAGCCATCTTGAAAATCTTGTTGTCACTACTTGTCCTGAATAAATGGCCTGATCAGCATGGGGTTTTGACTGAAAAACGTCTTATGATGTCTAGTTAGTCCTAAATTAAAATGGTGCCAATCTGATCTCCAATATAGCCACATAATGGGATTCTTTAAAATCTTATTATAGCTTCTTCTCCCAAATGGCTGGTCATCTCGACATTGTGTTTTCACAAAAAAGACTATTTGGGATGTATAGTTGGTCCTAAATGGAAATGGTGCAAATCCGACATCCAGTATTTCCATTACAGCAGCTAATTTGAAAATGTTGTTATTGCTGAAGAATATCTGGAATGGTTTCAAGACTCCGCAGTTAAAAGGAAGAAATTGTCTTGACTTTAACTCCTGGAAAATCTTTTAAGCCAGTGGAGCATCAGTCCCTTCAAGGGACTCTTGTTAGCTGTACAATCTTATGAACATAATGACTCAGACATGTAAGAAAATATTTTCGTTACCAGATTTGGTATATTGGAGTTTCTCAAGAATATCAGAGATAGTGTCAATACTCATATCTTGGATTCCTGGAAAGGGGCCGTCCATATATGACATCACGCATTTGGTGCCTGACTTGTGTGATGATGGGGGGGGGGGGGGGGTAGGGTGGTTTTAAAAATGTGATGTCACAAAAACAACACTAGTGCCACCTACCAAAGGAAATGTAAACTATGTAGCATCACTTGCGCAGTGGTGCTAAATGCTGATTGGTTGATCGATTTGCTGAGAAACAATACTCACTGCTGTGCCCACGCTGTGACAACTTTTCTATCTTCCATCTCCAAAGTGTGTTTTTCTAATACAGAGTGATTTCAAACCAATTTTATTTTTGAAAATTTTTAATTGGGGGGGGGGGGGCAAAGCTTTGTGACATCATATATGAGGGGTGGGGGATGTCTGAGTTTTTGTGATGAGGAGAGGGTAGGGGTAAAAAATATCCAAAATTGCGTGACATCATATATAGATGGCCCCAAATTTGTTTCAGCCAGTAGCACCAGTCCCATTGAGGGACTCATGTTAAGGTTTTGGTTCGTTTTTCATTTGCTTGTATTTCCTAACAGTGGATCTTTTTCATTTGTGGGGTTGCTATTGAAGCTAAGACAATTTATTCTTCAACATACTCACTCCTTTGACCATGCATTTAAGGTCACACTCTTAGAAGATTTGCATTAAGGTTTTGGTTAAAGTTTTTTACATTGTGTTAGAGTTCGTAAATCCATGATAGACTTTCTTCAGACTTGGAATGTTACATTTTAAGCTAAGACCATTTATTCTATGACATGTTCATTCAATCTTTTGGCCTTGGAGTCAAGGTCATTTTGTTCGTGGGCTTGACTTTCAGCCATGGCTTTATCATTCTGATTTGGATTTTATTTGTTTCTCACTGAGTTTATCAATAGGCTTATAGGAAGATGCAATATGATTGTATAGAAAAAGTTTGTGATTGTTAACAAACACATTATCCATTCTGGACAGGCTGTATTGATTATGAAAAATGTATGTTAAGATTCCAGATTACCATGCTCATGGGTTAGGATCTCTGAACTTTAATTGCAGCAGAGACTATACATTCTAAAGTCCTAATTAGGCTATTGATTAGCAGTTCTTCAGACCTACATCAATTTTTTTTAAAATTTGCTTCAAATCTGCATTGACTGACTAATATGTAATGTATCATGAATGTAAACCTAAATTTGCATGTATTTTTCATTTTGCGAAAATCAGATGATTGTTTTATGATTTCTTTGCTTCAATGAACTTTATTGGTAATTATTGAGGTAAGTATCAGTATCTTCATTATATATATATATATATATATATATATATATATATATATATATATATATATATATATATATATATATATATATATATATATATATATATATATATATATATAATTTGCAGTATTGCTAAAAAACAAAAGATGAAATTGCTTGACATACTGTAATTTGATATGTATCAGCATTAGGGCGATCCTTTTTCTAATTAAAAAACATGAAATCAATGCACCACACAAGTCACTATACAAATGGAATAATATAACCATTGAATTTATTATAAAACTGAAGAGTTCAAGCTTGTAAAAAGCTAATTGTAAGCTTTGGAATATCAAAAACATGTGTCTCAGCTCACTTTCATATGGGAAATGACATTCACAATCCCTTAACCCTTTACCTCATAGCGTCTTTTACTGTGTAGACTGTCAATATACATATGCCAAAGTCAGAGTGCAGTGTGCTATCAATAGAATACCTGTTACCTAAATGACTCTCTGCGAATAGGCCTGCCTGTAGAATTTATAGCAGTGTTGTAAATGTCAAGTTCAATATAAATTTGAACCATTTTACCTTTTTTGTACATATTTTTTATCTATAAAGTAAAATCTGATCTTTATAGTTGTAATAATTATTTTTCACTGAATAATTTTGTATATGCTTTAAAATCATTCAATATCAAGTCAGTGAAGCTGTGTGACCAACTGTAGCGACTAGTTCGTTGTCTATGTTTGTATCACTAAATAATCCAAATTTGATAAATTATCAAAAATCACTGTTGCCTACATCAATATCGGAGCTTATATCTAACTTATTGAAGCCTTCATAGTCATAATTTTAATCATCCAAACTCAAGAAAGTGCTGAATGAAATCCACTCCCTCCATTTTGGATAGTAGAGAATCCGATCCAGTTACTTTAAATAGCAGATTATGACTATATTTTAAATAGCAACCACATGAAGTGACCTAATAGTCATTTACCTTAATGTCTTTAGTTTAGGGGGTTTTCCCCGAAGGAGGTGCTATGATAACCAGTTCAAAATGGCTGATGTTTACTGTAGGCGCAAAATGTGGCAGAGAGCATCCTGTCATTAGGGATTCTGATCTTTTCATCAACTGCTTAGCAGAATTTAACCAGATTTGAATGAAAGTATTCTGGCATGAAGGCCTTACAGGTTTATAGAGATAATGCTGATTCACCATCAAATATGGTCATCATTACTACAGATAGAAAATCTTTGAAATGACTTCATCTCAAAAACAACTTGACAGAATTTGACCAAATCTGACACAGAGCATCCTGGCATGAAGGACTTTTAAATTTGTACAATTGTGATGCTGATCCACCATCAGATAGGTCTGATGTTACTAAAAATGGAAAATCTTTAATAACTTCTAAACAACTGGCCATAAGTTATAATGGTTGGGATAATTTGTGTAAATTTGCCTTCATGCCAGGACCAGGTTCGATTGAAATTGATTCATTAGGTTTTTCGAAGAAATTGAAAATAGCAACTATTGATGGATGGATGATGCATCAGATGGATGACACATGACATATGTAGGGTCATTCCATAAGCTCACTTGGCCGTACAGCCATGTGAGCTAAAAATAGAAAAACCTTGAAATGGCTTGTTCTCAAAAACGACTTAGCAGAATACTTCCAACTTTGACAAACAGTATACTAGCATGAAGGCCTCATATGTTGAGAAATGATGCTGATCTGCAACCAAATATGTCTGCTGTTCCTGAAAATAGAAAAACCTTGAACAGAGTTCTAGATAAGCACACTATATTCAAACTTGTCAATAGTGGCCAGCCATGGGAAGATGCAGAACTGGTACTCATACACAAGCAACCTCTGTAAGTAGGTTCACTTTTCAAACTTAACAAATACCATGCACTGAATCATTATTATTTTTATTATTATTATTATTATTATTATTATTAATATTATTATTATTATTATTATTATTATTATTAGCTCTAGTGGTCATAGACCAAAAGAGCTTATGATATGGCCTGTTGGCCATTGGCCATCCATCCATTAGCACACATTTTTTATTGCTACTTCTCCTTAACTAATTCTAGGATTGACATGAAACTTGACACATCCATTCATCCCATGGTCTGTTTGGTTCTATCTTGAAAATCTTGCTATCACTACTCTTTCTGAACAGAAAAGTCATTGTGACATCAGGTTTTCTAATAATGTCTAGTTGGTCCTAAATGAAAATGGTGCTGCTTGGACATCCAGTACTGGCCCATCTTGATAATCTTGTTATCCCTATTCCTCCTGAACAGAGTGTCATATTGGCATGGAGTTTTCACCACAAGACTTCTTATGATGTCTAGTTAGGCCTAAGTGAAAAGGGTGCTGTTCGAAAATTCATTATGGCCATCTTGACAATCTTGTTATTGCTACTCCGGAATCAATGGTCATATCAACATAGGGTTTTCACTGAAATACTTTTTATGATGTCTAGTTCAGCCTAAATGAAAATGGTCCCGGTTTACCAATCAATATGGCAGCCATCTTTAAAATCTTGTTATCACTACTCCTCATAGATGGAAAGTCATATAAATGTAGACACGGAATTTTTGCCAGAATACTACTTAAGATGTCTAGTTGGTCCTAAATTAAAATGGTGCCAATCTGACCTCCAGTATGGCCACCATGGTAGCCATTTTGTAAGTCTTGTTATTGCTACTTCTCCCAGATGGAAAGTCATATTGACATTGGGTTTTCACCAGAAGACTTCTTATGATGTCTGTTTGTTCCTAAATGAAAATGGTGCAAATCTAACCTCAAATATGGCTGCAATGGCAGCCATCTTGAAAATCCTGTTATCACTACTCCTTCTAAATCAAAAGTCATATCGACAGGAGGTTTTCACAAGACTTCTTATGGTATCTAATCAGTCCTAAATGAAAATGGTGCCAATCTGACATCCACTATGGCCAATATGGTGACCATCTTGAAAATCTTGTTATCACTACTCCACCAGAATCAATGGCCATATGTGCATTGGGTTTTGACCAAAATGCTTATGATACCTAGTTGATCCTTAATAAGGCTGGAAGGTTTACATGTGTCCAGGCAGTTCACCCAGTTTAATTATCAATTTTCTTCAGCATGTACATATAAGTGGCAGTTGGAAACAATATTACAATAATCCTAATGATGTTTTACTGAAAATGTCATATATTCAGCATGTCTTAAATACCAAATAATGTCATAAGAAGAGGTTAAAGATGTACAGCAAATGAAACAATTACAAGTTGAGCGAGGTATGGCATGCACATTATAATAGCTGTCAGTTGTTCAGTAAGCCTAATGGGTAGAAAGGGTGTAATGTTGAGTTTCTAATCTTTTCATTTAAATGGCATCGTTTCAGTTTTTGTAAACCATATACACGTTTAGAAATTTTGGTAAACATTTGCAGCTCCAGTCCTAAATGAAAATGGTGCCAATCTTATATCCAATATGGCTGCCATGATGGCCATCCTAAAAATGTTGTTGTTGTGCTACCCATGAATGAATGATCATATTGACATGGGATTTTCACCCAAGACTTCTAATGATGTCTAGTTGACCCTAAATGAAAATGGTGCCAATATTACATATAATATGGTTGCCTATAGGGGCTAGATTGAATCTGAGATGGTCTCAACACTCAGCAGTTGAAAAGAAGAAACAGTTTTATCATGTATTCCTGAAATTTTGTTTTGGCCAGTAGAGTGTCAGACCCTTAGGGGGACTTCTGTTAGAATTCTTATCTAGAGCTCTGCTTTAAGTGACTTTTCAGAAAATGCTAAACAGAATTTCAACAAATTTGGCATGTAGTATCCTGGGATGAATAGCTTTAAAGTTAGTAGAAATGCTGCCAATCTGCCATCAGATATGGCTGGTGTTACTAATAATAGGAAAACTTTTAACAACTCATAAACTGCTCAACAGAATTTAAGTATGCTGAACAACAGAATTTAAGTATGCTGAACATCTTTCATATTTATACAAATGATGCTGATCTGCCATCAGATATGGCTTCCATTACTAAAAATAGAAGAAAAAAACTATTTAAACAACTTTATAGAAAAATAACCCCACTGAAAAGAATTGAACCAACTTTGACAGAAAGCATTATGGCATAAAGGCCTTTCAGTATATCACAAATGGTGCTGATGTGCCATCAAACTGTTAAACAGTTGTTTGCATGATGTATGGTGTTAACAGCACTGGAAGAAATTCCTACAGAAAGTATCCTGCTTACCATGACTTCTTGGCCAATTTCTCTTGCATTGGTCTACAGATGTCTGCCACACAAGTGATTTCAGGGCCCATTATGGATTCTTTACCTCTTTGCCTTCCAAAAATGTTCTTTATGCAATGTAAATACTTCTTTTTAACCATTAAGGCTTGTGGGGAAATTAAATCAAAATTTCAAAGTACTAATTATCGATTATTATCTCAGTATATTTTAGCTTTTCACTTAAGACATGATGACAGATACTTAGGTTGTTTATTGTGGCAACATGTCATTAAGACAACATAAATACAGTAAAAATTGTCCAAATGGTCACCTTTATAGCGTGGATCTGGTCTCAACTGCCATTCCAGCCCACCCACCACCCCGGGCAAATTTCCTGTATAAATGTAATTTATATACTAGTCACCTGCTTTCTGTGGTCAGTGACCAGATTTTTCCTAACCAAATAATTGTTGAGGAAGGAATTGTTTAGATCAAGGCATATCATGTGAATCGATGTGCAAATATTTCTTATTTTGCTTGTACTTACCATACTCCAGTGACATTGGCAATGTAATTTGGAGTTGTCAGTATGTCAGATTTGATAGCTAGGCAGCTTTTATCATAAGGAAGAGGGTCGAAGGAATTAGTTTGCTGGATGGTGGGAAAAGAAGTTGTGTTGTCACAACAGAAATGTTAGTCACCTTTTGTGCCAGTGTGACATGTATAGTTTGATATCTTCATCTATTTGCCTGTGAATTATAGCTATTTCTGATGAAAAAAGTCTGTCTTTGGGAAGAGATGCGAGTTACATCCCTTTTCATTAGGTCAGTGCTCATTCAGTATTTAAAAACTTGTTTGCAAAGGCAAGTAAAGTTTCGGTTCAGGAGTTACTAACAATAGCCACAAAAAGCTTCTTTTAATTCCCTATTAATCACAAGCTTTTCACATAAACCAAATGTCTTTTGAGCTCGGGCAAGTTGAGCAACTGGTTAATCCAGATATTGTTTGAAGTATGAACAGTTGTTTCTAAGCCAAATATATATAGGTTGGCCAATCAAAGGGTCAGTACTCTGTTTCAATATGATATGTAAGCTGTCAATTAGTAGTGAAATTATTATCTTGTCATGGTGAACAAAACAAACTAAGATCAGTGGCTTTTTTAAAGATCATTGAATATTTAATTTATTGGGTGGATTAAAGTGAGCAGGATGCACTAATCTTGTATGGAGTCTTAGTTTGGGAGCGAACAACAAATACGTATATTTTATGATTTTGTTGAATAGTGGACATAACTAAATCTGTTTATAATGTAATACTACTACTACTGCTACTACTAATAATAATAATAATGACAACGAAGGTATTTGGTGCTAGGTTTTTATTCAAAAACCAAGTTTGCAAGGTGAACCTGCATACAGAAGTCACCTGTGTACAAAGGCCAGTTTGGCTTTCTCCCAAGGGTGGCCACTATTGACAGGTTTCTATTTACAGAAATTTGTCACACATTACTATTGGTAATTCATCATGCTGATATACAAGACATTGTCTTCATGCATGCTATAGAAATATCTGATCATGACAATGACAACTTAATACTTCCATAGTAACTTTTAGATGAAATTAAAATAGAAATACTCCCAGCCAAGAAATATATTATCCTATGATTGGTCTAACTTTTCATCAATTATCTGATGGTCTTTATTCTGACGTATTAAGTCAGGATTTCAGGGCTGGTAGTAACTCTTTGCCAGCAACAAAGTGCAATGTATTGCAAGTCGATAAACACAGATATATGTGACCATTATGCAACTAACTTAATATTGAGGTAATATTTCAACATGTTAAAATTGTAGAATTTGGGTGGCACATGACTATTATGAATGAGGATACTTGTATATTTTGATGAAGATTTCTTTTCATTTTGTGATTATTTTTTTTTAATTCACCCATCTTTTGGTGGAGCATATTATGCTATGACCCTGTCTGTTTTTTGAATTGTCTCTCAATCTGTCTGTTGATATTTCCTTTCCTTTTCTCTATGATAACTTCAGTTCTACAGCACCTACCTTAGCCAGATTTTACCAGTAAACTCTTGATGAAAGAAAGAAGCCTGCAAATTTTGGGGTCAAAAGGTAAAAGATCAAGGTCACTGTGGCTGAAAGAAGACAAGTGGTTTCTGCACAATAACATTAAGTTTACATCATAGACCTGGACCAAATTTTATGAATGGCTTGCACTTAGTCAAGGTCACTGTGACTGAAAGAAATACAATGGTTTCTCTGTACAAAAATTTCAGTTCTTGATCTTCACCAAAGTTTATGGATGATTTACATGTTGGCCAAGAAAGAAGTATCTCGATTTTGCAGTCAGAGGTCAAGGTCACTCATTTCTGAATCACAAACCCCTACTTCAAACAAAGGAGCTGGGATATAACAATTAAAGAAGAGATTAATTCTCAAGAAAACAGTTTTGGGACAAAAGAAGTTTGTACCTAGAATGAGCAAAAATCCAAATTACTCACTGCCATAAAATAGTCTCCATTTTCCTAGTTTCTTATTAGCAAGAGGTACAACACTTTAAAAATTTGGAGTTATGGTGAAAGTATTTGTTCAACTGCCCATCAAGAACATACTGTAAAATATCTCAGTCACTAGATGCTTAAATTTGAAGAGTCCTAACAACTTTTTGGACATAAAACTGTTCTACTATTTGACTTGCAGCAGGAGCATAACATATTTTGGATTTCATGCAAATCACATCCAACATCCAATAGCACAGTGGTTCCCAAACCCCGGGTCACGACCCAAATGATGGTCGTGATGACCCTCGCGACCCTATACTGGTACTGCATTTTGGGTTGCAAAAGATGGTATTTAGGGTCGTGATCAAAAAAGTTTGGGAACCACTGCAATAGCAGCTTCTGAATCAAGAAATAATACTTGTTTTTAAATCTTTTTTAATATAATTTCTTTTATATTATGAATAAATTGGACAATAGTAAATAATAATACTGATACTGATCCATCTTGCAGAGAACTCTGTATGATGGAAGACCAGCCCTGTTTTTTACATGGACTGATGTAAGTATTTCAAGTTGTAAGTATTTTGTAAGTTGTTTTTTTTACATGGACTGATATAAGTATTTCAAGTTGTTGTTATTACATGGACTGATGTATGTATTTCAAGTTGTTTTTTTACACAGACAGATCTAAGTATCTTTAATCTTTTTTACATGGACTGATGTAAGTATTTCAAGTTGTAAGTATTTTGTAAGTTGTTTTTTTACATGGACTGATGTAAGTATTTCAAGTTGTTGTTATTACATGGACTGATGTATGTATTTCAAGTTGTGTTTTTACACAGACAGATCTAAGTATCTTTAATTTTTTTTTACATGGACTGATGTAAGTATTTTAAGTTTTTTTTACATGGACTGATGTAAGTATTTCAAGTTGTAAGTATTTTTTAAGTTGGTTTTTACATTGACTGATGTAAATATTTCAAGTTGTGTTTTTACACAGACAGATCTAAGTATCTTTAATTTTTTTTTACATGGACTGATGTAAGTATTTTAAGTTTTTTTTACATGGACTGATGTAAGTATTTCAAGTTGTAAGTATTTTTTAAGTTGGTTTTTACATTGACTGATGTAAATATTTCAAGTTGTTTTTTTACATGGACAGATGTATGTATTTCAAATTGTTTTTTACATAGACTGATTTAAGTATTTTTAATTTTTTTATATATGGACTGATCTAAGTATTTTAAATTGTTTTTTTACACGGACTTATGTAAGTTTGTTAAGTTGTAATTTATATGGACTGATGTATGTATTTCAAGTTGTTTTTTTACATGGACTGATGTATGAATTTAAAGTTGTTTTTTTTTATACATGGACTGATGTAAGTATTTCAAGTTTTTTTTTCATGGACTGATCTCGGTATTTCAAGTTTTTTTTGCAAGGACTGATGTAAGTATTTCAAGTTGTTTTTTTACATGGACTGATGTATGAATTTAAAGTTGTTTTTTTTTACATGGACTGATGTAAGTATTTCAAGTTTTTTTTGCATGAACTGATCTCGGTATTTCAAGCTTTTTTTGCAAGGACTGATGCAAGTATTTCAAGTTGTTTTTTACATGGACTGATGTAAGTATTTCAAGTTGTTTTTTTACATGGACTGATGCAAGTATTTCAAGTTGTTTTTTACATGGACTGATGTAAGTATTTCAAGTTGTTTTTTACATGGACTGATGTAAGTATTTCAAATTGTTTTTTTTCATGGACTGATGTAAGTATTTCAAGTTGTTTTTTTTCATGGACTGATGTAAGTATTTCAAGTTGTTTTTTACATGGACTGATGCAAGTATTTTTAGTTGTTTTTTACATGGACTGATGCAAGTATTTCAAGTTGTTTTTTACATGGACTGATGTAAGTATTTCAAGTTGTTTTTTACATGGACTGATGTAAGTATTTTAAGTTGTTTTTTACATGGACTGATGTAAGTATTTCAAGTTGTTTTTTACATGGACTGATGTAAGTATTTCAAGTTGTTTTTTTACATGGACTGATGCAAGTATTTCAAGTTGTTTTTTACATGGACTGATGCAAGTATTTCAAGTTGTTTTTTTCATGGACTGATGCAAGTATTTCAAGTTCTTTTTTTCATGGACTTATGTAAGTATTTCAAGTTGTTTTTTTACATGGACTGATGCAAGTATTTCAAGTTGTTTTTTACATGGACTGATGTAAGTATTTCAAGTTGTTTTTTACATGGACTGATGCAAGTATTTCAAGTTGTTTTTTACATGGACTGATGCAAGTATTTTAAGTTGTTTTTTACATGAACTGATGTAAGTATTTAAAGTTCTTTTTTTTTCATGGACTTATGTAAGTATTTCAAGTTGTTTTTTACATGGACTGATGTAAGTATTTCAAGTTGTGTTTTACATGGACTGATGCAAGTATTTCAAGTTGTTTTTTACATGGACTGATGCAAGTATTTTAAGTTGTTTTTTTCATGGACTGATGCAAGTATTTCAAGTTTTATACATGGACTGATGCAAGTATTTTAAGTTGTTTTATACGTGGACTGATGCAAGTATTTAAAGTTGTTTTATACATGGACTGATGCAAGTATTTTAAGTTGTTTTTTTCATAGACTGATGCAAGTATTTTAAGTTGTTTTTTACATGGACTAATGCAAGTATTTCAAGTTGTTTTTTACATGGACTGATGCAAGTATTTTAAGTTGTTTTTTTCATGGACTGATGCAAGTATTTCAAGTTGTTTTTTACATGGATTGATGTAAGTATTTCAAGTTGGGTTTTTTCATGGACTGATGCAAGTATTTTAAGTTCTTTTTTTACATGGATTGATGTAAGTATTTTAAGTTGTTTTGTTCATGTATTGTACAAGAAGTTCCAAGAACTTACAACATATACATGTACTTATGGTGGCTCAGATGTTAGTGTCATGTGGAATTATATTGAGAATGTTGAGGAAACCAGTCAGACATACAAACTTGGATTGATGACTACTGTTACTTACTCTTTTACATTCTGGAACTACAGATGTGTAATAACTGTGTTATTGCTGAGCTATCCAGGCCTTTCTTATGTTGTTACAGTGCAATTATACATTTCATTTGATTCAATTACATAGGAGTAATGCTTCAACTATATTTTTCCTGTACAAAAATAGTTTGTCAAAACTTGTTTGATTTTGTATATTCATTTCGAGCCTACTGGGAAAAATTAGTCTTTTCAAAGAAGTAAAGCCTTGTTTACACAAGTCAGTCAGTTCTCTTTTTAATAACATTAGATTGCACCATAGGTTCAGATCTATGAATGAATTTGAATTTCATTTGACTTCAGATAAATTGTTCCTATCATGTATATAAAATCAAAGTTGTAGATTGATCAACAAAGGTCCTACAGTGATGCTGCCAGGCCGCACGAGTATGCTAATCACACAAAATTGATCATCTGTCATGAGATTTGAAATTAGCTATGTGCAAGAAGTTACACAATGAATACCTGAACTCCTGCAAATAAAAATCAATGCTGCACAAATAATCTGAAGAAAGTCTGGTTGTGGTTTGCTCTGTAAGCTTGTTTGCTTTAGTTTTGATCACCAAGGGTTTTTGTGTGTGTCTGGCAACCTTTTCCATGCATCTTTCATACTGTCTGACTGTGTATGACCACAAATCCATTCAGGTGTGCTCAAGACAATGGCCGGTCGTAAGTTGATAAGGGATTGCTTTAAAGTTCCCTCTGCTGGGACTTATGACTCGGATCAGGATACTGAATGTGTCATTGTTAACTTGGAGACTGTTAATACTTAAGACACATGTTCAGGAACCTCTGATCAAATATAAACACTTGAAGTTTCTCAGGATATGTCGGCTAGGACTTTGATTGCATATGATGAACCCTCAAAAAACAAATAAAATTTGAGTCAAAATTTCAGAGGTCATGTTTGTGTTAAAGCTAGAAAAGCTAGCTATGCATATGTCTCTCCAAACTGCAGATTGTGAGAATGGTTTCTCTGCACAGACTAACATTCACACTGTGATCAGAAACAGATTAACTTCTGAAAACATCAACAGAATAGTCCTTATACAGCAATAGGGTGGTTCATATGAAGATTTCAATTTCAGCAGAGCAATGGATACATTGAAGGGAAAAAGAAATACATATGTTCAGATATTAACGGTAATTTTCCTGACTCTCCCACTTTTTAGAGCCAATGGGATGGGCTCCATCTAACTCTAGTAGCATCACTTGTATTATGATTGTCACTTGACTACTGGTCTGTGTTTTCAGATACTTAAAAAAGTTTTATTTATACCTGGAAAGACATGAACATGCTACGTTAAACAAGTTTTAATTGGCACAATTAAGATTCTGTATTTTTGTTGCAGAAACTGACAGAAAGGGTGTTCCCATTGCCTGAATATTTTACCAGTATCATTCATACATGTCTGGAAGAGAAACACATGATGTCAGCCCTTACAGAGATAAAAACTGTCATAACACATAAGTACTTCCCACTTCCAAAGACGGTTCATGACCTGATGACTAAAATACTACAGGTGATAGCTGACACACATCAGTGTTTAGTGATATTTTTTGCATTTTGTAGCATTCATTATATACTCTGATGATATTATGATATCTTCATCTGAGAGATTGTGAGAACTTAGCAAACATATACAAGTACATATTGCTCTGTGTATATAGTGTCACACCTATCAGTAACAAATAAAATATAGTGAAAACTGAAACAGTGTGCAGAAGCATGGACATTAAATGAATTCACAGTTTTGTACTACACATGTATGATATTTTCTTAGTTTGGAGTAAACATAAATTCATTTTAGTGCTGTAAGGCTAAGTGGGCTTATGGTATGACTCTGTGGCAGTCAGCCATTGTTTGAAAGTGGTCTATCCATCAATTGTTACCTGGCAGGAGGCCATATTTCTGGTCTAATTTTGGTCAAAGTTGGAATCAAGATCTTGGAAGAATTCAGTAATGAACAAGATCCATGCATATTAATGAGGTGATCTTGCATCTGGTTGGCTGAACTTGTTACCACCCTAGAAACTGTATTTCTTATCCATTTTGAACAAACCTGGTAAATAGGCTTATATCAAGACATCCAATGAGTTTTATTATGAGCAAGCTCTACACATAATTTTGAGGTGATCTTGCATCTGATGACAGACCTTCATGATAAGGTTCTCATGCATGTTGATAACAACCTAACATGGAATGAAAATGTTAGATTTATGCACAACACAAATACAGATGTATACGAGGAAAGGTTTAATATATGCATTGTAAGAACTTAAAGGTTACATGAGTATATGCATTCTCTCTCTCGATTCAACAATTCAACTACATCAAAAATGTATAACTACATTAACATAAATACTTAAACAAATAAAATATTTGGCTCTCTCTGTGGGGGCTACTCATCGGCTAGAATCTGAATGAAACACTATACGAGACTATGATGATTCCCAATTGGTGCTAGGCTGACCCCAGCATTAGAGTGTATTCTGGGCTGATCCCAGCTTAAGTAGACTGTGCTAGGCTGATCCCAGCTCAAGTAACATCTGTGCTAGGCTGATCCCAGCATTTTAGTGTATTCTAGGCTGATCCCAGATTAAGTGGGCTATGTGCTTAGTCATTCAGGTGTATTCTGGGCTGATCCCAGCTCCAGTAGAATCTGTACTAGGCTGATCCCAGCATTTAGTGTATTCTGGGCTGATCCCAGCATAAGTAGACTGCTAGGCTGATCCCAGCTCGAGTAACATTTGTGCTAGGCTGATCCCAGCATTCGAGTGTATTCTGGGCTGATCCCAGATTAAGTAGGCTATGTGCTAGGCTGATCCCAGCATAGTAGTGTATTGCTAGGCTGATCCCAGCATTCGAGTGTATTCTGGGCTGATCCCAGATTAAGTAGGCTATGTGCTAGGCTGATCCCAGCATAGTGTATTCTGGGCTGATCCCATCTTAAGTAAATCTAAGCTAGGCCGATCCCCGCATAGGAGTGTATTCTGGGTTGATCCCAGATTAGTGGAATAGAGCTAGGCTGATCCCAGCATGAAGAAAGTATTCTTATTTTTTTGTCTATTTAAACCTGTATGAGAAATGTATTAAACAGGCATGGCCTTTATGTTTTTAGTATAGCAGATGAGTATCCGATTGGGGGAAAATACCAAAATGAATTTGATATCAAATATATCAAATGAGAGCCCCCAATGAAAATGTTAGATATGTAATTAAAAAGTTATCTTTGGCCTCTGGTTGTATCCAAGATTAAACACTTCTTCAATTTTTCTCGTTGAGTTAGGTTTTATAACAGCTTTTTTCAGCACTTCTTGGATTATTGGAAACTGTTGTCAATCTTGTATGATGAAGATTTTCAGACTTCTGAAACGAGCGTTTAAAATTATACTATGTAAAAATTATACAGATTCCATTCATGCAATGGATCAACTAGGAATACTCACAGTTGAAGAAAGGATATTTTAAAAAAAGTCTAAACTTTATGTAAAAAAATTTAAAATCGAGAGTGTCCTCAGTACCTCCTAACTATAGTAAAAAAAACAAAAACAGTAGGTAAATCCAAATTCAACCTTTTTACAGTCTTTATCAAGTAATAATTACAAAATTCCAAAAGCACCAAAAACAAATATTTAAGAAATATTTAGCATATACTTGTCCATTGATTTGGAATAGTTTATTGCTGCTCCAGAAATTAATATGGGAAGGGGTGGGGGGTCAGAGGACACTTGTTTTTAAACACCCACCACCCATGAAATTAAAATAGGTCTATACCCCACCATGGAGTATTTGAAAATGTCTTGGGATACCACCATGTGGAAAAGTTTTTTTCTTGTAAAGTTTCATGCAGGTAGATGAAAAACCTATGGTGTAAAACCAAACTGAAGGGTAATATCAACCTTCTTATTTTTGTTGCTTAAAAGAGTTATATTGAGTCCCATATCAGAATACAAAATTATTTGATGACTATTATCTTGTCAAAATTGATTTTCAGTATTTGCATGACACTTTCTTAAAGAATGGGACTGTGAGATGTCAGAAATTATATTATGAATTTGTTTTAAAAGCAGTTGGATGTGGTTTTGTCTTGAAGACCTTGTTTGTTTTGTAAAGTCTTGTACCATTTTGATTAATTGCCTTCTTTAACTTTATCTTCAAGGTAAATGAAAGTTGCTGTAGTATCATTGATTCATTTCCCAATCTGTTTTCATATGTCAGATGCATTTATTTTGATATTTCAGTAGGGAGTTTAAATTGGGACTTGTGTTATTACCTGTTGCCTGCCATTGGACAGTCTTTATGTGTTTTGCAGGTTGTACTTAGAACCCAGTTGATAAAAAAGTGACACTTGACTGATTTCATTGTAATTTTCAAATAAAATTAAATGAAAAGTAAACTTATGAATACTTGTCAAATGTCTTGCTGTGTTTTCTAACCGATGCTGATCCACCATTAAATATGGTCAATGTTACTTACAATAGACAAAATTTAAAAGACTTCTTTTCCAAAACTGCTGAATAGAATTTGATTATATTTGACAGAAAGCATTTTGGCATGAAGGCCTTCAGATTGATGCAATGATGCCAGTTCGCCATGAAATAAAGCTACTGTTACTAAAAATAGAAAATTCTTGAAATGGCTTTTCCAAAAACCATTGAATAGAATATGACCAAACTTGACAGATAAGATCCTGGCATAAACACCTTTAAAGTCTGTACAAATGATGCCAATCCACAATCAAATATGACTGCCATTACTAAAAGTAGAAAAGTCTTTAAATGACTTCTTCTGCAAAACTGCTGCATATAAATTGAATGCATCCTGAGATGAAGACCTTTTAGATTTATACAAATAATGCCAATGTGTCATGAAATCTCACCACCATTACTAAAAATAGAAAAAAAAATATGAACAACTTTTTAAAAACTGCTAAGCTGAATTTGGCCAAATTTGACAGAAAGCATCCTGGCATAGAGGGCTTTCAGATTTGTATAAATGCTGCCAATCCACCACAAGAAGTAGAAAAGCATTTACACAACTTTATCTGAAAAAAATGCTGAACAGATTTTTACCAACTTTAATACAAAACATCCTGACATATAGGTCTTTAAATAGGATGATAGAAGGACACGAGAAACCTTGAAACTGTTGTTTTCAGAATATATACAATCAACAGCATTGGAAGATATTACAACAGAAAGATTTCTTGGTCAACTGCATTTACATTTAAGTCTTAGACATATGTCAGCCAGGTGAGTGATCTTGTGCTCACTTGTGTCTTTTGTTGGAAATATTATGGTAGCCACTGCTTTGAGTCACTACATTAGAAACAGCTTGCTCAATAAGAAATTAAATTCACAGAAAAGTACTAACAATAAACATAATTTATTCCTGGAGTAATACATGTTTCTTTCAAACATGAGTCTTCTTGAGCAGAATCCATCATCGGCATGTCTGGTACACTGAGTTCTGAATTTGAAAGGTTTCAACTCACCTGGCAGTGCAGTTTTCTTTTTGAATCTGATGACTATTCTATCTTAGCTTGTGAAGGAATACTGTGTCCAAAATCATTGTCATTGTGTGAATCCTAGGTTCTTGTGTATATCAATCATATGATGCTGGAAAGTGCAAAAGTGAACACAACAAGAAACTGCTATGGATCAAATTCACTGGAATTTCAATGGATTACATTAAAACTTTGTGCATTTTATGGTCATTATTTGATGATGTGCATATAGACAAATTACTTTCCTCCCACAATATTTGTTATGAGTTATTGCCTTTCTATCATGCAGATCAATGCAGTGTATGACAGAAGTTTGTGAACACAACCAATCTAGCTGGTTTTTGTTTGGATTGATTTCAGTCCTTCCATGTATGTGGTATAATGTCCATTCTGTTTTACCAAATATAGTTTGTATTACTAATAATAGTAACAAACTGTATGGTTTTACTAAAATTAGTAACAAAGGATAGATCCACTGACCTGTCGGGTCAATTGTATGTCGTGGATGGCAACTCAAATTTAGGTAAATGATTAAACCATATAGTAGTTATCTTCCTTGGATGTACAAATGCCCATGAATAGCAGTATCTCACGAGTTATGTTCTTCCATCTGATCTTATGTAAATTAGTGTCATTCCACCCTTCAAACTGTCAATGTTTTCAAGACTTTGATTGAACGATTGATTACTGTGAAACTTCGTGAATATTATGGTCATCATCTGAAGATCCACCTATCGACAAATCAGTGTCCTCCAGTTTTGTTAAAGCTCATTGTGACTTGGTGCTTGATGTAGTGTATGATAGAATTGTTTGAACTCAACTAGTCTCGTTTTTCAACTTGGTACATATTATGGTAATTATCTAAAGATGTGCATATTGGCAAATTTTGTTGACTTACAGCTGGATGCCATATGTGACAATGTTTGAATGCAAGTATGCTTGCAGTTTTCATTGGATTGCTGTGCTACATGGTAAATATTATGGTCATCATCTGATGATGTGCATGTTGATCAGTCATTGTACTCCCACTATTTTCAGAAGAGTTGTACACTTTTTTTGGTGGTTATAGACTCATCTCCATCGTGGGGGTAGAGGTGGGATGCAGGAGAGGTGGGGCTATAATTACTCTTGGGTTTTTGAAAAAGTTTTTTTTTTTTTCTTCTTCAAATTGAGCTTCATAATTTTGAATTAATATCACAGTTGTATTTTGGACTATAACATGGCTTATTCCTCATTTACAATACAGAATGCCAGGACTGAGCATCAAGCAATAAGAGCATATGATGTCTTGATGACCATATTACAGCTGCATCCACCAGTCACCCCTTTACTACAGGATTTGTATTACCAGTATCTTGGCCCCTCATTATCTACCTCGGATAGCCAGAATACTTCTTCTCCAGCTATCACAGACTTCATGACACAGTCCAGTAAAGAGTGGAACTTCATCAAAACTTGTATAAGGTGTAACTTTGATTAGAACTATGACAGTTTTAGTTAAAAGTCGTTGATGTAATTTTGTTTGCTTACCTTGCCATAAGCATTCTGGTGTTGATCCTCCTCAGAGATGCTGCCAGGGTGCACGAATATGTGCAAATCACACAAAATGTGTACAAATTGGCACACTTTGAAAGCAGCGATGTGCGAGAACTCCCACAAATTAGTTTCAAATTTGTGCATATAAAAATGTACTCTGTGCAGCATAACATTTTTATTTAAGTGTTACCATTTAAAGTGATTGCTGTGACATAAGTCGTGCCGCCAGTAAAGGTATCGTAGCGCTTGTCACGACCTATATCTTTTGAGGTGGACAACTGTTTACACATCTTGGTACTTCTGCTTGACATGAATGGTTGTTAAACTAAATTTGATTGGTGCATTTGGCACTGGAACAAGCATTCTGTCATAGTTTTAAACTTGCATTCATCAAGGAAATTTTATAAATGCTTGTTTAAATTACAGGCTACCTTGAAAACCCAAAATGGCTGACTCCCATGATGGTTCATCTTCAGATGACGATTTCATTCTTCAAATACAGGTTGACGATAATGATGATGACAATGATTTTGAAAGTTTTGAAGTATATCGGAATTTTGGAGTTGGGAAAGTGTTACTGAAAAATATCAGTGATTTTGAGCCTGAAAATGATGTTGAATACTAGTCTGATATTGCATGCTGGCTGGACAGACAGCATGCCAGTCAACAGTAGTATTATGAAATTAAATGTAGAAATGGAGAATACCAACCCTAATTAAAATACAGGCAATTTAAAAATAGAGTGCAATTTTCATTTCTTTTCCAAAGTCATTCAGCACTGAGGAATCTTGTGCAATAAAAAAAATATATAGCACTTTAAGGGTTAAGATAAATTGAAGAATTAAGAATCAAAAAAGAAAAAAAAGTAAGGATACATGTATTTATTTGATCAAAATACCTGTTTCTGAGCACGCAGACTATGGCATTGATGGAAAACAAACAATACAGCATTATGGAACAGATAAGAAATCTGGCATAGTAGTTAGCAAAGCACTGATTCAAGAAAGTGAAACTTTGGCAAAGTTCATGTTAGTGAAAAATATTATTTTTGGAGCAGAGATATCCAAAAAACTACCTTTGAGCTGTAGAAAATTGTACATAGCAACCATAAAGATCAAGCTTACTTAACTAGCAGTGCACATGCCCCTTCAAACAGCAGACTGTGAAAGGGGGTTCTCAGCACAGAACAATATTGATACACAGATAAGGAACAAATTAAGCTTAGAAACAATTGGCAGATAATGCTTTTTACAGGTGGAGGGGACATCTTTTGAGGATTTTGATTTCAGTAGAGCCCTAACAGAGTGGAGCAAAAAGGAAGAGAGAAGGATTGTTAAGTGTTAGGTAAATATTTAACTATGGACATTTCCCCCCACCCCTTTTCTACTCCTCCCACCCCTTAATTTTGGTAGCAAGGGGGCGGATTCCCCCTTTACATAAAATCTTGGCAGCATCTCTGCTTCCTAACTTTGAACAAGTAATTCTAATCTGTATGAAAATATGACCACAGTAAGAATAGAAGAAAAATGTTATGGCCTGTTAGAAACTGCTTGACCAGGAATTTTTAGCAGGTTTGATATGGAACTGCATGCTATCAGCTTTGTAGTCACTGTAAATCAGGTGAGTCATGTCAGGTCACTTGTTCCTCTTGTTGAGAAACATGCCTTTGACCTTCTCCATATTCTCACAAGTTTGTGGGCACAAAACCCAAGCTTAGACAAAAAAAACAGAAAATAAAATGATACTTGTAACATGTCTAGTTAAGTGTAATTTAGCAGTCTAGAAGTGGTACTCAGTTTAAGAGAATTCTGAAAGTTTTATGATCCTAACTCTATTCTAAAGTTAGACTGGTTACAGTTTTATTACTTTGTGCTTGAGTTTAGTGCTCAAGAAGTTTTGAGAATATGGGACCAGGTTTTACATTTTTAAAGTCTGTTTCAATCGCTTGAAATTTCCAACTCTCATGCCCTGAATAACAGTTTAGTTTTTTTGAAAGCTTTAACATTGGCAGAACTGTGAACTTAGTTACAATCTTCAAAATATGTTCCATGAATTTAAATACATGCACATATAATTAGAAGAAGAAATACATTTTCTGTTATACGGATACTCAAGTTGTATAGATCAGTGAGAAATCTTTTTGGCTCCTAGATAATTGATTTTGTTATACTAAATATTTTGCATTTCAGTTTGGCCACATACCAGTACACTAAAAGTTGAAGTTAAAATTATGCTTCCAGGACATAGTTATTATTTCATACTTGGACCAGATACTGTTCTTTAGTTATTTAAAACAGTGAATTTAGTTCCTATCAATTAGGCTGCAAAAAAAATGTTGATAGAAAACATCCTTGTATGAAGGTCTTTTATGTTTGTACAAATTATGCAGATCTGCCATCCAATATGATTTCTGTTACTAAAATGTACTAAAATGCCAAACAAACTTGAAATGACTTACCAGAATGACTGAATGGAATTGGACCTAATTTGACAGAATGCATCTTGTTTTAAGGCTGAATTTGCTACTAAATATGGCTGACAATTTTAAAATAAGGAAACATTGAAATTACTTTTTCATAAACCAATCAAAAGAATTTGAAGAAATTATGATAGAAAGAATGTTGTTAACCCAGACTTCTTAGCCAACTGCTTCAAAATTTGTATTTGGCTTTTAGACGGATGTCAGTCAGGTGAGCAATATCAAGCCCACTTGGGCCTCTTGTGTAAGAGTTAAATGCCTTTTGGGCTTATAATTGGTTGGAATATGTGAAGAATCATGTGACATCAAATTGTCTTGGACTTCTTGATGGATTGCTATCAAGGTTCACTTTTTTCTTTCATACTCCGGTACAGGGCAAGAGGCTGTTAAAAAATAAATTGCTCAGGCTCAAATTCCACTTATCCCAATATGTTGAGAAATATTTTCTATGTTTTTTGTTCTCTCAAAATAGTTTACATGTTACAGTGTACTTCATCAAAAATTATGTGACTGTGTTTCAAATTTGTCTGTTTCATTAAAAGCAATACTTTCTCCAGGTCCTAATGTCAACCAGTACTCATGATTCATAGAGTACTTCATCAAAAATTATGTGACTGTGTTTCAAATTTGTCTGTTTCATTAAAAGCAATACTTTCTCCAGGTCCTAATGTCAACCAGTACTCATGATTCATAGAGTACTTCATCAAAAAATTATGTGACTGTGTTTCAAATTTGTCTGTTTCATTAAAAGCAATACTTTCTCCAGGTCCTAATGTCAACCAGTACTCATGATTCATAGAGTACTTCATCAAAAATTTTTTGCACCAGGGCCATTTTGATTTCATCATTTATTATGTCTGTCTATACGTATGTCCATCCTGAGAAACTTTATAGCAAGATTGTGCAAAAACCACTTAGTGTAGATGAAAGAAATGTTACTAATATATTTGTATCCATATGCAGATGACCCGATTACATTTTCAGGCCATTACAGTAGTTTTGCAAATTTGTACACATTTTTGTATGCGGTAAGGTGGAATATATCATGTTATGATGTCCATCCATCCATTTCCTATTTCACAATAGCTTGATTCTCCACTATCTACCATTATGAATCTTTGTAAATAGCTTTCATTTGGGGTAAGGAAGCCATCATCGTCAAGGTCAAAAGGTCAAAATTTAAGGTCACTGTGACTGAAAGAAGAAAAATGGTTTCTATACAGTAACATTAGTTCTACATCATAGACCTGGACTAAACTTTGTGGATGGCTTGCAGTTGGGTTATAGAAGAAGCCAACCGATTTGGGGCTCAAAGGTTGGGGTCACTGACTGAAAGAAGAAGAATTAATTCTACACCATCACTTTGCTCTACATTTCAGCTTTTACTGGCTTCGGTTAAGTTTTTGTGTTTAGCTCCTGACCAAATAGTTTCTTTGCATGCTGTGTACATACTATCCTATCTATAATCATGAAACTTGGGGATGCATCTTGATGAGCACAGCTCCTCATTTCAGTAGTAGGTCATTATTGCCCATATTTTATGTTTCACTCACATGGGTTAAATTTTGTTTTTGGTGTTCATTTCACAAGCACCGTTTATGATAGTCATGAAATTGATGATTATATGCATCTTTGCTAGTACCACACCCTTAACAACAAAAGAAGCTCATTATGACCTATATGGTTAAGTTTTTGCATTTAGCTAATAATGAGTTTTTGGTGAGCTATATGCATACTATCCTACCTAGAATCATGAAACTTTGTTTTTATGAACTCATTATAGTACTTCTACTTTGATATCATAGAAAAGAAGGTTCTTTTTTTATTATTTAATCTTTTGTATGCCTTGTTAGAGTGTGTACATATGTATGTATGTATGTATGTATGTATGTATGTATGTATGTGTGTATGTATATGTGTGTGTGTGTGGTTTAATGGTATGTCAGCACAATACTGGCTATATAGTGCTGATTAAAGGTCAAGTTATAAAAATGTAAATAATAAAAGGAAAAGTTAGAAAAGGGCCAACATTTTGTTTTCAAGATCACTTTAGTCTGAATTTATTTTTTATCATAATAGCTACTGTTTACAATGGCTACTGGATATTACTTAAAGATTTATAGAGGTGATCTAGGTAATCAATAATTAGTCTGATTACTCTGTATCCTTCCTGTTCTTGGATATTTTTAATATGTTTTTTTTACCTTGTTTAGGACTTTTTAACAAATACCTTGTAAACATGATTAAGCAAAAGGTTATTAAGGTAGATGGATGAAATTCTATAGGGCTATTTGTATGTAGAGGAAATTGTTATATTTTCAGGCCATTATAGCAATTTTTCACTTTTTTATACATTTTTTTAAAACATTTTGGAATTTAGACAACAACAACCTGGTTGGCACAATTAAACAAATCCACTTGAGTTAGAGAAATAAAATCAGGCAAGTTTATATGCATATGTAGATGATTTTCAAGCCATTATAGCAATTTTCCAAGTGTTTTATACATTCATGAACTTTTTGGACTTTTACATTTTGGTTTGTGTTGGGGCAGTGTTTTACAAATACAAAATCTTGTTTATATTTTTAATTTCAGTCAGTACTATTTTGATCTTTGGAAAACAGTGGCTTTAAGTTTTATAATTTGTTCGTATCACATTAGAGGGGATGTGCAACAATACAGTAGATAATATTACCTACGCAGTATATCAATGTAATCAGTGACTGTTAACTTATGGATTATAATATTGATCACTTATGGATTACAGTAATGATCACTGTTCATTAAATATTGTCATGAGTACTTTGATAAGTCACTAATCTTAGTTTATTTTTCAAGTGTTCACTTTGATACTAGTTGATGTGATGGACACTGATATATGTACAATTTACACTATAAGTGTGAGCACATGAAACACAAAAGCAGCTCATTATTACTTTAAAAAAGCCCCCCATCCAGATTAGGCGATATAGAACAGACCAAATGTGTCATCCTGCATGTTGTAAGAGGGTGACTGAATGGAGACAACCCATTTGCCATTGGTTGTGTCTGATGTCGTTGGAGGAGAGGATCCTGGTAATTGAGTAGAGAAGGAGAGGCTGATGGTTGCCACTTCGATTCAGTGCATTTTGATTCAGTACACTACTTTGGGCTTAACTTCAGCTAGACAGGTGGTCAAAAGGGCCCTGTCTGCTCAATTTTGGCTAGTGACAACAAGCTTCAGGGTCTATGTTAAAGACATACGGTTTCACTGATTTGCATACTTTTCAAAGGTCATCTTTGTGATTAAAGCAAGATAGTTTTGTTCTTCAGACCCAACAAAGGACATAGTATTTGAGGGTGGTGGCAAGGGTTTTAATTAAGTAAAGTTTCTTCTTGACTCAAGCACATCACCTTGTGTAGCCCTGACATGAGAAATGCGATAAATGAGTGTAAATCTCTGTCTCCTTGTTGGGCTCTGTGGTGGGTGGGGAGTACAGGTGACATTATGGGAAAACTAAAAACTTCAACCAGTAGTGTGAGACCTGGTCTCAAACGGACCAGGAATAATTCAGCCAGCAACTTGGATGAGGAAACTCATCCATGTTGGGGAAACTGGCCAAGATTTCTCATCATTGAATCCCATGATGAGAACCCAAAACTAACCAAGTTGTCACCTTTTGTGATAGCTAAAGCACTTAAGGACTTTGCTGGACAGCCAAGAAGTGTAAAATAAAATGAGTTTGGGCCAATTGCTTGAGGTATTTCCACACAAATCTTTACTTTTCAAGAGGTGTTATTCGATTTAGAGATTTGGATGGCTGCAGTGAAGCTGAGATGCTTGAAAATCTTGGCTCCAAGTACATCATGCAAGTGAAACGAATCAACATTTGGCATAACAACATGTTGATTCCCAAAAACATTTGCATCCTGACATTCGACTATGCCACCATGCCTACATTGATCAGATCTGGATTTTTGAACATCTCTGCGGACCCTTTCATTCCTAATCCTTTGCGGTGTTTCAGCTGCCAGAAATATGGCCGCCACAATGATGGCTGCAAGAGGAAACCAGTCTGTCTCATATGTAGGCAGAAGGGTCACGATGGATCATTCTGCACAGCGAAAATCTCGTGCAAATCTCTAGGCAGAACATTTCTCATACTCTAGAGACTGCTTTTAGTGGAAACTCGAGGAGATCTAACGTGTGAAATAGGAGATTGGGATGAGCTTTCCTGAGGCCAGGAAATTTGTGGAAGCCACAGCTCCGTTCAACACAGCTGGTAAATCCAATGCCAGCACAGCTACAGTGGAAAAGAAACCTTCCGCAAATACTGTCAGTACAGAGACATACATTACATGCTAAGAAGGTCAAAGCAATTTTACAATCGTGACACCAGCAAGACCAGTGCTAGCAGCCACTCAAACAGAGCGAAGTAGATGACTCATATAATCAGTGTGACGGTGTAACAATTCAGAAGCCTAATGCTACAAACGAAAACCACCTAAATCCAGCCCACAAAAAGAGCAGTAAACCACAGGCCCCAGTGGACGTAGAATCAGTGTGACACAGAAGATCCCCAGCTCTACTACTGAGAAACTAGTGTGATCCAGCTCACCAAAAGAGCAGCAGACTGCTGGTGCCAGTGGAATTGCATGCTGTAAACCAAAAAAGGGAGGATTAAAGAATCTACATGACTCTTGAAGGTACATGATGATCCTATCAAGCTCTTTGATAGGTTTGGGAGTCAAGAGAGTATGGACACTGGAGAGCCCCCAGATATCGCACTGGAAAAGCTGCTAGAAGTCCCATACTTCCATCACTTTCATAAATATGTCTGACACCATAATAGAGTGGAATTGTTGAAGTTTATAGGCAAATATTGATGAAATTAGTCTTTGACTTAAAGAACATGAACCAATAGCTGTCTGCCTTAGGAAACCTTTTTAAAAGAAAATGATAGAGTTAATCTTAAAAATGTTGCAATGTACAGCAACTTTTCAAGAAATACTGATAAGGCTGCTGGAAAAATGTCCATCATCATATAGAACAAAACTCCTCACAGCCAGATTAATCTTAGTACTACTTTACAGGCTACAGCCATTCATGTGTCCCTATACAAAACTCTTTCACATTGTGCAATATATCTTCCTCCAAGTACTCCATTCAGTCAATCAATCTGCTCTTGATCATCTTATTGAACAGCTACCAACATCTTTTGTTTTACTTGGTGACTTTAATGGCCACCATACACTTTGGGGCTGTAAAGATATCATTGAGAGAGTCAAGAAAATAGAAGACTTTGTTTCAAAATGCAATCTTTTTCTTTTTAGTGATACATACATACAAACATACACATTAATAAAAGACATATGAGTGCTAATTATAGCCAACCAATCAGATATGGAGAACAGAATTTGTATTGTTCCTTATTCAAGTGTCACATACTTTGCTTTGTACAAAAAGTGGATAGATTTATATGCAGATGTGACAATCTTAAGAATGAGGGACCTGAGACTGGATCCCCAGCATGAAGGTAAATATTAATAATTTACCACTGTCTTTCAGGAAGTTCATAATAAACATGCCACATTTCATCACTTAAGGTTTTAACCAGGAAAGTAGATCAACACTCTAGTACCGTCTATACTCGCATATAACCCAATACCAACTGCAAACTACATAGACCCAGATCTGCCATCGCATAATGTGCTGACAGATCTGGGTCTATGCAGTTTGTAAGGACTAATCAGTAGAACAAACAACATAGACCATGATCTGCCAGCACATTATGTGCTGGCAGATCAGGGTCTATGTTGTTTGCATTTGGACTCAAATTATACTCGAGTATATGCGGTAATTTTTTTTTTTTTTTTTTACAAGTCTATTGGGGAACTCCCTCCAAATACTGGAGGGGCCCAATTTAGAACTGGATGAGCACTGTAACGTCCCAAGTTTTACTTCAGCACAAGGCCAACTTTGACTTGATGTCAGCTTGGGATTTCAATCACAAAACAGGAGAGGTATTTAATTTTCAGCAATTTAATGAACACTAGTAATAATAAAGATGAATGGTGTGCACTTTGTAAGAATGATTTGAGAATAAAATTATTAGTCTTTGACATTTCAGTCTTTTGTTGTGAAATGGGTCTGAATAAATTGATGTAATGTATATGTTCTCTTACTTATTAAATTACACCAGTGTTCTCCCGAGGGCCTTCTACCGTAGCGGGCCCACTATGCTATCATTTCAAACTCCGATAACCCCAGATGCTTTAGAACCTGCAGCTACGCTATGCTCTTGTGCTGCTACACTTTGAAGTTTCCCTCTACCCTTATAAAATTAATCTGTTAAACAAACATCCTGTCACCTAATTCAAAGCCCCACTCAAATGACACCTGTTCTTACCTCTTCTGGGGTATTTTATTAAGATAATCCAGGATAATTGCTCACTCACTTAACCATTATCCTTTGTACCTGACTTGCGTGACCGCCGGTGCGCGACCTTTGGTGAGGGTTTCGTCTGCACCTAGTCACGTGATTGGCCAGCAACAATGGAGTCTACTGGTAGTGTGTTATATATATGTCAGTCGTTTTCATTAACAGCCAAAGCAGTTACACCGATTAAATTAAAAATTATTGTGAAAAATGAACACACCACCTTCCAAGAAACGAAAAATTACCCAGCGCCCGGCTAGCCCCATGTTGGCCTGGTTACGACAATCCAAAATTGGCGTCACGAATAGTGGCAGTGATTCTGATTCCGATAGCGCCAGCATGATTTCCAAAAAAGAATGATATCAAGAAATGAAGGACGGGATTTAATAATGAATGGAAGATGTTATTCCCTTGGATGAAAATTTGCTGGATCGGATGGTAAGTTTTCCATATTGCTAACTTAAGTGAGTGCTGCCCTATTAATTTCTCTTTTCTGTCTATCCAAGTAATACATGGAAAAATCTTTATCTTCCAGCAGGTAAATAAAACAGTTTGAAATTTGAACAATATTTTAGCTTAAAAAAAGCAAACACTTTGATATATTGTTCCTAATGGAAAGGAATATGTATTATCTTATTCTGTGATGATTATTGTAAAACACATCACTGTCTTGATTCCTGAAGACTTTTTCCTTGGTAATTAACTTAATTAGGATTCAGGTATATTTGTCTCTTTTTTTGTACATCCATTAATAAATTTTATGTTCCATTTTTTTCAGATTGTGAAAGGTCATTCTCCTCGATGAATAGAATTAAGAGTGTTTCAAGGAACAGGTTGTCACAGAGGGTACCGAAGTACCTGATGACAATCAGTACTGAAGGACAACCCTTAAAAGACTTTAATTGTGATGTTGCAGGCAGTTTATATGGTGAAAAGAAGAAAGACAAATATCATTTATTTAAATTAAGAAATAAATGAGATATGCATTGTTGTTACTGTTATAACCTAGGTAAATAAAAAATACTATGTAAATATATGCACTTCTTTTTATTTCATTGATATTAATTTGTTTCACTTTTATGACGTTAACGTGCGCTTTGTAAAACATTTTATGACCCAAACACGCGCACCCCGATGCTATTGAAAATTTCTGGGGAGATCACTGTACAGCTAGAACTCTTCTTTGCCTACCTCAATGTAAATGATGTGTGTGGCTCAATATTGAAAGTTAAGAACACACAAAAAGAACAACTGAAAATATGATTGATATATTTCTTGAGAAAGAATGCAAACAGACACAAATTGAATTTATGAACACATGAAAATATGATGTCAGTTGGGTGTGTTTTCCAATGTATATAGATCACAAGAGTTCAAATCCAAGAAGAAAGTCTCAGAATTTTCAGGGTTAAAAATAAAACTGCATATAGCGCTTTGTTATGTTCAAGAATGCACGAATACTTAACATATAAATTCTAGAAATATATATTTCTTTTGTGAACAAAGGTCACTCCAATGGGAATATACACATGAATGCTCCCTGTAAGAATACTATAATGACTGCTACCTACAAAACACATTTATTAATTACTGTAGTAATGTTACTGCCACTTTAATACACTTCCATAGTAGATGTATATTATGCAATAATATATAATGTATTATTGTTTGTCATTCGGTTCATATATATGCATCAAACCAGTTAAATACTGTAGTATCATTTATTTTCGTGGGGCTCAATTTTCGTGGTTTTGTAAAAAAAAAGACATTTTCGTGGGTACTTAAATTCGTGGTTTTGCCTGTCAAAGTTTGCATGTTACTAAGTGTTTAATTTCATGGTTTAACCTCTACAAATACCCAAAAAGAAGAATAAAAAAGAATAAAACTCTGCCGACGCAAACGACGGTCACTTGAATGTTTATAACAATACTTTCACATGTATGAGCAAAAATCAAAAACCTGACAAGTTCAATACTGACACCGTGTTTTTGTCCAAGTGAATAACATCAATGGAAGCCGACGCAGCCAACAACATTAAAACAATACTACCGCCTCTATGATCACAAATAACACACATGTCAAGGTCAATCACTTACACCGTGTTTTCGTCTGAGTACTCAACATCAAAGGAAGCTGACGCAGACCTCAACACTAAGTCAATCGGTTATTAAAGTAACCTGTATGATCTCTAACTTAAACCACTATCCATAAAGGTAACAAAACACGTGACCGGCTGCCCTTTGCTCAATTTAATCAGCAGACAGTGGCAATATTTGATGTGTCTAGAGCCCATCAATGTGAGAAGATGCTAACTAAGTTGAAAGACAATGGAATCACGTGTTTGTTTGTGCCTGCCTCATGTACAGACCAACTTCAACCACTAGACTTGACAATAAATAAAGAGTACAAAGAATAATTAAAATCACACTTCCACAACTGGTATGCTAAACAGGTCATGGAGGCCATCACGAAACAAAAGTAAGATGCTACTGGTGACGATCACTGATTGCAACCTCATTAATCAAGCCAATTCGGGCTGAATGGATAATTGCAGCTCATGCGACAATGAGTGAAAGACGTGACCTAATTATCAGTGGTTTGGAGAAAGCTGGACTTGTTTAATTCTGCAATTTGGGGATTATTTACCTGACAAACATTTGTGTGTACATGGAGACTTGTTTGACACGATGTTGATACAGTGGCTTTGTCCGAAAATCAGTTAAGTGTGAGCTTCAATACTCTGCTGTAATTAGTGTATATACATAGTGTTTCATTAATAATAGTGCTTCAAGCAATAGTTCTAGTATTTTACAGGCTTGTTGTTCTTTTGGATTAAAAATGCATGGATAAAATGAAATGTGGTTTCAGGAGGATTTAAATTGTTCAACAACAGTTGTACTCGAGTGAAGGATCAATTTGAATAAGTATTTAATTTAATTTTCATATACTACTATCTATTATTATTCTTTCTTTCATTTTCTACAATACTAGTGTTTGAATACCTTATGCTTTTTCTTTTTCTCTCTATCCTTACTTATCTCGCATATCGATTTAAGTCAGTGAGTGGAAATTACAGCTATCGATTATTTTATCGACATGTGTGCATTGAAACAATATAAAATGCTTTATAATTCTTTTTTCAAAGGTTTAAAATAAAACAAACACGTGTAAAAGCTAATATTTTATTACTAAATTACGGTATTGACTTTGATTTATGAAATATTAGTAGGTTCCTTAATCTCTTGGAACGACACACAGTAATAAAATGAGCCGGGGGGGGGGGGGGTCCATCATCATCATACGTGGCTGATTTTTCGTTGGGTATTTAAATTCGTGGTTCGGGGCAACAACGAAAACCACGAAAATTGGTCCCCCACGAAAATTTATGATAATACAGTATCACTATAGCAGAACAAGCTATATCATATGTATACACTATTATACCAATGCTAATTAAGCATGTTTTTCTATATTTTTCTCTAATATGCAGCATCATAGAATACTTGATATCATTGCACTATACTGGATTCTCCATAGTAAACATACCACGGTCGTATTGAGTTGTAACGGGTCTTCAGGCTCGTGTACTTTGCCGGTCAGAATGCATTTGCCATAACACGGCACAAGACTGATATTTATACCCATGAAACCTATTGGTCTTACACAGAGATTGACAGGAAAAACCTTGGTTGTAGGCTCATGAGAGAAACACTCGAGTGGTTTGAATGATACTCAACATCACCTTTGTAACTCTCAATAGTATGATGGTGGGCAGATTGCAGTTTGTCAGTGAAATTATACTATAATTGGAGACTTTTTGTGCATATATTCACAACAGGACTTAACCATGTACCTCAAAAATGGAAATACTAAACTAAATAGAGTAAAAGGACTTAGGGGTTAAAACAAGATGACCAAAAAGACCAATTTGGACCAACATTGACAACGGGAGACAAACTCGTACGAAGTAAGTGCCAATCACAACCAACCAAAATTACAGTATATTAATCATTTAAAGAGTCATGACATCATATTATACTACTTACATCAGGGGTCCTTAACCTTTTTTGGCCTGTGGGCACATTTGTGACTTTATGAGAGAGTGGCGGGCACCAACCAATTAACTTGACCTGGTTGCCATGGCTCCAGCCGGCACCGTGTTGGGGACCACTGACTTACATGTCCTAGCGACTGTACAAGTCCTACATATCTTCATATATGTATTCAGTGTTATCCCCATGTTATTTACCATTAATGAAGACATAAAACTTTGAAAGTTAGTTTTGATGCTGAGACTTGTGAGAATTATTTTAACATAAGCCACACATGATTTATCTTTTATGGCAACCAGAATTTATTATAGGCCCCATGCATTGGTCTATTTGATTTTTTGAGCACTGGCTACATCATGGTAATCAAATGAAGATATGCATATTTTTCAATCACTGTGTTCCTGCAGTTTTTGTTAGCGTCATTCTCCAATTTGACTTAAAGATCTTGAAGCAACATTTGACACATTCTTGTGAAGTAATCTCAGTTTTTTTATGGAATTCTGGGAAGCTCGGTTTATATATAATGATCGTCAGGAGTATGCATATTGACCAGTCACTGTATTTCTGCAATTTTTATATCCCCACCATAAGGTTGAGAGATTTATGTAATGATCTTGTTCATCTGTCTGTCTATCTGTCTGTTACCTGTTTCATTTATGCACAATAACTCAAGTTGTCCATTATCTTCTACCAAAATTTGTGGATGGCTTGAACTTGGTGTAAGGAAGAACCTTCTCGATTTTGTGGTCTAAAGGTCAAAGTCACAGACTGAGATAGGAAAAATGTTTTTTGCACAATAACTTGAGTTCTACACTGTCTATAGATCCCAAACTTTGTGGCAAACTTGGACTTGGGCTTGGGAAGAACCCTATCGATTTTGTGGTCAAAAGATCAAAGGTCAGGATCACTGATTGAAAGAAAAAAATTGGTTTCCTTACAGAAACTTGAGTTCTCCATCATCTACAGTTACCAGACTTTGTGAATGGTTTGCACTTAGGGTAAGAAAGAATCCTGTTGATGTTGGAAGGTCAAAGGGCAAGGTCAGTGTGAATGTAAAATTAACAATAGCTTCTGCACAATAACATTAGTTCTACATCACATACCGATATCAAACATTGTGGATGGTTTACACTTGGGGATAAGGAAGGAGCCTGTCTACTTTGAGATGAAAAGGTCAAAAGTCAAGGTCACTGTAGCTAAATGAAGAAAAATGGTTCCAGCACACAAATGTCAGTTATCTGCATAGAGAACTATTCAACTCTGGGCAGGCATATAATGTGCTGTTAATGGTGCTCTTGTCAGAATTATTTGTCTTTTTAGGCTTGTGTTATTTGTTAATTTCTTTGACACCTTTAAATTATGAAGATGCAAACATTGACTAGTAACTATGCTCCCACAATTTTTGTTACACTTAGTGCTGTATGAAATATACAGCTGTCCTTTGTTGCTGGAATACGCAGTTCTCATGTTGGTCTGCCACTACAGCCATGTTCAAAAGTTTATTATTGCTAGTCCTCCAGAATGGATGGTTGAATTGATACGCTGTTGCACTAAAAGACTTCATATGATGTCTAGTTGGTTCTAAATGAAAATAGTGCTAATCCTGAAAATCTTGTTATTGCTACTTATCCTGAATGGATGGTCATATTTAAATGCTGTTTGCAGGACAAGAGGTCTAGTTGGTCCTAAGTGACATTGATTTGATCCAGTATGGCACCCATCATCAAAATCTTATCGCTTCTCACTTCATAATGATTTGGGAATTTTCACTAAAGAACATCGTATAATATCTAGTTAATTAATTTTGTTAACACTACTCCTCCAGTAAGCATGGTCATATGGACTAAAAGACTTCTTATGATGTTTGGTTGGTTCTAAATGGTGCACCTAAGACAACTAACATAGCCACCACAAGAGCCATCTTGAAAATCTTATTGCTACTCCTTCTGAACAGATAGTAATATTGACATGGAGTTCTCACCAAAAAACTTCTTATGATCTATAGTTGGTCCTAAATGAAAATGGTGCCTGTCAGACATGCCCTCAGACATCCAATATGACTGCCACAGCGGCCAGCTTGAAAATCTTGTATTTGTTAATACAGCTATCTATACAATCTTCAACAATCATTCTGGCTTCTAGCAGACATTTTGTGTCAGGGGAATTAGATGACTCTAGTTTCTTGTTTGTTTTTATATCCTGGTATTTAATACAGAGTGATATAGCTATTGCTGTGTCTGTCTGTCTTCTGAAAATGAACATTTTTGTTCCAGAGTGAAACTCTCAAACCTATTGAGATATTTCAGCCAAATTTGCTATACTTCATGCATGTTATGTACAGGTGCCTTTTGATACTTAGAATTTTCCGCATTCATGGGAAAGAAAGTGTAACATTAGTTTTTTTCAGAAAATGTCAAAATGTGCAAAACTAGTATATGATCTGCAATGTAAGTTTATGTTGTATAATGATGGAGTCTTCTGAAGTTGGCAGTAGTCATCCTGAACTAATTTTGTGACTGAGACTTTTCCATAAAAATTGCAAAAAAGAAGTTATTGGTAAAAAAAAATATGTGCAAAAATGTATTTGGACAGAGTTAGTTAGACATATGGGGCATGCAACCTTTATAATCACTGGCATTCTAGAGACAGTTTGTTTTCTGTGTAAAAATGAAATTACAATTTCAATAAATTATCTTTGTTTACTCAATTTTGATATTTCCCAAAACCTCCGTAATAACACAGTCTATTGAAGTAGTTAGGTTACATTAAAATTCCTATTTTCAGTAAATGATATATTTTAAATGTCCCTTCGACTTCATTTTCTGTACTTTATATTCAGTTTTGGTTGCAATTCATTCATTTTTGGTTCATTTTAAATCATTTCCAGTGGATCTTCATTCATTTTTCCTCATTTTCTTTAGTTTTAGGTGATTATGCATATTCTACTTCAGTCATACCTTTTTGGAGTCCCCACCATGACCTAATTATATCCGGCAAGAAAATGAAAGTACATTAAGAGAGCAAAAGACTTCCATCCAAGTAATCTGTTTTATTTCTAAGATAAAGTTATAGTTGGACTTATATTTAATGTGACTCCACAAAAATGTGAAATGTGTTTGAACTGTCCTGCAGTAAAGTAGCTTGCATTATCAGTTCTGCCAATGTAGCTTTGAGGTAAATCTTAGGCACTTTCAAAAACAATTGACAAGAACAGGGTGAAATTCCATGCAGCTTCCCATCCTGTTGCAATGGGATAAATATAGCATTCATTAAATAATCATTTTTATATTATAAAGTATCATTATCGATATTAAACATCTAATCTAATAATTGGGTTTATTTTCTTTGTACATTTTTGTTTGCAGTTCAATTTCAGTTTATTCATTTTTGCTTATTTTTTTTATTTTTGATAATTAATTAGACCTGTTCTACTTCAACCATACCATACCATTGAGAAGCCCATTACTATGTACCTATTCATCTTTGCTCGAAAATGCAGGTAACATTAAGAGAGCAAAAGGTGCAGGTGACCTAAATAAAAATTCAAATATAGTTATTGGTCAGCTTTATTTTAATTTACCTCAAAAATATATAAAGTTTTCAAACTGCCCAGAGTAACGATGCCAACAGCTTCGCAGTAAATCATAGTTGATTTCATAAACAATTTCAGTAATCACGCACACCCAACTTTAGTCGTAGCTGTCTAGTATTAACTGTTTTTCTGTGAAGAAAATCGAAATAACATTAAGAGAGTGAAAGACTTGCAGGAAAATGACCTAATTGTTTTCAAATACAGCTTTTGGTCTGCATTACTTTAAGGTGTCTAAAAAGACGTATAATAAACCAAGTATTCAAACTGCCCAGCGGTAACTATGCCAACCACTTTGCAGTAAATTATAGGTGATTTTGAAAACAAACTTCAGGGAATTTCCTTGACTTTAAAATTGAAAGCCAAGGACTCCTGGCTTTAAATATGGGGAGTCCCATGGAAAATCATGGGAGTCCCTAATCAATTCATGAAGTCCCAGCCACAGTGTAAGAATTAAATATGTTCCAAGCTATACTTTAAGCAATACAACAAATTTAACACAATTTCTTTTTACATTTTTAGTATAAAATAAAAGCAATATATGTTTTTAATGTTTTATTGCAGAGAGAGAGATTTTCTGTATTTGCATTGGAGAGAGATTAATTTAATCATAAATGTGGGTACTACTTAACTATTTATAGTTTATAAAAAATGCATGAAATGTGCAAAGTAAACATTTAATATTTTGAACTTTGCCAGTTCTGCGATTTTTTTGTTTGTTTTTTGAAAGTTTAAATAAAAGAATGTACCTGCAAGTCCAACAAATTATAATACTGGTTCAGCAGGTGATCAAGGTTTGTCTCATGTTGGGTAAATGTAGAAAACTGCAAATTAGTACTTACATTAATGAAAGTTTGCCTTTCTGCACTCCACATACCAGGAACAAACAGCACTTGTATCTCCGACATCGTTCTCTTTCGTTCTTAGCCGAGTGAATTTCTCTACCCAATCTGACCATCGTTCCATTGTCTTTTCTTTGATCTCTGACCATCATTTACCTTGTCATCTGAGACTTCTTGCGCATTTCAGGTGAGCTAGTTGCTGAATGGTTTTTTTTTAAAACTTTGCAAAGAAAGCTGACTCGTGACCACTCTGTATACTCCATAGATAATTGAAAGTAATCCTTATCTAAATAATCATGAATATATACCAGTCTAACCTGGGACAGAGATCATAAAACTCTTGAGTTTGAGATTGTGAATGGTAGCCACAAAATATCAAACTCAAACTCAAGCTCAGGTTTTATGATTATCAGGCCTGGATACTGTTGCAGAGAGGTCAGCTTAGGACAGATCAGGAAATTTGCAAAATTTGGTCAGGAGTTTTGACTTCAAAATGAGGATTTTCATCAACCCGATTTTTGGCATGCAAATGGACAAAAATGACAACTATTGAACAAATTTCCTTTTTCTATATTAAAATATGCATATCATCTTATCACATGGGTCTTTTCACACTAACTTGTTGCCTTTCATACTGTCCTTATATGTAGTGCAAGGATTTTTAACTTCTCTTAGTAGATCACTGCCTAGATTATATTTGTGGCAGTCCTCATTGTTGGTTTCAACATTTAAGAGATGATTTATCTTTACTAGCTCCATTTTTCCACTGGAGTCAGAATTTTGCTAAGAATAGAAAATGTTCTTTCATTGTCTGCTTTGGAATGTGGCAATGTTAGTACAACTCTACGGAGTCCACCAAGAAATTTAAATTTTTGTCTCCTGCCTATGGGTAGATTCACTGTGTTGACAGCCTGCTAGAACTGCTCAAGATTTGTGCTATCTGGGTCAAATTTGGAAAGTTCTTCTTAAAATCGACTTTACACGAATGGGAGAATGCGTATTCATGTCCCTTTAAACTTGATTCCAACCAATGAGATTCCTGTTTCCATTCATTATTGAATTTCATGTGATATTTTTTTTCTTTCTCCATTTTGGTGTTTTAGCACTTGGAGATAATGCACGGTTAGATAACTCTACAAACTTTAAATAGTGAAGCCAAACTGACCTGTTTTATGCCACGTGAGCTCTTTAGTAATGATTAATCCAAACTTTAAACACTGGAGCCAAACTGACCCTGCAGAAATAATCTTAATTGTTTATGCTGCTTGAGCTGTTTAGGAATGCAACCATAATCCATTGATGTCTTTAATCATTTTTGAATTACTCTCTGATTACACATAGTATAATCCAGTGATTACATTTAGGTTATTGTGAGAAGAAGAAAAAAACTGGAAAATGTTTTGTTCTATAATTTTTTTTATAATAATTTTTGAGTACATGGGAGATTTCTATGAGGGACGGGAGACACCTCTCCTCTCGGCATGAAAAGCTTTCTGGCCAGGCAGTTCACATGTATGCTGTTGGGTAAAAAAAAATTGTCATTTTATATAAAGTATGGAGAGGTTTGATTAGTGTCAGAACTGCCTCATTGGCACCAAATTATGTTGCCAGTTGCAAGAAGGTCTGATTGATGGAAATTTCACTGTAATAATAATACAGTGAAACCCTGCTATAACATGCTTCATTATAGCATGATTTTGGATATAGCCTGGAGTGGAGTGGCTCCCGAAATTTTGCAGTAATTTCATCCATTTTTTGAAGTACTACAAAGCTTTAGTGCCAAAATAAACAAGAGTTTGATTTAATAATTTTGCAAGATATGTTTTATTCTTGAAGAAAAAAATCTTCTTTCTTATTTTTGAAAAGATGTTAGCTTCTTAACAAGCTGATAATTGTTAATCTGATTATTATTGAACCATCAACAATAAAGCCATTAGGTCTTCTTGATTTTGTCATCAGTGCATCCGGTGAACAATTGTTGCTTAATCCAGGGTAAACAATAGCCAAGAGATGTTTGCTCAGTCATCTGGTATACACAACCAAACAATGTGGAGGTCTTAAAAATGTTTCTCACCTGAATTTATAAGTTACTCACCTATTTAAGGGAAACAATAGACAACCAATGCCTGCTCAATCAACTGTCATACACATTGTCGAAACAAGTTTAATTCCTGAATTTTCAGGAGCAGTTTACTCATTGACACATCCCCCACCCCTTAATCCTTTTTATTTTAGAGTCAGAAATGTAAACAGTTTCAAATCACTCATGTACACAACCCACTTTAATGGTAAAGTTACATGGATATAGTTTGTACTGCTGTGGACCATTGACTGGAACAGAACCATTTAAGTTGTGGGAGTGGAAGAATTTGCTATTTTAATGAAACATTCAACTCCCTATTTTTTCCTCTGCTGTACGTTCTGCAGTGTCATAGTTATAAATGAAATTTAAATTAATATTGGGTTTATTTTACTTATTTTTTCCTCTTGTCTTTTAGAGAATGAGTCACTGTTTTTATGGATATCACTCTTTACCCATGAAACCGAATGGTTTACTTCCATACTGGGTCCAGGCAGTTATACACAACTGTTCAAGAGTTTATCTAAAGTACATTAAGAGTTCAATACCTTTGACTTCCTGTATGATATTTCAGTTGAAGTATTTTTCAAGCCTAAATACAAGTTTCTTTTAGAAACTCCCAATGTCTGATATAAGCATTCTATTGTTTCGGAAATACAGTGTTGCCTAAGTTAGTGTGAGTGTATTAGCAAGAAATTAAGTATTTGCATTTGAATGGAATCTAGCAGAAAATTCTAGAAATTATGCTTCTTTGTGCATATTTTCGATGGAATTACTATTATGGATACATAGAGATCGGTTGGCAAGTACATTTAAGTTGCCAGTTTTCTTGTACACATATATGCATGTATCAATGGATGGTTCTCTTCCAAAAAATAGATATTAAATATGTAATGACTTTTAACTATTTCCCATTTAAATGCATCAATATTGGTAACTGCATCAATGAAGTCGGTAGTTTTGCACCCTCTACCACTCCCCCATATTTTTTACCTAAGAAGACACAAGCAAAATATTTTCTTCAGTTAATTTACTTGGATGGATATAGCAAGGTACGGGTCATAGCATGATAGCACTTTGTGGATCCCGATGATAGTGTTATTGTAGGGTTTCACTGTACTGCTTATAACAACAATGGTATATGTATTAGGGCTGATATGGTTAGTAAATTCTTTAACAGGTTAACCACAATGCATTAACCGATGTATGTATGAAATGTATGTATGAAGTAGCGTTTTATGGCACCTCCGCACAATAGCGGCTATATGGTGCTAACTTTAGGTAAAGTTTTAAAAATGTAAAAATGAAGGATTACACAAAAGCTTAGGAAGATAAACCCTTCCAAATAATTGTAAACATGAAGTACAACATGATAAAATATAAAATGTAAAGATGTTACAATTCTGTAAAATGTTTATAAATTAAAAGATAAAGGTAACATGTATAATCCTTAAAGCATGGTTAAAATTTCCAATATAAACTGCATTCCCACAAAAAGTCCAACATTTTCTTGGATGGTACATCATCATACAGTTTCTTCATGCAGTTCACATTAAAACACTTCTGTCTCACAGGGTGGTATAGTAGTCAACACTCACCAAGAATGTGTTCTACTGCCAGTGGACACTGGTATGGTATACACTCTGATCGATGTATGTAGTAGCTTTTAATGGCACTGCAGCACAATAGTGGCTATATGGTGCCAACTAAAGGCAAAGTTCGAAAAATGTTAGAAAAATGTAAAAATGAAGAATTACACAAACATTTTAGGAACATAAATCCTTCCAAATAAATGGTTAATTGCAGTTGGAAAAATCCTCGTACAGAGTGTGAACTGGCAAGAATTACAGCATAATAAAAGTTTACAGTTTCTAAAATTTAGTGAAACTTACTTGGTACATTTGCTCAAAGAAAGATATTTTGTGCTTGCTTTTGCATGAGCTCTAGGTATATATTCCACTTTTAATTCTTTTGTCATATTCTCTGCCATTTCATGCAGTAATCGGTACTAATTGGGCTGATTATCATAATCATTCAAACACTAAGTGTTGAACTTTTGTGTCATCATTCAAACACTAAGTTTTGAACTTGTGTGTCATCATTCAAACACTAAGTGTTGAACTTGTGTCATCATTCAAACACTAAGTGTTGAACTTGTGTGTCACTACCATTAAATTGATTTAGATGCTAAAGCTTAAGATGCCTGAACTGTCAAAGAAAGAAAATGGAGTTGTGTGTTTGTAAATATGTGTTGTTTGTGTACATGTTTGCATCAAGCACAGGTCAAGATGGTATTAATATTATTCCATATTATATCTTAGAATATCATGTATAGTACTTGGCTGTTTAAGATTATGTTTAAATCTTGTTTTTTGAAGAAAAAAGCTGGGAGTGAGACATTTTATTCACATGTATATAGAATATGTACATATTTTCTTTGCTATTTTTGCAGAAATATTCTCGACAAATCTGAAGAAGAGAAGGAAAGGCTCAGCTATGAAAGAAGAGTTGAAAACAACATTCTACTTCTGAGGTTTATCCATGGGGCACTCGTCAAGAACCACAGGCAGTATTTAGACAGGTAAAAATTCTAATGCTAAAATTTCAATGCTTGCAGATGGCACTATGAAGACGTGTATGTCGGCATTGTTCAAGGCAATGATATATATATCAGACTTTCTACTTGCACAGGTTAAAGTGTATTTCAACATGGTCATGTAGGTGCATTTACTCATTTAAATTAAATATTAATTGTGTTCTAAATTTTAATACTAATATAATTTAACCAAAGTCTATTGAATCTTGATTGTTGAATGCTCAGCACCTTAAATGTCATCAGGCAACTTTCAAACGAAAATTATTGATCACTATGGACTTTTACAATGGTGCTCAGGTACCAAACTGAGTCAAGAAAAGAGGATGTCAGGTCTGATCAAAACAAATAAGAGATGTAGATTTCTTTGATTTACATAGATTTCCAGCAATCTATGTAGGGGAAAAATAATGTAAAGAAGCCATCTTTCTGTTTGCATGTAATCTTACCGTTGGACTGGGTGGTGGATCAATAAATGCATGTTCAACTGACTTACATTTTCATCGTCAGACTCGGACTCACCTTCCGACTCAATTTCCTCCAATTCCTCTGCTGAAAAGTTGCTGAGACTAATGTCATTGTCCTCTGATGATGCAATTTCATAATTCAACAGAATATCTGATGATTCCACTTTCAAAAAATCAATTTCACTGTCTGAACTCACCTCTATTGGAATACTTGTTGGTTAATACACATGGTTTACCTCATTCACAAAAAACAGAAAAAACAATGCCTTAATTAATGAGCTACAGTGCATGTTTGCCCTGTTGAAAAACCTCTACCTACCTTTGAAAAAATCTGATCTGTTTAGCTTAATATCATTGAAAAACCTAGATTTTTACAAATTCTACACACAATAACAGGTCTTTTTACGTATGTATTATGCTGTCATTCGGGGTGGGTTTTCATTTGTGATTGACATGTTGGAGGCACTTGTGTTCTTGTTTTCAAACTTTCTGCATCAAGAGGGATCATTCATTTGTTTTCAGTATGCAGGAAGCACAAGGCACTGATGGGCGACCTAAACGGAGCCTAATTGCTGAAGTGTTTTGGCCCAAATCCTGCCCACCAACTATGAATAATAAATGTAGTGAATGCATTTATCTTCTTGAAGACTGCTTGTTGGCAGCTTCCTTGACTGTCAGAATCAAGGTTAGTACTAGTGAATTCCACATAATACTTGTACTTTGTAAATTTCATGAGGACAAAGTTCATCATAATAATAACAAATATACAATGTCATAAACATTCTCCCTATTATGTGTCACACTCCTCACAGCTCATACTCTTTTAGAATATATCACTACCTTAAAATTATTTTGATCCCAGGTCATCTGAACCTTTGTACATCAATACAAGAACAAAAGAAGCAGAATGTGTATGGTGGCTCCAGCGTGTTCTGTTGTGATGTCATCAGTATATTGTGAAGCCTGCCATATGCTACCTTATAACATCATCAACCTTGCACTCCATCCCTGCAAGTAAAGAATTTCTCACATTTTCCTCTTTTTCCTTTTGCATATTTGGCTAAATCTTCTCATTCTGCACCAAGCCATTGTAGAGAAAAGATTGCCAGCAAATGTAGTCTAAATTGAGTGTGATGCAGTTATCAAAGTGTATGGTTTTCAGCATTTGGCATTTTGCCAACAAATTTACATCTTTGTGGCACTGGTGTTCTCCAAACCAAGGGAGGCAACCCACTGTGAGGAGCATGATCATGTGTATGTACAGTGCACTTCAGTTGTCAGTGTTGAGAGCTCTTGTCATTGAACGTTAATTTTCTCTCATAATGTCATACAAGTGAATCTCCTGACCGAGATGCTTTTCCTCCAGAGATGAGGGGTGTCTCTTGTCCCTCCCGTCACTCACTGTAATCGCCGATGTATGCAAAATTATTATTTAAAAATTAAATTGTTTCCATTTTTTTCACACCTTGCTTCCAGGGTAGTTTATTTACGGTAATACTGCCCGTGATCACATGTCTGGCTTAAGCAGGGCAAGACAATTTAGTTGCAAATTCCAACCAGCTTAAAACAATTAACATCCCTTTGATTTTTTTGGCAGGGTACGTTGACTTCAGTGTTTGAAGTTTGTTGACATGGATTATACTATGTGTGATCAGAAGTAATTCCGAAAGAATTAAAGAAATTAATATGTTATGGTTGCATTACTAAAGAGCTCAATCAGCATTAAACAATTAACATTACTTTGATTCTCTTCGCAGGGTAGGTTCTGCTTCAGTACTTAAAGTTATTGAGATGGATTAGAGTCTATACTGTGTGTGATCAAAAGTAAGTCGGACAGGATTAAAGATGTTAATTGATTATCACTGGATTCCTAAAGAGCTCAATCAGCATAAAACAAGGTCAGTGTGACCGGTGTTTAAAATTTGTCAAGTTGTCTAAGCATGCGTTATCTCCCGATGCTAAAATGCCAAAACCTAAGCAAAAAAGATATCACACAATTCAGTGATGGATAGCAAATTTTCAAGTTCAAAGGACATGAATATAACTTTCTGCCCTTCTACAGGAAGGGCAGAATGCATATTCATGTCCTTTGAACTTGAAAATTTGCTACAGTGGCAAGAATGATATTATGTGTCATGCAGAAACCCAATCTTATGACAGCATATTAAACCTGACAAGAAATACGCCATCACTGAATGTATGCAATGTGGTCACACCCAATTTAACCCACAATGCAATGTGGTCACACCCAATTTTACCCACAAAGTTAAGTGGTATAAGATAACAGGCATGCATGGTGGTATGTCCCAAGAAAAACATGGTGTTTAAGGCAGATTTTAGCAGCTGCTTCCCTCCCAAAAAGTATGCTTGGATCAACAAACATGCACTTTCACTGAATAACATGTTTATCAATCCCCTAAAAACCAAGGCAGTGTTGCTTGGAACCAGGAAAATATTAACAGTGAACAGAAATCCAAATCTTGAGCTGTATATTGAAAATAATCTAATTGAAAATGTTGACACAGAAAAACTATTGGGAGTTCATGTTGATAAGAATCTAGACTGGTGCAAGCAAGTGAAACATGTTTGCTCTGTTGCAATCTCAAGAATTTATCTTGTACAGAGGATAAAAAGTTATCTACCACTCAAATAATGGAAATTATTCTACAATGCATTCATTCTTCCTCTTTTGGACTACTGCTGCACAATTTGGGGAATACAACTGATAACAATATTGAAACAATCCACAAACTTCAAAAAAAGGGCAGCAAGAATTATCCTAGATTTACCATTTGGTACACAATCTAAAATTCGATTCTCAGAATTGAAATGGCTGAAATCAGAATACAGATTAACCTACCACAAGTCACTATTAATATCCAAAGTTAAGAATGAACGTTGCCTTCAATATTTGCATGGTATGTTTCATTTTAAGTCAGAAGAACAACACCAAGGACCTAAATTGAGATCAATTACAAATGGTCAGTGTGAATACATTTTCCAAAAACAAATAATTTGCTTACTCTGGTGCTGTTTTATGGAATGAACTCCCCATAACCATTAGATTAGAAACAAATCTAATTGTGTTCAAAACAAAATTGTATAACCATTATCTTGAAAGGCAGTTGTCATGTTAAATATTAAAATAAATGCTCTCCAATTTACTCTGTTAATGAATATCATATACACTTTGTGCTTTTATACTTAATGTATCCTTTGGGCCTCATGGAAGAATAATATATTATACTAACTGAGATACCCTCATAAAATAAAGTGTTTATTATTATTATTATTATTATTATTATTATTATTATTATTACTATTATTACTTAAAAATGGATATTTTGACCAAAAGGAAAGGGGTGCACATATTAAAGCATGTCCAGGTACTACGTTGATTACTGTAGTTCAGGGGTCTCCAAACTTTATAAGATGAGGGCCATGTTAGATTTCTGAAGGAAGTTTATGGGCCGAAGCAACTGTGAAACATTTAAATATATGCAAAATCATTTTTAAAAAGTACAACACCGTGGGCCGGACAAATCGAAGCCGCATCCCGTAGTTTGGAAATCCCTGCTGTAGTTGTAAAGTGTGCATTGAGTCTGTTAAGAGATATGTGACTGTACAGCTTTATTTTCCATAAGCATTTTCAAGAGGATTATGGACCACAGATTTCATATTACTTCAGTTTCAGATAAGATTTATCGTGAATTCATTGAGCAGACTCAATCAGTTTATTACTGCCTCGAAGTTCAACATAGAGATGGCAAGGTCTGTCTATCTGTCTGTCTAACGTGAAAATAAGTGATCAGTCTTGACCCGTCTGATGCATACTACTCTATACCCATTCTCATGGTATCACTGATGTACTTTTTCTTAGGCTACCATGGATAGTGTACCAATTCTGTGTCCTACCATTCGACCTCAACCTCAGCCATTGGGCCTTTACCAAGACATTAGACTGTGCTATATCCCACTTCTGGACATCCTCCTCCAGTGATGGCAGAATACCTGGACAATATACTGCAAAAACATTCTGTAACTTTGGTTTTGGTTCATGATATGAGCAATTGTCTCTACCTCATTTGATGTTTAGGGTGGATAGTCAGTGTGGAAAAGTCACATCTTGTTCCTTCTCAGCATTTTGTTCATTGAAGTACAGAATGCATATCATCCTGCATCTTCCTCACAAACACATCGATAGTATTGTTCATGCACTGGAGAAGGTGTCTGCCAGGACATTAATTTCGGCATGGGAGTTTATTCAACTGCTTGGTCTGCTCAATGTGGCAGTGGAACTGTTTTACCTCTGCCACTTTGACATGCACCCTCTTCAGATGGCCCTCCTGGCACAGTGGCACCCGATCTCAGGTCGTTTAGATCATAAATTACAATCTTGACTGAAATCAAACACTTTCTGCTTTAGTGGTAAGACAGGGACTGACTAGCAGTGGGAATATCTTTAGAAGCCCCACAACCAGAAATCCCAACATCTACAGATGCTTTGCTACGGACTTTGTGATTATCAGCAGCAAGTGGACACTGCAAGAAAAGGCTCTTCACATCAATCTCCTGGAAATGAAGGCCATTATCCACACCTCCCATGCTTGGGTGGAATGCATCCAAAGGAAGATGATTCTGATAATGTCGGACAATTTGGTTGTATTGAATTACCTCTTCAAATGGGGGGACAAAATCACTGGACCTTTGCATTATGGTATGGGAGTACCTTCCTTGGTGTGCCCAATATCATATAAGCATACAAGTCTGACACATCCTGAGAAGTCTCATTGTCCTGGCTGACTCATTATCAAGGAGAGGCCAACTGATTCATATAGAGTGGTCTCTCCATCCAGCTTCCGTTGAGACTGTGCTCTGTGGGGCTGACTGATGTTAGACCTATTTGTGACAAGGCGGAACAACAAACTGCCCACCTTCATCTATCCGTTCCCAGACCCAGACACCCTTTGAATCAACTGGGAAGTGGTATGGGTTCCCTCACATGGTTCTAATATTGAAACTAGTGCAGAAAATGAGGGGCAGACATGCAAAATAGTTCTGATTGCCTAGTTTCTCCATCACGCCTGGCTTTTGTCAGGGATGCCTTGTCCAGAAGGGAATTCTGTGCTTTGATTGTGGAGAGGATCGTAACTGCTAGATGGCCCTCCACTTTGAAGGCATATGAGGGGAAGTGGCAAGTTTTCACCGACTGTTATCATCATGTTACCGACATTGCACCACTTGGCCTCCGTTCCTTAATTGGCCAACTTTTTTCTTTTCCTCTTTAAGGACAATCACAATCAAGGGATGCCGTTCCATGATTTTTCTTTTTTCCTCTTTGAGGTCAAGTAGGTTTGGACATCATGGAAAAAACGATATTGGCCGCAACAAGGATCTTTCCGATTTGTTGTCCAATTTTGACATATCCAGGTCATTCTTGCTCACCTTATTTCCAAAATGACCCCCCCCCCCCCCCCCCGGGTCTTGACATTGCTCAACTCATCTAAGTTAGAGCCCTTGTCTTCCACCTCACTGAAGCAGTTAACATACAAGACTTGCTTCCTGATAGCACTAGCTTCTGCTTGCTGGGTGAGTGAGCTGCATGTGTTGTTCTTGGATCTGAACTACCTACAGTTTTGTTTCGATGGCTCATTTGTACTAATGATGCAACCAAGTTTTGATTCTAAAAACAGGTCACTGTTGATGGGTAACTAACAAATAAATATTTGTTCTCCTCGATCGACCTGTTGAGGGAGGCAAAGCTGCATGACCTGGTAAGTGCCCTCAGATGCTATCTGAGGTGCATGGAGAAAGTCTGCGGCTCTTTGTATCGGTTAAGGCAGGAAAGAAAGACATAACCCCACAAGCGCTGGCCTGTTGGCTACATGGGATTATTAGATCGGTGTACTCTGAACTCTCACATGATAAGGTACGATTTCCACAAACCTGGCCTTTGAAAGTAATCTCTCAATTTAAGATATAGTGGAGTCATTTGGCTGGCATGCTCAGTCTATTTTATCCCTCTTCCATTTTTGCGACATGGTCTTGCAAAGGAGAACTGAATCTCATCAGGCCACTGGTAGCTGCCCAGACAGTTACCATGCCCCATTCATGACAGCACAACCTCAGCCCCAGGCATGACCTTGCAGCAGAATTCACCCAGGAAAACTTCTGCAAGTAAGGCAATAGCCAGGTGCTGGATCCCACAGGGATCACCCTCACATGTATAATTCTACCTTCATGTTTAGAGAAGTTCATACATTCAGCAGAGCACCCATTGCGCTTCTACAGGGTTGTAGAGGTTGGATGCTGAATCATATCCTCCTCCTCTTACATATTCTCCTGATGTTGATGTTATTGGGTAATGCATTTGACAGAGAAAGGAAAATTTTTAGTAAATTATTTTTCTTCACAATTTCTTACCTGATTACATTACTATTAATCCCTCCAACCATTCCCTGCAAATGCAAGCATCCTATTATCTGTTTTGTTCGAGCTTAAACTGGTAACATCCAGGATATGGGTTGCCACCTAGTGGGAATAAGGGGAGCTGATCTGTAGGAGCTACTTACCATAATCTGTATGATATATAGACAGAAAGACATTTTTTCATCTTTCAGAGAGAGCTGGATTCAGAGGTGGCAGAGAGTTATTTCCTAATGTTAATGTGATCAGGTAAGTATTTTCAGAGAAACATAATTTACTAAAATTTTCGTTCACCAAATCTACCATACCATATCAGACAGGCGTCACCATGTGGTAGCTGGAGTCCTAGCTTGAACACCTTTCACATTCATACAGAAGATGCCAATGCACCAGTCTAGTCCAGCTGAAGTTATTCAAAGCAGAAACTCTGTTAAAGAACATGTCAGATACCGTATATACTCGATTATAAGTTGACACCCCACCCCCCTTTTTTAGGGCTGCAAAAAGTGAATTTCTCTTTAACCCTCCTATAAGTCGGGGTGTATTTTGCAAGTCAGATCCGTCTGAAGGGGTGACTTCTTAGTGAGTCAGAATTGCACTTTGGAAATATAAACAAGCCAAACTGGATAGATAGATAAGAAAAATAAAGACAAAACCAGTGTAAAATACAATTATATTATTGAGTGAAATATGTCACAAATAAATGACAACTTACAATTTGTCATTCTTTGTGTAATAAAGTCCATTGAAATCCATAATGCTTGACATTTTAAATCCATTGATATGATAAATCCACGAATTCAATTATAGGTCACATTCTGGTATAAAAATAGAAGTTCCGAATGATCCGATTCACAATATCCCGTAATATGTTAATTCCGCACGTTGTACAAATAAACAATGAAAGTTAAGTCCACTTTTTTGTGATTCACGGTATCCTGTAAATGTCACTATTTAATGTCATCTGGTACAAAGTCCAAGAATTAATCCTCATTGTCTGGTAAAGTTCTGAAATCCTACATCTTTGTCTAGTCATTGTAAATCGTCCTCGTCAAGTCATCGTAAATCTCGTCTGACTACGATTCCTCAGCTTTTCTGTCATATGCGGGTGCTTATGCAGAGACTGAGCTTGGGCTCTGTGAGTAACACTTTGATCATCAAGTCAGAAATCTATTAAAGGCTGCAACTGAACACATGTCATTTGTGCGGCAAGATCACAATGAATTCAAATAACCACCCTCTTTTACTTGGCACTGAACAAGTATCAAACTCATGGCTTGATCAAAGGGTTGTCACGTGGGAAAACAAAGAGTGTGGTGCCTTTACAAACAAAGTGATTAAGGTCAAAGTATATGCACAGGAAGTTGTAGAACTCTACTTGGCACTGAACAAGTATAGATTCACGGCTCGATCAAAAGGATTGTCAAATTGAAAACAAAGCAAGTCCCTTTACAAGCCAAAGACTTATCGGCCGACGTGTACTGGCAGATAACTTGGGAAATATCACTTGGGAATTAAATCTGACTTGTGGAAAAGGAAAATACAAATTAAATCAAAACTTTTATTGCATCAAGCAGTCTTTAATCGGCAAAACACAAATATTAATACAAATACAGGTTGTTCGGACATGCACAAAAATGCAGGCAATATACTTACTCGTAAACACCCACAGTAAACATTGACGGACACTTCATTTTGCAGTAGGTAGTATTTAATTTATCGGTAATATTTTAAAATTATTAAAATCCAAATAACTGTAGATACATGTATTGTGTAATGAATACCGTCATGAAACAGATAAACACAGTGCATACCATGTATGCTTTACTGATTGGGAATAGTGGCATGAAAACGTAAAAATATATGAATTGACAGTATTTTTATGTACTGCAAACATCTAGAGTTTCCAACATTACCCCAAGATTTATATATTTTTTTTTAATGTCGCGCTTATAAGATGACCCTACTCTGCATGAATCAAATTTTAAGTAAAAAACGTCGACTTATAAGCGAGTATAACGGTACCACAAATTTCTACCAGATAACTGGAAATTATCCCAGTATAGGTGTCTTTCAACCCAAGGCACTTCATTTGCCTCTTTGACCAATGTATGCCAGGTGAGCAATATCATCCCTCTTGGGTCTCATATTTTGATTTCCTTTGTGGGTGACTCATTATTATCAACATCATTCACTTTAGATGTTCTTGTCCTCACATGGATCACTTCTTTGCTTTGGTAACTCTGCATTAATCGAAGTGGGTCACTTTCTTTTCACTTTGCCTTCTACTTCATTTGCATTTGACTTTTAAACCAATAAAATTAACATCTTGTTACTACTATGTATCGTTCATCTGTTCTTTTGTACATAACATGGCATATATCTCAGCATGATACACCCTTTCCGAATGTGTCAGACTATTCCTCATGGAGACTGGGGACTCTCACCCTTGAGAACCTTGTGTTTAATCAGGGAAACATCCTAACAAGCATGAAAAGAAACTATACTGTATTTTTATCCATAGTTTATTGAATTTTTGTACACCTGTCATAGGGCAGAGCATATTATGATCTTGTCCTTCCATCTGTTTGTCTGTTACCAATTTCATTTTTGCACAATAAGCTCAAGGGTAAAGGTCACTATTACTGAAAGAAGGAAAATTATTTGTGCACAATAACTTCAGTTCTCCACCATCTACAGTTATCAGACTTTGTGGATAGCTTGCACTTGGGTTAAAGAAGAACCTTATCGATTTCTGGGTCAAAAAGTAAAAGATCAGGATCACTGTGTCTGAAAGAAGAAAAATGGTCTCTGCACAATAACTAAAGTTCTTCACCATCTACATTTACCAAACATTGTGGATAGTTTGCACTTGGAGTAAGGAAGAACCCTATCAATTTCGGGCTCAAAACATCAGTGGCCTGAAAGAAGAAAAAAGTGTTTCCATACAATAACTCTTATTCTGTAGCATCTACAGTTACCAAACTTTTGTGGATGGCTTGCACTTGGGGTAAGGAAAAAACCTATTGATTTTGGGCTCAAAAGGTCTAAGGTCAAGGTCATTGACTGTAAGAAGAAAAATTGTTTCCACTCAATAACTTGAGTCTTTCACCATCTACAGTTATCCGACTTTTGTGGATGGCTTGCACTTGGGCTAAGGAAGAACCCTGTCAATTTTGGGATAAAAAGGTCAAAGGTCAAGGTGACTGACTGAAAAAATGAAAATGGTTTCTGCACAATAACATTTGTTCTAAAGCACAGATTTGGCCCAGACTTTGTGGAATAATTCTATTGATGTTTTGGTCAAAAGGTCAGGGTCACTGATGGAAAGAAGAAAAATGATTTCTGCAAAATAACATTAGTTCTACCTCACAGATTTGAACCCAACTTTGTGCATTGCTTGCATTTAGGGTAAGGATGATGCCTTTGGTTTGGGGTAAAAAGGTCAAAGATTAGTTTCACTGACTGCAAGAAGAAAATGGTTTCAACACAACAACTTGAGTTCTCCATCATCTATGGTTACCAGACTTTGTGGATGGCTTGCACTTGGTGTAAAGAATAACTCTGTTGGTTTTTAGGTCAAAAGGTCAATGGTCATGGTCATCAACTGAAAGAATAAAATGATTTCTGCACAATAACTTTAGTTCTACATGGCATACCTCAACTGCATTTGTGTTAAGGAGGAAGGCTATTGATTTGGTGGTCAGATGGTCAAAGATCAAGTTACTGACTGAAAGAAGAAAAATGGTTTCCACAGAATGACAGTTCTACAGCACAGACCTAGCCCAAACTTTGTGGATGGCTTGCACTTAGGGTAAGGATGAATCCTGTCAATTTTTGGGATAAAAATGTCAAAGATCAAAGTCACTGAAAGAAGCAAAATGGGTTCTGTGCAGAAATCTCAGTAACGTACATGGGCGACTATTAAACATGTTGTGGGTGTATAATGTGCATGCCATTCATGGTACCTGTTTTATTTATTTGCAGTTTGAACTGGCTCACTTTATGGTGAGTTTGCTGGGTATGCTGACAGAGTCTTGTTTTATTCTTGTAACTGGGACCCAGGACCATGGACTCAAATGTCTGCAGCAGGCAAGAGTGGCACATTTAGTCCATGGGATTGCAAAGCAGATTAAAAGTAATCTTTAGTGTTCATCATTTTTCTGCAACATAACTCCCTGCATTGAGATTAAAAAGGTTTTGTAAACAACACAAAACAAGGATCAAACACTTGTGCATTTATTACAGCTCAGCAATATACCGTATATACTCATGTATAAGCCAAGACCAAATGCAAACAACATAGACCCTGATCTGCTGTCGCATAACGCACAAGCAGATTTGTGTCTATGCAGTTTGCAGTTGGTATTGGCTTATATGCGAGTATATATGGTATGTGTTATTTACAAAACTTTAAATTGATACAGATTCAAGCCTGATGATGATGATGATGACAACCATTTCATTCACAAATATGAAAATATTTCTCTGATACTGTCTTCATTTAGCTGAGTCCATACTAGAGTGTGATTCAGAAGAAATAGTCACCTCAATGTTTGTCATTTCTCCCAAATATGCAAAGAGAGCAAAGCCGCCTGAGTTGAGACCTCGCATCCCTCTTTTTTTCTGGCTAATGAATGCTTTCATGCTCAGTGAGTAAAGTAAAACAGTTTAAACATCATAGTTTGTGCTATTGATCAACTTCTGAGTCAGTTGAATGATTCTTTATGTCTGCAATTACGTTTCAGTTTGTGAGATTCCCACTAAAAATGTATGCATTTGGGTTTTCCATTTGTCTGTGTCTTTGAGTTATTGGAAGAATTATAATGGGGTCACATTTTGGTTACAGATTTTGGATAAAGTTCTTTTCATCAGACCACCAACATATCTACACTTTTCTGAAGGAGTTTTGAAAATTGACCTAATTGACCATGGGGTCAAGCCAAAAGTCAGTGCTTGCAGTTTTTTACTTTATTTAGCTTGCACATATACAGGTGAATTTTGACCTGATTTTGTATTTAGCTGCATTCCAATGAACAAATTGATAGTCAGCACTATGACATTGATTTTAAGGTCAACCATCTGGCCTTAGATTTTTAGCTTGACTGGTTTATAAGCATGATAAAATAATGAAGTATGAATAGATTTGTATGATTTAACCCAGTTTGTGGATATATCTCGAGAATACATTGACTGATACCACTTTAATAACTTTTTTTCCAAGGAATATTACTAATAGATTTAACCGAATTTTTATGTGGTTTAAAGATGATTCTGCTACATTAATTAGGGCTGCCTGGTGGCCACAATTTCTGTTGGTGGCCCCAGAATTTTTATTTTGAAATATGCCAAGCAAAAGTTAGTAAATTTTGCCTGCCAGAACTTTTCCCTCATTCCATTCATATCCGTTACATGTGTTACTGGATTGGAACCGTAATTTTACCTTTTTCCTTACCAGAAGTCTTCTTAATCATGCAAAAACTAAGTATTGCTTTTAAGTGTATTATTAATAAGTCGGGGTCGAAGCTGAACCCTAATATCTGGACAAAATTACCTCTCCAGCTGGAATAAGCTAGCTAAGTTGGTGAAATTAGGTGAAGTGTTTGTAGAAAGTGAAAAATAGTAACTTTATACACATGTGTTTGCATATTTTCAAGTCAGATTATTAAAATGATGATGAAATATTATTTAAAGTTTATAAAAATATTAAAACTTTTCTTATTTAGCTTCACCACAGTTATTGTATAACATAAAACAGCAACCTTGAAAATAAGTTATAGTCGAAGATTGGCAACATTTTCCATGGCAGAAGTCCTTTTTTCATATGTTTATATGATGAAATATTGGATAATAGTATTAATTTTATTAGTAATGTACATGGATATGTCCAGTGAGCCATAATTTGGTTCAACCCCCCCCCCCCAATAAATTTTTCACTTGTTTTTCAGGGTTTGTGTGAATTTTCTGTGTGAATTCCATATATAGTGATGTAATTTCTGCTATTAATGATCATCAAATTAGCACCATTTTTGACTACAGAACATACAACTTTTTTTATCTTTTCATCATCCACTTTGAAGCAAAAATGGATGCAAAAGTTGACATTGTACTTTCATTATTAATGCACTATATGGAAACAAAATGTGGTAAGGGTAATGTCTAGAAATCAATGCAAGGTAAAGTGAACTTCACCTTTTGGGCCTGTTTAGGTGAAATGACAGACTCTAAGGTGACTATTTAGCCTAAATCACCTCCTAGCATGGACCCTGTAAGTATTCAAATTCTCCAACTTACATTGATATGTATTCCTTCCATAATTAGAAAGTTTTTATTTTCTAGCTGTTTGGATAGTTGACAGCACATATTGGTAATGGTCTATATACACATTTTGTGCTTTAAATTGCTTTTATTCAAAACATGGCCTAAGTTTCATCTGCCAAGGTATGCTTTGGTCTAGTCTTAAAAGCTAAATGACTTTTTGACTACTTTACTTCTAATGTACCAAGTCATGTTTTTTGTGACATTCTATTTCATGCCTTTTTTTTTTTATTGAAAATGGAATATAGTTTTAATTGGTGTTCATTATTCTAGTTTGTTGACTTGTGTCTGCTGGGTAAATATGCTGCAAATATTCATATTTTTTAAAACACAGAACTTTATTTCAATGTGAAAGTTACTAATGGTGCCATATGATCATAGGGCACTTTATTCCAATAACTTCTGTAAATAACAAACAGAATTATTATCATGGAGCCTTAATTTACAGTAGGTTAGATGAATAAACAGATCAGTTTGTTTTATTTTTAGGATTTGTTATAAAAACAATAATTAAAAAAAACTTTTTTAATACAAAGAACACAACAACAACAGCAACTTCTATGACCACTACTATTTAAAAAAGCAACTTCTCAACAAAACAAGAACAAAATTATATAACTACCAATAATTTTGGTTTATAATATTCTTTTATCTGCTATAAAGGGACATCTGAAAATAAACTGCAACAAAAATTACAAGTGGTGAGGTTTATTAGGTTAGGCCTTTGCGTTAAAAATTCCCCAAAATACTCATTTCACGATGAAAATTTCCCAATTCTAGGGATGGGGGCTCCAGAATTTTTTTTCTTGGAATCATCCTTGGTGGTTATATCTTGACATCATCTGAGACAAGTTCAGTGACCTTCTATCCATGATATCAGGTTCAAGGTCAATGGCCACAATATAGAATTTTGTTCTGCACATACAGGTATCTTGTGAAAATGTTAACACAAACATGAGAAAATAGTTCTGTTACCAAATTTTATATGTTGGAGTTTCTTGAGAATATCAGACATGGTTTAAATACTCAGTAGTTAAAAAGAAGAAATGATCTTTTATTGCAGGGGTCCTCAACCTTTTTGTGCCTACGGGCACATTTGTGAGTTTATGAGAGAGTGGCGGGCACCAACCAATTAACATGACCCATCTTTTTATTTTTAATTATTCATTATAACCTTTTCCGCGGGCACACAATAAACCTTGGCTGGCGCCATGGCACCCGCGGGCACCGCGTTGAGGACCAGTTTTATTGGATTCCTGGAAATTCATTTCAGCTAGTAGAGTGCCTGTCCCATCAAGGGATTCTTGTTTTTAATTCTTTTTCTTTTGGGTGCACTTTTTGGACTTTTTTGTAGTGAAGACCTTGTCACCACAATTGTACAGAAACCACTTCACCTATGCAAATGAAAGTTCCTAGGCCTGTTTATATAGATATACAAGGGGTATTTGAAAAGTTCTTAATGTTTTGTTATAACTTTTTTGTTTCTGTCAATAAATTTAATGCCAGTAGATAGACAAAACAACGTTGTATAAAATGACCTGCAGCTGCATGTGAAGCATGCTGGACACTTGCAGATACATATGTGTGATGTAACATAGGTAAATGAGTGATGTAAAAATATTAGAGAAGGAGAACAATTCTGATACTGTGAATAGGGCATACTGTAAAAACCAGATGCTCTTGGGGTTCTCTACAACTTATATCAAGGCCGACTTGGATAATGTTCATGGATGTAATTCTCTGTCATATCCTACAATTTTGAGGTGGTTCCATCGTTTTAAAGATGGTTGTGAATCCTTGGAAGATGACCCACATTCTGGAAGACTGTTGTCTGTGATTGGTTTTTGTTAATTGTTTTTAATATATTGAAGAATCGTTTGAAGCTCAGAAAGTTTTGTGTCCGATGGGTCCTGCATTTGTTGATAGCTGATTAAAAACAGACTTGGGTTGAAATTGCCAAACAGCTACTAGCCAAATCTGAAAAGAGTGACCAAAAACATTTAAATGAGTTTTTCACAGGTCATGAATCAGGGATTTTTTTTATAACCTGTCTCAATAGAAAATAATACAGTTTGGATCAGAGAAAAATGAGCATAGACCACAAATCACTCTTTATAGCTGGACTGGCAGGAGAGTTCTATACACATTGTTTTATAATGCAAAAGGCCTGATCATCCAGGTTCCTGACTTAGCCAAAAGTTGTGGAATGCTACTGAACCACCCATCCGTGCACCTGAAGCTGAGGTATTCATCGACTCCATGACAATGCACCAGCACATCAATCTGCCATTGACAGACGTTCTGAAGGAGCTCAGCATCCAAACTTTGCTACATCCCCAATACAGCCCTGATACAGCTCCAGTTGATTTTTGGCTGCATCTTGTTGTTCAGTGTTGGACCAAAAAGTGAATACAAAATGGAATTTAATAATTGGATAATCAGACTGAGAAAGTGTGTAGAGGTGCATGGGGAGTACTTTGAGGGGATGCACTGATGTACTGCTCACTAATAAAGAATTTTGTTGTACAGCACACTAATATTCAGATCTTATTAAATACCCCTCGTATGTAGATGAGTTGATAGAATTTACAGCCAGTTAAGGAATTTTTGCTCTTTATATTTTATGCCTGCCATATTATGTTATGGTGTTGTCCATTGATCCATCTTTGTCTTCACTCAATAACTTGAGTTCTCCACCAGCTACCATCACCAAAACTTTGTAAGTCGTTTGCATTAGGATAAAGAAGAAGCCTTCAACTTTGGGGTTAAAAGATCAAGTCTCAGTGTCACTGTGATTGAAAGAAGAAAAATGTTATCCACACAGTAATATTAGTTTTAGATCACAGACTTGAACCAAACTTTGTGGATGGCTGGCACATAGAATAAGGAAGAAGGTTATTGATTTGGGGGTCAAAAGTTCAAAACTCAAGGTCACTGGGAGTGAATTTAGTTCAGCATCACCTACCTGAACTAAACTTTGTGGATAGCATGCACGTGGAGTAAGTTACAAATTTATTGATTTTGGGGTTTAAAGGCCAATGGTCAAGGTCACATTGGTTCATGCACAATGACTTTAGTCCAGAATCTCAGACTTGTTGAAAAGTTTGTAAATAACTTGCACTTGAAGTTAGGTTCAGGTCTGTTGAATTTGGGAGCAAACGGTAAAAGGTTAAGGTCACTGTGGTTGAAAATGGTTTCTGCACAAATATTTCAGCTTTTTCCCCATGTACCTTCACCAAAGTTTGTGGATGGCTTACACTGTGGTGAAGAAAGAAGACTATTGATTTTTATGATCCAAGTTTCATGGTCATTGTGACTCCAAAAAATAATTTTGCAGAATGACTTCTGTTCTGAAGTTTCTTGACCAAACTAAATGGATGGTTTGCATGTAGGGTAAAAATAAACCTTCCGATTATGGGGTCTAAATGTCAGATGTTGAGGTCATTATAATTCTGCTAAGAACATATTGGTTTCTGCACATTAAATTTCACTCAAGACTCCATACATGTTCATTGAGACCTGTTAGTCACTAATCTCCCGAGTCATCCATGCTCTATTAATGCCTACCAAGAAGACTATTAAACATGGGGCAAATATATAATGCACTGTTCAGGATACTCTTGTTTAACAGTATTTGGCATTGTTTAGACTTGTACTTTTAGTGAAAACATTTTCAGCAACTCTCCTCAGAAAATGCTCAATCTATGCATATGAAATTTGGTAACCGAGTTATGGATATGTGAATGACCTGGTTAAATTTTTCATCCATTTATGCATGACTATTACAAGTTAGTTTAGAGGATATTTTGGACTTTGATATTTGTTGGAGTCTGCAGTAGTAACATAAACACAAAATCAATCTAGTTTTTAGATTTTGCACAGATGTTAGATATCCACAAAACTTAGTACATGTATTGTTCTGAGTCAGTGTAAAAAGAACAAGTTTGATATGTCAAAGAAATATGTTAAGGCTGTATTCCCATGCACTATCAAACAAGTTCTTTCCCTGACTCAGAATAAAATAATGAATTTTGTTTTATATTTATTATGTACCCCCCTTTGCACACTTTTCCCATAATTGTAACCAGACATTTGCAATAGAATTTAAAGCAAAGATGGATTTACAAAAGTTCAATTGAGTGCATGTTCAGGTACAGATGCCATTGGAAACACTATAATACCGCAGTCTTGGTGTGTGATATGGATATGTATAGAACATCTGTATTGAATGCCATATTGATAATGTCAGATTAAATGAGTATATGATTTAATTTAGCTTGCTTAAGTAACTATATGTATTTTCACAGATGCTGATACACAGGACAATGTCAGATTAAATGAGTATATGATTTAATTTAGCTTAAGTAACTATATGTATTTTCACAATACTGATACTCAGGACAATGTCAGATTAAATGAATATATGATTTAATTTAGCTTAAATAACTACATGTATTTTCACAGATGCTGATACACAGGACAGTGTCAGATTAAATGAGTATATGATTTAATTTAGCTTGCTTAAGTAACTTTATGTATTTTCACAGATGCTGATACTCGGGACAATGTCAGATTAAATGAGTATATGATTTAATTTAGCTTACTTAAGTAACTATGTGTATTTTCACAGATGCTGATACACAGGACAGTGATTTATTACGTAAAGTTCTTAGATCACTTCATCCACCCTGGCTGAGGGCATGTGTCTGCAAGCTGCTTTTAGAAAACTTGGATGACTATTTGCTAGTGGAAGACCAAGGAAAAGCTGACCTGACCATCAGCTTGGCATATATTGTATGTTATCCTGTTAAATTGTTCAGTATACTACAAATTTATCACATAATGATTGCAAGGCCTGTTGTGTGCATTAAATTCATTCAACACATGAAGCTCATGTCCACATGTCAGATTATTTCATGTGGTTATCTCAATAGGTTACATTGTACCAGCACATAGATATACACATAGATATATAGAACAAGTAAATAAAATATGAATCCAAAATCTGCAGCATGCTCAATCTACATATACCTGAGTCTGCTAAACAGTGACCTTTAATCTTACTGAAATCTACAGCATGCTCAATCTAAATATACCTGAGTCTGCTAAACAGTGACCTTTAATCTTACTGAAATCTACAGCATGCTCAATCTACATATACCTGAGTCTGCTAAACAGTGACCTTTAATCTTACTGAAATCTACAGCATGCTCAATCTACATATACCTGAGTCTGCTAAACAGTGACCTTTAATCTTACTGAAATCTGCAGCATGCTCAATCTAAATATACCTGAGTCTGCTAAACAGTGACCTTTAATCTTACTGAAATCTACAGCATGCTCAATCTACATATACCTGAGTCTGCTAAACAGTGACCTTTAATCTTACTGAAATCTACAGCATGCTCAATCTACATATACCTGAGTCTGCTAAACAGTGACCTTTAATCTTACCGAAATCTACAGCATGCTCAATCTACATATACCTGAGTCTGCTAAACAGTGACCTTTAATCTTACTGAAATCTACAGCATGCTCAATCTAAATATACCTGAGTCTGCTAAACAGTGAATCCGAAATCTGCAGCATGCTCAATCTACATATACCTGAGTCTGCTAAACAGTGAATCTGAAATCTACAGAATGTTCAATCTACATATACCTGAGTCTGCTAAACAGTGAATCTGAAATCTACAGCATGCTCAATCTACATATACCTGAGTCTGCTAAACAGTGAATCTGAAATCTACAGCATGCTCAATCTACATATACCTGAGTCTGCTAAACAGTGAATCTGAAATCTACAGCATGCTCAATCTACATATACCATATACCTGAATCTGCTAAACAGTGAATCTGAAATCTACAGCATGCTCAATCTACATATACCATATACCTGAATCTGCTAAACAGTGAATCTGAAATCTACAGCATGCTCAATCTACATATACCTGAGTCTGCTAAACCTTTAATCTTACCATCATTTTGTTATTCAATAGTATAGGTCTTGTTGCATTGTGTAAATTACCATATATACTCATGTATAATCTGGGTCCAAATGCAAACAACATAGACCCTGATCTGCCATTGCATAATGCGTTGGCCGATCAGGGTCTGTGTTGTTTGTTCTACTGATTAGTCCTTACAAACTGCATAGACCCAGATCAACCAGCGCATTATGCAACGGCAGATCTGGGTCTATGCAGTTTGCAGTTGGTATCGGATTATATGCGAGTATATGCGGTATCTGTGACAGATTTAATACAGGAGTTTGCTTGTATCTATTTAAGCCTCTTTATCAACTACACCTGTCTATAAAGGACTCATAAGTTGTCTCTTGTGTGTCCTTGTAGTCAGGTTTCACTGTAACTAGTATTGCTTCCCTTGGCACTGTTATCAACAGCAAATGGTGACATCATTTGTCATCACAAATGTCACCACAAATGGTTTAGAAGATATCTCACACACAAATTAATATCCACTCCAATGCGCAGAATCGTACATGTGAAGCTCCCTGATAGGAGGGTTTTCCTCCCAAGATGAGGGTTGTCTCCGGTCCATCTCGTCACTTTTTATATTATTATTGAAAAAAAATTCCGCCCATCTTTTTCACACCATGCTTTCAGTGTAGCATACTTATGGTAATACTACCTGTGATCACGTGACTGAACTTGCATAAGCAGGGCAAGACAATTTAGTTGCTAATTTATGAAAAATCATAAAACAATTAACATCCCTTTGAGTCTGTTGGCAGGGTCAGTTGGCTTCAGTGTTTGAAGTTTGTCGACATGGATTATTCTATGTGTGATCAGAAATAATTCCAAAAGGATTAGAGATTTATTGATTATGGTTGGATTACTAAAGAGCTCATTCAGCACAAAACGGGGTATATTTGGCTTTGGTGTTTAAAGTTTGTCGAGATGTTTAAGTGTGCGTTATCTCCCAGTGCTAAAATGACAAAATCTAAGCCACCGAAATATTACACGAAAATCATGATGGATGGAAACGGGAATTTCAGTGGTTGGAATCAAGTTCAAAGGACATGAATATGCATTCTGCCATTCCCATAAAGCTGATTTTAAAATCTGCTACAGAGGCTGCTACAGAGGCAAGAATGACATTACGCATCATGCAGCATATTAAAGCATGTAAAACGCTACAACATTTGTGGAATCGGCATCAAACATGGATAAGTGCTGAGACACTTTTTGCCAACTTTATAGCCAAACATAATCTCCCATTTACGGTAGCAGATCATTTTTCAGATCTAGTCAAAATAATGTTCTGACTCAGAAATCACACAAAAGTTCTCATACAAATGGATGAAAACAGACAAAAATTACTCACATAATTACCCAAGTTTTGGGTCCTCATTGGGATAAGAAAGTCAAAGACATGTGCCACAATGAAAAATTCACCATTCTCATTGAAAATCCTCCCTCTTTTTGAAGTCAAAACACCTGACCAAATTTTGCAAATCTCCTGATTTGTCCAAAGCTGACTTCTGTTTTGTTACATGTATGCAAAATATAAATTCACCTTGAAAATCTGCTGAAGGTCACCAGAATGAAATTCAGGTCAGATTTGGTTCAGTGATACTATAAATATCTTTGTCACATAATACAAGGTACAGAATGTTGCCCTTTGAGCTTAAAAATCATGGACTTCATAAATCTTACTCCTAACAAAATTTTATTTCATTCAGCTTGTGAGAAGTTTTCTTTCCTTTTGTCAAGAACCAGTGCCTCAGAAAGACATTAACAGAAATGACAATGATTCTGGATTTTTCAGAATCATTACCAATTTTTAGATAAAATTCCACATGCAGAATTATATTGACAAAATTACAAAAAGTCGTACTTTTATGGACAAATTTTGAACAGGAATTTTCTGTCAGGACACAGATAGGGAGGATAGTAGACTGGTACATAGAATATAGTTTCTCGGTGCAAACAAAAACCCCAAGAATGTAGTTCACAAAAAAACGGTCCTTTAGACTGTAAATAGGTGAAAATAGCTGCAAAGTAGAGAAAAGAAAAATGTTTTTGGTTATAGTTTTAGCATATAGTGTTGGAATTCAAGGTTCTGGAATTGTATGAATGGATACACCATTTATTTTCATTGGACCTGAGTTGTTAATATTCTCATAGGAAGATGCCCTATGATTGTATGGTCAGTGCGCAAAGAAAATGTTTTTCAAACGCAGGCCTAGGGCAAGTGACTTTTACAAAAATCACAAGCCCTGACTCAAATTCCACTAGACCTGACTTGAATTCCATGTGCCCAAAAGGGCCTTATTTATTTACTATTATTATGACACGACATGAAATTGCTGTACTTTAAATATGAAAAGAAATAAACAAAAATCATATTAAATTGGCTAGTTTGTATTCGCCTTTAAAAATATTTAACATAAAACAATTTTACTCCAGGTCCTGATGTCAACCATTGTCCAATTGCTCCAGAGCTCAAAGAATTTTTCAGACACAGGCCCAGAGAAAGTATTTTTTTAAAAATATCACTTGCCCTGACTTAAGATAAACTTGCCCAAGAAGGCCATGTTTTTTGCTATTGATACACCCACCTCTTCAAGAAAAATTAAATGGTCGCTCCCTTATACTTGTGATATTGGTCACTAAACCCTTGTTCACATTCTGCTGAATGTTGCTCACAACCAATGTGGTTTCCAACAATTTCACAATTTCTGCATACTCAGGTGATACATTTTGAATAATTTTGACATGCAGCTCTGCTCTTGTGATTTCAGACTGTATGCCTTCACAGTCTGTATTTCATCATAATCTGTTTGTAGGGATAATTATTCAGGGGCTTTGGAGTAATTTCATTTTCTAAATACTGCAAAATCTCCATGTTTCTCATTCAAAGTTGAAAATAGAAATGAAGTCGGAGAGGGATTGATCTTTTTTTAATATCAAACAGTAAAAACAGTAACTTCAAGTTCATAATTAGTTTGTGTAATAGTACTGTGGATGTGTCACAATTACAGAATACACTAATTCTGTATCAATAAAATCAACCAACTCTTTGAACTAAATGGATTTAAATATAATGTAATGATCTCAGTTCCTTTAGGGTGAATTTTTTTTTTATTTGGGGGCTTTTAAAAGTCGCTAATCCTCTAGCTTAGCTTAATTGTAAAACATCCGCATAGGTATTGCTCAATACATTTAACCTACAATGCATTACCAAGCCAGCGTGAGGGACAGCTTATTATTATTCATGCTGTTCAATGCATTACCAAGTCAGCATGAGGGACAACTTATTATTATTCATGCTGTACAATGCATTACCAAGTCAGCGTGAGGGACAGCTTATTATTATTCATGCTGTACAAGTGAGTGCAAATTATATGTAACCAATGAAATACGGAGAAAAGAAATACTACTGTTCCCCATTCATAGGTCACATTCTGTGCTTTGTATATTCTAAGTTTATAGCTTTTGATACAATTAAGCAGATGATCTTCATAATATGGAGGGATCTACAGATGGGGCCTTGCAGGGAGCTGAGTATTAATAACTTACCAGTGTCCTTCAAGAACTTCAGAATAAAAATACAGCATTTCATTGGTGGGTTCGAGGTTTTTTTCAGGAAAATTAGATAACTCTTTTTTTTGGACAGGCTTGATGGGCAACTCACTTATAATACAAGACGGGGCTGATCTAGATTTAGAGGGGCCCTGGGCATCAAGCCGATTTTTTTTTAGCTCTGACGGTAGTTTGTTACTTATGACAGACATTGTATCCATTCCAGATGAACTCGGTGGATTCTAAAAAACAAATGCTAGGCTTCTGATAAAGATGTTCATGGATTGGTATATCAGCATTAACTGTCATGGTGGGAGGAAGAACATGTGTTTTGCTTTAAAAAAACAAACCCTTCTTGTTGATATTCTTCACTTGTGGTCTGACTTTGATTTGTATCCATGTCTGTGGTGACAGGCAGCATGCTGATACTATTCGTGTACTATGATTCCTTCATCAATAATTATCACCATCATCTCAAATTTACCATCAGCACATTCACTTCACATTTTTGCCTACACAAAAGGACATTTCCATACATGCAGTGTGCACTTTTGGGTGTGTGCATCTGTTTTATATGCAAACATTCCTTTTTTTCTTTCTTAGCTCTACTGGACCTAAAGAAGACCTTTTGTGATGACATATCTTCCATCATCTGTCTTCCTTCCATTAGTACAGATTTCTTATCTGTATTCTTCTTAAAACTACTGGGAAGGTTGCTATGAAACTTGACTCACACATTCATCCCAAGGTCTAGTTGGTCCTAAATGAAAATGGTGCCTCTCAGATGTCCGATTTGGTTGCCACATTGGCCATCTTGAAAATCTTGTAATCATTACTCCTCCTGAATTGATGGTCATATCAAAATGAAGTTTTTACTAAAAGATTTGTGATGCCTAGTTGGTCCTAAATGAAAATGGTGCTAATCTGACATCCAATAGTCTGCCACTGTGGCCATCTTCAAAATCTTGCTATCATTACTTCTTGTAAATGGAGGGCCGTAGCAACATGGTTTTCATTTATTTGTCCTAAATGAAAATGGTTCCAGTCTGACTTGCAATATACTCCAGAATGAATGGTCATATCAACACGGGGTTTTCACTAAAAGACTTATGAATTTTAGTTGTTACTAAATAAAAATGGTGATGATTAGGCCTCCAATTTGATCACCAAGGTTGTCATTTTGAAAATCTTGTTCTTGCTACTTCTACTGAATGCGATTTGGGGTTTTCGCTAAAAGACTTATTGTGATATAGTTGGTCTGAAATGAAAATGGTACCAATCTAGTTTGGGCACCATGGTAGCCATCTAGAAATCTTATCACTGCTTCTCATAAACAGGTGGTCATATAGACATGAGGTTTTCACTAAAAGAGTTATGATATCTAGTTGGTATTAAATGAAAATAAGCTGATCAGATTACAACATGATGGCTAGGGTGATCATCTTGAAAATCTGGAGTTTTGGTTGTATTGACGTGGGGTATTTATTGTCATCATATTACTGATGTGAAAAGCCTCATTACACTACTTCTTCTGAACAGGAGACCATATTGATATGGTGATTTTTTGTTTGTTTTTATATTCCTGCCATAAGGTAGAGCATATTATGCTATGATGTTGTCAGTCCATCCATCTATCTGTTACCAGTTTCATTTTTGCACAATTGCTGAAGTTCTCCACATCTAAATTACCAAAATTTCTGAATGGATTACACTTCGGATAAGAAAGAACACTCTCAATTTTTGGCTCAAAAGGTCAAAGGTCAAGGATACACTGACTGAAAGAAGAAAAATGGTTTCTGCATGAAAACTTGAGTTCTACATCCTCAATGGTTACCAGATTTTGTGGATGGCTTGCACTTGAGGTAAGGAAGAACCCTATCGATATTGGAGTCAACTGGTCAAAAGACAAGGTAACTGGAAAAGAATAAAAATGGTTTGCACACAACAACATTAGTTCTACATGACATACCTCAACCAAACTTTGTGGATGGCTTGGGCTTGGTCAAAGATCAAGGTCAGTGTGACTGAAAGATTAAAAATGTCTGCACGATGACATTCATTCTACATCACAGACGTGGACCAACTTTGTGGATGGCTTGCATTAAGACTAAGGAAGAAGCCTGTTGATTTTGGGGTCAAAAGGTAAAGGTCACTGTGACAGAAAGAAGAAAATTGGTTTCTGCACAAAAAGTTAGTTATCTACAAAGAGGACTATTAAACATGGGGCAGGCATATAATGTGCAGTTTATGGTACTCATTTTCTTTAGCTCTATTAGTGAAAGACTAGAAGAGCTTATGCGATTGCCTTTTGTCGAGCGTCTGTTCATTCGTTAGCACAAACTTTTTTTATCACTTCTAAACTTCTTGGGGGATTGCCATAAAAATTTAGATGTACATTCATCCAAAAGTTTGGTTGGTCCAGAATGAAAACAGTGACGAGCTTGAAAATCGTGTTATCACTACTTATCTTGAATGGTATTGGCAATGAATTTTCATAAAAATACTTTTTATTGTGTCTGGTTGGTCCTAAATAAAAAGGGTGCTGATCTGATATCCAGTGTGGTCACCACATTTGGCTTTTGAAAATCTTCTTATTGCTACTCATCCTGAAAGCAGAGTCATATCAAAATGGGGATTTCAGTAAAGGACTTTATATGATGTTGAGCTTGAATGAAAATGGTGCCAGTTTTACATCCAAGATGGCCACTATGACAGCAGACTTGAAAATCTTGTTATAGCTATTTACTTTAAATGGATTGCCAAATCAACTTGGGGTTTTCACTAAAAGACTTATTATGATAGCTAACTTGTCCTAAATGAAAATGGTGTCTATTTGACATAAAAATGCCAGCCATCTTGAAACTCTTGTTATCACTTCTTCTGAATGGTTAGTCGTATTGACAAGGGGTTTTCACTTACTGCAGATTGCGATTGCATTGTCTAATTGACTCAGTTGCCACTTATTGTTAGGAATTGAGACCAACAATGTTCTTCCCTGTTAGCATGTAATTGGCAGTCATACAGTGTGTGCCAGTAGCCAATGACATCTTCCCATAACCTATTTATAACATCACTGCCTTGGTTTGTTAAGAGCACACGATCTTCTGAGCATGCCCACTAACTTGCCTTATTTGTTTATGTCTATGAGTGTTGGGAATCTCGTTCAGTATGTGTGTGTGTGTGTGTGAGAGAGAGAGAGAGAGAGAGAGAGAGAGAGAAAAAATTATGTTTGCTGTCTAGAGAAACATATAAGTTTTAAAGATGTTACAGTCCTTGCATGTGTCAAAAGCAGCATTTAATTTTTATTTTGTTTTAGAGAGAGATAAAGAGAATGCGCAATGGTTCAATGTATTCATAATGAATAAAACCTGTTATTGGATTTCAACTAAAAATTTTGTATAATCCAGTATATAAAAAAATTATTATAAATTTTTAATAATAAAACACTCCAGTATCTTTCGGAATAATATTTATCCACTCGACTGACACTCATAACCGAGTCTATATAGCAAAATGCTAACAATGATACTTTGGGGCTCTCATGAATAACAAACATTTAAATTACCGTATTTACTCATGTATAAGCCGGGTCTAAATGCAAACAACATTGACCCTGATCTGCAATCGCATAATGTGCCGGCAGAACAGGGTCTGTGTTTGTTCTACTGATTAGTCCGTACAAACTGCATAGGCGCAGATCTGCCGGCGCATAATGTGACAGCAGATCTGGGTCTATGCAGTTTGCAGTTGGTATTAGCTTATACGCAAGTATAGACGGTAGGTACATACATAGGAACAATTTGAAGCAATGATATTCTGGTTAAACTGTCACTTAATAAATGCTATTCCTGACAGGGAAATCAATAAACTGTGATTAAATTTACATTAACAATCTTCTATATATTAAGATGTCTGACAGCTCTGAAATATTCCATGCAGCTGGCTGGTGTAATAGTATGAACTCACCTGTGTGTTGTGAACTTGAGATTATCAAATGCCATGGCATGAAATAAATTCTGTTTAAATATAATTTTCATATAGTTGAAACACATTTCAGCCCGATTCATATCAGGGGAGTAGGTATGTAAAAATATATACTCAATTCTATGTGCTGAAGTGTAGGACAGTTATCAACCACAACAGCATCACCCGCACACAGTGATGGAAATCTGTCATTCGTACTTCTTTCCATATTTGAATGAAAAAACTGAAGAAATATGTCTGTATTGGTAGGGCCACAGTATTCAATTACATAACTACTATTGTACAATTCAAAAGGTTGAGAGTTATGTTGGGCGATTTGTAGTACCTAGTAGTTTACACCGCACTTTCATCAACAGGAGAAAGTCCATATTTGGGGTTTCCACTGTCCGGAAGCATAAATCCACTTTCATGAAAAAACTTTAACCTGTAGGGATCTTTTCTATGCAGAACATCAAGAAAGGCTTGATTATAAATCATATTGGAATCTGTGAACTGATTGAAATTTGGACTGCTTTCCACATTCTGTGACCAATTACCACTTTATAAACTGTATTGAACAGTTTAACAAATAGCAGATATACTTGCATTGACATTTGCAAATTCTTGTAGACTCTGTCTCATTGCCCCATACAAAACAGATGCCCTCTCTTTTTTCGTTAACTCGGTGTATAATCTGTCTTGATCTGACAGCTTGTTAGGGTCCCCTCCACTGTGTTTGCAGGGTTTTATATCACCACTTTTACGGTGCAACTGCCATATCCTTCAGATGGACGGTTTAGCCTCAACAATTTTTTTGGCAATTTTGGTAAATGCTTCCTGACCTTCATCATCTCCAAGATATTTGAATCCACTAATTATTAAAAGACACAAGTTGTTACTAAACGTTGCACCACTGGTCCTTTTGCCATCTGTCATTGTACAGATCTACCGAGAAAGATTTAAATGGAATATTCCAAGTCACAAATTGTTGTACCAATTTATGGAGAATGACCCGCTTTATGCAAATAAGTTGCATGTGTTACACAGCTGGCCAACTCCTTACTGTGACACCATTACATGCTGTGCTTTGGGAAATGAATATTGTTTGTTTTTTTTTTTTTGTTTTTTTTTGTTTTTTTCAAGGTACACTAAACGTTGAAGTCATTTAATGCTGGAGCAATTGCAGTAGGGAAGTAAAAACTAAGTGTATACACAAACCATCGGCAGGGATATTAATTTCTGTAACACCACATAAACACATGCATGCACTTCACAACATTTTTGTATTACACATAAGTTATCTGCAAATATGATTTCAAAGATATCAAGACTTCGCCCCCTCCTCTCACAACCCCAAAAACGTACACATACATTATACCATATTCCAACCTTAAAGCAAAGTAATATGTGCAATTATAAACGATATGTAGATAATTACCAATCACATTTTTTAATCTTTCTATTTTTGGAAAAGCAATCGAAGATACTCGATGTATGTTTCATACATTTTGGAAGGAGCTTCTGTAATGGGTACAAATAGAGCATAAAAATGCAGTTAGATTTCAGTTAGAACCATTCATCATTTAATCAGTTTGTTGTTTGAATTGTTTCTAATGACTCCAGAGATTAGTTACCAGTACTTGTGCAGGTTTGAATTGCTTTGTCCTGACTCGTTTAATATATTAAAGTCCAATTTTTATATATAAATATTTTGCCACTTCTGAGTGTTAGAAAAGTTAGTCACCTCCCCTACTAGTATGTATACTACAACATAAATATACCCTAGATATACTTTTGTCATCGTCGAGTCTGTTATGGTTCTCTTCATATCCACTTTCGTATGATAGAAATAAAACAAGTGTTATCTTCATGTCTCTTCTTATGTCGAGAGATTATGTTTCAGTCAGATTCTGTTCAGTGGTTTTCAAGAAGTTGTAAATATGTGTTGTGAATAGACAACAGATGAAGGACCATATCATAAGCTTGCTTTGCTTTACAGCCAGATGAGGTAAAATGAGTTAAGATAAAACCTCATGTCAATTTGACCATCTGTTTAAGAGAAGTAATGACGAAAAGTTTCTCAAGATGTCCACTGTGTCAGCCATGTTGGGGGTCAGATCAGCACCATCTACATTAAGGACCAATTATATATAAAGTTTTTTTCTGAAAATCCCATGTCAGTACCACCATATATAATGGAAGATTAGCAATATCAAGATTTTTAAGATGGCTGATGTGGCAGCATCTATACTGGATGCCCAATAGGTGCCATTTTCATTTAGCAACAAATAGATATCAAGATTCTTATGAGTACTAGATAAATACTCTATACAGTCTTTGCAAAGATCTCTCTATCCTTTTTTTTAAAAAAAATGCAGTTATATGAGATAACCTACATAACTGAAAATGATGTTGCAACAGGGTCAATCCTTAATTTTTATTACCACCAATTTTCACTTAAAGTCTTCTTATGATGTCTTGTTGATCCTAAATGATAATGGTGCAGATCTGATGTCCATACTGCAGCCTTCTTGAAATCACTATTCCTGAATGGAAAGTCATATCAACATGGAGTTTCCACCAGAAGACTTCTTATGATGTCTAGTTGGTCTTAAGTGAAAATGGTGCAGCTCGGACATTCAGTATGGTTGCCATGGCAGCAATCTTGGAAATCTTATTCCTACTCCTGAATGTATGGTCATATCAGCATGGGATTTTCAGTAAAAGACTTCTTATGATCTCTTGTTGGTCCCAAATGAAAATGGTGCTGATCTGATGTCCAGTATGGCTGCAGTGGAAGCGATTTTGAAAATCTTGTTATTGCTATTCCTCCTGAACAGAAAGTTGTATTAACATGGGACTTTCATCAGTAGACTTCTTATGATGTCTTGTTTGTCTTAAATGGAAACTGTGCTGAGCTTACATCCAATATGGCCACCAATGCAGCCATCTTGAAAATCTTGTTGTCGCTACTCCAGAATGGAAAGTCTTATTAACATGCGGTTTTCACTGGAAGGCTTGTAATATCTAGTTGGTCCCAAATGAAAATGTTGCTGATCTTACCTCCAGTAATGCTGCCATAGTGGCCATCTTGAAAGTCATGTTATCAGTACTCCTAGATGCATGGTGATATCAACATTGAGTTTTCACCAAGAAGTCTTCTTGTAATGTCTAGCTGTTCCTAAATCTGATCTGACATTCAGTATGGCTACCATGACTGTTATCTTTAAATTCTTGTTACCGCTACGCCTTCTAAATGGAAAGTCATATCGACATGTTGTTTTCATGAGAGGACTTCTTATGTCTGCTTGGTCCTAAATGAAAATGGTGCTGGTCTGACATGCAATATGGTCACCATGGCAGCCATCTTGAAAATCTTATCACTGCTCGTTCTAAATTGAAAGTCTAATCAACATGAGGTTCTCACCAAAAGTCTTCTAATGATGTGTGGTCAGTCCTAAATGAAAATGGTGCCAGTCTAACATCCACTATGGCCACAACAGTGGCTAATTTGTAAATCTTTTTATTGCTAAAAATATCAGAGATGGTTTCAACATTCAGCAGTTAAAAAGAAGAAATGGTCTTATTTTGAATTCCTGGAAATTCTTTTCAGTCAGTTGAGTGTGAGTTCCTTCATGGGAACCTAGTTTTTATATCATTTTGGAGTATTTTCAGAGGTTCATAATACTGTGCATATCTTCCACCTTGTTTTACCTAGTCATCAAAATTGGTATGTGAATGCATTTCGGGAAGAGTATCTAAGTAGGTCAATGACTGAATTTCATGCTTGAAAGACTTTTGTATTTTTAGGAGTTTTCTCATAACACTATCAATGTCTTGGACTATATTTAACTTACACATTAATACTGGTATATATATTGCATCCTGGGAAAAGTAAATCAAGCATATCAAATTAGGTCACTACAAATTTTTCATGCTTGATGAACTTTGTCACAAAAAGGCATCTTTTATCTTTAATAGTAAAAGTCCTACATGCAAAATTAAACCCATGAAGTGGAGTTAAAAAAGCAAGTTATTTAGCAGAACTAATTACAAGGGACATTTTGTTGGCCTCTTGTATTAATTAACATCCAATCGTCTGAATGCAGAAAGGAAAGCATTGATCAAGTTTTAGTGAACAATACTTATTTATTTTAAGCATTTGTAAGATTTTCACAAAGTTCTTATTCTGTCAACAAGCAGAATTATGCAGTTGCCATAATCCATCTTTAGTTCATATATTCATCGGGGCCTCAGGTGGTCGAGTGGTCTAAGGCGCTTTACTTTAGAGAACACTCACACATCTCACCTCTCTCTGCGTGAGTTCATCTCAACTCAACCAACGTGGATATCTGAGAAAGCTTGCCAGTAGTTTCCTGTGGGTTGGTGGTTCTTCCTGGGTTCTTTCTCTGCCAGATATACTGGCATACATGTATAGCCTATCGTGCTGAAAAATGGCGTTAAACCCCAGAAAACCAAACCAAAACTCATATTTATCACTGTCTAGTGTCTTCAGTATCCAGTATTGATATCTGCCTATAAACCACAATTTCGTTTTTTTCAAACACAGATCACTTGAACTGATTTTCTCAGTTTGTTGATATCAGAGCTATCAAGATTTCACAGTAATATACATTTTAACCCGTACATTTGACAATACATGTCCAATACTGATATTTGTCCAATTGAGATCTTGTAAGCAACATTTATTACTACTTTTAACATGCAGTATATATTAGCTTTGTTTGCATTTACCAAGAAAAGTATGGTTAGCAGGGGGATTTTTGTTTTGAGAATGCCTTGTTATTGATATTTTTATGCTAACTTTACAGATCAACCATTGCTTCTTTCTTCTTCCAAGACTCTGTTCCAAGGCAGAGTGCAGTGTCCAGGCCAAACCCAGTTCTTCTGTGCAAGAACAAAGGTTAGTGCGGATTATGTCTGACTCACAAAATATCAATGAGACGTATATATTACTTTTTCAGTGATGTTGTTGGCATTGCAAGAAGCATTAAATTTCAGATGGTCAAAGACTGGAAGAGCCTGTTACGATATATACTCATAAGACGAGTCCAACTGCAAACAACATAGATCCTGATCTGCTGGCGCATTTTGTGACAGCAGATCTGAGTTTGTGCAGTTTGCAGTTGGAGTTGACTTAAAAGCGAGTATATACGGTATGTGATGGGCCCTACATCCATCATCCATTAGCAGTTGAATGTTATTGCTACTCCACATAAGGAGGAAAGTCATAAAACTTTACTTTCATCTTGATGTCTGTTTAGTCCTAAATGAAAATGGTACCCCTTGGGCATCCAGTATGGATGCTGCCACATCAGCCATCTTAAAAATCTTGATATTGCTACTCTTCCATTATATATGGTGTAGATGGTGCTGATCTGACCCCCAACATGGCTGCCACAGTGGTCATCTTGAGAGCCTTTTTATCATTACTTCTCTTGAACAGATGGTCAAATTGACATGTGATTTTATCTGAACTCATTTTACCTCATCTGGCTGTAAGGTCAAGCGAGCTTATGGTATGGTATGTCATCTGTTGTCTGTTGTCTATTCACAACAGCTATTGACAACTTCTTGAAAACCACTGAACTGAATTTGACCAAATTCAAAAACACTGTCATGAAAGTCTTTCAAAAGTATTCAGATGGTGCCTATCTACCATCAAATATGGTTGCCATTACTAAAAATGCAAGGACTTTTCTCAAAAACCACTCAGCAGAAAACATTATGGCATAAATGGCTTTCAGTGGTATACAAATGACACCATTCCACCGTCAAATATGGCCTCCATTACTCAAAATAGAAGAACCTTTAAATGACTCAACAACTGCTCAACAGAATTCAGCCAAATTTGACAGAAAACATCCTGATATGAAGCACTTTCAAATTGATTCAAGTGATGCCAATCTGCCATTGAGTATGGCTGCCATTACTAAAAATATAACAATCTTTAAGCAACTTCTTCTAAAAAAATTCTCAACAGAATTTGGCCAAATTTCACAGAAAGCATTCTGGCATGAAGGTGCTTCAGATTTGTTAAATGATACCAATGTGCCATCAAATATGGCTGCTGTTACTAAAAATAAAAAATAAAACCCCGTGTCTGTCCATCCATCACATTCTCCTCTGGTTTGTATCCCATAGGTTCTGCTCAACAGTTATTGCATACTTCTGAGAGAAAAAAATTGTGTCTATATGTCTTTCCATCTGTTGAGAGTTAACTTCTTTCAAAACTGTTTGAGATATCTTCATGAAATTCACTATGCATTGGTATTGTAACAAGAGTTTACGTCATATATAAGAATGTGTTTTTCAGGTTATTGCTTTTAGACCAGGGAATATTTCATTAGCACTCACTAACTGAAAGATCTAGTTCCTTTTAGCTCTACTGGCATAGACCAGGAGAGCTTATGGGATGGTCAGTTGTATGTCCATTTGTTAGCACAAGTTTGTTAGCACAATTCATCTCCGGGTCTAGTAGGTCATAAATGAAAAAGGTGCCGCTGGCATCCTCGCATGGAGTTCCCATAAGGGGCCATGGTCAACTGTACCAATATGATATGTATAATGTAAATGAATTGACAATAATTTGTTTATTACCATAATTTGGCATCATTCGTTATCATAATTTACCTTCATTCATTACCATCTCACAGGAAAGCACTAAGATCTAAAAGGATATCATCCACGATAAGCCAGTCCAACTCAGAAAATGTGGAGAATGATGTTCCTGTTAATTGCAATAAACTTGCCAAGGCTGTTAACAAGAAGAACAGTAAAGGTTGGTATGTAAATGTATATGTAAGCTAGTACCATACATACTTCAGTCTACTAATCAGGTACCAGTTACATGATAGCATAGGAGCAGTTTAGAACTAGTGTCACAGATAATATGACAGTGTAACCGCCGTTATGATTATGTACCTTAAACAAATACCTCCGATATCCAGCCATATACCGTATATACTGGCTTATAAGTCCAATCCAGCTGCAAACTGCACAGAGCCAAATCTGTCATCACATAAGGCACTGGCAGATCTGGGTCTCTGCAGTTTGCTAAGAGTAATTGGTGGAACAAACAACATAGACCCTGATCTGCAGGCATATTATATGATGGCATACCAGGGTCTGTGTTTTTTGTAGTTGGACTCAACTTATAAGCGAGTATATATGGTAGGTTGACAAGTGGATGATACAGGTTCTCATCACCTGCCTAGGTTTTTATATTCGCTGGGAGATGGGTGAGGCATAGATATGATCCAGGCAAGTGATACGCATTTGTATCATTATCATTTCAACCTACATGAAAACTTGTCATGTTGCAGAATCTATTTCATGTCTAATTGTATTTGATCACCTCTTTTTTAATACACACAATTGTGATAAAATAGAGAGAAAAACAACAATAATATCTCCATATTAAATGTCTCCATAAACATGATTAATAAGTAAATTTTAACTTGAAATTTTCAGATGTTCAAAAAATTAAAATATTTATAAAGTGCAAATATTAAGAAAAGAGAATTACCAATGGCATACATGACAAAGCCATTCATGCATAACATCACATTCAGTCCTGCCAACCATTCCTATATTTTTAGCTCAACTGGTGATAGACCAGAAGAGCTTATGGGATGACCTGTTTTCCATCGTCTGTCCATTAGTACATGTTCTCCTACTGATAAACTACTTAGAGGAACTTTGCACACACATTCATCCCATGACCTAGTTGGTCCTAAATGAAAATGGTGCTGATCTGACCTCCAATATGGCTGCCATGGTGGCCATAATCAAAATCATCTTATCGTTACTCCTCCTGGATGGATGGTCATACTGACAAGAGGTATTCACCACAAGGCTTCTTATGAAGTCTTTTTGGCCCTGAATGAAATGGTGCCAATCTGACCTCCAATATGGCAGACTTCTTGAATCTTTTTTGTGGCTACTCCGCCAGGATGGATGGTTCTACTGACATAGAGTTTTCACCAAAAGACATCTTTTTTTCTTTTAATTCTTTTATTATTATTGAATGTAAGTTGTTTGGATTTTACATGTACCTATACATCTCCACCTGACCTGGTGTATGGAGGATTACCTTTACTGTGTAGGCTGTTGATATACATGTGCCCAAGCCACACAGTGCATTGTGCTATAAGTAGAACACCTGTTATCTAAATGACTCTATATGAATAGACCTGCGTGAAATTGTTTGACATACTGTAATTTGATATGTATCAGTATTAGGGTGGTCCCTTTTCTAATTAAAAAACATGAAATCAATGCACCACGCAAGTCGCTATACAAATGGAATAATATAACCATTGAATTTACTATAAAACAGAAGAATTCAAGCTTGTAAAAGCTAATTGTAAGCTTTGGAATATCAAAAACATGTGTCTCAGCTCACCTTCATATGGGAAATGACATTCACAATCCCTTAACCCTTTACCTCATAGCGTCTTTTACTGTGTAGACTGTCAATATACATGTGCCAAAGTCATAGAGTGCAGTGTGCTTTAAATAGAATATTCTAATGATGATTAGTTCGTCCATCAGATCTTTGTCACTGGACCGGTCCTTGTCTGGTGACAGGGCCCCTGTCACCAATCATCCACCTGTCTTCAAACTCTGGGCATGGGGTTTGATTATCGGTCTGGGGACAGGGATCAGGTCGATACCACCCCACCCCACCTCCGTTTCTATTCTATTGGTAATCCTGATGGAGATAGGGAGTCAGACTATCGTTGCCCAATTTGGGAGGGGGATCAGATTAGCACCCCCCTTCCCTATGTTCCCTTTTAATCCCTGCAGGATGTGAGGACCCCCCCTTTCCAGGAAGTGAATCTTCCTCCCCCCCCCCCCCCCCCCCCCATGGCACCATGGATGACCCCTCTGTAGGCTTCAAGGTCATTACAGGCTGTGGACCGGTTTCATCCCCTCTGGCCTGAGCAAACAAATAGGAGAGGGTCCGCCACTCTCCTGCTAGACGATCTAGGAGAGATGAGAAACATTCTCATTCACCTAAAAGGTCCACTAGTAGAGTTAGTCCCATAACCTCAACCCCTGCGCCCATGATGGGCTTCAGGACAAGGACAACCCTATTTCCACATCATTCTCTCTGCAGAGAGATACTAGGAGGGACAGTCCTATCTCACCTCAGGAGCGGGCTCAGGATAATAATGTTATTTCCATAATGGTAGACTTGAATGAGTTCGCTGAGGGACTGGTGGAGACAGTTCCTCCCGCTCCATTGGGATCCACAGCCCCCACCCCCTTGGGCCAGATGTTGGAGGAGGAGAAAGTCTGGATGTTTGATAAGGCGGTAAAGGAAGTTTAGTGCCTCCTTTCTCCAGACTTATGTCCTAAGCCTTGAGGCACTGAGGACAAAAAGATTCTCTCCAGTCTGGAGAGATTTAGGGTCAACATCATGTCCAGACCTTCTGTTACCCTGCAATGCCCGGGAGTTTACACAAAAGTTTTCACAGGGACAAGAGTTCACGAAGCTACTTCTGAATGGATGGTCATATCAAGATGGGGTTTTCGCTAAAAGACTTCTTGTTATGTCTAGCTGGTCCTAAATGAAAATGGTGCTGAACTGATGTCCAATATGGCAACTACAGCGGCCATCTCGAAAATCTTGTTATTGCCACTCCTCCTGAACAAAAAGTCATATTGACATGCAGTTTTCACCAGAAGACTTCTTATAATGTCTAGTTGGTCTTAAATGAAAATGGTGCAGCTTGCACATCCAATATGGCCACCACAGCAGTCATCATGAAAATCTTGTTATCGCTACTCCTGAATGGATGGGGCTTTTACTGAAAGAGTTCGGTCCTAAATGAAAATGATGCCGTGCAGACATCCAATATGGCCACCATAGTGGCCTTCTTGAAAATCTTATCACAATCCTGAATTAATGGTCATATCAATATGGGGTTTTTACTGAAAGACTTCTTAAGATGTCTAGTTGGTTGCAAATGAAAATGATGCCAATCTGACCTTCTAGATGGCTGGTTATGTTGGCATTGTGCTTTCACCAAAAGACTTCTTATGATGTATAGATGGTCCTAAATGGAAATGGTGCCAATCTAATATCCAATGTGGTCACCACAGGAGCCATCTTGAATATCTTCTTATATTTACTCCAGGAAAACAGAAAGTCATATCAGCGTGGAGTTTTCACCAAAAGATTTCTTAAAGCGTCTTGTTGGTCCTAAATTAAAATGTTGCTGATCTGATGTCCAGTATAGCCACTATGGTGGTGATCTAGAAAATCTTGTTATTGCTACGCTTAATGGGATAGTCATTTTGACATGAGGTTTTCATCAGAAGAGTTATTATGGTGTGTGGTTGGTCCTAAATGAAAAGGATACAAACTGACCCTCAGTATGACCACCATGGTGGTCATCTTGAAAGTATTGTTATCTCTATTCCTCCCAAATGAACGTCCATATCAGCATGGGGTTTTCACCAATAGACTTCTTATGATACCTAGTTGGTCGTAAATGAAAATGGTGCAAATTGTATATCCAATATGGCTGCCATGACGGCCGTCTGGACAGTCTTGTTGTCACTACTTCCCGTGAATGGAGGGTCATGTTGACATGGGTTTTTCACCAAAAGACTTCTAATGATGTCTACTTGGTCCTAAATGAAAATGGTGCCAATCTGACATTCAGTGTGCCCACCACAGCAGCTAATTTGAAAATCTTGTTATTGCTGAGGAATATCAGAGGTGGTTTCAACACTCAGCTGTTAAAAGGAAGAAATGGTCTTATCTAGGATTTTTTGAAATTCTTTATGGTCAGTAGAGCATCAGTCCCTTCAAGGGACTCTTGTTTTAATGCTGATCTGCTGAAAAAAAGATGACACTAAAATAATGCTGTATCTAAATATAATTAAACATATGATTTGAACAAAATCAAGAAGCACCAATGACTTTTAATAAAAGAAAAAAAACAGGGATTACAAAACTGTTTTTGAATTGTGTCTTGAAAAGTGATGCATGATTTTACCTATCAAAAATGTCTTAAAATGAATCACAAGACCAGAAAATTGAGCAGTTTGTGGAAAATGCATCAGTCTCCTTCATTAAACCAAATCAAACTTGATAAATGAATGATGTATATATACATGAATCAGAACAATTAAAATATTTGAGGGAGTAGGTGTAGTAATCGAGTTCAGGTCATTTCAAAAGTAGCTTTTTATAGTACAGTTTTACCCTGGATGTTGCCATTGAATTTTGAAATTAGCTTTTTAAAAGGTTATGGAGTCACCAGAAAAAAATATATTCTTTTAAATGATACCAAAGATGAATTCAATGCATGCAGTAATGAGGAAATGCATAAAATAGATCATTTGATTTTTATTCAACAGTCGTGTCAGAAAATAGATTGGAGTTATTTCAAAGATAGCATTCTTGTTCATATTTAAACTTTAAATGCTTTCCTTAAATTTCAGATGAGCTTTTCCAAATGTTTTGTAGTCTATTGCAAAATTATATATAGCTTCTTTATAACAACAGATATGACCTGACTTGGTAGCACATGCAGAAATGAATAAAATAGAGCAATTGGTGCTTAGTTGACAGTTGCAACAGGAAATTGGTTCAGGTGATTTCAGAGATAGAATTTTATGCTCATGTTTATATGCTAGCTACTGCAAATAAAATTTAGTTTAAACTTTAGTCTACAGAAAATGTATTTAGCTTTTAAATGACACCAAATGACTTAATTTAATGGCACATGAAGAAATGCATAAAATAGAGCAGTTGGGATGTATTTGACAATTACAGCAGGAAAGCATGATTCGACTGTGGATACTGCCTTAAAAGGTAGCTTTCTAAAAGCTTGTATAGTCTGCAGAAAATTAAGTTAGCTTTTAAATTATATCAAATGGGACTTGAGTGATTAGAAGATGAAGAAATGCATAAACTAGAGCAATTGATATGTATTTGACAGTTGTGAAGGAAAATCATTTCAAGTTATTTCAAAGGTATACTTTTTATACTCATGTTTAGAGCCAAGATATTGCCCTTAAATTAAGTTTAAATTTTCCCAGATCTTGTGCAGTCTACAGAAAAGTATATATCTTTTAAATGGTACCATGTATAATTTGAATTAAATGGTACAATATAGAATTTGATTTGATAGAACAAGAACAAATGAATAAACAGCAATTTGAAAATATTTGACAGTTGCAACAGAAAAGTGGTTCAAGTTATTTCAGAGATAGAATTTTATACTCATATTTAGAGCCTTGGTACAGCCCTTAATTTAGTTTCAACTTTCCCAAATATGACTTAATTCAATAAAACATGTAGAAATGCATAAAACAGCATTTGGTACATATCTGACAGTTGCAACAGGAAAGCAGTTCAAGTTATTTCAAAGATAGAATTTTATGCTCATGTTTAGACCCTGGATACAGCCCTTAAAATTAAAATTAGCATTCATAAATGTGCAGTCTACAGAAAATTTATTTTAGTTTTTAATGATAACAAAGTACTGGTATGACTTGATTTAATGTACAATGAAGAACTTCATATTATTGATTTAGCTGAGTTTTTACCTCCCATTTTGAATGTCGATATCATACCCATCCCTTGAACTCTTTACTCGCATAATGAAATTCTTTTCTCATAAAATATTTTAAAGAAACCATGCAAATAATAATACTATTGTTATTTCTATGTTAAATACTGATGATATATCCCAGAAGTATCACAGAACAATATCAAACCGCACCTCTAGACACAGTTTAAAGATGTGTATTCTTGCAGCAGACTCGCAATATGGCTGCTTGCATTGTGCTCTCGCTTAATCACTCACTGCCACGTAATGTCAACGAGAGCTTTAATCTGTTAACCAGTTGCCAATCTCTTATAGATGTCTCTGGTATCTATTAAAGCAGTCATGAGTTGGAGGTCAACTCCTTGTCAGAATAGGTGCTACACTGGGTAATATAAGGTATGAAAACATCATCTGAACAATGTGAGCCTCTCTGTACAGCCATGTGACCTCTGATCTCTACTACTAAGTGTAGCAGAGATACACGCAACAAAGTGTCAGCATTTAGAGTGTGTTTTATACTGAAAAGCAGCTCTGACTGTCCTGTACACATGTTGGGTGAAAGTAGATAACTCTGCTGGTAATTTGTATTTCAAGTACTCGTATTTACCAGTATAATCAACTGAAAGAGAGTATTTTATATGAGAACTGTGAATCAAAGTCAGAAATCTAGAGTTGTCCAACTTTTTAACATTAAAAAAAACTGATATGCCCTGGACAAACCACTTGTAAATTTTTGCTTGCCCAAACAAAGAATTTCACTTGTCCCAGATGTTCAGCAATGGGGATTTGCTCAGCTTTGACACATTTTTGCATATTTATTGTATTTATTAATATTTGAGCAGCCAATGAGTGAGCATCAGCAAACAAGATCGATTCCTCATCTTAAGACTTGAGTGAATTGAGAAACATTACTCCTCGTGATATTGTATTTTTGAATTTATTCTGGAGGATCAAGTTTTTGTATTTAATCTGTTTTTTCATCAATGAAGGAAAACTCAGAGAATTGTCTTTAGGTTAGACAAAAAAATACTGTAAACAATAATAATCTATGATTATAAAAGAGTCGTTAGCTGTATTGTTCAATTTACTCAATTTATGCTTATAATTTTCCTTTTCTCTGATGGACCCTGGGTGGCCAAGTGGTCTAAGGCACATGCTTTTAGACATCACTCACACATGTCACCTCTGTCTGTGTGAGTTCAAATCTCGGCTCAACCAGCATGGGTATGTGAGAAAGCTTGCCGCTAACTTCCCATGGGTCGATGGTTCTTCCTGGGCTCTTTCTGGGTTCTTCCTCCACCAGATATACTGGCCACCATGTATCTGGCGCTGAAAAATGGTATTAAACCCCACAAAACCAAACCTTTTCTCTGACATGTTTTAGGCTGAGCATGTGTCACATATATAAGAACAATAGACTAGGAAAAAACAGGGCAATGATTTTTGTGTCCATTTTCTTTGCATATATTTATTTTCACCCCTTTTTTGCACGCCAGTGGAACAACATGAAGGTAAAGGTTGACCTGAGTAACCAGTAAATGTGACCTTTCATTGGAATATTCATAAGGGGCCTTGTCCAATCGAGAAATACCATATATATTTGCTTATTAGTTGGGTCCAACTGCAAACAGTATAGACCCTGATTTGCCTTCGCATAATGTACCAGCAGATCAGAGTTTATGTTTGTTCTGATGATTACTACTAACAAATTGCATAGACCCAGGTCTGCCAGTGTATTATGCAATGGTATATATGGGTCTGCGAAGTTCATTGTTGGATCCGACCCATGCACAAGTATATTTGGTAGATATTGCAGTGCATATGTCATGCATGCTTTGTATGGCAGAATTATCTAGCTTACCTGAACCATGCTGTTATTAAGTATTCCAAAGAAGGGTGAAACAGATCGATCATGTAGATAAATCTACAAAGTACACTGAGAAAAAGACCTGTACTTCCTCTTACAGGTGTGTAATTGGTGATAACAATCGTGAGCAGAAATTCTGCTTACAGAGCAAATCTGTATTTCGACCCATTTGATAATAGCTTTTGTTATCATTTCTCTGATCTTCGTTGGTATTGTCATTTTAGGTATTAAAACTAATCTGTAAACAAAAGCAAGTGGTCATGCAAAATAATAAACAATGATCCACTAATTGTCCTCAGTCAGTTGAAATGATGAATAGTTCCACCATGTAAATAAATCTTTTTTGGCATTTATTGATTTATCTATGACCAGTAACGGACCTACCAGTTGTTGTTGTTGCCTGCTGTGAGTTATTGCTCGGTATTACATAAAACAGGTTTCCTTGGGGAAAGACAAACATTTAACAAGCAATGTCCCACAAAGTGGACTAAGCTATAAAGAATATATATAGTAACTTTGAACTTTGATGCCTCGAAGTATTGTTTGATTTGGTTCAGTTTGGAAAATAGGTTATTTGTACAGTAGTAATAAGTCTGTAGAATGTTACAATTTTAATGCAAAAATCAAAATATTCGTATGCAAATGAGGGTTTGTAGAGCAAAAAACAGAACTGTTAATTGAAACATTACAAGATAGTTATGTTAGGGCTGATTGTTATGGATATAATTAACACTGCAAACTATGTGTTAATTTGTGGAAGTTTGGACAGATGTCTATCTTTACCTAATTCTAGAGGTCTTTATTTTCGCCCAGGTGAAGTCCCATTGCATGTGGCCTGTATGAAGAATGACATCACCAAAGTGAAGCAGTTGCTGTCTACTCCAGGTGAATAAGTCATAAATTTTAATTTAATTATTTAAATGTATTTTAAATGGTATACAATACATCCTTCTCTGGCTCTTGATGGACCCTTTATGTTTACAGTGGGTCTCAGCCCAGACATGATGTTATTGCCAGTTGGTGTATGTTAATAAGCTTGTAACTAATGTTAGAAATGTTGTCCAGTACAGCCAATCAGATGACTGAGTAGAACATTGCAATATGCGGTGCTAGTAGACAAACTCCTTTCAGTGTACATTGTACCTAGCAATGTGCACAAAGATATACTTGGTGGTATGCACAGTATTCTTGCCCTTTTGCTGATTCCTGGAATGGATTCTTGCTCAGAACAAACAACTATTGATGAGGAGGGAAATCAGATTGTGGTTTAAGGGAATGACCCACATTTGGCTGGCACACTAACTATATCTGAATTTTAGAAGACCAAATATAAAAACAGCCTCTGCAACATCTACCCCTTTAGAAGTTTAGGAGACCTGAATTAGATGCATACGCTGACTTTATTGATGAACTGTATCAGAAATATAATGGAACTGGGTATTATGAATAGCATATGCATTTTTGCACCAAGTCGCCCAGTATCTAATGCAGCACGATATTGTTGTAGATTGGTCTTCCCAGGGTTATTTCTATACATTTTCTCTGGTAGAATGACACAAGTTTTCATTCATAGAACAGCACCTTACACTCATTAGTTTTGGTTCAGCTAATGTCACAATGCCATTTAACAGTCAAGAAGGAAAGAGAAATATCAAATCTTGGAATTCTAACACTGCCAGCCATACTCCCATGGATCTCCATGGCCATCCAGTAATGCTGTTTAATGGAAAACAATATATGCAACAATTGTATATGAGACAAATTGTTATGGACCTAACTGCATATGTGTAAATTATACAAGACTGACCATCCCCTGATTGCTTGTAACCAGAAAGTTAAGAATGAATGACTCCCTCGATGGCTCCATGTCATGCTCAAGAAAGTAATAAGGATTGACTATTACCTGTTAATGGTTCAGCATTTGGTAAGATACAGACAAATAATGCTTGTTACATACCTATGACTGCCACTACACTACTACCACTACTATGTTGACCTTGAACAAGAGCTCCATAATCATCCTGACTTAAACTTTGTGAGAGACTTAACAACTTGTTTGTGTGAAGGTTTTCATACCGGTATTCAGAAAGAACCCTTCGAATGTTTTGACTGTAAAAACTTACTGTATATACTCGCGTATAAGCCGAATAATTTAGGGGAGGAAAAAAGCCGGGGTGGAGGGGGTAGGATTATCCACTGGAGAAGGTCTAAACTTAAAATTTTTAAAGTTTTCTTGTTGACTACCAGTATATATTGCTTTTAGCCAGGAAACCTTGGTACAGGAGGTCCTGGGGGTTCAGATTAGACAGAAGCCATTAACCAGGAAACCTTACTACAGGAGGATCTGGGGGTTCAGGTTAGAAAAAAAAACGGATGATGTTTTATGGGTTGGCTTATCCACGGGTCATGCACTTTTTAATGTTTTTACCTATTCAGATTTGGGGGTCGGCTTTATATGCGAGTATATACGGTACTATCTGCTCAATTCCAACCACACATGATATTTTGGTGTGTATGATATGCACTAAGGTATAATGCATACCCTGATTTTTGACGCAGCATGAGGTGAAAACCTTAGTTCTGATGTATAGCACACATGTGATGTCCTACATTTCAAAATCGTAATGATTTAACTTCATTTATGTTGTGATTTTGGATAGTGCACTGATCGTCATTTATTACATGACATTTGATTGATTTACTAGAAAACAGTGCTTGACTGTTTCTCTGTTCTTTTATGTCAGTGCTTAATACTTGTATGTGACTATAATGGTTAGATTGTTTCTCTTAGTGTAAGAGTTGCTTCACGGTCCATGTTGATATTTTGTCTGACTAGATTAATTCAGATTCAAGATCAAACACAAGATGCTATATTAAAGCACAGGTTCAGTATTATACTTATTTGAACTAGCATGACACCTCTGAAATGTATCTCAGTGTCTAAGCTAAAATATTTACCCAGACAATGTATCATAATTATGTTGGGCATATCAAAGCTTTAGTCTGCGCAGATTACCTTTGAAAACACTATGCTGACTCAATGATGCACTGATCACTATGGTTACAAAAAAGTAATAAAAACTGTGATTTAAGAGGAGAAATAAAACAAAGAACTAAGTTTATTTTCCAAATAAAAGTAAATAAATTGCAAATTTAACTTGACCATGCATTGGACATATGCTTGGTGCATCAAAGTTTTAGCAGGCACTCATTACCTTGACAAATCATGCAGAGTCAATAAAGCATTAATCACTGTATAGTCACAAAGAAGTATCAAATACTGCAATTTCTGATGAGAAATTCAGCAAAGAACCAAGTTGTTTTCCAAAGAAAAGTAAATAAATTGCAAATTTGATACAATAACTTAATTGTTATTTTCATAATATGTATCAGTGTTACTATAATGCAATATTTTTCACAACTTGAAAATACTGATGAGAGAGAGAGTAGATGAACAAGTTACCAGTCTCATGTGTGTATTTGTGGTTGAGTCACAGAACAAAAACTACACAATGATGTGAGATGAAATTAGTTTATTAACATAAGCATTCAAAGAACAGGACTATTGAGGTTTGTAAGCATTAGTTTTTTCTTAAATAAGGCTAGTAACAATGTAGTTACAATGCATGAAATTCGGTATTTCACAAGGATGTGATGTGTGTCGGCAGCTTTAGTGCCATGATCGTCTCATCAGATCAACCTAGAATAAAAACTTTTATTTTGTTCTACCATAAAATCCGCACTCTCTCCTGAAAATTGGAAAAATAAATATAAAAATTGTGTGTTATACATACCAAAATACATTAGTTCAAAAATTTGTTGAATGCGAGAAAGGAAAAGGCTTTTTGATAGGACTTTTTGATTCTTCACCTTGCTCCATTTGAATAAATCTCACAGGAATAGTTGAAGGTAAACACTTGAAGAAAAAGAGAGACTCATTGTTGATCTTTCAGTCCCTCATAATAAGGAAGAATACTCAAGCCTCAATAGTTTGATTGATAAACGAATTTTCCTTAAAATATATCAAGGTTAATAATGCCATGAAGACATTATAGGGGACAGGTAAAGGTGCTTGGTTATGTAAATTTGACATGTGATGACTTTAAACTCATTCCCATTCACCCCATCTGTTGCCTTATCAGGGGATTATAGAACAACAAGTACTATTTCAGTGTACATCTAGCCTTCAGTTCTTGGTCATTGTAACAGGTTTTCTTTGGGGTTTTTTTTGTTTTTTTATAAAGCTTATTTGGCTCTAAGGATAAGTGAGCTTATGATATGGTCCTTCATAATGCATCATCCATTCACCATTGTTATTTGCAACTATTCAAAAACCACTTGACCAACTTGACTTTACAGGGAGCATTCTAGCATCAAGGTCTTTCACATTTGTTCAAGCGATGCCAATCTGTAATCCAATATGGCTGCCATTACTAAAAATGGAAAAACCTTACACAGCTTCCCAAAAAACCTCAACAGCATTAGACCAAATTTTAGAGAAAGCATTCTCACATAAAGGTCTTTAAGATTTCTTCAAATTATGCCAATGTGCCATCAGATATGACCACCATTACTAAAAGTAGAGAAACCTTTAAATTATTTCTTTTTAAAAAAAATTCCAGCAGAAATTGACCAAATTAGACAGAAATCATCCTCATGAAGGCCTTTCCAAATTTATACAAATGATGCTGATCCACCTTCAAATATAGCCACCATCTCAAAAATAGAAAATCATTCAACAGATTCTTCTAAAACACTACTCAGCAGAATTTGACCAAATTTTATAGAAAGCATCCTAGCTTAGATGGATTTTAAATTTTTACAAATGATACTGGTTGATCATCAGATATAACTATCATTACTAAAAATAGAAGAACCTTTAAATAAGTTCTTAAAAACTTGTTAAACAGAATTTGACCAAATGTGACAGTAAGCATACTGGCACAAGGCTTTAAAGTTTTTACGATTGATGCTGATCTGAAATCAAATATGGCTACTGTTATTAGAAACATAAAAACCTTTAAATGACCTCTCAAAAACCACTCCACAGAATTTGACCAAATTTGATACCTAGCATCAAGACCTGTTAATTTTGTATAAATTATGCCAATCTGCCACCAAATATGGCTGCTTTTTTATATTAAAAACAGAAGTGCTTCTATTAGCCTTTTCTTAAAAGTCACTTTAACAAAATTTGACCAAATTTGACAGAAAGCATCCCAACTTGAAGGCCTTTCCTTGCAAGAGAGTTACTTAGGTTAAGACATATCCAGGTTATTATTTTCTATCAATAAATTTCAGGATCACTGAAGACAGACAGGATTATAGAAATCATGTGTCATATGTGTTTTTAATATTAAGAAAATTAAGGACAGTGTTACAGGATTACAGATCTAGAGCAGTAACTTTGAAACTTTTAATGCACGTAAAGAATGTTGTTAACCTCAAAGATATGAAGATCTCAATCTGCCATGATTTCTGAAAAAAACAAATTTTGCCAAGTTAGTTATCGACAAAATAGAATACAGAGATAGTATTTTCAGTGAAATAAATTTTGATTGAAGATAAGATACTTTTGTGGCACATTTTTGGCATACAGATTTCTGTGGTTTCATTCTGGCACAGTTGTGGCATTTATTTGGTTCACTCCTCAAGCGAAGTTTTGATTGAGGTACATTTTTGCACATAATGTTGTACCAAAGGGACCAGAGTATTTTCTGGCACTTTTCTGGGAAACTACTATTTTCTGGCAACAATAGATCATGTGCCAAAAGTGGGCTAGAAGTGTGCTGTGAGTGGCTCACATCTGTGCACTTCTGGCACACTGATTTGTATGGCAACTTTTCATTTCGATAAGGGAGGGGTTTTAGAAATGTCCATAATGAGCAGGTTTCCTTGATAAGGACTGACCAACTTGTTGCAAGATTTCTTACAGTTGAATCTTGAAAATTAGATATTGCTTAGTATGGAAAGTGTGGACAATATATCTGGTTCTTAACAAGCATGGATTCATATACATCATGCACACCACTTTACCTTTTTATTTAGATGGGTTTTGCCTTAATAAATATTATAGTGAAAGATCAAACCACCAAATCGTTTTATTCAAGCTATAGCAAGTTTTAGTTTGCTAGCTTGACATGCTTTCAAGGCCTGCAATTGGCTTTTGATACCTGGATTTTGGGATTAGATTAAATAGAGCTTTGCATGCAACACTTTTTGTAATCACCATTTCTGTTGTGTAAGAATTGCTGTGAATGACTTTATTTTCATGGGTATAAAATTTCGTAGTTTGGTTTTAAAAAATACATATTTGTGGGTACTTAACTTCGAGACTTTGTCATTTTAAAATATAAAAAAAATTAAATATTGAGCGACGATGCATAGGTCTCTATAAAAGAATATGCATGCCAACATTCAATTCCACACATTTGCAAACAAACAGGTGTAATCCGCAGTAATTAAGTTGATTAATTAAGTTATTCATTGCTAACTGCAGAGATCTTAATCAAAGAAAATACATCATCCTTTTCTTTGAGCTAAGAAGCTTAATTTCACTGCTGCAATCTATAGTAATTAGATTTTTCAGTGTTTTTCAGCCTTTTCAAAACAAAGCTTTTATCTTTTCCATATATAGACAGTTCTGTCAAAATTTAGTCTCACTCTCTCAACTATCATGTCGTTGAGACAGTCGTAAAAAAGTGGGAAACTTGAAAGGTGGTGATTTTTTCAAAGCACATGGTGGGGAGAACCCCCTATCTCATGTAAGGGAAAATGGCATTATACCACTGTACCCGATGCATACAACCCCTAGATTTATATGTCACAGCCCAGGTTATTGCTCAATTAAATGAACGGGAGGACAGTGGAGATGCACTCTCAGATAAAAAGATCTCGATTGATCTGTAGACATATACCCTTAAAGTAATTCACTCAGAGTGGATTATCTCTACACATGACATGGGATTATCTCTACACATGACATGAATAAAATGGGCTTTGAGAAAGCAGAACTGATTTGCTGATTCAGCAGTTATATGTATGAAAAGTGTTTAGTAATTAAAAAATGTGCTCTTGGATTGTTTGCTCAAGGGAATAGTGAATTTTGTGATAAAAAAAACAATCAAAATGCAGTGAAAACATTTTAGTTTATTTACAAACAACTACTATTTGAATCAGACACAGTATTTGCTTTCCCATTACTATATATATTAAAAATGTAGATAATACAATGGTTCGTGATCCATTCATTATGTTGGATATGTTCATGAATTAATATAGACTAACAAAATTCAAGAATATGTTTGCAAAGGTTCAAACTCTGATTGGCACGTCATTTTCTTGAACTTTAATGCCATGAAATTTCTCAGATGTTTGCTAATTTTATTGGATTGCATAAAGTTTCAGTGAGTATTAATTATTATAAATGGATATAATATGTCCTTTGGGTAGGCAAAATGGACTTTAAATTCATGATCTATCTTACCCATGAAAGTCATGAAAATTGGTACGCAGTGAATTTAAAGTGATTCACGGTAATGGTTGTTTAGATGGCAAGTACAGCAAACTCTTTGGTTAAGGGTTCACTCACTGGAGTTGACAGGAGCATGGGCTAGTGGTCACCCATTCATGATTGATGGTTGATTCCAAAGTTTAATTGTTGTACAATCAATATAAAGCAATAAAGTTCAGTCGGTTTCTATCTGTTTTCAGCAGAAGTATGATTACAATATAAATTTTATTGAATACTATAGACTGACTTACTAGCTGGAATGAATAAAGAAATATTTTGTAAATTGCAGGTATTGATGTGAATGCCAGAGACTATGCAGGCTGGACACCACTCCATGAAGCCAGCAATCATGGAAACAAAGAGATAGTAAAGGAATTGCTTAGTTTTGTACCTGCCAAAACCATGGAGCATTATTTTAAAAAAGGTACAGATGGATTAAATGAAATGTTACATCACTTTTGAAATTTTTGTTTCTTAATTAGCAGATGATGAGACACATGGATTGGGAGAGGCTTTTCTTTGCAACACAACAATTTACAAATGATGCATTGGAATTCTAGTAGATGCAGTGTACCATACCATCATTAAGTTTCTACCACAAAATTAATGTCATATTAAGGGATAATGTAACCATGTGATCTGTTTTCATCCAGGTGAAACTCCAGAACAAAATCCTTCCATTATCTGCAAAACCTGCTCTCTCCACCATCATTCCCATTAATGTGTTAGAAATCCTGCTTGTTTTCAAAAGATTTACAATACAACATTTCCATGTCTGCTTATTATTTTTCCCTATGTATACACTATCTGTAACAGAAGAGCCATCAGCGCTAACTTGTGTGGTCAGTATAGCCATTTTGATATAAAAATGTTCATAAAAGATATGAGGGCTTTGAATGGAAAACCCATATGTTCACTTACATCAAAAAAGTTCATTTAGCAAAGAAAGAAATAAAGAACGTTCTTTCAGTTGATGATGAAATCCTTTCAGTCTTGGTCCAAGTCAAAGAAGAACAATATTCTGATTGTTGGAAGTTGACTAAGGTATCAGACTGGGATCATGTGGATTTTCATTCTAGACCTCCAATTATAAATTGGAGGAGGGAATACTCTTCTTGGACTGGGGACTTGCCAGCATTTCAATAATAGCAGGTAAGTTTTACATAATTGAAAGTAGTTTACCCCCTCCCCTCCCCCCCCCCCACCAATACACACACGCACACAAAACTAGATTTTAAAAAATGTACTATGTTTTAGTTATTTGTAATCAGGTGCTATTATCTTGATGATAAAAAGGGCAAGGCACGATGGTAAGAAAAAATATGCAGAATGCCTGACGATCACTTCAACTTATGATCAGCTTTTCTCATAATCCACTGGCTTAAAAAATCATGTATCATGACATATTTTGTAGTATTGCGGATTTCAAAATGTGAATCTGTTGCTGTCTTCATTTTTCTTTTTATATTTTACATCAGGGGTCTCCAAACTACGGCCGAATCCGGCCCGCGGCTTTGATTTGTCCGGCCCGCAAAGCGTTGTACTTTTTTAAAACGATTTTGCATATATTTAAAATTTTCACAGTCGCTTTGGCCCGCAAACCCCCTTCAAAAATCTAACATGGCCCTCGTCTTATAAAGTTTGGAGACCCCTGTTTTACATGAAATACATATAAGGAGTTTACTTCCCACAAAAGTGTACAAGATAAACATATGATAAACACATTGATATTCATCACTAAACATGTACCATCTATACCTGCTTGTAAGTTGAGTCCAACAACAAACAACATAGAGCCTGATCTGCCATCACATAATGTGGTGGCAGATCAGAGTCTATGTTGTTTGTTCTACTGATTACTGCTAACAAACTGCATAGACCCAGATCTGCTAGCACATCATTTAATGGCAGATCTGGGTCTGCAGTTTGCAGTTGGACTTGACTTAAAAGCGAGTATAGACAGTAATCAAGAAATTTTATAACTAGTACATTGTGCTCAGTTGTACAAGTCATGTATAAGGTTAAATTTGGGTAGACATTAACAAGTCTTGCTTTATTAAATGCTCTAAGCAGTATATGCATACTACTGACTGATTACTGTAGCGCAAGGTGCTGGGGTGGATCCAGGATTATCTAGACAGGGGTCCAATTTGAGAAGTAGTTCATTTTGCCTAAAATGGAATATATTTTTTTAAAATTTTTTAAAAAATACTTTAAATGTATATTATTTTATGTGGGTAAAGGGAGATGGCTAATCACCACCACAACCACCCAGATATGCCACTGAGACACTTTACTTTAAAGCTTGATTTCTTTTTTCTTTTAATAAAAAGAAACTAATTTCAACCCATGCTTTTATTACTTAAAACTTGGTACACTGATGGTCTTATCGGCCATACTGCCCAAGATGGCCTTTTCAGTTATTTGCTGTGATGTTCTGTGAAAATTATGATCCAGTGGGTTCAGTGCAAAAATTACTCTATTTTCCGTTTGCTCTCTCAGCATGTTGGACATTGGAAATACAGTCGCCATAATTATCCCATGCAGTCATGTTTTCCCAATAATTTAAATACTCTATATCCACAAGGAATAAGACACTGGAGGTGTGAAAGCTTATCTCCTTATTTCTAGCCTTAACCTTATCTTACAGTTGAACTATTGCTCCATGTTCTTTAGCCTTAACCTTATCTTACAGCTGAACTATTGCCATGTGTTCTTTAGTCTTAACCTTATCTTACAGTTGAACTATTGTCATGTGTTCTTTAGCCTTAACCTTATCTTACAGTTGAACTATTGCCCAATGTTCTTTAGCCTTAACCATATCTTACAGCTGAACTATTGTCTCTTGTTCTTTACCTTTAACATTATCTTACAGTTGAACTATTGCCCCATGTTCTTTAGCCTTAACCATATCTTACAGCTGAACTATTGTCATGTGTTCTTTAGCCTTAACCATATCTTACAGCTGAACTATTGTCATGTGTTCTTTAGCCTTAACCATATCTTACAGCTGAACTATTGTCATGTGTTCTTTAGTCTTAACCATATCTTACAGTTGAACTAGTGTCTTGTGTTCTTTAGTCTTAACCATATCTTACAGTTAAACTATTGTCTTGTGTTCTTTAGGCTTAACCATATCTTACAGTTGAACTATTGTCATGTGTTCTTTAGTCTTAACCATATCTTACAGTTGAACTATTGTCATGTGTTATTTAGTCTTAACCTTATCTTACAGTTGAACTATTCTTATGTGTTCTTTAGTCTTAACCATATCTTACAGTTGAACTATTGTCATGTGTTCTCTAGCGTTAACCTTATCTTACAGTTGAACTATTGTTATGTGTTCTTTAGTCTTAACCATATCTTACAGCTGAACTATTGTCATGTGTTCTTTAGCCTTAACCATATCTTACAGCTGAACTATTGTCATGTGTTTTTAGCCTTAACCATATCTTACAGCTGAACTATTGTCATGTGTTCTTTAGTCTTAACCATATCTTACAGTTGAATTAGTGTCTTGTGTTCTTTAGTCTTAACCATATCTTACAGTTAAACTATTGTCTTGTGTTTTTTAGGCTTAACCATATCTTACAGTTGAACTATTGTCATGTGTTCTTTAGTCTTAACCATATCTTACAGTTGAACTATTGTCATGTGTTATTTAGTCTTAACCTTATCTTACAGTTGAACTATTGTTATGTGTTCTTTAGTCTTAACCATATCTTACAGTTGAACTATTGTCATGTGTTCTCTAGCGTTAACCTTATCTTACAGTTGAACTATTGTTATGTGTTCTTTAGTCTTAACCATATCTTACAGTTGAACTATTGCCCCATGTTCTGTAGCCTTAACCATATCTTACAGCTGAACTATTGTCATGTGTTCTTTAGCCTTAACCATATGTTACAGCTGAACTATTGTCATGTGTTCTTTAGTCTTAACCATATCTTACAGTTGAGCTATTGTCTTGTGTTCTTTAGTCTTAACCATATCTTACAGTTAAACTATTGTCTTGTGTTCTTTAGGCTTAACCATATCTTACAGTTGAACGATTGTCATGTGTTCTTAGTCTTAACCATATCTTACAGTTGAACTATTGTCATGTGTTCTTTAGTCTTAACTTTATCTTACAGTTGAACTATTGTCATGTGTTCTTTAGTCTTAACCATATCTTACAGTGGAACTATTGTCATGTGTTCTTTAGTCTTAACCATATCTTACAGCTGAACTATTGTCATGTGTTCTTTAGTCTTAACCATATCTTACAGCTGAACTATTGTTGCGTGTTCTTTAGCCTTAACCTTATCTTACAGATCTTACAGTTGAACTATTGTCTCTTGTTCTTTACCTTTAACATTATCTTACAGTTGAACTATTGTCTTGTGTTCTTTAGTCTTAACCATATCTTACAGTTGAACTATTGTCATGTGTTCTTTAGTCTTAACCTTATCTTACAGTTGAACTATCATCTCATGTTCTTTAGGCTCACACCATATGTGATATTTGGCATTGTGTCAGCACATAAAAAAAGAAAACCATTGAACAAAATTCATGACATGTAACCTAAAACTTTAAGGCCATTTGAGAATAAAGGATGAAACATGGTGTACTTATACAGCATGGTGAGTACAGGGTTCCCATGCTACCAGGAAATCGGGAAAAGGTTGGGAGAAAGAATAGGTTTGTTCCTGACTAGGAAAAGCCCTTGAATTTTGCAAATATTGATGAAAGTTGGGAATAAACTTGGAATTTTGAGCCACCACTTGATGACAAAGACAAAATACGTAATTGAGTTGTAACTGAACAGATCGAAAGTTAAATTTATTGAATTCTTGCTGGAATTTGTGGAGGTTGCTGAACTCTTCAGTCCATTGAGATACAATTGCTGTATGGATCATTTGGATACTTGCCCTATATGTTATACAATTGCTATATGGATCATTTGGGTACTTGCCCTATATGTTATACAATTGCTGTATGGATCATTTGGGTACTTGCCCTATATGTTATACAATTGCTATATGGATCATTTGGGCACTTGCCCTATATGTTATACAATTGCTGTATGGATCATTTGGGCACTTGCCCTATATGTTATACAATTGCTGCATGGATCATTTGGGTACTTGCCCTATATGTTATACAATTGCTGTATGGATCATTTGGGTACTTGCCCGATATGTTATACAATTGCTGTATGAATCATTTGGGTACTTGCCCGAAACATATTTGTATAGTCAATCCAAATGCTCAGGCGATTGGATTGGTCAGATAGACTCGTTATCTTTTTGCCTGTGCCATATCAGTATCATTTTTGTTTCTTTATGTAGAAGCTACAAAGACTAGTCTAGCATCACAATGTGTCAACACGGCTGTGATGTGATTGTAGTGAGTGTAAAAGAAAAATAATAAAACTTTTCTTCCTCAGTTTTCTATTTGATTTGTAAAGTTAATGAAAATGTATTATCATAAATTGTAGCTTATTACTTGGTGGTTTGCATAGGGAACATAGTGTTAAGCATTATCAACAATAATAACCTTTGCCTCCCCCAGCAAGCCTTTGCGGTGAAATTTACTCTCATACCTTGCTAAATACTTCAGGGATGATTCCAACAATAAAATCTCTGGGACCCCATTCCGAGAATTGAGCATTTTTATCACAAAACGAGTATTTTGGGGAGTTTTTTGAGTATTTCGGAAAAATTTAAACAGTCTTATGGTTTTTAACCTCCTTTCCCTCATCACTGGTAAATTTTGTTGCAATTTATTTTCAGATCTCCCTTTATAGCAGATTAAAAAATTAATATTATAAGGTTTGTGTATAGTGTAAACAAAAATTAGTTATGCAAGTTTGTTCTTGTTTTGTAGAGAAGTTTTTGTCTTAAATAGCAACATTATATACCCTTTACAATGCAAAAAGCATGAAATAGAATGTCATAAAAAACATGATTTAGTTCATCAGAAGTAAAGTAATCAAAAGAGTCATTTAGCATTTCATAATAGAGCATGTGACTCTAAGCATATCTTGGCAAACAAATCTCAGGCTGTGTTCATACATGTGATTCTACCAGCGGTAGGCTAAAAATAGTTTTAAAGGCCGTCTACCGCACATACCGTTTAGTAGTTAAAATCTACTGCTTTTGAAAATTAAAAGAATAAAAAAAACAAAAAATTTATCTAAAAAAAAAAAAAAAAAAACCCAAAAACAAACACAGTATGTTTACGCGTTCTATCAACACATTAGAGAAACTATCCAGAACAAGTCTGCTGGGGACCGGAAATGCTCCACCACTACAATGACTGGTGTGATGATGCATGGCAGAGCAATAGAATTAGAATTGTTACCGAACAGCTGATATGTGTACACAGCAAGCTGCTAATTGATTACCTTATTGTTGGAATTTGAGGAGTTTAAGGCCAAATGTGGGATGTTTTTTTGAAGTGTTACACGTAATAAAGGAATAAAAGGTGGTCCATGATGTCTTCTGAGCATTTGAGGAAAATCGGCCAACCCTTGGCAGAGGGGAGATAAAATGAAGAGACCGACCATAAAAAATGATTTCGGCAGACACACTAGAGTAAGTATTTTGAATTTACTTGTTTAATTGTTGTTGTATTGTTCAAGACATTTTAAGAGGACAATTCGAAACGTGTGCTTTCTCCCAATTCTAAAAAACAACCGGCAATGAAATATTACAAGTTCAACAATGCTTAAATATCAGAGTTTAAGTGTGTACAGGTGAGTAGCAAAGGTCCTGAGTTTCCATTGTGTGTTTCGAAGGTATGCAGCTTTTGTATTTCATAAACTATTTGAAGTTTTCATGCACATACATTAAGTTCAAGCCCAAGATAAAATGCATCAGTTGAAAATATATTACAGGATAATTAATTTTAAAGTTTGGATACATTATTCATAAAAGCATAAATAAATCATGAATATTTTTCATTTTTATTTCTAATCTAAATCAGTCTTTATTTTTTTTATTTACAGTGGCGAAACTTGCCAACAGATTTTTGGATCTGAGCCATGAAGAAAAAGAAGCCTTTGAGGATGAGGCTCAGGGATAAATCTTAAGTCCAAGTCAGGAACTTCCTCCTCGGGGTGAACATAGCTTGGAGGAGTATTGGAGAGTAGTCATCAACAGGAAAACTGAAGTTAGAACTTCTTTGCAGGCTGAGCGTGGTTGTCCTGTCATTACAACATTCTAATGCTGATATAGAGAGGACATTCTCCATTCTTCACAAAATACAAAGTGATTCAAGGGGAAATCTGGACCAGAAAACTGTTGAGAGCCTGTTAAGCATGAAGCTTAATAATAATAATCACAATGAATGTCATCAGTAGTCACTAGATAGTGATGTTGTGAAGGAAACTAAAAATGCTATTGGATTTTATAAAAGAAAAATCTTTGCAGTGAACTATCAGATAAACAACTCTTACTTTTTCATTATTTTACCATATACTACTATTAATTAATTATTATTGTAACATTTTCCATCAGAATCTGAATCTGATTCATGCTCAGACTTGCTGTTTTATTATAGTATGAAGAGAATATATATTCTGGCACAAAAAGCACTTGTTTTGTTTTCCATCCCCTTGAAACGTAAAATTTATACTGAAAAGAAATCTACTGGTTTAGAGGCCAATATAGTGATCGAAATTTGTAAATCTACTGGTTTGAAATCCTGGTTCTGTCACATGTATGTGTGTTGAATTTAAGTAATTTAAAGCACAAAATATGTGTATCTATCATTACCAATATGTATTGTCAACTATCAAAACAGCTAGTCAATTTTTTTTTTTTTTTAAATTAAGGAAGGAACACATGTTCATCGCTAGGAAAATGGATGAGCTGTCTGCTTGCTTGTCAGCTTTTCAGCAATGCACATATGTTGGAGACTGAATACTTACAGGGTCCACACAAGGGGGTGGTTCAGGCAAAGGTCCATGCAAGGGGATGGTTCAGGCAAAATAGTTGCCTTAGAGTCTGTTGTTTCACCTAAACAGGCCCAAAAAGTGAAGTTCATTTTGCCTTGTATTGATTTCAAGACATTCCCCCCACCCCCTTTTGTTTCAATAAAATGCATTAAGAAGCAAAGTTTTATGTTCTGTAGTAAATTTTGGTGCTAATTTGATCAGAAATACCAGAAATTACATTGCTTTCTAAGGAATTCCTGCCAAAAATGCACACATGATCCATGAAAAACAAGTGAAAAATTGCAGGTTGCACCTTCATCAGTACTATACACTTGTCACAAAAGTATATCATTGTGACCCATATTTTATGCTTCAATGACTTGGGTGTAAATAATTATTTGTGTTTTATTTCTCAAGTACTGTTCAAGCCAGAATTATCAAAATAGATTACTGTATACATCTATTAGAACCACATCCTTACAACAAGTGATAGTTGCAGTGACCTACATTTCACATTTTACTGGCTTTGATTAGGTTTGTTGAACTCATGGCTATATAGCTTTTTTGCATAGGCTTTTTTCATCCTGTAGACATAATTTTATACCTGAAATTTTGAAACTTGGTGAGGAGATGCATCTTGATGAATACTATACCCTCATTACAAAAGTAGGTCATTTTGACCCATATTTTATGCTTCACTGACTTGGGTTCAATTTTGTGTTTTTGCTGTTCATGCTTGATCATTACACTAGAATGATTTTATACATTTCTATTAGTATCACACCTGTACAAGAAAGGTCACTGTGCCCCTCATTTCATATTTTACTGGCTTAGGTTATGTTTTTGCATTTAGTTCACGACCAAATAGGTTTTTGCATGCTTCGTACATACTATCTTATGTAGAATCATTGAACTTGGTCTGGGGATATATCTTGATGAGCACTACTTCCGCATTTCCATAGTAGGTCATTATGGCCCATATTTTGCACTTTGCTGAGTTGGGTTACATTTTGTGTTTGATCCTTCCATGCTATATAGATCCACGCATACACAGAAGGCCCTTTCTTACCAGTACAGTTGAAAGTAGAATAAATATGTTTATTCATTGGTAAACATATTGTATTGTATATTGTGATAGGTTAGACTTTGTGTCATCAGCAATATCAGACTTGAAATTGTCATTAACAAATTATAACAAATAAAACAATTATTATCCTAAGGAAGGAGGAGTTTTGTGTGTAATTCCAGAGTTTATGTATAGTTTGGGTGTAATTCCAGAGTTTATGTATAGTTTAGTTTAAAATTGTCAAGTTTTTGTTTTATATTTATTTTCCTCCAATGTCTAAGCATCCTCCTGTATTTTCAGATGGTATCAGCAGTAAAAAGGTTGACTTGTTAGCGGTCACAGGTGATGGTATCACACCACTCCATGATGCTGTACTCAATAATAGGATTGAGGTTTGCAGACTTCTTCTTCAGCATGGAGGTAAGGAAATGGTGATTTGTACAGAATTAAAAAGCTTACTACCCTTGTAAGTTAAATGGTAGAATTTTGTTGCAGATTTGGGGCAACATATGTTGCCCCAACAGACCAAGTACAGTGCCTAGCTTTTGGCTTTGAGTAGAAAAGACTCTTAGGAAAGTCATATATTTTTAGCTCACCCGGTCATAAGGCCATGTGAGCTTATAGTATAGACCATTGTCCTCCCTTGTTGCTACTCTGAGGCCATATTTCTGATCCAGTTTTGATCACACTTAGAATATATGATATAGGCTAATATAAAAATCTTGGATGAGTTTGATAAGAGAGAGATCCAAGCATAATAATGAGGTGATCTTGCACATGATTGACTTAGCTTGTTGCCACTCTGGAGGCCATAATTCTGGTCCAATGTGATTAAACTTGGAATATAAGTTTATATCATCGAAATCTTTGATTCAGTGTTCTCCCAGGAATGTTTGGTAGCATTGGGGTAAGCGCACGGTAGCATCACAATGTTATCATCATAAAATTGAGAAGAAAAAAAAATCAATGAAGTATGAATGAATAATCTGAGACTTTTTCTTAAAATGTTTTCAAAACAGGTAAAATTTGAAGATACAAATTGCTCCTTTTTTTTACTTGGATAGACAGATAAAGACAAATTCCTATAGCAGCATCCACTTAAGTTAAGATTTAATGATCAAACTTTTTCTTGCTCAGAATATACACTGTATACTATGTAGATATGAGTAACTCGTGAACTTTTTCATTCATTAAATTTTACTCGTCACATGTATGTTCCAGAAAATACCAACAACAATAAAAACTACCACTACTACTACTCTACATGTACTACTACTACTACTACTATTATAAAAACAAACATGATAATAGATTGTAATAGTGCCCTAAGAAATTTTACACGATTCCACCACCACCACTCACCCCATATCACCTGTAAGTAGACCTAAACCAAAAGTTAGCAACATGGAAGACTTTCCAACTGAGTCAACAATTTCAGTGTTAAAGCCTGACTTTGTCTGTTCTTAGGATCTTTCTTTTCTTGTTGGGAGAAATCCCACTATCTAAATCTGATTTCTCAAACTCTGCAGCTGATCTTCTGAGCCAGATAAACATGGGGCTAGCCACGCTAGGTAATTTTACAGGTTTTGTTTTACAGTGGTGTGTCCATTTTACTGAATGAATACTAAGGATTTTGCCATTGTGAATAGTAATATGTGCCAAACCTTTTGAGCTGGTAGTGGAAATGACTAATAATAACAAACACTACCAGTAGACTCCTTCAACACAGGTTGATCATGTGACTGTCAGTGCAAAGACTGAACCAGTGTCAACAGTTGCACACCGGTAGTTGAGTCAAGCCAGGTACAAAAGATAATGGCAAAGTGAGTGGGTAATTATCTTGAATTGTCTTAATTACATACCCAAGATGCAGTAAGAAAAGGTGTCATTCAAGTGATAGGATTATCAAAGGGCTTTGAATTAGGGACAATGTTTATGTAGCAGAGTTATTTTTTAACGAATCATTGAAAGCATCAACGCAAATTGGCACTGGAGCATACATAACAGCAGCCTAAAAAGTATCATGGGCTGAAATGATTGTATATTGGGACTCCAAGTATTCATATTGATAATTGCTTTGAAAGGAACAATTATACACTGCTCACAAATTTTAGCGCACCCAGATAACTTGTGAACCCACTTGTAATGCAAGGGCAGGTGTGGATTTTTTTCTGATAAAACATAGCCCCAAATTAGGCCCCTATATGCTGAATGTGAATAAAATCTCATTCAAAATTGGTAATTAAACCTTGATATATTAATCATATATTAATCATTTTTTGTCACATATTTTGTTAAATTTTCCTTTGAAAAAGATTATCAGTACACTGTAAATAACAACATACGATGAAATATTGATAAATTAAAGTGTCAGTAATGCCTACTAATGACAATACTTTAAGAAATAAGCACCAATTAAAAAAGTCCTGTAAAGTGAAATTCGTGTTTCAGTTTTATGTTTAAAATTCAGTTTCAGTGTAATCGTTATAAATGTGATTTGCCCTCTTGTTTTCAAATGCTAAAAGTGTTAATCGACCATTACAGTAATGCCTGTGAGTGTTTCCGTGAGAGCCTAATTAGGTGCTAACTGTGTTTTGATCTCCAATTTGTGGAAGTGTTTGTTGCATTGTTACAATCAGTTAAAGTAGACCTGCCTTGTATTTTCATGTTAATTGCATCTTTTGTATCAAATCTAGTGAAAAGTTACATAGCATGCAAATCCTACCTGTGTATTAGCTAGTGGTCACGGTCATGTGTTGAGTCATCTCATTTCAGTTGAGCAATTGAACACTGTTTTAAATATTATGAAAGTAACATAATTAAAGTATCTAACAATTATCAGTGGTTTATCCTACTCATTCACAAATGTGATCAAGGATAGCAAGGGAACCAAGAGAAAGGTATACTTGACACATGAAATGCTTGGTTTCACAGATAGGGTTCATTATGTAGAAGTGAGTTCCAAAGTTTGTAGTGAACTTAAAATTCCCAAATTGGCACTCAGACATTTGTGCAAGGACGAGCATAAATTTTGCTATTACTTGCAGTGAAATCACAGCATCAGTATTTTACTAATAGAACAATGAATAATCAAGTTTATACATTGTCGTTTCTTGTAACAAATGTCCATCGTTTTGTTTAAAAAAGAAGAATTTTTTGGTTCTGAATCAACAATAACACTGCAGTCTGTGTTTCTGGAGTTATCGAGGGAGAGGTGTAATTGGATGACATGACAGTTCAAAGATGTATGAGCTCAAGCTCAAAAATTACACGTCTTTATCAAAAGAGGATGGGATATTTTTGTCCCTCCGCTTTTCAATGAAAAGAATGGAACATGGTATTTGTGTTTCTGGCTAGCCAGCAGGCACACTTTTATTTCCACTGTATAACTTTCAAGCTGTTTGTGATTAGGCAACAACAAAAAATGTGTGGTTCTGATAACAGTGTCAAAAAAGGCAGGTTGGTTCTATTTTTTTATTTTTTTTATTCAGCTCATGTTAGTTCATGTCACAGTCTCCAATCAAAACTTGATATGAACAATAAGGAAATGATTCAGTCTCCATGTCAGAAATAATATTAAATCAGTATTAAATATTTAACACTTGTGCTTCTTGTGTCTGTTTGCAGATACTTTAAATCCTTTATCATAGTTTCCCTGGGGGAAAAGTTACTGGTTACATACCTGCCAACATTACAGACAGTGTTGGACTGTGTTTGAGACTCAAAAAGTGTTTTTTGTGGTTTCATAGTGGTCAGTGTGGATGAACCAAATAAACTATGATGTACAATTTTAGAAAAAGTTATGTATTTATATACAGTATATGCATAGTGGATTATGGATTGCCCACTCAATCCAGTGGACGTGGACACAAGGGCAAGGGATTAAGTGTCCACTACAAGTAGTGGATGTCCATTGAGTCTGGTGGATTTCCAAGTCTGGTGGAAATTCACTCAATCTAATGGAAGTCCATCACAGATTTTATTGCAGCTGTAGTGGATTTTATGGCACCCCTCACTGATTTTATTGTATTTGCTCCGCGAGTCGACACACTAAACAAATAGCTGGGAGAAACCTCGATGCCGTAAACCCGACCATGGCAGGTGTCAATTTCATACCTTTACTGTACAAACTATACAGTGGTAACATTTTTTGTGGTATTTATCAATGGCATAGCTAGGGATACATATAGACAAATTTCACGTAGAAAAAAAACAAGGTTTTAAATTTCTTGGATATCTTCCCACCCCTGTCCATGACAGCATACATCAGAAAAATTGCCTCGCTACAACATACATCCATGTTGATTGATCACATGTACATATACCTGTTAGCATATACATATGCGGAAATTTACATACTGTTATGCATCCAGCGGTAACTTCAATGTTCTCTCAATAAATGATATTTCATAAAAGTGCTTCGTGTACTGGTTATTAATTTGTCATAGTTTCCCATTTATTTCCATACTATTTCCAATACCCACTTTGAAGAAATTATTGAAATACAAATAAAACTCAAAAAGAGATTACATATGAACACCATACTATTTATTCCGTACATGAATGATCAAGAACACTGGAACATTATGACATGTATGTGATAATTCTTTCCAAAGTTTATTCGGCAAGAATAATGTGGCATCGTATATTAAAATAAAAAAAGATACCCGAGGTATGCTACAAAAAGGTTCTTCTGTAGCTTTACCCTTAAACTTTGAAAATAACATTGTATATCAGAGAGTATGAAATTTTTTTAAATGCACGGAATTGTGTACACTGTACTGACTGTTGGACTCTATCAGTCGCCATTCGTGTCATGAACAAAATGATTTCAATGATTTAAAGTTACTTTCTGTCATCACTTTTTTTTGCAAATCTACATGCATCACCAGACACCGGCCAAGGAGTGGCATTCTTACTTTGAAGTCAGCTGCTACTCCTGTTACTGTAGCTTCCTGCCTCAAGTCAACAGTGGTCAGTCAGGACAGTTCCTACCAGCTACTGTTCAGTGTCGTGCTTTGATGTTTCAAAATGCACATTAACTGTCAAATGAAAATGTCACAAAACCAAACACCTTAAAACTAAAAAGATATTACTTTGCGAAAAACAAATTTGGACTGAGAAACGCATTGATGTTAAGTTCTCATTTTTTCGCATAAAACTGGCTTCTAGTGTTATATGAAAAACTAAATATATAATTATTTTTTATTTTCCCAATTAGAGACCAACTATTTAAATTAAATTTAGAAAAAAGTGTAATAGCCTTGATTCACGTCTAAACTTGGTTCTTTTTTTCTAAAAAGCAGAGCAAGTGTATTTGTTTCAAGTTATATCCCATTCCCTCTGTCTCTCTCTCCCAGCCTACCCCCGTCCCTCCATAGCATAAAAAGCGAATAGAGTAGAAGTCTTACGTGACTTAAATTAGGGCAGTTCAATGTTTCAGAATAAAAACTTACTTTTGAATGAAAATGTTTCTTCTTGTCAAAAAACCAAACACTATAAAACTAAGAAGTGAAAAACGAAGTCAACCACTATGCTTGTTAACAATGGTCAGTCAGGATGGTGTCGAGTTTCGATCTTTTTTTTTTTGTTGCACTGATATTTCAAAAGAAACATCAACTTCTGAATGAAAATGTTTTTTGTTGTTTGTGGAAAAAACAAATTTGGACTTGTAATATGGACTGAGAAATGCAATCAGGTTGAGTTGTGATATTTTCGTGGAAAACTGGTTTCTAGCAGTATATAAAACAAACCATATAACATTTTTATTCTCATCATTAATCTTTCAATGCAGCACATATAATACAAGACTATCGCAGCAGCACATAGCTAGACATGTATACAAAACCTCTATTACACTGCAAGATTTTTTTAAAAAAAATACATCTTTTTGTGTAATAAAATGTATTTATTGTATGCAAAAATGAAAGAGAGAGATTATACATATTAACTTTCGATCAATGTTACCCGTAGCTTTTATTGCTAACTCAGAAACAGGCATTGATCATTAGAGAGTATGCATTTTGAAATGTGCTGCATTTATCATTTTGGAATTTGTCTACTGACAAAATTTAGAAATAAAATTTTGATACCTCTCTTTATTCAGAATAAGGAGATAAAAAAATTGTTGCTTAGCAATTAATTTTGTATTTAAAAAGAATTTATATCATTAATTGGGTTATTAACATTCTATTTGGTGTGCTTTTCTTATTTTCTTATTATCTATAGTCGAATCTGGTCAAAATTAACACATACAAATTTAAAGCTTCAGAAATTTAAAAGATTTAAAGTCGAATGAGCCAGCATTGCTGCAATAATCAAACTGAACACAGTGACAATATTCATGACAAGCTTAGAATTAATATGAACGGTTCAAAATAAACAGGAAATAATTGGGATTACAACCTTCGAAGCCAAAACCTCTTCCAACTCCAGTTTGGAGTAGATAAAGAAGTTCTACCATGGATTCCTGTTTATAGCCATTAAAAATATGAAGCCATGTATTAATAGCAATCAATGCAATTAGAGATAGATTTTATAGCCTTGGCAAACACATGGCCTATCAATTTTGGGTGATATAAAAGGCATTATTGATAGATATGATGTCTTATATGTAATACAGTACAAGCTAAACAAGGGGAAAACAAAGTACATGTATGAATAAGAAGAAATTCCACTTATATAAAGCTAAAACCAAACCAACATACAGAACAGGAGGCTATTTATTGTACAGTAAATTCAATTGTATCTATTGCAGATACCCATTTCACAACTAAGTTTGCATAATAGTAGGCATTTTGGTTGAATTGCAAGAGAAATTAACTGCTACTGCAATATGAAGAAGACCCCACCCCCCACCCCACCCCCCATCCGCACATACTAACTGGCTTGAGCCTTTTTTCTATGCTGTGTTCATGTGTATCTTCAGGCAGTTAACCTTGGATTATTATTGCTTTTAATTCAACTTCGGAGTCCAAAGTTTGTTCATGTGACTTTAAGCTTTGTTTTGGATCCCAAAGATTGTGCCATTTGGGCGATTATGGACATAATTTCATTAATTTCACATTGTTGGTCTAATTGCTAAACCTGTATAAATATGCATTTGATCCGTGTTCTTTGGCGATAAAATGTTTTATTTGTATTCATGTCAACTTCTTAAAAAGGATAATTGGGTCAAAATGTAACAAATTAGTAACTAAACTAATAAACAATATTCGCTTTACATTCAGGAACAGTTTTGCAGTATTTGACCAAACCAGCAATCCTAAGTATATTTTTAAAGCTGTTGGTTATAGAATGCAGCATCACGTACTTTATAGAGTCAGCGTAAAAACAACAGGACTATGGTAAAAGTAAACACGTGTCTTGTTCCTAGAAAATGTGTCGCATGGACATGTATATTTGAGTCGCATGTACTAAACAGAGACTGGAATAGTGAAGTTGTATTTTGGATAGCGCTATGTATATTTCATTGTGTGGTAACATGTTAAGCAAACAATTTTAAAGTGACTGGGGGAATGAAATATAAAATCACAGCATTTCTTGCATTTTTTATTTTAATAACGGAATAAAGCCCACTAATACTTATGTGTGATTTATTTTTCCTTTTGTTTGTTTAAAAGCAGAATCTCTCTCTTCCTCTCTCTCATTAAAATTACTTTCATTAAACTTTGTATATTTTGTGAAGCACCTAAATAGTCTCAGGATTCTTTGCTCAGAAATTTATCTCTCATTTTTCGCTATACACATATATGAATGTGTTTTAGTGGGCGAGTCTTTGAATATTAAACAGCATTGTGTACAACTTAAAGAGAGCATTCTGCACTGTGTACTGTAGCTGAGCTGACAGGTAAGTTCCATGTGATGTAGTGAACGTCCACTATTACATAATTATATTGCTGTGACTGTCTAATTGGGGCAATAAAACTTCATCTGTCTACTATGAGCAATGATGTGGACAATCCACGATGACCATTATATCCGGTCCATGACGTGGATTTTCCGTAATCCATGATGCGCGTACTGTATAAGACTATAGAAAATTACTGGAAATTCAGATTTGAATAAAAGAAAATATATGTTTTCTTTGAAGCATTTAATATGCTTCCAATAAAAGATAGCTGGTGGACTTAGCATTGTCATATATTTTCAACACAGACATACATGCATGTGCACACACTTAATCACAGCCACACAGACATGGAATAAAAAAATACACCAAGTGTCTCTCTTTAAAATCCATTGAACTGTATCAGCTTGTAGGTGCTAAGTTTGCTGCTCTCAGTAGTTCATTGGAGGGTTTGAAGGTGATGCAGATGTCATAACTGTGCACCTTTGCACTCATTAGAGACTGGAAGGTACTGTTTAAACTTCCCCGAAGATCTTGTTGAATTTTCTGAATATTTAAAATGCTCTTTGTGCATCTGCCAAGATGCATGCCAGTGTTGCTATGGCAACAGATGCAGTATATATGGCTCCAGAATGATTAATGTCAGTATGGTGTTTGCAGTATATGAAAAGTGTAAAATACTCCACCTTGCTAAAGTCACTCTCCATCAACCAGGAGTTCTGAAATTTAGTTTTGCTGGGCTTTTCTCACTTCACAGATGGCTCATTCTTTGACATTTGCTTTTAAAAGTGAATCACACTTTCACACTACAAGCTTTTACCATTCCAACTACCGAAATAGACACATTTTGTGTTTTATGTATGGAGTAAAATCTGACTTTAAATAAATGTTATCACTAACTAGCCAATAATCTTGAATAAAGATGGCTTAAACTTTTCTATTAATGGCAACGATGTTTAAGAACTTTTAGTTTCTTAGCATGCATTCCTGACTTGCTAACTTGAGTTGTTCCACTTCTTGTATTTTACTTATGCATATTAGATTTATGGGCTCTCCCACAGCAGTGCTCAAAGGAATATCAAACTTGAAATCAGGATAGCTGTTGTCAGTCACTCAAGTGATGGTTGTTTAATTCTGACCACCTTGACCATATAATTCCCTCTATGACAATTAACTATAAAACTGCCCAAGGGTGGTAGTATTAAGAGTGAATCATGACAGTTTTCAGTTTGTACAGGCTACAAGTTATGAGCATATATCATGTTGTCAAGAAAGGTCTTTCTTTTTTAAAAATTGTTGTCTTTTATAAGATTTACTAGAAATTGTGTTTTTAGAAGCATGACTGTGTCGTGGAGTTTGGGAGTAAAAAGTCATTTTTCACTTGACAGGACATGATCTGGCAGGTTTGTGGTTTGGAGGTGAAAAACTTGTCACAGTCGGAACCTTTTTTTTTTTTTTTGCATACATGATAAAAATTTATAGGGATTAGGTCGGACTAGGCTAGGCTATCTTTAAAATAGGCTAGGTCGGGTTACCTGAACCGCACATATTTTCTTTTTGGCCTTAAGTAATGATACTTGGTATACTGATACGTCAAGGTCAAAGTTACAGCTCCGTATTTTCAGTTTTCCATCATACTTTCCCTTGCACTCTGTAGCTTTAAAGCCTTTTGTGATTAAGGAATGAAACTTGGTATACGTCATCATTAAAAGGTGTTTTCTATACCATATCAGAGGACCTATCTTCAAGGTCAAAGTCTTAACTCAGTATTGTGTTTTACATCACACTTTTTCTTCAGCTCTATCACTTTTGAGCCATTTGAGATTAAGGGACTAAACTTGGTATACTTGTACATCATCACTAGATGTTTTTGTACCACATTGAAGGTCCAGTCTTCAAGTTCTAGGTTATGGCTCAATATTTTTTGTTTTCCATCACACTTTCCCTTTAACTCAGCAACTTAAAAGCCATTTGAAAGTAAGGAATGAAGCTTTTTATGCTTGTACATCATATGTACAAGGTATGTGGTGTACTACATTGGCAGTCCTATCGTTAAGGTCAAGGTCACAACTCAATATTTCATCATACTTTCTCTTCCACTCTTTAACTCTAGAGCCATTTGAGATTACCAGTAACTTGGTATTCCTATACATCATCATTGGAATGTGTGTCAAACATAACAGTGGAGTTATCTTGAAGGCCAAGGTCATGGCGCAGTTTTAAAAGTTTTCCATATTACTTTCCCTTCTGCACAATAACTTCACAGCCTTGTGAAATTACAGGATGAAAGTTGGTAGAACTATATATCATCACTAGGTGTATCATGTACCAAAATTTGGATGGAGGAGTCCTAACTTCAGGAACAAGGTCACATGTCAGTATTTTAGGTTTTTTTATTTTCCCTTCTGCTTCTAACTTAAAAGATGTTTAAGATAAATGGATGAAACTTAGTGTGTTATATATTGTCACTAGAAGATGTGTTGCACTTAAGGCTGTCATGTTTAAAAGAAATTGCAAAAGAAACCGAAAACATTTACATGACCAGTGGAACACTAGACAAATCTGTTTAAATGTGATTAATCCACTTGCATGCCAAAACTGTCACTTTGTGCCAGATGCGAGTTGTTTTTATTAAGGATATTGATAGAAAAAGTCCTAATTAGGTCCAAAAGTAAATATTTTCCACAATAATTCTGATTACTTGATAACACTGTTTACCTGTTTACCTAAGCTTCTGCTTGAACTTTGACAGAACAACAACTGATTACTTTCAGCCATTTTGAAAAAGACCAGGATACAAAGTCGTGTAATTTTGTCATGCGCTTCATTTATCGTTTAATCGGAAGGTAGGTTTGGTGTCCTAGTCTCAAGGTCAAGGTCACAGGTTAATATTTTAAGGTTAATCTTGTTTCTACTTTATATCCCAAAAGCTGTTTGAGGTAAAAAGCTGAAGTGTGGTAAACTTACACTTTTCAGTTTGGTGGCATCTCATGTATTACAATTAATGTTTTACCTTCAGTGTCAAAGTCAATGATAGAAAAAACTTTTTTTACACCTTTTCTTCACTTCTCCTTTAATGCCCATTGAGATAAAGCCGTGAAATTTAGTTACTTTCCATATTTCCCAGTGACTTTACAACAGTGTCATAAATTTCATTATTGTAGGCTAACAGTGTCATAAATTTCATTATTGTAGGCTTTTATAACCTCAACATGATAGGCAGGGGACAAAATTCACTAAATGTGCTTGTTTCATGTTCCTTTCCCTTAGTCCATCCACCTGATAATAATAATGGTGTGCTTGCTAAAGTAAAATAAAAAATAAAAAATCAGAACTGACAAACATGTAGGCAGAAGATAAAAATATCAACACTGTTTCTTGTTTGTTGTTTAAAATAATGATGTCAGTTTGATTTTTGTTATAGGCATAAAAAAGACCAAAACAAATATTTTATGTACCTGCCATAAGGCAAAATGTATGGGGGACAACAACTGCTGTGTATCTGTTCTCTTTGGGCATTCACTTAATTCCATTCCGTTTTATTCACCCAAGAATCTAACTTCAGCGCTATATTGCGTCTTCAAACTCAAACTATTGAGTGAAGTCCACACGTTTGCCGCTGGCATTCCCAACTTACGTTGGACAGACCAGTCTTTTCTGGGCACCTTCAGTTTCTGCTGAAGAAACTTGACTCAAGAGTTATCCATACCATTTTGTCAGGGAGTTTCACAGCCCAGCTGTGACCTTTGCACAACCCTGTTGTGCCGATTCAGTTACCGCTGAATCGACTCACTGATAGAATGAACCAAAATTCATTATAAATAAAAAGTTAACTGGATCTGGTTTTTGTTGTGTATAAATATTATTATGTTGTCCATCTGTCTTTTACCAATTTTGTTTCAACACAGTAACTTTACTTGACCACCATCTACAGTCATCAAACTTTGGGGAATGTTTGCACTTGCCAAAAGAATTCTATCGATTTCAGGATCAAATGTCAAAGGATAAAAATGGTTTCTTAACAAATACATTAGTTTTACATCACATACCTGGACCAAACATTTTGGATGGCTTGTACTTGGGGTAAGGAAGAACCTTCTTGATCTTGGGGTCAGTGGTTAAGGTCACTGTGACTTGAGAAGAAAAATGGTTTCTGCACAAATATTTCAGTTATTGACAATATACCTTCAACAAAGTTTGTGAATGATTTACATGTTGGGTAAGAAAGAAGCCTATTGATTTGGGGGTCAGAGGTCAAGTTCACTGTGACTAAGAGTTTTTCCATAATAACTTCGGTTCTAGACCATGTAATTTGACCAAAGTTTGTGGAGGGCTTGCACTTAAGGTATGGAAAAGGCCTATTGTTTTGGGGTCAAAGGTCAAGGTCATTGTGGCTCAAAGAAAGGGTTTTTCAGAGTAACATTTGTTCTAGAGTGAATTTCTTGACCGAACATTGTGGATGGTTTGCACATAGTATAATAATGTAGATTCTGGTTTCTGTGCATTAAGTTTAGTTGAAGACCACATACACGTAAAATCCAGATCATTGAGACCTGTTGGTCAATAATCTCCAGAGTCAGCCATACCCTGCTACTGGCTACATAGAGACCATTAAACATGGGGTGTTTATATTATGTGTTGACAATTCTCTTGTTTTTCTTTGTAACTGTAGTTTATTATTGGACTAAACTAAGTTCCTGATCAACTTGCTAATACAGTACTGTGTAGTTCACAAATCCAGAAATAACCGACAAGGTATTGCACATGTAAGAATACAGCATTTTTTATGTCCAATTGCTCTTCATGAAGAAGGTAGCCTTCCTGGTAATATGGTAGTTTCTTTACCTGTAAAACATTGTTTTTGTTGTTTTAAAATTGTGTGTGTGTGAGAAAGAGAGATGCATTATTCCTACTTTAGGTAACTAGATACTGAATAAAGCTTTAATTACTCATAAAGCTTGTATCAATATAATTCTGGGCCTAATTTGCAAACATTAAACTTCCAAAATATTATTGTACATGCAATCAGGTTGGTGATGAAGAAACGCTGACAAAAATCAGAACACAATGCATAAAGTTACCGCAGAAACCAAGATTCTGTATTAAGATCAATGCGTTGCAAAGTAAAAAAAATAATCCATTTGTTAAAATTATTATATCTATTTGATACATATTTATTTACTTGTATTGTTTTACTTTTTGCTCACCTGGCTGTAAGGCTAAATGAGCTTATGGCATGGTTCTCTGGCCGCCATGCATTGTCCACTCATAATTGCTATTTACAACTTCTCTCAAAAGCCACTTGACCAATTTGCACAACTCACAGGTGCATTCTGGCATCAAGACCTTTCAAATTTGTTCCATGGATACCGATCCATCATCCAATATGGCTGCCATTAATAAATGATAACTTGATTTTTTTTTTGCACTTCACTAAAACTGACAGGTGGGTTGCAAATAAGCTTGTTGTTTTGGGATCAAAAGTCAAGGTCACTGCAGACCCAAAGAAGTTAATTGATGGGCATATTTTCTACCATTTGTGGTTCTCTTCCATATTATTTTTCATGGTTCCAATTCGTAAAATAATATGCCTGCCATGTCACAGCACGTGTCACATGAAAAACACTATTTTTTACTCCCAATCCCCCCAGCACAATTGTGTTTTTAAAAACACAATTTCAAATGAATCTTATAAAATGGAGATGGAGATCTTTTTTGAGTCTGCAATATATGCCCATAACCTGTAGCCTTTATAAACAGTAAACAGTTGTGATTCACATAGTCTGCAATATATGCCCATAACCTGTAGCCTTTATAAACAGTAAACAGTTGTGATTCACATAGTCTGCAATATATGCCCATAACCTGTAGCCTTTATAAACAGTAAACAGTTGTGATTCACATAGTCTGCAATATATGCCCATAACCTGTAGCCTTTATAAACAGTAAACAGTTGTGATTCACATAGTCTGCAATATATGCCCATAACCTGTAGCCTTTATAAACAGTAAACAGTTGTGATTCACATTGTCTGCAATATATGCCCATAACCTGTAGCCTTTATAAACAGTAAACAGTTGTGATTCACATAATCTGCAATATATGCCCATAACCTGTAGCCTTTATAAACAGTAAACAGTTGTGATTCACATAGTCTGCAATATATGCCCATAACCTGTAGCCTTTATAAACACTAAACAGTTGTGATTCACATAGTCTGCAATATGTGCCCATAACCTGTAGCCTTTATAAACAGTAAACAGTTGTGATTCACATAGTCTGCAATATATGCCCATAACCTGTAGCCTTTATAAACAGTAAACAGTTGTGATTCACATAGCTTCATGTGACAGTTTATACAGTTGATTGTCATAGAGGCGATCAAAGGTAAATGCAGTCAGAGACAAACAACCACCATTCCATGGATTACTTAATTGATTTGACAATAGCTAGGGTGATTCGTGTTGTCAGTCATATCTGGGAGAGCCCATTAGACTCATTTGCATGTGGAACAACCCAATTTGTTGAAAGTTGGGTAAATCAGATATGCATGTTGATGAAACAATATCTGTTATACTTCATTGCCTTGCATGAGACAGTTGAAGTCATCTTTGTTAGAAATTATTGGCTAGTTTATGATCAGCGGCAAAGGTTCTTTGAGTTGGATTTTACTCCATACATGTTATTCAAGGTTTGTATGCTTCCTTGAAAACTACTGGATTTTGACTTTTTAAATTCAAGGCCTTGAAATCCTTGAAAATTGACATTTTAATGTCCTTGAAAATCATTTCTTATCTCTCTAAAATTATTTTGGACCATTTTTTGTCATACGGTTCCTGGAATATTGGCTTATCAGTGATCTTGCTCTGTTGTGTTACTGATCCCTTGTGTTTCAACTGTTGTTTTGGTTTGTATTGCTTGTCATTCTTTACATGTTCTGTCTATACTTGTGGTCCTGGAAATTTATTTTTGGGGTGCTGGAAAAGTCCCTGAATTTCATTTGAGTGGAAGCATTTGAACCCTGGTTATTATGAAAAAGCAAAGTGTGATTATTTTGGTGGTTGGAATGGGAAAGTTAAGAGCAGTATGGAAGTGTGATTCCTTTTTGAAGGCACAATGCTGAAATGTCGATACCCAGCTGTCTACCACCAGGAATGCCAAGATGATAACTAGTGTGGCCATTGCATGTTTGACACTTCCTCATGGCAATGCAGATGCAGAAATGTCATTTTCATTGCTTAGAAAATTCAAGAAGACCTTTAGGGAAGTATTAACAACAGTAGACTATCATCTAGTCACTACTGAGTGCAAAGACAAACACTAATAAAACCTTTAAACCCTTGCATGAATTATGGAGGAGATCAAAGACTGCATCTACAAGCTAATGCTGTACTTCACAGTCCAACAAATAGCGACAAGAGTAATTTATGACAAAATTATAAATGATGGAAAGTGGATGCTAACTGAATTCTGATTTCGTTTGATAATGGATTTTAAAGACAGAAAACTGTATTTGTATGCCCAACATGGCAGTTGTTGGGACATATAGTGTCACCCTTGTCCATCCATCTGTCTGTCTGTACATGCATCACACCTCGATTATGTTTTGTGTTTAGACCATTTTATGCACTGTGCTTGGGCATCTGTGTTCCATGAACATGTTTCTAGTCTTACCGGTATTAAATATCTGTATGAGTGTGATTGTGTGGGTGGGTGTGAGTGGTAATGATATATGAAAATACTAAGTTTACCAGCTAGTTTTGTTTGGAAGTGTATTAAATTCTTCAAAGAAAACATGTATTTTTAAAAAAAAATTTATTCAAAATTGAATTTCCAGTCATTTTCTGCAGGCTTGATTGACTAGATTACTTATTCTCAATTGTACAACACCACTTATTTTGGTCATGAACACTGACCACCTTTGGGACCAGATAATCTATTTTTTGTCTCAAAAAAAGCTCACAACTCTCTGGGAGGTTGGCAGGTATGAAACAATGATTTTATTCATTCCAGGCACAAAACTTATGTCAGCGAAAACTGCTCTGAATTACACTCCTATGGACTTGGCATCATCAGAAGAAATGTTCCAACTGCTTACTTCCTTCCAAGTGTCAACCCATCGGCATTCTCAAAGAACAGATTCTCTGAATTCATCACAAGGTATAAACATGACTAGAATTTTCAGTTGCAAAAATATGATTTTTTGTGTGTCATGTAGGTATGACATGGAGTAAATTGCTAAAACAATATTTAAAAATGTTTGCTTTATGTTGTAATACATGTGATAGTACCGGTACCTTGCATTACGTGGAGAGGAATGTGTAAGTTGTTATGAAAGTGTTTTCAATCCATTTGCAACTATGATATTTTATGGCAATGAAATATGTTTAAACTAAACTAATGTAATTTAGATGTGAAATATGAATGAGAGTGTGTGTGTATGTGTCCTATTTAATTATTCAGAAAGTTTTAGGGATTTTGTTTCTAGTAAACACAAATTCAAGATTCTGTCAACAGCATGGCTGTACCAGGGTCTGTTCTACAGGTGAAAATTTTGTGGGGGAATTGAAAATATAATGTACAAAAATCACGAATTCAATTCATATAAGTGCATTCTGGAAAAGACTCTTGCTGTATTCAGTGTTTATTTTGCTCTCTGATAGGGTGATATTACTACATTTTATGCCCACAGTGACACATATAATACTTGTTACATAATATGTTGTGACTGAAATAAATATAAAGATTGTGTAATTATCTTTTGGAAACTTGATGTCTGTATGAAATTTCATCAAGTGGTTTATTGTGTTCAATAAGATGTGTGTAATTAGCTGTACTGGTCGAAGACCAGATGAGCTTATGTGATGGTCCTGCACTTGTCGTCTGACGAGATGTGTGAGTGATCTATAAAGGCAATTAGACCACTCAGCCACCCAGGGCTCTCAACATGTGATTTTCACTAAAAGACTTTTTGGCTTGGAGGGATTTATTCCTCTCAAATCTATAGCATACTGTCTAATCACTGTTACTAAGAATAGTTTTTATTTCTAGTAATAGGCACTTTTCTATATTCTGTTGTATTGGCCTTTTGACCTTGAAAAGCTAGTCAAACTATGTAAAGGGACATAAATAAAATTTAATACTTAGAGGACCGTGAAGAGATAAAGAGAAAAAAAGACTCAAAACTTTTAATTTTCAAATTGGATATTTATAGAGGGATATTGGTACATGCTTATGATCAAAAAAAGAAACATGATTATCAATATCTCACAATTTAAGTTCATCCCTTTGATCCTGTTGAATGTATCATATTACCCTAACCGTACTTTGATTATAAAATGAGGATAGTCCTAAGTAAAAATGGTGCAGATTTTACATCCAACATGGCTGCCATAGTGGACATCTTTTAAAATCTTGTTACAGCTAGTCCTTCTGAACCAATGGTTATATCAAGATGGGGTTTTCACTAAAAGACTTTTTCTAGTTTGTAAATGGTTGTAAATGAAATTGGTGTTGATCTGATGTCCAACACATTTGCTATGGTGATCATCATGAAAATCTTGTTCTTGCTACTGCTTCTGAGTGGATAATTGTATTGACATGGGGATTTCACAGAAAAACTATGATCTATATTTTGTCCTAAATGAAAATGGTGCTGATCTTAATATCCAACACAGTTGCCCTGGGGGCTATCTTGAAAATCTTATCACTACTCATCCAGAGTCAATAGTCATATTGACATGGCATTTTCACTAAAGGGCTTCTTATGTTACCTTATTAGTCTGATATGAAAATTGTGCTGATCTTACCTCCAATATTACCACCATTGCAGCCATCTTGAAAGCATTGTTATCACTGTAGTTATCGCTACTCCTCTTGTTGGAGTTTGTCAAGAATATCTGAGATGGTTTCAATACTCAGTTAAAAATAATAAAAGTAAGAAAGAAATCGACTTCTCCTGAATTACTGCAAATTGTTTTGGGCCAGTAGAGTGTCAGTCCTAATGAGGGATTCTTGTTTTACATCATAACAGTTTACATTACTGCCTAGGGCACACGATTGCACATGTACTTCATGGTCATATACTTGAATGTAAAACTTTAACCAATATCACTAAACTTTCTAGGATAAGATCCCACTGCCACCTGTGGAAAAGTAATGGTGTTTTCATGCTTTTAGAATAGCATGGGCTTAATAATTAGGGATTTACATAATTTGACCAGAGAATGTTCCTTGTATCATATGAGAAAAAAAATGGAATGTGTGAAAAAATGTCAAACTGTCTGTGTAGAGTCTTGCAAATTATTCAACTTGTTTCATCAAGTTACATATGAAATGAGCACTTGTGTAAGCTCATCTATTCTTGCAATTGGTAAGAGATCAATTAAGAACAGCTTTATGTCAACTATTGTTCCAGATTCTGTGACCTCAACAGATGATATTAGAACCAGCCCACCTAGTGAACAGTTATATGAAAAGGCACTGAAGTACAATGGCACAAAACTCCATGCAACCAAACAGGATGTACTCAACTACATCGATATTGTCACCTGTCTCTTTGTTTCATATGTAGAGGCATCTGAATTAGTTCAAATTAAGTCTACGATACCAAAGGTATCCAAGCATAGTAGTATTAGCAGATGCATGCATAAAGCAGCCATCAAGTTTAGACAAGCAACATGTCTCCTTGAAGCAAACAGTCTGGAGAACATAGAGGCCATGAGCAAGACAGAAGCAAAATTGGAAAAGCTAAAGATCCTTTACTCATGTGAAGATGTACACATCTTGAAACAAGACATTAAGCTTGTGACTAAACTTAGAGATTACCTTGAAATGTTCCGAGGTCATCTGATGAAAATTTCAAACCCTGAAGATGCACCATTTATTCTGAATAAGCTGACAGAGATTGCTTGGATGATTGAAATTCTGCAGAATTAAGAAGATGGATATCTTGCATAACTGTTCAGGAATAGAACAATGGGTATCCGTAATTTTACTGTGATATCATAACTGGCATTTAACCAATCGGAAACTGCCATCTGACTCATTCAGGTGGGTTATTGACTTTTTATATGTCTGCCATAGGGCAAAGTGTATTATGTCCGATGACTTGCACATTGGGTAAGAAAGAAGCCACTTGATTTTGGGGTCAAAGGGCAAGGTTACAATGACTGTGACTGAAGAAAGATGGCTTTTGCATAACTTTAGTTCAAAGACAATGTACCTTGACCAAAGTTTGTGGAATTCTTGCACTTACATATGGAAGAGCCCTATTGATTTGGGGGTCAAAAGGTCAGAGGTCATTGTGGCACAAAGAAAATTAGTTTTGCAGAATAACTTTCATTCTACAGTAAGTTTCTTGACTGAATTTTGTGGATGGCTAGCACTTAGGGTAATAAAGAAACCTCTAGATTCTTGAGTCTAGAGGTCACAGTCATGGTAAGTCAGTTAAGAAATAATGGTTTCTGCATAGTATCTTTTGTTTAAGACCACATACCTTGACCAAAAATCCAGGTCCATGAGACCCATTGGTCAATATCTCCAGTCAACCATACCCTACTATTGTCTACATAGAGAACTTTAAAACATGGGCATGAGTATAATATGCTGTTCACATTACTCTTGTGTTTATCTGTGTAGGCCTTTGATTTTAATAGAGAACAAAATTATTCTTCTAGCTTTCCATTTTTGGATCACCTGGCCATAACGTCATGTGATCTATGGTTCTGCGTCTGTCATGCATTGTCTGTTCATCAACGATTGCTAGTTACCACTCTGCAGACCATATTTCTGATTTGATTTCAATCCAGCTTGAAATATGGGTTTATATCATCAAAATCTCAGACAAGTTCAAAAATGAGTGAGATCCATACATATTAATGAGGTGATCTTGCATCTGATTGACAGACCTTGTTACCTTGTTACAAATATGAATGTTGCAGGGAGAAAAAAACTGTTTCATAAGTTTGTGTGTGTGAGGGGGGGGAATTTAATAAGTTTGTGTGAATGTATTAGCAAGAAATTAAGTATTAGGGTTTGAATGGATCTAGCAAACATTTTTTTAATAGAAATTATGCTTCTTTGTGCACACTTTTGATGTATTACATTATGGATACAACCAGATTCAACTGGTGAGTACACATATTCGTAACTATTTACGCTTAAGTTGCCAATTTCGTATACATTTATATGTATGTACCAATAAATGGCTTATCTGCCAAAAAAATATTATATATGTAATGACTGTTTTAAACAGTTCTTTTTTAATATGGAACAAGTTGATAACTGCGTCAATGAAGTCCGTAGTATTGCCCTGCCACCCTCCCCGGTCTTGCATTGAATTCAGACACATAATGATCTATGACAAAATGACTAAATATTATACTTGTGTGCATATTTTCAATGGAATTATTATGGATTCACTCTTATAGATGCAATGAGATCAGTTGGTGAATACACGTGTTGATACATTAACTATTTGTGCTATACGTTAGACATGTACATAAATATATATATTTACACATGTATATATATTATATATGTGTGCGTACCAATGCATGGTTCTCTGAACAAAGTAAAATATAGATGTAAAATATTATAGACGCAATCTCTATGTTTTCACTATTTCTCGCTTAATATACTGTTACGACTCTATGGTCTAAGAAAAATGTAACAGAAAGAAAGTGAAACCAACAAATCAAGTAAAAATCAACAAGCAATTTATTACTAGATAATTAAAATGAAAAATCAAAAAGTCACTTACAGTAATGTGTTTTGAAATCCTAATAATCCAATAAGAATGATTGTTCTAATCACAAGTCCTAAATATAGAATGTTCCGAATTCACGGCTGTGTCCTTTAATGTTATGATGTGCTAATGGTCTCCAAAGTCCTGATGTACTAGAAATCTTGATGTGCTGATGTCAAAATGAAGTATTCCAAAATCTCTGAATAAGTTCAGTTAAATTCCAAAATCATTATTTAAAAATCCAAAATCCAAAAGTTTATGAGCACTGTTATAATCCAATGAATATTTAAAATAATTCCTGTCTTAGAATTTGGAATGAATTTTCACAACTGTAATAGCTCTTTACAAGACTGATGGTAATGTCAAAACTGAATAAATGTCCACCAAACATGGTATATATAAAGATTGGTCACATGACAGAATGTTCTAGAATGTGTGTCATCTTAATGGAATTTTACTTGTAAACAAAATTCAACCTTCACCTTCAAATTGAGAAAACATAGTGATCAAAACAACCTAATTCAAGGACACTAGTTAAACATGTTTTTCATGATAAACATTAAGACCCAAGCAAATATTAAAGTGAAGAAACATTTATAATTTCCTAAAATATTTATAATATTATATAAACATCATACATAACAATACATTGATTTAAGATGGTAACTGTGCCAATGAAGCACATAGTTTTGCGCCCACTTCTATTTCCCCCATTGGGTGGGGGCTGTATCATTTTCTACGGCTAATTGTTTGGCTATAGCACAATATCATTTTGTGGACCCCAATCATCTTGCTATATAGGGGTTTCACTGTATTATCATTGTCATAGACAGGTTCTGTTACAACTGAAATCTGCACATATTAATGAGATACCTTATATCTGATTGGCTGAGCTTGTTACCTGATCTAGAGACTATATATTTCTTCAAATTTCTTTAAAACTTTGTAAATGGGTATATTATCAAGATATTGGATGACCGATTATGAGCAAGAGACTGTATATATTAATTATACCTTTATCTTTGGAAATAATTTGTATCAGGATATAGTAAAAAAGGTCAAATCAACATAATATAAAGTTTGAGAGATAATTTGCATAGGATGTATTTCTACAATACTACATAACACTGCTAAGTGTAGTGGTGTGCTGTTAAGTTCTGTAAAAAGATCTGAGCAACATCAGGCTCACTATAGCCTCTAGTTGTTTTAGAACTAAATATTTATTGCTAATAACGTAGAAAATTTTATTGCCAAGATTAACACCATTGTATGTACATTTTTTATCAGCTAAGAAAAGGCGATATTCATTCCATTCAAAGAACTAAATATATTGCAATGGTTCAATATCAATATCAATGAACCTGATGATTCTGCATGATACATTCTTTCTTTATTATCAAGATGGAACCCATAAGATCATCTGGAAAAAAAACAACACCCCAGAGATATGAATTATAAATACGAATTTTGCACAAAATTCTATAATACGATTTTAAATAAAATTCAAACAAATTTCACGTTTTTCCAGGAAGGAAAGATGGTCTAACTTTAGTTGATACACAAACACCATTTTTGCAGGGGGAGGGGGATGCAGAGAGTCCCCATACCCCCCACCAGTTGCATTGCCCTTTGGACAATCAGAGGGAGGTTTTGCACCTGCCCCATCTTCTACTTTTCCAACTTCAGCTGCTACCATATATATTCGCGTATAATCCGATATCAACTGCAAACTGCCTAAGCCCAGATCTGCCATCACATAATGCGCCAGCTGATCTGGGTCTCTGCAGTTTGTAGGGACTAATCAGTAGAACAAACAACATAGACCCTGATCTGCCGGTGCATTATGCGACGGCAGATCAGGGTCTATATTGTTTGCATTTGGATCGTGCTTATAAGCGAGTATAGATGGTTCTTTATTTCTTATGGAAAGCCCTGATTCTTTGATAATGGTTTATGAGAATTTTAAGGAAAGATGAAGGTTAAGACCCATGTAAACAAAATTTGTTCACCTACTATAAGTGGGCATCTAGCTCAGTGTAATGATAATAATAATAATAATATTGTATTTGATTTTAATTGGGTAATTCAGTTACATAATAGAACAAATCTATATTGTGTTCCTCTAGCCTATATATATGTGTAGCTGTATGTAAAAATTACGCTTTCTGTAAAACTGGTCAGTACCAAGATTATCCTCCAGTACATGTATATTCTTTATGTGGAAACCACTGGAAATGGGGGTGGGGTGGGTGGGTCCTCAGGAGCAAGATTCTCAGTTTTAACAATTTAATCCTTAAAACTTGCTCTCAATGACAAGTGTCTCTGCATTTTTGGAAGAAAATGGGAGATACATTGGGCCCTTCTGTTTTCCTTCCTTTCATCCATACATATGTCTATTCCATCCTTAATTACTGACATTTCAATAACATTTGGTATGCAGCTTCATATCACTGCGTTTGAATGTCAGCATTCTACATCATTTAGTGGATTGTAACCCCTGATTTTCAAACCCATAAAACTGGTGAATTTCCATCCAGCAGTTTAGATGTTGTTATAGATGGATGGAGGGATCAACAGAAGGCATTGTAAATTTCTATCGCTATAGCATGGGGATTTTTAAAAAAAACAACACTGCTGTCTCCTTTTATTATGGAAAAAAGTATATAATATATACATGTATATAAAGTATATAATATATACATGTATATAAAGTATATAATATATACATGTATATAAAGTATATAATATATACATTTATTCAGTTTTTGGCAGTTAGGATGTCTGCTGTTAAGAGGATTTGATACTCTATGAGCATGTTTTAGTACAAACCATCAGGGATGATAACCTATTTGACCACTATTAATTATGTCCTTTGGAGTTCAGTAGCTCAGAGTAACCTGACATTGCAAGTCTATATATATGAAAACAGATATGGTCTACTGCATCAATCGAAGATACACAGCAGGACCTAATTGAATGACATAGTAGTAGGAGCAGGTAACCATTAAATTCATCAAAACAAAGAGTGATTAACCAAAATGTAATCAACTGTTACATAGCTTAAAGAAAATGTTTTGACTATGGGGAGAATTACAGGAGACCGTCTCATTTTACAATGGAAATAGTGAAAAGGATTTAAGAGGAGAAATAAATCAAGGAGTCAACACTATACATCAATACATGCAATTTTTACTTTGCGGTTAAGATGAAAACATTGTACTTTGATGACCTGCCATTGTATACAGAAAAACAAAAATTGAGAAGTATGCAAATAATGCAGTGCTACTAGGAACATCAAACAGATCATCCCTGCAAACCAAATTTGGTTGTATGTAAATGATGAATATGTATCAAATATAAGATGTTATAACTCATGTCTTTAACATTTTAGCTTCCAAACTAACATTACTGCAAAAACTGAAGACACATCTACCAATGGATACAAGGAAACTATTCTATTCAACTTACATATTACCTATTATGGACTACTGTTGCACTGATTGGGGTTCATGAACACAAATCTTAATCATATACTCAAACTTTAGAAGCAGCTTACTCTGCTATTACCAATAAAACAATAACAATTCGTTCAAGAGATCCTCACTGGATGCACAATAATATTAGAAAATTAATTCTGCAACGGAAAAAGAATCCACTGCTTGGCTAAAAGAAAGAATCTTTCTTTACACTGGACCAAATTCAGAGATATTAGAAACCGAGTCATAAGCACCATAATAAGCGCCAAACTTGAGTATTTTAACAAATTAGCTAATAAACTCCAAGATGGCAATATTGGTCCTAAAATCTGGGGGAATATAGCCAACACCTTTCTGAAACAAAATAGAAAACCAGAGTATCCATTTCTGATACATAATAACCAATATTTTCATTCTAGTCTTGATAAAGCAAATTTGTTTAATAAATATTTTTCTGAAGAATCCTTGGTAGATGACACTTCCACTACCCTTCCTTCTATACCTCTTCCTGACATTGGCCTTAATAATATATTCACATTAGCATATATGACATAGAAGATGTTCTTTCAAATCTCGATATCAATAAGGCAGGGGGTTATGCTAAGATCGACCATAGGTTGCTTAAAGAAGGCACTCGCATATTATCGCCATATTTATCAGAAATGTTCAATAATTCGCTCCAATCTTCATATTTTCTAATAGCGTGGAAAGAGGCTAATTTACTCCTATTCATAAAAAAGTGGACAAAATTGTTTCAAATTACAGACCGATTTCATTACTTAGCTGCTTGGGCAAAACATTTGAAAAATGCATCTTTAAACACTTGTATAATTATCTTACAACCAACAACCTAATTAGTTATCTTCAATCTGGTTTTACTCCAAAAGATTCGACTCCCTTACAACTGTGTGATATGTACAATACTTTTTGTAAGGCTGTTGACAGAGGTAAAGAATATTAGAGTAGTATTTTGCGATATTAATAAGGCTTTCGACAATGTCTGGCACAAAGGTTTAAGTCATAAACTAAGAAAAAATATTGGAATTGGTGATAGACTTTTGGAATGGTTTGAAAATTATCTCTCAAACAGGATGCAAAAGGTTGTAATAGAAGGCTGTACTTCAGACCAACAGCACAGTGCCGGATTAAGACCTTTAGAGGCCCAAAGCACTGAAAAAATTATGGTGCCCCCCCCCCCCATGTAACTAATAAAAAACCCATAATTTCTCTTTTTTTGTGGTGCCCCTGCTTTGCTCAGTCCTAAGCACGTGCTTAGTCTGCCTATTGGGTAATCCAGCACTGTGCCACAGGGATCTATACTTGGACCACTGTTATTTTTAATTTACATTAGTGATATTTTCACTGATATTCAGTCCAGTATAAGATTGTTTGCTGATTATACATCGTTGTCAATTATTGCTGAGGACCCAACCCTGGCTGCTGTTTTTTTTAAGGAAGACCTACTTAAAATCAGTTTATGGGCTAATCAATGGTTAGTCCATTTTAATCCTAGCAAAACCAAATCAATGACCATATCCAGAAAATCTCAAAGAGAACAACACCCACAGCTTTTAATGAATGACACGGTTATTAGGAATGTCACTTCACATAAACACTTGGGCCTAACTTTACACTGGTCCTTATCTTGGGATATACATATACAGGAAATAACAACAAAGGCATGGAAAAGGTTAGACATACTACGAAGTTTCCAATTTAAACTAGATAGAAAGTCATTAGAACTTCTTTATTTCACCTTTATAAGACCTCTTTTGGAGTATGGGGATATAATCTGGGCTAACTGCACCCAGTATGAAATAGATGAAATAAAAAAAATACAAGCTGAAGCGGGTAGAATCGTTGGTGGGGCAACAAAATCTACATCAAATGCTAGAATTTTGGAGGAGACGAAACGGGAAAAACTTTCAACAAGGCGCTACCAACAGAATTATCACTTTTTAAAAAATGTATCATGGTATGGCTCTAGGATACATGCGGGCTTTGATTCCGCCGAGTGTCCAGTAGGTAAGTAACAGACAAGTTCGGGATGGAACAAACCTCCAAATCTATACCAAAGTTCATTTTTACCAAAGTCTGTAGCAGAATAGAGTCTTTTTTTATGTGGAAGTTAGAAACAATCCTTCGTTGCACTCTTTTAAATCGCACCTAAATATGAACCGAGGAAAAATCGCAATCTATTACTATCAAGGAGAAAGAATAGCACAAATAATGCACACAAGACTTCGACTTGGTTGTAGTTTATTAAACTACGATCTTTTAAAAAACCATTTGTCATCTAGCAATAGATGTTTATGCGGTGAACCAGAAACCGCTAAGCAATTTCTTTTAGACTACAAAATATGCTACTCTCAAAAACCGAACAACTTCGTAATCAATGGGTAACCCCTTGCAATCGGTTGAGGTCAGCGAGGAGATGTTCAAGGCGGTCCATAAGTACATAATTACATCTAAGAGATTTGCCTGATCACTACTTATCTCCTTACTTTAAGCTGTTATACTAGTATATCTGGTACGTATTAAGTTATTATAAATATAAACCACCCAAGCTGAAGACAACAAATCCTTTGTCTACCCCTCTTCCCCCCCCCCCCGTTCTATTAATCTATTAATGCCAACATCTTTACACTTTTTTTTCTTTCTCTTTGTTTTTTCTTTCTTCATTATTTGTCGATTTCCAAGTTTACATTAACATGTTCCTGCTGTAACGCTTATAAGTTACTGTCTGGCATTATTACAATATTGTATGTATACTTTTATTTTAATACCTCATTAGCATGTTTCAGTGTTTGCAATATTATGCCTTCATTACTCGCATCAGCCTCATTATAAACGTAAATATTATTGTTAATGAGGAGAGAGCTCGAAATAAGCTTATGCTTGTTGATCAGTCCTCTATATCTCTTGTTCTATTTTATGTACTTTGCATGATGATTTCAGCAAATTAATAAATACTGTTTAAACCAAACTTTAGAAGTGTGCAGCTAGAATTATACTAGATGTCGATCCATTGACACCATCTGCTGATATGTTACAGTCTTTAAACTGGCTTCATTTTGACAAAGAATTCATATCATAGATTTATTTTGGTTTATAAAGCCCTTCATAATTTTACACCTCATTATACATCTGCCATAAGCTGGAGCATATTATGTTATGTCTGTCTGTTACCAATTTCACTTTTGCACAATAACTTTAGTTGTCCACCATCTACAGACAATAACTTTAGTTGTCCACCATCTACATTTACTAAACTTTAGTTGTCCACCATCTACAGTTACTAAACTTTAGTTGTCCACCATCTACAGTTACTAAACTTTGTGGATAGCTTACCCTTGAGATAAGGAAGAACATACTGATTTCAGAGAAAAAATATCAAAGGTCAAGGTCACTATGACTGAAGAAAGAAAAATGGTTTCTGCACAATTAGTTCTGCTTGACATACCTCAACTGAACTTTGTGGTTGAATTGCACTTGGGGTAAGGAAGAAGGCTACTTATTTTGGTGTCAAAAGGTCACAGGTCAAGGTCACTGACAAAAGAAGAAAAATTGTTTCTGCACAATAACATTAGTTCTACATCACAGAGCTGGCTCAAATTTTGTGGATGGCTTACACTTAGGGTAATCAAGAAGCCCATAGATTTCATGGTCAAAAGTCATGGTCATGTGTGTCTGTGCACAAATTTCAGTTATCTACATAGATGACTATTAAACATGGGGTGTCTGTGTAATGTGCCATTCATAGTACTCTTGTTATCTGATATGCTTTGTCCAAACCAGCAATACTACCTCTACATACTCTTTAAGCTCAGCATCAACTCTATGTTTAACAGTACCCTTGCCAAGAACTAATGCCTTGTGTAGTCATTTACATATACTCTATCTATTGATTAGCTACTATTTGAACTAAAGCAAGCTGACAATCTTACGTGTTCAAAGCAGGATGTTTCAACAACCTAAGCATATAATATCTCTTGGCAAATATTCAATCATTTACAGTTTCAAGATAAATCCGGACAATTGAAGTCATCCAACATAAGCAAAATTTGAAACGAAGGAGGAAGTGTATGATTATATAGATATTAATGTAGTAAGTGTTGGTTTAAATCAAGTCGTTCTTTTTCAAGATAAATCCGGACAATTGAAGTCATCCAACGTAAACATCAGAGATGTTCTTGTTAAACTTAAAAATAACAGTGTTGGAAATTTTGTAACAACCAACAACGGAGCAGTCAAATATTCTGGTGTTTCTGTGATATCATGACGGATTGCGTAGATCAAAACGTCGTAGAACGTGTAAAAAAATTTGGCGATAAAATGACTGGCGTTCTTGACATGAGTGATAACTGGATCTCAATCGTTGAAATATCCGACCATGGATGCTCACGCGGCAACAAAAAGTATGTTGACTACGGTGTTACACGTGCTGAAACCACGACTAACATGTTGAGAACCGAATATGAAGAAACGTACGAGCATTTAACAGGGCTCGTAGTAATATCCGTACGAATATTATCAGAAAAGTGGAAGGATAATTTTATCGGGTACAAGAAAGATATCACCGCGAGTAAAACCATCGAGGATATTGCTGATGTAAAAATATACACCGACGACGTTGTTGCGAAAATAGCTATAATTAATTCCATAAAATTTATATATATGTCTCAAGATGGTGCAGTAATGACAGATACTATAGCGATTGGTAGATACCGAGATGAAAGAGGTCTCAGAATTTTCACCTACTACAATTTATACACAAGATGGTTATTCGTCAGTTGATAGACCTGTAAATTGCATATGCTTCGTTCGTGCAAAAACAAGTGCGTTATGGGGATCAATTGAAATGAATGTACATTGCATCAACATAGAAAAAAAAAATAAGTATATATTTCGCTCAGCAAGAATTTCTGCTAGCACCAGCATCGAAGATAAAATTAAATATCGTAGATTTAGTTTACTATTATATATAGCCGCTGGCGGTTATATTATTGCTAAAGGAATAAATATGCACACTTAGTTGTACATTGACGTGTTTGGAATTTATATTTAACTGTACATGATGTATATATGATGAGTGACGAAGAAGTTATATAGCGTTGACTCGATTTGCCAAAGACAACAAGTCCAGACTGATATTTAATAAACGACACGAACTTATCCGAATATCACTTATCGTGCGACGAAAGACAGCATCGCTTAATTTGCCACATGCGTTTAATATCGGTGTAGTTTTAGGAGAATGTGGTGCACCCGGTGAAGTAATCGCAGGAGATTCAAATATACCCAAAACTGTTAATTTTTATCTGCTACCAAAGAAAGGTGAGGGATTAGATGACATCAACAATTGGCGACCTTTAACGATATCAAACATATTGTTGAGACTATACACTGCCCTACTTTCCAAAAGACTATATAATAGCATAGAGTTGAGTCCACGTCAACGTGGATTCATCCCAGCTTCAGGTTGTATTGAGAATATATTTCCTCTTAAAGAGGCAATAAAACAAGATAAGAGTCTTGGAAAGCATCTAAGTGTCGCACTCCTTGCTCTGGCAAAGGCCTTTGATACGGTGTCACACAAACATTTACATTCTGGTCTTATCAGGTTCGACGTTGATAGCCACTGGATCAACATAGTAATGGACCTGTATAAAAACACCACAACCGTCTTCACAACAGATGGCAAGACCAGTAGCAATATAGCTGTCACAAGAGGCATAAAACAAGGTGACCCGTTATCTCCGCTCTTGTTCAATATTGCCCTAGATCCGATCTTTTGTCTTATAGAAGCTCTCAACAACGGCTTTACATATGAAGGAGACACTTAAGTAGGTTCGTTAGCGTATGCTGATGACACTGGCCTCCTCAATGAACACCGTGAAGAGGTATTAAAGAACCTTCAACTCTTCAGTAAGTTCTGCAAAGACACAGGACTGAAATTAAACGCCAAAAAGTCCTGTGCCTTCACTATTTCCCCGGTATGAAAGAAAACATATCGTAAACAATGGAGAACCAATTACAGTCGACTATGAAACAATTCCTTGGGTCAAACCCGGAGAAAGCACAAGATATCTAGGTGGCTATTTTGACCCATGGACAGTACTTATCAAAAATCATCCAGGTGAACAGCTGGATCAGTGGTGTTCCAAAATAAACAAAGCAGGTCTAAAGCCGAGACAGAAGGTCGCGATCCTCAAAGAGAATCTTGTGCACACACTCCTCTATGTGTTGAGCCTGGAGAAACCCACAAAGGACACATTGCAGAACACCGACCCGAGGATTAGATTTTGGGCAAAGAAAAGGTTACACCTGCCGGAATCTACCTCTAGTCATTTTCTATATACTGCAACATATGATGGTGGACTCGGCTTACCGAAGCTGGAGGAGATGATCCCTAGAATAGTAGTAAAGGCATGGCTCAAGATTCTAAGAAGGGCCATTGCAATGGGAGCAGGCCTATACGACATAATGAGTGTAGTACGAGAAACTTTTCTACTTCATCTCAATTGGCGAGACCAGGAGTGCTACAAATGGCACGCACAAGAAATGCAAAGCAGCAAAGAGGCAAACCAAGAAATGTGAATAACCTCAAGTGCAGATACTGTCATGCTCCCAGTGAAACGATTTGCCATATCTTGTGTGCCTGCCCTTGGACCCTGGATCTTCGCATCAAAAGACATGACGCTGTAGTCTCATTGCTAAGCGGTCACTTGAAATGGAAAGACTTTACAGTCCTCGAAGAACATCACTACAGGGTTCATGACCAACTGTACAAGCCAGATCTCGTGGTCATGAGAGAAGAATGTAGTTGGATCCTTGATCCAACTAACATCTGGGAGGGCAGAGGCTGAGAGACGAAATTCAAAGAGGCTATGAAAGTTAAAGAGGAAAGTATAATTGCCTCAAAGAAATTGTCTCCCGCCAAACAAACAGCACCTGTCAAAGTGCAAAAGGCCTGGCACTTGGAGTCCGTGGGGTTTATCATTCGTTGAATGATGATGTTTTGACTCCCCTCACCATTAACACCAGCAAGTGAAAGCTGAGTTGGCAGCCCTGGTGTTTAGACATTCGATCAAAATACTGAGGGCATTATCAGGCCTATCAAAACATCAATTACCCACGGACATTAACACAAGTCAAACAATGCTGGACCTACCAGATAATTAAATCTCAGTACATACCATCATTACAAAATACTCTTATTTTGGGACCAGCCCTTTGATACACGAAGGTCCCAACACCTGCGTTACCTTTTGACAGAAATTTCAAAATTAAGGTAGTGCATACATTTCTAATCAAGTCGGTATGGTAATTGCTCAGTGCCGCACTGTCTGGACTGGAGAGTTGGTGGCTATAGCCCAAAGAATATATGGCTGGAGAATGTAGATGGTGGGGATCTCGTCTGTCCGATAGTGCTGTCGTCCTAATTGGTGACCATCATGGAAAGTGACTTCCCGATATCGACTATGCCTAAATTTGTCAAAACGCCTACGGACTAGCTTTGGATCAACGATTTAAACAATACGCGTCTACATCACACGTAAAATGGAAAAGAAGACATATTGTCCTCCACTATAAATACCCAAAACGGTTAATTTGTATCACACGACTGCGGTAGTTCCTGTGAAAAAGATAATTGGATAGAAATACGTGTACGTGAAATACCAGTCGCAGATCAAGCCGCGTCACAATTGTTCTTCTCAATGATATTATTAATAGACCAATTATGAATTTACCAGATCTTGATCAAGATCATGGTTTTGATCCACAACATTATCGACGTAGTAAAATCATGGAAGGGAACAACAACTGCGTGACGAAATAAATAAACGTATCAGACTTATCAGTAGATATAAAGGTATATGTAATATTGTCGATGCTCATTGTGCTATTTCTGCTGCAGCGACAGTATGACTTGGCGTTACTGGAATTGCAATAACTGCGACGACCGTGGTATCCAGCGTGGAAATCGCAGTTAACGCAATTTCAATTGTGACTGGTTTTACTAGTGCTGGTGGGAAACTTATATCATCACGGTTACATACTCGTATGAGAACCAACGCGGAAATACTTACCGCAGCAGAAAGTATTATTAGTACAATTACACAACTCTCGATGGAAAATTTATCTATATCGACATATGAATTCATGATGGTGTTATCGGAGATGGAAAATTTTAGACGTCCAGGGGCCCTGGAGCAGATTGGAGATTGGGGCGGCGACGGACAGGGGGTGGGTGCGGGACGGGGTTTTCCACTCCTGCTGGTGGGTGGGTGGGGGGTCCGGGGGTCCTCCCCCTGGGATTAAAAAAAAATTAACACAGGAAATGGAGCATTTTAGAACATTCTGAGTATATTCAAATTAGAACTTAATCGGTTCCTTTTCTTAATTTCACTTAATACGTAAAGCCATAAAAACAAGGTTTTAAAATTTTAATGTAAACAGTACATTTACATCAGCACATTAGCACTTCACTTCTGATTCAAAACTTCCCCAAAATTGCCTAGATTTAACAAAGTCATTTGTGATAGTACGTATGTCCATGCTGTCCGTAGCCTGCCTTTGAACGTATATCATCATTAATGCGTTAAGGCGTTCCTGAGTCATGCTGGTGCGTAGATATGTTTTTATTCTTCTTAACGCGGAAAACGCTTTCATTTGTAGCTGGCATTACTAAGATCAACATCAGGACAGTCACAACTTCTGAGAAGAGTTGGTGAGAGGCTGGTTTCATCTCTTGTATCATTTCAACAATGTTCTGCGCAGTGAGTCTATTCACATCCTCAACTGGACTTTTGACGAGCACTTTCAATGACTGAAGATGTGTTGCAAGGTTGATCTTATCAACGTCGTCCTTGTAGAAGGCAACTACATTGTCCATATCGTCACAACGTTGCATCGTCTGTAACATTTCAGAAGCATGTCTTGAAGATGCCGGTAAGACATACTCTGGCTGGTCAAATCTGTCTTTCACACAACTAAACGGTCAGATCAATCACCTCAAAGTATTTCTGCCGGTACAGATCTTTCTCCGTTGTGGGGTATTCGTTAGGCGCATCTTCAGTCTCAAAACGTTTTGGCATCTTTCGGCAGCGCAGCAAGGTAGGCTCTTTGACATCCGAGTTATCAAGTTTCCCGGTAACAGTGCGTTATCTACTCGTGTGCATTAATCCCTTCCAATTATCCAATAATTGGTCATGTATTGTTTAACACGTCCCGCATGCACTGGCCGTTTTCTAATATTGACCGTCATCATCAAGGGGACAAATAAGATGTCATATTTATGCATATTTCTTGTTTATTCGTAGCAGATAAATAGTGGATTTTAAGCACAGATTTTTTTCTTCTTGCCGAATTATTGGAGTGGCGATCGCCCCTGCTCCGACACCCTTGGGTTGAAACTGAATCATTGTATACTCTTAAGTGGGGGTGAGGGGCTATATGTAGGGAGAGAGGTAACCTTAGTCGAATCAAACTTAAATCGTCTGCAGTCACGACACGATCAAACCCTCAGAGGAATGTGTTCTTCTGCTGTTTCTTCTGCTTGTCTTGCTTTGAATTTCTTCACAGGAATGGGTTCTTCTGTTTTTCTTCTGAAAGCTCCTCCTTGTTCTCTTTTTTCATTTTCTTGGGACAATCTGAAGACCAGTGTCCTTTTTCTGGACAATGATAACAGGTATCTTTACTTTTGTTTCTGGACCTGCTTTCTTCTGTCTTAAAAGAACCCATTCCAATGAAGAAATTCAAGGCAAGACAGTAAGAAGAAACATGGGCTTTGTGATGTGTTTGAAAATGTCATTGTGATTCTTATTCACGAAGCCAAAAATGTAAGTGTATCCATGTCTTGATTTTAAAAAAAAGTTGTTTTAGTATTCATAAGATATCGACACACCTACACCCACACGCGCACACACCTATATTTTGTGATGGGGTTTATATTTTGATTTCACAATCATGGAGTAGTATCTCTTTTCTAAAAAAACTGGTGGCTCTGCGGTTGGGTTCGAGAAAAAAATATTGATTTTGACAACATCAACTGCAACTGTCTTAAACCTTTTTCACGTCCAAAACCTACTGCTGCTGTGGTAGTGGTAGTTGCTTGTGTCATCCGTTCTCAAGACAAGTCAATATGTTCATGATGAGTGTAGAGAGCTCGACAGCCATCTCAAACATATTGTTTGATTAGAACATCCCAATTTACATCATAGCCAAGTGGATGATGAAGGAGAGGACAGAGGCAGCCGTCTTTGTCAGAAAAATCTATGTGGAGAGACAAGGTTGTCTCAGAAGAGTGTTAGAATATGGACCGATAGTCAGGAGAAACCTGCGAAGAACAAAAGTGAAGAGGTGTGGTACATGTTAAACAATTACCTCCCTCCTTTTTCAGGGCCACCCCAGATCTCTCAGAAACAGAGATACTACTCAATCATTGTAAAAATCTGTTTTTATTTTTTGTATGTTTGTATGTTTTGTATGTCTTTTGTCTTTCACAACTAAAACTGAAACCCCTCTCCACCATTCTGTTTTGTGTGAGAAAGTATATCATTATGTTTGTGTGCAGGCATGAATATTCCTACTCTTTTTTTTCTCCTTTCACTCCACTTCTAGAGTTGTATGCATATATGTGTAAGTGTGAGATATCATTTTGTCTACTCTAGGTGTTAGTCTTCCTCCAACTTTACATCGCCTTTCACACTGCGTGCTGGTGAGTAAATGTGGGTGTTGTCAGTAGAGGAGGGTACTGTGTACTGGTTATTAAGCTTGTGTGCTGGTCAGCCAGACGGCGTTTTAGTTAGTAGGTGTTAGTCAGTAGGTGTATGTGCTGGTCAGTTGATATGGGTGCTGGTCAGTTAGATGTATGGGTGCTGGCTAGTAGGGTTGGGTACTGGTCAGTACGTATGAGTGTTGGTCAGTAGGTATGGCTGCTGGTCAGTAGATATGGTCAGTCAGACTGTTGGTCAGTCAAAGTGTATGTTCAATCTAAAGACATTTCTAACATTACATTTTCCCCTTGTGCCCCGAAGTACCGCCTAATGGTAATTTCACCTTATGCCTCCAAGTGCCGCTTAATGTTAATTTCATTCCTATGACCGAGAGTCATGATATGGCCAAGAAAGAAAGTCGATAGATAGCCCCTGATGATTACTTTCATATTCGACCTACAAATGTTCCTTTTAACTGTCTCACTTTGGAGGCCATTTTTCAAACAATCATGAATTCCACATGTAAACTTGTTACTGAGCAACATATTAATGATGATATGGCACTTTGGATGAAAAGCAAGCAAAAGACGACTAATATACACAAACATGTTCTCCAGTTAAGTCCCAATTTTCATTTCAAAACCAGAGCTTTCTCTGAATTATTCATGGTACTTACACATCCACATTAAAAAAGAACAAATCTACAAGGTAACAGCACTTATTATTGTAACTCTGTGTGTGAGCTCCATGTGAGATAAAGTTGGTTTCTGTCTTGTTAGCTAAGATATATTTTTTTTAATTGAGTCATACCACTGGTCTACAGCCAAAATGCTTCCGCAATAAATGTTGTCTAACTTTACTAATTCTGGGTCACTGAGAACAAAAATGATTCTTAAAATTGTTGATTGGCTCTAGTTTTAAAGATATTATACTGGATCAGTATATAGGACCCTTGACTTGGGAATGGCGGAGGATAAGTGAGTTATAAATGGAATGGATCTCAATTTAAACCAGAAATGACTACAATACATCTTTGACTGGATCTATGAATAAATCTATGACTGGGTTTGGACAGTACTTGCTTTTTTAGGCAAAACAATGAATGATGCAATCTGAAGCTGGTATTGCATCATACATGATATGAATTGCATCATGTTATTCCTAGAAGTCATGGATGATGCAATTATAACTAAGCTTACATCACTCTGCTGAAGAAATTGTGCTATATCAGCTCTACAAATCATGCAGTGTCGTGCTCTCTTATTTGTCAGTGTTTGATTTTGCAAAGGGACACATTTCTGTTTAGCCAAAGTGAGCAGACATGCCTCATAATTGTGTGAACAATGCAGATAACTTCTGCTATGTTTGTGGTGAAGTGACTTTTGCATCACAAAAGCACAGTATAACCACTATGGTTAAGAAAGCCTATCACCTTTATTTTGGCTGCAAAATTGGAGATCAGGACAAGATGTGGGCCCCACACATATGCTGCAACACTTGTGCAACAAATCTTCGCCAGTGGTTGAACAGGAAAAGGAAATCTATGCCTTTTGCAGTGCCAATGAGTTGGAGAGAGCCAACAAATCATATCAGCAATTGTTACTTCTGCATGGTGCCTCCAGTTGGGAAAGGTGTGTCAAAGAAGAAAAAGTGGACTGTGCATTATCCAAACATTCCGTCAGCAATACGCCCAGTACCCCACGAAGAAGGACTGACGGTTCCTGATGCACCAGAATCATTCGCACTTGAGTCAGACTAGGAAGAGGATGAAACTTCTAGTCCTGAACCATCAATGTCACATGACCCATATTTTCTCCCATCCTCCTCCTCTGAACCACACCTCATAACACAAGGTGAACTGAATGACCTTGTCAGGGATTTGGAACTACCCAAGAGTAAGGCAGAGCTGTTGGGCTCCAGACTACAGCAGTGGAATCTCCTGGCAGGTGATGTTAGGGTTTCCATGTTCCTTGACCATCAAAAGGATCTTGTCCCATTCTTCTTCATGGAAGGTGATCTTGTAACCTGCAACAACATCGATGGTGTGATGGCAGCCCTCAGCATCATTCATGATTCAGATGAGTGGAGACTGTTCATTGATTCATTGAAGACGAGTCTTAAAGCTGTTTTGCTGCATAATGGCAGTGTTTTGCCATCAATTCCAGTTGGTCATGCAGTCCATATGAAGGAAACCTATGCAAACATGAAACAACTTTTGAGGTGCATAAACTATCACAATCATCAGTGGCAGCTTTGTGGCGATTTCAAGGTTCTTGCTCTCTTGCTTGGTCTGCAGACTCAATACACAAAGTACTGCTATTTTCTCTGCGAATGGGATAGTCGTGCGAGAGACTCCCACTACATCGAGAGATTGGCCACTCCGACAGTCATTGGAGCCTAGGATGAAAAGTGTTCAGCATCCACCACTTGTTAAATCAAGGAAGATTTTGTTACCACCCTTGCACATCAAGCTGGGTCTGATGAAGAACTTTTTCAAGGTCATGGACAAAACACAAGCAGCTTTCAAGTACCTCTGTGGAAAATTTCCAAGGTTAAGTGAAGCTAAGAGAAAGGAAGGTGTCTTTGTTGGTCTTCAGATTCGTGAACTTCTTCGAGATGTTGCATTTCATCGTGCACTGCGTGGCAAGGAAAAGACGGCATGGAAAGCTTTCCAGTTAGTGGCAACAAATTTTCTCGGAATCAACAAGGCAGACAACTACAGGGAGTTGGTGGAAAACCTCCTCAAGGCATACAAAAACCTTGGTTGCAACATGTCACTAAAGATACATTTTTTGAACTCTCATCCAGATTGTTTTCCACTGAACTGCGGAGCAGTGAGCGACAAGCACGGCAAGCGATTTCACCAGGAGATTGCAACAATGGAGAAACGCTATCAGGGCAAATGGAGCCCATCAATGCTTGCAGACTATTGCTGGACAGTGACAAGAGATGCTTCATTTAATGAATACAGGAGACCAGCCAAGAAGCGCTGAGCAGACACAGAATAAGGACTAAACTATGTACTTATTTATACATGATAGTTTTTTGACTTTTGTTTCAATATATTTTTTATTTATATAACCCTTTTGCTGTTTTTTAAAGTGTTACATAAACAGGACAGGTGAAATATTATCATGTAAAGCAACCATAAACACATGCAAAGACCTAGGTTTACGATTTATGATTAAAACTCTATGTACACAATATACATAGAAGTAAAATGTAAAAACTTAAATATATTGGAAACAGTAGCCAATCAGTTGTTTTAATTGTCATATTTGAATTCAGCACATCAAAATCCCTAATAAATAGCACATTTAATCTCTGAAGCAGACGACTTCGAAAAAATTGTAGATCAGTGTAATCAGGCCATCAGCAGCATATTAAATAAAATACATATTCAACCCTGTAAGTGTATTAACAATGGTAATGCCTGATCTGAAAGGTGCCAAGACATGTCCCATCATTAAGAGGAAATATGACAAGTCACTTCAATTTTCTGTTCCAAGTCATATCATCATCACCGTTAAGGCTGAAAACCCTGCATTTTCTTTTTGTTTAAATTAAAATATCCCAAACTATGAAGTATTACCATATATATATATATATATACACTATTACTATGTGCTGATAAAATCACGCCAATAAATAACTTGAAGATCAAACTGGCTAGGTAAATTACATATTTCAATGCTAGAACTCGTGTTCTTGTTCTTTCCAACACGAATTACCTGCTGTATATTTATTGAAAAGTTCAGGTGTATTATTGTTATAAGTATCTTAAAGACAATGTAAAATAAACGGTTTCATAATTATAAATATTCAAATCTCAATGAAAAACGATTTGTTGATCTTACCTTTTATTTTATGAATGAGCTAATAATTTAATATATTGACCTAAAGGCCTACAACACTAATATGACTTTCAACCTTAAAATAAAAGTGCAGTTGCTTAAAATCTGTAGAAGAAAACAATATTTCTTATCAGAAATTAAAGTTTCATAAGGAAAAGATTTGATATGATGCTTATATGCTGTGACATAACTCGGGGTAGATAAACAGATGTTTGACGCTTGTGGCCAGAAATATGGTTTGGCCATACACCACTGCTCAAATGTTTTGAAGAGCTTGTTCCAGCTGAATACTTAGACACAAAAACCTTAGCCTGGTAACCTGTCCTTAAGGACTCACCATACTACATCAAGTCCCATAGTAAACCTATGGAAACACCATAATATACAAATTCAATAAACTTACATTTGCAAACACTCATGATCAATCCTATCTCTCTCAGTATAGACCCATCCTTGATACAAGCTTCTGAGTGGAGAAAACCATTTGTGTCATGGCATTTTTGTATCAACATGTGTTTGAAATGTGTTTCCAATTCCGCACCTAAAGAATCGGGTACTACTTTCAGTATTAAGTATTCCAAAGTCAGGTCAGTTAATAAATTGAAATTGCATAATAGAATATTAGTATTGTCTCTAGTTTTTGTTTTTAATTACAAATAGAATAAGCTCTCAAAAGATTATGTTTGTTTTGTTTTTTTACATAAATTTTACATTTCATTATCAACCAATCTTGGCACTTCAAACCCATATACGGTATACTCTATTTTCACCCATGTCTGGACTGGTTCTCTTTCTTCCATGTAATGAGTTCCGTGAGTCCTATATCCAACCTTGATTTACTTGACACACCAATATATATTACTGTACAAATGATACACTATTTAAAATTATATATCTGGTTCCTGTGCAAAACACCCCACGCAACATAGTCAAATCCATGCACTCTACCCCCCCCCCTTCTTGACAACAGTTGTCATATCTGAAAGTGTGCTTATTTGCCCACTGAAAGTCTTTCATAGGTAGCTAAAAGGTATTCCTGTTGTTTGTTATCCACAAATAGAACCAGAATATTGCATCTAGCGTAACTTTATTGCAAATGCATATGTGGAACCACTGTACGACTGTCCTTCTCAATATCCACCTTCGATGTACTGGACACACCTTTGTAGCAGATTGCATAAGTACACCGTGCGCATAGTTCTGCTTGTCAAAGATTACATTAGTGAACATTAAAATATACTGGAAAACTATGTATACCAAGATCAGCAATGGTGCATTTTGGGCAACATTTAAGTATTTAGAGATTTATTTTGAAAAATCTGAAGAAAGAAAAAATATTAAAATAAATCTGTTTAACCAATAGTTATTTTGTTTGCTATCATTTTCTCTTCAATTTAAGATTGAAATATATGATCATCTTTGTCATATTATCCATTAAATGAGCAAACAAAAAAAACAATGACCATCTATATGTATATGCACAGATTCAAAAAAGGATATTTAGATTCAGAAATTACTTAAAAGTACTCCAGAAAGCATTTAAATTAAAAACTCAAGAAAGGTAGGTAGAGCCAATGTCAATAAAAAATATGAAGTTCCAAAACATTAACAGAGTGAAACTGGTAGGATACAAAATCGATAGGGGTCATCAGCATTAAGCATGGTTTTAGAGACTAGAAGAGATCAAATCTGAAGCATAATGTTTAAAAACATAGATAGAAAATATTAAATTTGTGACCATAATTACTCTATCAATGGTTAACTGTCTAAAATTTATATATTTGGTTGCATAGATATTAATAAATATGAGAAACACCCCACCCAACATAGTAAAATCCATGCTCTCAACCCACCCACCCCTGCCCCTTTCATGCCAACACTTATCCTATCTGAAAGTGTGGTTAATTTCCCAATGAAAATCTTTCAGAGGTGTGCAAAAAGTATTCATTTTGCTTGTTATCGACAACTAGAACCAGAATATTGCATATATAGTAACTTAATTGTAAATTCGTAATTGGAACCAATGTACGGCAGTTGTTTCTCTATATGAATACATATAGTTGTTTGTGGTAACTTCGTTTGTATATTGTGCGCAGTTAGAAATAATTTATTTGATACAAGTTTAATATTTCAGTTACAAATTTAAACTAACATACATGAAGTATGTACCTGATTAATAGTAACTTCGCATTGATTAATTGTAACAATATATATTTACCGAAGTCCATTGTTTATTTAGATATTTTTTTTATCAGGACTATATGCAATGACAAACAGCTGACTGAAAATCATGTTTAAGAGTCATGACTTCCTGATTGTACGTCCTATTTACATGGGGTTTTTGTTTTTAAATTACTGAGTCTATTACTGGGGATATAATGATATCGGCGAGGTCTTCAATCAAATTGGGATCTCGTAGATTGATACAGAAGAAGTTATAATTTCCATGTTGATTTATCTAAGCGTAATTATCTATGTTTGAGTGTTAGTTACATGTTCCTGGGTGCTAATATCTGAGTCTGGGCGTCGGATTTTTTGTCTTGTTATTTCTATGGCTGTCTTGCAGATATCATTGAGTGAATCTGACTTTTAGAATACTGTTTTGTCGGTCTCCTTTGGCAAAGCATCAAAAGCGAGGCCACATGCCTGGTTAATAAAGCCCCGATATTTAATTAAAAAACAAACAAACATTGTTCTATTGATCATGTATACCAACGAAGAGCATCAATCAAAATTAGATAATAAGCAGATAAACCCAGCTGTCTTTCTTAAATGGTTTACCTACAAGCATTTAGTTATTAATAATTCACCTTAAAAGCTGGCAATTTTGTATGGTGCAAAGACGTCAGATTAGCTTATTGTCTGCCCTAATCTATGTCGGCGTGCGTGTCAAGTATTGTTTCAACCTCGCGTGCCCTTGGGACATTTGCCGGGTCTTTATCTCACAGATCAGCCTACTAAACTACTTGCTAACCGTGGTTAATGTTGCAGCGTGTGTCAGGAATTTAGCAGCTAAAATATATTTCCAAGTTTGAATTGAGTTTCGGTTTTATGGAGGTTTTTAAGCGTAAAATTGAAATTTGGGATCGAAATTTGTTTCGGTATTTGGAGTTGAGAGGTTTCGGTTTACTGTGAACCCAAAAATGATGATATTAAAGAAGGAAACATTCGGGACTAGAACAAAATTTCGGTTTTGAGGGGATTCCAGTATACTGAGGTTTCGATTTTGAGGAGTTTCACTGTGTGTGTGTGTATATATATATGTGTGTGTGTGTGTGTGTGTGTTGCTAGAAACCTATCTGGTCATGAGTTAGGAGAAATAAACAGAATTGAACCAAAGTTAGCGAAGCGTCAAATATGGGTCACAATGACCTACTTTTGTGATGAGGCTGTAGTACTCAAGATGAATCCCCTCACTAAATTTCACGGTTCCAGGCTTAACAGTATGTATACATAATATAATGCAGATATAACAGAAGTTAATACCAATTATACAAGGTCAACAGAATCGTATCACATAGATATATCATAGCTATAACCTACAAATGTTATACATTCATAAAATCAGGATTGCTCATTAAAATATTTGCAGATGTATAATTTCTTAAAAGAGGAAACATTAGGTGCTTGTTTAATATCATGTTGCAGCCTGTTCCATTAAACTGTATTGACGTAAGTGCAATATTTCTTAAAATGCTCTGTCTTTATTTTTGGTATATATAAATCATTGTTTTCACTCGACCGTGTACTCCTTGTGCTAATGTTCCTTGCAAATTTACAAACATTCAGATGCTCTGGTGCTAAATTATTTAGACATTGCAATTGAGAACAGCTTTTCTAAACATAATATATTCCCTAATTGACATTCATCTAAGAGTGTTGAAAATGGATGACGTAGATGTTAAAATACCTTTAACATTTAAAATCACGCCGGCTGTTCCCCTTTTTTTAAAGCTGTACATTCTCTGCATGTAAGAAGAATTACTGGGTTCTCCCTAAAGAGTACAGTAGTAGATAAAATGTGATAAAACAACTCTTTTGTACAATTTTAAGATCATAAGATCTGACATAAACTCTAAAACCCTTTTCATAATTCCTATTTTCATAGATACTTTTTTATATAGAGCGTTTCAAAGTGGTTGGTAGAGGATAGCGTATTATAAATATTGATACCTTAAAGTTTGTCACATTTAACAGTTCCAGGTTTTATACCATTTACTTCTAAGTACAATTCTCTATATCTGGTTGCCCATTGTGCTGAGCAGATAAGCATTAACATAGTTTTCTGTAAATGTAAGCCAAGTTTACTGTCTTGCATCCATTTCATAGCACATTGTAAATCTTCATTGAGTTTGCTCTCAACAATGCTAACATCTTTATTATTAACATGTTGTGAGGTATCATCTACATATACATGCATACAGGCACTGAAGAATGTTTGAAACACTCTGGAAAATCATTATATATATATATATATATATATATATATATATATATATATATATATATATATATATAAATAAATAATGAAAAACAGAGGGCCTAACATTGATCCCTGTGGTAATCTAATGGAAATGTCCTTAAAATCAGAGATAGTACCTCACCAACTCACAGTTTGTCATCCACTATTGAGATGGGATGACAACTATAGCAATGAGGGTTTTGTAACATATGCTGATAATATATGAACTTTATAATTAACATTAACAAAAGCGTTACATAGGTCTAAGAATAAAACACAGTTAATTTCCTGTCATCAATATTCTTCAACCAGTGAGCTAGCAAACCAGCGAGTGCTTGGACTGAAGCCTCATTGACACGGGATACTCAAAATAATTCCTGATAAAATGTCATAAAATAAATTTAAAACGTGTTTCTACAATTTTGCAAATAGGTAGAACAGATACAAGTCTCCAATTATTGATACTCGATTCGTCTCCAGACTAGCAAAGGGGCTAACTCGGCTTTTTTCCAATCAACTACATAAATATTTGTTCCTATTGACATATTAAATATGTAAGTCAGTGGTCCAACAATGCAATCTATGGACAGTTTAAAGAGTTTCACCGACAAGTCATCAAAACCAGTTATTGTTATAAGTTCCTTTCTAACAAAATTCTCTGTAATATTTTGTATCTGAAAGAAAGTTTCATTTGACATAAGGACAATATCCTGTAGTAATAAATCAAAGTACTTACCAATACCCACATTTCTTTTAGTTTGTCTGACAATTGTTTAGTAGCTGCATCTAAATAATATCTTTTTACATATCTAATTTTTACAAGAACGTAAACCTTTTCTAAAAGCCCTATAAATAACCCAATCATTTGTACATTTACTTCTTATTGTTTTTTCATGTAGTAAATCTCTGCTATGCATGGACGATACAATATAACCATTAATTCACTTCTCATAATTTGATCTGATTCTGCATTTATTGTACTGTAAATGCTGATCAATTATATGCAATAATAATTCATTAAAAGCTAACTGTACATCATGTGTATCAACATAGATCTTAACTGTGTCCCAAAGAACTCGCCTTAAATCTCCCATACATCTTAATTGTGTCCCAAATAACTCGCTTTAAAACTCACATAGATCTTATTTGTGTCCCAAAGAACTCGCCTTAAATCTTCTATGAACTTTTGTTCATCTAGGTTTCTAACATCACGATATTTAATATTTATACTAGTGTTTTGCTTAATTTTGTTCCTTTTCCTAACTGAATATACCATATGATTGATCACTTATCCCAAATGGAATAAGTACAGAATCAACATACATATGCATGTCAGAAACGGATATATATATATATATATATATGTGTGTGTGTGTGATCAATTAATGTACTTGTGTACTTCATAATATGAGTTGTCTTTGCAAAGTGCTGGCAGTAGGAATTCACTTACCTAGTGTTTTCTGTCCGTGGTTCCTGCCATGTACCAGTACAATAAATCGTCTGTTTCATGAAAGTCATATTTTTCTCAAAATTGATAAGTTCGATTGAATTCTTCATATCGTATATAGTAAACAATAAGAAGGGTTCAATATGTTTACAATCCTGTGTGATTATTCTTGTTGTTGATGGATTCGTGTATGACACTGGCCATCATGTAAATCTATATAGTCATTCATAACACTGAACAATTTTAATGTTTAACCAGGTCTTTTCTTGTGTATGCATGCGTCACATGTATAGTGGTGTTTGTACCACAACATGCTAGATATATATGGCTCATGTATTGCACAGTTCAGTCGCATATATTTCCAGCTGATTTCCAGTAATATTAGTTGGAATCAGTGGCGTTGGTTGTAGGAAGTCATGTGTGACCCGGCTCAGCGTCTGTAGGGTCAACGTATCGTGCTCCAGAATGAGATTCAGGTGGGTTCTTCGACATATTGTAATTGATACCATATATGGAATCAGTAATTGCGTTATGCCCTATTACAGTTGTGTGTGTGTGTGCCCTAAGGAGCTTCAGGACTCGCACCACCCGGTGGTAAGTCGGCTTTGTCTCCTTATCCGAGCATGGATGACTTTCCTATAGCTTCATTGATAGGAGGACAGAGCACACCCTAGATCTTCCCCGTCTCCTCCGGCCTCGTTATCGAGGGAAGGGAAAGGGGAACGCAAATATGCCAACTCCAGCGCCAAGAGGAAATCGCCTATCCCTATCTCCATGGAGAGAGATCAACTGGCTTGTCCCTCCTCCCCCCAATCCATCAGCCCGTGAGCGGAGACGGGACGATGAACCCCTAGTCAGAAAGTCCCATTCTCTCATGAGGAAGATGAGAAGAAATAGTCCTGCCACGTCCCAAGAGCGAAGTTAGAGCGACGAACTGTCGATTGTTGTGGACAGACAAGTGCCCAGAACACCGCGTCGCACCGGGTCCTTCTCATCTGTTGGGTTCGCTTTTTTGTCTCACCCAATGGGTCAGGCGAGCTGACTCAGAAATTGTCTAGAGGCCAAAAGGGGGCAGAAAACAGAAGGGGTTTGTCCACTCTTCTACACTTCGGGCCTCGCTCGTTTGGCCCCTTAAGCCCCCTAACTTGAACACCGGTACCTCCTAGATTGGGCTCGTCACATCGTCAAGACTCTCAAGGATTTCGAACTGAAGACGTGGACACTAGTTATCACAGTATGCCGATCTTTTTATCGGCTGCCTCCTTCAATCGATTGATTCCTTCTTCAATATATTGATGGAGGAATCATCATCTCCAGCAGCATTGCAGATATTGTTAGAGCCCGTTGCCAAGACATCGAGACACGCGTTCTTAATGCCCATAGTGCTCTCTGCAGAGCTCCTTCACTTCTATAGGGATGTTGCCTTTACATCAAACATCTTGCTGAAACACAGCAAAATCCCGAGAGGTCCACGGCTCCCCTCCTAAGCATTTTAAACAGGGAAACAGTCATAACCGACATCAGTCCAGTTTAAAACTGATTTCCACCCGACTTTCTCACTACAAGGTGGCCAGAGGGGCCTTTGAAGTCTACAGACCTCTTCCCTTTCCCTAAGGAGGGAGGCAACCGTCACACCCTCTCCTACAAAGTTCCCCTTTTCTCAACATCCCAGTAGGTGGCAGATTAAATCTTTTTCAGAGGCTTGGTTCGACCCATCGAACGATGCGTGGGACCTTTCGATAATATGGGAAAATTACCTGCTTCGTTTCCGGGACCCTCCAGATCTTTCAACGAACCCAACTTTGTTCCTCCAGTCCCAACTGGTATTTATACGAGAAGAGGTGTACACCCTTCTCAAGAAGGGCGCAGTAGAGAGGCTGAAAAACGTACAAAGCCGGAGATTTTATTCCCAGATCTTCTAAGTTTCAAAAAGGAGGGGGGGGGGATTTTGAGTCATCATCGATCTTTCCACTTTGAACAAACACCTTCTGAAAGAGCAGGTGAAGATGGGAACAACCGAATCAGTCAGAAATGCTACCAGACCGAACAACTGGGCCGTCTCCATAGTGCTCTAGGATGCGTATCTTCACAAACTCATCTTCCCTTCCCACAGGCAATTCCTATAGTATTGTCTGAGACATGAGAGCTTCCAATTTCGGACTATTTCTTTCTGTCAAGCTTCCGATCCCAGAACCTTCACCAGGGTTAGTGGTGTAATAGTGGTTCATTTAAGGTCCCTAGAGGTTTCCATCTTCCAGTACTTCGACGACTGGTTGATGAACAACGTCCTCAAAGAAACCCTTCCAAAGGATCTGCCTCTTTCTGTTGGGATACGGTGACTCGTCTAGGCCTAATCTCCAATCAGAAGAAATCGGTTCTGATCCCTTCACAGAATTTCGTTTACGTTGGGATGAATTTTCTCACCTGTCAAGGAACAGTCCATGTTCTTCCTGACAGAATCTCACAAATATATGCTCCCTTAGCAAGTCTCGACGAGAAGACTTCGTTATCTGCTCGGCTCTACCTCTCCCCCATGGGGACTTTGAATGCGCAGTGAACTTAATCCTCCTGGGGAGGCTTCATAAGCGGCTCCTCCAGTTCTTGCTTCTGCCAAACTGGAGACATCAAATGGACCCTCTATCCTCTCGGATCCCGTTAGGATCCAAGTTTCATCGCCATCTGAGTTGGTCTAAAAATAAGGACTGGCTTAAAAAAGGAGTTAAAATTCACCCTCGGGAACCTCACTCCTTTCTTTACACCGACGCTTCAGATTTAGCTTGTGAGGCTCACCTTGAACCTGAGGGAGTAGTCCTTCAGGGCTAGTGGTCAAGGGAAGAACATGACCTTCAAATCAACAATTTAGAAGTGCGGGCTGTTCTTCTAGCACTTCAAGAGTGTGTCAACCACACAAGACATCGCTGTGTACTGGTTGATACGGACAACGCACTCATGCCCCATCTGTCTCTTTGGAAGTCTACAACCTCAGTTGGATATCATCAGTGGAGATCACTCTCAGAGTCTGCCACATACTGGGCAAAAGGAATATTTTGTCAGACAGCTTCTCGAGACAGAGGCGATCAGTCCTCACAGAATGGTCTTTTCACCAGTCGGTAGCAGAGACACTTTTTCATCTGTGGAGAAGGCCAATGGTACACTTGTTCGCACTGACACTGAACAATAATCTCCCTCTTTATGTCTCTCCAGTGCCAGACCAGAGGGCATGGGCAGTGGATGCCTTCAGTATGAGGCAGGATCGACTGTATGCCTATGCCTTCCCACCTTTCAGAATAATCCCTCCAGTTCTTAACTGACTGAGGACTTCCAAGTCATGGCTCATTCTGATAGCTCCCCTTTGGCCCCAGCAATTGTGGTTCAATGATCTCTTCGTCTTTTCAGTTGATGATCCAGAGACATGCTGCTGAGAAGGGATCTGCTGCCGTAGAACAAAAGATCCCTCATGCACAGCACCCCACAGGTTATCCACTTTCACGTCCGACTCAAATCAAACAATCTATCCGCGAGGACCAATTTTCGAGCAAGGTTGCCAACTGCATCACTCAGGCTAGAAGGCAAGGACTTCCAAAGTTTTCGATGCCATGTGGAGAATTTTCTATAACTGGTGCAGTAAGAAATGTGTTGATCCTGTCTGCTTCCATTTAACTGCAGTTGCAGATTTTATTCTTTTTCTCTTCGTGTAAAAAGATTGCTTAGTATCCAGGGGGATTTTTTTTTTTTTTAATTAATTGGGTCACTTTTTACATAGAAGGGCAATTATTAATAGGCTATCTCTTGGAGTCGCGTCCAAAGTTCATTGATTTGGTTGATAAGCGTGTCAAGTCCAATAAACTCTGTGAATTGATGGATAAGTGCGTTTATATCATTGACAATTATTCGGGTTCTTTGCCAAATGATTCCAATGATATGGTAAGCTCTATTAAATGGTTCTGAAAATGCATATATTTGACTGTTAAGCTTTTGGATTTGTTCGGTAAATGCTCTGAGCGGTTCGATTGGTACTTCAGCCCACTTTACTTTTGTTGGGTTTTTAATGCTTTCTGACATGGTTAGATGGTATGTTAATGCAATGGGATTCTTGTCTTTTTAAATTAAAAATAAATAAACAAAAATTGGGTACTGACCAAAAATGTTTAACAGCTGTGTGGCAATTTAAACTGTGACATACATGCCTCATAAGTGATACAAATTTTACTCACATTCGCAGTTTTTAGTTAATATTGCCTCGAGTATTACTATGTTGTACGGTATAGCTGATATATTACACCGTATTAAGTGGGATGTAATAGAAGCACTATAAAGATGGCAAAAAGCTGATCCAAGGGAGGTAGAGGGTCCAGCACTCAACTCTCGTACATTAAGAAAAATTGACTTACCTTACTTAAATAGTCCTTTTGCCCTGTAAGAGCTTTTCAGGATGCCTGGCAGCCACCCACGGCACCTGGTTTGGTCTATTTTTGCAACAGAAAGAAAATATGTAAGTCGAGGTGGGAGAGTCTGACAATAATCAACCACCGGAGGCTGCTGGCTAAGCATTCGAAACAGCAGTATGTGTGATTAATTTTCGACCTCAATCATTCAGGTGTTTACTAAACAATTGAGGATTTTAATATTCTCCGCATCAAGTTGATTCTGCACCTCTATTGTTTCCAAGCCTGCAGTCATTCTTTTAAACCTATCTTTTATTTCCCTCACCCATTAATCTTTCTCCTTAGCTATGTATGAATATTGGCTGTTGAGGGTTCAACTTCTCTCGCCAAAGACAAAAGAAAACTTGATTTTATTTCATTGCTCATTGTAAATCCATATGGTGAAAATAATACTATGCTTCCTATTTTATCCATCGCATAAGAGTTGTGTGTTCACATACCAGTGCAACATCTAGGCCCAAGGACATCACTTTGGCAAGGACATACCAAGACAACCAACCCAAGTTGGCATGGGCGGGGATCAAACCTGCGACCTTGGATTAAGAGCCAGACTCTGTCAACTGAGCTATCGTGGACCCCTCATCTTAGTAGAAATGTAACCATGCTGCTAACTCACTCACCTTTCATCTTCCATATATACTACTATATAAGGAGAACGGCCTGGAACACATTTAGCAACCCATATGACCGTTGGGTTTATGAACAAATCTGTACCAATTTTGGGGCTTCTCCCAAATCAGACTGGAGGAAGAAAAATGAATGTGACTCTCAGCGAGACTTACTGTGATGACTCCCAGTGGAACATAAAACAGTATATCAGGGATTTACATAGTCTGCACCTGCTGTTGTATTAAATGCCATCAAACTTCATTATAATTATGCAGCATGTCCAGTCAAATACTTGGAAAAATTATTGGCTGGTGAAATCAACGCAAAAAAGATAGCTCCGAGGTCGACTTCAGTTGATCTACCTTTATCATTTCAAATCACCAGGGTTGAGCAGATTAACGACAGCATCCGAAGGTACGTGTGGGCCATAATTTGCTCGCAGTCGCAGACTAGGATGTTTATTATATTGACAGGCGCAGCTTTTGACACACAGAAGTGATTTCTGGCAGACTTAGAAGATGCCGTTTATAGTCCAGTCGACCTTGCAAGCGGAATTAGTCACTACCAAGATGTACTTTGCTATGCCCATTCCAGAATTGATTATGTGTTCGGCATAGGGTTGAACATGGCCCTAGGTGAAATGGAGCTCCGCATTGACATCATCAAGGACTGTAACAATGAAATTGTTGTTACAACAAAAAATCAGCGGCTTGGTCTGACTTGACTAAGCCCCTGTCCCGTCGCCCATTCAAATGGGACTAAACGGGATCATAAATACTAGCACCAACTCAGCCCCGCCAAAGACATTCGATCAGCATGCTAACGAGTCCACAGTGCTCATAGCTTTTATTAGAACAGTAGACATCTTAAGCACTCATTTGTTTACGGGACGTCTGTGTGCTTTTACTGAGATAGGCAAATACTAGTAGCAGGGAGCCAATGGTCACCAATAGTGCCCCGAGGTTTTTGGCGAGCCAGGATATTAAGGGATTTGATAGTCGAGATTTGGCTAAGGAACATAGGAAAATCTGTGAAACTGGAACTATAAATTTAGCCGAAGTTTGGCTTACAAGACTAAAATCTTTATTGTCATATTCGATTTAGAAACTTAAGCAAAGCGGAATAATTTAATTTGAACCTTGTAATATTTGGCCCCAGTGAAAAAGAAAACCTTTAATTAGGCAGGAAGAACCAGAGAGTAAAATAATCCCAAATGGCTCTTCACTGAAGGTGAATGTAAAATATGGTTATAAATCTGTTCAAAAATTATACAGAAGAGACTATGTCCAAAATTACACTGAAGAGATGAAAGTCTTATTAAGTGCATTTGTGTATTGAGTCAAGGTCAAGCTCATGTGAAAGGAAAATGTGATTCTTTAGCTTGTATCCTTGTTGAGTATAACTTTTCAACAACTAAATATATTTCAATGAAACTTTTCCACACATACATCATAACTGTACGGTGTGTCATGTATCATACCCACACACCCTGCCTTAAGTTCAAGGTCACGGCAAGGGAAAATGCATTTCTGAGATTTGATTCTTGTGCAGAGCAGAGTATAACTTTTGAAACCCTATAGATATTTTAATAAACCTTTTTCCCCATGTATATATCTTTACTAGATGGTATGTCGCCAAAACATAGTGATGCCACTGCCTCAAGCTAATGGCAAGGGAAAATCTAATTCTGTAACTCGTATCCTTATCCGGAGTATAACTTCTGAACCACTCAAGATATTTGAATGAACTTTACACAAGTATTTGCCATGACTAAACAGTTTATAGCATGCCATAGCCATGCCCTTGCCTCAAGGCAATACAGTTCTGCACTGCAACCGGTTCCATCATCAGGTGGGGATACCCTTTCCTAGAGCGTTTTGGCGCTGACCCACAATGCTTTTCAGGGAAGAGCCGACTGAGTTGATCAGACTCAGCCTGGAACCGATTAGCTTTTCCATCGCTCCTCTCTATTACGCCAAATCCAATGTGAGGCTTCCTCTGCCTGTTTGCCAACCTTGGTGACTAAATTCCTGTGGCTAGGTCCTGTAATCCCAATGACTCCCAACCACTTATTTTAATGAGACTAGTCCAGTTGTATATATCATCATCACAGCAATGCTCCTTGCTATAAAGTGAAGGTCACAGCAAGGGACAATGTAACGTAGACCTGTATCCTTGTTCAGAGTATAACTTTAGAAGCACTGGAGACGTTATAATAAAATTTTAACCAGTTGTTTATCCTGACCAGACAGTGTCACAATACCATTGCCACACCACCTGCCCCAAGGTCAAGGTATGGCAAAGTTAAGGAAAATATATCAGTAACCTCTATCTCGATCCACATATGGGCATAACTTTTGAATCAATAAAGATATTTTAATAAAATGTTATCCTTTTATATATCTAGAGAGCATCTTGAATATTTAATAATACCCCTGCTTCAAGGTCAAGGTCACAACAAGGGATAATGCAAGGCAGTGGCCTGTTTCTTTTTCCGGGCTGTAACTTTTTAATTCTGATAATGTGATGAAACTTTAGCTAGGTCCACACCTTGTCATACAATAGTAAAGTCCCTAGCTGCAAGGTCAAGGTCATTAGCAGGAAAAGGTTAAGAGACAGGCATATCATGTGCCGTTTGCAGTAGTCTTGTTTAATTTTCAGTCCAAAGCTACAGTGACTGGACTCTATGAGGCAGAAGCAAATCTGAAGATATGAAATTAATATAGAAGGCCCACAGCTCTATCTAAAATGAAGTACAAGGGAGAAAACTCCCAAAAGGAATACATTAGGCTGTGTTCAAACCAAATTTTATCAGGATATGTTGAATGACTTGTGATCTTTTACCTACTTGAAAAGGTATTTACAACCTGCAGCTTATTCAGTCCTGATGTGTAGTGTACTTTTCCTGCAATCACGTAACCTTTATGCATTAGTCTTTAAATATCCTCTTTGTCTCTGATATAAATATATATATATATATATAAAAGAGTATCCTCTTTTTTGAAAGTTCAAATATGGTAACCCTAACATATCAAAAGAAGACTTTAAGTGAAAAAACCAATGTCTCTATGACTATCAATTCTGATGAAGAAGCAATAAAAAGATTTACAAGGCCACTATTGCAATTGTCATTTAGGACCAACTAGACATTATAAGAAGTTTCACCATCCATTATCATTTGCAAGATGGCCACCATGATGCCATATTGGAGGTCAAATCTGCACCATTTTTATTTACAACTGCATGAGACATCATAATTAGTCTTTTGGTGAATACCCAATTTTGGTATGACAATCTGTAATGGAGAAGTAGTGTGAATATGATTTTTTAGATGGCCATCATGGTGGCCATATTGGATGTCAGATTGACACCATTTTCTTTTAGGACTGACTAGACAACAGAAGAACACTTATAGCAAATACCATGTCAATATGACCATCCAATCAGGAGGAGTACTGATTACAAAATTTTCAAGATGGCCACCATGATGACCATACTGGATATGCAAGTGGCACCATTTTTAGAGACCCAACTAGATCTTGGGATGAATGTGTAAGTTTTCATGGCAATCCTCAAAGTAGTTTAGGAAAACAAACCTTATGCTATTGAATGGTTGATGGACAATACGCCGTATCTAAACTATTTGGGTTCCATGACCAGTAGAGCTAATAAAGCATATCTTAAGAAATATTCCTAACTTTTTGCAGAAATGGAAAATAGGTTTTCCACATAGTTTCCAAGGAAACCACACCATTGCATGGGGAGTCACCCTGAACATAAATTTCATGGAGCATGTCCTAACAAACATTTGTACCAAGTTTGACTGCAATTTTCTCTGCTGTCCTCAGTAAGATTTTGAAAACAGGTTTTCCCTATGGTTGCTAAGGAATCCACACCATTGCTAGAAGAGCAACCCCAGAGGAAACTTTCATAGAGCATGTCCGAAGAAACATTCCTCCATAGTTTGATCAAAATTACCTGTCATTTCACTGAAGTTAAAAACGGATTTTCCACCTGGTTGCAAGGGAAGCTACAACATTGCTTGGGAAGCCACATAAGAACAATTCCTAAGAAGTTAAAAATAGAATTTTTAACATGGTTGCTAAAGAAGCAAAAACATTGCTAGGTGATCCACCATGGATACAATTTTCATAAATTATGCCCTTAGAAATATTCCAACCAAGTTTGATCAAAATGGGCTCTGCCATTCTGGAGAATTGTATGTATCTAGAACAAAAGTTTTCTTTGAGACACAATGACCTTGACCTTTGACCCCAAAATCAACAGGCCTCTTCCATGCCTTAAATGCAAGCACTCCACAAATTTTGGTGAAGGTACGTGGTCGAGAACTGAAATTTGTGTGCAAAACAAATTTTCTTCTTTCAGTTACCGTGATCTTGACCCCAAAATGTATAGGCTTCTTCCTTACCCAAATTGCAAGCCATCCACATGTTTGGTCTAGGTCTATGATGTAAAACTATTGTTACTGGGCAAAAAGCATTTTTCTACTATCAGTCACTGTGACCTTTGACCTTTTCACCCCAAAATCAATAGGTTTCTTCCCTACCCTAAGTGCAAGCCACTCACAGAGTTTGATCCAGGCCCTGATTTCCTTAATCATCTAAAATTTTCTTCCTCAAATTGAGTTTATTTTGATTTGGAGTTTTATGGCATTGCAACCAAAGTAGGTTACTTAGTGTCAAGGCAAGTGGACTAAAGTGACTTGACCAAGGACACACCACTGCAGCCAGCCCAGGATGATCCAATGGTAGGATTCGAACTCACACTTTTTTTGTTGCGAATCCAGCATGCTGACCACTGAGCCTCCTTTTAAACTGAGATTTTTAAATATCTTTCTTATTGCTTAGTTTGGATTTATGAGTTTTTTCCCTGAATATTAAGAAGGAATAAAGGATTGAAATACAGTCATAATATCCTACATTTTCCTGAAATTAATCTTGTTTTATCTCTGAGGAAAGATTGAGGATTTCCTCAAATTTGAGAAATTCGTCAACTTGTTTTTTTTTTAATGAAAAGGACTCCCAGTTGTACAATTCTAAAACAGAAGAACTAATTTTCATCCTTTGTATTGTGTCTCTCACAAAATTTCCAATATTGTTAAAAATGTCATATGTAATATAATGCAAAATCTCAATTTGAGGAAATATTTTGAGAACTTTTAGTGAAACTGGGACCTGGCCCTGGTTTCAAATTTCTCAAAAATTCACCTGAAATTGATATTTATGTTATATTGCTTATGATACTGCAATCAATAACAATATTTTTGTCAGAGGTCGAGATAATGGAAAGAATGCAAAATTACTTACTACATGGAAACCTATTATTCTTGTCAAAATAGTTGAGGAAATTCTCAAAATTTCCTCAGATATAAGGCAAGGCTCCTTTAAGGAAAATTCAAGATTTTATGACTGTATTTTAATCCCTGGTGCCCAATGAATGTTCTGTAAAAAAAAAATCATTGTCAACAACCAGGCAATAAGAAAGATATTAACAAATCTCAATTTGAGGAAGACATGTTTAGATTTTTAGTGAAAATAACATATTTAGTGGTGTAGAACCAATATTACTGAGCATAAACCATTTTCTTCTTTCAGTCACAGTGACTTTTTCCTTACACCATATGCAAGCCATTCACAAGGTTTGGTCCAGGTTTGTGATGTAGAACTGATATTATTGTGCAGAAACCATTTTTCTTCTTTCTGTCATAGTCAAGTCGCCCTTTGACCTTTTGACCCTGACATCAACAGACTTCTTCCTTACCCCAAGAGCAACACATCCACAAAATATGGTAACTGTAGATAGTGTTGAACTCAAGTTATTGTGAAAATGTAAAAGATGTATGGACAGTTGGACAACATCAGATTATAATATGCACCACCTTATGGCATGAATAAACAAGAATATCATGAATGTCACATTATTTGCATGCCCTGTGTTTAATAATCCTCTATGCAGACACTAGTAAAGCATCATTGATCTCAATACCCTTGTCCTTGGGTTAAGGTATGTTGTCTTGATCTAAATTGAATGTGCAGAAACAATTACTTTCTTACTAGTCTTACCATAAGCATGACCTTTGACCTTCAGATCCCTAAATCTATATGTTTCTTTATTACCCTACGTGCAAGCCACAAGGAACTTACTCTAGAACAAAAGTTATTGTGCCAAACCCATTTTTCTTTTGAGTCGCAAATACCATCATTAGGCCTCTTCCATATTTTAAGTGCAAGCCACCCAAAAAAACTTTGGTTTTACATGTTCTAGAACTAAAGTTATGCAAAAAAAAAACATTTTTCTTCTTCAGTGAAGTGATTGACTATGATATTTGACACTTTTACCCCCAAATCAACAGCTTTCTTTCTTACTAAAAGTGTAAGCTATCCACAAACTTTGGTGAAGGTACATGGTTGACAACTAAAATTTTGTGCAGAACATTTTTTATTTTTCAGGTAGCAACCTTAATCTTTCACATTTTGACCCCAAAACCAATAGGCCTCTACCTTAATTCAAGTGCAAGCCAGCAACAAAGTTTAGTCCAGGTCTGTGATGTACAAGTTAAGTAATTGTGTAACAATCATTTTTCTTCTTTCAGTCACAGTAATCTTGACCTTTGACCTTTTTACACCAAAATTGATAGACTTCTTTCTTACTCCATCTGCAAGCCATTCATAACATCTGGTTTTGGTCTGTAAGACTAATGTTGCTTTGCAGAAACCATTTTTGTACTTTCAGTCACAGTGACCTTGAAATTTGGATGCCAAAACTGATAGGCTTCTTCCGTACCTCAAATGCAAGCTATTTAGGAAGTTTGGTAATGGCAGATAGATAAAACTCAAGGTTATTGTGTAGAAATGAACAGACAGACATATGGACTGACAGACATATGAACATCATAACATGATACACTCTGCCCAAAGGAGGTCATATAAAAAAAACCATATGAGGTAGAGAGATGAACTTTTATATTCATGTTAACAAATGAACTTTGTGAGACTATACATGTTTTACAAGAACAAATCAAGTTTGATTGTTACATTTGTGGTTTACAGCAAACAACAAAATCCATACAAATGGCTACCAATGAAGACTGGTACCCATGAATTAAAATGAATTCACTGTATATTTTCAAGATTTTCTGAAAGCAAAAAAAAAAAAAATCTTAAAATCTTGTTGTGACATTTAATTCTTCCAAAATTGTCTATATTTATTTGCGTCAAATTGTACATCATCATCATCCTCTATCACAACAATCTTCTTTGGAGTCCTTCGTTTTTGCCTGGCTGCCAACTGTTCATTCGTTAGTTTAGACAAATCCAATGGAAGCTGGAATAAAAGAAACAAGATTCAATAATTAAACATGAGACCTATCTGGCTGACATATGCCTAAGAGCCAAATGCAAGAGAGCTGGCCAAGAAATCTGGGTCAATAAGATGCTTTCTGTAGAGATTTCTTAAAATGCTGTTGATTGCATAAGTTGTGAACATAATTTTTTCTAGATTTCTATAGTATTATCATCTCCCTCTCTATCTGATCAGTATGATTTGTCCAATAAAAAGGCCTGTATGCCAGGATGTATTCCTTCAAAGTTGGTCCAATAAAAAGGCCTGTATGCCAGAGTGCATTCTTTCAAAGTTGGTCCAATAAAAAGGCCTGTATGCCAGGATGCATTCTTTCAAAGTTGGTCCAATAAAAAGGCCTGTATGCCAGAATGCATTCTTTCAAAGCTGGTCCAATAAAAAGGCCTGTATGCCAGGATGCATTCTTTCAAGTTGGTCCAATAAAAAGGCCTGTATGCCAGAATGCATTCTTTCAAAGCTGGTCCAATAAAAAGGCCTGTATGCCAGAGTGCATTCTTTCAAAATTGGTCAGATCTGTTGAGTGTCTTTCTGATATAAAGTTGGTTAAATGTTTTTTTCTTTTGTTTTTAGTGCAGCCATATTTGATGCTGGATCAGCATCACATATACAGTTTAAAAGTTTGATTAGTCAACTGAAATGAGTTGACTTAAGACACTACCGTGTCCGCTAGCTCTTATGCAGATAGGATTTGCATGCCTTTTAACTTTTTTATTCTACCCCCTTTACTTGATTTGACACAAAGGACTAATTAGCATGATAATACAATGCAGGTCAACTTTTAATTGACTGTAACAATGCAACCAACAATTCTGCAAGCTGGAGATTAAAACACAGTTGGTACTTAATTACTTTCTCACAGAAACGCTAGTGAGCATCACAGTAAGGGTTGATTGACATTTTTCACGTTTGAATACAAGAGGGCACATGGCATTTATGATGATTACACTGGAACCAAATTAAAAGAAAAAACTGAAACATGAATTTCACTTGGCAAGTCTTATTTAAATGGTATTTATTTTTTAAAGTATAGCCACCAGTAGGCATTAGCCATTTTTAATTGATCAATATTTCATCATATATTATTATTTATAGTGTACTGAGAATTGTTTTTTTAAAAGAGAATTTAACAAATATACAGCTTTTATTAAAAGTTACAAATTTCATAATTTTTAATAAAATTTCAGGGCACTAACCACTATTTTTGACAATAAAACGAGTCTTATATCAAGGTTTCGTTTACCAATTCTGATTGTAATTTTCTTCACATTCACTAGGGGTCATATCTTTTGGTATTTTCTAGAAAAAAAATGGGATCCACACTTGACCCCATATTATAAGCGGGTTCGCAAGTTATCTGGGTGCGTGTGTTTGAGGGAGAGGTGTATATGCTTTTATATGTGTGGAGGCTGATACTGGGGGTAGTACAACAGATCTCTACTTCATACATGTTATTGTGCAGAAACCTTTTTTTGTCTTCTTTCAGTCAAAGTGACCTTGGTCCTGGTATGTGATGTAGAACTAAGGTTATTGTGTAGAAGCAATTTTTCTTTTTTCAGTCAGTGACCTTGACCCTTGACCCCCAAACTGAATGGTTTCTTCCTTACCCTAAATGCAAGCCATCCACAAAGTTTGGTAAGTGTAGATGGTGGACAACTCAAGTTACCATGCAGAAACCATTATTCTTTTTTCAGTCAGTGACCTTGCCCTTGGAGCTTTTGACCCTAAATTCAATAGGGTACTTCTTTATTCCAAGTGCAAGCCATCCAAAAAGTCTGGTAACTGCTGATGGTGGACAACTTGAGTGAAATGAAACTGGTAAAAGACGGATGGGTGCACAACATCATAACACGGTACATTCCACCTTGTGGAGGGTGAATAAAAATATAAATCTTGCTGAATGCATGAAGGACCATACTATAAGAGTACATGGCCTTCAACCAGATGAGCTCATAAAACAAATATGGTAATGTGGAGAAATTCTGAGGGTAAATGAAGAAAGAACAGTAACCTTGATGATTCTTGTAGGTTCCTTGTATCGAGCTGTAATGGTGGCACCATCTGGCAAGACAATCATTGTTGGATACATCCTTTGATATAAGCTCCTGTTCAATCTTGATATGGAAGCTCTGTTGGAGTTAAAGCGGATACCTGTAAACTGGGCTGTAGCATTACACACTGCACACAATGGCAACCGCCTGGAATGAACAACAGAACAAAACTAATATACAGATAGATACAACATATTTTTTTTAATTAAGGATAGCTAAGTTTACCATTTAAATATAGCCGTCATCATTTGGTAAAATTATAACTGGTGAGAGGTAATACAGAGCAAATGGAAAATGTTAATCCTAAGACCAAACTTGAATCAGTTTCCATAAAAGCTCACTTGGAATTTAAGGAAGAATCAAAGTGGTCTCTGACAATTGCTTTCTACATTATAGAACGCAAAATAATTTCATGAAATAACGAATCATTTCTTTTTTGACATCTGATGTTATGTTGTTCACATGGAAATTGGGAGGAATTTATTTGTGTAAAGCCCAGATTTTTGTGCATTCTGCTAGTTTTTTTATCCTTTTCACATTAAAGTTGATCAGTATTATTGTCCTATATATGCTACTTTTACAAATTATCTTCCCTAAATTAGCATGCAATAAAAGTGAAATCTGGTTATACAACCATGAGAATGATACTCTTTTGAACTCAGTACTCATGTCTATATTTAGGAACCATGTAATTAATGAAACGATATAAATGTCAGTATTGAGAATTTCACAGAAATAATCCAGGATGCAGTAAGAAAATGTGCATACCACCAAACTTAATATTTACAATAAGGATACACCTTGGGTGCAGAATGAAATCTGAAAACTTTTAAGGCAGAGAAAATGATTGTACGATCTAGCAAAATGTACTCAGAATCCCAGGCTCAGGTTTCTGTACAGGCAAAAAAGAAACTTGGTTATTACTGAGATTAGTAATTCTAAATGTAATCACTATAATGTGCTGATGAAATGAACTAGGTCTTCACATGTTAACCTCAGCTGTGGAGACTATCGTATATACTTGCGTATAGTCTGGGTCCAAATGCAAACAACATAAACCCTTATCTGCCATGGCATAATGCGCCAGCAGATCAGGGTCTATGTTGTTTGTTCTACTGATTTGTCCTTACAAACTACACAGACCCAGATCTGCCTGTGCATTATGCAACGGCAGATCTGGGTCTATGCAGTTTGCAGTTGGTATCGGCTTATACACGAATATATACGGTAATTGATAAATTCAAGGGAAGTTAAAAAAAAAACTTGTGAATCATTGATTGTAAATGTCAGACATAGTTTTAACTGATGATGAAGAAAAGGCAAATGCTTTTAATGATTTCTTTTGTGAAAAATTGACAACAAAAACCAAAGGTGTACCTCAAATTCCTGAACCTGTCCTATGAAATTTATATTATTCTGCTTTTGATACCATTACTATAAATAATACTTAATCCAAAAGTACTTAAAAAAATTCAGAATTAATTAATTAAATAATTAATTAATTAATTAACACTGTGCTAATTACTTCACAAAATTGCACAATCAATTAAGTATCCACTGTGCTACATATTTTATATCTTCTTACAAACTCCAGATCATTGGAAATTAGCAAAATGTAGAGGCTATGGATAAGAAAAGTTCTAAAACTGCTGCATCAATCTATCATCCTATTTCTTTAGTTTGTACTTTAGCTAAAGTTTTTGAGAAGTGTGTATATAAATATTTACAAAACTACAATGTGCAACATGATATAATTTCACATAATCAGTAAGGTTTTTCACTGGGTGATTCAATAATACATCAGTTGACAGACATTTACAAAACAATTTGTTTTGCACTAGACCAAAGCAAGGAAGTTAGAACCATTATCTTTGACATTTGCAAGGCTTTTGACCAAGTCTGGCATAAAGGATTTCTCGCAAAACTAGAAAGTACTGGTATTCAGGAAAATGTGTTATCATGGTTTCAAAGTTACACATTGTCAAAACAACAAGTTAGTATAAATTTTAAATTCTCAGATCTCTGATGCATCAATGCATGTGTTCCCCAGAGGTCTATTTTGGTCATTTGAGGCTCTGCTGAGACAAATAATCTAACCCCTAAACAGGGATTTCCTTGTCTCAATGCAAAACCCAACACAGATTATTTTTTCACCAAATTTCTTCCTTTCAAATTAAAATAACCCTTACTTTTTCATTTTTGAATGCATGAAAATTCCAACTGCCGAGTCCTCGGTATTGTTGGCTAAATTCCCTTTTATTTAATCCATTTATACAAATTGAGTATGAATCATGTAGTGTGCGAGCTATCAAAGTTCATGCATTTGTAATGGGATTAGGTGAAGCCACATAGGTTAGATCTTAGCAGACAATAGGGATTAAAATAACTGTAAGTTGATTGTAGGTGCCTAATGATAATTTTGATCAAAGTCTGATTACATGAGCGTGTGATAAGACACCTCTTTGATAAACATGACTCAGCAGTTTTAATCCATCATATTATAAATCCTCATGCCATGTTTGGAATGCTTGCATTATATCGTAGACCGTATTTAGAAAAACAGTGCCAAGATTTTGGGATTTATTTTATTTGTCGGAGAAATATGAACTCCAATGTTAATTGTCATAAAAGCAGCTGTTTTTTGGATTCATGTACAGATATACTTTCGTTTTTGAGAGATTATCATATGTATACTTTTCCGTTGGCAACTTTACATAATTTCTTTGGTGCCAAGCGCAAGACTGCAGATGAGCATGATTCTCAAGAGACTGGCTGACTAAAATTAGTAGGTGCATCTAGTTTTTATAAAGAAAAACAGAATGCCAAAGGGACTGAGAGATTCGTAAAATGAATCATGGAATAGGACATTCTCATAGGCCAAAATATGAGAAAACAATGGAACAGTATTAGCTTTATGATATGGTGTTGCAACTGAGGAAGGAAAAGGGCAATGGCACAAAATTAAAGAATGGAAAGGTAAAGGCATTGAAAATTATTATAGTTATAACATCACAATCACAATTATCATCATTAGCAAATGCATAAATTTTTCATTTTCACTCGTTTATTAAAACACTCAAAATGGATGAGCATTAGCAATCTGATGACATATATATTGGTGACACAACAATACACACACACAATATTCTAAATTACTGTATGAAAGAAAGTATTGTTATTGAGACTCCTAGATTTAGGGCTAGGACTGCAACTTTTTCAGAGGAAAGAATCCTGGACTGCAACTTTCACAATCCTATGGAGAACCCCGATTTTTGCAATAGTGTAGCAAATGCAAAACATATACAGCAAAACTCCTCAAAACTGAACACCCTTGGGACCCATTTTTTTCCCGGTTTTGAGAAGTTTTCGGTTTACTGAGGCTTTTGCAGATGTGAAAAAATCTCTTTCTGAGCTCTTATGTGACAAGAGAGAGAGAGAGAGAGACAGAGAACGCAGTTACGAAAGCATCAGTGTCTGTGTGTGTATAAGTGCACAAATTTAAGAAAGCTGAAATTTTTTTATTTTATTTTTAATTCATTCATTTAATGAAGAATTAGCTGAACAATATACGTTCCTACCAAAAATTGTATCCTTTCACGGAAATAAATACAGTTGCTCCACATAGAAATACAATCCTCGTCACAAGAAACATATGAGGAATGAAATACAGTACTTTTATAACTTTACTATAAGTCCATTGGAATTATGAATGATACTCCACAATATGTAAATACTCCGTATAATTCATAATGTTCAGAGTTAAAGAGCCTGGCTTGTAGAAGGCATGAAGCGTTGTCTGTTGTTTCTTACATCGTTCTTTAACTAATGTAGTCTGCGTTAATGACTCCATTTCTTGTGCCATAGCCAAATAATGGTCATCCTTTGCAATCGCGAAAGTTTTTAATCTCTTTATAAACTCTAAAATTTCGGAGTATGTCATATCACTGCCAGGTGGCTCACCTGCTGGTTAATAAAGCGCTGATATTTAACTTAATAAAAAAACAAGCAAACCATGTTATATGATCTTGTATCCAAATGAATAGCATCAATCACATTTAAATATTCAGCAGATAAACATAGTCTTTCTAAATTGGCTTACCTATAAGCATTTAGTTAATAATGCATTTAATTAGCCTTAAAAGTTGACTCTTTTGTATGGTGCAAAGACTTCAGATTAGCCTATTGTCAGCCCTAATCTGTGTCAGCACATGTGTCAAGTGTTGTTTTAACCTCACGTGCCCTTGGGGGCAGTTTCCGGGTCTTTGTCTCGTCGATCAGACTACTACAGCACCTGTTAACCGTAATTAATCTGTTCCAGCGTGTGTCAGGAATTTCGAAGCTAAAATATATTTCCACGTTGCAACTGAGTTTCGGTTTTATGGGGGTAAGCATAAAATTTAAATTTGGGATTGTAAATTGTTCTGGCATTCAGAGTTGAGGGGTTTCGGTTTACTGGGGAAAAAATGATGATGTTAAAAAAGAAAAATTTCGGGACTAAAAAAAAATGTGGTCTTGAGGGGATTCCGGTATCCTGAGGGTTCGGTTTTGAGTAGTTTCACTGTAGTATTCATCAGGTACTATTATTTCCTGGGCTTTTTGTATTGGTCATTCTGTCATAAAATGTTTTATGAAAATCTAAATAATTATATCAGTAGAATCATACTATATCTGCCGTTCTTGTAACAAAAAATAATAATTTAAGTGAGTCATGTGCTATTGTTTTGTAAACACAGCATATTAATATGAATATATTAATAAAGGCAGTGGCGTGACTGTTCAATTCTAAGTACACAAGTTCTACATGTGAGAAAATAACAAAAAACATCTAATAGTACTGTGATATTATCACATTTAATTAATGGATGTCATATGAAAATAACAAGAAATAATTAATTTTCTTTTTATATGGAAAACTGTTATCTTCTGAAAAAGCAGTTCCTACAAGTGCTGCAACTAGTGTGTGGACACCATGACTGATACAACCTTACTCAAACAATTGGTCTGAGATAAGTAAGGTTAGCAAATCAGCAAGATTTCTCTGTCACATGGGTGAGAAAAATAAATCACCCATTGCTACTGTTTCGTTGGTAATCAAATGTCACAGGTCAGTATAAATTATAATTTATATTTTAATAATGTATCTAATAATACATATTGTTCCTGTGGTGAAATAAAGACAGCAAAACATTTTCTTTTAGACTGTCCAAAATATTCCAATTTGAGAGGCCACATGTTATACACACTCCCTTTTGCTCCGTGAATTGAAAATTTATTATTTGGCAACCCTATGTACTGTACAGAAGATAGAAAGCAAGTATTTTTGTCTATGCAAAATTTATATCGATGTCTAGATGATTTTAGGCCATAAAAACCACAACCTTTTGCATCATCATTGTTTTTTTATTTTTCCAGTAAGAAATACTATTATTGAATTTATTCTGTATATACCAATACTTCTATATTTCTTGTTTGTGCTTTTTCTTTTACCAGCATCTAGATTTATTTTATTATGCCTTTTGCTACTGTTTGCTAAGATTTATATAGTCGTATGATTATACCAACAATTAAATATAAGCTCCAATGTGCTTTTTACCGACATAAAAACAATATATAGATATTAAATAAACAAGATTTGTAAGACATACAAATCTAACATAATACATAAATACAATTGGACAAAACACATTGCACAATAACTTAAAATGTAAGCAATAAAAACACTTTCAAAAAGGCAGCATTTAAAAGTGACTTTTGTTTTTCGGAACTAAAACAAAGCACAGGTTAGGGCCTGATGGATGCTTAGATGTAAATGAAGCCTGAAAAATACGACGAATTATTATAAAGTTGAAGTATTTTAAATTAAAACAAAGCACAGGCATGCTCTAATAAGCTAATAGTTTCCACCAAATACCGGAAAATCTATGCTCGTACTTGCTTTGACAACAGTTTTTGGAACAAATATGGGTTAAACTTAAACGACCCAAGGGATGGTAGAGAATACGAAAACTGATCCCCTCAACAAATGGTTAAAGAAAAAGGTCAGACTTAAGCAAAAACATTATATGGCAAATCTGAAATGCGAAACTTTCAAACATAAAAAAGAAAGAATTGTCTTGAAGTCTTTGTACAGATATATTTTTCATGGTAAATTGTGCAGTTTAAACTTGGCACACACCAATTAACTTTCAACATCGCTGCAGTGTATGTGTGCAGAATGTATACGTCTTCGGATAGCTGGTCTCATTTATCAAAGTAACTTCGGATTCCAATCCACAGTTTCGTATTTTTGAGAATGGTGAATTTCTCAATACAAGTTTAATCCCGATATTTAACTAATTGGATCATGTGTTGCTTAAAATAGAATCCAGAAATGCTTGTGTCGGCGTGGCTGCGTCTTGTTTAGGCTTTCAATCTGTACCAGATGATGCGTATGCCTATAATTGTATGATTACCACAGGGTTCGAATGCGAAACTATGCGCTCATAGTGGAAAAAAAAACCCCAACAAAACACATACAAAACAACCAACAAAAACCACAAAGTGTGTACAATATACAAGAAATTTTATTTAACGTCGGTAGTCTGGGTTTAGGGTTGCCATCCGAATAGCTCCAAAATAAGGAACACATATGGTCCTCCCAGAAATTATCTCTTGCGTCAAAAATTAAACAATTTCGGATTTCAGTCGGGGCATATGTTTTTTATTGCAGAAACAGCATTCGGAATATCCTCGTCTCTTTCCTGAATCGTTGAATAACCTTTCTTTCAAGCATGTGATGGTAAAGGCCGAATTAATTCCGATTGACATAAATAGTCGAGATATTCCGAATGTGATATCCCTTGTATCAAGGATAAACATGCTTGACCAGAAAAGATTACATTTTGTTCCTTCTATAATATTGTATTATATTCGATAAACTAATGTGCATTGTTATATCTAATGTAAAGATATAGAATTGGTTCTTTTCTGAAATAAAATAGGCTCCTTAAAACAATAACAATTTTTCATTATTATCACGTGCATTTATCATGTGACCGATATAGCAGTTCTGTCAGTAGAGACTTGCAATTGATGTTGGTCGTCATGTTCATGACTAAGAATTATTGGTTGCCTCTGATATTACAAGCACTTTTGCTCTTTGTCAACGTCAACTATGGTAAGAAAGCGCAAATTTTGTTACAACAGAAAAAAATAGGCCCTGTTGCTTTTGATTTGTGTTTTTTCTAGTAGCTTTTAGTTGCTTTTAATTAGTCGTATCACAATGTACTTTAACCGCATGACTTAAAATGAGTACATTAAAAACTATAATCAACTACAGGTAGTACATATATTACATTATTTTCGTTACAAATAGGTAACAATAGTTTATAAACTCCCACTAGAAAAAACAAGTTGTTCTCCGCCTATTTTTTCTGACACCAGTCATGTCAGAATAAAATAAAACAAAGCAGATAACTTGTTGGTCTAAAACTCCCACTAGAACAAACAATCTTTTTTTTTTTTTGTTAGTTTCAAAAACGTCACCAATTGACAAATTTCAAAATATTTCAGACTTCTTTGAAACAAACCCTATAAATGTACAACTACATGTGTGTTCTAAAGCCACTTAGTTTGTATCAAAATATTACAGACCTCATCACTAACAAGAGGAACCAGATATAAATCACAAAAGGACCAACCATTTAATTTTTGAATGGTCGGGGCTAGTATTTTCTTTAGAGTTTTAAAATTGATTATTCTTCTGAAGGATGGGGTTTTGTTTATATAGGTTATCTATATACAGACAGAGGAAGTACCAATACATATAACATATTTTTCCAGCAGTGGGTAAAAAATGCTTGAGAAATGTCTCCGATATAGTTGGACCCATATAAAAAAATAACCTGTAAGCAATAAGTAGAAAGTACTATTTTTGCTTGTCTTGCAGGCAAGTGAACAGCACTTATTTCTAAATCAATTGTGTTAAAAAATCAAATTACACATGTTTTCAAGCTCTACCTGTATATCTTCATTAAATCTCTCCTATATGCAGAAATTTCCCCCTAAATTTTTAGTCCCTGAAACAAATATTGTATATATTTGCTGATAAGTCAAATCCAACTGCAAACAACATAGACCCTGATCTGCAGTTGCATGAAGTGTCAGCCAATCAGTGTCTATGTTGTTTGTTCTACTGATTACTCCTAACAAACTGGCAAGATCCAGATCTATCGATGCATCATGTGATGGCAGATTTGGGTCTGTGCAGTGTGCAGTTGGATTTGACTTATAAGCGAATATATATGGTAGATCAGCACCAGCACTGTGACAATTTGTAAATGATACATATGAATGACAACTTTTAATTTGTGATGGCAAATTAACTTCTTCACCAAGTACGGAAATTTAGTTGTATTTCTCATATCACTTGTACTTCAAATTTCTTCATTTTTCAGTTGATGCCATTACCCTTACATTCTCAGATCAAGACATACAAGTTGCAATTAATGATAATTCTTCTATGAAACTGATTGCTAGGTATGTGTAATTATTGATAATTCTTCTTTGAAACTGATTGTTAGGTATGTGTAATTATTGATAATTCTTCTTTGAAACTGATTGCTAGGTATGTGTAATTAATGATAATTCTTTTGTGAAACTGATTGATAGGTATGTGTAATTAATGATAATTCTTTTGTGAAACTGATTGATAGGTATGTGTAATTAATGATAATTCTTCTGTGAAACTGATTGCTAGGTATGTGTAATTATTGATAATTCTTCTTTGAAACTGATTGCTAGGTATGTGTAAGTAATGATAATTCTTCTTTAAAACTGATTGCTAGGTATGTGTAATTAATGATAATTCTTTTGTGAAACTGATTGTTAGGTGTGTGTAATTAGTGATAATTCTTCTGTAAAACTGATTGCTAGGTTTGTGTAACTAATGATAATTCTTCTGTAAAACTGATTGCTAGGTATGTGTAATTAGTGATAATTCTTCTGTAAAACTGATTGCTAGGTTTGTGTAACTAATGATAATTCTTCTGTAAAACTGATCGCTAGGTATGTGTAATTAATGATAATTCTACTGTAAAACTGATTGCTAGGTATATGTAACTAATGATAATTCTTCTGTGAAACTGATTGCAAGGTATGTGTAATTAATGATAATTCTTCTATAAAACTGATTGCTAGGTATGTGTAACTAATGATAATTATTCTGTAAAACTGATCGCTAGGTATGTGTAACTAATGATAATTCTTTTGTGTAACTAATGATAATTCTTCTGTAAAACTGATCGCTAGGTATGTGTAATTAATGATAATTATTCTGTAAAACTGATTGCTAGGTATGTGTAATTAATGATAATTCTTCTGTAAAACTTTGCTAGGTATGTGTAATTAATGATAATTCTTCTGTAAAACTGATTGCTAGGTATGTGTAATTAATGATAATTCTTCTATAAAAACTGATTGCTAGGTATGTGTAATTAATGAAAATTCTTCTGTGAAACTGATTGCTAGGTATGTGTAATTAATGATAATTCTTCCGTAAAACTTGATTGCTAGGTATGTGTAACTAATGATAATTCTTCTGTGAAACTGATTGTTAGGTATGTGTAATTAATGATAATTCTTCTGTAAAACTGATTGCTAGGTATGTGTAATTATTGACCATTTTATCATTCTTCATGTTACACTAGCTGTTATATACATGTGTAGATTGAATTTACTTTTGGCTAAATTAAATCATTTTAATTCATATTAATGTAATTGGACTGAGCTATTTAATTTCATATTTCACAATGCAGTAAAATGTGCTCCTTAGAACAAAACCTACTGACAGTCATACTTACTTTTAATGTTCATCTGTTTTGAAAATTAATTGATCTATACCTAATTTTGATAAACTTTATTGTAGACCTTCAATGGCTCTCTGAGAAAATGTTACCTTTAATTGAAATATATATATTTTTTATACTAAAAGTTGTGCAAAGAACAATATTTGCATAGCATTTATCCACTAATAGAGAGTTAAGTTAAATACAAACTGTGATTGTACTATATATTTGTTTCCTTGGTTTTAATGGCACTTTATAACACATTATTGGCTTCTTTATGCAGAAGAAATTGGGAGCTAAGTGCCTTTCCCAAGGTCACACCAAGGCAGCTGACTCAGGCTTGCCTGGGCAGGTATCAAACCCATGACCCTTGGATTATGAGTCCAATGCTTTACCATGGCTTTCCACTCTGTATATGACTATGTTTAGCAGATAAGATGCATGAACTGTATTTGTTAAGGTACTTCAATGCACCTAGGCACTGTTCATCAGCATAGTACACAGTCAGGGTATGTAGAAGCCACATAGACAGAAACTAAGGTATAAAGACAGATGTACAGAAAGTCAGACATACAAACATACAGACTAAAAGGCAGGTGGTTAGAGACAAAAATAGACAGAGAAACAGGTACAGATTGACAGACAGACAAAAAAAGACAGATAGATACATGTAAAATAACAAAGAGCAAGAAGCAGAGAGGTGCAGAGATAGACAAGAAATATATAAAGCACTCAGTTCAGTTCAAAACACTGAACAATAAGTTATGACTTATATTGACTTCTTTTTTTCTTCTGCAGTGCTCCACTAGATAGAAATGCTACAATAAGGTTCACCTATCAGATTGGAGATGGAAACATTGAATTCTACCAGCAGGGGTCAGCTCTCATTGCAGATCTTCCAAATGTGACAATACAAAATGGAACTTCAGAAGTAACAGTGTTCATTACTGGAGAGAATCCTGGCCACCTTACATTGGGTGTCAACTCAACTTCTTCACAATTTGAAAAGTAGGTTTGCTTGCTGGCAGATATGAATATCATAAGTATATAGGTAGATTAATAGAATCAATAAAATGCACTGAGGTGGGATTTCCATATTATATTTTCTTTCATCTCTTAATAAAGCAGTGGTCAAAAATAAAATTGTGTATCACTGGCATGGATGTAGTCGAACAAATACAAAATACATTTTAAAATTTTTACTTCATTAGAAAGAACATAAAAATTTAGTTAACAATAAAACTAAACTCAAATTGCATTTACATGCAGATAAAATCTGTCTATTTACTTTCAAAACTTCTAGAAACATGGAAAGACACCACTTCGTAAGTATGCTAACATTACATAGGGCCATTGAAAGCACTCATGTGGAATAGGCATATCTCACATGGGAGCTGTGTCTGACATAAAGTCATAAAACATACTTATTATTATTATTATCATTATTATTATTATTATTATTATTATTATTATTATTATTATTATTATTATTATTATTATTATTATTATACATCATTTTGCTGTTTACAGATGACATGTAGTATTAGATTTAATTTTTATGAGATTATATAGGAAATCAGATTTCAGCTTGAATTTACCATTTACTGCCAAGCTTCTGTTTTTAACTCAGTAGCAATACATGTTTTCAAATTGGTGGTAATAAATACATGTTTTAAACTCTGTGGTAAGAAATACTTGTGTTTCTTGTATCTTTAGGAAGTGAACTGGTGTGCCATGATGGAAATCCTATTTTTTTACATCTCTACCCAAACCTCTCAGACAATAGTGATGTATTTTTTACTGTGGACATACACATTGATTCTGGATAATAGTACAAAAAAGAAAACTTAAAGGATTTGATTTGGTGAGACTTCTGAATTGCCTGTGTTTATGGTTCCACATTATTGCTTGTCAGCAAAGTCTTAGCTGGAACCAGAAGTGTGTTAGCAGATCTCATGTCTCACTTGTTAAAAGTTATGACTTTTGGTGTGTTTCCAAGTTTCTCACAAAATATTGTTGGATGAAATCAAATCTTTCTTGAGTTGATGGACTGACTGGGTTGAATGGAGACATACATATATTTACATTTTTAATGGAGCTTATTTTGATATTAAACTGCAGAGGCAATCGGCACTAACATATTTATATTCTGCCAACTCTTAGCAGACTGAAGAGACCATTGTCATATGCAGCAACTAAACAGTGAGTAGCAATAATGGGCCTCACTTGTTTGTCAGGGATTCTATAAATAGAAGTGCAAAATGTCAATTTTAATCTTACTGCTGCAACTCTTTTAAGGTAATACACACCCATAAGTATTTTTACTTCTGTGTTGACCACAAAATATGGCTTCCAAGAAACACTATTCATTTAATACAAAGTGCCTCCCTAATTTAAAGGTAAACTTAAGGTGCAATCAGGTTAATATATTCATACATCCATATGTGTATTGAAGATATAAAATTTTATGTAAATTGATTTATGCCAGATTTGTTGAGTTCTTCTTGAACCTTGAGTTCATGACATTTTCATTGTTGGTCATTTCAGACATCATCTTTCTTATCTCATAGTAAAGATATATTATTATTATTTTGTCTTTAATACATCTACAGTTGCTGGTATGTCTCATATTTTTTCAGTTAGCGCATATATTTTGTAAAGTTGAAGGTCTATATGATATAAGAGAAATAAACAGCAATTGATGAGACTTAAATTCCCAATATTATTTCCATATCAATAATAAAAGCAAAGGACTGAACTGTTTTCTTCTATTGGATGCACTGTACAGCTTCTCCATCAAATACATTACTCAGCACATTAACATTAGGAAATTACTCTGCTACAGCAGAATCCATCCCTTCCTGAAAGATGAAATATATCTTTCCATTTATATATTATATAGACAAAGGGAAGTAACTCTTACATATTAACTCCCCTATTAACTCCCCTTGTTATTTCTAGGTGGCCACCCATATACTGGATGTTACCAGTTTAAGCTTGAGTGAAACCTATAACAGGATGCTCGCATTTGCAGGGAATGGTGAGAGGGATTGTGTGTTTATATATGTGCGAAGGCGATCCCTGTGGGACCCCACACCTGGCTATTGCCTTACATTCAAATGTTTCCTGGGCAAATCCAGTAAAAGGTGCATGATCATGTCTGGGACTGAGGTTGTCCTGTCATGAACAGGGCATGGTATCTGTCTGGGCAGCTACCAGTGGACTGAAAATATTCAGTTGTCTTTGAGAGGCCATGTCACACAAATAGAAGCTGGAGAAAGTAGACTGAGCGTGCCACCAACTGATTCCACTATGTCTCAAATTGAGACATTATGTTTGAAGGTCAGGATCATGGAAATCACTCATATTTCGTGAGCTGAAATCTTCATAAGTCATACCTAGTTCAGAGTATGCCGATCTAATAACCCCCTCTAGTCAAGCAGCCAATGCTTTTGAGGTTATTTCTTGCATTCCTTCTATAACTGGTAGGAAGAGCCTTTGATGGCTGCAATGAACATTCTTCACACGCCTCACATAGCATTATTGATACAAGATCTGTCCCATCAGAGAGGCAGTTTGTTCTTCCACCTTATCATGAATAGGTCAAGCATTGGTCAGCCACAGAGAGCACAGACTTGATGAAAGAAAGATGGATGGAGAGACCACTCCATATAAATGAAGCAGTTGGCATCTCCTTGATAATGAGTCAACCAGGACATTGATTGGACTTGTATGTTTATATGATATTGGGCATGCCAACGAAGGTACTCTCATACCATGACAACAAGGTCTGGTGATTTGGTCCCCCCCCCCGTTCTTGTTTGAAGAGATATGTCACTAGAACCAAATTGTCTCACATTGCCAGAACTGTCTTTCTTTGGATGAGTTGCAACCAGGTGTTGGAGGCATTAAGAATGGCCTTCATTTCCAGGACATGTATATGAAGAGCCTTCTCTTGCAGTGTCCACTTTTTGCCGCTGGCCGTCACAAAGTCTGGTAGCAAGTGTGCCCCCCCCCCTTCCAACCCAACCCAACAAAAGGGCATCTTTACTGACTGTGAGTTTTGGTTGTGGAGTTTCTAAAGGTATTCTGTCTTGCCTTGAATCAGGACCTGAGATCTGGCGCCACTGTGCCAGAAGGGCCATCTGGTGCATGTGAAGACGGCCAAGATATAATAGGTCTGCTGACGCATTGAGCTGGCCAAGGAGCTGAAGAAATTCCCTCACCAAAATGAACATCCTGGCAGATGCCTTCTCCACCATATGAATGATACTGTTGATGCATTTTGGATGAAGACAAACCAGGTTGATATGAGTTAGAAACTCCATACTTAGATGAACAAAATGTTGAGAAGGGACAAGATCCTACTTCTCCACACTGACTATCCACCCTAAACTGCGAATGAGGTAGAGAAGGTTGTTCATATCGTGAACCAAAACTGAACTTGACAATTGTTTTTGCAGTATATGGTCCATATATGTCACAATCACTGTGGAGGAGAACATCCGGAAGCGGGATATGGTGCAGTCCATTGTATTGGTGGAGGTCCAAGGGCTGAGATTAAAGCTGAATGGAAAGGTACAGAATTGGTACACTATACTGATCGCATATTCATCATGTTGCACAGACAGATGGATGGACCTTGCCCTCTCCATCTTGATCTTTGGGGTGGTAATAAACTGTCTGCTCAAGTCTATGATAGGTCTCATTTTCTGTTTGTTTTCATAACCAGAAAAAGTCTGGAATAGAAACCTGGGGACTCCAGTTTATGGACTACCTCCTCTGCCTGCTTCATGAGCAAAAGCTCCATCTCCTTCTGTAAAATGTCCGCCTTCATGGGATCGCTTGGGATCTCTGTTATGAAGGGGGACAACTAAAGTAGAGGGGGCTGGATGAATAAGATCCAGAGCCTTTCTGAAATTACTTGAATGGCCCAATCGTTTGTTGGAAATAGGTTGATCAAAGTCTGGTGGAACAGAAGGAGTCTGACACCTACAGGAGGGTTGCCAGTGGGTGCCGGAGGGATGACAAGTAATTGATTTTTGGCAGAAGTCTTGAGGGGAGGAGAAACCTTGTTCTTTCTTCTCCCTCCCAGCCTGCCTGCAAAAGTTAGGGGGATATGGCCACCTACAACTTCCCTGACCATGAATAGATTGCCATTGTTGCCAAAAATTACCCCTGTGGTCTTTCTGTTGAAGATCATCTCTTATGGTATGCCCATTGATGGGGTCACACAGAGGTAGGGGCTTGCATGGAGAGCTGAAGCTGCAACTCCTGTGCTGCCCACTTTCCCACCTTCTCAATTCAACCACCAAACAAAAGGGGAGAACCAAAGGTGATGGAGTGCAGGTCGGTGCATGGTGGGGTTTAAGAAAAGAAGATCGCAGGAGTGCATCTCTTCTTATCAAGTCAAGGTTACTAGAGGCCATTAGGGTGTTCACTTGGCAATACAGCATACCAATTCCCAGGCATCGTCACTTCTGACCTTCTTGCGAAAGATTGCAAGAGACACAATGTTTCTGACCATTTTAGACATGGTGTTTAACACTTGTCTGTCCACTTTTTAAGAGAGTGGGGCAGACATATTGATGGCAGTAATATCCTTGTTTAGGCTAGGTACATCTGAATGATAAACATTGGTATGTGCTTTGTACCAGTGTGGTGAGAAAGTTGCAGGCAATTGACTCACCAAAAATGCCCTTGAATTACCGGGTAAAATTTTTTATTCGAGAGACATCCAGTAATTTCAGCAACAATTGACAATTATGGTAAAATTCTGAGGGACAGATGTTCATCCTCTAGGCCTTGACCTTGTACATAGTATAAACATGGTATAGAACAGGGGTCATATTAAAATCAATAAGTTCTTTCAGCAAAGTAACCTAATTGGGAATTTGAGCACTGTTGGATTAAATACTTACAATCCTGTAGTTCAGTCTAACTTGGATTTTTTTTACATGCTCAGATTAGAAATAATTGAGTCATCAACTGAGTACATGAATTGTCTTCAGATTTTCATATTCGAATCAAGTTACATTGAAAGCTGATTTGTGCAGTTTTCATTGTGAAAAAATGACTTCCTTTTGAATTTATTTTTATATAGTCCCCACATTTAACCAAACAAATAGTTGAGAGTTACTGCCCTGTTTTATGTACAGTTCATCTTCAGCTCTTAATGAACATTTTAATAGCAGTAATATGTTACAGTGGTACCCCTCTTATCCCCTCTTATAAGGCCATTTCTTCTGCAGCAGGAAAGTGGCCCTATAAGAGGGATGGCCTTTCTAGAGGGGGATCACACAGATGTGAGTAATAACTACATATAAAATATGAAATGCATAACTGATTTTTAATATTTTCATTTAAAAATCACAGGAATGTTACCAGGTTATGGACCTAATGTGATAAAACTTGTATCAATGTTTGTAAAAAATAATTCTGAATAATCATCAGTCATGGTGCAAAACCACCTTGTCAGTAAAATCTGGGCACAAATATCTGATTGTAACTATCCCTGTTCATCAATTCCGTCTTCCCACTCACTGCAGTTGAATGTATATTGATAATGTTTATTTCAATCTTTCTGATGTCTACTTTCTCAGTAGTGGTCAAAGGACTTTCCCTCTTTTCATTTAGTTGAATTGCTTTAACCTTTTGTTCTAAACTGAGAATGTCTGATGACATTTTGCCCTTTTTGCAACAACGTATTCCTTCATGGACAATTTGTAGTTATTACACAATGCTCAGTGTTTGCAAAGGAAATGAGCTTGATAAGTGATGGATTTTGTTTTTAGTCTGGTACCTTTTCAAGTACATTTTGTAATCTATGAGAGAGAAGCCACAATGGCTACATACCATTTTACTATCTGGTGACTGGATGCCACGCTGACTTGAGCTAAGCAATACTGCACTTCTCAGTGGTTAGCTTTTGTCATCTTGATAATTATTGATGTTAATAATAGCCAGTAATTATCAAAGTGACAAAACCTAACATCTTTGGAACACACGGCAGTAAGGATAATTGGATTACTTACCTCTTTGTATGGCTTAAAGTTACTTTATGGGCATGTTGGAACAAATGTCAATGTGTTGAGTTTAGAAATCAACAAATATTAGCGAGATTTCTATCTGTAAACAACAGTTATGTGGCTGCTCGTGAGTAAATTTGACAGTTTTTGCACTAATATGCTGGCTGCTGGCCACGTTAGAGGGGTGGTCATCTTTGAGGGGTACTTTTGAACTCGAACTCATTGGTGCCATGGGATTCTGGCTATATAAAGTGAGTGGAGTCTGTTCAGGGTGGCTGTTCAAGAGGAGGACCACTGTACCTGTTATTATTGCTTTGCAATATCTTTTCCTGAACCTATTTCCCAGACCTAGGACATTATTCCCTCCTCCAATTATTAATTTGAGGTCTAGAATAATAAAAACAACATGATCCCAGTCTGATACCTTGGTTCACTTCTGACAACGGGAATATCATCCTTCTTTTCCACATGCCTCTTGGGTGCTTAACACCATTTAAGTTGTCTTTTGGCAATGTTGTTATCAGTTGTATCCTTTTCTGTTTTGTGTATCTATGTCCCTTTTTGTTGATTTTGAGGGTTTTGAGTACCTTGCTAGTGAAGCGATATCTCTTGTGTTTCATCCTTCTAATAGCAGCCAGTGTCAGGGTAGGTAATTCCTATCCAATTGTTCCAGTTTATTGTTTGATTTCTTGTATTCCTTTCAGCCTTCAATAATATTTCAAGGTGTTGGTAAATGTGGGCATTAAAGGCAGTGTGGGACCCTCCCCCAACCTGTTTAGCATGCATGGCATGTGTACATGCAGATGGATGCCCCATTTGTTGTTTGTGGCCCTGCAAGGTTTAGGACTTGGTGGAAAGTCGCCAGATCTACAAGGCCAGGAAGAAGTGTCTTGCTTCTTCCTCATCATCTATGGAGGACCCCGTCCATTCCCAAGAGTGGTCACCAGCTTCCATAAGAGAGGTATCTGAGATGATGAAGTGGCTGCTTCCACTGGTGGGGGATCTTTTGCACTTGGTAGGAAGGTGTTGACTCCTGAGAAGTTAGGATCCTTGGTACTTCCCATCATAGGGAAGTTGCCAGCCCCCAGTAGTGAGCCTCACCTTCCTTGCACAGGGTTAACACGGTCATTGTCTCACTCAAGTAGACCTTGATTTAAATAAAGGAAATCTTGTTCATAGGAGTTGAGTTCATTGAGCAGAGACTCTCCAATAAAGTCTGAATCATCAGACTGGTCATTGACTGGTGACTGGTGACTTGGTTATGTGTCAGGTGACAGTTATCGGAAGTATGTCACAGTGCATTGGGTATTGGGTCACTGGGTACCATGTGCTGGTCACCAGGAGGAATGTGTCAGGTGACTGTCATAGAAGGTCTGTCACTGGGCACTAGGCCGCTGGATACCAGTTACCTTGCATCGGACACTGGGCACAGGGTGATGTCCCAAGTTACATTCAGCAAATGTCTGTCACTGGGCACTGGGCAGCAGGTAGCAGGCACTGGCACCAATCAATTGATGTGTTGTTTGGTGCCAGTCTTCCCATTTTTAGTCTCGAGTGACTGAATACAGAGCACCCAGCACCAAGCACAGAGTGATGTATGCTGGGTGTCGACCACAGTCTTCAGACTGGGTACAGGGTTTTGACCACCAAACTGTGGGAAGGGATCAGTTCAGTAAACCACCTTTTGCTATGTTTCTGTTCAATCACTTAGGGAATGGGCTTTGAGTTTTGAGGTTTGGTCTAGGGGAAGGGATCAGGTTGATACCCTCCCTTCTCAGTTTTCCTGCTCCACCTCTACAGAACTTGGGGACTTCCACCAGCAGGTGGTGAGTTGGCCATGTCTCAATTTATGACCATGACACCATGGATGACTTTGCTATGGCTGCATGGATCAGTGCACTGTGCACACCCCAGATCTTCCCTGCATCCTCTAGTCTCCTTATTGAGTGAAGAGAGGGGGGCAGCCACTCATTGCCTCTGTGAGAGCCCAGGGTGAGATGATCAATGACTTAGACCCATTACCCCCAACCCTCTTAGCAGTGACAGGACAACGAACCCCTGGTCAGAAAGTCTCCTTCTTCCAGTAGGGAGATGAGATGAAGTAGTCATACCTCACCCTGATGGCAAAGACTGGATGATGAACTGTAAATTTTTTGTGGATGTAGATGAGTTACTTATTGTCTTCTATTGGGTTAACCTTCTTTATCCTACACATCAGGTCAGGTGACAGGGGAGGAAGAGGTGTGGACTTTTGATAAGGTAGTGAATAAGGTTTACTGCCTATTTCCCCCAGATCTGTGTCCCAAACCTTCTGGATCATTGGAAGTTAACCAAAGTCAGACCTGCTGTTGCTTCCTCACTCAGCGATGGTGAGGGAGCTGACTCAGAAATTGTCTAGAGGCCAAGAGGAGGCCAGATGGCAGAAGGGGTGATCTGACCCCTATTCTACACTTTGACCCCTAGTTTCAGCCTCTAGCTACAGAATCTCATAGCTCACTTGGCCCCTTAAGCCACCCACTTTGGATTCATGTCCCTCCCAGGTTGGTATTTTAGTTGAGACCTGGATCCATCTCTCAGTTGTGGCTCTTGAGGCTTTGAAACTGAAGGCATGGACACTAGTTACCATAGCCTTGCATGCTGATTTTTGTGTGTGGTTGTCTCCATGAATCTGTTGAAATAGCAGTTGTTGTCTTGAGCTGCATTGCAGCGATTGTTAGCGACTGTTGCCAAGACATCAAGAGGAGCATTCTCAATGTTCGTGATGCTCCCTGCAGAGTTCCTTCATTTCCATAGGATGCTGCTTTTGAGACATAAAAGGTCATGCTGGAACACAGTAAAAGCCTTTTGCAGGTTGCCCCTCTTGATGAAGAGACATTATTTGGAGGACCAATCCCTACAGTGGCCTCAAAAGATTTGAGGGATCACAACACCAGTCCCAGGCCGTGGTACTGAAGAAATGCCCTCATTCCAAAAGATCTATGGCTCCCTCTCATAAATGCTTTAAACAGGGAGACCATCAGAACCGAAATCAGTCCCAGTTTAAACTCCTTCTACCCATCTTTCTAATGATGAGGTGTCCAGATGGGCCAGGGGAGGAAGTCTGTGGACCACTCTCTCATCCCTGAGGAGGGAGACAATTGTCCCTGGGAAGTTGCATCCTCTCCTGCCAAATTTCCTTCTTTCATCATCCCAGTAGGTGCCAGATTACGCCTTTTTTCAGAAGCTTGGTCAGACCTCTTGGATGATGCATGAGTCCTTTCCACAATGAGTGAAAGTTACTGGTTTGGCTTCTGAGACCCACCACCTTTTTCAAGGACCCCCATTTTGTTCCACCAGTTCCAGCTTGTATGTCTATGGGAAGAGGTGTACACCCTTCTCAGAAAGGGTGCAGTAGAAATGGTGAAGAACACACAGAATTCAGGATTTTATTCCCAATCTTCTTAGTGTTCAAGAGAGGGAGAAAATTTTGACTCATCATCTATCTTTTCCCTTTGAACAAAATCTTTCAGGAAGAGTGGTTCAAGATGGAGTCAATTGTTTCAGCCAGGAATGCTATTAGGCTGAAGGACTGAGCAGTCTCCATCGATCTCGAGGATGCTTATCTTTACATTGCCATCTTTCCAGTCTACAGGATGTCTGGTTGATCATAAATGAAAATGGTGCTGCTCTGACATCCAGTATTGCCACCATGGTGGCCATCTTGAAAATCTTGTTCTCACTACTCCTTCTGAAAGGAAAGTCATATTGACTTGGAGGTCGTGTGATGTTTTGTTGGTCTGAAATGAAAATGCTGCTACTCAGGCAGCCTATACATCAGCCCCAGTGGTGATCTTGAAAATCTTGTTATAGCTACTCCACCTGAACAGAAAGTCATATTGACATGGGGTTTTTACTGCAAGACTTATTATAATGTCTTGTTAGGCCTAAATGAAAAAGGTGTTGTTCAGACATCCAATATGGTCACCAAAGCAGCCATTTTGAGAATCTTGTCATTGCTCATTCTCTGCATAAATGGTCATATCAACATGGGGTTTTCACTAAAAGACTTTTTATGATGTCTATTTGATAATGAAAATGGTGCTGATCTAATATCCAATATGGCCACCATTTTGTTAACACTACTCATAAACGGAAAGTCCTATAGAAATGGGGTTTTCATAAGAAGACTTCTTATGATGTCCAGTTGGTCCTAAAATAAAATGGTGCCAATCTGACATCCAATATGGCTGCCATTGAAAAAAAGAGAATTTGTCAAATGGAGTTATTATGATCATAATGTCATTGAAAGATGCATTCTCTTGAGAACCATGAGTTTATGACACTGCATTAACATGAAGGAGCATCATAACAGGAGACAGTATGACAATTGAATGTACAAAATTATAATGGTTAGCAGTACAGAGGACTATCTGTTAAATCACTGAAAAAACAGAGACTTGAACTCTAAAAACCAGTTTTTGATTTAGGGGTGAATGGTTTTTATAACACTGGAACATCATTGCAACCAAAATGGCTGACACTGTAATTTATTACAACAACATTCAGGATTTTCCTAAATCCAAGCGAACTATAAATAAAAATACACACAAAACTGAAAAGTACAATATAATTAGCCATCTATAACTATTAATCAAACCTTAACAATGAAGAACAGCAACAACAACACAATAATGTAGCATTCACATGAGTGTTGTCCATACTTGATTCGCCATGATGCAAAAATGTTGGCAGGAAATCTTGTAAGGCTGCTAGTCTTAGCATCATTTGGATAGTACCCATTTCATTACAAGGGGAGGTAGGATCTTCCATTCTTGCACTGAGCTATAAGCATGTAGTAGATAAAGTCATTCAAGCAAGCAGATGTCATTTCTACTGGGTAACAAGTATCCAAATGATGCAGAGGTTCCCTCCTGAAAATCAGTGTACAGGATATATCTTTTTATTTTATCACAAGATACATTTTTTCCCCAGTTGAAATGTTAGTCGGAATAAGGTCTTCTTTTTCCACAAATCAGAGCAAGAGAATTATTTTCAAAGCTCCCTGCGAAGGGGTGGGGGGCAGGAGGGCTGGACATTTATTTCATAAAAATCCTCCACTGACCCCTCCAACAGAAAAGTAAATATTCTTCTTCACTTGGTTGTTAAGATATCTTCCTCTCGCTCTGTGTTTGCGAGTCTCTCACTCTTTCTCTTACTCTCTCTCTCTCTAAATATATATATATATATATATATATATATATATATATATTTTAAAATTATCTGTTACCACTTAAATTGTATGACAGATACATTATCACGTATAAAAGAAAAATAGATTTATCATAAATTTCTGACTTCTCTTTTCAGCCAGTAAAGCATAAGTCTCTTTGAGGGACTTGTGTTATCATTATTGATTGTGGTGTTTTTGTTGGTCTAAATCAAACTGTGTGGACTTGATATAACAATATTTAAAGAATACAAAATTCTGAGACTCAAGTATTTCCTGAGAGAACTGCAGACTTAATACCAACCCCAGACTCCAATGACAGATCATGCACTAATGGTAACAGCACAATATACAGTACCAACTTTAAATAAAATACTTAGTACTTAACACACTAATGTGGAATGATTATAGCTTGGGTGTTTATGCAGCTATTGACTTCTTGTAATACAGGGCGCAAGTCAGTGTAACAAATTTCATTTGCTTTCCTAGCAAACTGATATGCATTTATTAGTTAGATACCCAGACTGAAATAAATGGTATAGTCCAAAATGAAAACAACCAGAAACTGGATGATGCCTTTGATATCAGTTGTTCTAACAACATCAACTATATATATCAAGTAATTCATTCAGGAAAAAATTGCACATATTTAGATAATTTGATTACAAAAATGATTTAGAAAGCAATGACAATCTCCAACAATTATTGTCATGTAGATACCCTAGTATTATGCAGTGCCCTGTGTCATAACACTTTCTCATTTGTAGATGTTGTTTATATTTTTTAAAAATAAACATGTAATAAATTTAATAAAGATAAAAAAAATTAATTTAGAAAATTAAAGTTTAAGTTGAATATTGTTCATTTGTTTTGGGGTTTTTTTGTTTGTTTTAGTGTGGTTATTTTTAAAAATGTATCTATACAAGTATTGCTAACAATTCTTCTTGATATAATTAGCAAGATTTTTGCTTCATCTTTCATTTTTTTAAAAATAATATTTTCATTCTCATTTTATGTTTGGTTTTTTTCCTATTTATTTGACATCAGTACATAAAATGGCAGGATTTTCCAACTAGTACAGCTCTTCCCCATTATAATGCACCTCATTATAATGGGATTCTGGATATAATGTGGTACTGCCATGGACCCCATGACCAAAATCATACCAATGTATTACAAAATGATTGTAAGAAAACAAATTTTGGCAGTGCCTGCTATACCACGGTTCTGTATATTATGCTATTCTCAATATATTGTGGTTCCATAAATATCGTGGTACTTCATATGACGCGGTTCAGTACATAATGTGGTCGGCGGTGATGGACTCCGACTACCATGTTATAATGAGGGAGAGCTGTACAATAAATTCATTGACATATACAAAAAAAATTCAAAAACAATTGCTATAATTTTAAACTTTAGCTTAGAGGAAGTATAAAGATGAAAATTTAAATGTTAAGTGATAGAGGCAGTGAAATTAAGATAATTTTTTTCACGAGATTGGAGGAAATATGTAAATATATCTTTACAATCAATAGAAAAATGAAAGTTGGCAATTGACTTAGTAACTTCAGTAGTGAAATATTACTAAGTCCAGAATTTCCATAAATTTCTGCACTAAAAAGAAATCATGTCCTATTTTCTATACTCAGATTTAGTCTGATATATTCTAAGTCATATCCTTATATTATTTTCTGCTTACGTCTGTAGCTTACAATTATAGGTTTTAATTTTGTGCAAAACTCCGTATACTGTGTGAAAATATTTCCACTGAAACATGCAGAATTATTTCCGTAAGATGACCTGCTGATACAGAAGTCCACAGAATATTGCATACTTTTGCTGTGATCCAAGCATTTCTGCAGAAAATATTTCCACATATATAGAAAAGTGGAAAACGTAAGAGTTCTATCAAATAGAAACATCTGTATGTATCAAATAAATTTATCTTATTTATTTCTTCTGATGTCTTTCCCATCATATTTGTGCATTATTTATTAATTTTCAGGACTTTCCCATCATATTTGTGCATTTATTTATTAATTTTCAGGTCTTTCCCATCATATTTGTGCATTATTTATTAATTTTCAGGACTTTCCCATCATATTTGTGCATTATTTATTAATTTCAAGACTTTCCCATCATATTTGTGCATTATTTATTAATTTTCAGGACTTTCCCATCATATTTGTGCATTATTTATTAATTTTCAGGACTTTCCCATCATATTTGTGCATTATTTATTAATTTTCAGGACTTTCCCATCATATTTGTGCATTATTTATTAATTAACATTTTAAAATGGACTTATACTTAATTAGAGTTTAGTCCATTTTCAGATTGTTGTATGGTAGGGTCTATTGATATATTATCTTGATACTTTTGAAATAGTAGAATAACTAAGCCTGTATTCATCATCATTTCAGTGTAGATAGTACCTTCTTATTGGTGACCATTGTGCAGAACTCAGCCCTGGTTATAATCAGCACTGTCATTGGATGGATTTATTTTGCAGCCTGGACAATTTCATTCTATCCTCAGGTCTATGAAAATTACCGGAGGAAAAGGTTTGGTACAACTTCATTCACACTCTATTAAATTTACTGTTTAGCTCACCTGTACAAAATAGAGGAGAGCTATTGTACTACCCCAGTATTAGCATCAATGTTTGCATCTGCATATATAAAAGCATATACGTACATACATCTTCACTACATCACAACTCTTCTTTCACCCACGGTCATAGGCAACAGTTTTAAGTGAGTTTCATAGCACCTACCCTGCTGGGCAGGGGGTTAAATTCATGTACATTATTTCTACTTTCTTGGTTGAGTGTTTGTATTTAGCTTAGGTTTTTTGCACTCATTTACTGTTTTACCTGGATTCATGAAACTTGGTGAGGTCATGCATCTTAATGAGTACTGAACCACCTCACAAAAGTAGGTCACTGTGACCCATATTTCACACTTCACTAAATAGGATTACATTTTGTGTTTTAAGTATTTCTTAAGGTTTGTTCATGCTAGAATTTTCAGACTTAATGATTATATAAATCTCTATAAGTACCACACCCTTTCAGCAAAAGGAGGTCACTGTGACCTGCATTTTAAATGTTACTCGCTTTGGCCAAGTTTTTGCATAGATTTTTATCACCCAATATATATACTGGTATACCAAGAATCATGAAACTTGGTGAGGAGATGCATCTTGATGAGTACTACACCCTTATTACAAACATATGTCATGCTTTACTCTCTTTGGGTAAGATTTTGTTTTAAATTTATTTCTCAAGCACTGTTCATGCTAGAATCATCAGACTAGATGATTGTATGCATCTCTGTTAATCTCACACCCCTACAGCAAAAGAAGGTAATTGTGGGATACATTTCACATTGTACTGGCTTAGGTTAAGTTTTTGTGTTTAGATCATGACTATATAGATTTTTTGAATCATGATTACATATTTTTATACCTGGAATCATGAAACTTGGTGAGATGATGCATCTCAATGAGTAATACACCCTCATCACAAAAGTTGGTAAGTATGACTCATTTTCCATATTTCACTGACATCAGTTAAATTTTGTTTCAGCTGTTTATGATTGAATCATTAAACAGATTATTGTATATCTCTGTTAGTACCACGCATGTACAAAATAGAAGGTCACTGTAGCCTTCATTTCACATTGTCCTGGCTTAGGTTATGTTTTGCATTTAGCTCATGATGACCATATAGGTTTTTTTCATGCTATCCTATCAGAAATCATGAAACTTGGTAAGGGGATGTTTGATAAATTCTTATTTTGTAGAAGTAGGTTATTATGGCCCATATTTTATGCTTTGCTGACTTGGGTTAAATTTTGTGTTTGACATTCATTCTTAAGCACTGTTTATGCTAGAATCATGAAATTTAATATGATATGCATCTTTCTTTGTACCAGACTCTTAAAATAAAAGGTGACCTATATTTAATCTTTTACTGGCATTGGTTCAGTTTTTGCATTTAACTCATAACCACAAGAGTTTTTGGCATGTAGTATGCATACTGTACTACCTAGAATCATGAAACTTGGTGAGGGGATGCATCTTCATAAGTATTGGAAAAAAAGTCTCTTTTATGCTTCACTGACTTTGTTACAATTTGGTATATTTTAAAGGTCATTTATGTTAGAATCATGAAAGTTGATGATTAAATGCATCTGTTAGTTCTACTCCCTTACAACCAAAGAAGGTCACTGTAACCTACATTTTATACTTTACTAGCATAGGTTAAGTACCGTAATAATAAAACCCATTACCGTATATACTCGCATATAACTCTATACCAACTGCAAACTGCATAGACCCAGATCTGCCATTGTATAATGCGCCGGCAGATCTGGGTCTATGCAGTTTGTAAGGACTAATCAGTAGAAGAAACAACATAGACCCTGATCTGCCGGCGCATTATGACCACATAGATTTGTATGTGCTGTATACAGCTTTTTATGACCAGTGCAGTTGGAAGTATCTTGATTCAGTGGTAAACCTTCCATATTAATGACCCTCCTAAGGGTTTGGAGATGTAGAATAGACTTGATGTGCCCTCCTGCTCAGTGGTTAGTATACCAGACACTTGACTGAAAAGGATAGGGGTTCGAATCCTGCCATCAAATCAGCCCAGTTGTCTATTGTGGTGTGTCTTTGGGCAAGGCACTTACTTGAATTGCCTTGGTACTAAATAACCAAGTTGTGTTGCTATGTTGTAAAACACCAAACCAAACTGATCTATATTAATTACTAGACATTGTATATTGTGATAGGTTACCAGCAACAGGTTAGCTGTGTATTGTTCATGTGAATGAGTATAGGAATTAGACAAGTGGACTGCATGCATTTCATGTGAGGCCTCAGCTGTAGTGGCTAATCAAGGTAAATACAGATGCATGAACTATGTCTTTAGTAGTAGTCATACTGGCTGTCACTCTAAGGTTACTTAAAGCTTGTGACTTTTGAACCAGTAAAAATCTGGTTTCCGGTGGTGGACAATGATCATATCTTCTGAAGGAGATTTTAAGAACAACATTTTATAAAATAAGAAAAACAAAATTAATCCATGGTTGTTAGCTCACCTGGCTGTAAGCCAAGTGAGCTATGGCATGGCCCTATATTTGTCACATGTTGTTCGTTGTCTATTGTGCATCAGTCAGTTTTTATTTTAAACTTCTTTTCAAAAATCACTGGATCAGTTTTTACCAAATTTGGCAGAGAGTATCCTGGCATGAAGGGTTTTCAGATTTGTACAAATAATGCTGATCTGTCCTCAGATATAGCCACCATGACTAAAATTAGAAAATGGTTGAATGACTTCTCCAAAACTGCGGAACAGAATTTTATCAAATTCGACAGAAAGCAACCTGGCAGGAAGACCTTTCAGCTTTATACTAATGATACCAATTATCCTCCAGATATGGCTGCTATTACTAAAAATAGAAAAACCTTCAAATGACTTCTCCAAAACCACTGAATAGAATTTGACCAAACCTAACAAAAAGCATCATGGTATGAAGACCTTTTAATTTTATACACATGATATTGGTTCACCATCAAATATGGCATCTGTTACTACCAATAGGAAAACCTTTAAGTGACTTCTTCTCAAAGGCTTCTTCTCAAAAACTGCTCAAAATAAAAGCTCGAAGGCTTTATTCATTTATAGAAATGATGCGGATTTACCATCATATATCTAAAATAAATGCTAAACAGAATTTGACCAACTTTGACAAAAAGCATCCTGGCATAGAGACCTTTCAATATTTGGAGCTGAAACTAACTCCTAGGACCCACTGGTCCAGGACTCCTAGGACCCACTGGTCCAGGACTAGTGGGTCCTGGTTAGTGGCAAGTCCTAGAATTATTGTGGCAGATCCTTGGACTATATTGAGTGGTCTTGCAACTGTATTTATCTGTTTTCTATTTTAAATTTTTAGACTTGTGTATAAAGTGAAATGTACCAACATATTATGAATTGTGATTAATGCACTTAAAAATAAAGCGAGGAATGAAATGTTTGAGAGTTATAATAACTGAAGGTCAATTACCTAAGGTCCAAACTTTCTTGTTCTATGATTTTTTTTCCAGTATGATTGACCATAAGTGTGATTAATTAAATTCATAATGGTTACAATAATTGATGCTCTGAAACTTTGTTTTTATTTTTTTATTTTCAGTGTGATTGGTTTGAACTTTGATTTCCTTGGATTAAATATCACAGGTTTCTTTTCCTATGGACTGTTCAACATTGGAATGTACTGGATACCAGATGTGGAGGTATGGCTCTGTACTTAAAAGCACCACCTGCTAGTGGTTAGCTCATGTGACACATACAGTCATTGGCAATAAATGATTCACCATTTAGATGACAGTTGGGTTTTTATAAGAAAACACATACATGCAATAACCCTCCCAAACAAAATCTGGAATCCTTTGTAAAAAAATCTAAAATTTGTATCAGCATATCAGTTTCTCAGATTTGTTTCAGTCTTGAGAATGCCATATTTTTTATGTTTTAATGTTCATTGTTTACTGTATTTTGGTGTGTATAACGTGCACCCTGATTTTTGTACCAAGAATGAGGTTTAAAAAAACTTAGTTCTGCCATATGACACTCAGGTGATATAATTCATTTTAAAGTCTGTATAATTTCGCTCCATTTTCATTGTGCGACAATAGTTGGCCATTTTGGATAGTGCACTGGTCATCATTTGTTCTACCACATTTGAATTGTTTACAGTAAACCGGTGCTTAATCATTTCTCTGGTCTTTCCTGTCAGTATGTGGCACCTGATCATAACCAATATTTTTTTTAAAGATATCATAAAAGAAAGAATGAAAAAAAGTGGCAATATTGAAAGTATATCTTTCTGATTTTATGATTAGCCCTTAAAAGAGCAATTCAAAGGTTTGCCTTGTAGTTTATTCTGTTGCATCAGATCTCTCAAATTCCTCATCATCACTCTTGAAAAGTTGTTGTTATGTCCTCATCTGTCATTCTTCTCTAACAGATGACTCTTCTACACTGAACTCCCTCCCATCACTATGTGTCAGTGTTACCATAACAAACTGTAGTCACAAAAAGATGTCCCCATAATGTGCCTCAGATGAGAACACTAACACTTCTAGAATTATAAATATTATATTTCAGTTCGACCATGAATAAAAAATAAAATAAATGAAGACAAAATTTATTATGTCAGCAGTTATTAAATATTGAACACTTACAAGCACAATAATCCTATTTGTTCCATTGCAAAGCGGTACTTTGCACAGTTTTAATGTAAATGTGACAGAGTAGAACAACAAGTTATGAGTCGTATGTACATGTATTTCCAGTTGAGTCACAGAACAAAAAGCTACACAGTGATGTGAAATGAAATGAGTTTATTAACATAAACAATCAAAGAACAAGACAAAGTTTGTAAACATTATCTAATTCCTTAATAAGGCTAGTAAACAATTTAGCTACAATGTGATGGATTTAATATTTCACAAGGAGTGAATGTGATATGTAGGCAGCTTTAGTGCCATGATCCTTTTGTCAGATTGACCTGGAAAAACTTTTTTCTTGTTCTTCTGTAAAAGATGCACCTCCTCCTGAAAATAAGAAAAATTAGGTATAAAAGTGCGCTACACTCACCAAAATATGTTAATTGCAGTGCTTTCATTAGCATCTTTTAGAGACCTTGCAAAAATCCTCAATAAAATAGTATTTTCCACAATACTGAGCAAGTTGGAGGAGTTTCTCTGTCAAATACATTACCTGATCACATTACATTAGGATAACTTTCTCTGCTTCTTCTGAATCCAGCCCTGCTGGAAAGATGAAAAACGTCTTTCTGTCTATCTCTCTCTCTCTCTTTATATATATATATATATATATATATATATATATATATATATATATATATATATATATATATATATATATATATATATATATATATATAATAGACAAAGGGAAGCAACTCTTACAGGGTAAGTCCCCTTTCTATCCACTAGGTGGCTGCCGTAAAACCCGGATGTAACCAGTTTTCACTTTTGCTGTCATGCTGTAAAGATGTTCCTCTGAGAATTCATTTTATTTTCACCTTACTTTTCATCATGCATCTTTTATTTTTAGTGGTACATTGAGTCAAAATGTTGTTTTATATGGTGCAGACAATATTTTGTTATTATTTTACCGTTTGTTTTTGTAACAACTGACATCGAGCATTAAGACATTTTCACTGGTGGAATTTCCTGGGTACTGTGTTTATGTATTTATTCCATTTATAAGTTGTTTTCATAATGTGGTTGGCATTTATTTGAAATTTTATATATATTTGTTGTATGTACTTGTTTGTTTATTTGCTTGTTCATTACAGAAATTACAACAAAGTGCACTAAATGCAAGCAATTCAAGGTTGTGTAGGACATACATGAAACATGCCTTCTTTGTACAAAGTGCTCTTCAACACACACCTGTAAAGTGTATGCTATGTGGTCTGAAAATACATGGTCTAACATTCTCAAGAAGCAACTCAAGGACCAATAAAGAGAACGCTGTCAATTTCATCTCAGCACAAAGTGCTGAGTTTATGTCCCACGTCTCAATCGCTAATGAGTCTCATGGGGGATGTCAAGATGCCTCATCCACTTGAAAATACAGAAAAAAGCACCAGATCATACCGCATCTGTGATTGTAGTCAGAATTAGAGACAGTTCCAGTCAAGAGTTGGAATCATGCATGATCTCTTTAATTAACTCTTTTCATACTAAAGCCCAATCAGACAAGCAGTTGTGTAGAACTGGATATTTTTTCAGTCATTGGTGTAGCAGCATGAGAGAATGCCGTTACTTTGGTCAATCTGGCTTTACAGGACAATTTTATCAGATACATTTTCAATGTTGCTTACCATTTTAAAAAGCATAATATTTTCTTTTAGGTCATATATTTTTTCAACGAAAATTTTTAGACGTAAAAATGTCAGTTGAAACTAAAGTTATGTAAACCAAAAAACATGCTTTACATTTTTTTTTATAACTTATTTTCATGCAATTTTCCTATCTGCAATATTTATGTGAATATTTTATATAGTGGATGTATGTAATTAAAAACTTTTACCATGAAAGAAAAAAAATTGTTATGAGAAGAGAAAAGTGTGATTTACATGTAATATGTGCTGCAAAAATGAACAAATTATTGTACCTGAATTATTATGTGAACACTGACATGCACAGGTGATAACTTCAGCACTAATATTTTTGGAGAACAAGTTGATGTGACCATGAACAATGTGAAATTCTTCAAGTATTGTTTAAGGTTGGGTAAGTTTGTTATTTTTCAAATGATTTTTTTGTTGGAATGAAGTAACAACTTTGCAAAATATTATGATAATAAGGGACACCAGGAGCAGTCTTGAATGCTCTCAATGTCTTAAATGCATTTTTGGTCAGGAGCCTTCAGCCCCCTAGACCCCCTGATCAGGGGCACCACCCCTTGAGACCCTGCTGGGGGAGGACCCCAGATCCCCCTTTACAATTTTAGTTTTTTCTCTCAAGAACCAAAATCATGTCTGAGAGTGGTCTCCCCATCAATCCACATTCAGTTGAGTATGTGCCCTATGCGGCCATCCGATGATAGATCTATTTGCAACAAGGTGGAACAACAATATGACCTTTCTCGATCCAGAAGCATGAGCTGTCGATGTTCTATCAATCAGCTGGGAGGGAATGTGGGCCTATGCCTTCCCTTCATCAATCCTGATCCGAAAAGTAGTTCAGAAGATGAGGGACATAAACTGCCAGATAGTACTGATCACCCCTCTATGATGGGACAAATCCTGGATCAACGATCTGCTCGCCCTAGCAACAGATGTACCCAGGAAAGTCATAGCAACCCCCACTCTGCTAAAGCAGCCCAGGTCACCTCCTTCATACCTGGCTTTTGTCAAGGGATGCCTTGCATGGAAAAGGAGTCAAGAACTTCAGTTGTGTAGAGAATCGCATCAATTGGAGTGCCCTTCACTCTGAAGGCATACGAGGGAAAATGGTGGGGTTTTAATGACTGATGTCACATCAACGGTGTAACACCACTCTCCGCCTCCATTTCTCAACTGGCCAACTTCTTTCTCTTTCTCTTTTAAGACAAGAAGTTAGCCCTGATCACCATAAAGGGATACTGGTCCATGATCTCAGACAGGTTTTGACATCATGAGACAATATTAGACACAACAAGGAAGTTTCCGACTTGCTGTCCAATTTTGATTTATCCAAATCATGTTCACTCACGTTATTCCCAAAATGGAATCTCTCCTGAGTGAGCTACATGCCCTCTCAAGATCCGAACTACATGCAGTTCCATCCTGAGGGATCAGTTATTTTAACGACACAACCAGGTTTTATTGCTAAAAACAGGTTGCTGTTGCTAGGCAGTCAACAAATAACTATTTGTCCTCCCTCCTGGATCAATACGACAAGAGAGGCAAAGCTCCAGGATCCCATATGCACACTCAGATATTATCTGAAGCATATGGAGAGCATGTGCAATAGCTGGATCTGGCTTTTTCTGCCTCTGAAGTCCAGAAAACAAGACATAACATCACAAAAGGGAGTTATAAAATCTGTGTAAACTGAACTCTGTTAGGAGCAGGTACGACTCATAATCCTGGAATTTGAACGTAACATCTCAATTCAAGACATAGTGGAGTCATTTGGATGGTATGCCCAGACCACTTTCTCCAGCTTCTATCTGCAGGACATGGCCTTGCAAAGGAGAGAACTGAACCTCGTCATGCCAGTGGTAACTGCACAGACAGTGACCACTCCCCATTCATGACAGCACAACCTTGGAACCAGGCGCTATTGGCCACTTTTGCTTAATTTGTCTGGAAAATTTTAATGGTGAGACCATAATTAAGTGTGGAATCCCACAGGGATCTCCCTTGCACTTGTATAAACAAATGGTCTCCAGTTGTGCTAAACTAACGTTAGGAGAAATCCATCTATTAGTAGAGCAATCATGCTTCTACTGGGTGACACTAATAGGGTAGGATGCTCAGCATTTCCTAGTCCTCATACTTGTTCTCCTAATGTATTGTTATCAGGTAATGTATTTGATGGAGAAAGCAAATTTGTTAGTAAGTTATGTTTATTCGATAATACTTACCTGATCAGATTACAAATAATCCCTCCCACACTTCCCCACAATGCGAGCATCCTTTAAAGTTTCACTCAAGTAAAAACTGGTTACATTCAGGTATAATGGTAGCCACCTAGCAGGTAGAAAGGTTAGTTAACCTGTAAGAGTTGCTTTCCTGTGTCTATATAATATATAGACATAAAGACATTTTTTTTATCTTTCTGGGGGTGGGGGGGGGGGCTGGATTCAGATGTAGCAGAGAAATTTATCCTAATGTAATGTCATCAGGTAAGTAACTGTATTATCAGAGAAACATAATTTACTTTAAAAAAATTGTGTTCTCACATAAGGGAAGTATACTTGATCAATATTTCTAACTGTTTCTCATGCTTTTTTGTCTGAGACAAAGTTTTCTAACTTTATTAGAACAGCAACTTCGTCATATGATATACATGTTGGTGCCTTTTTGTTATGCCTGCCGTGGTTGCTAGTACGTTTTTTCAGTAATGTGTACTTGACTTGTTATAGGTTTGTGGGCATTGACATTTATTTGTTCTCTATCATCCACTTCATGGTAAGTTTATGTGATGCTTTTCAGTCACTGACTGTATAATATTACAGACCAGGAAGGTCGTTAAGGTAATTTCTAATGACATTTATATTGTTAACTAGCATCTACTTCATGGTAAGTTTATGCGATGCTAAAATGATTTCACCTGCTCAGGCCACTAGTGCATTCATTCAATAATGTGTACTTGATCTATTATATGTTTGCAGTCATTGACTGAATAATATTATCATGTAGATAATTTCTAATGACATATATATTGTTTACTAGCATCCACTACACATTAAGTTTTAGGGACGCTTAAATGACTTCACCTGTTCTGGTCGCTAGTACGTTCATTCAAATAATGTGTACTCGACCTACTGTATGATTTCTGTCACTCGCTATCTAATATTACAGACCAGAAAGGTCATGCATGTAATTTGTATAGGCATTTGCATTGTTTATTAGTGTCCACTTCACAGTAAGATATGGGATGCTCAGATGCTTTCACTTGTAGAGGCTACCATTTTGTTTGGTATTCATAGGCATCAACTTAATGGACAGGATTAAGTGCTCTCAGTGCAAGTGCTTTAACTGGCTGAGGATAATCATACTACATGTCTGGAATGTGTGGAGTCTGATTCAGGACATGCATGTAACATGCAAAAGTTGGACTGAGAATCATGGGGCTATAGTCTTGGCCAGGAATAGCACACAGTTAAAAGTAATACGAATAGCACACCAGTAAAAGAAGATGACACCATTTGTAGTACTGCCATTGATTATGCATTGGTACGACAGCCCATCTATACTTCTTATGATGTTCAAGGTAGATTGACAATGGTCAACATCAGCTCAGACATGGCCTCACCTAATGCAGATAGGGACCTAATATCCCTTAACCTAATATCCCTGAACCTGGTCAATTCCAAATCTGATCTTGCCTACAGATATGCAAGAGGGGACTGCTTATGATGATCAAATATCACACATCCTGTCCTGGCATCATAAAACAGGCACTCACTTTGACATAGTGCCATGATAGTCACATGTCACTCTATGGCCAGTTTATTGCTATGGTGCGCAGTTGCTCTAACAGACCCCCAGGCACGCATATTAAAGAGACTTCTAGTATAGTGCCATGATAGTTCCATGTTGCTCTGTGGCCAGTTTAGTGCTGTTGCACCCAGTTGCTATTATGGACCCATGGCAGTCCATGACCATAAAATGGGCCATACCTACGACAGATCCTAGTAGGCTTGATACCTTACGGCTCCATCTCAGTCCAGTGCCATCACCAACCAATGTCTAATAGTTCTAGGACAACCCATCATGACTTATTTCAAGTACTGGCTATAGTGATGTTTCAGTCCCTGATGCCTGGACCATGAATGATACAGTCAGTGATAGGCATTATGACCTTAGCACTGAAAGAAGGAAGCGATGGCTCTGTTCCATCAAGACTGGACTTTGCCATCTGATGTGGATCGTGTATGGTGAGGACAGATTCCGATACAGTCTTTTCTTATGCCTGAGGGGATGGGTAATGGTGACCCAATATCACATATCCCACCCTGGCATCATAACACTGGCTTCAGCATTACAGATCACATGGTCTCTACCCAGTATAGGACCCATGTCGGTCTATGGTCAGTATAGTGCCACTGTGCCAAAGTACCATGACAGACCCATTGCCAGTATAGTACCATAGAATCCAAGTGCTATGACAGGCTCAGGTGCCAAGACAGACCCATGTTGGTTCATGGGCAGTTTTATGCCACAGCACCCAGATACCATTACCAAACCAATGCCGTCAATAATGTGTTTGCGGTCCATGGCTTTTATGAGTCCATCTATGTCCTTGCCATCACAGACCAATGTCATAATGGCTTCATGGCCCATTGCAACTTACCAGTACTAGCTATGGCGACATTACAGTCCTGGATGCCTGATACCATATCAGTTTTTGGTTTGGTTTGGTGCTTTACGGCACAGCAACACAAGTAGGTTATTTAGTGCTGGGGCAATTGGAGTAAAGTGCCTTGTGCAAGGACACACCACGGTAGGTGACCCAGGCTGGTCCGGTGGTTGGATTCGAACCCGCACCCTTTTGATACCATACCAGTATATGATGATTCACACTCACTAGCTCAGTTGTCATTTCTTGATCCAATGACTTCAAGGGATGAATTAGAATGTGCTTGAGTTGCAGTTCCAAGGAAATCATGACCATTCCTCACCTGGTCAAACAACCTTGATGGCAGAAGTTTCATCTGAACCAAGATCTGTTGAACCTGTATGTATCAATCATATCAAAAAAGCCCTTAGGGGCACACAGTTCTTAGAACATGTGGTTGAAAGAATCACTCGGGTGAGAAGGCCCACCACTTTGAAAGTGTATGGGGGGAAGTGGAGAATTTTCTCACAGTGGTGCAAGCAAGGACAATTTTTTCCACTTAAAGCATCATTACTTCAGATAGGTGAAGAAGTTAGCACCCATCATGATAAAAGGTTACCTTTCCACAATCTCAGACATGTTGCATGACCACAGAAGTGAGGATATAGGACAAAGCAGAGATCTTGCCAACCTTCTGGTGAACTTTGAGTTGTCATGACTGAAAGCTTTGGCCCTGTGCCTGAAAGGGAATCTATCATGGGCTCTTACATGATTGAATAAGGCACCATCTGATCTGCTATCTAGAGCATTGTTGCTTCTTCTGTCATATAAGACCTGCTTCCTAGTTATCCTTGCTACAGCTGGCAGGATCAGTGAAATACATGCCTTGTCAGTCAACCCAAACTATATACATTTCTCTCAGAATGGTTTGATTTCACTCATGACAGCCTCTGCTTTCATTGCCAAGAACAGGCTCCCACTCATGACGGCCCCTGCTTTCATTGCCAAGAACAGGCTCCCACTCATGACGGCCCCTGCTTTCATTGCCAAGAACAGGCTCCCACTCATGACGGCCCCTGCTTTCATTGCCAAGAACAGGCTCCCACTCATGACGGCCCCTGCTTTCATTGCCAAGAACAGGCTCCCACTCATGGGCATTCAGTTTTTGTTGTGAAACCTCTTTCCACATTAAACACTTCACTTCAGGGCCATCTACAGGACATGGTGAGGGCTTTTGAAGTGGTACTTGAAACAAATCAAGCTGGTGTGAAGAGGGAAACCTCATTTGTTGTTACATTTGAAAGAGGGAAAGGCCAATATCTCAGCTCAGGCTGTATTGTCCTAGATATGATGGGTTATTCGTTTTGTGTATAGAGAATTGACCATGACTTTCTGTAGCTTTACCTCAAAGATCTTTTATCCCAAAGAGCTCAGTTTGACCTGGTGGGACCAAAAGCAGCACTGCAACAGGCTACCTTCCCAGGTCATTTGGCAGCTTCTTAGTGATGTTGCTCTGCAACTTCCATTGGATCTAGGGGGGTGGGGGGGATTTTGTTCTGGTTAGCTACATCAATTCAGAGTCACTACTCCAGCCTAGTTATATCTCAAAAGTTGAAGCTGCCTCACATACCTTAGATTACCGGAGATTGGCCCTAACTCCTTCCACCTCGTACCTATTCTCGTAAGGTATTATGATTGGGTAACATATTTGAAGAAGAAATCAATTTTTGGAGTAAAATAAATTTCTTTTGATAAAACTCACCTGATCAAAATATGGATACACCCTCCCAACCTTCCCGCAGTTACATCCTTCTGGTAGAGCATGCATTCCACTCGAGTAGTAACTGAATTATGGATGGGATTTGGCACCAATCCCTCTATCCAAGTGGAGATCATTCTTGTATGACTCCCAACAAGGTAGTCAGACAAATTTTAGCCTTTTTATGGCTAAAATATAGCTTGGGAGGGCTGGATTTGTGAGGTCGTGGTCATACTCTCCTATATTATGATCAGGTAAGTATTATCGAAGAAACATATTTTCCTCCAAAAATTGGTCTCTTCATATACTTTTATGCAAAAGTCATTATAATAAAGGTAATAATAATTCAATGTACTTTTGGGAAGAATACATGTAATTTCATTGTTATGTCAGAGTTTTACCAACAAAGTTTCTGAATATTCCAATACATGCTTATGGCGAGTGAACCCAATGGCTTAGATGGCTTTGAATTTTATAAAAATTAAGCCGATTTACCTTCAGATATACTAAAAATAGAAAAACCTAAAAATGACTTCTTTTCAAAAACTGCTGAAAAGAATGTTACCAAATTCGACCCAAAGCATCCTGGCATGAAGGTCTTTCCATGATGATGATCTGCTATCAAATATACCTGCTGTTACTAAAAGTACAAAAACCTTTAAATGACTTCTTGAAAACCACTGAACAGAATCTGACTAAATTTGACTGAACGCATCCTGGCATTGGTGGTGCTGTACAGATATTATGTATTTCTGAGAGAGTGACAGATGTAAGATGAAGTAGTTTGCATTTCCAACATGCACAGTGGAGAGAATGTTGGCTTGTCTGTATGCTACTTTCATGTACTGTGGATGAAATTTCTTTAGATATTGTACTTGTGGAAATTGTACATGATCTAAGCACAAAGCTGACCAAAATGGCTGCTCCCATGTGCTCGAAAAATCAGCCCTTTATTAGTCAAAAGTACACTAACTTTAGCAGTTATTAAATTAGAGGAAATTAATTTTGCCAGAGTTGGCAATACCAGTTCTGAAAGTGCAATAAATGAATTACAAAATGTATAAAAAGTAAAAAAGTTATTGGCTTGTATTTTTTTAACAATTTATCTTTGAAATCCAGGAAGTGAAATGATCAAGCGGAGCTAGCAGTTTTTTGATAGGTGCACATCTGATGTAAGGCCAAGATGTATACTCTATAACCCAAATTACACCCATCAATCATACACCAAAATAAAGGGAATTAAAAGTTCTTTTAACAATACCTAAGATATACAAGGTCATTTTTAAATAGCCAGGATAACCAGTGAGGAAAACCTGGGAAATTCTTTTTCTTCAAAAATCTAACCCAATGTAAAGTATGAAACTGTAGAGCACCACCATAGAAGGCTTTCGAAGTTATACAAATAGTGCTGATCTGACATTAAATATGGCCAACATTACTAAAAAAGAGAATAATATTTAAATTACTGCATGTCATAAACCACTCAACAGAATTTGACTATGATAGAAAGCATCCTGGCATGAAGGCCTTTCAAGTTTGTACAAAAGATGCTGATTTGCCATTGAATATGACCACCATTACTAAAATGAAAGAAACTACAAACTTTAAATGATTTTTCTTCTTAGAAGCTGGTTGTCAGAATATGATCAAATTAGACATAAAACATTCTGGCATGAAGGGCTTTTAAAATTTATACAAATGATGATTTGTTACCATTAAATATGCCACCAATACTAAAAACAGAAAATTCTTTGAATTAAACCGCTAAACAGAACATCACCAAATCAGACAGGAAGCATCTTGGCATGAAGGGCTTTTACGTTTGTACAAATGATGCCAATCTGCCATCAAATATGGCTGCTGCTACTAAATTAAAATATAGAAAAAGTTCTAATGTTTTCTAAAAAGCCACTAAAGTTAAATGGCTTTTAGAAAAAGGTAATGACAGAATTGGACCAAATTTAACCTAAGACATCCTAGCTTGAAGGCCTTTTACATTGATAGAAATGATGCCAATCAACCATCAAATACGGTGGCCATTACTAGAAATGGAAAAATATTTGCACAACTTTATCTAAAAAACTGCTTAAAAGAATTTGACAAACTCTGACAGAAGACACCCTTGCATAGAGGTCTTTAAGTACTTGCTATCAGATATAGATGAAGGTAAAGAAATTGGAGAAACCTTGAAACAGTTGTTTTCATAATATATGAAATCAACAGTAATGGAAGACATTTCTACAGAAAGCAGTACTTTGGAGCGGCCATTTCTGTTTGCTGTGTGCTTAGATCTGTCCAATTTCCACAAGTACAATATGTAAAGAAATTTCAGGCACAGTACATGAAAGTAGCATACAGGTATGCCAACATTCTCTCCACTGTGCCTGTTGCAAATGCAAACAACTTCATCTTACATTTGTCACTCTCTCAGAAGCAGGTATTATCTGTAGAGTGCCCCCTTAGGCAGATGTCATCCAGGTGAGCAATTTCAGATCCAATTGGGACTCTTGTTAAGGTTTGGTTCAAGTCTTTCATTAGCATATATTTTCTAAACCCCTTGATAGCTTCTCATCATACTTTACATGAATCATGAAGCTGAGGTATATTAATTATATGACATGCTTGCTTGCCCTTTGACCTTGGGGTCAAGGTCATAGTCATAGAAAATATGCTGTTTCAGTTGAATTTTTTCGTTTGTTTATATTTTCAAAACTCTTTGATGGATTTTGTTCATACTTGGAATGAATTATTATGAAGTTTAGACAATTATTTCTTTGGTGTGCACACATGCTTCTTTGACCTTGGGGTCAAGGTGACAGTCACAGAACATTTGCATTAAGGTTTTGTTACAGTTTTTCATTTGTTTATATTTCCTAAACTCCTTCATGGATTTTGTTCATCCTTGGGATGAATCATTTTGAAGTTAAGACAATTAATTCTATGACACATTCACTCACCACTTTGACCGCGGGATCAAGTTCACTGTCATAGAGAATCTGTGTCAAGTTTTTGGCTAAAGTGTTTTGTTTGCTTATATTTTGTAAATACCTTATTGGATTTTGTTCATACGTTGGATGCATCATTATGAAGCTTAGACAAATCATTCTGCAACATGCTTGCTCAGCCTTTTAACCATGATCAAAGCCACATGTTTATAGCAATGTCATGATTATGGGCTTCACATGCTGGCTCAGGTCTTCTTGTAATTTAAAGGTTTTGATATCAGATGAATTATATTTTACTATGAGAACAAGAAAAACAACTGTTCAAAAACGAAATATCCAAACATGAACTACTAGTAAAACTAATATATATGAATTCTTTTTTTTACAGAATGACTACAAGAAGCTACATCCAAGGGGAATTAATCCTGTAGAGTTAAATGATGTTATCTTTACCATCCATGCAGTCTTCATCACAGCTGTCACAATATTCCAATGTTTTATATATAAGGTGAGGTAGACATGTGATAGGAAATTATAATACAAAGTGTCAAGGTGTTTAAAAAATCAAAAAAATTTCAACTGCAAGGAGACAGTCATAGAACATTTGCATTAAGGATTTTTATCTCACCTGACCATAAGTTCAAGTGAGTTACAGTATCTCCCTTCATCTTGCATCATCAGTCATCTGTCCAGCATCCATCAACCATTACTATTTTCAACTTTTTTTCAATAACTGCCAGACAAACTTGGCACAGAGGTTCATGGCGTAAAGGCTTTTCAATTTTATACAAATCTGATTCACAATCAAATAAAGCTGCCATGACTAAAATTAGAAAAATTACTTCTTCTCCAAAACTGATGAACAGAATTTGATAACATTTAACAGAAAGCATTCTGACATGAAGACCTTTTAAGTTTGTACAAATGATGCCATTTTGCCATCAAATATGCGCATTGTTACTAAAAATAGAAAAAAAACTTTGAAATGACTTCTCCAAAACTGTTGAACAGAATTTTGTAAAATTTGACAGAAAGCATCCTTGCATGAAAACCTTTCAATTTGTACAAATGATGCTAATTCATCATCAAATATGGCCATCATTACTTAAAATAGAACAATCTTTAACTGACTTCTTCACAAAAACTATTGAACAGAACAGAACTTGACCAAATTTGACAGAAAGCATCCAGGCATAGAGGGCTTACAAATTTATACAAATCACCACCATTACTAAACATTTTTTTAAAAATGTAAATGACTACTTTTGAAAAAGTGCAACATAATTTTACTAAACTTTACAGAAAACATCCTAGCTTGAAGGGCTTTCAGCTTTCTACAAATTATGCCAATCCAACATCAAAACTTTAAATGACTTGTCAGAAACTGCTTAGCAGAATTTGACCAAATTTGACAAAAACCCATTCCGGTGTTAAGATCTTTCAGAGTCATGCAAATATTGCCAATTCCATATTAAATATGGCTGCTGTAAATAAAAATGGAAAATCCTTTAAATGGCTTCTCAAAAATCACTCAACAGACTTTTACAGAAAGCATTTTGGCATGAAGGGCTTTTAAGTTTGCACAAATTATGTCAATCTGCCTTCAAATATGGCTGTTGTTATTAAGAATAGACAAACCTTTAACAACTTCCTCTAAAAACCACTTAACAGAATTTGACTGAATTTGCCAGTGCCCTAGCTTGAAGGCCTTTCATATATATATATATATATATATATATATATATATATATATATATATACATTGATAATGCTTCTCTGCCATCATATATGGCTGCATTTACTAAAAGTGGAAAAACATTTACACAGCATCATCTAAAACAAATTTTGGAACAAAATTTGACCAATTTTGACTCACAATGGTATGGCATAGGGGCATTTCAGTATTGGACAAATTATGCTGATGTGCTTTAAAATATGGGTGAAGATACAAATGCTAGAGAGACCTTAAAATAATTGTTGTCGTAACATATGCAATCAAAAGCATTCTAAAAACTCATATTTTTTGGCCAATGGCAGATGTCTGCCAGGTGAGCAAGCTCAGGCTTACTTGGGCCTTTTGTTCAGTTCTTGAATAACTCTTTTGTGCTTAACATTACAACAGTTACAGTTTACAAGAAGACATCAAAGTAAACTTCTATTCATTTTTCTTTTTTAAATTCCAAAGAAATCATTCTGTGTTATCTAATATTCAGCATTTCTCATAAAATCTGAATTAAATTTCAGTATGAAAATAGAATATATACTAATTGATGTGATGATTATTGTCAACTGAAAACTTTTGTACAGAAAATGATATACTAATGAATACTGTCTTTGCTTTAGCAGTAGGTCAGGTAAAAAAGACTCTAATAATCATGACACCCAGTCTGGATGTTTTACATGAATACTTTGTTGGTTGTTTATTTCAGAGGGACCAGCAGAAGGTTTCCAAAGTGGCCCGTGTCATACTTGCATGCACCTGGCTCTTTGTGGCAGTAGCTCTGATAGTGGCTTTGTGCAAAACAATTACCTGGCTAACATACCTTTATTACTTCTCCTACATAAAACTTGGGGTTACCTTAATCAAATATGTCCCACAGGTAAGCTATACATTTATCATCACAGTATAGCACATTTGTTAGAGTTTCAGAGGCGGTTTCTGCAAAAATGAAGCTGCATATTTTTTCCACAAATGTGACAGGTGGGTGGACAGATATGCTGATAGCATAGCTCCTACTGGGGTACCAGTCACATTAACATGATCTTTTCTCTGTCAAATACATTATCTGATCACATTAACATTAGGATTACTCTCTGCTACCTCAAAATCCAGCCCTCCCAGACAGACAAAAAAGGTCTTCTGTCTATATCATGTAGACAAAGGGAAGCAACTGTTACAGATTAACTCCCCTTTCTAGATGGCTACCATTATACTCGAATGTAACCAGTTTTTCACTTTTGCATAATGCTGCAAATATGGACCTCCAGGAATCCAATTTATTCTGCATTAAATTTAACCATCCACTTTTTTATTTTAGTGGTATAGTGAGTCAAAATGTTTCATATGGTGCATACAGCATTTTTGGGAATTCTAGTGAATTTGTTCATATTTGTGCAATTATCATACTGTTTGTTATTGCATGGTGATGATACTTCATCACCATTTCCATATGGAAGACAGGGTGTACAGGAGGAGGACAATCCCCATGTTCATGAAGGAGATGAAATGGAAATGCTGGAACATGCTGACCCGACAATGGAATGGAAGGAATTTAATTCAAGGCGGTGATAAAGGAAATCTATAGGATTTTGTCTCCATCAGAATACCTTCCTCCACCTTCAATCAAGTCTACCTACAAGGTCAATGCCTTTGTGGATGTATATTATGATGACAGTTCTTCATTCAGAATCTTGCCACAGTTGTTAAAGATTGCAAAAATGACTGGGCATCTCTTGGAACATTTGCGATCCCGGTAGAGTTTTTTTCATGGTGATTCAGTTGCGCACAACTTTCTCACCAAAATGGCTAAAAAAATGTGTACTAAAATATTTTATCCAGATGTACCTTCTCTAGATGTTGAAAGAGTGCACAGACAAGTCTTTAACAACATATCATAGTTAGTCAGGAACGTTTATCAACTTCCTCCCTACTTGACTTCACGCATCTGATGATTTTCATCAAGTCGAACAGGCAGCTAACGATGATAGCTGTTTTTTTATGTACTCCCTCATTTTCAGTTTTTCGCTAATGTTAGGGTGTTAAATTGAGGAGGTGAGAAAGCAAGAGACACAAGAGTTGCCCCTTTAGCTTTCAGGGCAAGCTCCTATCTCTGCATGACTCTTATCAGGGAACGTGCAAGAGAAGGGGCGATTGTTGCTGGAGAAATCACAGGGGCAATTCTCAACAACGGCAGGTTTTTTTTCTCCTGGCCAAGTGAAATATAGGCAGTCATTACACCCCTACTTTTGCACTCAGGCAGGGATGGGAGGGAGAAATATGGTATCTCCTTCCCCAGGCCTTCTGCCATTTGTCAGTGACACACCATCACCCATACCCTCTGGTGACCCTCCTGGGGCACCAAACTACTCTTTTATCATCAGATTTGGATCAACCATTCTCTGAAAACAATGGTTGATCCAAGCCGTCTCAGAGGGTTTCTGAGTTTCATTATCCAACCACCCTCCACTTTCATCGTTCTACCTTCATGATAGAACAACCAAGTGATCCCATGAAGGTAGATGTTTTACAGAAGATTTATTCTGTCCCATTTAAAGATGAAGAGAGCATCAAGTACATTTGTCTTTCAGTGTGATTCGATGAGTACGTGATGAGTCTTGACATGTCCAATGTATACTTCCATATACCGATTCATACAGCATCATGCAATTATCTTAGCTTCACATACTGGGGGTTAGTATACCATTTCCACAACCTCCCATTTGGCCTCAATCTAAGCCCTTGTGCCTTAACTATGAGCTCAGGATGTCTGCTGCAGAGATGGCGACGTTCCTGGATGACACACCACAAAAGCATTCATAAAGTTTGGCTTTTGATTCAGGACATGAACAACCTTACTTCCCTCATTATGTGGTGGATAATCAATGAAGAAAAGTCGGACCTTATCCCTTCTCAACATTTTGTCCGTCTAGGTATGGAACTCTGAACACATATCAACTTGGCGTCTTCCTTTCAAATGTATCAAAAGTATCGTTCATGAATCAGAGAAGGCATCAGCCAAGATGTTGATGTTGGACTTTCAATAAGACATTAGACCAGGTCATATCCCAGTTCAGGACATTCTCTGCGGAGATGGTGGCATTCCTGGATGACATACTACAAAAACATTTGGTAAGCATGGTTTTGGTTCACAATATGAACAACCTTACTTCTCTCATTCATGGTTCAGGGTGGATAATCAATGTAAAGAAGTTGGGCCTTATCCATCTAGATATGAAACTCTTAACACATATTAACTTGGAGTCTTTCTTCCAAATGCATTGAAAGTTTAGCTCATTTGTTGGAGAAAGCATCACACAAGACATGATGTAGGTGAGGAAGTTTATTACAGCTCCTCTCCCTACTTGATGCGGTGGTGGACCTGTTACAACACCAGTTTATTGGGTTAGGGAGCACACTTACTACTGGACTTTTCAATGGTTAGTGACAAGTGGATGCTTCAAGAGAAGGCTCTTAATATCAACCTCTTGGAAATTAAAACCATTCTCAATGCCTTCCACACATGGGTGGAATGCATCCATAGATACATGGTCCTGATAATGTTGGACAGTGTGGTTGTGATGATGTACCTTGGCAATGGGGGTGGGGTGGGGGGAACAATCACCAGATCTTTGCCTTATGGTATGGGAATACCTTCATTGGTGCTCCCAATATTGGGTTACATTGAAGTCCAATATATTCCTGGCTGGCTCAGTGTCCTGGCCAACTCATCAAGGAGAGGACAACTGCTTCATACAGAGTTGTCCCTCCATGAACCTTCCATCAGGTCTGTGCCCTATATGAAATACGAGCGACTTTCATTAGCCTGGCCTTGAACGTAACATCTCAATTTGGGACATAGTGGAGCAAGCTGACTGGCACACCCAGTCTACCTTCTCTTGCTTTCATTTGTGTGACATGGCAGAGAGAACTGAATCTCGTTGGGTTAGTGGTACCTGCACAGACAATGACCATGGCCCAATCATGAAAGCACAACCTTAGACCCAGGCATGAATTTGCCACTTTCACTTGATTCGCCTGGGAAACTTTTGATGGTGAGACAATAATCAAGTGCGGAATCCCACAGAAATCTCCCTCACACATGAATAAACAAATTGTCTCTTGTTGTGCTAAACTAACATTAGGAGAATTTCATCCATTTAGTAGAGCAATCATGCTCCTACTGGGTGACACATGTAGAGGTAGGATGCTCAGCGTTTTCTCCTCCTCTTACCTATTCTCCTAAAGTTAATGGGAACAGGTATTGTATTTGATAGAGAAAGCAAATTGTGTAGTAAATTATGTTTCTCCAATAACACTTACCTGATAACATTACTGAATATCCCTCCCACCCTTCCCCACAATGTGAGCATCCTATTATAGGTTTCGTTTAAGTGAAAACTGGTTACATATGGGTATAATGGTAACTACCTAGCAGATAGAATGGGGAGTTCGCCTGTAAGAGTTGCTTCCCTTTGACTATATGATATATAGACAGAACATTTTATTTTATTTTTGTCTCTCAGGGAGGGCTGGATTCATAGGTAGAGGTTAATCCTAATATTAATTCGATGAGGTAAATATTATCAGAAAAAACGTAATTTACTACAAAAATTTGCTTTCTTAAATTGCATGCCCATATAAGCTTGATTTGGTGTCATAACATTAGAAAATGGAGAAAAAAAGAGATGAAAATGTATACTAATGTGATCATAAGCAATAGTGTTATGATATGATTAAACCTGAAAAAAACAGACTTTAAACAAATTCTGTTTTGTGGTTCAAATTTTTATAACTTTCTGTAAATCAAATATTCTGTTGCTTTAATCTTTTTGTTTATGTGAGAGTTGTTTCTCTGAATATTATTACTATTTGCTTGATTAACATACAATATTTGTAAAGGGAACTTATCAAAAGACTTTATTGTGTCATAAATATTTAAATATATTTGCACAAAATACTTTTTACTAATAAGTACAATTATTGTCTCATCTGCATAAACGTTTTGAGATATAGTAGTCACTTTTTCATTTATGATGGTGGCAGCATCAATAATGTTAAAGTTTTCATTCAGTTTTTGAAACTCAGAACAGTGATTGTACTGAAAAGCATATGGATGCAGGTGAGACACCAGGTTCCATTGAACTTGTATTTAAAAAAACTGCATCCCCCCCAAAAATAATTGCATATACTATAAAATAAGAAATATTAATGGGGATAAAATTTACATGTGGTCATACTGTTTACCTTACTGTTTATCAACAGTTCAGTTTTTTTGCAGTGGATTTTATTTTGTGGATATTTGTCACCTAGAAAGTAATGAATATAAAGTCTCCACAAATATTTTTGATTTTTAGTATCAATAGAATAAAACAGAGAACTGTTATTTGTTAATGAATAGTAAGGTAATCTATACAGTAAACAGAGAACTTATTTGTTAATGAATAGTAAGGTAATCTATACAGTAAAACAGAGAACTGTTATTTGTTAATAAATAGTAAGGTAATCTATACAGTAAGACAAAGAACTTATTTGTTAATGAATAGTAAGGTAATCTATACAGTAAACAGAGAACTTATTTGTAAATGAATAGTAAGGTAATCTATACAGTAAACAGAGAACTTATTTGTTAATGAATAGTAAGGTAATCTATACAGTAAAACAGAGAACTGTTATTTGTTAATGAATAGTAAGGTAATCTATACAGTAAACAGAGAACTTATTTGTTAATGAATAGTAAGGTAATCTATACAGTAAACAGAGAACTTATTTGTTAATGAATAGTAAGGTAATCTATACAGTAAAACAGAGAACTGTTATTTGTTAATGAATAGTAAGGTAATCTATACAGTAAGACAAAGAACTTATTTCTTAATGAATAGTAAGGTAATCAATGCAGTAAGACAAAGAACTTATTTGTTAATGAATAGTAAGGTAATCTATACAGTAAACAGAGAACTTATTTGTTAATGAATAGTAAGGCAATCTATACAGTAAACAGGGAACTTATATTTTAATGAATAGTAAGGTAATCTATACAGTAAAACAGATAACTGTTATTTGTTAATGAATAGTAAGGTAATCTATACAGTAAAACAGAGAACTTATTTGTTAATGAATAGTAAGGTAATCTATGCAGTAAGACAAAGAACTTTTTTGTTAATGAATAGTAAGGTAATCTATACAGTAAAATAAAACTTTTATTTGTTCATGAATAGTAAGGTAATCTATACAGTAAAACAGAGAACTGTTATTTGTTAATGAATAGTAAGGCAATCTCTACTGTAAAACAGAACTTGTTTGTTAATGAATAGTAAGGTAATCTATACAGTAAAACAGAGAACTTATTTGTTAATGAATAGTAAGGTAATCTATGCAGTAAGACAAAGAACTTATTTGGTAATGAATAGTAAGGTAATCTATACAGTAAACAGAACTTATTTGTTAATGAATAGTAAGGTAATCTATACAGTAAACAGAGAACTTATTTGCTAATGAATAGTAAGGTAATCTATACAGTAAACAAAGAACTTATTTGTTAATGAATAGTAAGGTATTCTATACAGTAAAACAGAGAACTGTTATTTGTTAATGAATAGTAAGGCAATCTATACAGTAAAACAGAGAACTTATTTGTTAATGAATAGTAAGGTAATCTATACAGTAAGACAGAACTGTTATTTGTTAATGAATAGTAAGGTAATCTATACAGTAAAATAGAACTGTTATTTGTTAATGAATAGTATGGTAATCTATACAGTAAAACAGAGAACTGTTATTTGTTAATGAATAGTAAGGCAATCTATACAGTAAAACAGAACTTATTTTTTAATGAATAGTAAGGTAATCTATACAGTAAAACAGAGAACTGTTATTTGTTAATGAATAGTAAGGTAATCTATGCAGTAAGACAAAGAACTTATTTGTTAATGAATAGTAAGGTAATCTATACAGTAAGACAGAGAACTGTTATTTGTTAATGAATAGTAAGGTAATCTATACAGTAAAACAGAGAACTGTTATTTGTTAATGAATAGTAAGGTAATCTATGCAGTAAGACAAAGAACTTATTTGTTAATGAATAGTAAGGTAATCTATACAGTAAGACAGAGAACTGTTATTTGTTAATGAATAGTAAGGTAATCTATACAGTAAACAGAGAACTTATTTGTTAATGAATAGTAAGGTAATCTATACAGTAAAACAGAGAACTGTTATTTGTTAATGAATAGTAAGGTAATCTATACAGTAAGACAAAGAACTTATTTGTTAATGAATAGTAAGGTAATCTATACAGTAAAACAGAGAACTGTTATTTGTAAATGAATAGTAAGGCAATCTATACAGTAAGACAGAGAACTGTTATTTGTTAATGAATAGTATGGCAATCTATACAGTAAAGCAGAACTGTTATTTGTTAATGAATAGTAAGGTAATCTATACAGTAAACAGAGAACTTATTTGTTAATGAATAGTAAGGTAATCTATACAGTAAAACAGAGAACTGTTATTTGTTAATGAATAGTAAGGTAATCTATACAGTAAAACAGAACTGTTATTTGTTAATGAATAGTAAGGTAATCTATACAGTAAAACAGAACTGTTATTTGTTAATGAATAGTAAGGTAATCTTTACAGTAAAACAGAACTGCTGTTTGTAAATTAATAGTAAAGTATCAATACCCATGCACATGTTCCAAAGTAAGAATTGAGGAGAAAAACTTATTTAATTACACTTTAAACTTAATTTATTTGGAAAGAAATAATGAGAGCACATGAATTTTATTTTAGTTTCAAACTGTGTTGACTTTTTCTATTGTTTTTACTTGACATTTATAAAGTAGAATTAAAATTTTTTGATCTGATAGCACTCATTTCTCACCAGCAAGAATAAAAATCCCCAAAACAGGATTTACAAATTACAGTCTTGAAAAATATAGTAAGTTTAAAACTGTATACAAGAAAAAAAATCTTTCTGAATAATTTTCTGTGTTTAATTGTTTAATTCTGTCATTTACAAGCCAAATCAAGCAAATTTAGAGAAGGTCTGTTGAAGTTAGCAGAAATGAAAATCTGTTTTTTACACAACAAAATTCAATACAATTTAGCTCATTATAAATTGTTATCATTTATCCTCCAATGGCAGGTAAGTCATGAAACTTGGTTGAAGCTTTTATCTGAAGGTCTGGTTGGTCCTAAATTAAATGAATGTCCTTCAGACATTTTATATTGGTGTCCTGGCAGCCATCTTGAAAATCTTGTTATAGCTATAGTATCCTGAGTCCATTTTGGTTTTAAATGAAAATGATGCATGTCAGACATTTTATATAGCTACAAAAGTGTCTATGTTGATAAATCACGAAACCTGAGACTTAAGAGCTGCCACCCCCACCCCATACCATACCAGTGTGAAGTGAGATATTTTCAGAATGCGTATTGCACTTTCTCAACATAGCAACCAGTATTACACCAAATGATAGGAAAATGAAACTTGCCACTATTATTCTGAGATGTCACATACATTCTACATGTCAAAACGGATGAAACAGGTCAGGTCACAGAGGTCAATGGTCACAAGGTAAAGATGATTCCAAATTCTTCATACATCAGTATATAAAAAATTCAGAAACTGCATTTTAAGTTTTTTACCTTCCTTTTTCTGAAAAGAAATATAAATAACAATTTCTGCTATTTTTTGTTTTTTTTGCTTTTATTTAATTCAGCAGTGTTTAAATTAGTTGATTTTTTTCTATATCCTAAGACTTTTAAGTTCCCCATGAGTATGTATGTATCACACACTGTATTGCCTATAGGTATGTTGTATGTTGAAGAGCAAAATAGGCAAAATTACTCAAGTTTTGCCCATATTATCAATATTAAGTACCATTTTATTCAATCATAGATACATTATCATATAAAAAAGAGAAAAAGGGTTGTGCAGATGTTCAAATTTGTCTTAAGAATCTGTTCCATAGTTTTGCACTTTTGCACAGGGTTAACAAGTTAAAGAGAAGATATTCCCTGAATTTTCTCCACTGGTAGTCTGAGCAATAAAAAACATATGTATATTTTAGTGAGAGTACAAAGAATCTACGCTTTATTTGATATTTGAATGATAGGGGTTGATTAAGTTTGAGAGTACAAAGTTAGTCCTTACAGCTGATGTGCATATCACTGACTGAACTTCAGAAGTAAATTATAAAAATATGAACCGATAACTATTTTTATTTTATTTAGTACTGCCACATATAGACCAGAAAGCTTTTCTGAGATGAGATGGCCTGTTTATTATTGCTATATCTCCTAAACTACTTGATGGATTGCCATGAAACTTTACACACACATTTATCCCAAGGTCTAGTTGGTGCTGAATGAAAATGATCCTGCTCGGATATCCATCATGGGGGGTCAACTTCAATATCTTGTTAACACTTCTCCTCTTTAATGGATTGCCATATCAACATGAGGTTTTCACTGGATGACTTCTTAAGATGTGTAGTAGATCCTTAAAATGAAAATGGTGCTGATCTGACATCCAATATGACCACCATCACAGCCATCTTGAAAATCATTTTATTGTTATTCCTCCTGAACAGAAAGTCACATCAGCATGTGGTTTTCACCACTGGACTTCTTATAATGTCTAGCTGGTCTTAAATGAAAATTCTGATCTGACCTCCAATATGGTCGCCATCTTGAACATCTTAGTAATCGCTAGCCCTTCTTGATGGATGGTCATATCAACATGGGGTTTTCACCAGAAGACTTCTTATAAAAAGTCTTGTTGGTCCTGAATGAAAATGAAGCCAATCTGACTTCCAGTATGGACGCAATAATGGCCATCTTGAAAATCCAGTGATGGAAGAGTAGTGAAAATCTTGTTATCACTATTCCTCCTTGATGGATGGTCATATTGAACATGAGATTTTCACCTAAAGACTTTTTATGTAAATGATGCCCCTTGGACATACAATATGGCCACATGACAATCATCTTGAGAATCTTGTTATTGCTACTTCAAACTTCTTATGATGCCTAGTTGGACCTAAATGAAAACATTTTTCAAACTTGATCTTTAGTTGGTCTCATATAGCTACTATTGTGCTGTGGTGTTTTAAAATGCTGCTTCATACATGCTTAAATGAAAATTATGCCAATCTGACATCCAATATGGCATGGTGGCCATCTTTAATTATTTTTATAACTACTCATCCTGATTGGATGGCCATATCGACATAGGGTTTTCACCAAACAACTTTTTATGATATTTAGTTGTTCCCAAATGACAATGATGCCAATCTTACATCCAATATGGCTACCACAGTGGCCATCTTGATAATCTTGTTATTGCTACTCCTTCTTAATGGATGGTCATATCGACATAGGGTTTCCACCAAAAGACTTCTAATGATGTCTAGTTGGTGGTCGTAAATGAAAATGGTGCTGATCTTACATCCAAAATGGCCCCACAGCAGCCAGTTTGAAAATCTTGTTATTGCTGAAGAATATGGTTTCAACATCCAGCAGTTAAAAAGAAATAATGGTCTTATCTTGGATTCCTGGAAATTTTTTCAGGCAGTAGAGCATCAGTCCCTTCGGAGGACTCTTGTTGGTATTTTAAAATTTCATAAAATGCACTTTCAGAAAATAGTAATACCTATACTGAAAATTCATTTCTGTATTTCAAGGACAGGCAATGGTATTGTGCTTTGTGCTATTTCAGGTACATTTTTCGATCACACATAACTGGTAGTCATTAGTCATTAGTAACCTCTTGTGACATGCAGGAGGGCACATTGGGCTTATTCTACACCCCCAAGACTTCAGGGTGGTCTGGACTTTGGGCTACTACTGAAAGATGAGGATGTACAGGCCAAAGTTGTTTGTTCTACAACTTGCACATTATAAAAAAAGTTAACGTATACCTATATGTCTTTCATATGCTTGTGTTGTCAGTTGTTTTTTTTAACAGAGCTAGGAAAACCATGTACTACCAAAAAGTTACAGCTTATGAAAATGAATACTTCAGACAACTTTGATTTTGATGAAACATCCAAATATCAATGCTGTACCCAAAATCGACTTCACTCTTATGAGACAAGGGGTCACAACTCATGTATTTTGCAGTCGTTTTAGTGATTCACTAATCCATCCACTGAATGGCTTCATTTTTACCTATTCACAGAAATCATGAGAATATTGACATAATCTCAACAACAAACTTCTCAGTGGTTATGTTTATGAATTTGAATAGCTTTGAACAAATGTACAATGACATGTACACAATCATTTAATTGTCAGCTCTCATTTACTTACCAGTTGCCATATGCGAATGTCTTTTTAGTAAAATAAACAGAAAACTTTGACAAGAAAAAAAATTAACAGATGTATGAGAAGGCTATATTAAATTTAAAAGTAATGCCCCTTAAACCCTGTGATTTCTTCCTGTGAATTTTGTGGAATTACTATTTTATTTTTGGAGTTTTATTAATTTTTCACTTAGCAAACTTTGCTTTTAGCAAGTGAAATTAATGAAAACAAACCAGGTATGGTGATTGAATCTAGTATGTAAGTAGACTTTTTCATCTATGTGGACATCACCTGGGTGGAAGTTGTGTTCTCCACCATATTAAAAGTAGTCTGGACAGGCGTAATACTGTGCAACACTTGAGTTCACATTACAGCTACCATCCTGGGGGGAATCCACAACAGAAAATAGTTCCACATCTTTAGCACCAGAAACTGTAGTATTCATACAGTTTTGTACCATTAATCTTGGGTATAAGATAGTTTGTTCTTCCACAACACATTTGTATAGAGTACATTTATTGAACCTGGATGTGTTATCTTCTCAATTGTTAGCTTGTACATGTAGATTGCATTGTGCTGCAGTGTATATTTACATTGTCTAGTTAGAGCTGCTTCAAGGCATGCCCAATCATAGATGTTGAAACCTGGTTTTAATTTGTCTTTTAGTTGTTGAATGATTCAGTTATGAAGATTGTTTATGTCAAAAAAGCATTGTTCTGTGAGTAGAACATTGTTTTCATGTTGCCATGATTATATTGAGGCCTTGAAACCAGAATTGTAATCTATGCTGTATGAAACACATCCAAAAAAACAAGAAAAAGCATGAAGACAAAAAGAAATCCCCATGAAATCACAGGACATAAATAATGGAAAAAAAGATAAATGGAAGTTCAATAGAGGATAATATTAAATTTTCCTCTAGACTTCAATTACTCTTGACATGTTGGTCAGTGACAGTGTTAGTTGAAGCAGATATAATTTTGCTTATCAGTGGCTGAGCTAATGAGTATTAATAGGTGCAGAACAAATGCATGACTGGGGATCAGAGCTAAATTAAATCTTGGCCAATCAGATATTATTAAAATGACCCACTGCCTCAGTAGGTTACTGAGTAATTAAGTTGGTCTAACAGAAATTAAACAAATGATGGACATTAAGAGGAGATAAAAATATGTGTTGCTCTGTGAACAAAAAGTAAATGGAGAGTGAGTGGTTGATAAGATCTGGAATGATGTGTTTTACATCAAAGATGAAAGTGAGAGGACAGTAAGAGTTTAAGAGCTATAATTAACATCTAAGATGTAACAATTGGCTAAAGTGGACAGCATCTAAACCTAGTTATTCAATGCAGTGTAGAATAGACAGTGTGTGGAGCTGTATTTACAATTCACCATGATACAGGACAAGCAGATCATCATGCTAAACACCTGTTTGGTCAAACCTTGTTTATTCAAACTGCATTTGCAAAATCGTCTTTCATTTTGTTGAAGTTTATCAAAATTTCCTTTCTGATAGCATCTTGAGATTTCTTATCACAATATTGGGGAAGTGAGCAATATTAGTTATGCTTAGGCTTTTTTTTTTTTTTGATACTCTTTCTTGAAGAAAGATAATTTTATGGGCAAATGGAATTCTGTGTTGAATTTGTTTGCATATATGTTATCTTGCATCAGATTGCTGCTACTCCTAACTCTGATATCTGCAGCATAGCTTGACCAAGGATTGATGGATTTGAACCAAATTTTGTATGTGGCTTAATATTAATGAAACCTTGAATGAATTCAAGTTTGGACTTTTCATGACATTTACAGAATTTACTTAATACCCATTCTCCTTATTTGGTTTCTGTAGCATTACTTTATATTAACTGCACTTGCCGTGGACACCTAGACAACTGACCTAGTTTTAGTTGAATTATATACCGTATATTCTTGCATATAAGCCCAGTCCAAATGCAAGCAACATAGATCCTGATCTGCCATCGCATAATGCGCAGACAGATCAGGGTCTATGTTGTTTGTTCTATTGATTAGTCCTTACAAACTGCATAGACCCAGGTCTGCCAGTGCATTATGTGACAGCAGATCTGGGTCTATGCAGTTTGCAGTTGGTGTTAGATTATACGCGAGTATATACGGTAGTAACTTTGAACATCAGTATCTAAACAATTAATTTTATGTAATGTTTCGGTTCTACTCAATGTCATCAGCACTCTCAGACATGAAAATTTCATAGATTCACAACAGACTGCCAGATCTTTTGTTATCAAAAGATCTCAGAACATCACATGGCATTATGTGATTAAGTGAGAACAATATCGGGGCAGCTTATATTGTGAGCCTACCACAAGAACACACATCTTTATGTTGCATCTCAAAATTCAGTTTGATCTTATTGTTCTGTGAAATCTCTTGAATATGTCATCAATATTTAACACAAACAATTGTAAGGGCCATATCCCTTAAATATGAGCATAAAATTCTCTCTTTGAAATAATTTATACTGCTTTTCAGTTACAACTTTAAAATATGTAGCAATTGCTATATTTTATACAATTCTTCATTTTCCAGTAAATTAAGTCATATTTGGTATCATTTAAAAGCTAAATAAATTTTCTGCTGATTGCCTGAGTTTAGGAAAGCTAATTTTAATTTTAAGGGCCATATCCAAGGTTTAAGGGCAGTATTTAAGGTCTAAACATAAGCAAAAACTTCACTTCTCTGTCTGATGATAATGAAATATCTGATGCCGATGTGGGTAACAGTGATGCACTGTACCCTCAGAAATCTTCATCAACTGTCATTGAAATATCATCACAGATTATTGACTTATTAAAACTTGTTACTGTCAAAATTGTTGTTCTTAAAACAACCGGCTGTAGTGTCATCACCTGTTTACTACCATATATACAGTTACCGGTTGTTTACATCCCTGACTTGTTAACCACTGTGCAAGAATAAATGCCATCTTACTCAGACACTCACCATGCTGGCACCCACATTTACATTTGAAAAAAGGGTGCCACTAGATAGTACAAAGATAGTGGGGGTGTTGCCAATCTCTTATACAAGTCCCTGGGTAGGGCCAGTTGGGCATGTGGCTTTATATTGATGATACCTTGAATGAATTCAGTTTCCAGTGTTCTATGGCATCTTTTAGAGGAGTTATGGCTCAGATTTCCCATCCTACAATACTTTGATTTCCACAGCATTACTTCAACAAGTATTGTTGGATTTTACACAAATTTCGCCCGCAGCTTTATACATGTATATTTAAGACCTTGAAAGAATTTATTTCCAGCAATCCATGGCATTATTTACAGGTGTTACTACCCCTCGTTGCATGTGCTCCTAATTTGGTTTCTGTAGCATAATTTTACCAAGGATAATTGGATTTTGACCATTTTGCATGAACCTTTATACTGATGAGAACTTGGATGATTTGATTTTCTGCATTCCATATCTTCATTTAAATGAGTTTTTGTACATTACACCGTCAATATCTTTTACCCTATTACATCTTGAGGGTCTCATCAAACTTTGACTTTGGATGCTTCTCTAGGAGAGTAACTTAACCATACTAAAACTAGGTCACCTAAATTTGATGCTAGAGTAATTTTAGTATGTTAAGTTATTTGTTGGAATCCTGTTCAGACCAGCCTGGGTTGGCTGTCAGGCATATCTGTATTGCAAGGCATTTAACTCCATTTGTTTCAGCATCTATCCTCCATACCAGTCATTATATTGTCAGCTACTCCAAATGTGCTCCTGTTGGCAAGTGGTTTTGTGTTTACAAAGTAAAAGTCTTGCTGATATGTGCATTTTAATAACAATTTGAAGAAGAAAAAAAATGTTATACCTGACACATCTCTTTGATTTGTAGGCCTACATGAACTTCAAGAGAAAAAGCACAGAAGGATGGAGTATTGGAAATGTTTTACTAGACTTCACTGGAGGAACTTTCAGCATTTTGCAGATGTTCCTATTGTCATATAATAATGGTAAGTGTTCATTTCTGCATAGATGTTGGGCAGTCTATTAATTTTTAGCTCACCTGGCCTTAAGGACAAGTGAGCTTATGGTATTTTCTTGTGTCCATCATGCATCGTATATCCATCAACATTTACTATTTTCAACACTTTCTTAAAAAACACTGGATCAGTTTCAAAGAGAGCATCCTAGCATGAAGAGCTTTCAGGTTTGTACAAATGATGCCAGTTCGTCATCAAATATGGCCACTGTTACTAAAAATTGAAAATCCTTAGAACGATTTCATTTCCAAAACAACTGAACACAATAAAGCATCCTGGCATGAAGGGTTTTTAAGTGTTTACAAATAATGCCAATTTGCCATCAAATATGACTGCTGTTGCTTAGAAAAGAAAAACCATTAAAAACTTTACAAAAACCACTCAATAAAATTTGACCAGATATGACAGAAAGCATCCTATCCTGAAAACCCTTCAGATTTATACAAATTATGCCAATCTGCCATCAAATATGGCCACCATTAGTAGAAATAGAAAACATTTCAACAACTTTTTTCAAAAAAAAACCCAGCTAAACAGAATTTGACCAACTTTGATAGAAAGCATATCAGAATAAAGTCCTTTCAGTATTGGACAAATGATGATGATGTGCCAGGTATGGATGAAGGTACACAAAAATAGAGAAACCTTGAACAGATGTTTTTATAACATATGCAAGCAGTGTCATTGAAAGAAATTGCTAGAGAAAGCAGACTACTGACCCATATTTTTTGGCAAACTGTTTCTGCAGTTGGCTATTAGGCAGATGTCAGCCAGGTGAGTGATCTCAAGCCCATTTAGATTTCTTGTTCCAGTTCTATTTGCCTGGCCTATTATGGTAGAGAAGAGCAGGAAGAACACTCTATAGAGCTTGCTAGGAAGGTAAAGTGTTCGCAACTGCTTTTAATCTGCTCATCCAGGAAATTGAGAGAGGATATTGCATCTTGCATGTTTCATGTTTCTTTGTTCATACATTGGTACATTTGTATATTTAGTCATTAATTGCATTCATTTGTTCAAGTATATATATATATATATATATATATATATATATATATATATATATATATATATATATATCAGTCCAGAGACTATTAGATCTACATCTGCTGGGTATTCTAGCATTCTGTAACAAAGCTACTACCTGGTTGGTTGGTTGGTTGCTAACCCAGGTTGCCTGTGGCAAGTATCGTACCCATCAACCATTTGATTACAAGTCTGATGCTCTACCAACTGAGCTACAATGGCTCTCAAACTATTATCTGGACACTAACCTATTTGAAGTAGAAAAATATAGGTCATTGAGATATAGATAAGCCTGCTGTATATACTCGCATATAAGCCGATACCAACTTAAAACTGCATAGACCCATATCTGCCATCACATAATGCGCTGGCAGATCTGGGTCTATGCACTTTTAAGGACTAATCAGTAGAACAAACAACATAGACCCTGATCTGCTGGTGCATTATGCGATGGCAGATCAGGGTCTATGTTGTTTGCACTTGGACCTAGTTTATATGTGAGTATATATGGTATGTCTTTGACTCTAATCACCAAATGTAAATACCATATATGCTAAATTAAAACTATCAAAACTAGGTTACATTTACCTTGTTTGGCAAAGAATCTGAATTATTTTTCAATTTCATTTAATTTTCATGTTTATTTTTTCTTTTGTTTAAAGCACCTATATGAGATACTTTAAATCTACTATTGTCAAACTTTAAATGTTGATTTATCGACAGCTGGTCAAAGTGGGTCATTTGTTACCATCTTTTTGTAAGTAAATTTCTCAAGTAGATCAAGTAGTCTGTATCTTGGATACTACACTTAATACATGTACACTCATCAAACTTGAAATGTGGATCTATGTTTAGGAGTCCTTATACCAATATCAGGCATGTACTCTTCTCAAATTAGAATATTTGGAGTCTGTACAAATTTTCTAAAAATGGAATGCTTGCCTTCATGCAAGGAAATATTGCCAAAAAAGGAATATCTGCAATTACAGCAAATATTCCATTATGAAATATTTCACAGTCATTATCGGTACAAACGATATTCGAAGTGTAGAATATTTGTGTTTATGCAAAAAAAATGTTTAAAAATTCTACAGATATTGCTTCCATAGATTGAATTATCAGAGGATGATTAAATGATGGATAATCTCAGCTCAAAATACTCCATTTTGAAACAACTATGACAACTGTTAATATTCCTCATTCAGATTGTTGCACCAAAAACCTATCCATATAGATGATACTATTTGGTCCCAAAATTCAATTTATGGAATACTTCTTCAGATATGGCCAATACCCAACTTTTGCAAAATTACAAGAAATTTTCATTAAATAATTTTAAAAAATGCTTTTCAGTAGTCTTTTGTTTGGAATATTTATGACCTGTGCAAAAATTATTGTTTTAGAGTATTGCACTCAACTTTTCTGTAGAAGGTGAATTTGAACTTCAGTATTCCACTGTTGGAATAGCTGTGACCCCCACAAATATTTTACTTATGGCAACTTGATTTTATGTATGGAATATGAAATATTCAGCCTCTTTCAGATTATTGCAAATAAAATATGACACTTTTCGGCTTAATTATTCCAATTCAGGAATATCTTCAACCATCACCTATACCTCAACTTTGAGAAGAATATGAAAACTTTTCCTTAAATAGAAAATACTACCTGTCAGTACTCCATTTGTAGAATGACTGACTATTCAAAGGATAGGGAAAGCTTATGCAGTTACCTTAACATTGGTGTCAGCATCCCACATGGTTAAAAACTTGGGGCAAGTTATTATGCTTGCTGAATCTATCTTCTTTTCATGATAGTGTGGTTTTTTGTATGTGCCTACTTCTTTTCATCCTCATATGCCCATTTGTTAAAATTTCATTAGTGTAAGTCATAAAATGACTTGTTTTCTTACAACCCAGATTCAGTTTAAATTGTGGGCAAGTTTTCTTTGGTGTTTACTTGAGTTTTTCAGGCATTGTTCATAGTAGAGTCATAAACATGGTAGTGGCATGTATCTTTATGAGTAACATAGGATAGTAGAGTCATAAACATGGTAGTTGCATGTATCTTTATGAGTAACATATGATCAGTTATAAAAAAGGTCATCATGACCTATAATTCACACTTCAATCACTTTGGTTGATTTGTGCATTTATGTTAATTTCTTTGGCAACATTAGTAGTCGAGTTGTGGAACTTCAGGATGGGATGTATGTTTATCACTAGCATGCTGGTCTTAGTAAAGTATGTAACAATAACTTATATTTCATGTTGCAATGACTATGGTCAGTTTGGGCAGTTAAACATATTTCTCTGGCACTATTTAAGAAAGGTTTTTGAACTTTGTGAAGGGGTGCCTTTCAAAGTAAATTAGTTTTTCAGTAGTAGAATATTATAGCTTTTAAGTCATGTTTCACTAACTTTATTCAATTTTTCCAGCTGAATTAATTTTTGCAATACATTTTTAAGAGATAGGGTCATGAAACTTTGTGAAGTGTTACTTCTCTCAAAAATTATGCCATGATATCAGAAGCAGGTGATTGTAACCTAAATGTCAGACTTCACCTTCAGTTTACTTTTTGTATTAAAGCTAGTTTTTATTGTAGGGTAATGAACATAGTCAGGAATGCATCTCTATAAGAGATCTTTGCTATAATAATGGAACCTTCATTTTATGATTCACTAACTTTGAATAGCTTTAGGATGCAAGTTGATTCCTTAGTTGTAATCTATTGTAGGATAGTTAACTTGGTGAAGGTATTACTCTGTATGAGTACTATATTAATGTACAAACCTAAGAGGAACCTTACACACTTGTGCACTAGGAATGCACTAGTGCACTAATTTTACACCACACAGTGCACTTTGTACACAAGGTAGAGCACTATAGGTAAAGAAAGTAGTTGTTGTTTGGCATTCGAGTTCAAAGATGACCATAACATCACTAACTGGTTTGGTTTCTGTGAGCATGTGAGTGGCTGATCAGGCCAGTTTGTGCTCTGAACTGTCTTTGGCACACTGGACAGGAGATATGACTTGGGGTTGCTTGATCAAGAGAGGACATGCTGCAGTTACAAGATTTATGCTGCTCACGCTTTTGCACTGCTTATGCAATCCTCCTCAGCTCTTTGTCTGTATCTCTGGTATGGATGAGACTGCCTCAGGTGGAATGATCCTGTGCATGATCTTCCCAAGATTCAGGGTCAGTGTTGAAGTTTTTCAAGGATGACTTTGACTGGCATTTTATCCTCATCAGCTTCCTTAGGCAGCCCATGTGAAAATGGTTCAACTGCTTGGCATGGCCTCTGTACACTGTCCAGGTTTCACATGCATACAGCAGGTCGGCAAACCCAGTAGCTTTGTAGACCTTAGCTTTTGTTTGCAGACTGATGCCTCTGTGCTCCCACAGATTTGCATGTAGCGTGTCAAAGGCCACACTTGCTTTGGTAATTCTGGCATTGGTTTCATTATCAATGTGACTGCACGTGACAATGTACTCCTGAGATAGGAGAACTTGTCCACTGCCTGGAGGGTTTGGCCATTCACTGTGATCATAGGCTCTACATAAAGCTTTCCTGGTGCAGGTTGGTGCATCACCTCTGTCTTCTTAATACTGATTGCGAGACCAAAATTGTCATAAGCTGAAGAGAAATGGTCCATACGCTGTTGGATATCAGACTTGGATTTGGTATTTAGGGAACAGTCATCACCAAGTAGGATATCACAAACAATCACTTCCTGAAACTTCATCTTCACCTGTAGTCTCTTCAGATTGAAGAGCTTGTCATCAGTCTGGTATGTCAATCCCAATGTCATAGTCACTGAAGGCATGTAAGAATGGCAGAGAACATCATACAGTAGAAGGTTGGGACCAACACACAGCCTTGCTTGCCTCCATTGCCGACTGGGAATAGTTCAGATGACTCATGGCCATTCATGATGCGAGTGAGCATGTCATCATGGAATTGCTGAACCATTACAAAGCATTTCTTTGGGCAACCAAATTTTGCCATGATCTTCCAGAGGACCCCACAACTGACAGTGTTAAAGACTTTTGTTAGGTTGTCAAAAGTGGTGTACAGGTTGGAGTTCTGTTTCAGCATTTCTCCTGGAGTTGATGAGCTGCAAACACCATGTCTTTGGTCCCTTGTCCTTTCCTGAAGCCACACTGACTCTCAGGAAGGAGCCCTTGATTGTTGTGATGTAAGAAAGTGATTCTACAAAAGTCTGGCAAGGATTTTGCCATCTATCAACAGCAGTAGATACCCCAATGGTTGTTGCAGGATTGTCTGTTACCTTTCCATTTGTACAAGTGGATGATGGATGCATCCTTGTACACCTGGGATATAGTTTCTTGAGTCCACATTGACTGGAAGAGTTTCATTCAGCCATGTGTGAGCCTCCAGCTTTGTAGGCTTCTGCTGGTATTGCATCTGCTCCATGTGCTTTGTCATTTGACAGCAGGTCAGTTGCTTTCTCATTTTCAGCCAGTGTTGGAGTATCAGCAAGAGATATGTTGATTTCCACTTGGTGCAGTTGATCAATTGCCTCCTCACTGATGGATAATTGTTGATTGAGGATGTTGTTGAAGTGTGATGCCCATCTTTGTAGTATCTTTTCTTTGTCAGTGAGCATTGTGGTGCTGTCAGCACTCAGTATTGGAGATGTTCCAGATGACTGTGGCAGTTCTCTTGATGTTGTTGAAGGCCACCTTCTTGGATGATGAAGTGCTGTCTTTTAAACAGGCCTTTTGGAGCCAATGTTTATCATTCAGTAGTCCCCATATGTCACCATTGTTCTCTTCAAACCAATCTTGATGTGTATGTGTGGTGGGACTGAGGGTTTTGGATGCAGCTGAGTACACATAGTCTCTGAAGGATGCCCAGTTTTCCTTGACAATCTCAGAGTTCACATCAATTGTTACTGGTTGGCTTCAATAAATGCCTGTTTCACATTCTCCTGTTCAGTTTGAGACATTGAGCTTTTTGGGAGCTTTTTTGCCTTGTGGTCATCTGCTTTGCTGAATCTGGATATTGAACTTGGAGACTATGAGCCTGTGGTCAGTCCAGCTTCTGCACTTCACATAGAATTCATCTCATGGACAGCCTGCCTGTCTCTTTTCCTGTTGATGACATAGTCACTGAGATTCCAGTGCTTGGAGCGCAGGTTCATCCATGTTGTTTTGTTGTGGTTTGGCAGGCGGAAGACTGTTGGTGATTAGGAGGTCATGATCAGCACATTTCCTCAGTAGGAGGAGTCCATTGTTGTTGCATTTGCCAAAGCCATTTTTGTGAAGGATGTCTGCCCATGTCTTGTAATCTGTACCAACTCTAGCATTGAAGTCACCAAGGATGATGAGCTTGTTTGCCTTCAGTACTTCTGCGATAAGAGAGTCCAGGTCTTCATAAAATTTGTCCTTGATCTCATCAGGGTTGGTGCTGATGATAGTTGCATGTCTTTTTCCAGACAGTGGGAGTCTCATTTGCATGAGTCTGTCATTCATGCCCTTTCTCGATTTGTGAGCTTGCTGACCAGCCAAGATTTGATGGCAGACCAAATACCAGTTTCACATCACTCTTCTTTACTTCAGCCACTCCAGAAGAAGGTGTAGCCCTCTCCTACTTCAATGAGTTGTCCTTCTTCAGCTAGGTGGGTTTCACTCAGGGCTACCATATGGATGTTAAATTAATGCTATTCATTCCAGCATGCAAGATGATGTATTTAAAGCCAATGCTCCACCTTTGGGACTGAATTAAATTCTGGAGCTTGGATATTGTGACATCAGGAAAGGCTTGTACTTAGGGTAAGGGGAAGAACCCTGTCTTTTTGGGGCTTAAGAGGTCATGGTCAAGGTCACCCAGACTGAAAGAAAAAAATGGGTTTTGCACAATAACTAGAGTTCTCCACCATCTACAGTCACCAAGCTATGTGAATAGCTTGCACTTGGGGTGAGGAAGAACCCTATTAATTTTGGCATCAAAAGGTTAAAGGTCAAGATCACTGAATGAAAGAAGAAAAATGGTTTTCTTACAATAACTTGAGATCTACACAATCTATAATTGCCAAACTTTATGGATGGCATGGACTTTGGGTAAAGGGAAGAATCCTATCTTTTGGGGGCTTTAAAGGTCAGAGGTTAAGGTCACCCAGACTGAAGGAAGAGAAACAATTTTCGCACAATAACTGAAGTGCTGCACCATCTACAGGCACCAAACTTTGTGGATAGCTTGCACTTGCGGTAAGGAAGAACCCTATCATTTTCAGTGTGAAAAGGTCAAAGGTCAAGATCACTATAACTGAAAGAAGAAAAATGTTTTTTGTGCAATAACTCAATATCTACGCTATCTGCAATTACCAAACTTTTTGGATGGTTTAAACTTGGGGGTAAGGAAGAACCCTATCTTTCCTTAGCTCAAAAAGTAAAAGGTCAAGGCTACCCTGACTGAAAGAAGAAAAATGATTTGCACACAATAACTTGAGTTCTCCATCATCTAAGGTTACTGAACTTTTTGGATGTCAAGCACTTGGGGTGCGGAAGATGTCTATTGTTTTTGGAGTCATAAAGTCAAAGGTCAGGGTTACTGTGACTGAAAGAATAAAAATGGTTTCTGCACAATGACTTGAGTTCTACATCACAGACCTGGACTAAACTTTATGCCTGGTTGGCACCTAGGGTAAGGAAAATGCTTATTGATTTTGGGGTTTAAAGTTCAAGGTAACTGTGACTGGAAGAAAAATTCTACACAAATAGTTAGGTTATCTACATAGACGACTATTAAACATAGGGTGGGCATATAATATGCCATTCACAATACTCTTGTTGCACACTGTATCCATTGCTATACCTGGAATCATGAAACTTTGTGAGGGTATGCATCTTGACAAGTACTACACCCTCATCACAGAAGTAGTTTGCTGTGACCCATATTTCACACTTCACTGGCTGGTTAAATTATGTTTTAAGTTTTAAGTTTATTTCTCAATCACTGTTTATACTAGAATCATAAAACTTGTTGAGTGTATGCATCTCTGTTAGTACACCCATACAACAAAAGAAGGTGACCTACATTTCACATTTTACTTCCTTGGGTTAAGTTTTTGCATTTTTTAGCTGTTGACCAAACAGGTTTTTTTATACTCTGTATATATATATATATATATATATATATATATATATATATATATATATATATATATATATATATATAGGTTCATGAACTTTGTGACAGGATGCATCTTGATGAGTACTACACCCTCTGCGACCCTTATTTTACATGTCACTAGCTTGGGTTAAGTCTCGAGTACTGTTCATGCTAGAATCATCAGACTAGATAATTGCATCTCAATTAATACCACATCCATACAACAAAAGATGGTCACATTGAGCTACATTTTACATTTTACTGGCCTATGTTAAACCTTTGCATTAAGCTCATGGTCACATAGGTTTTTTACCTCTTGTATACATAATAGTATACCTGGAATTATGAAACTTGGTGAGGGGATGCATCTTAATGAGTACTAGACCCAAGTTGTATGTGTTTAGCTGTTCATGGTTGAAACATTAAACGAGATGATTGTATACATCTCTTTTAGTACCACACCCATACAAATAAAGGTCACTCTTACCTTCATTTCATACGTAACTGACTTTGGTTAAGTATTGGCATTTATATAATGATCATACAATGCTATGTACATATTAGACTATTTAGAATCATGACAAATTGGTCAGGGAGTCCATCTTGATGAACACTACTCCCACATTGTAGAAGTTGGTCATTATAGTCCAGATTTTATGCTTTACTGACTGGTTAAGTTTAATGTTTTATGTTCATTTCTCAGGCACTGTTTATGCTAGAATCATTAAATTGATGATATACATCTCTATTACTGCCACACCTTTACAACAAAAAATGCTCATTGTGATCTATATTGTAACTTTTCCTGGCTTTGGTTAAGTTTTTGCATTTAGCTCATGACCGCATGAGTTTTTGGCATGTTATATGCATACTAACCTACTTAAAATCATGAAACTTGCTGATGGGAGGCATGTTGATAATGTACTACACCCTTATTTTGTGTTTAATGTTCATTTATTGGGCTCTATTTATGTTCCAGTTATGAAACTTGATAGTTGGATGAATCTCTGTTAGAACTACACCCACAACAAAAGAAGCTCACTGTGCCCAACATTTGATGCTTTAGTAACATTAGTTAGGTATCTGTGTTTAGTTCATGGCAATATAGATTCTTCCATGCTATATACTGATCCAAGGTCTTTCCTGACCCTTGCAGTTGGACATAGGAATAACTATGTTTATTCCATGGAAAACTTTTTATATTATTAGCTTTACATACATTGTATATTGTGAAAGGTTACCCTTAAAAAGTTCACTGTGTATTGTACATGTGAATGAATATAGAAATCAGATGAATGGACTGCATGCAGCATGCTTTTCATTTGTTGCCTCAGCTGTACTGTCCTCTTGGTAATTACTAATGCATGAACTATTTTTGTACTACTAGGGCAATGATAATATCTTCTGAAGCAGATTTTAAGAACAATGTTTTCAAAATAATTCAAGCATGTGAGTGCTTTAAAAACCTTTCTTTCTTATTACCTTGAGGACCACCATTTTTGTATAATCCACAATAATTGGAGGGGCCTTTAGTTTTGACCTCATCTGTCTGCTTGTCTGTTCATCCACCCATCTGTTCATCAGATTCTGTTAAGTTTTGCATTACTATAGGTAAATTTCTCAGGCATTCTTGCTTATATTGTCATTTGGTTAGAAGTGTGGATCCTGCTTGGAAAGAACTAAACCAACATTCCAAAACTAGGTCACCATGACATATATTTCTTGCTTCAGAGACTTCTTTTATTTTGGTCTTACAGTAGTGCATGTCAGTGTGTCATACAAATTTGGGTATACATGTCATTTGGCTTTGTCTATAAATCAATCATGTTGAGCACTATGTCATCAGATGAAAAGTAAGTCATGTACATAGTCCTTACTTAACTGTGTCCCAAAAGGCAAGCTGTGCTATCAGCAGTACTTACTTAACTGTGCCCCAAAAGGCAAGCTGTGCTGTCAGCAGTACTTACTTAACTGTGCCCCAAAAGGCAAGCTGTGCTGTCAGCAGTACTTATTTAACTGTGCCCCAAAAGGCAAATTGTGCTGTCATCAATACTTATTTAACTGTGCCCCAAAAGGCAAATTGTGCTGTCAGCAATACTTATTTAACTGTGCCCCAAAAGGCAAATTGTGTTGTCAGCAATACTTATTTAACTGTGCCCCAAAGGCAAATTGTGCTGTCAGCAATACTTATTTAACTGTGCCCCAAAAGGCAAATTGTGCTGTCAGCAATACTTATTTAACTGTGCCCCAAAAGGCAAGCTGTGCTGTCAGCAGTACTTACTTAACTGTGCCCCAAAAGGCAAATTGTGCTGTCAGCAATACTTATTTAAATGTGCCCCAAAAGGCAAATTGTGCTGTCAGCAGTACTTACTTAACTGTGCCCCAAAAGGCAAATTGTGCTGTCAGCAATACTTATTTAACTGTGCCCCAAAAGGCAAGCTGTGCTGTCAGCAGTACCTACTTAACTGTGCCCCAAAAGGCAAGCTGTGCTGTCAGCAGAGATTTTATGATTCTGTACCTTTATTATGAAAGCAAATTTTAAAAAAATGTGTATATATTGCCTAGCAAGCTAGGATATACCCAGAATTTTAACAATATGGACATTGTCAGGTATTACTAGCTGGCCTGGTTGATAGGCAGACTACTGTCTTCTGAAAAATCTGGTTTATCTTTTCAGATGACTGGGGTTCCATATTTGGAAATCCAACAAAGTTTGGCCTGGGATTTTTCTCGATACTGTTTGACTTGCTGTTTATGATTCAACACTACATCTTGTATAGACACAATGCATCATATGAGAGACTTGTTGACAGCCCTGATGAAGATGTTGGTGATGTCTTCAAACCAACTTCACCCTGACAGTCAATCAGTTTATCATTTATTGAGAAACTGATAATTTAGTGTACTGTTCAACATGCTTTCTAAGAAAATCTGCTGTAATATTGGAATGAAATGAACATTTTTCAAGTAAATTGATATTAAATAATTTGTCTCTTTTACTTACAGAAGGCACATAAGGTTCAATTTGCCCGCAGACAGATATAAAAGCTTACATCCTACACTGAAGTAATAGATTGATTTAGCACTTTTAAATGGAATATCCAGCCTTCAAACTTTTAATTACTGTAGTAATCCTCATTTGATTCTAAGCTATTGGGTAAATTTTTAAAAGTTTTGCTAAGATTTGTTTGTTTTGGTTTTAATAGTACTTTTAACAGATTACTGGCCATATCTTGCTGAGGAAATGGGAGCTGAGTGTCTTTCCCAAGGACACACTGAGGCAACCAACCCAGGCTGGCCTGGGTGGGTATCGAACCCGCAATCTTTGGATTACATGTTTGACACAATACCAACTTAGCTACTATGGCTGCCGGTTTTGTTAAGAAGATAATAACAAGATAGAAGCCAAAACTGAATCATCACAGGACTGCACCATTTAGGCTCTTTCTATGTACTCCAAGAAGAACTGAATTAACATTGTTTCCCATCCCATAATATCACACCAGGACATTTCACTGTGATAAAGACATAAATGTTCACATTTTGATATGAGTCTACAGTTCTTAGATTGCTTCTTTATATTGTAGCTACCAAACTTTTGCACACTTATAATTATGCACAAGAGATACTGTATTTTTAAAAGTGGTAAACTGGTTTGCCTTCACATATTATTTACACTGAATCAGGAGAAAACAGTCCATTTTTCTCCATTAAGATGCTGCAAATGTTATTGACAAACAAAATAAACAGAAATAATGTGAGAAATAAATTCATGTCTACATGAAAATAAATTAACTGTAATGCTGCATTATTTTATTATTCAGTGTGAATAGGCCTTCAAGCATAGATATTGAATCCCATTTCACAAACTTGGTCAACAGATTGATCAAGAAGATAACATGTCATTTGACATGTTTAATTTGTCTTATTATGTGTCCTTCATAACAGTTGATATGCTTTTTTAATGATTATAGTTATTTTGATTTAAACTGCATAAAACTTTTTAATAAAAGCAGTGGAATAAAAGCAGTGGAATTCTTAACCCATATTTGTTATCAAATATTACATATCAGATGATTTAGGACAAAAAATGCAGCAGGATTATATACATGCACTTGCCATACTAGTATGCATGTGCGGTCTTTCTGTCAAACACATGCACATACACATAGTAACATACACTTATGACAGTTGGGCAGAGTTAAATACAACTGACAATGCAGGTTGCACGCAACCGATACTGCACCATCTACAAGATAATGACAAACTCCAGTGTTGGAAAAATTGAAACAATTTGTGCTCTGATTTTACAGATCTAACAAATTTCAAAATCAGCTGGTATGATCCCAGTTTATGGCCACGACAATAACCTGCTAACCAGTCCAGCTTACATTCAATAGCACAGAGAAGACACTTTAAAATGGAATTGATAATTATTCACCTCTGTGAAATATTTTGAAAAAATTGTAGAACAAGTCATGGTATCGTGTAATGGCGTCATGCACTATTTGAACTAAACTTCATTATGGTAATACAGACCCAGCATTCTGATGTCCCTGGGCTATCTGTATTTAACATAATTATGGTAATCCAGACCCAGCATTCTGGTAGTCCCTGGTCTACATGAATTCAATATAATTATGGTTACTCAGACCCAGCAATCTGGTAGTCTCTGGACTATCTGAATTTAACATAAATATGTTAGTACTAAAAATGCAGCATTCTGGTAGTTCCCGGGCTTTCTGTATTTAACATAATTATGGTAACCCAGACCCAGCATTCTGGTAGTCCCTGGTCTACATGAATTCAATATAATTATGGTTACTCAGACCCAGCAATCTGGTAGTCTCTTGACTACATGAATTCATATAATTATGGTTACTCAGACCCAGCATTCTTCTGGTAGTCCCTGGTCTACATGAATTCAATATAATTATGGTTACTCAGACCCAGCAATCTGGTAGTCTCTGGACTATCAGAATTTAACATAAATTTGGTACCCAGACCCAGCATTTTGCTGGGCTATCAGAATTCAACATAATTATGATAATCCAGACCCAGCATTCTGGTCCCTTTGTCAGACAATTCTACATAGAATTTCATGTTTTGCCATTCAGTGACATACTAGGTTGCATTGTTCATCATATATGTCAGTACCACTTTCTTCCTTGAGTTTATAGTAATCCTCACATACATCTGGCACTCGTTAGCACAACTAGTCCTGCAGTTTCTTCTTCGAATACATTACCTGATCATAATACCTTAGGAGAATTACTACTACCTCACAAATCCAGCCCTCCCAAGGTGGCCCCCTCCAGTTTTGTACTTTGCATAGGGTTAGAAATTTAAAGAAAAAGAATTAGCCAGGGTTTCCTCTCTGGCTGTCCTGGCTATTTAAAAAAGACCTTGTATATCTTAGGTATTGTTAAAAGAACTTTGAATTCCCTTTATTTTGGTGTATGATTGATGGGTGAAATTTGGGTTATAGAGTATACAGCTTGGTCTTACTTAAGATGTGCACCTCTCAAAAAACTGCTAGCTCCGCTTGGTCATTTTCACTTTCTGGACTTCAAAGGTAAATAAAAAAAAAAAGAGCCGATAACTTTTTTTACTTTTTGGATATTTTTTAATTCATTCATAGTACTTTCAGAGGCTGGTATTGTCTGCTCTGGCAAAATTCGTTTCCCTATTTTAATAACTGCTGAAAATGGTGCACTTTTGACTAATTCAGGCTGATTTTTCGAGTACTTTGGAGCGGCCATTTTGTCCGCTGTGTGCTTAGATCATGTCCAGTTTCCACAAGTACAATATGTAAAGAAATTTCAGCCACAGTACATGAAAGTAACATAGAGGTATGCCAACATTCTCTCCATTGTGCATGTTGCAAATGCAAAATACTTCATCTTACACCTGTCACTCTCTCAGAAGCATGTATTATCTGTAGAGCACCCCCATATAGACAACATATGCATTATTATTATATGATTTAATTTTGGTTGTATAGCTGAAACATTTAAGCCGCAAGCATCTAAACAGTCCTTTTGAATAATTCTCATGTATTTTCCCACAGAACAGTATTCATTTGTAGCAAAGTCACACACAAGCCCAGCCCCCCCCCAACCCTTGATGAAAAGTGGGCTATTTTAAAACTACACCTTGCATTTTCTCAACAATAGCAACCAATGTTTTGGTCAAAGACAGGAACATGAAACTTGCCACAATTATTCATGAGATGTCACTAATAAAATTTACAGACTGAACAGGGATGGAAGAGTTCAGGTTCACAGAGGTCAAAGGTCAAAGGGTACAAAGTTTGCTAATTCTTCTAACACTAGTATATGGAAGAAAGCGAATCTGCGTTATCATCATTATTTTCCAGAATTTTATTACAAGCGAATGAAAAGAAACATTTTTGCTATATTTTTCTTTGACTTAATACAACAGTTTTAAATTTAAGATGACTTTACTCCTATGTTCTAAGACTTCTAATTTTCCCATAATAGAGGTCATTGCACACAAAATACTGCCACAAGGCATATTGTGTAAGCAAGAGCAAAATAGGCATAATTAGCTTATTTTTATGCATAACATCAATGTTAATATACCATTTTGTTTGAGAAATGCATACATAATTATATGAGAAAGAGAAAAGCAATTGCACAAATTTTCATATTTATTTTAAGGTGGCACTCTCCAGTTTCGTACTTTGCATAGGGTTAGAAATTTAAAGAAAAAGAATTAGCCAGGGTTTCCTCACTGGCTGTCCTGGCTATTTAAAAAAGACCTTGTATATCTTAGGTATTGTTAAAAGAACTTTGAATTCCCTTTATTTTGGTGTATGATTGATGGGTGAAATTTGGGTTATAGAGTATACAGCTTGGTCTTACTTAAGATGTGCACCTCTCAAAAAACTGCTAGCTCCGCTTGGTCATTTTCACTTCCTGGACTTCAAAGGTAAATAAAAAAAAAAAGAGCCGATAACTTTTTTTTACTTTTTGGATATTTTTTAATTCATTCATAGTACTTTCAGAGGCTGGTATTGTCTGCTCTGGCAAAATTCGTTTCCCTATTTTAATAACTGCTGAAAATAGTGCACTTTTGACTAATTCAGGCTGATTTTTCGAGTACTTTGGAGCGGCCATTTTGTCCGCTGTGTGCTTAGATCATGTCCAGTTTCCACAAGTACAATATGTAAAGAAATTTCAGCCACAGTACATGAAAGTAACATAGAGGTATGCCAACATTCTCTCCATTGTGCATGTTGCAAATGCAAAATACTTCATCTTACACCTGTCACTCACTCAGAAGCATGTATTATCTGTAGACCGCCCCCCAAGCTAAAAACCTTTTAGCTACAAGCTAAAAGTTATCTGCCCACCTAGGAGGCAGTTAGCTAGAGTGATCTCCCCTTGGTACAGGAATTAGGGCTAAATCCCATGCATATTTCAGTTACTACTTCCGCTCATGCAGTGTAGCACGCTCTCGACTCAACAGAGAGGCCTCGCAATACCAGTACAAGACTTTGAAAGTTTTCCACAAGAGAGCAAGTTGGAAGAGCTTTTCTTGACTAAGGGAAGTATACTCAATCTATATGTTTACAACTTTTCTTTCTTGCTTTGACGACAAGTTCTGTCTTTTTATTACTTTGTTGTGCGTGCACACATAGGCGCTTGCCTACTGTACCTGTAAGGGTCACCAGTACGTCCCTCACATGGCTATAGTCTTCCTTTGCAGGTATGTTGTGTAATCTAGACAACTTATTAACATTGCTGCATAATTTCCACATGGCAGATACATACCAGTAAGTTTTCTATGTTCAACTGATCTTAGAGTCCACCTCATGGTTAGGTTACGTGATGCGATATTGACTGCCTGTATAAGCCGTCCTTTGAACTTACCTACAGGTAACATTATAATATTTTGATATTATCGCATTCACTTTGTAAGTTTCAATAGCGATGCTGAGTACACAATTGGTGCTGACATTGTGTGTGCTATACAACCCACTTGCTGTATTGTTTCTGCCAGGTGCGGATACGTACAGGTAAGTTTTCTATGTAGTTATCATAGCATCCACTTTGTAAGTACTAGATGCAATGCTTCGATGATTTTCCTGTATAGGCAGTCTATCGACCTTTCCTACAGGTAACTTTTATTCCAGTAATATTGCCAAACATCCACTTCGTAAGCATTAATAGCGATGTTTGAATATTATAACTGTATTTACACTCATTTACAGGTAAGGGTATTGTGTGTTACTTTGCATGTGCACACTATGGGTCATTACGCAGGACAAGTGTGGGGCTATACCTGTTATCGTCTGCTCTATTTTGTCTTACAGATTAGACCATGGGCAAGACTTCATGTAAATTGTATCAGTGTTGGAAACAAGCGATAGACAACCACCCTACTTGTTTTGTTTGCTCTGACTGTCAATCTACGAACACTTCTAACACATGCGCAGCATGGACAGAATCTCAGTGGGCTGCAACATTAGGGGCACCTAAAGGGAAGGCGCTGAAGCACCCCTTAAAGAATGACAATGCAATAAGTATTCATGTGGACTTGCTACGATACAAGATTTACTTAAAGAGGCTCCACGTCAGTTACGAAGCGTCACAAGCCAGAATACACTGCTACTGCTCTGGCTCCTTCTTCACCTTCGCAGCATGATAAGCCCCAATTCGCCGGACCAATAGGCATGGTATCAGGGCTCAATGCCATATCACCTGATGTGCAACAAGATCGAGAGAAGAACAGAATATCGCACTTCAGATTCAATGACTGGTTACAAGGATCAGATATCCCGTACCCCGTCTCCGAGTTATAATCGGACAATATCAGGCTACCAGAGCAACCTCTGTCCAGTCTACAGAACCGTCATAAGGGCATGCATAGGGATCAGGTTATCATGCATAGTGCCTCTAGGCACTCACTGCACATGATGCCCCAGACTAGTGCCTCAGTACCCAAAGGATGTCACTTCACTGCCTTCTCAAGCCTTTGGCACTCAAAAGCAACCTTCACTTAGTGACCTCCTGGAAGTCACTGTATCTCATTCGGGGCATTCTGCAAGCATGGTCAGCTCTTGCCCTCAACATATATCTCCTGCCCCATTGCAGGTGGTACAAGAGATGTTAACGTCTCCACCTTTATCCACTAATGATGAAACCGGTTCCATATCCTGCTCGTCTCTGTTAGACCTCACTATGATGCATGAGGACTCAACCTTTAGGGCTTCAATCGAGGAAGTTTTCTGCCTCCTGCCACTGGAGTTCTGTCCTCTTCCTCCCTCATCATCAACTACCTGGTCCAAAGTCCTGGCATCTGTGGACCTCTTGACCAAAAAGGCTGAACTGACTTTCCACCTACTGCCACAGTCTGGTAGAGTTTCTGACTTTCCACCTACTGCCCCAGTCTGGTAGAGTTTCTGACCTGTTGGGCTGCTTACATTGCCAATTACAAGACCCAAGTGTCAACCGCCTCTTTTTCACGTAAAGACGCCTTCAATCTTTGAATTCCCTTTATTTTGGTGTATGATTGATGGGTGAAATTTGGGTTATAGAGTATACAGCTTGGTCTTACTTAAGATATACACCTCTCAAAAACTACTAGCTCCGCTTGGTCATTTTCACTTCCTGGACTTTTTTTACTTTTTAGATATTTTGTAATTCATTCATAGTACTTTCAGAGGCTGGTATTGTCTGCTCTGGCAAAATTCGTTTCCCTATTTTAATAACTACTGAAAATGGTACACTTTTGACTAATTCAGGCTGATTTTTCGAGTACTTTGGAGCGGCCATTTTGTCCGCTGTGTGCTTAGATCATGTCCAGTTTCCACAAGTACAATATGTAAAGAAATTTCAGCCACAGTACATGAAAGTAACATAGAGGTATGCCAACATTCTCTCCATTGTGCATGTTGCAAATGCAAAATACTTCATCTTACACCTGTCACTCTCTCAGAAGCATGTATTATCTGTAGAGCGCCCCCTTAGCAACAATCCCTTACCAAGGGGAGATCACTCTAGCTGACTGCCAACTAGGAAGGCAGATAACTTTTAGCTTATAGCTAATAAGTTTTAGCTTAGGAGGGCTGGATTTGTGAAGAAGTAGTAGTTCTCCTAAGGTATTATGATCGGGTAGGTATTATAGAAGAAACATACTCTACTTGGAAAAATTGGTTTTTGATGGAGTACCATGAACTTGGTAAATATTATGGTTATCATCTGAAGATGCACATATCCATAATGGCTAGTTGGTCCTAAATGAAAACGGTGCCAATCTGATTACCAATATGTGGTCACCACAGTGACCATCTTGAAAATCTTGTTATTGCTACTTTTAGATGGCTGGTCAGATCAACATAGGGTTTTCACCAAGACTTCTTATGATGTCTAGTTGGTCCTTAATGAAAATGGTGCTGACTTTATGCCCGATATGGTCACCATGGGAGCCATCTTGAATATCTTGTTTTTGCTACTTCTCCAAAACAGAAAGTCATAATGACACATGGGGTTTTCACTTGGAGACTTCTTACAATGTCTAGCTGGTTCTAAATGAAAATGGTGCCAATCTAACTTTGAATATGGCCACCATGTTGGCCATTTTTAAAAATCTTTTTATTGCTGCTCCTCCTGAACGGATAGTCATATTAATCTGGGGTTTTCATCAAAAGATTTCTTATGATGTCTAGTTGGTCCTGGGGTTTTCACCAAAAGATTTCTTATGATGTCTAATTGGTCCTAAATGAAAATGGTGCCAATCTGATGTTCAGTATGGTCACCATGGCATGCATCTTGAAATCTTGGTTTCACTACTTCTTATGATGTCTAGTTGGTGCTAAATGACAATGGTGCTGTTCAAAAATCTGTTATGGATACCACAGTGGCCATCTTGAAAATCTTATCACTAATCCTACTAAAAAGAAAGTCATATCAACATGGGGTTTTCACCAGAAGACATCCTATAGTATCTAGTTGGTCCAAAATGAAAATAATGCTTATCTGACACCCAATATGGCAGCCATCTTGAAAATCTTATCACTACTCCTGCTGAATGGATGGCGATATTGACATGGGGTTTTCACCAAATGACTGATTATGACATCTGGTTTGTCCCAAATCAAAATGGTGCAAATCTTGGAACCAAAATGACAGCCATGATGCCCATATTGAGAATCTTGTTATTGCTACTCGTGTATAGATGGTCATATTGACATTGGGTTTTCACCAAAGGACTTCTAATGATGTTTAGTTGGTCTTAAATTAAAATGTGGATTTTACATCTAATATGGCCACCACAGCATCTAATTTGAAAATCTTGTTATTGTTCAAGAATATCAATGTTGGTTTCAACACTCAGCAGTTAAAAAGAAGAAATGGCCTTAGCTTGATATTGTGGAAATTATTTGCAGCCAGTAAAAGCATCAGTCATTTCAAAGGAATTCTCGTCATTGCCCTTTTTGTCTTGTAGCTTGCAGCATATGACATAATCTCTGAAGTGCAACTAGTCCCCCAGTTTATGATGGATTGCCATGAAACTTTTATATTTTGGTCATCACATCATGTTGACAAATCAGTTTGTTCCTGCAATTTTTATTTGAGTTATTGCTCTTTTTGTCTTACAGCTTAAAGCAGTGTATGACACAACCTTTTTAGCACAAATAGTCCTACAGTTTTTAACGGACTGCCATGAAACAATAAATATTATAATTATCACCTGAAGATACGAATATCAACAAATGAATTTTTGTTGGAGTTATTGCCCTTTTTATCTTGTAGCATAATGCAAAGTATGACAGAGTCTCTCTTTAGTGCAAGTAGCCCAGCAGTTTATCTTGAAGATTTTAGCTTTAATGGTCATAGACCAGAAAAACTTAATTGATGGCCTTCCATCATCCATCTGTTAACACAAGTTTGTTATTACTACTCCTCCTAAATTACTTGGAGGATTGCCATGAAACTTTATACACACATATATCCCAAGATCTAGTTGGTCCTAAATGAAAATGGTGCCTCTTGGACATCCAATATGGTTGCCACAGCAGCCATCTTGAAATTTTGTTTATAACTACTCCTCCTGAATAGATGGTCATATCAACTTGGGGTTTTGACTAAAAGACCTCCTATGATGTCTACCTGTTCCTAAATGAAATTGGTGCTCCTTGGACATAAAATATGGCTGTCATGGCAGCCATCCTGTAAATCTTATTGCTACTCCTCCAGAATTGAATGTCATATTGACATGGGGTTTTTACCACAAGACTTCTTATGATGTCTAGTTGGTCCTAAATGAAAATGGTGCTGATCCAAGCTCTTATATGGCCATCATGGTGGCCCTCTTGAAAATATTGTTATTGTCATTCCTCCTAAATAGAAAGTCATATTGACATGGGATTTTTACTAGAAGACTCATAGCCACCATGGTAGCCATCTTAAATGTCTTGTCACTACTTCTTCTGAATGGATTGCCATATTGACAACAGGTTTTCACCAAAAGACTTCTTATCATATCTAGTTGGTCTTAAATGAAAATGGTGTCAATATTACATCAAATATGATGTAATCGCTACTTTTCCTGAATGGATGATCATATGAACAGAAGATTTTCACCAAAAGATTTGTGAAGTCAAGTTCTCAATGAAAATGGTGCTGGTCTTACATCCAGTGTGCTGCCACAAAAATATTGTTATTGCTCAAGAATATTAGAGATTGTTTCAGTACTCAGGAGTTAATAAGAAAGTCTAATCTTGGTTTCCTAGAAGTTCTTTTTGGCCAGTAGAGCATGTCCTTTTGTGGAGCTCCTGTTTATAATTTGCTGTGAAACTTGGTACATGTTATGGTCATCATCTAAAGAAGCATATATTAACAAATCTTTGAGCACCCATGTTTTTTGGTAGGAGTTATTGCCCTTTTTGACTTACAGCTGGATGCAATGTATGAGAGTATTTTGTGAATGCAACTACTCTTGCAGTTTTGGTCATCATCATAGAGCAAATCATTGTAATTATTTTCAGAAGAGTTATGTGCTTTTTTAAACTACAGGGTCACCTCCATCATGAGGTAGGGGTGGGATGTGAGAGAGGTTGGGTATATTTACATGAGGAGCAAATTGCTCACCATTCCTCTAGTTTATTTTGAGGAGAATATATACTATAATATTAAGTGGATGTTGCCAAAGTATCTGTAAAGTCATAACTGGCCAAATAATCATTGTAAATATTAACTTCAAAGAATAACAGATCAGAGCAATATTTCAATATTGTCATTATTTTTGTAAATATTACTCTTAAATCAGAAACATTTTGTGGAGGATTTTTTTTTTTCTTCATTTTTTTCATGGGTAACAAATATCCATGAAATTAAATCCACCATAAAAATTTGTTTTTACATTCGTGATAAGGTAAACAGTGTGACCCCCATAATGGTATCACCACAAAACTGTCCGTTTACTCCCAGATCACAAAATTGTTTCCCCACAAATTTTTCTAATTTTACAGTCACAATACCATATCCTTTTTTTTAAACCTAAGATACTGTCGCACTATCAACAAATAATTAGAGGTCAATACAAATTAATCACAGTAAAGTTAAATGCCAATTATCCAGACCCACTGATTGTGCCCAATCGGCATTCTGTTGTACTAATTTTTTGTCATCACCAGGCAGTTTATTTCAAACATGAACAGTATGTTTTTTTTTTGTTTTTTTTGGTTTCTGGTCTAAGTAGGGGTTCAGTATTATTGGTTTGTTGTAGCAGAGAACCCATGTATTGCTTAAAACTAAATTTCTTAGTAAATCCATATGGTGGACTTTATACATGTATTTGGGTCAGTTACTACTTCAGGTAAATATGTCCCTATACTTGTAGGAGCTGCACAAGGAGTTTGACTTTGCATGATTTTCTGAGCAGTATATTTGTCAGCTACTTTGCTTTCTCAATTAATCATAATGGAATGTAAAATTTACGGGTGAGAACACCTTAGCAGGGTACTTTTTCCCCGTATTTTATTAATGACAGATCTGAAACTGTCACTGGTAATTTATATCCTGGAGGAATATTCAGAGACTGATTTTGGTAATATATTTTGTCAAATTCCATGGGTAAGGTGAGGGCCCACAAATGGGAATGCCAATTCTAGAAGATCTGCATTAGATGTATATGCTATGTTGAAGGGAAAAAAAGTTCAATACAAGCAGCAAGAGACTCAAGTGTGCCTCATATCACTCAGAGCATACTTTCTTCTAAAAGGCAAATGTAGTACTAATAAGGCATGCTTGAGTGACTTGTGTATTTTTAGCTACGAGTTCATATATCCTCAATATCTTGGACCCCATTTCACCTACATGTGAAAAATTGGCATGTGGATGCATCTTTGATTGAAGTTACTCAGCCTTACCAAATCTAGGTCACTGTAAGCTAATTCATATGTCTAAGTAATTTTGATATTTAGAGCTATATGCTTGTGAAGCTGCAATATCTTGGGGCTTGTTTCACCTCCACTGTGAAAATTTGTATGTGAATGCATCAGACGGCAAGTAACTTGATCATACCAAAACTAGGTCACTGCAATGTAATTTTTATACACGAGTGATTTTTGCATTTTCAGCTTTTTGCTCATTACACCTTCAATAACTTGGACTCTTTTACACCTACTCATTAAAATTAAGTGGATGTATCTTAAATGAGTCACTGTTAACTAATTTTCACACACGAGTAACTTGTGTATTTTCAGCCAGTCATTTCATAGACTCTTGACATCTTGGACCTTATTTCCTCTAAACTCATGAAATTTGGTATGTAGATGCATCTTAAGGTAAGTAACCAAATCATACCAAAACTGGGTAGCTGCGATGTAATTTTCATGCTTGAGCCATGTCTGTATTTTTATTCATTTGTTTGTGTCACCCTCTGTATCTAATCAAACTTTGTTTAGACTCTTAAATGAAACTTCATTGATGCATCATATTGCAGTAATATTTCCTTCCTCCACATGGAGGTTTAGGTGTTGGCTTAGATTCACAACCAGTGGGTAACGGCTTTGAATCCTGTCATGGTGCATCTCTTTGTAAGGCTCTTTACTTCCACTGCCTTGGCATCAATCCTCCACAACAGTCTGTACATTGCCGACTACTCCATATTTGCTCCAGATGGTGAGGGGCTTCATGTTTACCAGTCAACATGCTTAAATTTAACAAAATGTTCATCTTGCCTTTAAAGCACTCTATTTATTGACATATCTTCTCTTTGTACCATACAACTACTCAATGTTCTGTTGTTTTTAATGGCACTTTCTATATCATGCCAAGGAAATGGGGGCGTAGTGCCATTCCCAAGAACACACCGAGGCAGCCAACCTGTGCTGGAGTAGGCGGGTATTTAACCCATGACCCTTGGATTATGAGTTGGACATTCTACCAACTGAGCTACCAGGACTCCCTACTTAATCAATGGATGATTAAAAGTATGATGTATAATATTGGTACTTTATAATTAGAACATTCCTATTGTTCCAATGAAGTACAAGATGCTGATAATATATTTTAGAATCTTAAATTAGATCATTGAAAGGAATCAGACTTAATCTCCTTTACTGACATCTCTAAGAAACCAATTCTTAAAGAAACAGGAAGATTTATATTTTTACACATTTATTAAGTCAAAGTCAGTTTTGATTGCTTTTCCAAAATACAGCATTTTACTATGGATCACAAAAATAAAAGTATAGATTTCAACAGACGAGTAGTAAAACTAGAAACTTCTGAAACTGCTTGCATAACATCTGAAATTAACTTAATACTGTTTAGCCGCTCATTAACAGCTTTTGTCAATAAATTTCTTTGCTACAATGCAATGTTTGCCTCAAAATGGTCATGATTTTTTCGCAATCATTTTGAAATCTATAATCAATTCCCAACTGCCACTGACCTGTACAACCAGTACATTACCTTAATACATGAATCATAGTATGAACAAACTGAAATAGAAGAATACTTTCATGTGTTAAATGTCAAAATGATGGAATGGTTTCCTAAGGCAACCATAACAATTCAAGACTCTTTCCATGTTGAAGATTAACTCAGTCAAACCAGTCTGATTACTGTAACTACCTAACTGGAAATTATGTTTTTGCATGTGAATCTGAATTCAAAATTCACATTTGTTCAACTACAGAAAAATACATACATTGTAAAGATCAGTAGTAACTCTTAATTAGCTTCATACTTTTTTGGGAGGACTCTGAATAATTATTTGCATGACCATTTTCAGACAAAGTATGCAGATTAGACATTACTGTATACAAATGTATAAAAGAATCTGCAGCCATGGCCTGAACACATCAATAAAAGCCCTTTTTATAATTTGAAAATGTATTTACATGTACATCATATATCATATAAATTACAATAAATTGCTACAATGACACAAAATACCAAAGAACACATTCAACAAATGTCATGGTGGAAAAAGAAATATATTTAATCAGTAAACTTGAATGAAACAATTAAAGAGGCTCCTAAAGCTGTAGTTTATCCCAGTGTCAAAAGCCTGAAGCAATAGTCTACAACACTATCCAGCCCATCACATGTTAACTGCCAGTGGACCATGGGTCCTTGCTCAAACAGTACACAGAAATGGATATCTTGGGACTGGTACCTACTACCTCCAGATCTTGAATCTGTCATGCCAAACACTAGGTCGTGTAACCTCTTGAAAACTTCTATGAAGTATTTTGAGGAAAAACATTTGAAGGTAAAATCTGCTTGATAATATCAAAAAAGATGCCACACAATTCTGTACTTTTGAATATATAACAAAAACTGTATTTCATATTCTCTACATACATGAAAATGAGAACAGAAATTATCTTGTATAGATTAGTAGAAATTAAAATCTGAAGAAAAGAAAAAAACTCCCAACAAAACAAACACATTTAGAGATTCATGTACTTTCAAAGTGCCACATTTTTCCTAAAGCAATTAAATGGTAAAATTTCTGGGAGCCACATTTTCCCTAAAGCATCTAAATGGTAACATTTCAGGGAGCCACATTTTCCCTAAAGCATCCAAACAGTAACATTAAAAGGACAAGTGTTTTGGAGAACTTTAAAATCACTTTGGAAATATGGGTAAACTATTAAGAGCAAACAAAACCAGTATTTTATAGCCCAAGTGCAACACAACTTTATGACCATTTCAAAAATGCTGTGGAAAAAGTTTTCCAGTATACAACAAGACTGCAAGCTGTTATCAAGGGTAAGTGTTCTTTGAGAAGAAACCTTTTCAAGTTTACTCATGAAGTTGAATCTATTTCAAGGTGCCAATGATGATTTAAATCCACCATATATTGTTAAAAATGTGTCATTCATTATATATATTTATCCTTTTAATATCGGGGAAAATTTAAGACAATTGAAAGTTACATTTCTCCAGTGTTGAATTATGTAGTTTCTGTAGAGATCTTGTTATTTTTTTAGATATGCTGATCTTTCCATCACCAAATTCAGGTTTACAAATTCAAACCTAAGAAGGAAACGAGTACAAGGTCCTAGTGGCAGAGGGTAGAATGATAAATCAGTTAAGATAGTAAATTGGAAAGGTGGAGTATAGATTCTCAAGTCAATAAACCACTTATGAAGAACATTGTCTTTGACATACACCCCTCCTCTCAAAATCCTAATTCTGACGCCTCAAATTACATTTAAAACCTAGAGCATGGAAATGAAGACTTGCATCTTTTATTCAAGGTTTTGTGCCATATAACAATCTTTTCTATCCTTTATACATGTCTGTAGTTCAACAGACCGCTCTAAATTTAGTTATCCTTTAGTTTTTCAAATACTTCCTGTGGACTGCTGGTCAGTATGATATACAATGAATGCAAAATCTAGAGTTTAGGATCAATGTGGAAAATTCTCAACTATTTAAAATTAATAAAATCCCATTTTAGGTATGTTTCTTTTAGTGTACAATCTACATCGAGACTTGTTTTGTGTGTGATATCTGCATGTGGTGTGTTTGATTTCAAATGTAATTTTGTTTTAACACTGCTCAACAAGTGATGTAACTTCTGCTGTTATGGCAGGCTTGACAATGTTGACCATCATTCCTGAGACATTATGATGTTCTTTTTTCTTTCCGTTTTAAACTGACAAATTCAGGGCACATATACTTTATTATTACAACAGTTCCTTCAAAGATAGGTCCATAACTTACAAAAACAAAAAACAAATGGTACAATTTATAGTTGTGGGAGTTGTAGGACAGGATGGGGAATGAAGAATAGGAAATTACTTGAGAGAAATGATCATTGAGATAATATTGATTGTAAGCTTCTGACAATTGATTTCTGGACTTCCATTCCAATCCCATCTTTACAAAGCAGGCCGACATGTGCCTAATAGCCAAATACAAGAGCAGTTGGCCAAGAAATCTGGGTCAGTTTGATGCTTTCTCTAGAAATTTCTTCTAATGCTGTTGATTGCATACGAGATGAAAACAACTGTTTCAAGGAACTGTTGTTGTTTCTTCATTTCTATTTGATGACACATTAGCATCATTTGTCCAATACAGAAAGGCCTCCATGCCAGGATGCTTTCCTTGTAGGATGGTCAAATTCTATGAGGTTTTTTTTTAAAGTTGTACAATTGCTTTTGTTTCTATTTTTACATAATAGTGCCCATGTCTGATGGCAAATTGGCATCATTTGCATAAATTAGAAAGGTATTAAAGCCTAGATACTTCCTGTCAGTCATTTTTTAGGGCAGATTGGCATCATTTGTATAAACCCCTCATGCCAGGAAGTTTCCCCCATGTAATTTGCTCAAATTCTGTAAAGTGGTTTTAGAGAAAATGTAATTTAAATGATTTTCTATTTTTAGTAATGGCAGCCATATTTGAAGGCAAATTGGCATAATTCTTTGCATACATTTCAACACCCTTAACACCAGAATGCTGTCAAATTCTGCTGAGCAGTTTCTGAGAAGTAATTTAAAGTTGTTTTTTTATTTTTTATTTTTGTCCTTTCAGACATATTTCATGGCAGATCATCATTTGTAAAAAAAATTTGAAAGGCTTCATGCCAGGATTCTTTGTCAAATTTGGTCAAATTCTGTTGAGTGGTTTTTTTTAGAAGTCATTAAATGTTTTTCTATTTTTTATTAACAAAGACCATATTTGATGGTGGATCAGCATCACTGTGAGCCAGGAAGCTTTCTGTCAAATTTGGTAATATTCTGTTGAGCACTTTTTGAGAAGTCATTTAAAGGTTTTTCTATTTTCAGTAATGGTGGCCGTATTTATGGTAGATCAGCATCATTTGTGCAATACTGAAAGACCCCCATGCCAGGACACTTTGTATGAATGTTGGTCAAATTCTGTTTCATTTTTTTTGTTGTGTAAACAATCGTCAACTTTCATAATAGCAGTTTTTCAGCACGTTATTCAAAGTTTTGCTCTTTTTAGTAACAGCAGCCATATCCGAGGACAGATTGGCATCATTTGTAAAAACTTAAAAGCCTTTTGTCCCAGAATCATCATTGACAGGTTTGGTCTAATTCTGATGAGCAGTTTTTTCAGAAGAATTTGTTCAAATGTTTTTCTATTTTTAGCAGTGATGGCAGATTGGTATCATTTGTATAAAACTGAAAGACCTCTATGACTGGATGCTTTCAAATTTATTCAAATTCTGTCTAGTGGTTTTGGTGAAGAAATCGTTGAAAGGTTTTAGATTTTTAGTAATGGTGGCCAAATATGATGGAAGATTGGCATCATTTGAAAAAAAATTTAAACATCTTCACATCAGGATGCTTTCTGTCAAGTTTGGTCAAATTTTATTAGCAGTTTCGGAGAGAAAGTCATTTAAAGTGTTTTCTACTTTTCAGTTACAGCCAAATTTGATGGTGGATCAGCCTATTTTGTACAAATGTGAAAGATCTTCATGCCAAGATTCTTTTTGTCAAGTTGGTCAAATCCTATTGAGTGGCTTTGGAGAAGAAATATTTGAAAGGTTTTTTCCTTTTATTTATGGTGGCTATTTGATGGCAGATCAGCATCATTTGTATAAATATCAGAGGCTTTTATGCCATGTGGCTCTGTGCCAAGTTTAGTTGACATTGGTCTGGAAGTTTTTGAGAAGTTGAAAATATCAATTGTTGATAGATGGGGTTATCTATTTTTAGTGACAGGAGCCATATCTGAAGGTGGATCACATCATTTCTGCAGTTTGAAAGCCCTTCATCCTATGATGCTCTGTCAAATTTGGTTAAAATTGGTCTGGTGGTGTTTGAGAAGTTAAATATAGCAAATGTTGATGGATGCAGAGCCATACCATAAGTTCACAATGCCAAATGAACAAAAAATGTGAATACCCGAGTGTTCATAGGCCAGTGGGATGACTTTTGTTAAGATGAAGTTTCACAGTGAATTTCATAGAAATCAAACAAAATGTTAAAATGCTACAGAGGTTTTGTTTTTTGTTGATTTTAACACATTATAGGCTATATCATTCTGAGGAAATAGGAGCCAAGTGTCTTTCCCAAGAACACGCCAAAACCCTCAACCCTTGGATTAGAAATCCAATGCTCTATCAACTGATCTACCGCAGCTCCCACTATAATGCTTATGAGCTATTGAGATGCCAATTCTTAGTTGAATAATGGCAATAACACTTAGATAACCCAAATGTGCCCAAATCTGAATTGTCCAAGCTCTTTTTATATGTGGACGCTAGAGCATTAAATGACTAATGGATGGACACCAACTATTTCCATGTCCCATTGCCTTAGCTGCAGGGGACAAGAATACGGTGTAAAGTAGTGTTCATAAGGTTGTGAATGTGCAATGCCAATGGCAATACTAAAGTGTTCAAGAGCCATAACTGTAAAGAAATGTGTGCTCATCATTAAACTTGTCAACCCCTGTGGTTTTGAATATGCAGAATAGGTCTAATTACCAGTCAACATGCTTAAATTTAGCATGTCGTAAGAGTCAACTAATGGAGGCAGAAGTGGGTCGGTGGTTAGCATGGCCGACTCGTGATCGAATCCTACCAATGGATCAGCCTGGGTCAGTTACTGTGGTGTGCCCTTGTGCAAGGCACTTTACTCCAACTGCCTTGGCACTAAATAAACCACTTGTGTTACTGTGCCGCAAAACAGCAAGCAACCCCAACCACACACACACATACACAAAGTATGTGCTCTTCTTTAGATTAAGTTTCACCAAAAATTTTGGTTGAAATCGAATTATTAATATGCAAGCCAAATTGTTCATAAGATTGTGCATTAAACAATGCCTATTCTAACATGATCAAAGGCAGCAACTCTAAAATGTGCAGAATGTGCTAATTATTGAACCTGTCCAAGTTCTTATTGAAATGAAGCTTCATAGCAAATACGGTTAATGTCTTACGATAAATGCTGAAGCAAGGGTGTTCACATGGTTTTGCATTAGCAATACCTCCATTATGATCAAGGGCCGTAACATGAAGAAATATGCACAGAATCTGCTAATCATCAAACTCATCTGAGCTCTTGAAGCTTAAAGGCGAATTTGGTTCAAAATCTAAGAAGAATACCAAGCCATCTATATCCCCCACCTCCCAAAATGTCTTTTAGGTGACAGAAGGATTTGTTGAAGATTTCCAATCTGATTAAAATCAAGATCTCCAACACAATGGAGGTAAGATGGACACCGATACAAGAATATGCTTTGTTGACCTTTTGAATCAAATTACAGCTTTCACGTTTATGAAAGTGAAAATTGACATTTGGAACATAACATTTCTAATGATAACTCTAGCATGAAATGCAAATCTTTATCCGATAGGTTACTAAAATTAAATGGGCAGGAAATTCCAATGGTCACCAGAACATGAAACTTGATCTTGTCTGTCAAATCTATTTATGTCAGATTTATTAATCACAAGTAGATCTTGATTTTAATCAGACTGCGAAGATTTCATATATAAGGAGTTTGAGAAGTGATGGCCATCATGAGTTTTGCTTCAGAAACAAAACCGTGGATGAATGAAGACAAAAATGTTAAAAATACTGAAACTCCAGAATTGTGAATAGCAAAAGGCACATTTACACCACTAGTCAAATATATGTACCGAATTTCAGAGATATCTGAAACGGATTTGGATTTTTGCCATTAAACAAAAATGAGGATAATGGATGAAAATGGACAAAAGTATTAAAACTAATGAAATTGTGAATAGCAAAAGTCACATCTATACAATCAGGTTTAAGATGTCTACCAAATTTCAGCAGTATTTGAAATGGTAAGGGAGTTTTCTCCAGAAACTAAAGTGTGTGTATCCTGGACAGATAGACAAATAGTATGCATGTAGTAATGTTTAACAGCAACTCAGCACAATGGTGGCAACCAAAAGTTACAGACAAATGGACAAAAACATTACAAATATGGAAACTGAAGAATTGTGAATAGCAAAAGGCACATCTGGACCACTATTCTAATATATATATATATATATATATATATATATATATATATATATATATATATATATATATATATATATACACACACACACACACATACATACCAAGTTTCAGTGAGATATCTTCAACAGTTCTGGAGTAATGTTCCAGATATTAAAGTGCGACTGATGGATGGATGATGATGTTAAAAATAATGAAAATCAAGAATTGTGAACAGCAAAAGCCACATCTACACCACTAGTCTAATATTAGTATCAAATTTCAGAGATGTGTGAAGTTTTGTAGTTCTGCCCCCAGAAATGAAAGTGTGGATAATAATGAATGGATGGACTGACAAAAACATTAAAAGATGAAAACTGAAGAATTGTAAATATATGTAAATATCAAAATGCTGATCTGCACCATTAGTCTAATGTATATACCAAGTTTCATAGATACATCTTAAATGGTTTTAGAGTTGTACTCTAGAAACAAAAGTGTGATAGACAGATGGAACCAATTTCTTTCTCCCCTGTCAACTTTGTTGGGAAGGTGACATTAATGTGAATGCTAGAGCATACAGAAAGTGGATGGACAGAAGGAGATGGATGGACAGAGACCATTTCCATGTCTCCTTGCCATAGCAGCGGGAACAAAAATAAATCATCTCTCAGTCTAGCTGATGGTTTTATCATATTTTTAACTCGCATTTATTCCACACACATTTAAATACACTTTGTAAACTAGCAAAACAGCTTAAAATAATAACCCCAAACTGTGTATTTTTCCCCTGTTCTTGTTCTGAAAATCAATTACCATACACTTTTACACTTCATGAGATTTAAATCTCTTATTTTTCGGTGGATGAAATTGAAAGAAAATCTGACATGTTGAGCTTGTAATTTCATTTAAATAAAATTGTGGAAAACCTTTTTGTGTTTAAAAGCTGGGTATTTACTCTTGAGCACCTACATTTTGCTTTCAAACCTTCATCTTTAAAGACTGAATGCTTATATAAAACCAATTCATGTCAACATTGGCAATCCTGGATTCCTCTTTAAATAACATGATCTCATATGTCAAATGTTGGGATTTTACTTTTATTTAGAAATTCATCCCGTGCAGAATGCAAAACTCGAGTGAAACCTTAGGACGAACATAAACTTCAGTGCAAGACTAGTACATACAATACTTCCATTACATATACAAAGTTCTATTTAAACCACTGAAATAGACAGTTTCCTTAAAGTAGTTAATACACTGTAAAATGAAATGAATATATTCATCACACTCGAATTCCTAAGTCAATACTGGCACCGCTTATTAAAATTATAAATATATATGACTCTTGTCAAGGTCTCTAACAACTGACTCCTTTTCATCTCCAAGGAGGAAAGTAAATGATTCACATTATCACTTGAACCTCAGAACTAGAGAGAAGGCTAGAGCCTGCATGTCAAGCCCATGTCCAAACTACTGCTCTAAACCTACCACAGTTATCTGATGATAAACCCATGCTTGATGATAAGCATACCTCCCTCTTTTACAATAGTTTGGCAAACATTTACTCAATACAAGATTGATTAATTCTTGGTCAGCCCCTACTTTTTGAAAATTTCCTAGGCTTGCCATCTAGGCTTATCATGGGAGAAATATTGTACTTTAATTTGAAACTAGTTCATTTTGGAATTCGATCTCCCAAAATCAATGGGGCAAGTGAATGTGTTAAAGACTTGTCTTTGCTTCCTAGCGTGATGTGTCCTAAATATATTGAAAGAATCCATCAAGGAGTACGCTAAAGAAAAATCTTCCCCGTCTATTACCTTCAGCCAAAGAGGTAAGCAACTGTGTTGAAGAATGACTTGTCTTTGCTTCATAGTGAATCATCCCAAGTATGAAAAGAATCCATCAAGGGCTTAAGAAAATATAACCAAATGAGGAGTGTCTCCTAATAAATGTTTTTGCTCCAATTTTATATACCTCAAGTATGAACAGAATTCATTATGAGGTTCAGATAGCATAAGCAAATGAAACAACTTAACCAAAACCCTAATACAAATCTTATATATCTGTCACCTTGACCCCTAGGCAATTGGAATGAGCTAAAGTGTTGAAAAATAAATTTGTCTTGACTCTATACAGAGAAACCCCAAATATAAGCAGAATCTATCATGGAGTTAAGAAAATATATTAGGGAAACGAAAAACTTGAACAAAAACCTTAACAAAACTGCTGATGCCAACAGACATGTGACAATTTGGTCTTGCTTTCAGCCAACATGGGCTTGACAAAAAGTGTAACTGTAGGGTATACCTTTCGGATGACGCTCAATGGACAAAGGACCATACCATAAACTTGCCTGACCTTACATCAGGTAAGATAAAAAGTCTTTTCTGTGTTTAGCAAGAATATTCGTGTCCAAAACTGTAAAGAATGATCCAGAAGAAAAAGAAAGAAAAAACTTTTTCAAATGGTCCAGCCATCAATTTCAACATCATCTTTAACAGATGTTTTTGTTTTTTTCTTAGGTTGATGATAATTTATCAAATAACTAGGAAGGAAGCCAAATGGATATGTGAAAACAGACCTGCTGTTGTAAAATTATTAGGTATAATGACTTGCAGCTTCATTGTGTAGATAATAAAAAATAAAAAAAATTACAGTATAGCTCACAATTTCCAAATTGATACCTCGTGTAACAATAGATCTGTGCAAAAATTTTCAATAGAGATAGTTCTGAATGCAGACCCAGAGTGTATAGAATTCTGATTGCATTGGATTTAATTATATACATAAAATTCAAGATCATTACAATAACCAGACTGTAATCACCTATTACATAGCTTGCCACTACAAAGTGCAAGGTAATCTTCAGCAACTAAATTATGGAGTATGACATAAAATAACATGGAAAAAACAAACTGACCTATGGATACCTAAAACAATAGGGGTCTTATCATTTGTAGATCCTATTCGATTTCATGATTATAATCTGATAACAATGAGGATGAACAGTTCCCACTAACCTGATCTAAACACTAAACTGAAGTCAGTGAATTGTCATACAAGTCACAGTGACCTGTTTATAAGGAGCAATACTCATGAAAAGGCATCCCCTCATCGGATTGCATAATTCTCCAATTAAGTGCCCAAGACATCATGAAACTGAACCAAACTTACTGAAGCACCAAATATTGATCATAGTGACCTACTTTTGCTGCAAGGGTGCAGTACTCAGAGATGCATTCTCTCCATCAAGATTCATCACCATGACCAGTACTTGAAAATCAACTGCAAAATTGCAGTTGGGCATGAAATACACATCGCAGTGACTTATTTTATGGGTGTAGTACTCATGAAGATACATTTCCTCATAAAGTTTCATGACTCTACCATACAAAATTATTGAATTAAAACACCAACATAAACCCCATGTAAAAGAAGTACATGTATCCAGCATATGTCACAATGACCTTTTTTTGTGTGGCAAGGGTGTAGAATTCATTGAGATGCATCCCTTCATTAAGTTCACAGTATCAGAATCTGTGTGTCTGTATAATTTTTTTTCCTGAGAACTCAACTTGAACAAAAAAACTGACTCAAGTCAATGATGGGCAAAATGCTGGTCACAGTGAAGTTGTTTTTTTGTTTTTTTTTGCAATGATGTAGTTGTGTTTTTTTTGCAAAGAGGTACAGTACTCAGAGATGTATCGCATCAAGTTTCATTACTCTCCATGAATAGCGTTTAAGCAATTAACTTGAACATAACAATTAACCAAAGTGGATGAAGTATGAAATACAAGTTACAATAACCTAATTTTGTGAGAAGATTGTAGTATTCATTAAGATAATCCCAATTAAGTTTCACAACTCCACCATGAAATGTTAGTATAATGAAGCATTTAAAGTAACACTAGCCTGATTTTGTGGTAATGGGTGCAGTTCTCATAGAGATGCATTCCCTTACATGAAGTAGAATATATGGGTGCAGAGAACCCATGTGGTCGTTAAGTAAACAAAACTTTACCAAAAATGGATTCAGACTGGATAAAATGAAATGAAAATGTACCATTGTATTTGCTTTTTTCCAGACATGTCGATGCTGATACCAGGAGTAGTACAATAGCTACCTTTGTACTTCAAAGAGGCAAGCTAATAAGCAGGGGTCCAAAATCTTCGATTTTTGTAACATATTCCAATCATTACTATATTGGTCTTTTATTCCAATGCATTAATAATCTATGCATTTTCCCTAAAGATTTTGTTCAATAGTTTATAACCTGCATTAAAAAGACCACAAGAGACAAAATCATCGAATGAACAATAGCTTAATGAACTAAATTTGGTTTGACCTTGTTGCAGACATGTGTATATGATCCACAGGCACACAAGATGAAGAACAACTAAGATACACTGATCAAAGATTTAAAGATAACATGGGAATGTAAGATGATGACAGGTGACAACTGAACACAAGAACATATTCATGTATGTACATGTGAACTATTTACATACTAACCTCGATACATCTGTACATAAGAAAATAAATATATTCATGCATCTAAAAATGTATCAGGGCATTCAAATCTTAATTTGGCATGTTAAATATACATTTTAAGGTCTCACAGAAACCACTCAAACACTCACTCTGCTCACTATGTCATTTCAAGATTCATCCAGAAACCCAACATGTACATAAAGATGACCAGGAAGTATTTTGTGCAAACATCATTGGTGCATGTAGTACATATATTTTTAAGTAAAAAAAAAAAGCGCATTAAAATTTATGCTGAAGATACACAAAATTAATTTCATCTACTGATATTCCAATATCTTAGTTTTTGTCTATTTCTACTAAGACCAAAAAACAATTCATCTACATGGGCTTCAAAGATTATGGTTTCAAACTGATAATGTAACAAGCGACCAAAGTTAGCCTGAGAACAATGGCTATATTGAATGGCAAGTCAGAATCACAAGTAGAAATTTCGCATCAAATTTGGTTGAATTTTGCCAAGCAGTTCAAAACAAAGAATTTAAAGCTTGTGTTAATTTTATGATTGGTAGTGATATTTAAAGACACATTAGCCCTATCTGTATAAATCTGAAAAGTCCTGATGTCATGATGATCTCTAGCTGCCCTTATACACAGGTGAGCTAAAAGCTACTCTGAAACTACATGTAATTTCCATTACAGTTTAATGGATATGCAATTATGCAAGTAAGAACATAAAGAAGAAGCAATAGTTGACCTGAAAATGCTCACCCAACTGACATCTACCCAAGCCAAATAAAAGAGCAGTTGGTCAAGAAAGCTGGGTCAGTAAGATGCTTTCTGCAGAAACTTCTTTCATATGCTGCCGACTGCACATGTTATGAAAACAAATGTTTCAAGTTTTTTCTATTTTTTTTTTTTTTTATATACAAGACCTTTAGGCCAGGATGCTCTTTATTAAAGTTGGACAAATTCTTACGAGTGGCTTATTCATCTCAAGTTTAAATGTTTTTCTACTTTTAGTAACTTGGTCATTTTTAATGGCACATCTGCATCCTCTGTAAAAATTTTAAAAGCCATCAAGATAGGATGCTGGCTAATTTGGTAAAATTCAGCCGAGTGGTTTTTGAGAAGTTATTAAAAGATTGGTCTATTCTTAGTAATGGTGGCCATATTGGATGGTGGACTGGCATCCACTGAACGAATCTTAAAAGTCTTGATGCCAGAACACTTCCTGTAAAATAATGTGCACATTGGTCAAGCAGTTTTTTTTTAAAGATGTAAATAGTAATTGTGAATGGACAATGCCTGACAGACAAAAAGAAAATACCATAAACTCACTTGGCCTTGCTTATGCCAGAGTGCCTTCTGTCAAACTTGCTCCAATTCTGTTCAGCGTGTTTTGAGAAGATGTCATTTAAAAGTACTTCTATTTTGTAATGGCAGCCATATTTTATATTGAGTCAGCATCATCTGTATAAATCTGAATGCCCTTCATGCCAGGATAATTTACTAAACTTGATTCATTCTGTTGAGCATTTTTTGAGTTGTTTAAAGGTTTTTCTAATTTGAGAAATGGCAGCCATATTTGGTGATGAATCATCATCATTTGTTCAAAACTGAAGGCCTTTAATGCCAGAATTTTGTCAAATCTGGTCAAATTCTGTTGAGCAACTTTTGAAAAGTTGTTATTTAAGGGTTTTCTATTTTAGTAACGATGTCTGTATTTTATTGCAGATTGGTATCAGTTGTAAGAACTTGAGAACTTTCATGCCAGGTTGCCCTCTTCCATATTTGGTTGCAACTGGTCAATTGATTTTTAAGAAAAAGTTTTAAACAGCATTTGTTGACAGATGACACATGTCAAATGACACACACTGGACACTGGGCCAAACCATAAGCTCACTTGGCCTTATAGTCAAGTGAGCTAAAAATACTGATTAACTCCTGCTTTTAAACTATGTAGTTAAGTAAAACAATAAACTTTGACACCTGCACAAAAATCACATATCACATTTTCATCAGTAATGTTAGCACTGAAATAAATTACACACCTTTCTACATTTCTCACTGGAACTTTGCTGATAAATTTTTACATTCAGATCTGACATGTGAACACTAAATTTTTGAAAACAATTATTGACAGAATGACCTAAGAACATAATGCTTTAAACAGCTGCCAATGTATATATGTTCTGATATTTAGAGTTGTACGATATTAGATAATACTGTAGAGTAACAGAATCATCCATGAAAAAGGGGGTTGAAAACAGACAACTGTAATTCATACAGAGACTACAATGTTTTGATCTCAGAAAGATCAAGCAGTTGAAAGACTACCAAACATGTAAAGTCCCCTTCCATATCCCATTAATAACAAAGTTTATTCTGAGTCCTATTCAGGGATTTGGGACAGGACTTGTAACAAAGCTTGGTACAGACAGGACTAAAACTATTGAGCAAATTCAGCAATCAACATATATGTGTTTTGTCCCTAAATTTGTGCTGTAACAAGGCTGTTAACATTTTCACACAAGTAACTACAAATTTATGACTGTCCATGCAAAGATATCAAAGCTAATTCAATGTCCAAGTATCACAAGAAAACCTTTGCATCAGCATGGGGGAGCAGAAAGTGTCAATGAATGTATGTGATTATTTCAAAATCAATAGCAGTCAATTATACTATTCAAATTCATGAACAATTTATATGCCAGTACCATTATTATTTTTCTTTGTACATATACCTAACACAATCTTCAAAGTACAACTTTTTATGAAAGAAACAATGTAGAGGTTGAAGAATAAAATCCTAAAATAGCTATTAAAAGGAGACAAACCTAGCAAATTCTACTTTTTGATTATATTGGACTGAACTATGTTATAAGTTTTACAAAAATTGAAAAGAAAAAAATTTCTTTAAAAAATGACTCTTGCGTATCATTAGCAAAACATAGGAATATCTTCATTTCTAGAATTATATCAACTTGTGGTGAATGTTTGATATTTGGCTACAAAAGTATATGTGAGGTATGAAATACAAATTTCTTAATCTGATGGGAAACACAATGTAAGGCAACCTGATAGGAAAAATGCCTATCCAGGGAGAAGCAATATTTAAATAATGTCTTCCATATTCTCCCTCTTCCAACTCAAGTTCAGACTAGACATTTTTTCCATTTCATCATCCTTATATACCCTGAACAAGTAAGTCTGTAAGAAGAACAAAGATTCTACTCAATTTTCAGCCTCTTGGTTATGTGTGTATCACCAGAGGCCAGGGCACTCGACATAGGCATCACAACAATTGTCTTTGCTCCCACCAGGTTGCCACTTGTGTTTGCAGTTTTAACTGTGAGGGTAGTTGCATTGCTGCCAGGAGCAGCGGTGACAACACTGACAGTACCATTGTGTGTTGCTGTGGATGAATTGCTGCTTGGGGTCAGTACCATGAGAGTGGTGGTTCCAGAGCTGGTAGACTCGTTAGCTTTGGTGACAACAGATGAAGCTGTAGATGATACAGACACTTTGTTGCCAATATGCATTGGCTTAGAATCAGATTCCAGTGTTCCCAAGGCCACAGCAGTGCTGAGATCAATAAACTGAAATGGGATAGATGACAATATAAATACTAAAATTTCCTGCAACAGATCTTGGTAATTATATGATTTACTCTCCTAGTGACCAACAACCAACAAAATTAAAAAATCCAACCCTCCTCGATTGTCTTTTTCTGTTCATTAGCCTACCGTCTATACTAGCTAATAAGTCGAGTACAACTGCAAACAACACAGACCCTGATCTGCCATCGCATAATGCACTGGCAGATCAGATTCTATGTTGTCTTTTCTACTGATTACTCCTAACAACTAAAAAAGACCCAGATCTGCCAGCACATTATGCAACAGCAGATCTGGGAATGTGCAGTTTGCAGTTGGACTTCACTTATATGTGAGTATATATGTTACCTACATTTTCTTCCACTACTCTTCTGTGAATTTTTTCAAAAACATCACAACATCACTTCATGTAAAGGGAAGAATCAAGAGGATTGTCATTGCTAAGAGCAGATGATCTAGATAAGAATTTAATAAATTAGGTATTTTACTCCCAGGCTTGAAACTAAATGCATTTTTTGTAATACAAAATTCATATTCAATGGGGAAGTTTCTGATTGCCACAAAACACAAACTTACAATATGAGATTGAGTATTAATCATCAAGACATTAATCAGACATTTTAGAATACAATGAATGGCTTAGTTACCTCGATTATATGACTCTGAGTATTAATCATCAAGACATTAATCAGACATTTTAGAATACAATGAATGGCTTAGTTACCTCGATTATATGACTCTACTTTAGCAAGTCTTCTGAGAGTGATCAAGTACTATTATTTCAAACATGCAAGGATCATTCAGAACTTGTCTCAACAGTGTAGTTTATATTGACCAACTGCACCATTATAAAGCATGGACAGTGCTTATGGCAGGAGTAATATACTAACAACTTCAAACTAAATGCTTAAAATTAAATTGTTTCGCACAATTTGAAGCATATAAAACTTTCTTTATATGTTTTTGATCAATCTCTTTACATAAAATACACAAATATGCTGCTAATCTAGAACTCTGAAAGAGCATGTTGCAATTGACTTTTTCCAAAATATCCCAATTTTTTGGGGTACTAGAAAATAAATTGATTATATGGTTTTGTGATCACTAAGTAGCATTCATTATTCAATGCTCAATGATACTGTGTTTAAAGAGTCAGGGAACAATAAAATATCCACAGCTATGGACAATATAAAGGATTGATATAAAGAACACCATGCTTCTTGACTTTCAATACTGAACACACAGTAGGCAATAAAGCTCACAACAGTGAGGCAGGAAGCATTTTTGTTTCCAATCCCAATTAACAGCCCATATTAATATCTTTGTAAAATCATTTTTTCCATTGCATCAGACTGAATTTTCAACTGACATAATGAACTGCATCCTTTATCATGTAAATGTTTCACACTGAATGGTAATGAAGTTGTTAATCCAACTGCTTGCTTTTATTTATGTTAATTTTTCCCACGCTGAATGATAAATAAGTAAATTTCACCCGTTGTCTATAGAGTTCAGTGGTCAAAGAATGACACGAGTTGTCCAAGATGTTTAAAAGCATGACTATTTTCAAATAAATCAATTTTTGGGGCTAAAAGATATGAATAGAGTCCCTCAAAGGGACTGCTGCTCTACTTTCCAAAAAAGAATTTCTGGCAATTCATTATAATACCATTTTTTTCCTTTTTAACTGTGGAGTGTTGAAACCACTGAGCAGTAAGATTTTCAAATTAGCTGCTGTGGCAACCATATAGACTGTAATATCAGCACCATTTTCGCTTAGGACAAACTAGACACCATTATAAAACTTTTGTTGAAAACCCTATGCCAATATTAGTTTCAAGATTTTCAAGATTTTTTATTGTGGCAGCCTTATTGGATGGCTGTGGGGCACCATTTTCAGTTAGGACCAACTATATACAAAAAGAAGTGTTTTGGTGAAAACCCTATGTCGATATGACCATCAATTCTGGAGGAGAAGCTATAACCAAATTTTTAAGATGGCCACCATGGTGGTAATATTGGATGTCAGATCTGCATTATTTTCAATCAGGACCAACTAGACACCCTTAGAAGTCTTTTAGTGAAAACCATTTGTCGCTATGACTTTCCATTTAGGAGGAGTAGTAACAAGATTTTCAAGATGGCCATCATGGCAGCCATATATGAGGTCAGATTGGAACCATTTTCATTCAGGACCAACTAGACATCATAATTGTCCTCTGGTGAAAACCCCATGTTGATATGACTTTCCATTTAGGAGGAGTATCAATAACAAGATCTTCAATATGTCTGCTATGGTGGCCATACTGGATCACAGATTGGCACCATTTTCATTTAGTACCAACCAGACACCACAAGATATCTTCTTGCGAAAACCCAATGTCGTTATGACTTTCCATATAGGAGGCATGGTGACAAGATTTTCAAGATGGCTGCTGTGGTAGCCATATTGGATTTCAGATCAGCAGAATTTTTATTTAAGATGAACTAGACACATTATAAGAAGTCTTCTGATAAAAACCCCAAGCTGACATGACTTTCTGTTCCGATGGAATAGCAATAACAAGATTTTCAAGATGGCTGTTGTAGTGGCCATAATGGATGTCAGATCAGCACCATTTTCATTTGGGACAAACTAGACATTATAAGAAGTTTTTCAGTGAAAACCCCATGTTGATATAACCAGCCATTCAGGTGGCATAGCGATTACAAGATTTTCAAAATGGCTGCCATTCTGGACATCAGATTGGTACTATTTTCATTTAGGACCAAGTTGATATCATAAGAAGTCTTTCAGTGAAAACCCCATGTTGATAGGACCATCTGTTCAGGAGAAGTAGTGATAACAAGATTTTCAAGATGTTTGCTGTGGTGGCCATATTGGATGTCTGAGCAGCACCATTTTCCTTGGGCTGAATGTGTGTGTAAAGTTTCATGGCAATCCTCCAAGTGCTTTAGGAGGAGTAGCGATAACAAACTTGTGTTAATGGATGGATGGATGTTGGACATTGAATGTTGGACAATGGACAACAGGCCATGCCATACGCTCTATAAGCTCTTCTGATCTACGACCAGTAGAGCTAATAATTGCTATGATTTAAATTATGAGTGGTCTTCACTGCTGAAATTAAAATCGTGTAATCGCTAAAATATAACTCACCAAATTTTAAAAGACACATTCTCAGTTAAAATTGCTAAATTGAATGTCCACAAAAAATACCCACTAGGCAGTAGTGCTCAGCACATACTCTTCCTTACCTGATGCTCCATGCAAATCATTCACTGTGATATGATGCATAATTTCTGATACATATTTCAAATTGATACAACAGTGATATAAATTTCCATCAGGCCAATCTTTGTTGAACTAGAGGCCCAAGTGGATCTGATATTGCTCACTGGCTGACAACTGCCTAACAGCCACAAGCAAGAGAAGTTGGCCATGAAATCTGGGCTAGTAGGATGCTTTCTGTAGAAATTTCTTCCAATTCTGTTGATTGCATGTTATAAAAATGTAGTGGGAGGGGGGGGGGGGGGGGTAAAACTAATTTTAATTAGGCAATATTTAATTGCAATTTTTTTTAATTAGGCAATATTTACCTTCAATTATTAAATTGCTATCTCTTTTTCTGGTGTTAGACCCCAGTCTAAGGTGAAAATTCCCTACTCCAATTAGTAATTGGAGGTCAAGAATTAAAACAACACAGTCCCAGTCTGACGCATTAGTCACTTCCAATCAAATGGAATATGGTCCTTATTTGACTTGGACCAAGACTATAAGACATCCAAGTGAGGTGGGAGGATGGAATCTTGTAAAAATAGCAGGTAAGTATTACCAACTTAAAATTAGTTGTACCCCCCACAACTGGACCTAATGCATACATGCTCTCACGCTGATGTACCATCAAATGGAGGCAGAACAAGAAAAAAGTGGAATGAGAATGCCAAAAGGCAGCTTTCTTGGTATCATCCACGATGTAGCAATAGCCCAAACCTCATAGGCTTTGATTTTCATGAAGAAAAGATCTCTCACAGTGAGGGACTGATGGGCTTATTTTAAAGTCAAACTAATCCACCTAGAAATGGTGGCCACTGAGATATTATAAGTATCTGTGAGAGGGATAAAGAGATATTTCCTATCATTCCTCTTCTCTTTTGATTTAGCCAAATAAAAATGCAAAGCCCTTACAAGACAATAAACTCTATCTTGATCACCTTAGCACAAATATATCTGATACTAGGGATTTGATTCGGTTTGGAAGATACCAAAGGTAGCTGATTCTTAACTAGCAAACTAGGTTGGGCACAGAAAAAAGACTGAATCACATTTGCCATTGAAATGAAGGCAGCCCTCTTCCACCAATAAGGCATGAATTTTCACTCCTCCTAGCCGATGCTCAAGGAAACAGGAAAACCTCCTTTAATGTGGGATTCTCAAAAAGAAACCTCACTCAGAGGCTCATAAGCAGGCTTAATGACCAAAGAAAACATGAAAGGTTCAATTTAGACATTAATAAGAGAGAAACTGGCCTCTGGAACTCAAAATATATAAGGTCCGAGATAAGGGTCTGACCCAATGGTGGAACCCATCGAAAACTTAAAGAGTATTAGAGAGGGCTGCGCTATAACTCTTAATGGTGCAAACTGAACAATCCCTTTCTTTGAAAAGAGAAGGAAATCTGCAACTGCAATTAAAAAGTAACAGATCATATCAATGCCCTGCCGACTGCACCAATTACAGAAGATTTTCCCCTTGGTGTCATTAACTTTGGAGGTTGACTGCCTCCTAACCTGAGTGATGCAGTCTGCAACCCTGCTTGAAAAGTGATCTTGGCGGATAGATAGTTGGATACGAGACAGGCGGAAGGTGGAGCATCTGTGGATTGTTGTGAAGAAAGGATCCTCTGTGCTGCGACTGGAGATCCCTCCTCAGCAGTAACTTCCTTGGAGTGTCAACCAACAGGTCATGGAGATCGCTGAACCATGATCACAGATGCCACTGGTAGATATGATGATGAATCACTACACTGAAGTCTGGACTCTGTGAAGGACTGAGGGATTAGTTTGAAAAATGGGAAGACACAGGCATACAGTCAATCCCACTTGAAACTGAAAGTATCGACTATCCATGGACTCTTATCTGGTACTGGAGAGACAAAGAGTGGTAGTTTGTTGTTGAGCCTCATTGCAAACAAGTCTATTACTGGCCTCTTTCCCAGCTGAAAAAGATTCTCTACTACCTATTGGTGCAGTGACCATTCTGTGAGGACTGCATGTCCCTGCCTTGACAGGCTGTCTGCTAGAATATTCCTCTTGCTGGAGATGTGGCAGACTCTGATGATAATCCCCTCCATAGCTGTCCATTGAAGAAGGCTCTAGACTTCCAAGCAAAGAGAAGAGGCATGAGTGCCCCCTTGGTGTCTTAGGTGCACTACAATTGATATGTTTGTCTTTGACGATCAATAACATAAGGTTATTGATGCACCCCAGCAGAGTTTGAAAAATGACTACATATCTAGGCTGCTGATATGCTGGAAAGAATCCTGCCTGGATCACAATCTGAAAGACTAACCCCTTTGGCTCTAGGTCAGCACCCAATCCTGAATCTGAGGCATTGGTATACAGTCCACAGACTTCCTGCCTTGGCCCTTACAACCACCCCATTTAGCAAATTAGGGCTAGAGGGGGCTCTATGGAGAATCTGGTGGTTTTGCTGGAACCCCTGCTTAAAGCGCTTTGGCGAGGACCCATCGACCTCCCAAGCTGAGGTGCTTCTTTGCTGATTTAGCAAGGCCTGGACCCTTGGCCAAGGACCAATGTTGTTGATCTCAGACCCTGAAATGCCACCATGGGGATTAACCCACCAAACGAAAATTCCGCATCCAGTGGGGTTGCCTTCAATAAGTTTTTGCTGTGGTCCAGAAGGACCTTAGAAGAATCCAGAACATTATTCCTCACACTTTGTGCGTGTTCAACAGATGGGGCGGTGTCCCACAATACTTTCTTGCAACTACACCTGCCAACTTGCTCTGGCATTACTGAAAGATTTAAAGAAACTGCCAAACAACAAAACAAAAACCAGAACAAAAATAAAGAGTAAAACTCACCCTAACAGTGGTACCAAATGGGAGTAAATTTATGTCAGCACGGCTCAACTAGTGTGTGCAGAAGATATGATAAAATATAAATTAAAATGAACTATAATGCAAGGACAAGGGATATAAAAGGTCAACTGCAATAAAACAGGATACTTGCCAACAAGTTCTGAACACCCAAGACATGTTTTATCAATGAAGTCCAAGGAAAAGGATGATATTCCAATTTATTGGAAGTGCCTTAGGCATCAGACTGGGATTGTGTTGATTTTATTCTTGACCTACAATTACTATTTGGAAGAGGGAATTTTCACCTTGGACTGGGGACTAGCACCTTGAAAAGAGACAGCAATGTAATAATAGCAGGTAAGTATTACTGCTATTAAATCAACTGCTTCAAATTTTCTCTATTTTTGTATCTTCATCCATGTTGGACTGTGCATTAACATCACTCGTCCAGTATGAAAGACTTCAATGCCTGGAAGATTTCTGTCAAAGTTGGTCAACATCTGTGGGGTTTTTTGCAAGCAAGTTGTGTAAATGTTCTTCAATTTTTAATAATGGTGTCCATATTTGATTGCGGATTGGCATGCTTTGTACAAATTTAAAAGCCTTTCATGCCAAGATAATCTCTGTCACAATTGGTCAAATTCTGTCAAGTGGATTTTGACAAGTTGTTTAAAGGATTTTCTATTTTTAGTAATGGCCACATTTAATAGCAGATAGGCATCATTTGTACAAACTTGTAAGCCTTCTTTCCAGAATGCTTTCTGTCAAATTTGGTCAAAGCTGTTTCAGAGATAAAGTCATCTCTGGGTTTTTAAAATTTTAGTAATGGTAACCATATTTTATGGTGGATGATCATCATCTGTACAAATCTGAAAGGTCTTTATGCCAGAATGTTTTCTACCAAATTTTGATAAAATTCTGTTTTGTGGTTATTAAGAAGTTGCTTAGAAGTTTTTTTTTCTATTTTAGCAACAGTGGCCATATTTAATGGCCAATGAGCATCATTTGTAAAAATTCAGAAGACCTCTAATGCCAGCATGCTTTCTGTAAAATTAATGTCGAAATCTATTGAGTAGTTTTGGAGAAGTTATTTAAAGATTTTTCTGTTTTTAGTAATGGTGACCATATTGGAATGGATCAGCATGAAATTAACAAATTTGAAAGACCTTAAGGCCAGAATGCTTTCTGTAAAATTATATGCAAATTTGTCAGATGCATTTTGAGAAGAAGTAGTAAATTATAATTGTGAACGGACAACGCACAACAGATGAAGGACCATACCATAAGCTCACTTGGCCTAACAATGAAGTGAGCTATAAATGACAGTCATGCATAATTTTGTTGACAACTTTTCTTGGTTGTTATGAAGTTGTTTAGAGGTCACCCAAACCCAAGGTTTCAAGCTGGCCAAAGCTGAATCTGGACATCAATAACAACTGCCTGACCGTTAATCTTAAGCAGTGGGCTACATATAGCAAAGCAACTCCAGAGCAGAAGCAGAGAAATAGATGCATTTTCCACAAAACCACATTTGGCCTAGTATTTAGGGCTGTTTACAGGAAATACTTTATCTCTCTTGCTAGTAACAGTTTGATAACTCCCCATATGACTTTCAAAAATGCCAATCCTACAAAATCATGGCCTCAAGTCTGAACTGTGATAGCCAGACAACTAGTGCCAGGAAAAATGATACCTACACCTCCACAGTCCACATAAAGCCATTTCCAATTCAGTGCAATACAGAGCACTAATACAAAGTAGCATGTTTACTATAATTAGCTGTGTCCTCTATATTAGTACATTTCAAATTATACATGTTTGTCAGATATAAATAGCAATGGTCTGCAATTAGTGATCAGTGAAAAAAAAAAAGTGGGATTTTCTCATTAAAACTGTCTAAACATTAGATCTACCACTACAGTTATTTCTAGAGTCATCCAATTTAACAGCATATCTGTAATATTGATATGTTGAAATCAAAATCAGAATAGTCTATGTCCATTCCTTTAACATCTAATACTTAAAAACAATAGTTTCCAAATGAAACAAGCAAATTCAGCGAATTTTTATTTCCAACAAACCATGGTGAGGTCATCATCCCTTTATCTGAAAAGGCTAAAATAATTATAGAGTGGAAGGGAATGTAAGACAGAAAACTTAAAATACTGAGTCTTAACCTTGACCTTGAAGATAATAATAATAATAATAATAATAATAAATACTTTGTTTATGAGGGTAGCTCAATTAGTTATAATGTACTATTCTCCCCTGAGGCACTCAGGATGAAGAAACTATTGTAAAAACAATAAAAAATAAAAATACCCTCCACCCCCCCCCACACACACACAGAGTTTTGTATGCAACACACCTTCTAGTGATGATGTTTAAGTGTACAAGTTTCACCCCAACATACCAACTCTAGTAACAAAACTTTTTTCTTATGTTTGAATTAACATGTTCACAAGATACTTATCTGATTGGCACCATTTTCATTTAGGACCAAGTAGATATCACAAAAAGTCTTCTAGTGAAAACCCAATGTCACCACGATGATCCATTCAGGAAAAGTAGTTATAACAAGATTTTCAAGATTGCCACCAGTGTTGGCACCTTTTTTCATTTAGGACCAACTAAACATAATAAGAAGACTTTTAGTGAAAAGCCCATGTTGCTATTGCCATTCGTTTAGAAAAAGTAGCCGTGACAAGATTTTCAATATGGCCCTCATACCGAACATATTGGCATCATTTTCATTCAGGAGCAACCAGACATGACAAGAAGTCTTTTGATGAAAACCCATGTGGCTATTGCCACCCATTTGGAGAAGCAGCAATAAAAGGATTTGGTGGCCATGTTGGAGTTCAAATTGGCATAATTTTCATTTAATACCAGGAAGACATCACAAGTCTTTTAGTGAAAACCACATGTGGATAAGACCAACTATTCAGGAGGAGTAGTGTTGACATGATTTTAAAGATGACCACCATGATGCCTATATTGGATATCCATGGGGCACCATTTTCATTCAGGCCCAACTTGATGTCATAAGAAGTCTTTTATTTAATACCCCATATCAGTAAGACCATCCATTCATCTGTTGTGAAAGGTTGAGAAGATTCTTTGATTTCTTTCGAAATATTGTTCCATACAATGGCTCTAGAGTATAAAAAACTTTTTCTAAAAATAATTTTTGGGGTTTTGGAATATGAAAGCTGATGGATACCACTGTCCTAACATTTGGGGTGTTGCTAGATTCTCTGCATTGAACAGTATTACCTAAATTAAACTGAGGCAGACTTAACAGAAACTTTATATATTTTGACTTTTTTTAAAGTAAAGTCTTTCTTAATAGGTAGGATTTTTTAATTTATTATTGCCTCTTGAATGTTTCCAGTTTGAAAATCTAGTATAGTATTATTTTACACAATCATTTTTGCAACCAATTTTCATAATATTAACATCAGACTTGTTTCCCATATTACATTACAATTGTTCTGGAACTAGAATTATGCTGGGGTTGGTATCTAAGCCCTTTCTGAACCCATGTCTGAATACCTATTACTAAAGCAAATGAGGACCCCAAGTCACTTAAACATTTCAGATCCAAGGATCATCAAAAGAATGATAGGGTACCTATTTCCTGACCTATTTGCCCGACTCTTTATCACCGATGTGAAATTTGCTGTTGTGATAGATGGGATATTTTCCTGTTTTTCATTCTTACTCCAAAATAAAATTTTAAAAATCAATTTAGATTATATTAACATAAAGTCAAATCCCTTTTGTACATCTTAGTATAATTTTTTTAACAATCTGTGTTTGAAAATAAATCTACAACATGAAATCAAATGATATCAAAATTATCCTCAAACTGGAGTTGAAAAAAATGATAAAGCGAAGAAAAAAAATTAAGATAAAAATAACATCATTGCATCTCTGAATGCCTACAGAATATGTCATACAAGTTTAATTACTGACCCAAACAGAGCAAAATGGTTTATAAAAAAGGAATATACTGTTGACTGACAAGCAAATTTTCATTCAACTCAAAGGTTTCACTTTGATCAGTTTCCACTACAACTAGCACAGAAGTTCAAAATAAATTACATCAATACAATTTCATATCTTTTACAAATGTACAGATGCTTGCAAATAAATAAATAATGACAGACACAATGTGCTTTACAAATCAGGTACTGTAAAGTAATAGGTCCAATGTGTGACAGCCTTGGTAGCATGACAGAGATATATGGTGAGGAAGAGAAGACTTTATCCCTGGTTAATTCTAGTCCCAGAATAGTCCAAATTAGGGTGAATGTAGCTCTTGTAAAAAGTGACATGGTATTATTTTGGAAGGATATACTAATTTATTCTTAATAGCCAGAAATAGAGTTTATTTTCTTTATAATAAAATTTATATTACAAGACCAAAGTAAATTATTGTCAACAAGAATACCATGATTTTTTTCCTCTGAAACCACCTTTACTTTGTCATTATAAAAGATGAGCCCCAAGTCATGTTTTCAATTTTTGCTTTTTATTGTTGCTGTGCTGCTATTATTGAAACCTTAGTTTTTCTCCATTAACAACCATGCCAATCTTACACCACAAATGGAGGCTATTTAATGCCATGTAAAGATTACCTTCTGGTTCATTTTTACAGCTGTGTTCATTGGACAGATTATTATCAGCATATAGATCAGTTGATGATACTGTTTTCCAGTCTTTAGGTCATGCATTAAAACAAACAAAAGTGATCTGCGTATTAATCGTTGTAGCACACCACAGTTTATTCTTTTACTTTCAGATATCCGTCCATTCAGTGTAATTTTTTAAACAATTTGTCACTTAAGTATGAAGTAAATGGGAGCAGTGTCACTACATTTATACATTTAAAGTTTTCTAGGAGAATTACATTATCTACAAGATCCAACCCATTTAAAAAAGTCAGTATTAATATTCTGAAATGCTGTACTTTATCTCTTCACTGATATTAGTGCCATTTCACAGGAATTATTTTGCTGAAAACCAAACTGGTTATCATGGAGAAGTTTGTGGTCACGGAGACACATCTCATAAGCAAGTCATGCACATGTTTTTCAATTAATTTTGATTGAGTTCGAAGAATAGAAATCGGCCAAACATTGTTTAAATCATCTTTTACCCTGCCTAGTAGAGTAGAGTTACCTTTGCAGTTTTTCATAAATAGCCATCAGATTGGCACCATTTTCATTTAGGACCAACCAGATATCATAAGAAGTCTTCTGGTGAAACCCCATGTTAATATGACTTTACATTCGGGAGTAGCGATAAAAACAATTTTCAGGGTGGCTGCCATATTGGACATCAGATTAGCACCAATTTCAATTAGGACCAACAACACATCATAAGAAGTATTTCACTGAAAAACCCATGGTGATAAGACCATCAATTCAGGAGGCCAGGAGGAGTAGATACAAGATTTTCAAGATGGCCACCATATTAGATGCCCAAGTGGCACCATTTTTATTTAGGACCAACCAGACCATGGTATGAATGTGTGTGTGTGTGAAGTTTCGTGGCAATTCTCCAAGTAGTTTAGGAGTAGCAATAACCTGTACTAAGGAACAGACATATGATGGCCAACAGGCCAACCTATAATCTCCTCTGGTCTATGACCAGCAAATTAATTTGCACATGAAGGTTTATGAGACAATGTTCATACCAAACTGCATCAGAACATGTTGAATCATTCTTGAGCTATGTTGGTTACAAGCAACATTCCATGTGAAGATATAAAGATTATTGTCAACGACTTTAACACTATCCAGAATCGAGTTGATATGACATATATCATAAAATACACATCTAGGTCTGAGACAATACATGTATACACCAAACTACATTATAATAGGTTTATGGTTTCTAAACTTTGCTGGTTAAAAGTATTGGCTGTAGTGGAAATTTAATATTGATGGAAAAATGGCAAAAAATTTGTCAAAATGGTACCTGAAAAGCCTACACTTTTAAAGATGCATCTACATTTAAGAGGTTATTCACCTACCAACTGACATCCAATGATGTGTAAGAGTTACAGTGCTATGGTGTTTACAAACAGACAGACTGAGAGATGGAAAAATGATTAATTTAGGGTTCCTTCATTTCTATACAAGGCCCTAACAAGACCTTATATCTGCAAATAAATTGTGTCTCTTTAGCAAATAGTACAGAGTGATATCTACGCTTCCCACCAGCTAGCACCAGAAGAGGGGGGAAGTCAGGCAAGGTAAATGGGTAAAATCATTACAAGCATAGCAGAAAACCTTGTCAAATACAATCATTACATAAAGAGATAATCTTTATAGCTTTTTTTCCCATTGTTTGAATGAAAGCAAGTTCCCAACAGAGGATAATTTTGTGACTTATTTGCCATGACTTATTAAGTCATACACTACAAAATCAAATCTAAAGAAAATGACTGAACCTGAAGAAGTTCATATTATTTGAAAAAAAAAGAACGAAAGAAAAAGAATACGATGCAAATTAATGGTAATAAACAGACACTCGATTGCAATAAAATTTTTGATGAAATGTTTTGAAAATAACCATCTAATAAAAGCAAGAGTGTTTTCTCAAATGTCAGGAAGAGACAAGGTTTCCTGTACTAAGGGCATTCTACAAAGCAACTACTTCTATCTACCTGTCTGACCTCGCCCATGACTGCAATGGGAGTTTCACCAGTTGCTGCTGCCACTTTATGTTCAACCAGGTAAAACATGTACTCATCATACAGCAGGCGAATCAGATGGAAGGACCCAAAGCTTGCAGCACTTCTTAATGTCAAGTCACGTATGACCATGGAACTGAAACATATACAATCATAAAGTTTCTCACCAAGCATGCAAAGTTAACAATAGCTCTTCATCATTTAAGTTTGATCCCTTCATTATCACAGAATTCTGGATAAAACACATTTATGACATGGACCTCATTAAAAAGTTTCAAATATATAAACATCCTCTTTCAATTAGCTTCAAGACTTGTGAAATGAATTTATTCAAGTTGGCATTGCCAAAACTTATTGCTAGTGTCTGCATTTGCGTACTGCCTTCAGCTGCTATAAATTACTGTATTCAATAACAAGTTATATGAAATTCAAATTGCCCCCATTACAAATCAAATGTTGCACTGTTTATCCATACTATGCCAATCAAATGTTAAGTTTTTCTGAGCATGCAGTAGCTGATAATTTTATGTGGCGATGAATAAATGAAATAAATGACTATTAGCTGAGTGGCTTATAAACTTACCTATTTGTCTATGAAGATCAGATACTGTATCCTCCAACAGAGAATGCGTGCATTTTTTTTAATCATCAGACAGAAAGTGATTTTAATTTTTTTTGCTGTTCATATGTACCCCCCAAAATAAAGTTCATCAGCCCTTTAGGGTCTGACCGCTGGATTACTATACAAATTCATGTGCACTACCAAGCATGTGTACCTACACTGTATATGTAGACTGTCACTAAATATGACTCACACTGGACAAAGTGAACATTGTATAAAACCACAGTGAGCCAGCAGATGCTATAAAAAAAATAGTAACACTGATTAGTGATACAAGGTTACCATACATGATTCTTGTTTGTGTCCTCGTTAGTGTAACCTCATTTTCTGAAGCAGAGAAACTGATGGAAACTGTGATATTTTCTTAGTAAATTTCGACTGAATAAGGCTTTCACTTACCTAACTCGGAAATTGATTCGAAACACAGACCAAGGTATTGATGGAAATAAGTTGCTCCATTTTTAATGATTATCTTGAGATACTGACCTACCAATGCATGGCAATTTAAAGTTTGAATACAACTTTATTTTTATGCATGCATTTATTTTATCTGTTTAGGTGAACAATAACCATTACATGACAATTATATATTTCATCAACATTTATGCAACAATTTTTATGTTGGTTTGAATTTTCTTCATCCATGCGCACCACTACCCCTTTCACAAACACATGTGCACCTTCACCAAGTTTTGATCTTTAAGGTTACATGTCTATTCAGTACACAACATGATTGGCAGTTACGCACCCAATTACAACATTATATTGAGGGAGAGCTGTATACATATAAAAAAAAATTCTTTGGAACTTTAACAGTACCCTGCACTTTAATTTGAGATTCGCTCCCACTGTGTAGAGAAAATAATGCACAAAATTGAGCATATCAAACAACAACCTAACGAGTATACAATTATATTTCGCTGTCCAGCTTTCAATTAAATGTGATTTCTGTGATCCTTCTGATGATATTCATCAAGAATTATTGTACAGTAAACACTGTCTTGAAAGACCTCTGCTATGAGAGGCCACCTGTCTCAAATGACCAGGTTTGCAAAGCACAGTCTGATTGATTACACAGTATTGTGACTTATAACAAGAGATCACTTGTCTTGAGAGATCATAATGTTTTGGCAGATGGGGTTCTTTCAAAACAGGTTCTACTGTAGTGTTTAGAATAAACAGGGCAAGTGTGACAATAATGCTGTCAACACATAAGAACTGTTTCCACTTAAGTAAGCAAGACGGGAAGGGGGGGGGGTAGTGGTATGATGACTCTTTCTTCTGTGTAAATTTCTGAGAACAATTCTAGAGGTCACATAAAAGTTTACCTGTAAAAAGACCACTTAAGCAAAAACTGTCTAGCTGCCTTTGGAAAGTTCGAACTCCCTTCATGGGGTTTCAAAACTTGGTTGACAACCCCCTCCAGCCATATGGCCCATTGCTCCAAGGAGTTTTGCTGCTGTAACGTCCTCTTGAAATCTTGTTCCAGCTGTTGTACCATCCCATCTTCACATTGGCAAACCCAGGATGCTTGCTCCTGTTTACGATTCAGACACATCAATACAGTATACAATTATTTATTATGTACAGGGTCTACTATTCACTATGTAAGGGTCTACTATTCACCATGTACAGGGTCTACTATTCACCATGTACAAGGTTTACTATTCACCATGTACAGGGTATACTATTCACCATGTACAAGGTCTACTATTCACTATGTAAGGGTCTACTATTCACCATGTACAAGGTCTACTATTCACCATGTACAGGGTCTACTATTCACCATGTACAAGGTTTACTATTCACCATGTACAAGGTCTACTATTCACTATGTAAGGGTCTACTATTCACCATGTACAGGGTTTCCTATTCACTATATAAGGTTCTACTATTCACCATGTACAAGGTTTACTATTCACTTTGCACAGGGTCTATTCTAGGACATGTGGTAGTGTGAATCAAACTAAGTTTTCAAAAATCACTTGGAAAATTCAACAGAATGTGCAAAATCTACACATCATATTTGCTACCCCAACATTTGTTTCTTTGTTAAATCCATCCTATATTTAGAAACCCCTATCCCCCTTTCTTCAAACGGAAGGGTGATTTCTTCCCTAAATTTTCAGTTCTAGAATTGACCCTTGTATCTACAGTGGATCCACTTTTGCTGGATACCCACTAATGTGCTCATAATTAGACATGTCCCCTGGTGAGGGACAAAATGATCAAAATGTACTACAGTGGTGTAAGATGAGAACAATATAGTTAAAATGTAACTGTTTTGTTTCTTTTGTAAAGCTCTCTTATTTTTGAAATGGTGAATGGATTGTACTTGTGTTGCCAAAAACTGAAGACAGTACAGTCTACCTGTACATGTCAACATCCTTGGGCCCGAGGCAATATTGTCAACATAAGCAGATGTTGAGATAAGTGTTGGGGATGGGTAGAGGGATGAAAAAAGCAAATTTCTCTTTGACATGCATACAAATGAAATTGGTCTGTAAGGGGTGACCTGTCATCAGCGAGTAGGATTTACTCTTTGTGAAAATAAAGAATGGAAATTTTGAGTAAATGAAGACAAAACCAGCGTGAAATACAATTGTATATTGACAACTTACATTTTTGTTACCTTTGTGTAATAAAATCCATAATGTGTTAAGTACATGTATATGAAAAATCCATGAATTCAAATATAGGTCACATATTAGAAAATTCATGTATCAGTCACATCCTGTTACAAAACACATGCTTAAAAAAAATGGTAGTCCTTGTTCGATCTATATCCCATTGGGAAACAACACTTGTCACTAAAACCTATGATACTCCTGGTTTCCAGTAGCACGTGGCTGTACAGTTGTTATTTACATGCTACATGTACTTTAAATGGCCTAGATTAAGGCAACAAATGTAATCATTTTACTGAGGCTACCATGGGGATGAGGCAATTCAGAGGGAAATAAAAACCTATTAACAAGTTACAAATTCTCTCTGATTGCAAAACATTAAATGAAATTTTTTTTAAAAAGTCCTAATTAAGCACAAGCAGAATTTGCATCTTATGCTTCTGTTGGTAGCCATCATGAGCATAAATAAAGTTTCTTTTCTTCCTGTAGAAAAGGAAACTTTCACATCACAATCACCGATCACTCGAATAGATTACATTGCTTTTATTCAAGTTTGAGGATGACTTCCTTTGATGAAGGGTGCATTGTTTTTACTGAAGATTGTAGCTGGTTTGCTTTGATGCATTGCTGAAGTTGCCGCAAAAGGCGAACTTTGGAGGACCAAACAAATGAATTATTTGTTCATCCAATGGCAACGTTATAACCTGGCGGCAACATCAAATAAGTGTAGAACAAAGTATGGGATGGAACTGGGAGCTTGCCGACATAAATGATCAGAAAACAAAGGCTTTGTTTAAGCTGGGACCTAGGGCTTCTGTCGACATATACATTTATTTTTTTATCTCAATGTCGACATAAGCATGACAAATTTGGTAGTAACAATAGACCAGGGGACCGCGACTTTGTCGATACAAGTGGGTAGGACTGTATTAAATTAGTATTAATATCTTGGTAGTGTGAAATGGAATAATTATACTCTAGAAATCTGTTAAACTGATCTACTATATTATTATCATATTTAATATTGTGCCTACTGCTTCCGTTTTGCTGATGTAACTCAGAACTGTCCCTTGCCTCTGCACAAAAAGCAGGGGACATGGTATTCCCATTTCTGTCAATCCATATGACCATTGATTTGTTCTCCTATCTATCACATTTTCTTTTCCACTCTGTAACTCTTAACGCAATTTTTTAAAAAACTGATGAAACTTGTACACTTAGAGATCATGCAATATCTGCATCAAAATGCTGGACCCATATAGTAATCACCATTACTCTCTGCTCATCCATTCACACTTATTGTAACCAGCAGAGATGGGTATTGCCAGCTATGTTGTATTGCTATAATCGTCTTTGACACAATATATATCATGAATGACTGTAAAATATACGAGCAAGTCCATGTTTGCAAAATATCAGGGTATCATTGCAGAAATCTGTTGTAGGTTAGACTGAATTACAGGAATGAACTGAAACAAATTTTCTTTTCTCTCCGTCTTTCTTGCATATGTTAACTGAACATGTGTTCAAATACACAAAAATGACTATGAAACACTTTTAGGAGAGTTAGATTAATAATAAATCTATTGGGTAACTGTACAAATGTAAATTGTTATCTCATGATATACTAAAATTCTTTGCATAATGGAATTTAAAAAGAGCATGTGCAGCAGTTACTTACATACAGTGCATGTATATGCCATATAGGGAGACTGACAGTTTTTATGCATGGTTTAAGTGACCTTGTTGTTTCCTTCATTCAATGGGACAGAAGACAAGAAAATGTTCATTTTTGGATAGTTTACATCATTTAATTAATGTTTCATTCTATTATTGTCCAGTATTGACAGTCCGAGTCTGTATCATGATACACTACTGCCAGAGTAAATACTGTAATTTATTGATGCATCAATGATATATAACCACCTCTTGTAACCAGCATCGCTCAAAACCCCTTGTATAAACCAAATGGTAGGTGAGCTGCTTTAAACATAAACATATACCTTTTTACAGTTTTCATCTTTCCAACTTTATTTTTGATAGAGTTACTGCTCTTTTTGATCAAATATGCACTGTCACAATTGAAGTTTCTTATAAACCTTCATAGGTCAGGAACTATTCAGCATAACCTGATATTTAGTGTGAACACTGTTTAATAAACTTGAATGTGGTGGCAAGTGGTTTCATTTCTTCTACATTTTCAACCGAGTTATGGGCCTTGTTGATGAATTTTATATCTTTTACTTTGGAAGTTGCTTGTAAACAGCATAGCTCAGCAACATTCAACATATGCTGATGCAATTTGGTGTGAACATTGTCAAACAGACATAGATGTATCTATATGGGGGTTTGATATCTTCTTAATTGTTGAAGGAGTTATATTTCATATCTTTACTTTGAAAGCTGCTTGTGACCAGCATAGCCAAGGAACCATTCGACATATACTCGTGCATTGTGGTGTAATCACTGGCCAACAGACACAGACTACCTTTAAGGGATTCATCTCTTCTTCTATATTTTTGTCTGAGTTATAGGCATTGTCAACCAATGTTATATCTTTTCACTGGAAGTCGCATGGAATACATTCTGTTGTAAATGAAACTATGACTATTTCATTGCTTGAGAAAGTCAAACAAAACAAAAAGCCAATGATTTTTTTCACAAATATCCATTTATTAGGTTTCTGTCATTTTTAATTTTGTATGTGCTATCAAAATTTAACTAAGAAAACAGTTCTCAAGTAAAAGCCTCCAGTTAAGAACAGGGTTTAGTAGATTATTAAAACACAAGCCCTAATCACATGGAACAACTAAGGACCATAAATGAGCTGCTATTACACCAATGAAGGCTCTGGGAGCAGAAGCTAGGCAGAAAGGAAGAACCCGAAATTGGAAGATCTCCTGTCCCAGACAAAAGTGCAGGAATTTTATGAGCTGGGACAATGTGGATCTGAAGATAAGCATCCTGGAGAGCTGAGGAGACTCCCCCATCATTCGACCTGATAGCATTCCTGACTTGTGCTGTTGTCTCCATCTTAAACTGCTCTTCCAGAAGTAATTTGTTCAAAGGGGAAAGATCAATGAGTTGAGACTTTCCTCTCTCTTTGAAATAAAGAAGATCCAGGAATAAAATCCCGTACTTATTATTTTCTTCACCCTCTCTATTGTGCCTCCTTTTGAAGGGTGTACACCTCTTCCAGTAGAGATATTAGTTGGGACAGGTGGAACAATATGAGGGTCCTTGAAAGAGGTGGAGTATCCCAGAAGCAAAGCCAGTAACCCTCCCTTATTATGGAAAGGATCCTCACAAGCCACTAATCAAAGGCTTAATCTGGCACCTACTTGGATACTGGGAAGAGGAAGACTTTGCTGTAGAGGGTGTGACTACCTAGAGGTGAATGCCTCCCTCTTTAGGGCAGGGGGAGGGGTAAACAGACTTCCTCCCCTGGCCCTTTTGGCCACCTCGTCATGAGAAAGACGAAAGAAAAGGAGTTTAAAACTGGGACAGATTTCAGTTCCAAACCCCATGGAGCTCCAAGGTTTCTTGCTTATTCTCCCAACCTGACATAATCTTTGGGTTTATTTTAAACTTCACGTGGCGACATCTATCGTCTCTCCTGCCACAAGACATACTCAAATCAACACAAAATGTCCAATAAATGTAATTGTTGCCTTTCCTGCCTTTCCCCCAAGAATCTGAATATTCCTTTTTATACTTGTGTGCTGACTGTTTTAACTTTTTTAGAGGCTTACTGTCTTTTTCATCTGCAGCGTGTTTTCGTTCACTGGACGCCATTTTTAGAAAATGATATATAAGCAAAAGCTTGGTAATGCAGCATTTTACTTAAAAAATATGGGCAGTTTAAAGCATCTGAGGCACTCCTGTAAAGTTAAACTGGTTCCCCGATGAACTCCACTGGATCTAATATGAAACCTGGATCCAGATCAAACAATGACAAGCCAGTATCTGCATTTGATCACAATGATTGCATTTTTGTAATTCTGGCTATTATTCTGAGAGTCCATAATTTAAGGGTCATTTCAGTAAAACTCAAGGTCAAATTGTAAGGGTTGGCAGGTCTGATGAGGTCACATCAGCACCGTTTTCATTTACGACCAACTACACATCATAAGAAGTTTTTGATTCAAAACTTCATGTCAACATGACCATTCATTCAGGAGAAGTAGCCATAACAATATTTTCAAGATGGCCACTGTGGCAGCCATATTGGCTGTCTGAGGGGCACCATTTTCATTTGAGACCAGCTAGACCTCACAAGTCTTTTAGTTAAATCCCCTTGCAAATACAACTATCTGTTCTTAAGGAATAGATATAAGATTTTCAAGATGACCACCATGGCAGTAAATATTGACATCAGAATGGCTCCATTTGCATTCAGGACCAATTAAACATCATAAAAAGTCTTTTAATGAAAACTCCATGTTGAATGATCATCTGTTCAGGAGTAGTAGCGATTACAAGATTTTCAAGATGGCTGCAGTGGCAACCATGTTGGATGTCTGAGGGACAGCATTTTAATGTTAGACCAACTTGACCTTGGGATGAATGTGCTTCAAAAGTTCAGTGGCAATCCTCCTTGTAGTTTAGCATACATGTCAGCCTCTAGAGGGGTATAAGTGTAACCTACATGGCAAAAAAGCATAATCTGAGCATAAAAAGTGTAATCTATGTATTACATGCCATAATTGCAATAAACTGTATGAAAAAGTTTTGCTACTAACCTGGATCTGCAGCTGGTTAAAATTCTTATCACAAATGGGCCAAATCCATGTTGATTAGTACCACAATACAAACACAAAACATATTGAAAAATTAATTATACACAACACTCACTTTAACTAGTCTACATGTCAAACTTTTACTGAATTATCGTAAAGTCCATAAATTCTGCAATGACCCGAGTGCTGTATTACATCACACATATTCTTCTCTTTAAATTTGTGCAGCACTATTGATTTATGATCTGACATGTTTTGAAATTTAAAAAGATCCCACTCTTCTAACATTTTTCAGTCACATAACATCATGAATCACATTGATAAAGCCTGTTTTGCTTGGCATCTGATGCCATTTGTTTTAAAGTATAGAATAGTCCTCTACTTAAACATATTATCAAAATATAATGAATATGTGAGATAAGTTTTCAAATTGAAGAAACCTGTCTGTTTTCATATGCAGCTGCTATAAATTGAAAATAAGGAAAGTACATGTAAGTCTATGATGGACAAATGTACTCTTATGCAGCAGTCTTCTTAGTTAGAATATTCTCACATTTATATGATGTGTGGGATTAAAGAGATGATAATAAAAATAATAAAGGCAACTTTGTATTGCTTTATTTTTTTTTAAATGTACAAAAAAAGCGTAATCCATATACAGGCAAGTGTAAGACATAATTAGGTGAAAAAAATTGTAATGATTATGCGGAAAGCATAATGGTTGGCATGTATGGTTTAGGAGGAATGGTGATAAAAAAATTGTGTTAGCCAATGCAGGATGACAGACCATCACATAAGCTCTTCTGGTCTATGATAAGCACAGCTAAAAATCATTCAAATAGCATGAAAAAATAATATTGTTTTATAAATATGGATTGGAACATCATATCAAATTTTATTTATCTGTGTAAAACAGATTTTGTGTAATCATACTAAGAAATTTCTGGGACAAAAGTCATAAAAAAAATAAAGTCAGACCTGTCCTATGGCAACAAAAACTTGGTTGGGTGCAGACAATACATGGGAGTAGAGAGGGTCATTTTAGTAGTATATGAACTGCAGGGAATCATTTTTTTTTTTTTTAGCTTTGCCAAAAATTCAGTATGGGCAGAGTTCAAATTGGACAGGTTTCACAGAATATCACAGTAATCATTTTTTCATACCTGCACATTAGCAAAGTCTACCCTGTTGAGATCTGTCAACATCTGATTAATCTGGGAGGTATTCTGTAGCACAGCTCTGGCTGCCTGAGCAAGGTGGTTCAGTGAGGTATATCGCCTCAAGGTTTGAGCAAAGGCACTGACTGCTCCAAGCTGAATGCAGAAGAAAACAAATTATGCAGTGAATCTGTGGAGAAAGTTTAACCTAAAGAATATATCTCAACTGAAACTGTCCTCAGACTTCTTCATCTTGCCATTCTTCACCCGTCTCTATATTCATGATTGGAATTTGTCTCTTGATAACTTGCAACTGACAGGGTCCATGAACATTGACCGTAGCATAGACAATAGCGCAAGATAGCGAGGGGACTTGTATTTTGGTTAACGGTTGGGAGAAATGGAGGTGGGGTGGGGTGCTAGCAACTTTTTTATACATGACAATTATAATCTCTACTGTCCTTCACAATTATGTATGTAATGGATTTTAATATCTATTGACATTAGATCAGAAGAAGTCAATTTAAGTCAATAAATTGATGACAGACTTTTAATATACATCAAGCTGACATACAGTACACACAAATTCATGTCTTAACAAAGTCAGAGTTGATTCCATTTTAAGGTCAGAACATATGTATCCATTGTAAGCAAACACCAATAACCTAAAGCTTCATAGCCACAATTACACAACTACAGTCATAAATTTCTAGAGCTAAACCCATCAATAAGAAAGCGATTTTAATTGACACCATACACTTATTCGTTGACAGCACGTGAAAATCATTGAGTACAACCTTATATCATTTGTGGTAATGAAAACAGTAAATACATGTCAGTTGCACAGTCCCAGAACACACACTAGAGCCAGATTTTTAAAAAAGAAAAAAAAAAATGTAGTATGTACTCAGAATATTGATGGCTTGGAAGGCTGAAGTGGTCCTAATTTATATAAGATCAAATGAAGAACGTAACTCCAGAGATATTGCTATTTATGGTCTGTTTTACTATTCTTGTACATATACTGCTCTAAATAATCTTCATAATATTTTTCAAAATTTTGTTTTCTTTCTATGTCACTAGACAATTTATATTAACATTGGAAATATTTGAGAAATTATTGTGATTTCCTATTAAAAGTATTATCGACTACTGTTTAAAGCACAGTAAAACTGGATTTGAACAACCTCTGCTATGAGTGACCACCTGATATTTATGACCAAAATCGTCATGCATGGATTGATTTTACTATATACATGCACTGGGATGAGCGGCCACCTGCTAAATACAACCACAGACCATGATTTTTTCACAGAATATAGTTTCAACATGGCTATGAACGACCATATTGTAAATCCAGATAAAAACACAACAGACCTTTATTTAATCCTTTGTAACCACAACTGCTTAATGGAGTCTGCAGACGGAGTGCAGACTGTTCTGAACCGAGGTACAAAGAAAAATAAGGAAAAAAGAAGAGTCCCATTACTGCATTTTGTTAAATTTATAAGGTAAAGATGTATGCTGACAACTGTAAAGCAAATTTATGTACTTGTCACAAACTGCCAATGTATTGCCATAGTAATCATAAACCCAATTAGCCATGGTCTTTAAAGGAATAGCAATCATGGATGCACAGTCAGTTCAAAGGTTCATGTTGTTTATCTGTGAAAAGCCACACAATGCCAATAATGTCATTATGAGATCTTCTCACCTTTCTTTCACTGCATCACAACTGGTATTGCCTTAAATCATTTGTTTGTGGAGTTACAATATGTAATGACCAAGGTAAATGAAGGTCTTTATCTATTTCTCTTATTAAGTTAGTTGCTTTCTTCAGATGAGATAATTCTATAGTTATTGTAAAGGACTGTATTCTTTGTTGCTTTATCAATGTTACTGTTATTACAACCTGCACATGAAGCCAAATGTTCCATGGTCCTGTTCACCAAAGTGTATACAAAAATATGTAAATCCTTTTGTTTATTGAGTTAATCCATTTATTCTTTTTGTCTGAGTTGACTTAGGTTTTGGTTTTTGGGCTGTAAATAAACTTATTAGTGTTATCATAACTTTACCATTTATGGACAGGATAAGAAAGTGCTACCTTATGGTTAACATTTCTGCAATTCACATGCCAAAAGACTACATGTTAACTTCAAATAAAAATGATAATGTTTATGATCAATGTATTTTTTGTGCTTTAAAATTTTTTTATATAAAAATGCATGTAATATTTTAACAAGAACAATGAATAAAGAACAAAACATATGTACAGTAATTATAGGAATTTGTCCTTCTTCAATCCAGTTGAATTTTGCTCCTGAAAACTGGATTTACTTTTTAATCTGTCAAAAAAGTAAATATGAATCCAAGTCTGCAGTTTTAAAATTTTTATAGGAATGAATAAGTACTTTTTACTTACATAATACATACCTTAGTTTTTACCATTTCTTCAGGCACACCAGTCATCGCTCCCTTTAGCCAATTCTCTAAACTCTTTGCAAAATTCCTTATTGCCTGTGTTAGTGAGCCTTGGCAAAAAATAAAAATTAATGTATCATGTTTGGTTGTGCCAAATTTATGTTTTCTGCACAGATTAAAATATTGTATATACAACACCATTATGTTCACATAATGACCTTAATCATTACATCATTATAGCTTAGCACCATGTATTATGGTACAGACAAGTTATTGTCATAAAGTGCGACTTCATTTTGCTATTAAATATTGCTGAAAGCAATTCCAGGTACAAACAAGAGTCCCTCCAAGAGACTGACACTCAACTGGCCAAAAAGTATTTCCAGGAATTCAAGAAAACACAATTTGTTCTTCTTAACTGATGAGTGCTGAACCATGTGTATTATTTTTGAGCAATATCAAAACATTTTCAACTTAGCCACTGTGGCATCCATTTTTGAAGTAAGATTGGCACCATTTTTCATTTAGGAGCAAGTTAGAAGTCTTTCGGTGTAATCTCATGTGAATATGACATCCATTCAGGAGGAGTAGCAATTGATGCCATGCTTGCCATATTGGATGTCAGATCAGCACCATTTTTAATTTGGACTAATTTCATAAGAAGTCCTTTGGTGAAAACCCTATGTCAATACGACCATCTATGTAGGAGGAGTAGCAGTAACAGGAGTTTTAAAATGGCCACCATGGTGGCCATACTGGAGGTCAAATTGGCACCATTTTAATTTAGAACAAACCAGATATCAAAAAGGAGTCTTCTGGTAGAAACTACATGTCGCTATGACTTTCTGTTGAAGAGAAGAAGCGACAAGATTTTCAAGATGGCTGTTGTGGTGGTCATATAGGATGTCACCATTTTTATATAAAACCAACTAGTCATCATGAGAATTCTGGTGTAAACCCCACTCTGATATGACTTTCCATTCAGGAAGAGTAGCGATAGCAAGATTTTCAAGATGGCTGCCATGGCAGCCATATTAGATATCAGATCTGCACCATTTTCATTTGAGACCAACCAAAAATCATAAGAAGTCTTTTAATGAAAACCCTATGTTGATATAAACATCCATTCAGAAGAAGTAGCAACAACAAGAATTGTAAGATGGCCACTGTGTCAGCCATATTGGATATCCAAGTAACAACATTTTATTTAGGACCAACCAGACATCAAAAGAAGTCTTCTGGTGAAAACTCCATGTCGATATGACTTTCCATTCCTCCAGAGTAGAGATAACAAGATGTTCAAGATGACTGCTATGGCAGCCATATTGGATGTCAGATTGGCATCATTTTCATTTTGGACGAATAAGAAGTCGTTTAGTGAAAACCCCATGTCAATATGACAATCAATTCAGATTTTTAAGATGGCTGCCATGGTGGTCATATTGGGTGTCACATCAGCACCATTTTGATTTGGAAACAACAAGACATCATAAGAAGTCTTTTAGGGAAAAATCATGTTGATATAACCATCCATTCAGGAGAAGTAGCAATAACAAGATTTTCAAGATAGCCACTGTGTTGATCATATTGGATATCCGAGCAGTATTATATTCATTAGGTCCAACAAGTAATCATGAGAAGTCTTCTGGTGAAAACCCCATGTCAATATGACTTTCTGATCAAGGCGAGTAGCAATAACAAGATTTTCAAGATGGCTGCCTTGGTGGCAATATTGGCACTATTTTCATCGAGGACCAACTAGACATCATAAGAAGTTGTTTTGTGAAAACATCATGCAATATTACTTTTTAAGGAGTAGCGATAACAAGATTTTAAAGATGGCTGCTGTGGCAGCCATATTGGATATCAGATCAGTACCACTTTTATTTAGGACCAATTAGTCATCATAAGAAGTCTTGTGGTGAAAACCCCATGATATGATGTTCCATTCAGGAGCAGTAGTAATAGCAAGATTTTCTAGATGACTGCCATAGCACTATTTTCATCTGGTACCAACTAGACATTGTAAGAAATCTTTTAGTGAAAACCTCATGCTGATATGACCAACCATTCAGGAGTAGCAATAACAAGATTTTCAAGATGGCCACTGTGTCGGTGATATTGGATATCCAAGTGGCATCATTTTCATTTAGAACCAACTAGGCATCATGAGAAGTCTTCTGGTGAAAACCTAATGTCAATATGACTTTCCATTTAGATGTAATGATAACAAGATTTTCAAGATAGCTGCCACAGTGCCATATTAGATATCAGATCAACCCCATTTTCATTCAGGAACAACTAGACATCATGAGAAGTCTTCTAGTGAAAACCACATGTCAATATCACTTCCAATTCAGGATGAGCTGCGATAAAAAGATTTTAAAGATGGCTACTGTGGCAGCCATATTAGATGTAAAGCAGCACAATTTTCATTTAGGACCAACTAGTCTATGGGATGAATGTATTTATGAAATTTCATGTCAATAATCCAGTTTAGGAGCAGCAATAACAAACTTGTGCCAATGGATGGATGGATGGACAGACCATCTCATAAGCTCTCCTGGTCTATGACCAGAAGAACTAAAAAAAAAAATTAAAAAAAAATAAATAAAAATAAAAAAATAGGCATTAACATTGCTGTAAAAGAAAATCAATAAATCAATGAAAAGAATTCAAATCAAACTAAACAGAAGTATAGGAAAGTCAGAACTACAGTAAGTATGCTCCAACTTCTTTCCATGTTCATTTTGGTTGCAATTTTATAAAGTGTTATAGCAGAGAATTTCATTTGATGACGCACTTTTCTGATAGATTTTGTTTTGAAGGAATACGTGACCAACCAAAAACTTTGATAGATTACTAAAGAGTAAACAGTCAGTTGAGATTGATGACAAATATTCATTATCTTACTACCAATATGACTAATAATCACATCATCAGGCAGGAATATTTTTGCCACTTTTGTAACATATTTTTCATTTTTTTCCAATCATCAAATTAACAAAGTTCAATTCCTTACTTGGTACAAATTCAACCTGACTGACAAATGAATTTGAGGGTTTGTAGACACACAACTGAACAGCTACTGCCCTATATAATGAGCAATGGTTGTGAATGTTCAAATACAAGGTACATGGCTGAGCTGCATTTGATGATACACTGGTCGACAATCAATGGACACCGGTCAATAAAGTTTATAAGGTAAGATAAAATAAATTCTGATTTTATGCTAGCCCATGAATTAGTGGATTTTCCAACAGAAATAATTATGATAATTCACTAGAGTGAATTATGAAAAAATATTTTTTCACTGTGGTCAATAAACATTGATCACATTACGGTCAAGAAAGTTGATCCACCATTTTGTCACTTACTTGATGTAGTGGCTAGCGTGGACACCTGTCATGCAGGAGTACCAAGATCAAATTCCACAAGGTGCTTATTTTTTTTTTCTTTAATTTTTTTGTTTATGTGCTTTTTAATCTTGAGTTAGGAAAGAAATTATGTTACTACTAATATTTCTGTGCAAATATACACAAAACACAGCAGAACATAACCAGTAAACAACTGACATTATCATGCTGGATACTATAAGAAATCTGCTACTTCAATCTGTTATACATATTGCTAGCCAATAAATTTAAGCATAAAATAAATAGAAAATTTGTTTGTTCCAAGTGAACAACGGATATATTTGATCTCATGAGTGAAAAACCAAATGAAACATGTCCATTATTAACTCAATACAAGAAAATATCACTTATAGGGCAGTAGCTTTTCTGTTATGTGTCTGCAAACTATAAACTCTGGAATACATTTGTCAGCCAGGATGAATGGGTAAATTGAAAGGCAATGGAATATATTTTAATTGATGAATGAATAAAAAGACATGTCACAAAAAGTGACAACTCCCCCCCCCCCCCTCCCAGTAATGTGCTTGTTAGTGATAATGGTTTTCATGCCAATTTTTAATGGATATCTTCCAATCTCAACAAAGTATTTACACTTTAAATATATTTATTCAGTAATTTTAGACTGACATTTTATAACCAGTTTTTAGGCCCTATACTTTTCAATGTAAAGGATCTCATCTGTAGACATACTTTTATCACACGTTAAAAATGTAAAAATATCCCCTTTTAAAACCAAAAAAGGAAATACTCCAAACTTTCACCTACGATCATCCTTAAATCTTCTGAATGAAACAATCAGTCACAGCAACACTATGATTATGTATATACTTACTAGGTATTGGTCTCAGGACATCAGGAATAAGTACTTCCACTAGAGCTTGATAGAAAGCATAGTCAGACTTTCTCACATATTTCTGTATTGGCTCATATCTACACATGGCAAAAAGTACATCTCGTGGAAGTCGCTTCTCATAATCATTGTCTGCCCTACAAAAAATTTAAAAGTTGAATCTGAAACAAAAGTTTTGCATTCTAGAACAGAAATAAAATCTTAATAATATTCCAATTTCATGCAATATGGATCAAAATTAACCTTGTCACCTTGAGTCAGTATGGTCATTACTAGGATATGCTTCGTAACTGCCTCCTGACCAGGTATACTTGGGAAGTTCAGGACTTCGCACATACATTTTGGTGTGCTCATTATGTGTAGAAAATAAAAGTAAATAGTGTGCAATGCATGTGCAATTCCACATAAGGATTCTTTAATCTATGCATTCTTAAGTATTACAGCTTCTTGCCGCCCGAGCTAACATACCAACATCAGCAGTGAAAGAGCACCACTCTTAAGGCAAATTTTGCTGCTAGCTCAATATCTTTGCCATATTCACATGACCTCACGCAACATTGAACATGACCAGTGTAGATGTCAGTTTTCTTCTAGTTTACCTCTGATGAGCTGAATGTTGACTGCAAATCTACCTCCTATTTTCTTCCTATGAAAAGCAGTCTGAGGAATAAGCCCTTTGTATTCTCTTGGATTACTAATCGACAACTGGAGGTCCATGCTACTGCAGATGCCTTTGTCAAAGGTTTGGAGATAAACTGACATTTTTAACAATCTTTCTTTAAGGAATTGCAACTTGAATTTTTGCAATCTGAATATCGTCAAAAGAGTAACCTTGTCTGTGATATACCTGCATAATGCAATTTCTTGTGAGGTGTAGCAAAGATGCAACAACAGGAGCAGCTGCAGCAGCAGAAACAACAAATCCCATTGACTTGTCTAACAGATAGCCCCAACCACATACACATATTTCAACAAATAACTTCATTACAGGAAAAACTTGGCATATTCCATACAAATGTCTCTGGGTTAAGCTCCTGACCTGTACACAATTGCTAATGTTATATTTTAGAAGTATTAGTCTTTCCACTGTGTTTATCTCACACTGCAGCATAAAATTTAGTTCATCTCCAACAGTATTACATATCTTGCATGATCTTTTCTTTAACACAATGTCCCGGGTCAATTTCTGCTTAAAGTTTATGTCGGCTAATTCTCAAGTTGGTTAATTGTCTAACTATATATATATGGGTATAATTAATTTTAGGTATGATTGAAGGTCTTGATGATATAAGCTCTAATACCAAATCTGATCAGAAATATGGCCTTAAGATTGTTCACAAGCTCACCAATCAGATCCTAGACCACCTCATTAATATGTATGGATGTCACTCATGATCGAACTTATCCAATATCTTGACGATATCAACTTGTGTACCAAGTCTGATCAAAATCTGATCAGAAATGAAGTATCTGGCATGTTTGCAAGGAAGTGTTGATGGACAGACAGATGACAGATGACAGAACCATACCATAAGCTCGCCTGGCATATGGCCAGATGAGCGAACGAAACCTCTGAAAATGAAACCATTGTCACTGCTGCTGGAAAAGTGATTGTCATGTCTTGCTTTTCCACTGATGTGAGAATCAACAGAAATTGAGTTTTTATAAAGATCTGCATTAAAACCACAGCTTTATCTTTGGATGAAATCAACTGACTTGATAACTTACATGTGATCTAATGACTGATTCCTCCAAAACCCCTGCCACAAGGCCTCAATGAGTGAAAACTGTAGGTTCACAACAACATCTACTACAGCCTGCAATAGAATGAACATATGTACTATCTATTCAAGGACTTGTAAAAAATATTCAGTACCAAGTAAAACTCCACGTGATAGCATAAATTAACATTCTGAAAAAAAATGTTGACGGTTTCTCCATGATAGATATAAAAATTCACCATGAAATTTAAGCTGAATATTGACCAAAATTCTAAAAAATTTCTTGGGAAAAAGATGCCTGCTTTTCTTCATAAAAAAAAAATTAAAATTTCCATCTCAACCTTTTGCAAAACCAATTTTTGTATTTGACAAACCCTTGGGAAGGTGAGAGTATTGTTCGTTCAATGACAAAGTTACCTAGAATCACTTTTTTAAAGACCTGCTCATGCATGCAACTCACTGAAGGTGATTCTAAATACAATGGTCCCTTTTGATACAGCTATTTGTGGGAATCACAAGGTGCGACTACATTAAAGAAAAAAGCATTGAGTTGTGAGGTATACCAAGAATACATTTCGACATCAGCCTGAATAGGAGGTAGGAGATATTCTTTTCAACCTAAGGTTAGTCACCATCTTCAATAAATGTCTCCATCTTCCATATAAGATTGGAATGACAAGTCCAGATTTCTAATTGCATTATCGTCAGGTTCAAACATTTTCCACACTGATAGATCCCTTAATCTCAAACAGTTTTCACATTATAGAATGGAAAAGGTGATCAAATGGCTTGAAAGTTACAGAGCTGAAAGGAAAATGTCAGCAAAAACATAAAATACTGAGCCATGATCTTGACCTTGAAGATACGTATTTATGTAGTAGCGTTTTACAGCATCTCAGCACCATAGTAGCTATATGGTGCCAACTAAAGTTATCTGTTTGAAAAATGTAAAAATGAATTGCATAAAAACTAGAAAGATAAACCTTTCCAAAATAAATGTAAACATGAAGTACAAAAAGATAAAATATAAAACGTAAAAATGTTACAATTCTATTAAATGTATATAAAATAAAAGATAAAATAACACATGTAAAATTCCTAAAAGATGTGGTGAAAATTTATTACAGAAACTGCATTCCCCCCTCAGAAAATACTAATTTTTTGGGTGCTACATCAACATACATTTTCTTCAAGCATTTCACATCAAAATGCTTCCATCTCACAGGGTGGAAGTCGACACACTTGACAAAAATGTGTTCCACTCTCAGTGGACACGCATGGTATGCACTCTGGTTGAGGTTCACCCTTTAGGAGGTATGCATCAGTCAGGTGTGTGTGTCCGATATGCAATCGGAGTTTTCATTCCACATATTTTGCCAAGTATGATGAACCTTGAAGATAGGACTCCCAATGTGGTACACTACACTCCTTCTGATGATGATGTACGAGTATTTAGTGTTAAACATGGTATACATTTGTAATCAGAAAGAGCTGGTACCATTTTCTACTTGGCATTATGATTTTTAAAGTTGCCAACAGATGACCAGTTGACAATTTTCACTAAGTAATGCCAATTATTAGTCACAAATGTAACAAAATCATCATGATAAAAACAGTAAAACACATTGCCAGGGTGACAAACCCTGTATGTCCTCAACAAAATATATGGCATGGGCATGAGAAGTCATTCTTAAGCCAAACAGCTACTGTTGGGCCAGGGCCTATCCTTTTACCATGGCTTAAAGCAGACTTTATTTACAGTTCTGCAGAGTTGCTTCAGATTCTGCATATCCCTGTGCACTTGATTTAGTCCTGAAACTGACTTTTTTCTGCTTAGAAATCAAGTTTTAAAAGTCTGTACCATTTGTTAACTAAAAGTTTAGAATATTTTCCCACCTCACAGACAGCAATTTCTGATAGGGAGTTTTACCTCATAAACACTTTGCACATTGGTAGCAGGTGTATCTATTCTTATTTTCTGCCATTTCATTTCATCAAGCGTCTAAAAGATACCACCTTTTTGTTTGAACTAAAAAAGAAGTATCCCAGACAGAATTCTTTGTGACTCAATTTTAGAGCACTGAATGGTATGTTTGGAACCATAAATCAAATGCCCCAACAATCTACTGATCCGAAGTCCAGTGTGCACTCACCTCTGCATGTTCTCTATACATCTTTTCAAATGTCCTGATGTGTTCCACAGTCACACCGTCAGGAAGATCGCCTGTCATGGCCACATCACCAAAGTTTGGTATAGCAGTGGATGCATCTCCAAGGAACTGCTGATGCTTCTGTTGCTGTGATGTAGGCCCTTCATATGTACCAGAGTTTTGTGTTCCATGGCTACCTTCACTGCCCTCGTACTCTTGTTTAGCTGGGCGGAATCTGCTTACAGAACATAAACTTAATGATAAAACAATAGTAACAAATGATTCTACCAAAAATACAATAACTAGTCTGGGACATAAACAATGAAATTTCAGAAGTCTTTCATACATAGGATCATGAATCAACAAGAAATCCAAGTGGGCCTGTGATCACTCACCTGGCAGACCCCCCCAAAAATCCAATCCAAAGGTGTTCTCTGTTCTTGATCAAATCACAGATCAGAATCACAAGTAGAGATTCACAGGATCAAATTTGGTCTAACTTCATCATTTGCTTCTTCTTTTTTTTTGCATATAATTTATTTTTTGTACAAAAGATTATATGTACAAAAATATTTTTGGGTACTGACTGTGTATGATAAATCAGACCCAAAAAAGATCAACATGACAACTGATACTTGCCAACCTACCCATACTAATGCAAAAATAAACTTGTACAATTGTTGTCTCAATTTGCTTATATATGCCACTTTTCCTTCTAATAAAACGGGTTTTGGAGTAACAAGAAATAAATTATGATTGATTAATAATAACAAAGAAAACTCTGTGTATTACAGACAGATACTTCCTCTATTCATTTAGCAACAAGTGTTTAAGATGGCTGAAGTTAAGTGCAACTTATATTCTTGTAGCAACATTACCCTATAATCGCTTCAGGCATTTTGATTCCAGGTTATATTTTTATTGGATTTGTATTGTTCACCCTTTATGCCACTCTGTAAAGTTTGTCAAATTCTGCCACTCTGTAAAGTTTGTCAAATTCTGCTGAGCAGTTTATCAGAAGAAATCTTGTAAAGGTTTTGTTTTTAGCAACAGCAGCCATATCTGAGGGCAGATTGGCATCATTTGTATAAAACTGAAAGCCCTCTATGCCTGGATTCTTTTGTCAAATTTGGTCAAATTCTGGTGAGTGGTTTTTGTGAAATAGTAATTTAAATGTTTTTTTAATTTTGTTAATGGTGGCCATATTTGATGGCAGATAAGTATCAATTGTACAAACTTGCAACCCCTCTATGGCTGGATGCTTTCTGTCAAATTTGGTTAAATTCTGTCCAGCAGCTTTTGAGAAGACATTATTTAAAGGTTTTTCTATTTTTAGTAACAGCAGTCACATTTAATGATGAATCAGCATCATCTGAACAAATTGGAAAAATCGTCATGCCAGGATGCTTTGTCAAGTTTGGTCAAATTCTATTCTGTGGTTTAGGAGAAGTCGTCATTTAAAGGTTTCTCTATTTAACAGAGGATTATTTATCTTAAGTAACAGTGGCTATAGTTTAATGCAGAATGCCATTATTTGTAAAAAAAAAAAAAAAAAACTTGAAAGGGATTCCTGCCAGGATGCTTTCTGTCTAATTTAATCAAATTCTGTTCAGCAGTTTTTGAGAATAATCCGTTTCATTTTTTTTTTTTTTTAATGGTGGCTATATTTAATGGCAGATCAGCATCATTTGTACAAATATTAAAGCTCTTCATGCCAGGATACTCACTGACAAATTTGATCAAAACTGGTCTAGTGGGTTTTTTTAAAAGAAATTCAAAATAGCAATTGTTGACGTAAACATGACAGACAGTGCACAAGACATGACAGACATAGGGCCATATTGTAAGCACACTTGGCCTTCTGGCCAGGTGAGCTAAAAATGTTAAGATAAGACTGATATGTAACTTAAAGTATGCAAGTTTTGCATTGGCTCAACAAATGTCACAGTTTTATATGATATAAAATTTAACTCTTTAGCAAATGAACTGCCATCTTTAATACTGTATTAGCACTGTTTGTAAATACAAAGTCAGTGTCGTACGTAAGTTCAGCTGTCTGAGAGACATTTTCTTCAGATCTGTTTATCCCAGACTGAAGTCTATGAGTCGCTTGTCAAGTCCAGTCTTTAATTTTAGCCACTTCATGGTTCATACAGATTGGCAAGACAAAGTCACATGACTTTTCCAGTCAAATGCCGAGTTTAGGAACTTCATACTCCAAATAAGAAATGAGTGCACTTGTTCCACAAAGAAATTTCAGCAGATTATGTATTTCTTATGAGCAAACTTGTTTTCAAAATATCATTGTGGAATAAGGTTGCACTGATACCTAAAAACTAAATATTCATGAGTTTTACTGTCTACATAACATTATTATTTTGTTCCTGTTGCACTGTAGGTACCTCCATCTCCACTAAGCATATGGAAACAGAACTGCATTTTCTACCACATTTTATTCTGTTCCAACCAGTATTGTACTCAAAATATTTAAAAGAAACGTTCTTTATGCTTTTTCAATTTAAACTTGTCTTGTGCAAATGATTCAACTTTTTTTAAAGAGGCACCAGTGGTGATTTGGAACAGTGAACTTCTTTTCTGGATTTATTTATAATGCATTAAACTATGAGGTTAAAAAAAAAAAATGATAAAAAACAACAAAACAATACCTCAGTTGTACATGATTATAATCTATTTTTCTTTCTTGTAAAAACTTCAGAAATATTTTCAATCTTTTGCAAATGTAAATCTTCTCAGTAGAACATTTTGGTACTAAAACTTAAAGTATTTGATGACAAATATGAAGTTTTATGTATGAAAAAATATGATATATAATTATGATTTTTATGGATAGATGGCACATGAAAAATTAAAAGAATTACAGTACTTTTGTCAACTTTTATCAAATGTCACTCATGGTTTTGACATGTAAAGACTTTACTCATAACCATACAGATGTTTAATGCAATGTAGATTCTCAAGCACTCAAGTGATAGAGTCGAAGAGCCTAAAAAATAAATCAAATTCGGACTACTGCACATTTGCAGGAAAAGTCTCTGCCCATAAAATAAATACCTTAAACCATAGACTATATCTTTTGTGAAATTTTCTTAAAAAAACTGTATTGAGATCATATTTGCTATGTGAGCTGGAATATTTCATTCTAGCAGAAACTGACACAGTCCTTCAGATACGCTCAATTTTGTTATTTCTTGCAAAGAATTGTGACCTTGGTGTAATTTTTCTAGGATTTAGCATAGAAACTAAGCCCCAAGTGCAGAAGAAATAAAGTCAGTTTCAATTGGGCTTCCTGCTGCAAAACACTGTACAATGGAGAAATACTTTCAAGTTTTACTGTTATTGCTAATTACTGCTCCTATTTTATGAGTACTTACTTCTTTCCTTGATACATTGGCTGCTGCCTCATTGCCATTGTCTGATCATCAGTAAACTGGTTCAGGGGTGAGTTTGCTTTTATCCTTATCCCATAGTAATGATATTTTGAATTACCCCTGCAAAGAAAAATTGCAAATTAGAGCAGTTTTTTTTCAGGGAAATAAAACAGAACTATTGGAAACAAAAATGATAATTACCATAAGAAAGAGAGAAAAAAAGAGAGAGAGAGAATAAAACTTAATTGATAATAGATTAAATTACCTTGTCCCTAGCCTCCTTGTTTTCAGTCCTAAAAACACCGAGCGAATAAGTTTGCCAAATGAAGCAGGATTCATTGGGTCTAAATTTTGTTCCTGACAGTGTCGCAAATAATGATTATACAATGTACTCCTTGGGAGACTAACACCATCTGCTGTCTCATAATTGTCAATCAGCCACTGGACCTGAAACAGAGGCAAATGAAATCATGTATTTTTCACCTATCAATTCATAAAAAGGCAAAGAATGTCATAAAACCCAAACATCTATGCTCTTTTGAATTACTATTCAGTACATCTGAAAATACATGTATCTAACCAGATTGCAAATTATCTACCAGATAATTTGAATTCCTGATTTTCTCTGCACAACAAGCAGTCTATATTCCAACAGTAGTTATGACTATAGTTCAATTATTATCATGTCAATCAGCAACAAACTGGAATCTGCAATTTTTGTCAAAAATATTCGCTAAAATCAAAACATGCAAGAATAATAAACAGCCAAAAGTATTTCTTGACCTATCTCTACTTCAAATACAATACTCTCACAAAATAAGTGATTTAAAAAGGTCCAGTCTGTTCATATTAAGATGCACAACTTGCACAAGAATTCACATCATATTTTGATTAGAATAAAAAACACCTACAGAAGTCCAAACTCAGAACACAAGACCCAAGTGGCCCTAATATCGCTCACCTTTGCAAATGACATGCTAGCTTTTAAATGCAAATTCACACATGTATTGAAATTGAAATTTATCATACATCAGCTGTAGGAATCAGTTATGAACAGAGAGGGTACAAACAATTTAAAATATTCAACTCAAAGTGATTTGAAAATGTTAACTGTAATATTGCTGGTTGGTTTTTAACACCACTTTCAGAAAATGATTTTAAAGATTAAAATGTCTTGTCAAACAATTTAACAAACAAATCAATTGATTAATCAATAAAACAATAGGCTCATGTGGGCCTGATATCACTCACTCAGCTTACATAACTAAACACCTGACCATATTACTAAACAGGCTTATGTAATATTGTAATTACAAAACCTATGTAAACTATCTCCCAAACTTTATTTATGCCATATTAATTTTACCTATTTTACTATATCCGGACAATAAATTCTTTCTCAAGATAAAGGCACAATTAATATTTATAATCTCTTGCTCATAAAATCAAAATCATCAAAGATCTTGATGGTATAAACCCATTTACTAAGTTTTATAGAAATTGGATGAGAAATATAGTCTCTAGATCTAAAGAGGTAACAAGATCAGCCAATCAGATGCAAAGAATCTTATTAATATGTGCAGATCTCACTTATTATAGAACCTGTCCACAACAATGATAATATAAGCTCATTTATCAAGGTGGAGCAAAATCTGATTGGAATTCAGTCTCTGGAGTGGTATTAAGTTCCAATCCGATACAAGAATAGGCACTTCTGAGCTCCAATAACAACTGGGTACTTAACTACCTCTACTTTCATATAATTAAATTTTTCTTTCTTCATTACAATCTCCAGCAATCGAAAAAAAAATCTTATAATTTAGCACCGCCCATTAGCACTACTTCTTCCAACAATTTCATAGAAATTTTATGTGTAAAATATTTTCAAGCTACATTGATGTAATTTTGGTTATACATCAACAATGAAGACAATGTGATTATATCATGTTTACCGTGTATAATAAATTATAAAAGTTAATGAAAGAAGACCCACCCCCACCCCAACAAATTTGACTTTATAAGACACCGAAAATATAATACCTATGTTTTCTGAATTACTTTTCGTTCCAATCTAACAAATCATTAATTACAACACAAATTGTGTATTTGCATAAATTTAATCACTTTTGTCAACCTCAAAATAAATTAAATCTTCCTTGCTTTAGGGGTGACTTTAACATTCAAAATACATACACCAACGGCTGTCAAACACTTTACATTGCAACTCAGCCAACTATCACAAACTTTAAATGTTTTCATTTCCAGATACATTGTTTTAAAATATTCATCGTTATCTTACAGTTTGATCACATTTTGTGACTTTGGACATTGCTAGCGCCAACAGAGACATGGGTGGACATACACTAATGAATGTAGTTTTCTATTTTTTCTGACAAAAAAGTGACCCCACCGGGTCAAGATTTGGGAGACGTGGGACACCCACAAGCCCATGCTCTATGTGCAACACTCAATGAAGACCATAACATGTACAAAGTTTCATGGAAATCCACTGAAAAATGTGACTAGTGGTGCACAAAATTAAATCATGCACAACATCAGGCTCCATGTCAATGAGGGCAATAAATCTAATAACAAGAGACCCAAAATGGAACCAAGATTGCTCACCTAATTGACATCTGCCTAATGGCCAACAATTCTGAGTCGGAAAGATGCTTTCTGTAGAAATTTCTTCCAATGCTGTTGATAGTATATGTTACAAAAACAACCGTTTCAAGGTTTCTTTAGTTTTTGTATCTTCATCCATATCTGATAGCATATCAACATTATTTATCAAGTACTTAAAGGCCTCTATGCCAGGATACTTTCTGTCAGAGTTGGTCAAAGTCTGTTAAGCAGTTTTAGATAAAGTTCAAATAATTTGTAAAGTGTAAATATTTTCTATTTTGGTAGCTCGATGGTGGACCAGCATTGTTCCTATAGCTGCGAAAGGCCTTTAAGCTAGGATGCTGTCAAATTTGGTCAAATTCTGTTACGCGGCTTTTTACAAAAGTTATTAAAAGTTTTATTTTTAGAAGCAGCAGCCGTATTTGATGGCAGATTGGCATCATTTGTACCAACTTAGAAGACCTTCATGCAAGATGCTTCATCTGATTAGGTCAAATTCTGTTGAGTGGAATTCATTTAAATGATTTTCAGTTTTTATAAACTTTGGTAAATCAACATAATTTGCATAAATTTGAAAGCCCTTAATGCTGGAATGTTTTCTGTCAAATCTGGCCAAATTCTGTTGAACAGTTTTTGAGAAGTTGTTTAATGGTTTTTCTATTTTTAGCAAGGGCAGCAATATTTGATGACTGATTAGCAGCATTTAAACATATCTGAAAGACCTTCATGCCAGGATGCTTTCTGTCAAACTTTGTCCAATTCTGTTCATTTTTTTTTATAGAAAAAGCGGTTTAAAGGCTTTTATATTTTTATCAACAGTGGCCATAACTGATGGTAGATCAGCATCGTCTGAACAAATTTTTTAAGACCTTTAGGCCAGGAAGTTTTTTGTCAAATTTTGTCAAATTCTGTTCAATGGTTTTGGAGAAGGAATTATTTAAAAGTTTTCTGTATTTAGTAATGGCAGATGTATTGGATAACAGAGTGGCATCTACTGAATAAATCTGAAAGGCCTTGATGCCAGAATACTCCCTGCAATATCATGTATAAAGTAATGAAACAGTTGTTTTTACAAAGCTGTAAACGGCAATTGTGAAAGGATGATGCATGATACATGATGGATGATGCACAACAGAAATACAATAAGCTCATTTGGCTGATATAAAATTTGTCCGTAAAAGTGTTTTATATAAATATTACTGAGCTTTAATTCTTTTGGTACACATAAACAAACAGGAATACTAGCGTGCACAACACAGGGAATCTCACACAGTAAACTACCATGAAATAAAACAAACCCCAACAAATAAAATACACAAAACAATGAAAAGATCACAAGAATTCTGCGGAATGCCATGTCTAACGTGCTCTGCCAAAACCCTAGCAAAGTCACTAGAGCAAGGCAGTATGCCACCGTTAACTACCATATATATTCGCTTACAAATTGAGTCCAACTGTAAATGACATTTATCCAATGGCCACTCTGGGTCTGTGCAGCTTGCAGTTGGACTCTACTTATAAGTGAGTAAAGATTTAAAATTGGCCCCCTTGTTTTTGTGGTTTCAAAATACAATTTCCACCTGGTTTCTATGGAAAACAAACCATTGTCTGCAACATCAAAAACACACAACTTATCTAGAAAATGTCCTGAGAAACATTACTACAGAACAGAACAGTAGAGAACCTTTATTTTTGTTATTTAAATCTAAGGCAACATGCAGGTAGCAACAGAGTAAGTCTGATCAAAATTGGCCCAGTAGTTCTGAAAATATCCAAATGCATTTTCAACAAGGTTACTATGGAAGCCAAATGCATACTAGGCAAGCCAATGAAAAAAAAACTTTGGTAGAACATGTCTTAAACATATGTATGTAGCAGCATTTTAAGGCACCTCAGCGCACTAGTGGCTATATGGCAGCAACTAAAGATAGTTTGAAATATGTAAAAATGAAGAATTCCACAACAACTTTTTAGGAAGATAAACCCTTCCAAATAATTGTCAGCATGAAGTACAAAAATATAAAATATAAAAGTAAAAAAGTTAATATTCTGTAAAAGGTACCTTGACACAAGTGTGATAAAATTTTGCCCAGTAGCTTTGCAAGAAATGTAAAATTGTAGTGTGTGTGTGTGTTTGGGGGGGGGGGGGGGGTAAACTAATTTTTATTATGTAATACTTACCAGCTGTTACTGCATTCCTATACTTTTCCTGGCACTAGTAAACAGTCCAAAGAGATTATTCCCTCCTCCAATTAGTAAGTTGAGTTCAAGGAATAAAAAACAACATGAATCCAGTCTGACACCTTAGTCAACTTCTGACAATCGGAATATCATCCTTCTTTGACTCTTTGACTTGGACTGAGACAAAAAGGACATCAGAGTGAGGAAGGAATTGGGCAAAAATTGCAGGCAAGCATTACATAATAAAAAACAATTTCACCCACCTCCCCAACACATTTTAATGGCAGTATTATATTACTATCTAGTATTGCATTGCTGAATTTTCCAGCCTGAAGAGAGACTGATGGCCTAAGATAAGTTGCCAAGTGAACCGGTCACTGTTGTCAGCAGGGTGCTCTATTGCAGACTGGAGAACGGCTTGACAACTTGTTGGGCTGATACAATTGGGCACAACGCATAAATGCCCTCACTCTGGTATGACACTAATCAAAGGAGAAAGTTGAGTGACCGCCAGAATCCAACTTTCATGACATCGTTGACAGAAGAATTGATTTTCATGAAATAAAGATCTCTCTGAGAGAGATAGATTAATAAGCTCTTTTAGTAGTCTGAACAATCCACCTCGATATGGTGGATGCCAAAATATTAGTGGTCCCTTTGAGAGGTTGAAAAAGACAGTTACAACCCTTTCTTTTCTTTTGATTCAGATAGAAGTGTAAAGCTCTAACTGGAAAAAGGAGTCGATCTTGATCATTTCAAGCACCGATACAACTGAGACTGGAGATTTCAATAGGAACAGGAGCTACCGAAGATAACTGGTTCTTGGCTAGAAACCCAGGTTGGCAAAGAGAGACAGAATCATAGTTACCACTGAACCATAAACAACCCTTTTTTCCACCACCAAGGGATGAATTTCACTCCTTCTCTTCACTGATGCTAGGGAGAGAAGGAAGACCGTTTTAAAAGGTTCTTAAATAAAGCTTCACTCAAAGGTTCACAAGGAGGCTATAGTGGAGCCCGTAAAAAATTTCACTACTGGTGATGTCTGCTCTATATGCCTTTATGGTGCATACTAAGCAATCTATTTCCTCAAAGAGATAAACAAGTAAATCTGCAACTGCACCAAATACAGAAAATTATCCACTTGGCATCATAAAGACTGGAAGTCGATTGCCTTCAAGCCCGAGTGAAGCATCTTTGGCATCCTGCTTGAAAACTGGTCCTGATGGATAGATTGTTGATATGAGCCAGGCATGAAGGTGGAGAATTTAGGGAGTGTTGTGCAAAAGGAACCCTCTGTGTAGCTAAAGCAGATCCCTCCTCAGTGGCAATTCCCTGGTGACATCAAACAACACATAAAGGAGATCACTGAACCACAATTGCTAAGTCACAGGGGAGCTATCAGGATGAGTCATGACTTGGTGGTCCTGACTATGTGAAGAACCTATGAGATTATTTTAAAACGTTTTGAAGGCATTTGGTGTGTGAAATTGGAACTCCAGTCCATTAACTCAGATGATGATGAAATTTGGGTCCTAAGGGGATCCAAAAGGACAGGATGTCCTTGTCAGGTCTCCAGGTTGCTAGAAGAACTTGAGAGGTCACATATGAAACCTTCCTAGGAGAACTAAGTCCACTGCTGCGCTCAGAATCCCCAAATGAGTCAGAGGCAAGCAGGCGATGTCTTCTTGCCCAGGCATGCTACAAGAAAAAGTATTTGTGAGATTCTGTTGGAAAGAACACAGACTGTCCCTTGACAGATGAAAAAATTCATCCCCATGTGAATGAAATTTTCAAAAGGGATCAGATCCAACTTCTCCTGGTTGTGAATTAGACCTAGACAAGTCATAGCCTCCCAACAGAGCCTTTAGAAAGACATGTCTGAGGACTTTGTGCATCAATCGGTCATCGAAGTACTGGAGGATGGGGTTCCCTAAGAACCTTAACTCATTCAGCCCTGATCCCGCCTATACTTGTGCTCTGTTGTTTTCATTCAATGGCCGAGCCCGCCTATACTTGAGGTTTGTTTACTTCATCCAATGGCCAATCCAGCTTTCAGTCGTGGAGAATGGGTCGATTTGTCACAAATGGGTTTTTTCCAAGAATCTCGACATATTGAACCAAACAGAAATTACTTAACTTTTCTTTATTTAAATATTAAATATTCATAAACTAAGGTTACTAACTGAGAGCAGTTTTACTACAAGTATTTCATTGATGAAAAAATAGTAAACATTGGCAGATTTCAGAGCGATATTTGATGATTATGAGAGCAAAAACGAAGAGTTTCTTGGATTTGATTTTGAAAATATTGAGGAATCAGAGGAAAGATATGTTCAGCAGTTATATTATTTATGAGATTTAGGCTCAGACATATAAGTATCCGAGATTGAATCGTCGGAAGAAGTGGATAATGACAGTGATGATGATAGTTCCCATGGATCTATCAAACTGGAATGATCATCTTCGGCCTGTCCAATGATGCACATAATTTTGTAATTAGAGCATAAATAACTTGTGAAAGACTTGGATAAAAAGCACAAACATATACAACTGTGTAGATAGATTTATTTGGAACAATTGGTGAAAATTTCATGGATTTTTATTGGATACAAGCAGAGAAAGAATGAATGTATATGCATGATGTCTAAAAAAAATTCTAATTAGCTAAAAACTCTCTGTGGCACAAGCAGCTATACACAGTTTAGTGCTGCTGGGGCATAACAGCAGTGATACTGACAACAATGTTGGGACTGAACGAGTTAAATGAGCTACTATTACACCCATCACCCTGGTGAAGGCTATGGGAATGGAAGCTAGACCAAAAGGAATAGTCTGAAATTGGAAGATCTCCTGTCCCAGAAAAACCCACAGGGGATGCAAAGATAGGCATCCTGAAGATCTATGGAGATTGCCCAGTCATTCAGCCTAATGGGATTTCTGACTGAGGCATATGCCTCTATCTTGAAACACTCTTCCAGAAGAAATATCCATTGGGGAAAGATCAATAATGAGCTGAAACTTTCCCCCTTTTTTTTGAAACCAGGAAGATCAGGAAATAAAATCTTGGACACTGAATGTTTGTCAAACTCCCTACTGCACCCTTCCTTAGAAAGGTGTGCACCTCTTCCCACAGAGATACAAGCTGGGACTGGTGGACCCAAACTGCAGGCCCTTGAAAGTGATGGAGGGTCATGAACATGAAACAGGTACCCCTCATTTATTGTGGAAAGGACACATGCATCCTCTATGAGGTGTGATGAAGCCTCTGAAAAAAGGCTCAGTCTGCCACCTTCTGGAATGTTGAGAAGAGACGGACTTGGCAGAAGAGGGTGCAACTCCATAGGGGTAACTGCTTCAGTCCTTAGGGAAAGCATACAAGTTTGCAGACTTGCTCCCTTGGTCCCTCCGGCCACCTTGTCATGAGAAAGATTGGCAAATGAAGTTTTAAACTGGGTCTGATGGTTCTATTGGTTCATTTGCTTAAAACATTGAGGGCGAGCCATGAACCTTCTGGGACAGGGGCATTTCTTTGCTTATTTAGCTGGATCTGGTGCAGCAGCCAGGGAAGTGCTGTTGATCCCTCAAGTCTTGCGAGGCCACTGAAGGGATTAGCTCTCTGAACATCTCCACATCAAGAGGGGTGGCCCACAAAAGGCTTTTACTGTGCTCCAAAAAAATTGTTTAAATCTACAAGTCAGCATCCCTATGGATGTGGAGAGGCTCGTCAGAGAACACCATGGATATCGAGAGCACATGTCTCAATGTCTTTGCAACAGCCTCCAAGAATCGCTGCAATGCAACCGGAGACAATGATTATGGACAGCCAAATAAAGATCAGCATGGGAGGCTGGAATAACTGGTGTACAAGCCATCTGTTTCATAGACTCGAGAGACTTCATGGGGAGACAGGCCCAGGTTTCTGTTGAAATCTCTACCTATGAAGCAATGGAGTCCAAGGTGGGGGGCTTACAGGGCCAAAAGAGTGAATGGACCCTGTAGATGGGATCTAAAACCAGAGACCGAAGGACAGAAGATGGGAAAGACCACATGTTCTGTTGACTGGCAACCTCTTGGCCTTAAGATAACTTGCGAGTTAGCTCCTTGATCATCGCTGAGGGAGAGAGCAACAGAAGGTCTGATTTAGGCTGCGCCCAAGAGAACCTCCTCAAACCGGAGATCATATTTTTTGACACAGATCTGGGGAAAGGTCATGCCCAATTCACTGCCAGGTGGTTGGAGTTCCAAAGCCACATAGGGGTTGAATGGGAACACTGAGAAAGGAGGGTTGTTAACCTGATTCCTCCACCTAGATGGGTCATCAAAACTCAGGAGCTCGTTCACCATAGGGCTTGAGTGGAAACAGATAGAAAGGGGGGTAATCAAACCAATCCTTTTACCTGCATAAGTGGTCAAAACATGGTACCTGGCACTCAGTGCTCAGTGACCAGTCACACAATAGGAGATTGGTATCAATCATCATACCCAGTGATTGATGTGCAGTGTGCAGTGACCAGTGATGGACCTTCGATAACTGGCACTTGACACATTACCAGGTGCCCATTGAGAGCAATTACCTCTCAGATGATGTAGACCTCACTGGGGAGTCTCTGTTCATGGAACTCGACTCCGATGAGCAAGAAGAAGATTACACTTCCTGTGCGTCAAGAAGGCAGGATTTGCTACTGGGTGCTGGTGACTCCCGTGCATCAAGAAGGCAGGACTTGCTACTGGGTGCTGGTGATTTCCCACTACCAGGAAGTTCTGAGGATCACTCCCTCATGGGAGCTGACAACTTACTTTGATGTGTCAGTGATTTCATGCTTGTGGAAGTAGTCAATTTCCATACCCTGGAAAGAAGCAAGGACATCTCATGAGTGCTGGCCACTTTCCTTAATCAGGAAGTGCAACAGACCCATCATGTGACTGGAAAGGGTCTTTCAGTGATGACGAGAAAGAAGCAGGTCCCTTCTTTATGGCCCAATAGGCATGGCAACTTTCCTCCAAGTCCCATATCTTGTCAGGCCAAAGACAACAAATAGGACAATTGTTCATGCATACACACACTGTACACACTAAACAGGTGATGTATGTGACCCAAGCAGATTTTAAATGACCGCATTTACCCACACTTTGAGGCATACTGCATGCTGAAAGGAAATACAAGAAATAAACAAAGTACCGGAAACAAGGATTGGGTAGGTAATACTTACCCTCATACCTGTTACTAACAGTGGGATGAAAACAAAGAAGCACCACGAGGTACTCCAAACTCTCAAATTCAACAAAAAGGGACACATATACACTAAAATTCAGCAAGAAGTGGGGAGAAAGTAACAAATACAACACAGGCAAATGATACAATTGACAGCAGAAATGCCAAAAGATGACTTAGATAATGACAATGTTGAGAGCCGAAGAAAAATGTGAGAACTGTATTAAATTCTAGAAAAAGAAGGACAATATTCTGATTGTCAGAAGTTGACTAAGGTATCTTGTTATTTTTTATTTTAGACCTCCAACTGCTAATTGGAGGTGGGAACAATCTCTTTGGATTGTGGACTAGCATGAATGAATAACCTCCTTGGATTGAGGACTAGTGCCAGGAAAAAATAAACCAATGCAATAACAGTAGGTATTGTATTACTGCTATTAAAATAAACTTGACACATAGTTGCTATGGAAATCTAACAGTTGCTGTGGAAATCAACTAAAAACAAGAGTTCCTCAAAGGGACTGATGCTCTACTGGCTGAAAAGAATTTCCGTGAATAAAAGACAAGACCAATTCTTCCTTTTAACTGCTGAGTGTTGAATCGTCTCAGATATTCTTCAGGAATAACAAGATTTCAAACTGGCTGCTGTGGTGGACATATTGGATGTCAGATTGGCTCCATTTTCATTCAGGATCAACTAGACATCACAAGATATCTTTCAGTGAAAACCCCATGCTGATATGACCATTCATTCAGGAGAAGTAGTGATAACAAGATTTTTAAGATGTCTGAGCAGCACCATTTTCATTTAGAACCAACTAGATAACACAAGTAGTTGTTTAGTAAAACCCCATGTTGATATGACTGTCCATTCTGAGGAATAGTGATAAGATTTTCAAGATGGCCATTCTGGTGGTCATATTGGATGTGCAAGTGGCACCATTTTCATTTAGGACCAACTAGACATCATAAGAAGTCTTCTGGTGAAAACCCATGTTGATAGACTTTCTGTTCAGGAGTAGTAGTGATAAGATTTTCAACATGGCTGCTGTTGTGGCCATATTAGATGTCAGTTCAGTACCATATACATTTAGGACCAACTATAAATCATAATAAGTCTTTTACTGAAAACTCCATGTAAATATGATAATCCATTCATCAGGAGTAGCAACAAGATTTTCAAGATGGAAACTGGCAACCATATTAGACATCAGATTGGTACCATTTTCATTTAGCACCAACTAGACGTCATAAGAAGTCTTCTAGTGAAAACCCCATGTCAATATCACTTTCCGTCAGTGATAGTAGTGGTGACTATATTTACAAAATGGCTGCTGTGGTGGCCATATTGGCTGTCTGAATGGCACCATTTTCATTTAGGACCAACCAGACCATGGGATGAATGTGTGTGTAAAGTTTCATGGCAATCATCCGAGTTTAGGAGTAACGATAACAAACCTGTAATAACGGATGGATGGACGACAGACCATCCCATAAGCTCTTCTGGTAGAGCTAAAAACCCGGATTGTTCCCAAACCTGGACATGCCAATATCTGGATTTGACAGCAATGATCATATTTTTTTATATTTTGCCTATTATTCTGTAAGTCTGTATTTTAAAGATTACTTCAGTAAGACTTGTGGTCAGATTGTAAGAGCTGGCAGGTATGAAATTGTGAACAGACAACGCATGACAGACAAAGGACCATACCATAAACTCACATGACCTTATGTGAGCTAAAAACTTAATGTTGATGCATACAGCTGCATAACAACAATAAAGCTGTTGGAAAAGTGATAGTTATGTCTCACCTGTGCTTTGCAGGAAAGACAAAAATAATAAACACAGCTAACAGAGGTATATATAGGGGCATGCAGGTAAATGTGATCAACATTATTTTAATCCTTGTTTCCAGTTGAGCCTTGTAAAGTGAACAAGCACAGTAGTCCCTTGCTATGTATAGACCCTTGCTACTGCTGGTTATGATGAAAGCCCTCTTGGAAAGCCCATAAGTCCCATGTAGATAGAGCAAATACTGCAGACACCTACTAATAACAAACAATATGGTCCCCAAATGGTTTGTTATAGCAAGGGATTACTTTTCCTATGGTACTAGCTTTAAACTAATAACAACAACTGCCACACAAGCACAGTGTACTAAGTATTTAAAACATCAACAGAACACATTTTATTTTATACAGGTTGGGGTTTGTTTTAACAAATGACAAAAAATTCATAGTGTGCAATTTGAAAGAAATAATTAGTGAAATTGCACTAAAAATAATTACTGAAAAGCAAAGTAAACTAGAACTAGAAGTGATGGATGCATCACAAAGAGCCCTGCTCTCTACAATTTGCTTGGTAAGGCCTTAACAGAAGAATTTCATTTGGAAAGCTAAAGTTTGGAGATGGATAATCATGGGCTATAACTCTTCTAAATGACATGGAAAACTGGAAATCCAACTCATTCAATCTCTCGTCAATATCAAGTGCACAAATACTTTTGCTGAAATGCTGTTGTTGTTGTTGGTTGGTTTCCAATGGTACTTTCAGCACTCCATCTGGCTATATCATGCCTTGGAAATGAGAGATAAGTGCCTTTCCCAAGGACAGGCCAAAGCAGCCAACAAGGGCTTGCCTGGGTGGGTACTGAACTCATGACCCTTGGATTTGAACCCATGACCCTTGGCTAAAATGCAATATACTTTATTAAACCATACTGTAGAAAGCAAAGTTAAGAGATTGGGCAATTAGGGACCATAACTCTTCCAAATAATAATGTGGAACACTTGAAATTAAACTCATTTAAGGTCTCGTCAATACAGAGATGCATGCCAAATTAATTAGTAGAAAGTTAAGCTGCAGAAAGCAAAGTCAGGAGAATAGCAATCAGGGCCACAGCTTTTGTCAATAATGTTGTGGAATGTTGGAAATCAAACTCTCAAGCAACTGAAGCCACATACCAAATCTGGTTGAAATCCAACAAATATTGGTGGACTTCTCTTGCAGAAACCAAAATCTGGAGGACGAACAATTCAGGCCATAACTCTTCCAGACAAGACTAACCCCATATAAGGCATGTGCAAGTCTGTGAGACAATGCATATATCAAATTGCATTAGAATATGTTGAATGGTTTTTGAGTTATGTCAGTTACAAGCAACATACCATGTGAAGAAGTTAATTTTCAGGGGCCACTACTGTATCCAAAATGGAGTTGACGAGACCAAGTCCACATAAGGCACATCTAGAATTATGAAGCATTGTACACACCAAATTACATCAGAATATATTTAATGGTTCCTGAACTATGCTAGTTACAAGGGTTGTCTGTAATGGAGATGTAGTATTGATGGAAAAGGGGCAATAACTCCATCAAAATTGGAGTTTAAAAGACAAAACTGTTAAAAGGCACATCTACATGTAATAAGCAACTCCCCTACCACATGGCATCCAATTATGTGCAAGGTTTGCAGAGCTGTGCCAGATACAAGCATTATCTCAAGAAAATATTATGATTCTCAGGGACCATAACTATATTCAAAATGGGAGTAGACAACACAAAACTCATTACAGGCACATCAAGCTCCACGAGACAATGTACGTACCAAATTGCACCAGAATACATTAAATGTATGCTTGTTAAAAGGATTTGCTGAAATGGAGATGTAATATTGATGGAAAAAGGGCAATAGCTCCATCATAATTGGACCTTACAAGCAAATTCAGTGAATTTTTGTCCTCCACCTACAACAGTGAGGTCACAAAAGTTCACAATAATAAATCTGACTATGACCCTTAAGAAAGAGCTATTAAGTTACCGGGCAGACAGTGAAAATGACTAAGTTTCATTGTCTTATCTCAAAAGAAACCAGGGTAGTTCAGTTGGCAGAACATCATACTTGTAATCCAACGACTGCCGGTTCAATACCCACCCAGGCCAGCCTGGGTTGGCTGCCTCAGTGTGTTCTTGGGAAAGGCACATGGCTCCCATTTCCTCTGCATGATACAACCAATAATGTGTTAAAAGTGTCAGTAACCCTGCCCCCCCCCCCCAATTTTTTTTTTTACCTCAGCATTAGTGGAAAAGTGCACAAAAGGGGTAACAAAATGGTATCAGAGACTTTGACCTTGAAGATAAACCTTGATTGTGTGATACATAAGATGCCATCAAATTGAGAAGTGTACCATTGTTCATCCTGTGCCTCAAACAGCTTTTATGATATAAAGCATAAACAAAAGAAACCTTAAAATATAACCTGTGACCTTGACCTTGAAGATCAGTCCCCAAACACACAATGCAACACATCTTCATGTGACAATATAGAAGTATACCTTGCTTCATGAATTTATCTTAAACAGCTGTTAAGTTGGAAAGCAGAAGGGCATATATGACTGAAACCCAAAATATTTACATGTAACCTTGACCTTAAAAACTGGACCCCCAATGCACCACACATTTTATTGATGTTATATAGCTATACAAAGTTGTATCCTTTCAGGTCTGTTGGATCTAAAATTGTCCAGTGGAAAGGAAAATGTAATGGAAAAATTCAACATATAACACCATAACACTGACCTTGAAGAAAAGACACCCTATGTGGTATACAACACACCTGATAATGATGATATGTATACCAAGCTGCATCCCTTAATCTCTAACAACCCTACAGTTACAGAATGGAAAAGAAAATGTGATAGAAAAGTTATAATATTTAGCCATGACCTTGACCTTGAAGATGGGAATCCCAAAGTTTCATCGCTTGAATCTCAGAAGGCTCTAAAATTAGAGAGCCATAACCTTGAATTTCGCAACAGAACCCAAAGTGAATCTAATGATCAGTATTACAACTTAAGCATATGTAGGGGACATTTTCCATCCCCTAACTGTCCGAGTCACCCTAAATTTAACAAATTCTCATATCCTGATAATGATAGGGGGATGGAGGTACATTAAAACACTGATATGTGACTTTGACCTTTAAGACAGAAACCCTATTATGGCACATTACACACCTTCCAGTAATGATGTAGAAGGATACAAAGTTTCATCCAAGATTCTCAAATGACTTTAAAGTTATAAAGCAGAATGGAAAGTGCAATGGAAAACTCCAAATATTGAGCCTTGACCTTGAAGGGACCCCCAACATGGTACTCAACAGTGATTAAGTACAAGTATGCCATGTTTCAACCCTAAATCTCAAATGGCTTTATAGTTCTAAAGCAAAAGGGAATGTGTGATGGAAAACATAAATTACTGAGCCATGACCTTGATATTGAAGATACAGAGTTCATTTTAGGCTGTGCTCTTGTGCCAATAACCCTTATTTTTCATCTTTGGTGGAAGAAAAGTTCCCTCTGTGGCACCTGTACAGCACATAAAAAAGACCCAAGAAAATAATGATAAAATATCATTACCACTGATTTTTGAGTGATGAACGGAGTGCTTCGCAAGATTATTGAATAGAGTGCACTCACTGCCGAAGAGCATTAGATGATCAATTACATTGGCTGACAAAATTGTCATATTGGTTTTGATTAGCTTGGGCACTGATTGAGAGCACATGGTCAATTATTATTGATAGAAAATATCAAGATGAGAAGATGAAATCTTGAGCAAAAACACTGCTGCATTTATTTCCAAAGCAGCATACAGGGAGGAAAACACAGAATCAAATGTCCAAAATAAATTCAAAAAGTGAATGGTTACTCAAATATGAGGAATTCAAATCCCAATATGAAAGGCTTGCAACAGGGGAGGCAACAAATTATCAAAGGTGCTCGGTTCGTAGATTTATTAATTTCTGCAATAAATATTCACAGTTCCAGCATTATTTACTTTGAATCAGTTGTCATCGAGTCACACTATAGCACAGTTTGCTACTATTTCCTTGTCCACAAAAATAACTGTCCTGAAAAGTGAACACAGGTATTTTTGCAAACGAGAATATGGTAGAAAATTGTACTGTAGTCTGATTTTGCAATGACTGATTCAGACCATATAATGCTGGCAAAGTGAATATTTATTGCAGAAATTAATATATCCAAGACGTGAATGCCCATGATAATGACATAATTGAATTTCTGGAGAAAAAAAACCAACAGCCCCCACCCCTTTAAATGACCCCACTTTTGACCTGGTAGTGGCCATTCTGCCCCCCCTTTTCCATTTCTGGAATGAAACTTAAGATAGCACTTCCAATGTGGTACATGACATGCCTTCTAGTACTAATATGTGAGTATACAAAGTTTCAACTATTGATCTCAAACTGCTGTAAAGTTGTAGAGGCAAAGGGTGAAGAAAAAATTTGAATGTTGAGTCATGACCTTGACAATGAGAACAGAATTCACAATGTGGTACATGGAACACATTTTAATAATGATGCACAAGTATATCATGTTTTGTTCCTTAATCACAAACAGCTTTAAAGTTATAGTGCGGAAAAAAGTTTTCCATGGCACTTTTACTTTAAAGGCATATCTACATGTAATATGCAATTCACTGCATGCAATCAGATTTAAAGCTTTGCAGAGCTATGTTGGTTACAAGCAACATCCCATTGTAAGATATGAAATTAATTGTCATGGGTCACAACTCTATCCAAAAGAGAGTTGAAGAGACAAAACCCATAAAAGGCACATCTAAGTCTATGAGACAATGTATATAACAAATTGCATTTGAATATGTTGTATGGTTTCAGAGTTATGCTAGTTACAAGGATCAGTTGTAGTGGAGATGTAATACTGATGAAAAAATAAGTCAACAACTCTATCAAAATTGGATCTGAAAAGACAAAACCTTTACAAGGCACATCTACATGTAATAAGCAATTCACCTACCAAAATACATTGAATTGTGTGTTAAGGGTTGAAGAGCTATACTTGTTAGAGGAAGTGTGAATAGACAGATGGAAGAAGAGAAAAAGTCATTACAACATGGCTCCGGTATCTCAATATGGGGCCCTAAGTCTTCCTGGTCTCAAATGCAAGCAATCTACAAAGTTTACTCATGGAATGTGACACAGAACATATGTAGTTTTGTGGAAATTGTTTTTCCTTCTTCCGTCCTTGTGACCTCAACATTTTTTTACTTTTGACCCCAAACTTAATAGGTTTTCTCTTCGACCCAAATGCAAGACATCCACTGTAATATGGACCTTTGACCTTGAGACCCCAAATCAATAGATGTCTTCCTTATCTCAAATGCATGCCATTTAAAAATTAATCTGGTACACAAGTTAATAGGTGGAACAGTTTTCCTTTTTTCAGTCTCTGTGACCTTGACCTTTGTCTTGTGAGCCCAAAATTGATAGGTTTCTTCCTTGCTCCAAATGCAAGCTACTTAACAAAGTCTGGTAATGATAGATGGTGAAGAACTTAAATTACTGTGTGGAACAAAAACAGGGAACAGACAGATGGACATATGGAAGGGTGACAGATGGATGGACAACATCATAACATGATATGCTCCACCATAAGGCAGGGGGTTTACAAAAAGTACTGGGTAAGTTTCTTGCAAACGCCTCTGTGCAAATGTGGCAGCAACAAGACAACATCAGTACACATACAAACTAATACTAATAAAATGAATAGTAATAAAGTATCTGCATGTCCCCTAGGCTACCTCTCTACTCGTACTACTAACAGTGGCCGGGGAGGCACGTGTTGTATAGGTCAGAGGGGTCCCTTCACCATCCATGGTCCCTCCCTGTATCAAGTATGTCCCACTTTGCTGGGTCAATATATGACCCTGGACAGTCTGTATTGTACCAAGATTGGCTATTCCTCCACCTGTAACCTGAGAGAAGAAATTCAGAAAGTTACAAACACCAAATAATCTGTGAAAGAATAATATCAAGAGCATTGCCTTTCACGATATTTTCACCTCATGAAAAACTCGTGTTTTTGATACCACAAGATGAAATTTATTCAAGTTTACCTCAGGGAAAGATAGTGGTATTTAATGTGTACAGATGCATCTCATTAATTGGGGTCTAATTAATCCAGCTGTTTTAATATCTGAATGATAATCTTGTTAAAAAAACAACAGAATTCCCCAATGATTCTTTAAACCAATTTGTAAATTTGGATTCTATACTTACCTCCAAAACAAAGGATGGGAACAAATACCTCCATATTTACAAGGTTTCTACATATGCCAATTTTTGTATTTTATCTAAAGTTACTCAAATTTAATCTCATCCCTGATGTCCCTATCTTCTCAATTGGCGATTCATATACATAAAGACACATCAAAAGGCTTATAAAAATGTGAGTGACATGAGAGCACAAAACACTTGGATGGCAATATCTGCTCAAACAATCACTACAGGAATTGTGCAAGCATAAAAAAACATCTAGTGATGATGTTTATATTTTGTGGTACATGCAGACTTGAAATTCCTTCTACATATTCATTTCTCTCCTCCTCCTCTCTATCTTTGGCAATTTTATTTTTAAACACTTAGAAAAAATTTGCAACACTCTCTGCTACAGAAACAGTCTTCTAAACTTTAAGCCATGTGAGTTATCGAAGGAGAGGTGTAAAGGAATTTATCAAGCAAGAATGACGAGTTCAGCTTAAATGATTACAGTTCAATTGGGTAAATTGACTGTTTTCGTTAGGTCAATCAATGATCTATTTTTAATTGATTGATTAAATGTTTTATTTAGTTTGTTCAATTGATTATTAAAACTTATAATTCTAAAGCTTCTGTGTATCATATACATTTGCTTCACAATTTGCCTTCATTATTTTGGGAAATATAAATTGAGTGGACCATGAGCAAATATCCATTTTGATCATATGGGTATCGCTCCATCTTGAAATTATATTTCTCTGACCTGGTTCTGCCAAAGTCTCACAATAAAAGCAGAAAATTGTATGTCAGGTATAAATTAATTACTGAAAATGAGCAATCATCAGCCCTATCTCTAAACTGCGGTAACGTCAAAGGGTTCCATTGAGTGTTTACATTATTTCATCAAACATTTCAAAGCCATCATTCAAGCTGTCAGTGTCAAAGTCGAATCTGATTTACTCTAGATCCAAAGCTAACTCTATATTTATAATCACATTTTGCAGCTGACATAACCTAAGCACCTGGCATTTTCTTATAATTCTGTCATTCTTATCAAAATTTCTTGATTAAATGGTGAATAAAGATTACAAAATATGTCCAATAGGCCAATACCAGTAAAATAAAATATGGGGACTAAACAGTTGTTTGTACCAGTGTCACGTTACTTTCTGGGGGAAAACTCCGAGAGCGCTTATCCAAAGTATATTATGCTGCACATAAATGAATTAACATTCATGGTAAACCAACAGCAATTAAGACACTATATTATGTCTGCATATAAGGGTTATCAAATGAAAATAAAGCTACTTCCACATCTTACCATGTCAAATCACCACGCCTTTTATTACATGTTCCCTTGCCCCACCAAAACCATTACCCAGGATTTGAATTGAAAATTGTTTTACATATCTTGTGTGTTCTCCTGCTACATGAATGTGTAAAGTTTTGGTCAAAAAATATAAAAAAATGTCACTGCATTTGCAATTTTGTGTATTTGACCTATGACACCCTCCAAGGGATGCCAAGGGAGAGACCACATAATCATATACCTTTTGCACTGGTTATCACATAGGCAACATACGTACTAAGTTTGGTGAATTTCCATCTAGCTGTTTAGGAGGATCGAGGGTTGGATGGATGGATGGAGAGACCGTGCGATCAGAATATCCTCCAACAGATTTTAAAAGCATGAGGATAAATATCTTACAGTGATACAGTAAAACTCTGATAACTTAAATAACTAGGTATCACTTGAAAATGACTAGCTTGGTCCTGTAATACAATATTTAGTCTGTGACCATGGACAATTGTAACGACTGAAAACTTCAACCAAATTGTTGGTAATGCAACCCTTGGAGTTTTCAAAGTGCTACTGTATTTAGACTAAAAACAGCATTTTACTTGGTAAATTTTTCGACAATAAATTTGTCTACCTTCCTGCCTGACCTGAACAATTACTTAATGTATCCAAGTTGAGAAAGATGCATGATTTTTCAATGGGATTGTCTTTATTTTGTGTAGATAGATATTTGAACTTCTATTTACATATAAAAAATAAAATCCACTTGCTCTTTTGGAACAAAATCTTGCAAACAGAAAATTGCATCCACACAATACAAAAAGACAATTTGAGGGCATATAATTTACCTGAGCTCCTCCAGAGGTCTGATAATAAGTTCCAGTCACAGGTGTATACAAAGTTGTTTGTCCATAATCTGTCTGATATGTTTGCCTGGAAATTGAAAACAACTTCATCAGTAATAAACTCAACATGGGACATTTTCTTTCCAGTGGCACTCAGACACCACATACAGTACAGTACACACAATTGTTCATTTCTCCACATGTCGCATTGGGTGTGGATTGAATGTGGAAAAATTAAGAAAAAGGCCCTCCACCATCATCCCGAGCATTTTAATGGAGCTGCTGTGGCTTCTCATGGAGAATAGCTATGCACACCATGCTTTTTCATGGAGTCACAACTGCTGATCACCATGGAGTCGAGGTGGTGTCAATAAAGTTGGCATGATTTACTGTTTATAACCCTAGCAAGCATGTGTTAAAGAGTTTCATTAAGAGAGTGTATGCATGGTCGGGCACTGATGTATCTCTACCCTTACAAATTGAGATCACATTAACATAATGCCAATGATACGTGAACTTTATACTATATACTGTGTGAAGCATCTAATTTCCGTGTGTGTGTGTGTGCATGTTTAATTCTACGTTATCATAACATACAGATGCATTCATGATGAACTTAGTTTTGCTGATGTTTGTGCATACATGTATTTATTTTTTAACTATCTGGACGACATTAGTGATATGTTTGCACAACATCTCTGAAAAGGTGTTAAACAATTTTGTTTTTAAAAATGCATTCACACATCAGTGACAGTGAAACAAAATCGCACATTTGGACACATACTGTATGCATTCTCTTTTGGGAGGAATTTGCTTATTTTTTTAAACTGTGAAAAAAACTATCATTCAGTTATAAATAATTATTTGCTAGTTGTCACAAAGTTAATGTATTATGCATAATGCTAACACTGTATGAACTTTATTAATACTATACTTTGCGTAAAGAATCTTAATTTCAAATTGTGTTTTTCTTCTTCTAAATACGACATTATCAGAACTTCATGATGCAAATTTCATTGTTTTTATTTCTGTTAAAGTTTGTGCGATTTGTTGTTTAAATTTTGTATTGATCTGCTGTGAAAAGAATGACAATCAAACAAACTAACAATAAAATTGCACTCACACCTTAACAAACTGAAACAAAACCACACGGGTTCGAATAGTTATATCATGCACGAGTTCTCATTAAGACAATGTATGATTTCTTTCAACATCCAATCACAGCATTAGAGAGGGGTAATTAAAACTTCAGAAAGCATAGTTCTGGCAGTTGCTGTATGAATATAAAAACAAACATTATCCCCATAAATTAACTGACCATGTATTATTGGGAAATATGAAGACAATAATGAATTGATGTTCATTATCTTACTGAATTTCTATGTGTTGTGAAAAAAGAAAATGCATTCATGCACTAAACAGATCAGTGTGTGTGAGCAGGAGTACTACATAAATGCATGTTGTCTCAGGGAATGAGACAGAGCATTATTAAGAGTTCATTATCTTTAATTTAATTGAAACTGTACTATTTTGTATTAATTATCAAAGCAGCAGATCCTTTTTTGTTCTTTAAATCACAAATGATCACAAAAAGTCATCCTAGATGCATGTAGGTTCACATGTAAACTTGTAGAAGAATAATGGTCATGCACAAAATGATTAGCCTAGCATAACAGCAGCTATTTTGCAGTTTTGTTTTCTTTGCCATTTTTAACTTCCTATGCAAACTGAAAACCTCAAGCACAACAGATGCTCTCGTGCAGGATTGTTTTCTTTGCCATTGTGTTGACAATGGCTACTGCATTGATTCCAGTAGAACATCCACTTAAGTCAAGTCTCTGTTAGGGACAGACATTTTACTTTTCTAAAGGGGGTTGGGCTGGGCTTTTTTTTTTGTTTGTTGAAAACCTTGAAAACAATGGTCTTGCTCTGATTTGTAGAAAACAAGACCTAGTTGAAATTTTTTTATCTTGTGATGAAAGAAAAAAAATATCCCCCTCACCACGAAAATTAAATGGTCAGTCCCTTACAGTACACATGCAGTAGGCCCTATTGCATCACCATCTAACTGGCTCAAAGTTATGCATATTCAACCTCATGAATGAGTACTGTTGTTGACAGAGTGTACCGCAATTACTGTTTAAGGACTAAGCACATGGTTCGCATTTCAGTGTAAATTCAGTGTTTCCTGTTCTTTCCTTTGTTTAAATAGCAGCGGTCATCATTTGGAATTTAACTGTCCATCTCTCAGAGGATTACACTTCCTTTGTAACAATAGGAAATATTTATGCTGTTCAAGAGAAACTGAAAGGTGTGCCTCTTGTCAAATAAGTGCCAAAGTTAGTTCAGATTTCTTGGAATGAAGTAAAAACTTAAAATTCATAGATATATCAGTGTTCTGTTGGCTACTAATGATAATCTAATCTTCTTGGCCTACACTGTTTAAAATGAATTGGGAAAACACAAACATTTTTGACACTGGCAATAAATGCAAATAGAAGTATTGCACAGAAACCGATCAACTTTTTCTAAACACACATATATTGAATAATCAAGACTCTTTTAAAATGATTTTTTTAAAAAATGGTCCAAATATATAATCAACATAAAGACAACTGATTCTTCAATTGGTAATGTCTACCAACCCCCACCGTGGTGAAGTTGTACAACACATGCCTGCCGAGTCGCAGTGGTGATTTGTATGTATTTACCCCTCCACCGAGGCACTTCAAATATGGAGCAAGCATTGAGGTTATTAACCGTTAAATCACGATGCATGGAGAAATGAAAAATCGCATGAGCTGTAGTGTATGAAGCTTTCATAATTTTCAATTGTACTCCAAAACTCCACCGCTACATGAAAAATGTACCCAATACATTTCTAAGCAAATGTTATTCATGCTTCTTGATTGTACAAAAAAAAATTTTTTTCTTCATATGTCTCTACTCTGGGATAAATTACTATCATATAATTTGTATAAATACTGTAAATGGGGTGGGGTGTCTCATATTAACAAGTCAATGAAACTTACCAGTAATTTTGAAATCTACTGCTCATATACATGATTAACCGTTCATGTTGTAAAATTCATTTTAACAGACCAAACCTATATGTAAAATATACTAATAGGTAGTTAGCAATTAGAACCTTCCAACAAAAAAAAAAAAAAAAAAAAAAAAAGAGTCCCTTAAAGGGTCTGATGCTCTACTGTCGTTTCTTCCAGTCACAGAGGATATGATTTTTCACTTTTGATCCCAAAATCAATAGGCTTCTTTCTTACCCAACTTGTAAGTCATCCACACACTTTGGTGAATGTTTGTGGCTGAAAAGTGATTTTTTTTTCTATAGAAACCAGTTTTCTTCTTTTAAACTCTATGACTTTGACTTTTAATCTTTTGACTCAAAAATCAATAGGTTTCTTTCTTACCCCAAGTGCAAGCCAGCCACAAAGTTGGATCCATGTCACAGTGTCGTTGACCTTTGGAACCCAAAATCAATAGGCTTCTTCCTTACTCTATGTGCAAGCCATCCAACAAGTTTCATCCAGGTGTTGATGAACAACCAATGTTATTGTGTAGAAACCATTTTTTTTCTTCTTCCACTCCTTACCTTGACCAATGACCTTTTCAAATCAATAAGGTTCTTCTTTACTACAAGTGCAAGACATCTAGAAAGTCTGGTAAATGCAAATGGTGAGGAATTTGAGTTACTGTGAGGAAACCATTTTTCTTCTTTCAGTCACTGTGACCTTAATCTTTTAACATTTTGACTCCAAAAACTGACAGGGTTCTGCCCTTCCCCAAATGCAAGCCATCCATGAAGTTTTGGTAACTCTAGGTGGCTGAGAATGATTTATTGTGCTGAAACCATTTTTGTTCTTACAATGACAGCAACTATGACCTTTTGATCTAAAAATAAATAGGGTTCTTTATTATCCTAAAAGTGCAAGAGTTCAAAAATTTTGGTGACTGTTGATGATGGACAACCAGAGTTCTTGTGTGGAAACTATTTTTCTTTCATTCACAGTGGTCTTGACTTTTAGACTTGAAATCTTTAAGGTTCTTTCTTACCCTAAGTGTAAGCCATCTGCAAAGTTTGGTAACTGGAGATGATGGACAACTCGAGTTATTGTGTGAGAAACTGGTAACATACAGACAGACAACATCATAACATAATATGCTCCACCTTATGGCAGGCATATAAAAATTTCACAAGGTAGGTCTCCTGGGATTATCATGGGAGAAATAATGTAATTAAAGTGGTAAGCCTGGTCAATTTAATGCACCACAGTTGTACATATACATTTTGGTGTTTACTTAAACTTTGCAAGGAAATAAGTATTGAGAACTCAAAGTAAACAAAAGTCCCTTTAAAGGACTGATGCTCTACTAGATGAAAAGAATTTCCAGGAACTTAAGATAAGACCAATTCTTCCTTTTAACTGCAGAGTGTTAAAACCATCTCTGATATTCTTTATTCAAATTAACTGCTGTAATGGACATATTGAATGTCAGATTGGCACTATTTTCATTTAGGACCAAGTATACACCAGCAGAAGTCTTTTGGTGAAAACCCCATATCAATATAACCATCCATTCTTGGGGAGTAGTGACAACAAGATTTTCAAGATGGTCATTGTGGCAGTCATAATGGATGTATGATTGGCATCATTTTCATTCAGGATCAACTAAGTATCATAAGAAGTGAAAACCCCATGTTGATATAACCATCCATTTGGAAGGAGTAGAGATATTATTTTCAAGATGGCCACCATGGTGGGTGGCCATATTGAGGATGAATTTGCATCATTTTCATTTAGGACCACTTAGACACCATACGAACTCTTGGCTTGAAAACCTGATGTCAAAATGACTTTCCATTTAAGAGTAGCAACAACTAGATGTTCAAGATGGCCACCAAAGTGGCCACACTGGAGGTCAGATCAGCACTATTTTTAATTTAGGGCCAACAAGACATTATAAGAAGTCTTCTGGTGAAAACCCCACATTGATATGACTTTCTGTTTTGGAGAAGTAACAATAACAAGATTTTCAAGACGGCTGCCATGGTGACCATATTGGATATCAGATATGCACCATTTCCATTTAGGATCAGCTAGACATCATAAGAAGTCTTCTAGTGAAAGCACAATGTCGATATGACCAGCCATCTAGGAGAGGTAGCATTAATACAATTTTCCAGATGACTTGTGGTGGCCATATTGGAGGTCAGATTGGCACCAATTTCATTTACGACCAACCAGACATCATTTTAAGTCTTTCAGTGAAAATACCATGGTGACATGAACATTCATTCAGGAAAAATAGTGATTACAAGATTTTCAAGATGGCCACTGTGGTGGCCATCTTGGATGTCTGAGCAGCACAAGTTTCATTTAGGACCAACTAGACATCATAAGAAGTCGGTTAATTAAAACCCAATGTTGATACAATCATTCATTCAGGAGAAGTAGCAATAACAAGATTCTCAAGATGGCAGCTGTGGCAGCCATATTGAATGTGCAAATGGCACCATTGTCATTTAGGACCAGCATGACAGGAAAAGTAGTCTTCTGGTGAAAACCCATGTCAATATGATTTTTTGTTCAGGAGTAGTAGTGACAAGATTTTGAATATGACTGCTGTGGTGGCCATATTGGACATCAGATTGGCACCATATTTATTTTGGACCAACTAGACATCATAATTATGAAGTCTTTCAGTGAAAACTCCATGTTGATATGACATCCATTCAGAAAGAGTAGCAATAACAAGATTTTCAAGATGGCCACTGAGCCAGACATATTAGACTTCATATCGACACCATTTTCATTTAGGACCAACTAGACGGAATAACAATTCTGGCGAAAACCCTATGTCAATATGATTTTCCATTCAATAACAAGATTTTCCAGATGGTTGAAATGGCAGCCATATTAGACTTCAGATTGGCACCAATTTCATTCAGGACAAACTAGACATCATAAGAAGTCGTTTACTGAAAACCCCAGGCTGATATCAACATCCATTCAGGAGGAGTAGCGTTAAAAAGATTTTGAAGATGGCAACCATGGCAGCCATATTAGACATCAGATTTGCACTATTTTTATTTAGGTTTGGTTTGATTTTGTGGTTTAATGCCATTTTTCAGCACATGATAGGCTACACATGGCGGCCAGTACATTTGGTGGAGGAAAAACCTAGGAAAACCCTGTGAAGAACCACAGACCCACAGGAAGCTACTGGCAAGCTTTCTTATATGGACAGAGGCGAGATTTGTTAGTGATTTGTATAGATGAGTGTCTTAAACCACTTGGCCACCTGAGGCCCTTTTTATTTATGACCAACTAGACATCATAAGAAGTATTCTGGTGAAAGCCCCATGTTAATATGACTTTCCATTCAAGATGGATGCTGTAGTGGCCATACTCGGATATCAGATTGGCACCATTTGCTGATTTAGGACCAACTAGATATTGTAAGAAGTCTTTTAGTGAAAACTCTATGTTGATATGACCATCCATTGAGGACGAGTAGCGATATGATTTTAAAGATGGCTAATGTGGTGGTCATATTGGATGTCTAAGCAGCACTATTTTCATTTAGGACCAACTAGACTATGGGTTGAATGTGTGTGTGTGTAAAGTTTCATGGCAATCCTCCAAGTAGTTTAGGAGGTGCAGCAATAACAAACTTGTGCTAATGGATGGATGGACATATGAAAAACCATTCCATAAGCTCTTCTGATCTATGACCAGTAGACCTAAAAACAGTTTTATATGCTGCTCAAAATCAGCTGGATGGAGGGAACTCAATTTTCCTGTTAATCTGATGTGAAATTAACTGTCCTTAAACCAAAAGTCTGGTGATAATTTTGTAAACTGACACACAAACACGTACCAGCAAATCAAATCACAAACACATCATATTTTAACATTGTTAAGTCCACAAGAAAACAAATGTTTCAAAACAAAACATTTCATCAAACAACAAGTTAGCATAAACACCCTTTCCCAAGTTTCCATTTACCCATAATAACACACCTAAGGTCTCAAACAACATTCTGCTGGATATACCATACACACAAGTTTTGGGCAAATGTGTCATACTGTAGAGTATTCCCATGCAGCTCTTATGGAACCATATCCTGACCTATCTGACTAGCACCTTTTGTCTGAGAATCAAAAATATAGCAAACTATTTCTCCTTATATGTCTTCACAAGTTTAACTATAAAGCATGATACAAGCTAAGCTACATATTCAGTAAACTGCACAGAGGCTAAATGCTAGCCTAACTATTTTAACCATCATACTGACCAAATCTTTCAATCTGATCTTAGTCACCTTGTATCCTAACCTATAGATTCAATGGTATTTGTCCTGGAAGACAGATCAAAGTATAAAATATGAGGTTTAAAGAGCAAACTTATAATTTACATAGCAGTACTTGTAACTGATCCTTCTTTCACTGAACAAATAGTAAATTATTTCAATTTTCTAGAGAAGTTCTTTGTTTGCAAAAGACGATTAACAAGTGGCCGAAGTGGACACGAGATTGCTTACATTGCCGACATCTGCCTAACATCCAAATGCAAGAGACATTGGTCAAGAAATCTGAATCACCAGGATGCTTTCTGTACAAATTTCTTCCAATGCTTTTGATTGTCTATGTGATAAACACAGTTTCCAAGTTTCTCTTTTTTTGGTATCTTCATCCATACAGGATAACACATCAGCATTTGTCCAATACTTAAAGGTCTTAATGCCAGGATGCCTTCAGTCAAAGTTGGTCTAATTCTGTTTAGGTTTTTTTTTCTTTTTTTTTTAGATTAGTCTGTTTCATATTTTTCTATTTTTAGTAATGTTGTCATATTTGATGGTATATCAGCATTATTTGCATAAATTTGAAAGGCCTAGAACCTTAAACGCTTTCTGTCAAACCTGGTAAAATTCTGCTGAGAGGTTATTCAGAAGTTATTTGTTTGTTTTTTTAAATTTTAGTAACAGCAGCCATATTTTACAGTGGATTGGTATCACTGGTATAACCTTAAAAGCCTTCATGTTAGGATGCTGTCTAATTTGGTCCCATTCTCTTCAGTGGTTTTTGATAAAAATTCTTTCCAATGATTTTCTATTTTCAGTAATGGTTGCCATCTTGGATGCAGTGCTCACTAAAACCGGAGGTCAATGATCCAATAAGTGTAAAATTTTCAGCAAACGCTCAGTTCTTATCCGTGTCTTCATGACATGCCTTAATTTTATCCAGAATGCACCCCTTTTGATCATCTGTGACAATAAAGTGTGTACAGGGTAAACAAATATGTATCCCGTGCGATTTAATCTCTTCCCAAATGAACTGGCTACTGTCAAGCTTGCTTGGCCAGTTGACTCCCTATGGGCAGTATGGTGTGATTGTGATATGTGGGGCCTTGTGAGAATACATGCAAGGGGCTTAATTTGCACTGTGTCTCATATACTGAAAACACATGTAAAATGAACTAGAGAATTTTCTTAGTTTTGTGATACAATTTTATTTAATGACTTCAATTATATGTCACTGCTTTTCCATGTTACGTGTGAAGGGGGAGGGGAGGGGTATTTTGTAACTACATGTAACTACCACTAGTGTGCAACAATATTTTGATTTGGTTGGGCTAAAAGGCACTTCTGAGCTCTAACACCAAGAACTTTGGATATTCTATTGTTTCTATTCTAATATTTCACTGAAGTTCAATATTACCATTTTAGAAAAGCTTAAAAACTACGGATTTAGATTATCTCAATTTTTACTGCTATTTCAAGGTTAATATTTTAAGAAATACATTAAAAAGAAGTTCAGCTAATTTTACTTTCTGAGTACTGTTAATCAACAAATATTCTGTTGACATTTTTCTAACAAAAATTGCACTGTATGTCTTATAATGGAAATAACACTTGTGAAAAAAGTTCTTATTATGAAATGGGAAACTACTCAAATAATCTATCAAGAAATCTATTCAAAAGGGAGTTCTTACATTTGTTTGTGTTTTTTTAAAAAAAAATTATGTTTTTAATTTACCTAAAACTAGAAAATAAGTGGACCAATGTAAGCCTGCTACTTCTCACCTATGTAGTTGATGTATGTCAGCTTGTGAATGCAAATTTTCACACACCCATTTAAAACTGTGAAGAAAGAAAAGTTTGGAGCACATAGTTGCTACACTGTCTATTAATGCTAGTATCATTTATCTTTTAGTATCATTTATCTTTGTTCCAAGATCAAATATACAGGATCAATTTCTCAGCATAAAAAGGACAAGTCATTTACACAACAAGTATTGTCCCTGGATCTATCCCTGCCCCTTAGGAATAGACTCTGACATGTAACTTAGACACTGTTCACAGCACCACCCTTGAAGTGTCGACACTTACCTGGGATTACAAGGGGGGGGGGGGCGGGGGGGTAATCTGTGCAGTCAGCATAGTATGCATGAATTGTGCTCATTATCAAACTCATCCAATATCTTGATGATACAAGCATATATTCCACATATAACAAAATCTGATCAGAAATATTGGCTCCAGAGTGGTAATAGGCTCAGCCAATCAAATGCAAGATCAACTGATTAATATGCATAGAGCTTGCTCATATTCGAATTCATCCAAGATATTGATCATATAAGCATATATTCCAAGTTTGATCAAAACTGGATCAAAAATGTGGTCTCCAGAGTGGTAACAAGGTTTGCCAATCAGAAGCAAGATCACCTCATTAATATGCATATATCTCACTCAATACTCAACTCGATCAAGATTTTGATGATATAAACCCACATTATAAGTTTGATTGGAATCAGATCAGAAATATGGACTCCAGAGTGGCAACAAGCAATTACTGACAGATGAACAATGCACATGTGACGATGGATGCAGGACCATACCATCAGCTCACTTGCCCTTCCAGCCAAGTCAGCTCAAAACTAATAAAAGAAAGTGCAATAACTCATCAAAACTGGACCTGAAATGACAATAGCTATAGAACACAAACAATTCACCTACCAAATGGCATCCAATTATGCACAAGGTTTACAGTGCTTTGGTGGTAGCAACAACAAGACTTTCAAAATATCGTTGAAGGTTGGATCAGCACCATTTTCATTTATGACCAACTAGATATTATAAAAAGTCTTCTAGTGAATACCCCATGTTGATATCTCCTTCTGTTTAGGAGTAGTGATAAGATTTTCAAGTTGGTTGCCATTGTGCCGATATTGGATGTCAGATTGGTACAATTTTTGCTTTGAACCAACAAGATATCATAAGAAGTGTTTTAGTGAAAACCCATGTTGATGTGACTATCTGTTCAGAGGGAATATAATTAAGATCTCCTCTCCAGTTAATAGAAGGGAGAGACCCCCACCCACCAATAGACAAGATTTTCAAGATGGCAGCTGTGCCAGCCATATTGGATGTCTGAGGAGCACCATTGTCATTTTCAACTAGACCATAGGATGAATGTGTGTGTAAAGTTTCATTGCAATTCTCGAAGCAGTTAAGGAGGAGTAGCAATAATAAACTTTTGCTAACAGATCGATGGACAACGGATAACATGCCATCCCATAAGCTCTTCTGCTCTATGACCAGTACAGCTAAATACTATGGGACAACAAAGTGATTTGTTCATATGCACATCTTCAGACATGACCACAACATGTACAAAGTTTCATGGCAATCCACATTAAACGGTGTGACAAGTTGCATTCACAATATGCTATCATACTCTATATCCAGCTCCAAGTCAAAAAGAGCAATAATGCTAACAAAAATTACAAAAGCTGATATGCATCTCAAGATGGTGAACATAATATTTACAAATTTTCATGGCATTCTATCATAAAATGTTGGATTAGTTGTGTTCACAAGAATGTGTAATTGACAGACATGAGGGTTTCTATATACCCCCCCCCCCCCCCCCGAACATTCAATAGAGGTGATATAATTATGACAGCCCCCAGTCAATAGGAGGTATAATTAGGCACACACACCCCATTCAATAGAGGGAATATAATTAAAAAACATCACCTACATCATATCTTAAAGATAGACTATACATTTTACATTATCATTACATTCTGAAACTTGTATCTGCAAAACATTAATAAATAACTACCTCCACATTATCTGCAAATATATATGCCTGAATACTGTTAAATTTCCCAACATTGAATCTAAAATATTTTGGTACTTTTTTTGTAAATACCCAAATATGTGAACGTCGTTTTTAAACGGCAAATAATCAAATGTGCAATAAAAGTCTCAACATCATATCTTGACTTTCCAGAACAAATCTTGCCACTCCACCAAAATATGCTTTCTACTGCAACATAAACTAAGTGATGAATACAACATGATCAATCAAGAAATCCAAACGACCATGAAGAAAAAATTGTGCTACTGTTCAGTCTGAAGTTGTGTGGATGATTACAGCATTTTTTTTCACAAATAAAAAAACAAACAAACAGCTCAATCAATACTTTAACAATCTGATAGAACGTGCAAATTTTTAGGAACATGAGACACAAATTCTGAAGAGAAAAAAAAAGAAATATGATACAACAAAAGAACCAAGTGGGCCCAAGATCGCTGACCTGGCTGACATCTGCCTAGTAGCCAAATTCAATAACTGCTTGCCAAGAAGTACGGGTCAAAGGATAATTTTTGTATACATTTCTACCAATCCTGTTTATTGTATATGTTATGATCTTGTTGTTGTTTGGTTGTTTTTTAACGTATCTTTTAACATGCCACTGGCTACAACATGCCAAGGAAATGGTAGCCAAGTAGCTTTCCAAATGACACCAGGGCAGCAGACCTGGGCTAGCCTGGGCAGGCACAACACACATGATCATTGGATTACGAGTCTAACAAACTAATACCATATGTACTTGCATATAAGCCGGGTCCAAATGCAAACATCATAGACCCTGATCTGCCATCGCATAATGCGCCGGGAGGTCAGGGTCTATGTTGTTTGTTCTACTGATTAGTCCTTACAAACTGCATCGACCCAGATCTGCCAGTGCATTATGCAACAGCAGATCTGGGTCTATGCAGTTTGCTGTTGGTATTGACTTATAAGAGAATAGATGGTAATTAAGCTACCATGGTTTCCCACATTTCTTTTAAAAACAATTGTTTTAAGGTGTCTCTGGTTTTTATACCTTCATTCACATTTAGTGTCACATCTGCAATATCTGTTCAATATTGAAAGGCCTCTATATCAGAACACTTTCTGTCAAAGTTGGTCAAATTCTACAAGGGATTTTTTTTAGATGAAGTTGAGTCAATGTTTTTGTACTTATTTGATAAAAGTGGCCATATCTGATGGTACATCAGCATCATTTGTATAAATGTTAAATACCTTCAAGTTACAATGCTTTCTGTCAAATTTGGGCCAATTCTGTTGCAAAGCATTTTATTAGAAGTTATAAAAAGTTTGTCCATTTTTAATAAAAGCAGCCACATTTAATGGCATATTGGCATTGTTTGGACAAACATAAAAGTCAATTATCTCTCAAATTTGTTCACATTCTATTGAGTGGTTCTTCAAGTCATTTAAAGGATTTTCTATTTTTAGAAACAGCATTTATTTGACGGTGAATCAGCAACAATTGTACAAATATTGCAGAATGTTTTCTGTCAAATTTGCTCAAATTCTAGAGAGCAGCTTCAGAAAAGGTCATTTTTGTCTTTTTTTAAGTAATGGTGGCCATATTTGATGATGGATCAGCATCATCTGTACAAACTTTAAAGAGCTTTATGCCAGGATGCTTTCTGTCAAATTTGATAAAATTCTATCTAGTAGTTATTGAGTAAATTCGTTTTTAAGGTTTTTCTATTTTAGTAATGGTGGCAATATTTGATTGCAGATCAGCATTCATTTGCACAAAATTACAAGCCAAATTCTGTCAAATCTGGTCATATTCTGTTCAGTTTTTGAGCAGTTGTTTAAAGATTCTTCTTTGTTTTAGTAACAGCAGCCATATTTGAAGGTGGATTGACATTTTTTAACAAGCTTTAAAGCCATCTATGCAAAAATGCTTTGACAAATTTGGTCAAACCCTTTGAAGCAGTTTCTGAAAAGAAATGGTTTTTATTTTTATTTTTATTTTTGTAATGATGGCCATATTTTATGTCGGATTGGCAGAATTTGTAAGAAGTTGAAAGCCATCCATGCCAGGATGCTTTCAGTCACATTTGGTCAATTTCTGGTGTGAAACATTTCAGAAGAGACCATTAAAAGATTTTTCTAAATTTAGTAATGGTGGTTCTATCTGATGGTGAACTGGCATCACTGAACAAATTTTAAAGTCTTTCATGCTAGGATGCTTTTTGTCAAATTCTGTCAAATTTTGTTTAGCACTTTCTGAGAACTCTTTTAAAAGGTTTTCTGTTTTCAGTGATGGCAGCCATTATGGACAAGACCCCAGCATCTAATGAATGAATCTAAAGACCTTAATACTGGAATGCTTCTGTAAAATCATGTGCAAATTGGTCGAGCATTTTTTTGAGAATCTGTAAATAGTAATTGTGAACAGATGATGCATGACACTACAGACGAAGGACCATACCATAACCTCACCAGTGCTATGGCAACAGGAGAACTAAAAATCATGGCAAAATGTGCGGAGTTAGCTGCCTTAGAGAAAAATGTAGGCATTTCTTTTGTACTGGAGATTTACTGCCACCAGTTTGCTTCTATATGCCAAAAAATCTTGTTTGTGTATGTTCAATCATCCATTAATTTCTAAAAAAAAACACAAGATTAAAAAAAAAAAAAATCCTTTTTTTCTTCCCTTTTTTAAAAATTGAAAATGTATTTATTGGTATTTGTTTTCCTAGAGATACCCACATCTTACACTAATTGCATGTAGGATGGATGAATGTAAACATGAATCTTTAGAAAAGTAATTTCTGAATACAAGAAAATGCCCACTGACAGATAGTAACAGAGACTCAATTTTTCAAAACAAAATATTCAACACAAAACACAAAAGTAAAACTACAATTACCCCTCATTGTTCCAGCGAACCCTGTTAAAATAACATATCAAAATTATAGTCCACCAAACATAAAGAAAAAACAACCCTATTTCATTACTTTGCACATGCATTTATCTTTACCAAAGACAAAAAAAAAAAGGATTCAAATATATATTTTTTAATAAAATCTACAATGACTACTGAAACAAGAAAATAAATTTCTGGAAATTAAATACTACTTTAGGATATTAATATCAACGAGACAAATGGTGCAGTTCTACAAGACAGTCAACCTACAAAATAGGGACTAATGGGAGGTAAATCATGTTGTATTCATATTCTCTTTTTAAAAAAATACTAATAATCTAAGACAAGAGGATTATGAACAGCACATTATACATCCACTCCATTTTTAATAGTCATCCATATAGGCATAAGTATGGCATGGTTGACTTTAGAGATTACTGACAAGTAGGTCTCAGTGAACTGTATCTCTGAACTAAACTTGCTGTGCAGAAACCATTATTTTCTTGGTAGACTTACCATGACCATGACCTCTGACCTTTCAATCCCAGAATCTCTCCGTTTCTTTAGCACCATAAGTGTAAGCCATCCATGAAGTTTGGTCCAGGAACGTACTTTAGAACAAAAGTCGTTCTGCAAAACCCCCCATTTTTTAAACCACAATGACATCGATCTTTGACCTTTTGACCCCCTCCCCCAAATCAATAGGCATCTTCCATAAATTAAGTGCAAGCCCTCCATACATTTGGATCAAAGTATGTGATCTAGAACTAAAGTTCTTATGCAAAAACCATTTTTATTCTTTCATTCACAGTGAACTTGATATTTGTCCTTTTGAATCTAACAATAAGGGGGCTTTTTTCTTACCCAACATGTACAAGTCATACACAAAATTTGGTGAAGGCACTGGGTTAAGAACTGACATTTTTGTGCAGAAACCATTTTTTTCTGTCAGGCACAGTGACCTCTGACTTTTTGACCCTAAAATCAACAGGTTTTTTACTTACCTCAAGTGCAAGTCATCCACAAAGTTTGGTCCAGGTCTGTGATGCAGAACTAATGTTATTGTGCAGAAACTATTGTTCTTCTTTCAATCACAGTGACCTTGACCTTTGGACACTAAAAATCTATTGGCTTCTGCCTTACTCCAAATTGCAAGCTATCCACAAAGCTTGGAAACGGTTGATGGTGAAGAACTCAAGTTATTGTGCAAAAACAAAATTGGTAAACAGATGGATGGACAGAGTCAGACAAACATCATCATAGCAATACACTCTGCGTTATGGCAGGCATATGAAAACAATGTCTTCTTCTGAAAGCCTGGGAATAAGGGATGCTGTTTACTGACAAAGGTGTTCCTAATGCTGTTTTGATATGGCAATACTTAACTGAGACTTAATCAAGACTCAGAAACATAACTGGTACAGCATTCTACACATTAAAATCATGGAAAGACTGTAATGTCACTCTTAAAGCAGTGTATATACCAGAGCTGCCAACCCATGAACATACTTATTAGCAATCCTAGCATCAATTATGTATTCTGTCTGAATTTTGTATCATTTTTGTGAAAAGAAACAAACTTCAAAAAAATAACTTCTGCATCTCACTACAAGCCAATTCATACTTGCACAGTTACAAAGGTCACTATTTTTGTGGGGTACCAACCCAAACTGATTTTTTACTTGAAACAAACCAATAATGCAAAGATCTACTGAACAATGAATGTATGTGCCAATGAAATTGTAATTTTTCCCGAAACCATGAAATCAACAAATTCAGTTATCTATTTCTACAATCCCTGAAGCATAAATAGCTACAATATTGTATGCAAAAACTAAATCAATAAACATTTACTTTCCTTTTGAATTTTCTGCATCTTTCTTCTTCAGGTTTTTTTTTGGGGGGGTGGGGGAGGGGGTGGCTGCCATATTTAGCTACTGAAATTCTCATCAGCTAGTTTCTAGTTAACAGCTGTCAGTCTTTTTGTAGTAATGGATCATGTACCAGTCAATCAAGAACATGTTGGAACTGACAACATCTATATAGTTTGAATGATAACAGTGCAAGTATTTTAATTGTGAGTAAAGTAGCTGCAGTCCTTTTTTTTTTACTGTGTCCACTTAATAAATTATTAAAAACTGTAAATAGTAATTTTACAGAAATTTCGCAAAACTTTAAAATGCTAAATTTTCACTGAAAACTAATAATTCTGCAGAGTATGGAGTGGTTGACATTTCTAATATTCATTACACTGTACACAATATCAGTGAATCATCAAAACGAAAACTGAAAAACAGAAGATAAATGTGGATAAAATAGGATACTTATAACTAGAAAGATACTTTGCAATAATTCTGGCACCAGCATCAACTTCGAGCAACTATCATTTGATGCATGTCCTAAACACGTCAGGTAGATATAAAAAAAAACAAGAGGACTCCAAGTGGGCTTGAGATCGCTCACCTGGCTGACTTTGAATTTAAGGCCAAATGTTATGAGTAGTTAGCCGAGTAATCTGTGTTAGCAGGATTCTTCTGCATAATTCTGATGAGTGGTTATTAGGAATCCACACACACACACACACACAAAGGTTTTTATTTTTTAAAAAATGTCTGCCATAGTTGAATCTAGATCTGCATCATAAGCATAATAATGAAAGAACAGCTTAATGCCAGAATAGGCTTTGTGAAATTTGGCCTAATTTTCGTTAGATATTTGTTAAAAATCTGTGTTAAATTTCATTTGTACAAAACTATGAGATCTTTATGATAGGATGCTGTCCATAATATTCAGAGATTAAAACCCATAATCATGTTATCTGGAATCCTAGCATCAATTTTTCAGAATCTAGGTAGCCAGTCTGGCACGGAAAACATGTTCATTAACTTGTAAACAATCAAAGTGCATCTTCCTATGAACCTATACATACTAGTTAAGAGAATAAATGGTGCATTTTCCCTCCTATTCCAAGACCTTGAATTCCTTCAACATTTTTGGCCAAAACAATAACTATAAAATTAGTTTTCCTCACAAATTATCTGCATGTTTTTCTCATCATCTCTGGCCAACATTTTTCAACTACTTTTCACTATAGTCCATACAAAGAACTCTTGTTCAAATTGTTATCTCAAAAAATTTTGATTTTCCTGAAATTCATATATACATTTCAGAATGTGGAATTTTCACAAAAAATTCATAATAATTCCACAAAATCTGGAATGATTGGCATATCTGAATATTTGGTCAAATCTACATTTTTTTGTTTTGTTTTTTTGTTTTTTTCAATAGAAAAAGTCAAAAAAAATTTTATATTTTTATTAGCTATATCGGATTGCCTATAGAGGTATAATCTCGACAAACTTTATTGATCTCGATGCCAGGATATTTTTGAATAATTTGGCTAGAATCTTGTCAGTATTTTTTTTACAGAAGCAGCCGTTATAAGATTGTTATAGTTTTAGTAAAGGCTGCCATATCTGATGGCAGGTTAGCCTCATTTCTACAAACTTAAATGAGTTTCATGCAAGGGTTTTTAAAAATTTATTTTAGAATCAATTTTGTTAAATTATTATGACTGCTTTTTGAAAGATGATCACAACAGCAACTCTAAATGAACAATGGACACCACATGCTGTACCGAGGGCATACCAAAAGTTCTTGGCCTTATGCTCAGGTGAGCTAAGTAAGAGGCCCCAGTAGACCCAAGATTGCTCCCCTGGCTGACATCAGCCTAATAGCCACGTACAAGAGCAGTTGACCAAGAAAAATGAGTCAGCAGGATTCTTTCTGTTGAAAATTCTCCAATGCTGTTGAGTCCATATTTTATGAAAACAACTGTTTCAAAGTCTTTCAAATTTTTGTATCTGTATACATATTTCAAGGCACATCAGCATCAAATGTCCAATATTGAAAGATCCCTACGACTGGGTGCTTTGTATCAAAGTTGGTCAAATTCTGATATAAACCTCATAAATATGCATGGATCTTGCTCATCACTGAAACAGTCCCAGATTTTGTTGATTCAAGCATATATTCCAAGTATGATCAAAATTGGATCACAAATATGGCTTCCACAACAGTAACAATCTCAGCCAATCAGATGCAAGATTACACCATTCATATGCATGGATCTAACTCATTATTGAACCAATTTACAATCTTGATGATATGATCCAATATTTACAGTATGATCGAAATTGTATCAGAAATATGGCTTCCCGAGTAGTAACAAGCTTGGCCAATCAGATGCAAGATCAACTAATTGATATGTGTGCATCTCACTAATTATCAAACTTGTACTAGATCTTGATGATATAAGCATATATTCCAAGTTTTGATCAAAATTGGATCAGAAAGTTAGCCTCCAGAGTGCTAAAAAGTTTAACAAATCAGATGCAAGAGCATTTTATTATTAACCGTGGATCTTGCTCATTATCGAACTCATATGCAATCATGATGATATATGCATATACTCCAAGTCTAATTAAAGTTAGGTCACAAATATGACCTCTAGAGTGTTTATTCTAGGTTATTCAATCAGGTGCAAGATCACCTCGTTAATATGCATGGATCTTGCTCATTATCAAACTCATCCTAGATTGTGATGATATAAACTCATGTTCCAAGTTTGATTAAAACTGGATCAGAAATATAAACTCCAGAGCGATAACAAGCAATTTCTGATGAATGGATGCATAACGGACGACAAATGACGCAGAATGGAAGCAGGGCCAAACCATAAGTTCACTTGGCCTTACATCCAGGTGAGCTAGAAACTGAAAGACAAGTTGCATTCACAATATTTTTTCTGTCTTGCACCGCATTTAGCTGAAGGACAAAAAGAAAAATAACAAAAATCAGCACAGTGATTGTCAATATGAACATCTTCAGGTAATGGCCACAACTTTCGGAGAGTTTCATGGTGATCCAGTGAAAACTGAAACTAGCAACATTCACAAGATTCTGCAATACACTACATCCAGTTCCAAGCCCAAAACAGCAACAATTCATTAACAAAAATTGCAGGAGCACTGTGTGTTAACAAGATACTGTCATACACTACATTCAGCTGCAAGACAAAGAAGGTAACAACTCTCACAAAAATTGTGTGAAGGCAGTACTTTGATGACAAGTGCATCTTCAAATGGTGGCCATAACATATAGAAAGTTTCATGGCGATCCACTTAAAACTGTGATACTAGTTATGTTCAGAAGATTCTGTCAAATACTATATCAGTTTTCAAATCAAAAAGAGCCATAACTCTGAAGAAAATCACACAAAGTTTTTTGTTATTGTCAACATGCATATTTTCAGAAAATCTTATCAATTCCCAAGTTTCATGCTGATCCACTTCTGTCTGTGACACAAGTTGCATCCACAAGATTCAGTCATACACTGCATTAACCTGCAAGTCAATAAGGGCAATAATTTATAACATGAGGCCCAAATGGGCCTGATATTGGAAACCTGGGTAACATACAAAAATAAGCTTGTGAAAGCAATTTCATACATATAGTGAAATTGTGGAGAGGAAAGAAAAGTTTGGAGTACTTAGTTGCCACATTGTTATATGTTTCTGGTTTCATCCTAAAAAAAATTTGGTTGGTTGGTAGGATAAAGAATTATGTTAGACTCATTTTCCCCCATTCATTTACTGAAAGTGAACAATGGTTGCATGACCAAATTTTATTCCTTTGAGAAAAGATCTTGTCAGTATTACTCAACAAAATGCTTTATGATAGTTTGATATACACTCTCTATATAGTTACTTAAAATTTTTTAGCTTGTCTGATTTAACTTGCTCTAAATTTGAACCAACCATGATTAGCAAACAACACTCAAATGTAGCCACTATTGAATCATGCTTTCTAGATTATGTCCTGCAGGTGCTTAATATATTGGGAAAAATAGTAAACGTCTTAATAAGTATGTTGTCTAATACTGTTACCTATGAACAAAATGAAATGCAATCTGATCACACATGTAATTTGTTAGCTTTTTTTAAATTCTGTTTTATGATCGAAAAATGTATAAGGGCAGTATCCAGAAAATGGGAGGGTAGTATAATTAGATTAATCATGGTAACTAAATTTAAAAGTGGTGCAGGAGAAAGTATAGTGGGTTACTGTTTTGTATTTTTATTATAGGCCAAAAATACCAAATATAAATCTAAAATAATGTGCGACTAATAACACTGAATATATTAAATGCCATTAAATAATGCATATATGTGTGACAACATTAAAAACAATAAACATTTCAGAAATTTTAATATAACAATACCATTTTAAGGTGTTCAGCGGTTTGTAAATTTTGATGTGCAATGAGATTACTGATGTGCATCATGAACACAAACAACACGTACAATTTTTTGTGGCTAAGCCCACTTTCTAAAAGCACAACACTGCAAATTCATTCCCAACAATGTACACACTCCATTGCTTTCCAAGCTAATTTATATACAACATATTAGTTTATATACATAAGAGTTTTTCTTTAATATTTTTTTTCATTTCATTTTTATTTTATATATTTTCTTCAGCTTTAAATACAGACTATTCAATTTAATCTCTAAGGTGTATTATTTTACTAATTTATATCAATTCTTGTATTGAAATTCACACATTTTGAATTCTACATTTATTTTTTTTTAAACTTGTAAGTGTTTTCCACGTGGGAGATCTCTCTGCACAACCCACAACCTGTTACTCTCAATAGACCTAATCACAGGTTACTTCTCTTGCTTAAATATACAAACTGATATTTTAGCCTCCACAGTGGTAACAATATCAGCCAACCAGATTCAAGATTACCTCATTAATACGCATAAACCTCTCTCATTATCAAACCCAACCAAGATCTTGATGATACAAGCCCATATTTCAAGTTGGATGAAAAACAGATCAGAAATGTGTCTTCCAGAGGGGTAACAAGCTCAGCCAATCTGAAGCAAGAGTACGCATAGATCTCACTATCAAACTTGTTTGAGATCTTAATGCTATAAGTATATGTTCCAAATCTGATCCAAATAAAAAATGCAGCCTCCAAAGTGGCAACATGCTCAGCCTATTCAATGATATCTCATTAGTATGCATGAATTTTTCGCTCATTACTGAACTCGTCCAAGACCTTAATGACAGAAGCAAATATTACAAGTTTGATCAAAATTGGATCAGAAATCTTACCTCCTTATTGGTTAACAAGGGTTTTCCCTCATGCAAATTATAATAATAAGTATGTTCAAAATTTCAAAAATATGATAACTATGAGAGTGATATAAAACTGAAGGGCACATCCTTATTTTTAGACATTTTTTGACAAAATTCCTTCCAGTTATCTTATTTATGTAAACTTTTACATATTTATTTAAAGGTATGAAATAAATTAGATTTTAATCATTTAGAATACAAATGTTGGGCTGCAATTTTTCTCGAATCAAGCTTGCCAGCTAGCTTATTATTATAAATTATAAATAAATAGGGTTTTCAGACAAAATTTTAAGTTTTCAGATATTTTGTACACTGTTTTGGCAAGAGTCTTGCTAAATTCTATGGCTCTTCTCTGCTATTACACATTAGTCAAATAGGCCATATTGATTATCTTGGATGCAGTAAACTGTATCAGCTTTCATGCAGAGCTCTAATGTTGGAACACTCCAGGTTACTAAATTACTAAAGGGACATAACAAATAGTGATTGTATGGGTTATTATCCTTGAGGTTGTTGTTAAAAAACATTCAGAGCCTTCTACCAGCACCAGTTGCCCTTAAACAGACTACTTTCCTTTTTCTTTTTTTTTTACAAAATGCTCTTTTTATGACCTCACAATCAAGTGCTTAGCATGGTAGATCTTGGCATGTCAATACAATCTCATTTCCTGTCATTGGTTACTTCAATGAATTCAATGAATTATATAACTATTTGTACTATTATTACTAACTTAAGTTTTTTTCTTTCTTAATTAGTTTATTACAATGAAACCTGCCTTAGCAGACCTCTATATCAATGCCACCTGCTCAAAGCGAACACACCTTCTCTACGAAGGACAAAACTTGGCGATCTCTCAAGTGTCATTTATAGACAGGTTCAACTGTTTTGATTTATATATCACTTTCACAACTGGATCCAAAAATATCACTTGAAGTAAATGAAACAGACCCTGAAGCAGAAGACCATAATTTTTTTTCTGTATTATTCATAGATTTAGAATGACTCTCTGTCTGCAATACAGATAACTGCAAAAACACTCAGAAAAAGGAAACAAAAAAGGTGTCTGTGCATAAAAGTTTGATAGTTAATTTCATATTGCATCAAAGTAAGTGTTGGAACCACAATGGTCATGCATCACACACCAAAGGCCAAAAGGCACACCAGCACCACATCTAGAATGCGAAATTCGTACATTTGACCATTTGTTGATGCGTAGATACCAGGATCATTGCCATCTACGTACTGTACATGAGCTGGATACAAAGTCTGTCCCCCCTGCTGCAGAGTCACTGCCTCCTGTGTCTGATTCTGTTCAGTCTCTGCTTCAGCAGCTGAGGAGAAGAAAGCAGAAAGGAACATTTTATACAATGCTAAATAATAAAATATGAACAAGAGTACCATGAACGGACATTATACCCGCACACCATGTTTAGTAGGGACTAGTAATGAATGCAAGGTATGCACACTGGTCAAGATTCACCCTTATGGAAGTATGCAATTGTCAGGTATGTGTATTGTATACACAATCAACACAATACCACCTCGTCTTTGTGATTTATTCTAGATGAGAGATGCCACTCATCAATAATGTGTTTTATCTTCCGAAGTTTAAGTTTCCATTTCACTTATTTTGCCTAGTATATGTATACAGCACAAACAGATTTATATATTTGAAGTCTTCATTCAAGCAGATATTCAAAACATGTTTCTGAGCACAAAAAGTGTAATATATATACTAAATGCCATAATTACAATAAACTATGAAAAATGTACATTTAGTTTTGCTACTAACCTGGATCTGCAGCTGGTTAAAGTTTGTCACAAATGGGCAAAATCCAGGTGAAATAGTATCAGAATACAAACCACAAAACATATTGGCAAATTATATATACACAACACTCACTTTAACTAGTCCACATGTCCAACTTTCACTGATTGATCGTAAAGTCAACTCCATAATTTTTGCAATGATCATTACCATGTGCTCAACCTCAGTGTTGTATTACCCCGCTCACATTAATCTTTCTAAATTTGTAAAGCACTATTGATTTGTCTTTTTTTCCGACATGTTTTAAAGTTTAAAAAGATCCGTCTTCTCTAACATTTTTCAGTCATATTTAACATCCAAGAGTCACAACGATAAAGCCTGTTTCACTTAACAGCTGCCGCCATTTTTTAAAGTATAGACTGGTCTGCTACCATATTCAGTATATTAATATAATGAATCTATGAGATAAATTTTTATACTGAAGAAACCCATCTGTTTTCTTGGAAATGGGTCTCATACAGCTGCTATAAATAGAAAATAAGGAAAGTACACGGAGGTCTATAACAAATGTATTCTTATGTTATTCTTATGCAGCAGTCTTCTTCTTTTTTTTTTAAATATTCTCAGATTTACAAGATGTGTGGTATTAAAGAGATGATAATAAAAATGACAAACACAACTTGTATTGCTTTATTGTTATTTTTTTTTAAATGTACCAGAAAAGTTTTTTTTTTAAATGTACCAGAAAAGCATAATCAATACACAGGCGAGCGTAAGACGTAGTTAGGTGAAAAAAAGCAGAATGATTACGCCAAAAGCGTAATGGTTGGCAGGTATGTAATTGATGCTGCACCTCTGTGAGCTATCTGAAGTGTCTGCAGTGAAACTTGCAGCATTGGAGATTTTGATCTCAATTTGTTCAGAGAAAATTGCACTGTGCTGCGAAGGATGCCATAAACCAAATAGTTCACACCATTTGCTGGTTATCAATTCCAAAGTTATCTAGCCCCACCTGAAACAGATTGGGTATTTGACAAAGAAGTTGAAGTGAAAAGCAGCGACCTGGTTAAGTCAGACTCTTTTGAACACATTTCTCAGTGCAATTTTTTAATTAGGCACCATCGGAAGATATGGAATTCGCTTTGTAGAATGTATGATCACAATCATGATCAGTCTCTTAATGCTACAGCCGTTTATCATGAATTAGTGAACCCTTTATCATGAATCAGTGAACCCATTATGTATATGGCCTGAACAATATGCCTTCACTTGTTATCATCCTGATGAATCTATGTCTGGTGAACCCTCCAATGATCTGAAATGCTTTAGATGTTTCAAAATTACCAGAACATCACTACCTGCATTAGTGCAACATTTTGCGGAACATGGTATTGCTCTTCCATTGTGGCTGTCTGTTCCTGATTTTTTCCTCCCATTTAAATATATAGTTTGTTAGAGCACAAAATCCTCACTTTTTCAAGGAAGGGTAAAATATTCTTGTTAAGAGACATGGTTGGTGCATCTATTGGAGAAATTTTAGTCTGTGTTCATCAGCAGAAGGAAAAGAAAACAATTAATATCTGGTCAAAAGGACATTATACACAGAGTTTCACATGGACTTGGCCAGCACACAGTGGCTGAAATTAAGGCTGCTCTGAACAGATTCGATGTAAAATGTACGAAGAATCAAAAGAATAAAGTAGATTTCCTTCTATCGTCACTCTGAAAGATAACAATATTGAGGAGAACAAGTTTGTCATTGCTTTTAGTTATGAATAATTTCAGACTGTTAAGTTTATTGTTTTAGGTTACATGTATATGTGCATGAATAACACTGGTCCCATACATGTAGAATTGAAAGCATACTTATGACACTACCAATATAATTAAATTTTTATGTTGATATAAGTGCTTTTTTGAAATTGCAATATTGAAAACAGATACTGTTTGAAGTAGTATGTATTATGTAAATTTGAGAAATTCTATTTTGTCGTAGTCATTTGTGTAACAGTACACTGGTAAAATAAAATTTGGATAGTCCTTATTTTATGATATATACGTATCAGATTTTGTGAACAATTATCTGTCCAACAGACTATAATCACTCCATTATTGGTATTTACTTGTATTTATGGTCTAATAATAGTAATGCATACATGCTGTTTTAACCATTCTTCAACTGTGAGCCACATTTTATACATTTTTGACACAATTGAAAGACTTTTCTTTGGTCAAAAATGAAATATTTCATACATGCACATGCTTTGTTTGCACACCATTTTCACAGGTAAAACTCTTTTGTTGATAGAAACATGTAAAAGGTTCTATTCATTAAAGACAGTTTTAAAAAGCAACAATAATGTTGCATATTTATAAATTTACTATTAATGTGTTTGCCAAAAGAGTCTTAAGAAGCTTTTAAAACTTTGGTCCTGTTCTGACACTGACACTGTCATAGGCAATCACATCAAGTTCAATTGTGTTTTGTTCCTTTTTTAATTGTTTGAAAGAAAAGTAATAAATATAGTTCGAGTTTGTTGTGGGTTTTGGGGGGATAGGGGGAGTTGGCTAGGGCACACCTGATGGCATGGTCATACTAAATATTTCCAATCTAGAAAAAAATCTAAACTTTACAAACTATTGTTTTCAATTTCAACTACATGTATTGCTTTAAAGCCTTGGCTTAATTTTCCACACATTCAAAATTTTTACAAGGTGGATAAAGAAATGTATCATACATTGGGCGTGTTTCGTCCTGTGAAAATTAGAGGCCCATATGGTGTACCAAGGACTTGTCAGTGACACATTATAAACTTGAATCAAACAATTTGAAACAAAATTAGATTTACAGTAAAAAGAACAGTTAAACACAAATGTGTTAAAAGAAAACAATTTGGAAAAGAGAAAGTAACATTAAAGTTATTCAATGAAACATGAGAACACAAAAAACTAAAACAAACAAATTCGAGTATTAGGTATGCATTTTGTAATGACTGGCTTACCAGCAGTCATAAGTTATTATTTGTTTACAACTTGTGACCGACATTCAATTTCAAGTGATTCCAAGTACAGTGTACTATGACTATTTGAAAAGAGAACCCGTCTGACCTTGGGGCAAATTATTCTATGCATTACCACCAAATCTGTACTCTTCATTCAAGTTTACAGGCATATCAGTGCCTGTGTGGCTGAGGGACTAAACTGATTCTGCTGTATGCCACACACCTCTAGGATGTGGGTTTGATCCCCATCAGCTCTGTGCCTAAAAAGTCATCCATCACTACCTTCAGAGGTCACCAGGCCCTATATGACCTTACATGTATAAATTAACTGTAAAACCCAATACAAAAAGAACACTATCAATGAATGAAATATGTTTCAGCAGTAGATATTTAATGCAGTCTTTCCAGTGGCCTTAGTTTTTACTACTTGTCCTAAAAAAAAATCAGGTTCCCTATTTTTCTTTACTTTTTCCAAAATGGCCCTACTATCTCAACTTTTTGTCAATTTTTTGTTTAAAGTTGATTACACACTACATGAATGGCAATAGCAAAGTGAATTCAGGTAATGGTCTCTGTGATGTCTTGAAGGGTGTTTAAGGTTTATGTGCCTGTTTTGGTCATTTCACCATATATCTAAACCATATGATTTCAAATAAGCACAGCAGAAATTAAAAGTTGTAATTAATTAAAACTGATAGGAGTAATAACCAAAACGGGTGGATAAACCTTAAAAACATAAGAGGCAACCTGGACTAAAGAGAGTAAGTAAGAGCATGCTATTGTACAAGTTTACAAAGTCAGTCATGTACAAGTTTTATTTTTTTCAGTAATTTACATAAATTTATACTAGGGCAGTAGCAATTACCTGGATAACCATTGATGGTTAAGGTATTAGCAGTAACCAGTTACAAAACCTGGTAACTTGGGGTGAAACGATTAATCGATATATCAATACTTTTTCTATATATTGATACTGTAATCAATACAAGAGGGGAAGAATCGATACAAAACGATACTTACTCGATGCAAGTTACTTTAATCTTCAGCAGTCGTGAATAATTATTAGTCATTTGCCTTTTCATTCTTTAAATTGAGAATTCATCTGAGACAGCTGTAGCAAGTACATGCATGCATTTCTGTCAGTAAAAAATAAAGCAATTGACAACACCCACTTGCCTTCTACAAATTAACTCAAGGTGACTAACTCACATGGTTCAAAATCTGGCCCCTTCTCCCGCCCCAATTCCATGCTAATTAGTTTATCTCGTCTGCATCTTCAACCACTGATAACATATATCAATGGAAAGAAGACATTGCAGATTTCTTCCATATGTATGATTTAAGTACTTTACTGATCATTTAATAACCACTTTTACACGAAATTTATCTGTTGCATCGCATCTTGTCTACTTGGATCAAATTGAAGGCTACACATCCGGTGTGTCACGCAGTGTTACATGCAATTCTGATTAGTGGTTATTGTTTGTTCGAGTCCAGGGTAAAACAATAACCACCAATCATAACTAACTGTAGCGTGTTCACTGCGTAACATATCAGAAATATTGGCATCCAAACTCTATCCAAATAGATACAAAGCAACATAGAAACCTTAACACAAAAGTGAATATTAAATGATATGTGTAAAGTACTTAAATCGTACATGGGGAATAAATTTGGAATATCTCCTTTTACATTGATATATGTAATCAGCGACCAAACCTGCCGATGGGATAAAAAAATAATAATAAAAAATAGCACAGAATCGGCAAGTGGGCAGATTCCAAACCGCACGAGTTATAGCCACCTCGTCAATTTGTAGAAAGGGAGTGAGTGTTGTCAATAATTTCCTTTTTTCACTGACAGAAACAAATGTCTGGCCGCGGCAGTTGATTTGCATCTGCAGGAAGTACAATGTGAAGGATTTGGCTATTAGTCATCTCCACTCCCACACTCGGATTTGTTCTAGACAAGAATTTCCTTCCACAAGGAAATTGCACTGTTTCTTCTGTTTTGAAGATAACACCGTAATCTCTTCAAAATTTAAGTGAAGACATGAAACTGGCAATAAGATGTTTTAAAAACATTCATTCAATGTGAAACAAAGGGCGTGGTGACCAGGATGAGTCATGCATATGATCGAATGGAGCAGCCTGAAATGGCCTAAAAGGGTGAATAAAAATCACTAACAGATAGTCTGTTTTGAAGGTTTTTTTTGTTTTTTTTTTAAAATCTTGTCGAGGATGAGAATGGCATATGAACAAATGATAAGTCTATGTTTGTTTGTAATCTGCATATTGGAAATACACCCAATATGTCAACACACGCACACACAAAAATGGCACCACCCTACCACTGACAGACATTCCAAAGATGAAAAGACCATCAAGTTCATATGTGTATCGATAATGTTTCGCATCGTAGGCTGTGTATCGAGAATCGTATCGATGCGTGGCAGAGGTGTATCGTTTCACCCCTACTGGAACCACCCCCCCTTTGGCTTGTAACACCAAGTGCATTTAGTAAGCTGAACAAATTTATGTGCCAATTGAAAATGTGAATAATATGTCTCAAAACCCAGCTTTAAATAGTAATTGAAATATTGTAACACATCTACCTCAGATGCAGCCCAATGCTATACATGTACCTTAATCTGCTATTCTAAAATATGATACAGAACAATGTTAATACCATCTTTACTCAAACTTTATGTAAACACATACACACTCATTTACAAACACACAAATCATGTTTTCTTCATTTGACAGTATGGAACTGATTTTACTGCATGAAATGACAGAGAATATGACTGAATAATTAAAGGTGGAACATATACCTAGAGCTCATGCAAAAGCAAGCGGAAAATATCTTTGTGTGAGCACGTGTAACACGTACTTTTCACTAGATTTTAAAAACTGTAAACTTTGATTATGCTGTAATTCTTGCCAGTTCACACACTTTACAAGAGGTGTTTTCAACTGATTAACTGATTATGGTTCAGTTAATGTATTACGGATAACCAGTCAAGGAATTTACTAGCAGTTTCAGCCCTAATTTATACTTTTTTTCTTTATAAAAAATCCCACTTTCTCTCAATTTTTTTAAAAAAAATAGCTCTAATTTATCACTACTTTTTCACAAAGGGCTGCTAGAAAGACTTAATGAAAACTGTGTCATTCATCATTATATTGGACATTAAATGCAGGAAAAATTATTGATCTTCTTTCCTGTGATTGAGGTTGAACAGCTCATCAGCAACATGAAAACCCATTTAATGCTATGATTGTGTGAGTGAACAAACATATGAAATTAAAATTTCACTGCAAAGAAAATAACTTCATTACATTTTAAATATCCATCTTGCTCCAATAGTTATCCATTATTTATTTTGATTTATGAACTGGTATTTGTGATTTTTGTGATAAAACACTATTTCCATATTTAGTTTCTGTTATGGTGGTGGAGGGCGGAATGACAATTTTAGTTTTTGTGGTGGTACCTCAAGCTTCAACAGCATTCTTCTCCTAGTGTAGTGTCAGCAAATATAAGCTCATGGATTTTCTGCACATGCTGGCTAGTGACATGCATATATTGTGCTGTACAGGCCTTGTGATGTCCAGAATTGTCATGAGACTAGATTGGTTAAATCCTGAATTTGTCAGTTTCATTGACAAATACACTGGTTGAATTTTCAACCTGTGCAAGTTTGGGATATTGTCTGCAATAACTGCAAAATGTGCTTCCTTCCGAGTTAATGCATTCAAGCCAGGGATAACTATCAACCCAATGTGGCTGAAAATTTCTCAGTCTCCCAGTAGTGTCATATTTGACATTTTTTGTTGCAACAGAGTCTGGCTTATGTCTCTTTGGAGAAATAGTTACTTCACACTCAGTGGCAGTCTTATGTTTTACCCCTCCACTTTCGCATGAATTTCGTTCTTTGAATCTTCCTTATTAATTTCGTTGGGAAAATAATTGAGTACACTCATTTTATCCACATTTTAAATATCACCTTGCTTGACAACTACTTCAAAAGTTATCATAACATACATTCTGTCCTCTAATTTTGAACAGATGCAGCTCCTCAATTAGCGTAATTGTTTTGCTTCAAACACAATATCAGATGTGGAAGTTAATCCTCTGTATAATAAATTTAAAATTAAACAATCATCACTGCCATTTAATCAGTTCATAAAAGGAATTAATGTCGGTGAAGTGCCTTTCATTTCTTTAATTGGATTTACTCACTGGATTGAAATCAATCGGTGAGTCATTCGTGAGGATCTGGTTTACACAATACAACTTAAGCTATTTAAAACACTACTAATAAATCATACCAGCATTGTTTTGTTTCACATATTTTGATTGGCCAATAATTTTGGTCACTTAGCCCAATATGCAGTAAAGTAGTAATAGAACGTGTGCACATGCAATGAAAACTGGCAGGTGTGGTAAATAAATACATGGAGAGGAATCAAATCAAGCATGGAAGGCATGAATGGACAGATAAAGGTAGATAAAGTGATTATGGCATAAAATTGGGCACTCGCCCGACTTTTTTAAAAAAAGGAAAAAAAGCACTTGTCCCTGACTAGCGACTTGGAAAATTTTACTTGCCCAACTTCAAAAATTAATAGTCTGGGATGTCAGGCTATGGGATTTACTATGATGTAGTTCAAAGATCTGAACATGGTTGTAATTTATGCAGTAAAAATGGATGCTTTATCTCGTAACCAGCTTGAGATGGTGACATCGAGTTTTGCAACAGCAGCTATAACCATGTCTCCACACTTTAAACCTGCTGTATACAGGGATGTATGGCAATGATAAGAGGCTCCGATTTCATTGAATTTACTCTGAAAAACGAGATGACTGGTTGAAAACTTTTTGAATTGGCAAAAATAACACACTTTTTTGGAGGGTTTTAATAACCATGGTGGTGATTTGAGAACACAGATTTTTGCAGTATTGGTAAGATTGATTTTGCTGCTTCTAAAAGAGGAATTGCTATGCCAAATGGTGTAAAGAAATTTGATTTCTAAGTGGACAAGGTTTGGTATTTGGGACTAATGATGACATATGCAAAACAGTCTGGTAGTACAGTGGTTCCCCTTTTCAACAGCTCCCCCCACAGACCAGTGAGTAGCCACCTACTTTTTACAGCCAGAATCCATTGATACTGACAACTGTGTTCATGAGCACACCTTTTGGACAGTCACCCCTATAATACAGCTAGCATATTAATGCAAAAATGTCCAATGTAGTGAGTGGACATATATTGGGGTTAACTGATTGAAATCTCACAAACATTTGTTGATTTCTTAATTCAACATAACAACATTTGTTCCAACATGCCAATAATAAAGTACCTAACTTTAATCCATACAAAAGAAATAATTTGATTATCCTTATTGCTCTGTGTTCCTCATATGTCTGATTTTCCCACTTTGATAATTACTGGCTATTATTACCACCAATAATTATCAAGATGCCAAAAGCTAACAGCTGAGAAGTACAGTATTGTTCAGCTCAAGTCAGCGTGACATCATCATAAAGTAAAAATGTACATTAGCTGTCATGGTTTCTCTCTCTTAGATTACAATGCATCTGAAAGGGTACCAGACTACAACCAGTGCGATCATGTGACAATCTCATTTCTTTGTAAATACAGAGCATTTAGTGTAATAGCTGCAAATTAGTTTCAAGTGGTATAGTTGCCAAAGAAGGAGTAAATTGTTGCAGAAAGTACCAAATGTCAGATATTCTCAGTTTTGATGGAAAAGTGAAAGCAATTTGATGAAAGAAAAGAGATAGAATACTATGATAATTGCTGAGAAATATGATATCTGAAAGAGTCAAAAAAACATCCTTAAATATACATTGTGCAGCAGTGGGAAAATGGAATGGACAGAGAATGACAGTTAAAGTTTGATGTTTGTACCCCAATTTTTTTAAAAAGGTTTTCAAATGGTTTTGCACTGCAATCGATGATTATTCATCATTATATTAAATAACATTAATACAAGTTTTATCACAAATTATTCCACAACATGCATATGATTTTAAAAGGAAAATATTAAATATTTCATAATTAGTTATGCCTTACTTACTTTATATGTAATTCTTACTCACATCTATGTGATCCCCTCTAGAAAGGCCACCCCTCTTACAAGGCCACTTTCCTGCTGCAGAAGGTGTGGCCTTACAAGAGGTGGACCATTATACACTGAAGAGCAAATTTTGTTCATCTGAGATAAAGTGATAGTTCATTTGGGTCTTGATGCAACCCAATTATTAGTGTGACTTACTTGTTATCACATACTGTTGCTGCTGCTGTGACCCAGTAGCTGTGGACTGTGATTTCTGAACTTGAACCTGAGTCTGCCTGGGCTGTGAACCTGCATGTGATTTTGTCTGAAAAATCAAGAAAAATAATTTGGGCTTAAATGTAAACATAAATTTAACATGCACACAAACACAGCATGAGCAATTTTCTTAAGTCTGATGAATTCTCATATTAATTCCAAGTTTCCTACTCCACAAAAACATTTGCTGATTTGTAATTACTGGTACCACTATACCTACGCTCTTTCTCTACTGCTAAGCTTGAAGGGGACGGGATTGGGGGAGGGCAAAAGACCTCCAATCAATGTCTGACACCATAACTTCAACATTGAATGCATGTCTATAGAAGCAACTTATGCCAATAACAGCATTACCAATGCCATGAAACACCCATCCGTGATCCCAAATGCCAGCATTTGCAGCTTTGTGTTCATCGCATGTATCAACACCCATCAATTTGAAACACCTCACTGCTCCATTTTGACCAATTAATGCTGTCTCCACCCTGCACCCAGATACTTTCTCAAAGTGAAATTTGCATTATAAGATTTCAGTTTCAAATGCAACATGCAAACTCTTTTCTTCAAGTGAAATGAGTGCTCTCAAAGAATATCATAAAATAATTCTAATTTTCAAAGATAATCAATGTAGCAAAAGTTAAAGCCCAAATTATCACTTGTATTGACAGTTCTTCCTATTGTATCATTCTGTATTGTTACAACTGTTGATGTTGCTGTTGATGATGTTCTTGCTGTTGACAGTATCAACATTCCCTGCTCTAAATTGTTTTCTAAATAAACTTGTTCGGTATACATGTATATATATATGTACAGTAAAGAGGTAGATAGATTGTAACATAACTTGAAAGTTGACAGAGTAAAGGCACAAGTGAAGAATCCACTTTTGAACTGGTACATACTTTAAAACATGCAAGCTGTATACACTGTATTTGGATCTCCTGAATTTATAACCCAATTCATGCTGCAGGAGAGAGAGAGAGAGAGAGCGAGAGAGCGAGAGAGAGAGTGAAAGAGTCAGTATCATCACACCTGGTATGGTCTCTTACTTTTATATCTTAACATTTTATGAACGATTTATTTTCAAAAACAAACAATTGAACCCCCACCCACCCACCCCAAACTTTTGGCACAACTAAATATGGGTGAATTCTGTCTTAGGTTCTGCACACAATTTTTAAAAAAATTTTGAATGTTAAACTCCCCACCAACTCCAAGATTACACGTGAATAACCAACAATCAAGTTAGTGCAGTTACAACATGTTATATACAAAGCAAATGTATGATCACCCTCACTTCCAATAAATCAAACTGGCTGGGAATATTGTACATAAGATGACTTTATTTGTACTCAAAATCATAGTACACTATTGACATTTGAAACTGGGATTTGTTTGAATCTATATACAGGCTGTATCCTGATGTTTTTTTTTTTGTTGTTGTTGTAATTAGCAGCTACAGTATGGTTGCCGTGGCAGTGTGATGGGACACAATTCATGTCATTTATAATTCCAAACACACAAATCAGCTTGTACAACTTGTCAACATTTCAAAGAGTATGAGATTTTAAACAAGGTTTAAATCTTCTATGAGAAGGATTAACAAGAATTCAGCTATCTATGTTTCAAAGAATTTTGTGTAAAGAATTAACTCTCAACTAGTACCACACAAGTAGAGATGATCACACCTTTTTTCAAGTACTGCAGAAATCTTGTCAGATGATTTTCTAATTCCCACATTATTTGTATTTCATTATTAAATCATTTATTTGTCAAGGCACCACATTATACTGTGACAGGATACAATTGTTCATACCTAGCAAAAGTTAATCCCCTCTTACATGCCATGACAATTTGATGAATAATAAATTTAAATAAAATACAGCAGGGCTAAGCAAATCCCATAGCCCAATGTCCCGGACAATTCATTTTCGAAGTCGGGCAAGTAAAATTTTCCAAGTCACTAGTCCGGGGACAAGTGCTTTTTTCCTATTTTGAAAAAGTTGGGCAAGTCCTTGTTTTCGTACTTTATTCCCTATATCTACCATTATTTGGCCATACATGCCCTCCGGGCATACTGAATACTTGATTCTACCCCTCTCCATGTATACATTTACATCCTGTATTACACCTATAGGTGGTCAGTGATAACTATCGAATATGTGCATGTTCTGTTACCGCTTGACTGCATTTTGGGCTAAGCGACCAAATTATCGGCAAAATCAAAACACGTCAAACAAAACAAAGCCGGTATGATTAATTAGCAGTGTTTTAAGCGGCTTTGTTGCACTGTGTTTACTCAAACCAGATCCTTACGAGCGGCTCACTCCGATTTTAATCCAGCGAGTCAGCGTAATTAAATTAATGAAAGGTATTTTACCAACATTAGTATTGGTTTCCTTTATGAACTGATCAAATGACAGTAATGATTCTTTCATTTTTAATTGATTATACAGAGGATTATCTTTCATGTGCGATATTACATTTGAAGCAAAACAATTACGCTAATTAATGAGCTGTCTCTTGTCGTATTTAAAAGAAAAAATGTTTGTTATGATCACTTTAGAAGTAGTTGTCAAGCAAGCTGATATTTACTATGTGGATAAAATGAGTTTGCTAAATTATTTTCGCAAGGAAGGTAATAAGGAGGATTCGAAGAAGGAACATTCTTCTGAAAGTGGAGGGATAAAACGTAAGACTGCCACTGAGTGTGAGAATTCCACCAAATGGAACAGAGCTTGAGGACTTTAACCCAGACACAGCTATCAACTGTTGGCTTAGTGCTGGTGCAGGTGGCAGACATGTACATGGGCATTTTTTCAAATCCAGCAGCTAAAACATATATACATGAACCTGAAGTAGCCAAATGTATATCAACCAATGTTTTTGAAAAATTAAATTCTTTAAAGAAATAATTATATTGTATATTATTTTGTTTGTTTTTTCTATGGACTAAGTACAGACACAGACATCTCATCAAATCTCGGCAAGTGATTACCATTTTGGGACAAGTGAAAAGTAAGATGGGACAAGTGAAGAGTAAGGTGGGACAAGTGAAAAGTAAGGTGGGACAAGTGAATTTTCTGAAACCACTTGTCCTGGACAAATGGATGAAAACAAAATTTGCTCAGCCCTGTACAGATTCAGATCTGGTTCTTATTTTTAACTTATATCACCAAATTAAATAATCAAGTGCTGTAGGAAAGCTGCAAGAACTGAATCACTGACATCTGTTCAGCTCCTTTTTAATATAAACAAAGTTTATTTCTGTAGAGTGCACAAATTCACAGCATGAAAAATTTGATTTTTTTTTTTAAATGTCGGTATGGTCATTCATATAGGTGAAGTAGCTGTTATAAGATTTTTCAAATTTAGGAGGACACATTTTTTTTGGGACCAACTAGATACCACAAGTTCCTCAGTAACAAGCCAATGCCTATAGAACCATCTGTTTAGAAGAAGTAGCTATAAGAAGAATTTAAATATCGCTACCATGGTGACCATACTGTAAGTCAGGTCAGCACCATATTCATTTAGAACAAACTACATAAAATAATAAGTCTTTTAGTGCAAACCCCATGTTGCTACAACTATCAATTCTAAAGATGTATACTGGACTGCTGCCAGATGCTGGACTTCAACCAGTCGAACTAGAAACTACATTGTGTAATCTGAATGCAGTGAATGATGGATTGTATTACTCCATAAGTACATGCATTATCATATCGTATAAACATAGGTTTGAAATCCTATCCACCCGTTGACTAGACAAATTTTACATTGCCTGATTTTGGTGGATGACTTTGTTATGTATTAAGTTATTGTGTGGCTTACAATAATTTAATATGCGAAATTATGACACAAATAGGCAATAATGAAACATGCTGAATGGTTTTATATCAGAAAGAAGGATGCACGTACCACAAAAAATTGTGTGGAGTCTGTGGACATCTGTACGTGAGCTGGATATAAGGTCTGTGCCCCTTGTTGAAGAGTCACCGTTTCTTGTGCCTGATTCTGGTCAGCTTCTGCTACAGTCGCTGAAAGAGTAGACCTTATCAATTAAAGTAGTCATAGGATTGTTATAAAAAAATGCAAGAGGGTATATACGACATCCAAGTGGGCCCAAGATCACCAACCTGGCTGACATTGACATAATATCTAAACGTAAGAGCAATTGGCCTAGCGAGTTCGGTTAGTATCATGCTTTCTGCCAAAATTTGGTCAATTATGTTTAGCAGTTTTTGAACACAAATTATCGGAAAATTTTCTCTTCATAGTAATGTGGTCATATTTGATGGCAGATTGGCATAATTTGTACAACACTGAAATGACATGATACCAGGATGCTCTCTGTTCATTTCAGTCAAATTATTTTGAGTGTTTGTTTAACAGAAGTTATTGTAAGCTTTCCATTTTTAATGGAAATCAGAAAGGCACTGATACCTATATGCATTGTTTAATGTCATGAAATTCTGCTGAGACAATTTTTGAGAAGTGGTTTATAGGTTCTGTTTTAGTTTTCCATATGGATTGCCAGAGGGAACAAAACTAAATTCTCATCCCACTCACCAATTTGGGCAAGCAACTTCCTTGACTTACTCACCTGAATTAATTATTACTAAAGTCTGTTGCTTCAAAAATGAAAAGAGAAATAAGAGAAACAAAAAGTTTAATAAAAAAAGAGTTTAAGTTTCTTTTGCTAAGCATAAGTATGAGCATTTCTGAAGAGACTGTTTAGTTTTCCTAGTATGCTTCTGTAACTGATGAACTGCAGTGTTACCAGGTGCATTCTCAGGACTGATATTAGCTTTATGGCATTGAACGACAAAAATGTGTGCCTCAGTCTTTTCATGGTAGGTTATCAATTCTTCCTTGTACAATATACAGCCTTCAATAAATTGTGTTTGAGTAGTCATGAGCTGACAACTTGTCATGATGCTCCATACACCATGAGGATACCATTCCTATATCTGTATCAGTTGGGAGGCACAGTGGTCCGTTTGGTAGAGCATCTGGCGCATAATCCAAGGGTCGCGGGTTTGATACCTGCCCAGGCCAGCTAAGGTCAGCTGCCTAGGTGTATACTTGATCACTTAGCTCCCATTTCCTCGGCAAGATATAGCCAATGATGTGTTTCAAGTTCTGTTAAAACCAACAATAAAATAATTATATATAGTGGTAAGCCACAGCCAACCAATCAGCCATTTTGGCAGAAAATGCTTTAACTGATTTTCTTCATACATCTTTGCTTTTTGCAATCTTACCTTAAACTTCCATTCTATTTCTTCCTGTGGAGGCTTAGTGCCCATTATAAATCACCACATGATTAGCAATAGTGACCAAGTTAACATAATCAGATTCAATTTGGAGCAATTTGATATCCATATGCATGGTATGGTTACAGTAACGATATTATGCAAAGTAATGATTCTAAGGTAACCAATCAGAACAATCATAATATGATCATCTCAGTGGAATTCCCTGTTGTACATGTCAAGCATGTAGCACATGATACATCACCAGAAGCTCAACCTTCACTTATGAACTTAAAATACAACAGTTTGTACACTTAAAATTTAAGCAAAAGAGAAAGAAAAAAAACCCCACCATTTTTGTGAGGCCTAAGGAAATTAAAAATGCATTTTTGTTCAAAAAGTGCACTACCCAAGCTGGGTGAGTACAGCTCAACTTCTACTCACCCGATCCATGTTTGACTCGCATTTGCAAGCAGGCAAGTGTGAATTTTATTCCATGGTCATATTATATGGCAGAACAGCATCATCTGTACAAAAACGGACGGCCTTGATACAAGAATGTCTTCAACTGAATGTGGTCAAATTCTATTAAGCAGTGATTTAAACAAGTCATCTAAATGTTTTCCTATTATTTCGTTTTTGGCAGATTAGTTTCATTTGTGCAACATGAAAGAATCTTGATACTGAACACTCCCTGTAAAATTTGGGTTAAATTGATCTAGTGGTTCCTTGTGAGTTAACAAAGCCAGGGTCTGCATTGTAAACCCACAATTGAAGCATTGCTGTAAAATATAACCTTGACCCCAGAAGGATTAACTATAACAAGATTTTCAAGATGGCCACTGTGGTGGCTATATTAGATGTCCGATTGGAAATATTTTTATTCAGAACCAACTAGATCCCATAACAAGTCTTTTAGTGAGAACCCCATTTTGATATGACTATCCATGCAGAAGTAGTACCAATAAAAAGATTTTCAAGATGGATGCCATGATGGCAATACTGGGTGTCCAAGGGGAACCATTTTCATTTGGGACCAATTAGACTTGGCAATGAATGTGTTTGTAAAGTCTCATGGCAATCCTCCGAGTGGTTTTGGAGGTGTAGCTTGTGCTAACGGATGATAGACAGATGGATGCCTGATGAAAGGCCATCCCATAAGCTCATCTGGTCTATTACAAGCAGAGCTAAATGCTTAAAAGCCCTTCATGCCAGAATACTTTCTGTCAAATTTGGTCAAATTCTGCTCAGTAGATTTTAAGAAAATCATGTAAAGAATGTTTATCTTCAGTAATGGCAGCATTTTTTTATTGTGAATCACCTTCATTTAAACAGATCTGAAAGCCCTTAATGCCAGAATGTTTGCTGTCAAATTTTGTCAAATTCTGCTAAGCAATTTACGTGAAGTCTTTTAAAAGTTTTCATATTTCTAATAATGGTGACCAAATTTGATGGTGGATTGGCATCATTTGAATAAATGTGGAAGACCTTGATGCCAGGATGTTTTCTGTCAAATTGGTCCGGTTGTTTTGAGTGGTCTTTTATAAGGTGTTCAAAGGTTTTTCTACGTTTAGTAATGGTCACCATATTTAATAGGAGATTGGCATCATTTGTATAAACTGAAAACCATCTGTGCCAGAATGCTTTACATCAAATTTGGTGAAATTCTGTTGAGAAAGGTTTTTTTTATAGGTTTTTCTTATTTTAGTAATGACAGTCATATTGGATTACAGATTAGCGTCCAATGAACCAACCTGAAAAGCCTTGATGCCGAACACTCTCTGTAAAATCTTGTGAAAATTGTGAAAGTGGTTGTGACAAGAAATTGAAAATAGCTATGAATGGATGATGCACAAAGGGAAGGACACAACAAAGGAAGGACCCTAGCATAAGCTCACTTGGTCTTACAGCCAGGTGAGCTAATGAAAACACTTGGACTAAAACCTTAAAACATTTTTTTATCACCATGACCTTGACTTCAAAGTCAAAGGGGCAGACAAACATTTCACAAAAACAGTTATCTTAGCTTAAAAGTGATTTATGCCATGCATGATGAAAATCTATCATGGTGTTTAGGCAATATATGCTAATAAAAAACTGTAACCAAAACCTCAGGAAACTGCTGATGATGAAAATGTTACTAATCTGGAGAGACAAGATACTACTCCCAACTTCTGAGCCAAGTTTGAGTTGTGGATTGTATAACTTACTTGTTACAATGTACTGCTGTGACCCACTGGTGGACTTCTGGTTTGCTTGTGACTTTGATGACTGAAAAATAGAACTTCATACATAAGATTTAAACATCCAAGCTACACTTTAATTTTCCTCCTGATCTTACATTCGAAAAAAAGTTTGGCTTGGTTTGGTGTTTTACAGCACAGAAACACAAGTAGTTCATTTAGTGCCAAGACAATTGGTGTAAACTGCCTTGCCCGACAACACACCATGGTACCTGACCCAGGCATATCTTATGGTAGGACTCGAACCTGCACCCTTTTGGTTGAAGTCCAGCATGCTAACCACTGAGTAACCATGGCTCCTGCCTCTACTAGCTGCCTTATATGATATCCTGCAGAGCACATCCGGCCTACTCTACATCTCCATGACTGCATGCCCCCCCCCCTCCAACGTGAGTACTTTCATTTAAATTGCCATCTGAAACCTGTTAGCCAGATTTCAAATTATCAATTTAGAAATCCAGTATATGAAACATTATAACACATTTAAAACAAAAGGCTCAAGTAGGCTTGAGATCTTGCAGGATCAATTTTATAACACAATTACTCAAAGTTAAGATAAAATGTTTCAAGTGTCAGGATAAAAGGGGTGGGAGACAATTTTGTAAAAGGATTGTTTTAAGGACCAAAATTAATCTATCTCTCTTTGACCAACATTAATTGAAAAACAAATGTTTTAAATGTTAGAGATCCAAAGCAGTACAAATTGTCTGCAGTAATGGCAAATGAACACACAGCAAGAACCACTTCTGGTAAAAACGAATAGCAGAACAGGCATATGCACAGATGAACATGTGTAATGTATAAAAAAAATACCATGCTTTAAATTTCTTGGATATCTCCCATCCCACCCCATGTCAGTGCATACATCAAACAAATTGCCTAACTACAACATACATACCTGTTGATCAACTACATGTACATGTATCTGTTAGCATATACACATGCAGAAATTTACAGTATGTTCCACATCAGGCGGTACATGTACCTTTGATGTTCTTTCTCAATAAATGATGTTTCATAAAAACGCTTGTTGTACTGCTTTTAAATTCATCATAGTTTACCGTTTAATTTCCATTCTATTTCCAAGACCCAATTTCATAAAATTATTGAAAGCAGTACAAAAATAAAAAATGAAACAAAATTACAAACGAAACGAATGCCATGCTATTTATACCCAGGAGTAGAAGCAAAATTAACTTTTAAAATTTGAGGTTTCTTTAGGTTTTTATTCAAGGTTTTATAAAAATTTTTGAGGTTCAAGACACAAAGCAGTATTAAAAGATTATCTCCATGGCGAGCATAACATTTATTAAAAATTTGAGAACGAATGATAGAATAAAATGACCGGATGTCTTTAATTTGCATTATTCTCGCACTTTCTCGACTGCCAGGCTAGCAGAAAGAAAAATTGCGTGCAAAAAAGCATTTTTTTAGGGAATTCGTCTATTGACAAATTTTAGAAATAAATATTTTGATATGGCTCTTTGTTCAGAAGTAAGTAAACTGCTGCTTTATTCACCTATTATTGTGCTTTTCTTGTTTTCTTATAATTTCTAGTTTTGTTCTAGTGTTCAGCTTGGTCATGATTAACCTTTAAATGCATCAGAAATTGAATAGATTGAAATTCAAATGAGTCAGTATTGCTGCAATAATCAAAATGAATACATTGACAATATTTGCGACATCCCTATTATAAATACAAAAGGTTCACAACAGACAGGAAATAATTGGGATTTGCAGCTTTGAAGCCAAAACCTCTTCCACCCCCAGTTTGGAGTAGATAAAGAAGTTCTATCACATATACCTGTTTAAGGTCATTAAAAATATGAAGCCACATGTGAATAACAATCAATGCAATTATAGCCTTGGCAAACACATGGTTTAGTAATTTCAGGCGATATACATGGCATTATTGATATATATTATGTGTACAGCTTATGCATAATACAGTACATGTAAAACACAACCCCCCCTCCCGACGAATAAGGAGATATTCTGCTTTGATGAAGCTAAAACTAAATTAATGTACAAAAACCATAGAGTATTATATGGCCTTGGCAAACACATGGCTTAGCAATTTCAGGCGATATACAAGGCATTACTTATAGATATGACGTGTTCAGCTTATGTGTAATACAGTACAAGTTAAACAAGAAAAAAAACAAGAGTCCCTCAAAGGGAATGATGCTCAACTGGCTGAAAAGAATTTGCAAGAATTTAAGATACGACAATTTCTTCCAATTAACTGCTTAGAGTTGTGAAGTCATCTCTCATATTCTTCTGTGATAAAAAGATGTTCAAATTAGCTGCTGTGGTGGACATAGGGAATGTCAGATTGGCACCATTTTCACTTAGGATCAACAAGACTTCTAGTGAAAACCCCATGTTGATATGACTTCCCAATTTGTAGAAGTAATGATAACAAGATTTTCAAGATAGCTGCCAGAGTGGTCATATTAGATATTATATGCAGACCGTTTCCATTTAGGACCAAGTAGACATCATAAGAAGTCTTTTGGTGACAGCAAAATATCAATATGACTTTATATTCTGAAGTAGCAATAACAAGATTTTCAAGATGGCTGCTGTGGCATCCATATTGGAAGTCAGATCAACAGTATTTTTATTTAGGACCAACTAGATATCATAAGAAGTCTTCTGGTGAAAACCCCATGTCAATATGACTTTCCATTCTGAAGTAGCAATAACAAGATTTTCAAGATGGCTGTGGTGGTGGCCATATTGGATGTCAGATCAGCTCTACTATCATAAGAAGTCTTTTAGTGAAAATTCCATGTTGATATGACCATCCAATCAGGAGAAGTAGTGATAAGATTTTCAATATGGTCGATGTGGTGGCCATATTGGATGTCAGATCGGCACCATTTCCATTTAAGACTAACAAGACATCATAAGAAGTCTTCCGGTGAACTGCCCATGCTGATATGACTTTCTCTTCAGGAGTGGTGATAACAAGATGCTGCGGTGACCATATCATATATCAGATTGGCACCATTTTCATTTAGGAACAAGTAGATATCATAACAAGTCTTTTAGTGAAAGCCCCATGTTGATATGACCATCCACTCAGGAGGAGTAGCGATTAAATAATTTTTTAAAGATGGAAACTGTGGTGGCCATATTGGATGCCTGAGCCATGTGTAAAGTTTCATGGCAATTCTCCTAGTAGTTTCAGAGGAGCAGCGATAATAAACTTATGCTAACGGACAGATGCACGATTGACAACAGACAACAGACCATCCCATAGCTCACCTAGTCTATGACCAGTAGAGCTAAAAAACTTTGAAATAAGAAGCATGTTCAATTTTTATGAAACCAAAACCAAGTTGATGTACAGACTACATGTATTTACTGTACAGTAAATACAATTGTATCTACCACAGATACTTATTTCATGACCAAGTCTGCATTAACAGTAGGCATTTCCATTCAATTTCAATAGATGATGATGATGATGATGATATGATGCATGTCCAGGAGAAACTAACTGTTACTGCAATATGGAAGAAAAAAAAAAAAAAATTCCAATCAGCACTCACTAACTGGCCCCACTCATTTTTCTGTACTGTGTACATGTATATCTATAGGCATTTAACTTTTGATTATTACTGCTTTGAACTCTGGAGACCTTGAATTATTATTGTTTTGAACTCTACATCAGAGTCCATGGTGTGTTCACGTGACTTTAAAGTTAGTTTTTTTTCCCAAAGATTCAACACCATTTGGGCAATTATGGGCATAATTTCAGTAATTTCACATTTTTGGCTTAGTTGCTAGAATCCGTCTAAATACACATTTTGTACATGTTCTTTGGGGCCAAAATGTTTTATCTGTATTCACACCAGTTTCTTAAAAAGAAAATCGGGTCAAAATATACCAAGTTAGTAACTAAAATCCTAAAACAATATTTGCTTCATATTCTGAAACAGCAGGTCTATAGTAAAGGTAAACACTTCTCTATCTTGCTCCTCAGTTTTTGGGAAAATGTGTCGCATTCACATGTATATTTGATGCACTGAGGCTGGACTAGAGGCTTGTATCCTGGCTATCAGTATGTATATTTCATTTTTTGGGAACATGTTAAACAATTTGAATGTGACTGGGGGAACGAAAAAAATATCAGCATTTCTCGTATTCTTTAATTTAACAACTTAATAAATAGTCCATGCAATAATGTTACATATTGCTTCAGTGTCTTCTTTCTTCTCACATCAACCCACTAATATGAGTGATTTATTTTTCTTTTTGTTTCTTTAAAAGTAGAATCGCTCTCCCCCTCCCTCTCTCTCTCTCTCTCTCTCTCTCTCTCTCTCTCTCTCTCTCTCAGCCATAGATATAAAAAACACTGTTCTCATTAAACTTTTTATATTTCGTGAAGCACCTAAATATTCTCAAAGGATTCTTTACATGGATATTTATCTTTCATCTCTCACAATAAATGTATGTCAATTCATTTTGGTGGTCGAGTCTTTAAATATTAAATGGCATCGTGTAGAATTTAAAAATAGCATTCTGCATTGTCTATTGTAGCCCAGCAGACAGGAAAGTTACATGTAATGTACTGGACGTTCACTTTAACGTAATTATACTGCTGCGACTTTCATATTAGAGCAATCAAACTTAATCCATCCACTACAAGCCACGATGTGGACATCCATGATAACCACTACATTTGGTCCATGATGGACAAAATTGAGGATAGATTAATTTCCACTGCAGAACTGTGGATTTTCCAAAATCCATGATGTGTGTAGTGTATGTGAGTTTACAGTAATTTTGTTTTCTGTGCTTATATTTTGCTAAATTTGAACCATTTTTACCTTTACATTATTTCTTGTAAGACCATCTGATTTTAAACTTTTAATAAAAAATATGATGGAGGAATTCTGACTCACCTATTACTCTGATTGTAGAAAATGTTCTCAAGACCACTAAATACTCTTAATTTCACATATATTTACCTCGTATGGTCTTTAAGGAAGAATTATTGGAACCTTTACCAATCAGACAGGCATACACTCACTCATAATTGAACTGGGGATCAAATCTGGGGCATCAGAGGTGCTAAAATGAGTGTCATGACTGCACTACCCATACAGCAGTTGTATAAAAATGATCAACAAGGTAAAATATTACAGAAAATTTTTAAAGTCTTACTGCTTTTTGTCTTCTCCTTATCACCAAATTTTCGGAATTCTCAGATAATTATCTTCTAACTGCACTGTAACACAAAGCTGTATACTGGAACTTGAGTTATTGTGTGGAAACAATTTTTCTTCTTTCAGTCAGTAACCTTGACCTATGGACCCCAAAATCGATATGGTTATTTTTTACCCCATGTGTAAACCATCTACAAAGTTTGGTAACTGTTCACAGTGGACAACTTCAGCTATTATACAGAAACAAAATTGGTAAAATAGACTGACATCATTATCATACACTCTACCTTATGGCATCTGAAAGGCTGTACAGTTAAAGTTTATGACTGTGCATCTTTAAAACATGGGCCAGAGAGCCCAATTCAAAGACAACACAGAAATGAATGGTTACTATCTATCTACTTGCATTTGGGTTAATGTGATGAACCTGTAGTACTGTAGCTGGATTCATGGCCTGGAGGTCTGTCACATATGTCTGGGTGGCCATATCCCCAAGGTCTTCCACATCAGAATCAACTGTAATATTATACAAGACAATAACATTTTTTGCTCATATTTTGCATTATAACTATCATATTAAAACCATATGTTCTCTGAAACAAAACTCTGATGTAAACTGTACAATAGATAGTAAAGATTTACCTAGCAATCTTAGTAGGATGTGTCCTTGTTTATATTATTAAAAGCAAAGGATGATCTGTAGTATAGACCAGAATTTTACTGCTCTGTATCTACTAATATTCCCCATTCCCATTCCGACAAGCATGGACTATTCAGTCTATGCTTTTCTCCAAGTGAAGAGAAAAAGGTATATTTGGGGTCTTTAATATTTCATATTAACAATTTTAAAAAGCCCATCACACTCGACTAAAGCAAGCAAATGATAGAAAATAACGCATAGCAAGAGTTGACAGCATATTTATAGTTATAGGAGTAATACAGGGTTTGCTGTGTGCAAGTTTGGTTTGATCGATTTTTTAAAGAATTTTTAATGACTCTTTCAACACATTACTGACTATATCATGCAGAGGAAATGGGAGCCAAGTGCAATTCCTAAGGGAGGCTGCCAAACTGGGCCTGGGCTGATATCGAACCCACAACTCCTGGATTATGTAGCTGATAATGTTTAAACTGTTCAATTTCATTCACAATAAATAAATTGAAAGCTAACCTGAAGCTTTCGTCCTTGTACTAAGGACTTCATCAGCAGAATGATTTATTCTCTATTGATTGTTAACATCACCCGAGGGAATAGTGAGCGATGTTAACAAATTGTCCCAGATATGTGGCAAATTGTAACGGCCTGCGTCCCTGTTTAGTGTTGGTTTGTGAGCATGGATGTATATAGACTCTTTAACCACCCGCTCAAACCATGATTGTTCTCGATCTAAGATGTATACTGAATCCCAAGATACCGTGTGGCCTGGCCAAACTGTGTGGATGTGTTGTGATACCTCAGACGAACTTGAACTTGATCTTCTATATTCGTTGAATCTCGCTTTCAATGTCCTTTCCATTTCACCAATGTAGTTGTGATGGCACTGACTGTCCCCTTGTCCTTCACACTTTGTGTGATAGATAGGTCCACAAATATCTTTCTTATTAGACTTATCCTTTGAGTGAACTAGCATATGTCTTAGGGTCCGGTATTAATATTAATACACACATTAATATTCTGTCGCTGAAAAACGTGTTTCAGGCATTCAGAAGTACCTTTCACATAAGGTAGGATGATGCTACCTTTCGAATCACTTTTTTTAGTTACTGGTCGGCTCTTCCCGGTACTGTCACTTTGACCAGCGTTCAGCCTGTTGGTAACCTTCAATCTGCTGCATATCTGGGACAATTTGTTAATATCACTCACTATTCCCTCAGGTGATGTTAACAATCAGTAGAGAATAAATCATTCTGCTGATGAAGTCCTTAGTACAAGGACGTAAGCTTCAGGTTAGCTTTCAATTTATTTATTGTGTATTAAATTAAAGAGTTTAAACATTATCAGCTATGAATAATACTACACAGTTAAGCTTTCACCAAAGTCCTGGATTATGTGTTTGAAGTTCAACCAGCCGAGATAATGCGGATCCCCAGCATGCACATATTTGATGGCGCACAAAAGTTTGAGCCAGAGGGGGTTTTTTTTCTGAGTGATCCAGCAATAGTTTATGAGACGATATTTTGCAATTTACCAGCAATTTCCCTCTGCCTCTGTATCTACTCCTCCTCTCTGCCTATGATGCCTGCCATACATTCAGATCACTCAAATATCACATTAAAACTTGAGACAATGCAGCAATTCTATACATTTCTCATCTGTACATGGATTTCACACTGGATGTTAATTTTGTGAATCAATTAGCGACTACCAATAGTATAATTTATGTTATCTTGATGCAGTTGACGCATCACAGAAAAACTTCCAATCTTGACTGAGTATCCCCCATCCCAAATTTCTAGATAAAGCAGTTTTAAATGTTTACAAATTCTTTACTTCCATATGAGAATAGGCATCCATCGCCCTACAGTACAGCTTGCGTGATTTTCTTTCTCTATGCATCATGGTGGGGGTGAAGAGAGCATGGAGCGGATCAAGAAAATTCACTCCAACATCTCTCCATGCATTCTGACAGAGAATAGCTCTGCATACCATGCTTTTGCATGGAGTCACATCTGCCGATCACTGCAGAGTTGAAGTAGTATCCATAAAATGGGCGTAGTTTACGTTTATAAACCCAGCAAGCATGTGCTAGAGTTTCACTGAGAGAGAGAGATAGAAAGCACTATGGGCATCAAGTTATCTACGTTGTTGCCTTTATAAATTAATGGACACAATTTTTTTATTCTTCCAAATTAAATTTTAGACAACATTAACATAATGCCAATGATGCACAAACTTTATTAACCCTTTAGCTACCACTGCTGCATCACCTGTAAATAACTCTTCAACCTACTGCTCCTTATATGTGCTGTCGACAAAACTTGCTTGCTCCCCACTAATGCTTATACGCACATACTCTAGCACCACACCAAAACCCAGTGCTGCATATTTGCATACATTAACATTATGTTAACTTAACATTGACTGGTTTAAAGTACAAAAGTTTATATATTTTTGATTATCATAACCACTGAAGGGACAGTTTAATCTGCATTTTCATACAAGTTTGTAACATGATGGGTTTAATTTAAGCACAAAGGATGGACTTTATTGCACTTTATAGGACCATGTGTGGTTCAGGTAAACAAATATGGATTCCAATTCAGATATTAGCGAGTCTGAAGGGTTTAATCCAAGTGATATAGAAGAATTTGATGAACCAAGCTTAAAAACTGGTTCAGATATTAATGTTAGTCCAGTTTCAACACTAGATATGAGATTTCAAATCAGATGATAAAGAGGCCAGTGTCCCACTTACACAATGGAATGATGTTATCTCCAAGTTCGATATTTATCATTTTAATTTTCATGTCAGCTCAACTGTTGAGCTTGGACCACAAAGCAATGAGAAAGATTTATTCTTTAATATTTTCCTGAATGCCTGGTGAAAACATTTGTGAAAGAAAGAAACATTTATGCCACAAAATTGGGGAGCAATGCAAGAAATGGCTCCAGAAAAATGGGAGGTGCAAGATGTGTTCAAGGGAAGGGAGAAAACATGAAGTTTTCCTTGGCTGTAAACAGTGCCAAGTACATTTATGTGTGGACAATTACCGTTTTGAGAGGTACCACTCTCAACTTAGGAATTATAGAATGTGAATTTCATTTATATTGTATATGTAAATATGCAAATATTTGATTTATTTGGTGGCATTAAAAACAACTTACATGAAATTACAGGTACATGACAGGAAATTATATTGTATGATGGGACACAGGAGTACATGAATGTGGAAATATATAAATAAAAACACTATACAAAGGTGAGCGTTTTTTTTTTATATTTCATTGAAATCAAACTATAAATAGCAAAATAATAAAACTAAATGTAACCATATGCATCCACTATTTAAAACAAAATGCCATGAACATTGTATAATTTTTTACCAAAACAAGAAAATGCAAGCAAACAAACTATAACTGATTGTGTGAGGTGTTTCTCCTTTGTTGGAAACAAAATAAATCTCCGATCATAAAAGACTGAAACTTGATTATCACATCCCCCCCAAAAAAATTTACACAGTTGAAGAGAAGCTGAAAGATGTGCCTCCCGACAGGTCTGTGTACAAATTGATTTTGATTTCTTTGAATACAGACATAAAATTCCTAAAAGTGTCAGTTATATCTACTTTCCATTGATCATGATGTAAAATTGTTAGGTTACATTGTTTAACCTGAATTAGGAGAACACATACATTGTTTACTTTGGCAATAACTACAAATAAAAGTTGTGCATAGAAAGAGACCAAATTTTCTACAAACACATGTATTAAATATACAATACTCTTCTGAAATGATTTTTGTTTAATTGTCCAAATATAAATTCAACAAAAAGACAATTGATTAATTTAGTATCCGATTGTAAATCACCCTGATATCTCTGTCTTTCCATGGTTGGTCTTCATGCATTGGCTATTCAAGTGTCAATCAATAATGTCTACCATCGCCCTCTGCGATGCCTGCTGAGATGCAGTGGCGATTTACTAGGTACTTATCCCTCCACCACGGAGCTTGAACATGGAGCAAGTGTGGAGGGGACTAAGTGCACCACCCCAATGGATGAAGAAATGAAAAAATGTGACCTGTATGGTACGTACTTCCTCTGAGTTAATTTCATTTAATATGATGTACATGCAACATTTGAGTGCAAGAACTTTAGAAACCATTGCTATCTAAATTCAAATAAATTAAGTGGAGTTTAAGATTGGAGAATAATCGACTCTCCTTACCAGCTACTTACGAAATGGAATAAATGGGGATATTTCGTGAAGATTTCTGTTTAAGGGAGATAAAACAATATGAGTTGGGACATATGGATATACCATGCAAGTCAAAGAGGTGCCCACTGACGGGATGTGAAGTGAGGCTGGAATATAACAACTCTGAATTCTTGGGTTATTGTTCATTAAGACTTTAAATTTGTGGGTATACCTCTGATGGGGCAGTGGGTTCTACTGTCTTTACAGATAGATTATAGTTTACTAGGACTTGAAAGTTGTGGATATCCCTCTGATGGGGCAGTGAGTTCTACTGTCTTACAGATGGATTATTGTTATTCTGACTTCAAATTTGTGGGTATACCTCCGATGGGACAGTGGGTTCTACTGTCTTTACAAATTTATTATTCTTCATTAGGACTTCAAATCTGTGGGTATCCCTCTGATGGGGCAGTGGGTTCTACTGTCTTCACAGATGGATTATTGCACATTAGAACTTCAAATCTGTGGGTATACCTCTGATGGGGCAGTGGGTTCTACTGTCTTTACATCTTTACAGATAGATTAGTGTTATTCGGACTTTAAATTTGTGGGTATCCCTCTAATGAATGGGGCAATGGGTTCATTTGTCTTTACAGATGGATTAATCAGGGTCTGACAAGTTTTGAAATCTTGTGGTAGCTTCAAACTTACAGAGGGGGAGGGGGGTAAATATTTTTTTTTTTTTTAAGTCTGTCTCAAGAGTCCATTAGGTTTACTGCAAAATACAATCTAAGTTTTTCTCTCCAAAATTCATAACTTTCCACCAGATTGGTCAATTTCAATAAGTCATACCAACAACAACAACACACACAAAAGAATTTCATCATGAAACATTGAAATAAAACTTCCAACTTTGATGGATCTTATCAAGCTAAAATAAAGCAACTTGTGTATGTGTGTGTGTGTGTGTGTGTTTGTAAATTGAAAAATGAGGACACAAGTAAGCATACACAACCACACATTGCAGACACCTTGCAAACAATGACTTTTTCAGCATCCAACAATAAACTATTTTCTATAATTTCATTTAAAACAATATTATTTGGCACCAAACATTCAACTGTGTATATTCGAATGAAGTCATAGAAGATAATTTATTGTTGGATACTGCAAAATTATTTGACATCAAAAAGATGTTTCAACTGCAAAAATCCGGAGCCTGAAAGATTTCTATGGTGAATGCTATTATAATTTAGACTTGACCACACTTCAGTTTCCGGAATGTAATTGAACAGCTGAACTTAATCTTCTCAGGTAAACATAGGTATGCCAATAATTATCTACGCATGGCTTTTTAATCTTGTCTTGATGGATTATCTGTGAAAACTGTGTTGTTTTATTGTAAATTAGTGGTAATAAATGGTTTTGACCAGGCTACTTCACAAGGAAATTGACGGTAGCAAACTGGGCATGCGATAGAAATTTGTATTAGTCCGACTGTCGAGTGTCAGTAGCCCACGGGCTCCAGGCAAGCGATTTGTCAGACCCTGCTTAATGTTCATTAGGACTTCAAATCTGGGGGTATAGATGTACCTCTGATGGGGCAGTGGGTTCAACTGTCTTTACAGATGGAATAATGTTCATTAGGACTTCAAATTTGTTGGTATGCCTCTGACGGGACAGTGGGTTCTACTGTCTTAACAGATGAATTATTGTTCATTAGGACTTCAAATTTGTGAGTAAGCCTCTGATGGGGCAGTGGGTTCTACTGTCTTTACAGATGGATTACATGTATTGTTCATTAGGACTTCAAATTTGTGGCAACCATGAAATCCATTAAAGTATATACCCTACATATAATAATGAATTCACATTATTAGACCCTAAAGAATATATTCGAATAAAACATACCGTTTTCATAAATTACTTTGAAAAATTTGCATAGCAAATTGCTACTTTTAAATCTCTTGTATTTCAAATAGTTTACCATAAGCTATCAAAATTTGAGTTTTAGTGTTTATTATTATGATTATTATTATTATTAAAAACTAAAGGTCACAATGGTCCTTCACTACTCTCTGTTCTCTAAATGGGAGAAGTCCGGCAAGTACTAAACATTTCTACTCCTCCAGAATAAACTCTTACACCTCCAGGTATTGTAACATATAACAGGAATCCAGAGACTGATGCTCTACTGGACGAAAAGAATTTCCAGGAATTCAAGATAAGATCATTTTTTCCTTTTAATATACATGTAGCAGAATCATCTCTGAAGTACCACGTTTCTTTTTTTTTATTGATGCTGTAATATGCACAAAATCTTATTGTAATTATTGATCGCAATTGATTCGCTATAGAATTGTTCACGCTTCTGATATAAAAGTGAATTATTTCATATTTGATCATTTTCAACATTACTGTTATACCGTGTACATCGTTCTATTGCACAACATGATGTTGTATCAAATTTTATATCAAAATTTAATATAATTAAAATGGCTCAAAAGAATATTTGGACTTATTTCTCAGGGAAATGTCAGCATGAGACCGACTCGAACTGTGAAAATGAAACATGGCAGTAAGAAATGGAAAGATACTCCTTCAAAATGCACACGAAATTTCAGGGATACATAGAAGAAAGTTTCCTTGGATTGAAACATCTGTGAATAATGATGAACAAACAATTGTGTTTGGGGTTGTCCATAAAGGACGTCCGCAGATAATACCTGTTTTCCTACCCCCCCTCTCCCCTTGTCCGCTTTTGTCCGCATGTGGCTTACCCCCCCCCCCGGGCTGCGGATGTCCCCATCTAGCATTATACACTGCTCTATGGTCTGGCAGTGTAATAGCTGGTGCATCTTACTTGGCTATTTGTATACTCGCTCAGGTCCGCAGGGTTGATATGTGGGCCATGTAATCAACCTCAGGCACTGGGAGCCAGACCTATGTATTAATGCCAACCTATTCATATATATTCTGTGGCACAAATCGTACAAATTGAAATTAACAAATAATTTATACTTAGGGATCACCCATAAAGGACATCCGAAAAACATACTGGAATACACGCAGTAGGCGTAAAGCAGCTGTTCAACACAGAATATCATTTAAAAAAATACTAGCTTGCGGACATCCGCAAGGTCCTTTACACCCCCTCCCCCCTTGTCCGCAGTTGTCTGCATTTGAACAAACCCCCCTCCCCCCATCTTTGCGGACGTCCTTTATGGATGATCCCTTTCTGCATGTGGTACAAAGATGTACGAATTAAAAATCTATTTGCCACTATGGGGAGTACAAATCTTCAAAAGAGTACATTTGATAGACATTCAAATTGATTTGAATAATGGAGTAGGGTCCAGATATGAGCAACTTCAATGTGAAGAAAGTTTTTGAAACAATCTGAATTGCAAAATCAGCAAAGGAAGTAATTTATTTTGTGAAGTAACTGTAAACTACTGTAAACTGAAGAGTAATGCCAAATATTTTTCTAAGGTGATTTATAAATATTGCATTTCAATGTAATATGTAATGCTCGAATTTCCTTGGTCTCTTGATATTTCATGTTATAATTGTGTTGTTTGTGTATTAAACAAAACTATTTGATGCTTTCTGTATTTGACAACAAATGTAAATGAGTTTTAAGTGTTTTCTTTCTCCATGTTGTTTTTATAACTCTCAGATTTAAGATTTTGACTCTTAATCTTCAAAATTCGAATTTTGGAAATGTCAGCCCACGAGTCAATGATCCTTCAGTTAAGGGAAACCCTGAAATGGTGTAGGGACTTTTTCCTAATCTTCTCCATGCTCTCTCCACCCCCACCATGATGTTTGGAGAAACAACAAAATTGCATGAGCTGTACTGTATCCGACTCTTAAAGCCTGACTGGAAGTTACCATATATACTCACGTATAATCCTGGTCCAAATGCAAACAACATAGTCCCTGATCTGCTGTCGCATAATGCACTGGCAGATCAGGGTATATCTTTTTTGTTATACTGAATAGTCCTTACAAACTGCACTAATCCAGACCTGCCAGCGCATTATGCAATGGCCGATCTGGGTCTATGCAGTTTGCATTTGGTATCAACTTGTACACGAGTATATATGGTAATATACAATTTTAGTAGCAATGACAACATTTCTGTGAAATGATAAAAAGCTATATGTACATGTAATACATGTAAACAGTTGTTCTTTCAATGTCTATCAAGTGATATTTCCATTTATATTTCCACATACAATAAATGGATTTTACGATCTATTGTCGTAATCTTTTTTGCTTTGGCCATACCAAACTGACCAAACGATGCTGGAAAGATTCTTAAAACGGGGGTGAGTGCAGTTGCTTTGTATACTGCACTGAAATAAACTTTGTGGTTTCAAAAGGAGCTGAATAGACATCAAGATTCAATGTTTTTTTACCATGGCATCACTAATTAGTTAGTAATATGCATAATTATGACCATATCTGAGACAAATATTTCAGGGTCATGACCTTTTCCTCCAGATTACTAAGGAATCAACATGAACTACTGCAGAAATTAAAATAATACAAACACTACATTCCTATACTAAATTGATTTAATGTCGAACTTAAGTGAAACTGACTGTTGTAGGGGTTGGTAAACTTGAGGAAAAACGAGGTATGTGCTATTTGTTTATTGCCACTCTGTCACACTTTTCTCATATTAGCTTTCAGAACACTGCAATTCAGTTAATAAAAACTGTATTTTGTTTAAAGTGATGAGAAGTGCCTTTTTTCAAATATGCATGTCAAAGTGAATAACCATATTTGATTGATAGTAATAGATGTATACAATAAGCTCCAAACTTAGAGTCGAATATACTTTTCATTCATGACATGTCAATGGCAGATATTGTGATGACAAGAATACGTCAATGTGGAACATTCTTTAAAAAGCATTATTACGATCACAATATTCCTAAATATTTACTGTCATAATTATTAATAGAAAATAAGTTCACAAGAACTTGCAAGTTCATCCCCACTGAACATAACAAAATCACAAGAAGAAAATAATGAATAACATTAATGGAAGATTATGTATAGAATAGACAGGAAAAGAAAGAGAAAGGAGGTGACAGAAAACAGACTACACACTCATGTTTCATATATGAAGCCAACTGCCTGTTTAACATCCTTGTCACTTAATATTACATCATACTGAAGTGTTCTAAAAATAGCTCCATTAAGAAACAGTTTTTCTTATAGATCTCCTACAACACCTGATTACTTAATTATTGGTGATTTTTGGCGAGCACAAATTAATTCGCAACAACCTACTCCATAACCTACCTATATGATTTGAGTGTGGATTCATGTGAGTGATGTTTAATGATTGCATCTAACATGCACTGTTCTTACTCTCTCCAACTTTCACTTGGACATAAAATTACTTCAAAAGTTCCTTAAAAATGGAAGCTTATTTATTGTTTATACATGTAAAAAAAAATGCATGAGCATCAGAGGGAAAGTGTACAACAAAACTATGCAAACATATTGTACAAGTACATGTACCTGTAGTAAATATAAGTGTGCCATAGTTTCATGTTAGATTCTAAAAAAATGGCACCTTTTTATTCATATAAGTATGAAAAAAGAACAAGATCTAAATCAGTATTTTAATTTATTACTTCATGAAAATGTCATGACATAAGAGGGGATCAACTTTTGCTTGGTGTGAACAATGGTATCCTGTCTCAGTATAATGTGGTGGCTTAACAAATAAATGTGTTAATAAAAAATTTAGAATGTGTGGGAATCATAAGATCATCTGATAATCAAGATTTCTGGGGAGCCACGGTAGCTCAGCTGGGCCAGCTCACATTGAAATCAAATGGCCCTGCATTAAATCAACTGGCCCTTTCAATCAAATTTAATTAATGACTTTGGAAAATATAACTCGCCCTCCTCAAAACCTGCATACATGTACCGACTGAGGCCAGTCCAAGAGGGCTGCCTCAATGACCTTGAGAAAGGCACATAGGTCTTGCAGTCATGATACAGTCAATAATATCTTAGATGTGTCATTCAAACCAACAAAAATAAAGATTTTGATAGCACTTGAAACAAGAGTACGGTGGAATTGACATTATACACCTGCCCCATGTTTAATAGTCCTAAGTATGCATTTGTAGGACATGACTGATCAAGGTGTTACAATGACCTTGACCTCAGGTCAAGGTATGCAGTCTTGAACTAAGGTTACTGCGCAGAAACCATTATTTTCTTATTGGACTTGCCATGACAGGAACTTCTCACATTTGGACCCAAGTTTCTTTATTACGCCAAGTGCAAAATTTGGTCAAGAAACTTACTCGATACCAAAAGTGACTGTGCAAAACGAATTTTTCTTTGACCCATAATAATCTAGACCTCTGACCTTCAGAACCCAAAATCAACAAGCTTTTTCCATACCGGAAGTACAAGATCTCCACAAACTTTTGTCAAGGTGCTGAAGTTATTTTTCTTTCATTCAGTGATCTTGACTTTTAACCTTTTGACCCCAAAATAAATAGGCTTGTGTGTTACCTAGAGTGGATTCCATCCATAAATTTTGGTAACTGCAGATGGTGGGGAACTCAAGTTATTGTGTAAACACCATTTTCTGCCCTCATTTAAAGTGACCTTGACCTTTAGACCCCGAAATCAATAAAGTTATTTCTTACATCATGTGCAAGCCATTCACAAAGTTTGATAACTGTAGATGGTGGACAACTCTATTTATGCAAAAACAAAATTGGTAACATACAGATATCACAATACGATCCGCCTTATTACAGGCCTATAAAAAGGTGTACAAGACTAGACTTATGAGGCACTCCGTGGAATTTAATTCTTGACACTAAAACTCTTCAAAACATGGATCAGATAGCTAAATTCTTGTGATCCTTTCTCATGTTTTTAATACTTCCACGGTGGCCATACTGTATAACCCATTACAGTCCTACCCGTTTATGTCGACATCCTCGGGCCCAAGGAAATATTGTCGACATAAGCGGATTTCGAGATAAGTGGGGGGGGGGGAGGGGTGACCTGTCATCAGTGAGCAGGATTTACACTTTGAGTACATGAAGACAAAACCAGCGTGAAATACATGTCTATACTGACAAATTACATTTTGGTTACCTTTGTGTAATAAAATCCACAATGCAAGTAGTGCATGTATATGAAAAATCCATGAATTCGTGTACAGGTCTCATGTTAGAAAATGTATGCATTGGTCACATCCTGATGGTTGTCCTCATTTGATCTAACACGTCTTCACAATTCACTACGATGATCATTGTCGCCAGTAGCACATGGTTGCATAGTTGTTATTTAACTGCTACAAAGTACATGTACTTAAATTGGCCTAGATTTTGGTCAGCCTTAAACAATGTTCCCATCTTACTGAGGCTACCAAGGGGATGGGGCTATTCACAGGGAAATGGTAACATGTATTTATTTACGGAAGTCATCGTGAAAAGTACATAAAATTGAACAAGAGATATGCGGCTGATATGATTAATTTACCTTCAACATAGCCTTTCTTTATAGACTTGGCAGCTTTCATCCATCTAGACCAACAAGTTGTTCTCCTGTTTTTTTTTTACTGGCCCGCCACCAGTAAAAAATTTAAAAAAAAAAAATAAGGCAGAGAACAACTTGTTGGTTTATCATCCATCCTGACAGGGTGTTAAGTTTATGTGAAAAGTTTTCACAGACATATTTGCGAGATGCCCCACCTTCAACTTCCTTAACAGCCAGATATTTAGTTTCCAGAGACTGTAAATTTAATCTGCGTTTTACGTTCCCGTTGGTAGCCATCGTAAACATAAATAAAGTTAAAAAGGAAACTTTCACAGCACAATAAACTTGTTTTAATCACCGATCACTTTGGAAAATGCAACAATCGATCGATCAGATTTCATTGCTTTTATTCAAGTTTGGTGATGATTTTTTTTTTAATGAAGGGTGGATTGTTTTTATTGAACATTGTAACCGGCTTGCTTTGATGAAAGGTACATGTGTTATTTAAGTCACAGCGAGAGGCCAACGTTATAGGACCAAACAAAAGCCTGTTTTTTAATCCACCGAGACAGTAAAGCATGGTGGCAAGATCAACTAATTGTTGAACAAAGTACAGGTCAGAACTGGCCGCTTGTCGACATAAATTACCTGGAGGCAAAATTAAAGCTTGGTGGCAAGATCAACTAATTGTTGAACAAATTAAGGGTTGGAACTGGCAGCTTGTCGACATAAATGATTAGAAAACAAAGGATTTGTTCAAGCTGGGACCAAGGGCTTCTGTCGACATGTACGTCTATTTTTTATCTCAACGTCGATATAAGCATGACAAATTTTGTAGTAATAGTAGACCAAGGGACCGGGACTTTGCTTTTTTGTCTACATAGGCGGCTTGTCGACATAAGTGATGTCGATATAAGTGGGTAGGACTGTACTACTAATCATTTTCTACTGTACCGAGTACATCCAACATGATGAATCACTGTACGTCCTTTTTATCTTTATTTTTTTAAAGAAAAAAAAGACGAGCAAGAAAAAGTACCATGTGTTCATCCAATAAAATCATAGAGATTTGGGAAAAATGATGGTGGAAAAATAGAGATCAAAAACATACAGGGCTGACCAAATTTTGTGTTTATACACTTGTCATGGACAAGTGATTTCAGAAAATTCACTCATCACACCTACCTTTTCACTTGTCCCAAAACTGAAATCTTTGCACTTTAATCCATAGCAAAAATAGAACAAATATAGTACAACATTTATTTCTTCAAAGAACTTAATTTTTAGTTTTCCATTTCAAAGTATTTTACATAAACCATTTCTTGCTCTGATGCGGTAGCATCTGTATTTCCATTAGCAAGAATGGAAAGGAATTTAATGGAATTCAGACTTTCTCTAACTTCTTCACTCAAGACTTGATCAAATGACAGAACAAAGTCTCTTGACCCAAGTCAGTTCTTATAATTTGGACCAAGTTCAGCACCGTTCTTCTCCTGGAATGCACACAGCATTTCCATATCCGAAAATGGATTTCCATAGTGGGCTAGGGTGTAGACTGTGCTAAAAACAGCTCTCATTTTATATTTTTTTCAACTTCATTCTCATTTAGTTTTAAAATGGCCTTTCCCAGTGGAATGTTAGCAACTATAATTTCTTGGATTTTCCTGCACATGCTGACTAGTGTCATGCATATACTGTGTTGAACAGGCTTTATGAGGTCAAAAAACTGTCATTAGACTTGCTTGATTAAATCCTGAATTTGTCAGTTAAATTGACAAATACACTGGTTGACTTTCCAACCTGTGCCAGTTCGGAATAATGTTTGCAATAACTGCGAAACACCTTTCCCTCCGAGTTAATGAATTCAAGCCATGGATAAATATTAACCCAATGTGGCTCAAAATTTCAATCTCTTGGTTGTGTTATATTTGACATTTTTTGTTGCCCCAGCATATGGCTTATGTCTGTTTGGACAAAGACTCAGTGGCAGCCTTACGTTTCATCTCATGTGAATCTTCCTTATGGCCTTTCTTGCAAAAATAGTTTAGGAAAGTCACTTTATCCAAATAAAAAAGATCGTCTCCTTTGACAGCTATTTTCTATAGTGATCACAACATAAATTTTGTCATTTGAATGTAAACACACATTGCTCCTTAATTAGTGTCATTGTTTTGCTTCAAAGAAAATATAATACATGGAAGTTTACTCTCTGTATAATCCAATTTTAAAAAAATTGAAGAATCACTACTGTCATTTAATCAGTTCATAAAGGAAACCAAACATGTTTGTCAGTAAAGTGATTTTCAATAATTTAACAGCATCGACTCACTGGATTGAAATCAAAGGGTGATCTGTTTGCGAGTATCTGGGTTGAGTAAACACAATATAACAAGGTCACTTAAAACACTACTATTTAATTATACCAGATTTATTTCATTTAAAGTGTTTTGTTTGGCAGATAATTTGATCACTTAGTCCATTATGCAGTGAAGCAGTAATAGAACACGCACACGTGACAGTTTTCCATGACCACTTATGGTAGGTGAGATACATGTACATAACAGGATGTGAACGAGCATTAAAAAATATGAAAATTAGCACTTGCCCAACTTGATTCAAAATAGAAAAAAGTACATGCACTGGACTAGTGCCTTACAAAAATTTACTTGTCCACCTTCAAAAATTAATAGTTCAGGATGTCAGACTATGGGATTTGAACAGCCCTGATATATAAGGATTTATAAAAAAAATATAGGAATGTCCAGAAGGCCTGTTCTTTGTAGGTCACTTTCTACAACTGGAATATCTCTTCAATTTTTTAGATGAAGTTGCTTTTGTGCAAAGAATATATTTTTAAAAAAAAGTATTCTGCATTTATAATTAGATTTTCCCGTGTTTCAAGATCGACAAGCAGTACATTATTATGATACTTATTGATGCCCAACTCATACATAGAATTTGAATGTAAGTAGATCAGCCCTTTTGTTATAAATGACACCATGCTTGTACCCTACAAGATGTTGGGCATTAAGATTGTTTTTATGATTTGCAATAGTAATCTCATGCAGTGCCAATTTCACATATTTTGAAGAATGTACTGTGTTGACAAAAAAAGAACTATACATCTGTTGGGGAAAAAAAATATTCCAACCAGCAGGACAAAGATTAGTTTGGCTGCATTATATTTATTTATATATTAAAACAATTTTAATTCAGACAAATGTTTTATTTACATTTATTATTTATATTTCCTGCCATAGTCAAAAATTACATACAGGTAATTAAAAAGCATGTATCATACAATACAAAATGTGTTAGTTTATGTGTAATGTAATTTTACTAACTAGAAAACATTCTTGATAGAAAATTCTAAAATTTAGAAGCTAGAAACATTCTCCCACTAATTATTTTCTTTTATATAGGAAACCTGTATCAGTAAAACTTTATTCAAACTAGGATCACTTCCCAGGTATGGTTATATCCACTTCCTTCCAATCAAGTACTGACTATTGAGATTTACACAATCACACAATAAACACTATGCTGTCAATAAATCACGATTATCAGCCGACTAAAGATGTCGTATAAAAGGAATTTGCAACAATAAACAGAGAAACAGAGATATTTAAACTATTTACATTATCTCTGAACACAGACTTATCACTTAGCAACATGAAGGTACCCCATGGTAGCGTTTACGCAGCTATGGTATTTGGTACCACAATAGCCTGCGCCCTACATTACTCCAGTATACACCACGTTTTCCCACATATTTCTGCCATAAAAAAGACAAAGTAAGTTACATAAAGAATTCATCTCCTTCTCTTTGCCTCAATGATGGTGAAAAGCTGCAATCTAACTTTCAAAAATGCCGCCTTTTGCCCAGGATTATCATCAATAATTTGCTCAATACGAAGCGTAGTGTAAACCTCGCCATTTTTGTATTACAAATTCATTACACGGCAAGGGTCAACAAAAAATTACGATTTTGTTTCAAAACAACAAAATTTATGGCTATATTCTTTTTTCCAATTAAGCATTACACAACATGTGATGTGACTGCGACTACACACATTAATGTAAAAGAAAAATCACCTTAGTTGTTGGCGGGTAACAGTCGTCACAGCTACCGTGTCTATGGCGTTTATTCCTACGGCAACAGTTGCCAGATTCTTCGCGTCAGCAGGGAAGGCATATTAATACGCACTTGTACCGGAAGTGCACATCAATATCTACAAAAACTAATAGATGCTAGATTTATGGTCAAATATTACTTTAATAAATATTTTTATGACTCTAATTTATTAAATTCTGTATAAAATAAAATAAGAATAATAATATGTTTCTATATCTCTTGAACTATTTTGTATGCCGTAGTAAGTATGGTGGTGAAACGATCCAGCTTAATAATTGCGAGGATGAAAGGCAAAATGGCTGCCGACCTTGGTCAGCGTCCTAACAACTGCGGTATGTGAGAAGATACGGGATTCGTTTTGTCCACCAGAATTGTGACCTTATCTTTCGCATAGCCTTCACTTTATTGGTGCAGAGTAATAAAATTTCGAACAAGTAAATTGTATTGGACTTTCATTTGTCACGTGCAAGAACGTTCGCATATTTTGGTCATGTGATCCACGGTCCAGTGACATTCAGCTTGGGGTGTATTTTGGTGCTTGTGATCATGAAGAAAAAACAATGGTTCGGTCTACGTCACCACTTGTATGTTTTGGTGACTTGTTTAAGCAGAATTGTCGACATGAATCCTTTTTATTTTTTTTCTTCATCATAACCAAAGTTACTAACACAGCGTTATAATAAACAATATAAAGATGTAAGCGCCGGTTTGCGTGTTACATGATAACTTATGCATTAGGCCATTGGAGTTATTTTACCGACTGTGAACAATAAAATAACAATTACATTTACAAACCCATTCATAAAGTTAGTCACATATATTCTTGCATGTATAGAAACACAAAGAATCATAGATCTACACATATTGTACATTCGAAAATACATGGGGCCTAAAAACGTAGTTATACATACACGTGAAGATATGTACATATAAACACTAATTTAAATACATTCTAGTTTGGTTCTTTTTTATTGGACAAATAGTAAATTTGATATATCAAGTACTTTGATAAAATCGAAGTATTTTTTGTACTTTCTTATACAAGCAGAAAGAGATAACAATAGGTGAAGCTTTGATCAAGAAGAGTCTTATAAATTATGTATTAGTATATATGTATATATATATATATATATCTGACTATTTGTACACTAATCTGATAATGCACTCATTTACCTTTGAAATATATTTCTCAAATTTAAAATAATCTATTAAAGGTCTGAATAAAAACTTCAAAATTTAATTTCGAAAACTTTGGATTTATAGATAAAATGTTTTGTTATAACAGTAGGAAAGTAAATAATATTTGGAATATCAGTTCCAAATATTATAGTTTTGTCAAATTTCGGATTAATTTTAAAATGATTTTTCAGCCACTGTTCAAACTTGATCCATAAATGATTTACTTTTCTACATTAAAATAATAAATGTACAATTAATTCCTCTAATTCACAAAAGCTACATGTATCATTATCTAGTATTCTGGCTTTGTGTAAACATGAATTTGTACACAAAATTGTATGCAGGATTTTAAACTGAAAATCTCTCAGTTTCATATCGATGTGAGCAAGGAGAAGAAATAAAATGAATTATTTTATCTGAATGTGTAATATGAAATTCTCCTCTATTTCTCATGCTGACATGTTTATTTTTTTCTTCAGTAATGATATTGTACAAAAATTCTGCATCCTTCCTTATTCATCAAAATATATGATAAATGGTTCCAATTTTCAGGAATCGTCCTTATCTATGACATATAATCTAAAAATGTTTTCAATTCATTCATTTAATTAATCATTAAGCATAGAAGGAACCATCACATGCAACTGTCAAATTTCTTATTAATTTTAAAATTATCTTTCAACCACTGTTCATACTTAATCCATAAATGATTTACTTTTCTACATTAAAATAATAAATGTACAATTGATTCCTCCAATTCACAAAAGCTATATTTATGATTATCTTGTATTCTGGCTTTGTGTAAACATGAATTTGTACACAAATTTGTATGCAATATTTTAAACTGAAAATCTCTCAATTTCATATCGATGTGAGCAAGGAGAAGACAAAAAAAATGATCACATGCAACTTTATCAATAATATTATGGATACCCTTTTCATGCCAATTTTTTATCCAAAACTTTTGTGACACAAATATATTTGAATTGTATCATATTCGCATGATATTGTAACATATATTTGAATTGTATCATTTTTGGTGAATATAAAACATTTTCAGTTGTATCATTTTTTTCAGCTTAGTAAATTCATGCCATGCCATGCTTCTATTACATATTTCCAGAACTTGTTGCTAAGAGTTTGAAACAATAAGTAATTAATATGTGATCTAAAAGTAAATATTTTCTTAAAATCAATACACCATAAAACAGTATTTATTTTTGTGTTTAATGGCTTTTCTCAACTGTGATATCTTCAATGTTTTAATAAAAAAAATTAATTTTAACTATCTTTAGACCTCATTGCTTATAATCTTGAGAAATCACCTCTCTTTTAATACGATCTGGCCCTGAATTGCAAATAAATTTACAAAACAATTTTTCAGGTTTTTTCTGTGAGAAATTGTGGTGGATCAGGCAAAGACTGAAATAGGTGTATAAATATAGATAATGTTAAGGATTTAATTATAAAAAATTTTCCACACTGTAATTGTTCTCCTTTGCCAACAATTAAGAGTTGATTCTACCATCTTCATTTTCTCGGGTGAATTTAAATCACAAATACCATATACTAGACTTGAAAAAAATGATGCCTACAATTTTTAAAAGGTCCTTGATCCCAATCTAAATTAAACTCGTGACACAATCTTACATTTGATTTCCATAATGCCCAAACCCAAACTGTCCTAGTCTTTTCTACATTTTTATTCCTGACATTCTATAAAATTTGTGTAACACCTCTAATGTAGTTCTACAAGATATTTCACTACAATCTAAAAATATTTTAGTATCATCAGCATATTGACTTAATTTATTCTCAGTATTAATAATAGTATTTCCTTTCATTTTTTGTGTTTTTTTCTTGTTATTTCCCAAGAGCCTAAACACACAAAATAAATATGTATGGAGAAATTGGATATCCATGTCATCAACCTCGTTTTACATTAAACAATGGACAAAATTACACCAGGGATATCTTGCTTTCTTGCTTCAAATAAAATCTATATAATTCTAATATTTTCCCCAATAAATCTACCAGAAATAGATCCGTTGTGATCTTCCTGTATGCAGTCATCCTAAGTGCTTTTTTATTTTTTCTATTTGCAATGCAACCAGAAACCATTTTGTAAATTACATTAAATAATGATATTGTGAAATTTGTCGTCAATTCATTTCGATGTAAATGGCCGAATGGCCGCACACGTAGTTAATCCAATGAACGAACGAACGCCAATTCCTTAAAAAGCATGTTTTTGTGGGTGTGAGGGTAGTTTGGTATGTATTAATATAATTCTTTTTTTCTCAAAATCAGAGCAAGAATATTTTTTTCAAGCTATGGGGGGTGGGGGGAGTGGGACATTTTTGGGTCCCTAAAAACTAAAAGTAAAACTGCAGAAATAAAAAATTAAATGCTGCACATGTCACAGAGCTAAAATAACTAATATACAACTTAAATGGGAAAGAAAATTTATCTAAAACTAAATGTAAGCAACATAAGCCACATTAGTTGCAACTAAAAGTTATAAAAGCAAATCTACATGAATAAAAACTAAAACACTACACATGTAGCAGATTTATGGCAGCAGCAGCAACTTCATTGTTTGTGTTTACATGTGGAGCATTTGCATAAATCGCTCTCAGACAAGGTCTTTAAGAGGGATTGAAAATTGTTCAAATCTGTAGTAGTTCAAATTGTTTTAGGAGAGAATTCCAAAGTTTTGCTGCAACATACCTGGATGTTCTTACATGTTGAATTTCCAAGGTGATTTGCAAACTAATGTCCATCCCACCATCAACAAATTAAAGATTGACCAATATTATGGTCACAGCACCAAATCACATCCCAGATGCACACATATTCAAAAACAAATTGAAATAGTCTCTATCTATCCCACCAGTGCATGTTATTGATGTTGTTGTTGTTGCTGCTGCTGTTTGTTGTTGTTGTTATTATTATTAATATTATTGTTATTATTATTATTTATTATTATTGGCTCAAATGGCATACTGTAACCACAGTGCTATGGGCTAGGAATTCAGTTTCTAGGGACTCCATTGTTCCTCTGAGCAGGACCAGTGGTATGCTAGTCTCACATCCATGGAGTGTTGTTATTATTATTATTGCTATTAAGCATATTGATTGTTGCATAATGATGCTTTTTATTTGGTTATGATATTGCACAGAATTTAAATACATGCACTGTTTGCTAAACATTGGATTCCTACTGACCGATTCCACGCAAATGAAAAACAGACTTCCTTGCCACATAAGCTATTCGAAATTAAAATAAAAATATATGAATATCTCATCCTATATTAGAGTTTAAAAAAATTTCAGATTACAAATAAAAGTCAGATTTTAATTACACTTCTTTTTGGAGAACAATGCCTAGTGACCTCTGTAGTAGCCACCACTTTGGGGCCATATCAAAACACATAGAGATCTTAAAAGGAGAAATTTTAATGTGTTTTAGTATGTTCATCCATGATTCCCCATTACCATTAAGGTAAATGATCAAGTCAGCACAAGTAAAATATAATCATGCTTCTCAATTTTACTTTTGTGTCTTAAGGCTATAACTTCAACACTACTGGGTACCTTGTTCTATAAACAGTCTCAAGTGACAATTCTTCCCAGTTTAGAGGTTGGTATTTTGTAACCTTCAGCTGCTAGATAATACGGATGTACAGTATTTAAATATCTTTGGGAAAATATAAATATGATGGACTGGGTGAGATCGAGAGAAAAAAGTATTCTATCCCAAAATTAATTTGAATCCAAGTACATGTATTGATCAGATATGTAAAAAATTCAAAACAAAGGGATGAATAATTCATTCTGAAGAAGATTCTTCATAGTGTCCTTGAAGTATTTAAAAAAATTTTAAAATGTACAAAGTCTCTCAAATTAGTCACATTTTCACAAACTCAAAGTACCATATTGATTCATGCTACATTTCTTGCTTTTTGTCATGTGATTCAATTGCCACAGTCTAGCCATCTGAATACATACAAATTAGCTGAGAGGTTATTCAGTATTTTTGCCCGTTATGTTGAAATAATCCTTTGCTAAGTACATAAATTAAGGTCTAAATTGAAAACATGTATGTAGAGAGAGAGAGAATCATTTTTAGTAACTCTAATGTATATTTCAAATAAATAATTCCTCTCTGAATTTGCCCTGATTTTCACAATTGTAACATCTGATTACTAAAATAAATTACTTAATTGACTGAACTTTATAACATGAAGTTTAGTGTATAAATGGTCTCCTGCTTACCAAGCCTGTATAAATATAAAGATGAGTTACCTGACTGAATATTCTAGAACATGAGTAACTCTAATGGAAAATTACAGTGTGTACCTGACTTTTCTCAAATCAAGACATAGAAAGTTCCAATCTAAGTACTAAATGCTATGTAAACAAGACTAACCTTGAACTCCAATGCAGTAAATATGTTATTTACAAAATGACCACTGAAGTACAACTTACCTCATGGACACATATTATAAATTCAATATACATAACGGTATTAATACAATATTTTGCAATAATTATCAAGAGATTAATAATAAAAGTATTATTATTGCTCTTGGCATAAGCTTTAAATTTAATTCAACTTGGGGATCATCCATAAAGGGCGTCCGCAAAGATGGGGGGAGGGGGGGTTTGTTCAAATGCGGACACGGGGGAAGGGGGTGTAAAGGATCTTGCGGACGTTTGCAAGCTAGTATTTTTTGTTATGATATTCTGTGTTGAACAGCTGCTTTAGGCCTACTGCGTGTATTCCAGTATGTTTTGCGGACGTCCTTTATGGGTGATCCCTAAGTATAAATTATTTGTTAATTTCAATTTGTACGATTCGTGCCACAGAATATATATGAATGGGTTGGCATTAATACATAGGTCTGGCTCCCAATGCCTGAGGTTGATTACATGGCCCACATATTGGCCCTGCGGACCTGAGCGAGTATACAAATAGCCAAGTAAGATGCACCACGGCCTGTATAACGCTCTCAATTCAGACAATACAGTGCCTGGCCTGTGATGAAGACCCTGGCTGACCATGCGACTGCAGAGCTAGTGCCAGCCTCCCTTAAAGCAGGAGGCTGGCTGCAGTAGCCACCACTACACTGCTGCTACGCACAGTACATCTGAAAGCATCGACTCCAGCTGCCTTCCGTGTGTTAATCAGTGACATAGGCAATGTACTGTTTAATAGAATTTTTAATATCTATATTTTTCCAGCTAATATTACATATTATTTAAGAATATTCTGTATACTACCGATGCTAATAATGGATGCGCATTATAAACCGTATAGCGACTTTAAGGATGCTTTCATTGCTGCACACCCTGATCTGAAGTCAGATCTGGCACATAAACGTGCACAGGAGCAGTGGAACAATTGTAAACAAAATGAAGAAGAAGTCAAAAACTTGATTCGAGTTTGGCATGCGAGAGCAGCAGAAAGAAAAAGTCGTCTGATGAGCATGTGGGCCCACGCTGCCACGCCTAAGGCCAGTCTAAGCCAAGCATCAGATTCAATTACTTTGACGCTAACCACGTCATCTCAGGAACTTCCGTCAACTGTGGTGATAATAAATAGTGACGTTCAGTCAGAGGTGGAAGAGGCATCTTCTGCTGACGTAACAGCAAGAGAGACGGATGCCGAGACGCAAACGACAGCAGTAGCATGTCTAGTGAAGAAAAAAAACCATCGCTCTACACCAGCACAAGACGCAGCAAGCAATGAGTTAGAATCTGTCAACGCACAAATGGCTAGTCTTCTACAGGTAAAAAACATTGGACTGTGGACAGCTGATATGAAAACAAAGTCTGATGAACTCGGCAGCAAAAAGGTGCAGCTGGAGAAAAAGTAAACATCTGGCAGCTGAACGAGCACGCAAACAGAACTCCAGGCTTTACTTCAAGAGAAAGCTGACTGAAGTTATGGAAGAACATCCAGTCATTGGCCAGCGACTCAAAAAGTTCTGTCGGCAGAAAGTAGGAAGACTCCGCTTAGAAGATGACCAACCACAGTTGCTAAAGACAATCGTGGACATTGTATCATGTGGAGCAGCTGCTGATCCGTGGCGACGATCTGAGAAGCTTAGTAGCTGCAAAACATTGGATGACTTGCATGAAGCCCTCGTCCAAGATGGCTTCAACATCAGTCGAGCAGGAACATATCTACGTCTACTTCCACATAATTCGGCGACGACTGACGGTAAGCGTCACGTGACCACAGTGCCTGTCAAGCTGCTTAAGGCAGCAAACAGTGAAAGGAGCAATCTTGTGGATGCTCATTTTGCAGCAGCTACAATCTGCTACTTGAAAGATCTGGCTATCGCTATGGGAGAACACTGACGACAAGGCACGTGTCCCACTAGGATTACCGGCAGCAAATAAGCAGGTGCCCATTCTGATGCACACTGAGTATCGTGTGCAGCTGCCAGATCACGACTGGGTTATTGCTGAACGCCACAAACTGATCCCATCAGTCTATGCTACATGTGTTATAAAACCAGGGGCTGTATCGTATTCAGGGCCGACTGCTATCTTCATTCGCAGTGGGAAGCATGACAGTAGCACAGCAATGACACACGCTGCTGATTTTGAAGAACTCAAACAACTTCCTGCTTTTCAGCCTGTTATGTGTATTAATGGATCAGTGAAGACGATTGTGGTCATAACAGCAGATGGCGGTCCGGATGAGAACCCTCGATTTCTGAAAACACTAGCCGCAGCCTATCGAGCCTTCCATTACAACACCCTGGATGCGATTTTCGTTGCGTGCCATGCGCCAGGGCACTCTGCCTACAACACCATTGAACGACGCATGGCTCCTCTGTCATGCGACCTATCAGGATTGATCCTGCCTCACAATCATTATGGATCTCATTTGGACAGCAATGGCAAGACATGTGATGTAGAGTTGGAAAGGGCCAATTTCCAGAAGGCCGGGGAAGTGCTGGCAGAAATCTGGAGCTCAACGGTTATTGATGGATTTGATGTGGTAGCATCTTTTGTATCATGTGATGCGAGAAAACTGGACATCAGTCCACTGTCAGATGAGTGGTCAAGTCGGCACATTCAACAGTCGCAGTATTGCTTGCAGATTGTGAAGTTCAACAGTGAATCATGCTGTGGTCAGCGTCGCACTAACTACAATGATATATTTCCTGGACGATTTTTACCTCCACCTGTTCCACACTACAGCACAGATAAAGGGATTACCTATGCACCAGTTGGCAGCAACAGTGGAACGTATGGATCGCTTTATCAACGACTGGCCCTTATACATCTGCAGCCTTCACACGACTTCCTGAGGATGCCATTTGATTTCTATTGTCCGTCGGTGACTGCTGATCTTGAGAAGCGCGTTTGTAATCAGTGTGGCCTGTACTTTCCATCTCAGGCTGCGAAGCGCAATCATGCCCATATTCACAGACATGCAGCAGTGAGCACACAAGCTGTAGTGGCAGACGGCGCTGTGGAGCCTGAATCTGTTAGCGCTATTCTGTCAACTGCATCATCAACTTCCGCAACTGAAAGCAGTGATGATCGTCTGCCAGTTGTTCACAACTTATTTGACTGGCTACAGTCTGCGTTGAAGTGGAGTAAGACATTGAGAGTCTATCGAATTTAGCTTTCTATGAGATGACAACTTTAGTTCTATGTCCTGAATTAAGACTTTTTTAAAGAAAGAACTTTGTTTATTTTTTTCTTTGTTTTGAGCTACATGTTGTGATGAGATCAGTGAGCATTGTATTTTGAGAATTCCAGCTATTACACTGCCAGACCATAGAGCAGTTTATAATGCTAGATGGAGACGTCCGCAGCCGGGGGGGGGGGGGGGGGGTAAGCCACATGCGGACAAAAGCGGACAAGGGGAGGGGGGGTAGGATAGGAAAACAGGTATTATCTGCGGACGTCCTTTATGGACAACCCCTTATAAGTTTCGGAACCGGTGTTTGTGTCCGGATTTTAGACCTTTTGGCCTCAGATCTAAAGCAGACCAGTCCGAACTGCACACAGACAGAGGAACCTTTGCAAAAAGTAGGATAAGTTTGAAATTAGAAGTAACAAGGATCCAGGAGACGGAAAACGATGCGCCACCACTCTCCAAGACTGTCAAGGAATCAGCGATTACAGTTGCCTAGGAGGAAATCTAGTAGGGTTAGTCCCATTATACACCGTGAGCGGTTATGGGACGACGAAAACTATAATTTGACGTCTCCCTCTCAGATGTCTCGCCTCGGGAGCGGGTTCTTTCCATTCTGGTGGACTCAACGAGTTCCCATGAGAGCCGGTTGCAGCAGTTCCTTCCCTTCCATTTGGGTCCCTACTCCTTCCCACCTGTCGGGTCAGATGTTGGAGGATGAGGAAGTTTCTACGTCTGATAAGGCGGTAAAAGAAGTTTCGTTTATCGCCTCCTTCCCCCAAACTTGTGCCCAAAGCCAGTTGGACCTGAGGACACTAAGATTCTCTCCAATCTGGAGAAGCTTTCTGGGTCCCAATCTCGTTTAGATCTTCTGCTGTTCCTGCACTCTGCTATGGCTCCGGAGCTTGTCCAGAAGTTTTCACAGGGCCAAAAGAAATGGCGGTCTGTCTCCCTTTTACTGGTCCGAACTGCACACAGACAGAGGAACCTTCTGGTTTCTGCATCCAGCTGTCGGGTTAATTCCCCTGCTTGGCCACATAAGCCTCCTCCCCCCCCCCCTCCCGACCCCCGTGAACTCCGATGTGTACCGAATAGGGATATCAACTGGGGCCTGGGCCCCTTCTACTGGTAAAGGCGTTGGAGTTCTTAGAGCTTAAGATTCGAACCATAGTGACGATCATGTCCAATGCCTATCTCTTTTCGGCTGCCTCCTTCAGTCCCTTGAAGAAGGAAACGTTATCTCCATCGGCGCATCAGCGCTTGCCAGAGATGCTTTAGAACTCGCTGGAGGCTGTGGCGAGAACGTTAGGGTATGCGATCGCCATGTCAATTACGCTCTCTGCAGAGCTTCTCCACCTCCGTAGGGATAACGTCTAAGATCTTGCTGGACCAAAGCAAGAACCTTTTGAGGACTGAAACGCTTGAGGCGGAGATGCTTTTCATAGGTCTAATCCCCTCTGTAATGTCGCAGGATTTGAGAAACCAGCAACACCGATCCATGGCCGCGACTCCAGGCCCGTCGAAACCGACCAGCAAGCACGCACACCCTGACCGCCAGAGATGACCAGCTCCGATTCTTCAAACAGGGTCAGCCTCAATAAACAAACAATCAGCCACAGTTCAAATCTCCCTCAGGGGCGTATTTCGCTAGAAGAGGCCAAGAGAGGAAATTTGCGGACTCCTTTCCCTTCCCTAAAGAGGGAGGTATTTGGCATTAGGGAGTTACACCTTCTGCAGTGTCTTCCTCTTCCCAGCGTCTCAGTAGGTGCTCGACTAGCCCTCTTTTCAGAGGTTTGGTTGGGCATCACGGACCCCAATTTTATTTCAGTGGTCCAAACTGGTTCATCTAAGGGAAGAGGTAAACATTCGTCTGCAGAAGGGAGCAGTTGAGAGGGTGGAGAACGACCAAACTCTGGGTTTCAATTCCCGGATCTTTTTGGTGTTGAAAAAAGGCAGAAAGTTTCTACTCATAAGCAATCTTTCCACCTTCAAAGTAATTCTTCGGGAAGAACGCTTCAAGATGGAGACTACTGTCTCGTTCAGGAATGCTATAAGGCGGTCTTCATAGATCTGTGGGATGGGTACCATCACTTTCCCATCATCTCACCTCACATGAAATAGCTCCGGTTTTGTCTCGGCCAGGAGATATTTCAACTTCGGACTCTTCCGTTCGGCCTCTCCTCCGTCGCCTTTGCTTTACCAGGGTGCTGGGATTAATGGCGGCGCACTTGCGGTCTTTAGCTATCTCCATCCATCATTATTTCAACAACTGGTTGATGCACAACATCCTCAGATATACTCGTCTAGTGGTCGACGGTGACTCGTCTGGGTTTAATTCCCAACGTAGAGAAGCTGGATCAAATCCCTTTTCAGGACTTCGTGTATGTGGGGATGAATTTCCTCAACAAACAAGAGAGGGTTCGCCAGACATAACTGCTCAGATTCTGTCTCTAAGTATGTATGTTCTCTATCTACCTCGCCTTTACTTCTTTCCTGACAACTCTGAACGCGGCTGCAGATCTAAATCCCCTAGGGAGATTCCACTTTCGCCCACTCCGGTTCCTGCTTCTAGCAAACTGAAAACCGCACTAGTGGCCGCTGTCAGCTCGGATTCCCCTGAGAGTTGCTGGCTAGATCAGGAATGGTTCCTGACCGGAGTAACGATTTTCATCCTCGAATCCCAGTCCTTTCTGTACACAGACGTATCAGATTTGGATGGGGTGCTCAGCTGGAGCCAGAAGTGGTAGTTTTTCAGGGAAATTGGTCTCGGGAAGAAGCGACTCTTCATGTAAACAACCTAGAAATGCAGGCAGTGTTCCTAGCCCTACTGGCGTGTGTCAACGTCATAAGGCGTCGTTGTCTCATGCTCGCCTCGGACAACAGGTCCTTAGGCGTCAGGGAGATACACACACTCCTTCTCTTTGTGTGAAAGTCTGAAATCTACTTCGATGGGTAGTCTCTAAGGAGATCATTCCTCGAGGCCACCATATTCTGGATAAAAGGAATATTTATATTCTGACAGACGGCCGTGTGGTCACTCTGTAGCAGAGACGCTTTTTCATCTGTGGGGGAGCCCATTTGTGGACTTGTTTGCTACGAGACTGAACAACAAGCTCCCTTTTTATGTTTCTCCAGTGCTAGATCAGACGGCCTGAGCGGTGGACGCTTTCAGCCTGAAGTGGATCGCCTGTACGCTAATGCCTTCCCACCTTTCAAAATAATTCTGCAGGTTTCCCACCAAGTCAGTCAGAATCTCCACGTCTCAACTCATCCTCATAAGCCCCGCCCCCCCCCCCACCCCACCACCACCACAAGCCGGTGGTCCCAACAGCCGTTGTTCAACGACCTTCTTTACCTGTTGGAACCAGTTTTCGAGCAAGGTTGCCAAATACATCAGCCAGGTTTGGAGGCAGGCAATCAACTTTTAACATTTACAATGCAAAGTGGAGAATTTTCTGTAATTGGTGCAGTAGGAAAAGCGTCTATCCTAGCTGTCACCCTCTAAATGTAGCGGCAGACTTTCTCAGTCTCACTGCAGCCATCTAAATCTCTAGATCGAAACACACCTCTGAACGAGTTGAGAGATTTGTGTGGAAATACTTTAATACGTATCCCCACAATCCGCTTTGAGTGAAGTAGATTATCAGAGTGATCTTTGCAGCTACACTTTGCAAGTAGTTGACCCAAACTAGTAGAAATAATGTTGACTCTGCTACAAGTTTAACAATTATGAACAATATAGTGCACGATTTACAATAACAAGACAAAGGCCGAGAATGGAAACTCAGATAGCGGACATTGTGAACTAAAATGTGTTGTGCACAACTGGGCAGTCAGGTGGTCATATGAAGTTGTCGTTCACAAAAGCTACAAGATTTGAAAAATTGCCACATAAGTGGCCGTGCTGCATGACGGAGAAAAAATCAATAAGCATCAAATATAATTAGGCAAAGTTTCAATGATATGCAAAGTATAAAGTCTAAGAGTAGCAATAATAAGAAAATGTCGAAGAAAAGCCAGAATTGGATTGCACACTGATCCCAAACTGTATAATGCATAAAAAGAAAGGGGCGATCGTTTCCTGCAAGGCATGCGCCGACACAATATTCCAGATGGCCACAATGCCAGGCATAGTGAATTGTGCAGAAACATGTTCGTGCAGAATTGGTCATTTATACAAAACAACTTCACTTTGAGTTTTGTGATAATCAGTCACATAATCCGAGAAGACTGCATATGAGATGATATTTAGTGCGAAGGGCAATGAGAACACAGTGCCTTGCCCAGCGACACACCATGACGGCCAACCTGGGATAGTCTCTGCCCCTGCGGCTCCTATGCCCATTACTCGCCTCTTACAACATGCAGGAGGGGGAGTATCATTGAACCCACGTGGGTGGCATGTAGTGGGGGCAGGGTAGTCTCAGAAGAATGGCAAAGAGAGAATGGTGAAAATAAATATGGTCAGCATATCACTACAGCAACCACAAGAGGTGATAAAGTGACATAGAATGTGTCTTGCACAACCATAGCATTGGATGATCATGTACGTGCATTTGATAGTTCAGGTAAAGTCAAAGGTTGTTTTCTAACTTTGACAACATGTAGTGCAACAAAATTGTGTGTATAACTTGATAGTGAGGTGAGCTTTCTGATGTAGTTCAACTAGATCTGTCAGTATGAATGTGCAATTTTTAAAACAAATGGTGAGATAACTTTAAAAGTACATAACTGACATGGCTCAATCTTATGTATGACAAAAGTTAGTTATGGTAAAAATGCATACCAAGTTTCATGAAACTATTTCACACATTTCTGGATGTATTAGCAAGAGAGTGATGGACGGACACAGTTCGTAATAAGAACGGGGATAGCTCGTAAAACACCGAACAGATAGACGCCAGTATTTTACAGGACACAAGTTATAGTCATGATACAAAAGCAAAGGCTTCAGACGATATTAGGCAAATACAAGTATCACTCTGTAAATTTAATTAGAATATAGCTAAAAGCATAAAGCCTTTGTGATTTGTTTTCAGATTTTGTTTCTTTCCTTGCATGCCAGATATACTCCATATACCTTATTTTGGATTTTATTCTGAGCTTTGGTTTCCTGTTTAAAAAAATGTTGAGAATATTCAGTCGAAGCTTGGACCAATAGATCTGGAATTAATATTTTATAGCATAATCAAGATGTGGTGAGGTATAAATAAGTGGTCATTATATTCACTGTCAGAAGAAGCCCAATTCAATTTAGGAACTGCTACATTTGAAAGGAGATGCCTGTGAATAGATCAGGGGTTATTGGATGACTGGTTTATTAGTCTTTAATGGCACATCAGAGTATAACTATTTAGTGCCGAAAACGATGAAAGTTAAGTGTCCAGCCAACTTAGACTGATCTCGGTGGGAACTGAAAACGGTAACCAACTGGCACTCTTGACACTGAGCCACCACAGCTCTCTATATCACAGGGTCATCAGTTGACAAGAATTACATGTCTCGCCTGCTCAAAGGGTTGTCGCAAGTTTGCGCTGGACGAAACGGTGCCCCACCCTCGGAAAAAAAATGCAAACTGTTTATTTTTTTAATGTATTAATAGCTATGAGAATAATAACTAAACGTAGGTATTTTATTGAAAAAGCTGTAAGTTTATTTAAGTAAAAAACAAAATAAAAGAACATTCCCCCCGGTGATTGGCGCCCTGTGGGTCGCCCTTATCGCCCTCCCCTTACGACGGCCCTGACTACAAGTATAAACAAAAATGTGGTTTGTTGGTTCCAGAAAGGAGTGATATCAACATCTGAAAAAGATTATTTTTCATCTCCTGATTAGGTGCAAATGAAAATCAAATTAGAATGAAAACAATTGGCCTCTTGTTTCAAGTTTAAATCAAAGTTAATTATTAAAACATCACGGTGAAAATGGCGTTTTAATGCAATTTGTGAATAAATGTTCAACAAAATAAGGACATTACTATTTTTAAAACTTATATTGTGCATCCCTGACATATTATATGAAAATGGTGAGCCATGGAAGTAGTATATAGCGACACTTTAGACCAAAACGGGACTACCATGTTAAACAACGTATAAAGATTGAAGACCCAAATGGGAATTTAACATTAGGCCGCCATTTTGTGAGTTTATAGAGTAGAGATGTAACATCTAAAAATTGGTTCATAGGTTTTCACAGGATGAGTTTGACTGGTTAGAAATGTAAGTGTAACGTGTTGGATCTATTTTGGCGTAATAGCTTGGATTATGTCTGCCCTCTAACTGAAATGAATATTACGTCGCAGGTTTATCACGTGTTGGTCTGTCTGAAGTCTAATGGAAATTGAATACACTCACTAAACAATTGCTTCTTATGTTACAGACAGTAAGTTTACAAAAAAGCATCTTCCTAGATTTACTGTCAGTCCATTGTGGGGTTTTTGCACAAGGTTGGCAAATGTTTCTTTCATCGGTGTCTGAAGACCACTGTTATTTTGATAAATTATCGAACGAACGCAGTACAATTTGGCGTGTGCCAAATATATTGTGTTAAATTTGTTACAATTCTGTCAGTCTTCAGGTCAAATTTTCGGTCATCAGTTTTGATACAAAGTTGCAAAAGAAGCCGTTGTAGCATGACAAACACGGTGACCTTGGATAAAAAGTCGGTCATTGCACTTGTTACAGAGTTTAACGTTCGATGAATGATTTTTTTTTTTACCTAGTGGAATCGAAGCTTACAAGATTAAACTCGCTCTTCAGCACAACACCACACAACACCCCCTTTTCGTAAATTCACCTCACTTTCATAGGCTGATCATATAAATATAAGTGACTTAAGAGAGCGGTATGATTGGAATGACCTAATCTGTTGCAGTAAATTACATTTTTGACATATTGTAAACTATTTGATCATATCTGACCGCAAGGCAAGTCCGATTCAGTAAGGCATGCAGAGCGGGTTTATCATTGTTGTCAATGAAGTCAGGGGAAATAACTTCATAGAGACGCAAACGGCGTCGAGTCAAATTTCTTCAGCAAAAATTAATTTCCATGTCTGAAATATAATGCAGTTTCTATTTATTTGTTCTAGCTCACAAAGTGCTCGTTTTTGTTGTTGCATGTATAAGTTCTGTAGGCGAACACAATCAAGCGTCGCGTGGCATGATGAGAAATCTTATATTTTCACATGTGAAAATATAAGGATAAAATTTTCACGAGTGAAAATATAGGAATAAAAAAAATATGAAAATTATTTCACTCATAAGTTTCTGTATTTCACACTTATATAATAAAATACGGTATTTTTGCAAAAGCACACTGAGTATAATGTGTCTTTTTCGATGAAATTAATAAAGGTAGTAAACACTGTTCATATGGTCTACTTGGTGCTTATTGGCTTATTGGTCCATGTAGCATTTTCATCGGAGAGGGTTGATGTTGGCATATTAATGCTGTAAATATAAGAAAAGTTGCATAAGTCTTAGGCCTAAATCAAGGAAAATGTAGTAAATGTATTTTATGGAAGTTATTTAGGAATCTGGAAGAATTACAGTGTATGAAATTCAATAAAACCCAAAAATCTCTATTTGACAGTCTCGCAGGGTAAGCAATAATTTCATAAATTAGACAATATCTTTAGTAAACGGCACTAAAAACATTATAAGAACAGCTTTGATATTCTTTACAGATCTGGTCTACCTCCGAAAAGTTATGACAGTAAGACATGTATGTTAGTAATTATGAAATTTCATGAAATTTCTTGAAATAAAGAATTTAAGGTAAATTTTTGCATACCTCAACAACAAAGAGTCGAAGTTCTAGCAATTTTGAAAAACACAGTGTATTTATGGCATGTAATGGATGTTTTCGGAGAGCAGAGTGCTTTTAGTGCTCAGTGGGCTACAACGTTCCTGGAAAATGGAAAGCGAAAAGAAGAAAAAAAAGGCAAAACCTACCGTTGATAAAAACCCTGTCAGGGCTGAGCAAATTTTTTTTTTAACCACTAGTCCAGGACAAGTGGTTTCAGAAAATTCACTTGTCCCACCTTACTTTTCACTTGTCCCACCTTATTCTTCACTAGTCCCACCTTACTTTTCACTGGTTCTAAAATGGTAATCACTTGCCGAGATTTGATGAGATGTATGTATTTAATCCATAGAAAAAACAAACGAAATAATATACAACATAATTATTTCTTTAAAGAATTTAATTTTTTAAAAACATTGGTTGATATACATTTGGCTACTTCAGGTTCATGTATATATGTTTTAGCTGATGGATTTGAAAAAATGTCCATGTACATGTCTGCCACCTACACCAGCACTAAGCCACCAGTTGATAGCTGTGTCTGGGTTAAAGTCCTCAAGCTCAGGTCCATTTGCGGAAATGTTCATTAGCATCTGTAAACTCTTTTGGTTTAAGGAATTCCTGAAAGAAGTCTTGATTAAGTTCATTGAACAAAGTCTCTTGCCCTGAATCTGTTCTTATAATTCACGCCAAGTTCAACACCGTTCTTCTCCTGGAGTGCACACATCATTTCCATATCAGAAAAATGGTATTCCATAACGGGCTAGGGGGTGTAGGCTGTGCTAAAGAGAGCTCTCATTTTTTTCATTTCAGTCTCGTTTAGTTTTGAAAGGGCCTTTCCTAGTGGAGGGTCAGCAACTCTGACTTCTCTGATTTGCTGCACATGCTGGCTAGTGTCATGCATATATTGCACTGCACAGGCATTGTGGGGTCCAGACATGTCATGAGACTTTATTGGTTCAATTCTGAATTTGTCAGTTCCACGGACAAATACACTGGGTGAATTTCCAACCTGTGCCAGTTTGGGATATTGTTGTCAATAACTGCAAAACATCTTTCATTCTGAGTCAATACATTCAAATCAGGGATAACAATCAACCCAATGCGGCTGAATATTTCTCTGTCTCTTAGTAGTGTCATATTTGACAATGTTTGCCACCACGGATTGTTGCTTATGTCTATTTGGAGAAATAGCTACCGCACACTCAGTAGCAGTCTTACGTTTAATCCCTCCACTTTCACAAAAATTTCCTTCTCCAAATCGCCCTTATTATCTTCCTTGCGAAAATAATTTAGCAAACTCATTTTTTCCACAGAGTAACTATCAGCTTGCTTGACAACTACTTCTAAAGTGAATATAACATACATTTTCTCTTTTAAATACGAACAGACACAGCTCATTAATTAGCGTAATTGTTTTGCTTTAAACGCAATATCGTGCGTGCAAGTTAATCATCTGTATCATCAATTAAAAATTAAAGAATCATTACTGTCATTTAATCAGTTCACAAAGAAAACCAACACTGATGTCGGTAAAGTACCTTTCATTAATTTAAATACACTGACTCGTTGGATTAAAATCATAGTGAACCGCTCGTGAGGATCTGGCTTGAGTAAACACAATGCAACAAAGCCGCTTAAAACACTGCTAATTGATCATACTGGCTTTCTTTTGTTTGTCGTGTTTTGATTTGCCGATAATTTGGTCGCTTAGCTCAATGTGCAGTCAAGCGGTAACAGAACGTGCGCATATTCGAAAATTATCACTGACCACATTTATGTGTTATACAGAATGTAAATGTATACATGAAGAGGGGTAGAATTAAGTATTCAGTATGCCCGGAGGGCATGATTGGCCAAATAAAGGTAGATATAGTGATTAAAGCACGAAAATAAGGACTTATCGACTTTTTTTAAAAAGCACTTGTCCCGGACTAGCGACCTGGAAAATTTTACTTGCCCGACTTCAAAAATGAATCGTCAGGGACGTCGGGCTATGGGATTTGCTCATCCTTATTAAGGATCGAAATAAAGTGAATAATCACCATTTAAAGGTATGTGTAATCAACTTCTAAACAATTACACACATTATTGAAAAAGCTGGTATTGAACGCCTACAAGACCTGTATGACTTGTACTTTAGCTTCATAATGATTCATGCCAAATGTGACGAGGATCTATAGAATGGATTATATATACAAATGAAAAAGCTGAATCAAAACCTTAACTGTCGCCGCCGCCGCTACCACCGGAAAAGTGGCTGCTTTACAAAAAATGTAGTTCAAATCAGCTTTATCAAGCATGGAAAAAAACAACCCCGAGCATCGCATTCTGTGAGAGAATGAATGATTCCCAATGTACCCCACCCTCCCCATCTACAATGGTGATTGCTTTTTCCTTCCTTACAATATGTTCTCTGATTGCGTCGTGAAATATCTGAACCTCTTCTGTTTCACCATCTGCATCATCTACCATTTTTACTTTAAATTCTCTTTTTCAGTCATAGTTTAGAATTTTAGGTTGCAGAATTAAAGTCCATTGAAACTGCACTTAGCTTTCATATGCAGGAGACTGGTTAATTTACACAAAGCACTTTTGCCGTTTGTTTCTACTGAACATTACTTCAATGTGGGAACAAGTCCTTTGGGTGCAACTAGAAGATAGATATTGTTGTAAGGAACGAATTTTTGAGAGAATCACAGACGCACAGCCGACGAAAAGTTTATACATCAGGGGTGATATACCACTTTTTCGGCTACCAAACGCAGCTAAATTTCCAGATTAATGTAACATTAATAATATACAAATCCAACCAGCCACTGGGACTGATAATTAATGTAAAGAAAGCTGAGATTGTGGAATAATTCATATCCATTTTTAGATAGTGGAACAAATTCAGTTTCAGTTATTTATTTTAAAAAAAGAAACCGTCTTAGAAGGTAAACATGTATATCAATAGATCCATCAATGGCGAGATAAAAAAAAATGGTCTCTCTTTGAATTTGATCATAATCATGCAATGCGCCGCTAACTCCTGAAGTTGAAACATCTTCGCTTTTTATTTATTTATTTCAGCCTCAGCATTGCGACGTTGTACAATAGAATATTATTTTATCATCTAAGAACTATTCTGATCTTCTTTTAAAAGGATTTACTCATATTGAAAACTGTCATCGCTAACTTTAATACTATAACAGTCAGAGTCATTATAGAAACATTCCAATATGTTATTTTGAACAGAACGCATTCAGAGACTAATTTATCACCAATGATTATTGTAATTAGGCCTGAATGAGATTATAGTAATAAGGCCTGAATGAGATTATAGTAATTAGGCCTGATTGAGATTATAGTAATTAGGCCTGAATGAGATTATAGTAATTAGACCTGAATGAGATTATAGTAATTAGGCCTGATTGAGATTATAGTAATTAAGCCTGATTGAGATTATAGTAATTAGGCCTGAATGAGATTATAGTAATTAGGCCTGATTGAGATTATAATAATTAGGTCTGATTGAGATTGTAGTAATTAGGCCTAAATGAGATTATAGTAATTAGGCTTGATTGAGATTATAGTAATTAAGCCTGATTGAGATTATAGTAATTAGGCCTGATTAAGAGTCTTTAAAAATATGCCCAAAGGTCATTTGATTCAGTCAATCTGCATATAGAAATGGGATGCCATTTAAAATTTGGAGAAGATTGTTCCTGCATTAGAATTTTTAATCTACTTTGTGACGTACTAAACAAAATTCGAACACAAATTTAATTAAAAAAAAAGACAAATGTTAGAAGTCAATAGTAAAATTAGCCAGAGATTCGGAGTGTACTAAAAGTTACCGTTATAGTTAATAATTCTTCTTTATCAATTAATTTCATATTGAAAACTTCATTTTGTATCAATATACTCTTAAATAATTCATGGAACTTTCTTATATGAATACAAACTGAGTGATTTTACTTTTTCTTATATCAATACAAAATGAGTGATTTTACTTTTTCTTATATGAAAAATACAAAATGAGTGATTTTACTTTGACGATGGGTGCTAACGGAATATATGTTACCCCGCCTGTGAAAGACAAGATGATGAACGACAAAGGCAAATCATGTACATGCATACCAATATAAATATTCATTTAAAAAATTTTATTTCTCTAAATAATATGGCACATAACGACAAACAGAAGGAGCGATCACTCCCAGCCCCACTCCCACCCCACACATGAATTGGTTGGTGCCTTAAATGTTTCTATGTAATTGAAGTTATGAAGACAGTCCCTGAAAACTGTATGTATATAGTCATTATTAAATTCATCGTTTGAGTATTGAATAAAAAAAGTCTTCATACATGTATCCATGTTTACATGTAAGTTGGAATTGCTAACGAATAGCCCTAAATCCTTGTTAATACCTCTGTGTGTGTGTGTGTGTGTGTGTGTGTGTGTTTCACTTATCCAAAATTGTTGCATTTACACATTTTTTAAACCGTATTTATATGTCGACCACCCTATGTGTGCTAATGTTTGCATACACTGAAGAGTTCCTCAGGAAAGAAAAGATAAACTTTGTTGCAAGTATTTATTATAATATAAACTTTGGTATTTATTTCCGGTGTTAATGACAATTTGTAGTGTGAAATAAAGCAGCAAAAAGTAGCACAAAATTAACAGAAATAGTACCAATTATCAGATGAATGATTATGGGATTAATGCAGAATAGAGAAGATAAATATTGTACGTTCTGGAGTTCACTTATTAGTTTACATCTAAACCACTTGTATGTTGCTGAAATAATGGTATATGGGGGTAACCCAGTGTACAAAGTACACCATAAGCCACTGCAGTTGTCTACACTTCCAGCTGATTCAGACCCAGTTTCTATTATAACTTTCATCACATGAAATGTATGTACAAATTTCATACAAAATATATGCTTTCTTCATTAAAATTGCTAATTTCATGATATCGATTTCAACTTTCCGCGCACTAACCGCCGTTTTCAACAATAAAACGACCGATATATCGAGCCTTCATTTACCAATTTTGATCACGTATTTTAAATGTTAGGCAGGTAAGAGCCTATTATATATATATATAATGAGATCCACACCTGCCTCAGCGTTATAAGCTGACGGTAAAGGGATAAACCCACTGGATTGGTTTGATCCAGGGAGACTACTATGGATCATGGAAATGAGTCGATCTGCATTATAACCCTGCCTAGTGTATTTAAGGAGGGAAGAAGTGATGCGGAAAGGCGGGTCTACTATTGTCGCAAGAGGGGTCCACTCCACCTCTGGTACCTGATGGGAGTTTGCCTACCTACGTAAGTCTCGCAAAAGAGTAACCTAGTAGGCAGGTGTTTTGGGCAGGCATGGGTAATCAATTGCAGAACCTAATATCTGATCATGTCCACTCGTGGGGCCTAGGCGAACTGGCCATCTTTGGCACCAAAGGAAAACCAGCATACCCGGTTACCTCAGTGAAGGCTGCAAGTTCGTCTCTTGGGATATACGGTATAAAACTATTCGATTTCGCCAAGCGAGGGGTCTACTGTATGAAACTATTGGGTTTTCTCAAGCCAGATATATACGGTATTAGACTTTTAGGTTTTCTCGAGCCAGGGATCTACGATATTAAGCTATTGTGGGGTTTCCTCGAGCTGTGGCCAGATTATCCCACTATACGTGTTTGTGATATTTCAGAATTAGTACTAGCAATAGGTCTTCTGTTATGACAAATCAGCTGCACAGTGTACCGACATAACACAAAATCAGGCGCACAGATATTATTGGAAATCAGTACAATGATACGTGCACACAGGTTCAAATACTGTGGAATTAAACATAAGCTCTGTACATCATTTAAAACCAACTACAAATGAAACCACCTGATTTATTTTTGTTTGAAATGTGTTCTCTGTAATGGAAGATAAGGCGAATTAAATAAATGATGATAAATGAACTCAAAAATTAACACCTTGGGTTACGTCGCTGATGACTTCACGGTATTTATTATGCGTTATGTAACTGTTTAATAATTTTGATGTAATATTTATCCTGGTTCTCTATCTTGGAAATTGTATTTTTGCACTTCATGTGATTGTTGAGTTGGAAAATAAATGAATGAATGATTTATCTGTAGATAGCGCCATCAAAATTAGGATAATAATACACGTGTCGGCGTTACTACCCACATACAATAGACAATTTTGATCTTACGATTGGGCTTTAAGCCTTCTAAATTGATTGCATTTTTTGGTCCATATCGTCTTTTTCCCTACGGGGAGACCCATTAACTCAGCTGGTAGGCCGTCGTACTTATAATCCAAGTTTTGCGGGTTCGATACCCGCCCAGGCTGGCCCTTGTCGGCTGCGTCTGTTGTCCTTGGGAAAGGTACTTAGTTCCCATTTCCGTTTCATGATATAGACAATAATGTGTTAAAGGTGCCGTAACTCCCTCCCCCCCCAAAAAAAAAAAAAAAAAAAAATTGAAAAAAATAAACAAAAAATAAATAAAAAGACCTTTCTACCTACGAGAGGAGTCTGCAACGGTCGTTTCAGGGCCGGGACCATTTATCATCGGTTAATGCTGGCACAGTACAGCCCTACAGGATCATATCAATCCAAATTAAAAACTTTTAATTGTACGTCATGTCGTTATGTATGCATGTGTTGGTGCTTTATAAGTGTAAGTGTGCGTCATGTCGTTATGTATGTATGTGTTGGTGCTTTATAAGTGTCAGTGTACGTCATGTCGTTATGTATGTATGTGTTGGTGCTTTATAAGTGTAAGTGTACGTCATGTCGTTATGTATGTATGTGTTGGTGCTTTATAAGTGTAAGTGTACGTCATGTCTTCATTATTCTCATATCTGTACCTTTTTTATACGTTGTTATTATTCTCCTAAAGGAAGGAAGAAGTACAGATGAATTAATGACAATGAAAGCAACATAAATATAATCAGACGAAATGCACATTCAAATGATCACACATAAATTATGGTATTAGTTTCTGAATAAAAGTGCATACAATCACATTTAAAGCAGCATAAACACACACACACACACACACACACACACACACACACACACACACACACACAACAACAACAACAACAACAACAACAATTGAACATCGGTAGCTAAATTTCTGGTTATAAGTATGGGCCCGTTCCATTCTGAATCGTACACCACCTTCGCTCTTTGAAAGTATTTACCTGGGCCAGTTACCATGTAGCTGAGGATTATTGAATCTCTCTATACCTTACAAAATTTCAAACCAAACCTTGTTCTGTCTACGCATACTTTTTTAATTTGGAAAAATTAAGTTGTTAACGGCGAGTGCAATGTTAAAGAAAATGCTATTTATAGTACTAGCACTGCCTAATGTACGTCATAAGGTGCATGGTTGCGACGCAGATCCTTGCGCAGGTAAAACTAAAAGTCGGTACATTTATACTGTATAAAACATACACAATACCATCCTCTATAAGCAGTAAAATTAAAATAAAGGCTACGAAACTACAGCGGAAAACAATTATCTGAATCATAAAAATGTAATGTAAGTAGAATATAAACTTTATCATTTTTTTTTAATTATATGCCACACATTCCAAAATAATGAAGTCTGAATAAAAATAGCATTGTAATATTTTTGGAAAAATCATAATTAAGTCCATTTAAAATAGCAAGTAATTTAGACATTATTATTATTATACAAGACCAAAACAAAAAAGAAACATATACACGTGCATGCAGATTAAGTAATAATTCCAATAATAATTAAAATATTCAGATGACGATACTTTTTTCCCAGATCAAAAATGAATACAAATAAAAATATAAATAATATTGTATAATAATGCTGATATTTTGTATGACAATTTTAAAATTAAGAAATTGAATCAGATTGTAAAATAAATAATTTTAATAATAATGATTTATATGTTTATCAGACATTTACACTTATATTTAGGAATTATTTGTATTTTCAAGAAGATCAATAATAATAATAATAATAATAATAATTATAATGTCTACATTATATGTTCTTTTTAAATGTTAATAAAATTGCTGGCATGCTAAATGCCATGTAAATATGAACTGAATATATTTAGATGGTGAAGACACTTATGTTCATACTGCATTTTTGTGGAATGTTTAACATATAATATAAAAATGATAAAAACTATAATCTAATTATCTGACATATTTATGAGTTAGAGAATGACATATGATTTAGGGAACTTTTTAAATGTAGTTTTGTATCCGTTTATTATAGTCATAGTCATTAAAGTAGTAGTCATCTTGTATGTTAATACAGTATAGCTCCACATCACAACCGTGTACCTTACAATAAAAGTATTAACTATTTGATTTTACATTTCTATCTTTATTCGTATTGATCACTGATTTGGTAAAAAAAAGGTGTAAAAAATATTTAAATCATATTTACATGGCATTTAGGATGTGCACGTTTTATATAGCATAAATGTACCGACTTTTAGTTTTACCTGCGTGAGGATCCGCGTCGCAACCATGCACTGTACATGTATTAGGCAGTGCTTGTACTATAAATAGCATTTTTGTTAACATTGCACTCGCCGTTAACAACTTTATTTTTCCAAATTAAAAAAGTATGCATTGACAGAACAAGGTTTGGTTTGAAATTTTGTAAGGTATAGAGAGATTAAATAATCCTCAGCTAGATAGTAACTGGCCCAGGTAAATACTTTCGAAGAGCGAAGGTGGTGTACGATTCAGAATGGAATGGGCCCATACTATTGCATGCAGTTACATTCCAGGAGCATATTCAATAGACAAACACAAACAAGACTGAAGTTGACAGGAACGTGAGGGAACGTATATTTGAAATAAGATTGTTTTATTATAAGATTCTTCGGAGCAGATATTATGGAGACGCTCACTTGAGTTCTATGGTAAAAAAGTAATTTAAATCCGGACCCATCATACAAACGAAAATTCAAATCCGGACCCATCATACAAACGAAAATTCAACAAAATGACTTCGGTATTGCTTTATGTGAGTTAAAGTTAAAGCTGCAGCCTCACGTTTTCGGCATATTCAGAAAATTCAGGAACAATTTACGCAAAATATTCCAAAAAGATTTAAATTTGTTGGTTTCAAAACCGTCCTCTTTAGGGACTAATGTCTATGAAGTTCGGAAGATATCTTTTAGTGCCCGCTTTATAAACACGGGTGATTTATGTTTTAAGCATGACAGAGGCCGATTTTAAGTGGATTCGGAAGGTTCTCCCCCCCCCCCCCCCCGCAGTAAAATAAGTACACTTTTCAATGTAAAAATAAACTCATACAAATGTGGTCATTTTAAGGAAAACGAATCAACTCTTCAAAACTTGAACCCCTTAGAAAAATCCCTGGATTCATCCCCGTGTATCATTCCGTTTGACTTTATTGGTTCTATCTTTCTCCCAATCAAGTTTCCTTATATCCTTTTCTCCTTTACTTTGCCTTTCGATAGTGTGTAACATGTCTGAAGCATAGAATTGCAGGCAAGATGCTTGTGTACTCTACTTGTCTGTGCACTGAAATCAAAACAAGCATATTTCCGTCTGCTGAGAAGATATAACTTTATAAAAAGAAAGTAAAATAATATAAACAAAATTCATTTGTATAAAATCAGGTTTTAATAATTTGAAATACGCTTTAACTACATGGTCATATTGCTCTACTGTACAACATAGCAAGTATCACAAAAAATTGAGTATTATTTTAAAAAATTATGCTGGATTTTTTTCATTAACTACTAATTCTGTAAGGTTTCAAACACTCAATAGCTTACAGTCTGTTGTTTTTTTGTTTTTTTTTAAATGTAATCCATTCAATATTTTCAAAATATTTCCAATTTCTAGGTTTTGTGACATCAGATGTGGTAGGGATATTGAGTAATAGAGATGGAAGATTCTGGGACACATAGGGATCTGGTTAATTTTCATGTTATGAAACCAAATCGATAGTAGAGTCGTTTTAAAGTTGGTTTCTTGTCCATACGAGGATCGTACTTGGTTTATTTTTTAAAAAAAAGAATCGGTAGTAGAATGTTAAGAAAGTCGGTTTCTTAAATAAAGGGAGATCGTATTGACCTCTTACAAGCAAATTGAGTTACCTATTAATGATCTATCAGAGATGCCATTTTTCAAAGAATTAACTATGGAAGTAGCGAAGCTGCACTAATTACGGGACAAGAATTTTATCAGGCAGCAAACCTGAATTAATATTGTTGTCTTTGATTACTTTGACCAAACCCACAGTGACATTTTATTATGCTGCAAGCATTGCATAGCACCATTAGGAAGAAGATAAAAATGTGAAAAATCGTTGGAAAATATAGCACATTATTTAAGTTAGTAATGGATAAAGTTTTAAATTTTGAATGAAGAAGTTTCACTTTTGGACGAAGAATTGTTCACTTTTGTGTGAAATAAGTCTATGTCTTGCTGAGAAGTTTTATTTTTTACTCATGAACTTTCATCTTTATCTAAAAAAATATATAGGTTTGGATGAAGTAGTTCCACTTCTTGACTAATACTTTTTATCTTTATGTGAAAAAATGTTATGCTTGGGTGAAATTTTTTACAGAAGTTCAACATCTGTGTGAAGAAGTTCCATCTATTGGAAAGAAGTTCGTTGTCTGGTTGGATAAGTTAGTAGTATATATAAAGAAGTTAATAGCAGGAGAAATGAAGATACCAATCTGTATTTGGATAAATTAATAAACACACATTTTATTTAGTACTTGTTGTTAATTATATTGAAACTGAAAGTACAAATATATCCTAAAGTAACCTTCCCAAGCTTGAGAGTAGTATAGTGTTTAATAGTACTTGGCAGTGCTTTCCTACATCAGATGAAGTCTATATTTCATAAGACAGTGAATGACCTGTTACAGACCATAAAGGTAAAGGTAAGGTAAATTAAAATCTATTTTAAATGGTAAGTTACAGAACCGAATTTAAATTTAAGGCAAATTAAAATCTATTTTAAATGGCAAGTTATATAAACGAAGGTAAATTTAAGGTAAATTATAATCTATTTTAAATGGTAAGTTACAGAACCGAAGGTAAATTTAAGTAAATTATAATCGATTTTAAATGGTAAGTTACAGAACCGAAGGTAAATTTAAGGTAAATTAGAATCTATTTTAAATGGTAAGTTACAGAACCGAAGGTAAATTTAAGGTAAATTAGAATCTATTTTAAATGGTAAGTTACAGAACCGAAGGTAAATTTAAGGTAAATTATAATATATTTAAATGGTAAGTTACAGAACCGAAGGTTCGTTGTTGGCGGAGTCAACAATGTCTCCTCAAAAGTTAAAGCCAGTCACAAGCCAGGACCATACAGGCAGATCTGGGCCCTATGGTGATGAAAGGTATCAAACATGTTAACATATGGTGAGACAAACATATTCTCTTGCACAGTAACGTGCATATAATTGAACATACATGGTCCGAACAAAACACGCAAAACAGAATGTAATTTATCTCATCACATGTAAGATTTGCGGCCTTCAGTATGTCGGAGAAACCGAAAAATCTACACGAAAGGACCACTCTTCAAAGATCTGATTGGATGACAAAGAAGTTGGACAGAAGTCTAGTAGCAAAACCCTACTCTTCCCCTGGCCATACTTTCAGTGACATTATACTACCTGCAATTGCCCAGAACCGTAACTAGAGTTTCGAAACCAGGAGTGAAAAGGAATCTTATTGGATACGCCGCCTAAAGACACTGAAACCAAGCGGCTTAAATCAAGAAGACTCCAAACGCGCATCCATATGCAAATAAAAAATAATGAAATAATTATCTGTTTAGAGCCCAAGTAGATGCAAAAGGGGTATTTTGCCCCACCCCGGTTAGCTTGGGTGGGGAGCCAATTTGGGGGCTCCGTCGGAACTACTGTCAGGAGGTTGGAGGGTCCCGTTCCTGGGAAAGACGACGACTGTTAGCCGGTTGGGGGGCCTCTTGGAATGAATGTTAGCTGGTTGAAAACGCCTGGTTGTTAAGCCGGCCGAGCCCCTACCCCCTCCCCCCCCCCGCCAATTAGGCCGGCTACAAACTGAGTTTTATTTACATTAGTTGGTGCCGTCATTAACTGTTTGTTCGTACATCCAATTGACAATCATTTTGTAATAATTCAAGGTACGTGCGAACTTTAGTTGTGCACCATCAAGAATGACAAGGGTCTGAATATGAAGGTCATCAAGTCTGATTTTTTCAAAGAAAGGTAGCGCACTAACGTCTGCATGGCATCTGTTTACAAGATTCAACTTACGTTTTTGCCTGCGATTTAGTAGTTTATTGCCTTGATTACGCGCATATTCATTTTTATAAACGAATAGCATTTTGTTTGGTTTTGGTTCAACCGTAAATCCTTGCCGACTCGGTTCTGCAACTAGTTTTTATAATACTCGTCGTAATTATTTACCCACATATGCAGATCCACTGCGTTTTTTCTTTTTTAAAAATCAATATTTCAATGAAACGCTAGGGAAAATATATGTCGTTAGGCCGTCTGAGCCTGGCAGCGCGGTGTTGTTATTGTAAAACCGCATCGTATACTGGCGGTGCACTAAGAATAGGCCTCGAGTCTGAAAGCTGTTGTTCCGACGGTTGAAATGACAACACACAGCTTATGATGAATTCCTAGCGAGATTTTTTATGATCTCCTCGTGGGCTTCGCTCTTTCGCAGACTATTAGTTTGTTGTTCGCCACTTCGTTCATTACAACCGAAGTGTATGCCTTATGCGATGCAGCCAGTATTTCATTTTTCATGACTGTATATTTGTCGACTTTATCATGGAAAAGCTTGAACCCTTCTTTAGAGATGGCGTTGTCGCACAGTGCCTTAGAGATGTGGTCTGCGATTGTGTTGAGCTTTGATTCGGCCAATAATAGGATTGCATCGTGCTTTTTAGCATTCATGGATAGTCGCCGGCTTACAAAATTTCCAGTCACAGATATCAGACCACAACTTAGAGCTATGCTCTCAAGGACAATCGCAATGGGGGCAGCAATGATTGTTGACAATATTCCAATCCCCGCCACACCGGTGCCCAGAGACAGCCGTCAGTATGATGTCAGCACCAACTATCGGGTTTACTGCTCGCTCGTACTTTTTGTATAGAGTGAGCCGCTGTTCAACCTCTGTCCGTAAGAAGGTTTCAGCCTCACGGATCTTTTTGAGGTGAAACTCTTGTGGGTCTTGGATTTTTGGGTATAGCGACATTATAATTCCTGTGTAAGCTGAGTGATATAAAAGGTTTAATTAATCTGGAGGGATGGGGGTGGGGTGGGGTTAGCTTCCCTGCGGACACGCACCTCTAACATGTCGTTGTGGTGTACTGGTAAGACGGTGGTGATGTCATAGACGGTTTCAGTTTGGTTGATATCACTAGATCTGGAAATAACCTGGACTTCAACAGCACGCACGCTAACACGTTCACCTAGAATTACAAATACCATGCCCTCTGTTCGCAGGTTCATCCACTGTTGTTTTTCAGGCTGATACTGTGGAGCGGCAGAGAGCGTCTTTTTCGAATATAACTTTGCTTTTGTTTTGACAAGACGAGTGATAGAGGGCCGTACATACCCCGAAGGGTTATTGCCGAGGACGTTTTACTAAATACCACGTTGTCATTGTAATAACAGTCGAGCCCGAGACGACCCGGGGGTAGTACCTTTGGCTGTTGTTCCGACTCTGGTTGGTCCCAGTGCTAAATATATATCTGCTTTGCATCCTCATTCCAATCTGAACCGATACGTGTTAACCAAAAGTTTGAGCAGATACTCTTGCACTAGTGGTTTGTATTCCTTGTCGATGTCAGGCACTTGCTTTGTGAGCTGCGCCAATACCCCTTCGTCGATCTCAAGATTGGCAGGCTGCATCAGGGATTCGTGTTCCTTGTCTAAATCTGGTTGTTCCCCGATGGCTTTGTTTTTTGCTTAAAGCTAAGTATAATGCAGAGTCTAATTGCCGAAGCCAAACATGGTCAGAGGGGCTGAGAATCCAGACGCTTGTGCGTCGATGTTGAGGCACTCACACCGGATGGTGTCTCCAGCGGCAAGCATAGACACAAAGCTATGTGTAAAACTGTTTGAAATTCGGTCTCCAGATTGCTAACAAGCTCTGTCAATAAAATACAAGATTACCTCATAAATATGCGCAGACTTTGCTCACAATGAAACTCATCAAATATGTTTGTAATATAAGACTGTTTAACACGTATGATCAAAATCTGATATAAAATAAAAATATAGTTGTTAGTGTGTTACCAAGCTCAGAGAATCAAGTACAAGATCACGTCATTAATATGCATGGATCTCGCTCATAATCATACTCGACAGAGATCTTGATAATATAAACCTATTTACCAAGTTTGATCAAAATCCTATCAACGTAGAGTCTGTATAGTGTTAACAAAACTCACCCAATCGGATGAATGATCACATCATAAATATGCATAGGTCTGGCTCATAATAAGACTCATCAACATCTTGATAAGATTAGCCAGTTTACACAATCCGATTAAAAATAGAGATCTCTGACATATTAAAAGCAAATGTAGATTTTTATCAGATTGCCAATTTAACATCAGTTTAATTAAAACTGGGTCAGAAACATCATCACTCGAATGGTAAGAAGCTCAGCCAGTCGGATGCAAGATATTGTCATTAATATGTGCAGATTGTTCTCATAATAAAACTCAGTGGATATATTGATGATACATGCCTTTTACCAAGTATGATGAAAATCTGATCACAAATAGAGTTGCGAAAGTGTTGGCAAGCTAAGCCAGTCAGATTCTAGATAACTTCATGAATATTCATGCATCTCGCACACAGTTGTACCCATTTAAGCTCGTGACGATTTGTCTCTATTTACCAAGTTTAATCAAAGTCAGATCAGGAATACAGTCTATATAGGAATAACAAGCTAAGCCAATGAGATGCAAGGTAACCCCATTAACAAGTGTTGATCATTATCATATAAGCCTTTATTCCAAGTTTGATCAAAACCGAATATAGCTTCCTAAGTAGTAAAAAGCTCAGCCAATCAGATGCAAGATCGCCTCATTATTATTCATAAATCTCGCTCATTATCGAATTCCTCCAAAACTTGATGATATTAGCCTCTATTTCAAGTTTGATCAAAATCAGATAACAAAATATGGTATCCAGAGTGGAAACAAGCTCAGCCAATGAGATGCAAGATCACCTCATTAATATGCGTGTATCTCGCTCTATCTAATTCTTTTGAGATCTTGATGATATAAGCCCATATGCCAACTTTGATTACAACTGGATCAGAAATATGATTTGTAGGGTGGAAACAAACTCAGTCAGTCAGATGCAACATCGCCTCGTTAATATGTGTGGATCTTGCTCATTGTTGAACTTGTCCGAGATCTTGATGATATAAACCCATATTCCAAGATAGCAAACACTTTTCGGCAAGGGCTGGGATCGATGATGTACACTCCTACCTTTAAAACCACCTGCTATCAAAATAAACTCCATAACCATTAACATGTGTACATTTTCATACTCATCGGAGAATTGAGAAACCGAATCAGTAAACAAAGACCGGCACGACAAAGCTGATCCTTGTACGATTATTCCCTTTAGAGTCACACCAGCCCCCTCCCAACAGCGCAATCAAGGTCTTCGACGGGATATATAGTTTCTTATTTCAGTATTTAAAAAAAAATTAGAAAACTATTTGATGAAGCGTACAGTAATAACGATTATTTTAGCCGGTATACGTAAAATTGTTACTTAAAACAGTGAAATTATCCTTTATGACCTTGGACGGTGGTAGTTTAGTTTACAGTGGTAACGCTGTAATATAACTCCTAGACACTTGAGGAATAAGCGGTGAAAGTGTCAAATTTCTGCCTATTAACGTTACTTGCGTTGCTAGGATTAAAAAAGTGTAGTGTGCATAAAGAAGGGGGGGGGGAGAGGCATGTTTCATGAGGATTAAATTTTGTAATCATACTTTTCTCATAGAAAAGTTTTATTTCATAGAAGAGTTTTATTTCAGGGATAAGAGTAATATCAATTAATTAAAATCCAAATAATTGACTGCTACAAGGGAGATTAGTTTTTGTACTAATTGTGTTACCCTCAGAAAATAAAGACTTTATTATTATTATTATTATTATTATTATTATTATTATTATTATTATTATTATTATTATTATTATTATTATTATAAAATATGAAATAAGGCATTCTAGACACTACTGTAAATAACGAGTGAGAAGGATGGAGGTTCAGTATGGATGTCTCTTCAATGAAGCATTTACCCTATGGTCAATCACAAGCAACTGTTTAACAAGCTCAGCTAACCAGAAACAAGCTCACCTCATTAATATGCATGGATCTCACTCATTATCGAACTTATCCGAGATCTTGATAATACAAGCCCATATTCCAAGTTTTAACAAAATCGGAACAGAAATATGGTATCCAGAATGGTAACAAACTCAGCCAATGAGATGCAAGATCGCATCATTAATCTGCGTCGATCTCGGTCATATTCGAACACATTCGAGGTCTTGATAATGTAAATCTATATATCAAGTTTCATCGAAATCATGTAAGAAATATGGCCTCCAGAGTGATAACAAACAAATGTTGACGGATGGACGAATGAGGTAGGGCCATACCGTAAGCTTAGGCCTACTTGGTCTTACCGTCAGGTGAGCTAACAATACTAATAATGTTTTTCATCCTGGTTGAGCAGTAATTTTAGACGGTAAGTGGTGGTAACCTGAATAATCGGATCTACTGGTTAATAGAAGGTTTATGATCTCGCGCATAATTTAAAGACTGCTTAAGAATTTACACATGTGTTGACAAACCTTTTGTTCATAGTATTTGTTGAGAAAAAGAGATCCAGAGTAGGCCAACATTTTAGGAATTGGAACACTCTGTCGTGACTTTGATGAAAACTATCAAGGTAGATAACTATAACAGTGTTCATTAAATATGTATCAAACCCCACCCCAACCCCGTTCGATTTTAGGTTTGGGAATAATGTCCTTCTTTAACAAAATTTAAGTATAGAGAAGTGAACTTTGATCTAACACACACACACACACACACACACACACACACACACATGCACGCACGCACGCACACACACACAGAGTTTAATGGGGTTCCTCAATCGCAGTAAACTGAATTCTCCATAATGAACCATTTCTTGTGTATTGACCTGCGACTGGAATGTTAATTTGTCGCTTATTCCCGGAGAATATCAGCCAAACTATCGATGAAAAGAAATTCCAAGTAATTTTAATCTTACGTGTATAACAACAGAATGTGGGAAGAGATTGAAGTAGCAGCAGAGAAAATATTTTTAAATATATAGTAAAATATTTCATAATGGAACACTGTTGAAGAGACCAATATTAAAACTTCTAGCGAAAGCGTTTTGTAAGACTCGTTTTTCATGGCACACATTTCGAGAAACAGGGGCAGGAGGAATTAGTCAATCGTGTGATGAATCCTCTGAAAATCTAGATTAATGTTCATATTTTAGCATGATTTCCATTGTTATCCATGATTAAACTCCCCAGCATAGTAAATTTTAAAATACACATTTTGCTAATGATAGACCTTTAATGATGTACAAGGGATGAAGTCACAGCCCAACCGTGATGAATATCAAAAGATATGGGAGCTGTGAAGGAGAGTGATGAATAAAACCAAATATCCTACAAGTGAGAAAAGTCTTACATATTTATTATCATGATGTCCAAGAAGATGGGTTTTGCATTAATTCCATCCGAGAATCAGCAAGGTTTTATTGGTTTAGATAAATTTCGGCACATATCTGCTAGTCTTTTCTGAGCCTGTGTTATTCTGCCATCCAGGTAAGCATCCAGAGCAAATGACCATGCACGTAAGCAAATTACGACAATGAGCTAATTTAGGTATTTTACAAAAGTCCAAAGCCTGCAGCAAGTAGATAGAGGATATCTACGTGTTTTGAGTACATATACGGAAATATTTCACGAGTGAAGTGGAAACATTGTATTGTCACGAGTGGCTTCTCGTGACAATACAAAATCTTTCCACTTCACGAGTGAAATATTTCCGTATATCTACTCAAAAAACGTAGATTTTCTTTTTATTATATATTTTTTAAAAGCTAAAGCCGTTGATTTGCATGGATTTTCTCCATTCTGTGCCAATGCGATGAACAGCTGCATTAGTACATCGATGAAAAGAAGTTCCTAAACTTTACAATCATTTTTGGACAGCGACGTTTTACAAATTTAGCTTGTACATTTTATGCTTCAAATTGTATATTTTGTCAAAATAATAACTGTATTCGTACGAAAATGAAGAGACATTTATGTTTCTTAACACATTTCATGCGCGGATTGATACTGTTGGGGTGGGGTAATGTATAAACATCACAGAGCGGTTGAATCTGAGAGACTTTAGAGGGTAACACCGTTAAACAATATATTTTAATGATTGTGAGTTTACTTGTAAGAATTTTCGTTCCTTGTTTTGTTTATATATACATTCTAACGTGAATGTTTGTGTTGCCTTGGCAAGCTTGCAGCCTAGTTCGGTAGCAGACGCTGTATCCAATTTTCGATTGTCACTTCATTTCGGTTTGCAAAAACCACTAATCAACGCCCGATTTATCCATTTGTGATCTGAGTTAAAATTGCTACTTTAAAAAGTTTATTACTATATTTAATCACGATTTTGTTTTCTTAAAAATCTGTACCGTTTATCTTAGAATATTGCAGGTATACAGTACTGTATCGGTTACACCTAGCAACAGGTCATGTAAGTTTAGTCACTGACAGTTTCCATGATTCATATAGAAAACTAATTTTAAAAAAGGTAATAACTGAAGTCTACTTTTTTGCTGTTTGGAGTTCACTTTTTGGCATTTCTTTATGGCACTTCGTTGGTTGCATAAATGTACATGAGATGGTCTACAGTCGACACATTTTAAGATCTGCACATCCTGTTGTGGAGGGAGAGAGAGAAGGAGCAGAAGAGGAAGAAAAATGAAACAGATCTAAATATGGAAATAACAGGTTTGAATAAAATGCAAAAGGGCAGATATATTTCCTAACTGTGGCGATATCATTTTTATCCCACTGATATATTTCAATATCTCACAGTGAAATATATAATAAAACGTGCTATCATATCCTGTTTCCATAATCTGTCACGATTTTGGACAAAAGCCAGTATATTCATTTCCACCTGTACTGGGAACCGGTACAACCCATTGAAAATAAATATGTAATTACTCATAAGTAGTATCATATTACGCTAGTACTCAATCTTATCAAGACGAGAATCTTGCTAGCTACTCTATGAGCTAGGACCCAATTTTATAAAAGACCCCCCCCCCCCCGTGTACTACATTTGACATTTAATTTCAATTAATTTATGGGTTTGTAAGAGTAAACGTAGGTGTCGCTCTCTATCGATAACATTATTGGTTTTCTGCAAATATTTATGAAATGTGTGTTCGGCAAATTTTTTTTAAATTAAGAATATATGAAAGAGCAACCGTCATATGAGTTCTAGAATTGTACTAGGTCAAAGCTGCTCTGGCAGTACCTTTGACAAGGCTATTGATTCTAAAGCAAAATAGATAAGAATCAGATCACCAAGGTTGCTCTAAGATGGTCACCACAAAGAAGGAGGAAAAGAGGCAGACCAAATCAAACATGGCGCCGCGCTATAGAGACCGAAATGAAAGAATTCCATCTATCATGGGGAGAGTTAGAAGAAGAAGGAGGAAAATAGGTAGACTAAATCAAACATGGCGCAGCACCATAGAGACCGAAATGAAGGAATTCCAAGTATCGTGGGGAGAAGTAGAAAAGAGATAGATAGGAATCAGTGAGAAAGTGTGTCTCAGCATCATGTATCAAGATGGGTGAAGAGGACCAAATAAAAGAGATACGGTGGAGATGTCGGGATGAATTTCAGAGTGTGGTCATTCACCTCAGTAGTTTCCATTTGGCTATGGTATTCTTCGCGTGTGTAGGAAAGGTCTACGAGATTCTGCTTGTCGAATTTCAGCTATCATGGGGAAAGCTAGAAAAGAGAGAGATAGGAAGCATTTGAGAAGGTTTGTCTCAGCATTATGCCCCAAGAGGAGTGAGGTGGACTAATTAAAAGAGATACAGTAGGGACATGTCAGGATGAGCTCCAGAGTGTGGTCATTCAATCCAGTGGTTTCCATTTGGCTCTGGCGTTCTTCGTGCGTGTAGGAAAGCTCAACACAAACAATGGCGTGAATTATCTCGTTGTCGAAGATGACGTATATGGAATCAACACAATGGCTCATATAACGAATGGAAAGTTGTGCAACAGGGAGATTCGCGCGCACAAACTTATTTGGAAGTTTCTGCATCTACTTCAGTGCGGTCCCTCCCTCTGTGAATTCAATGCATCCGTTTGTACTGTGAATACATTTCTAGTTAAGTCAAGAAAAGGAAATTTATGCTAGTATTAAGACCCCACTGAAAATAAAAAGCATTTAAAATTTGCAAAGAAAATACACGTGTTTTATTACTAAGAATTATTAAAGTGAGTAACTAGATGGGTGTATGCCTAACACAATTTGATAACAAAGACTTAATTCACTCCTTGTGTAAAGTGCTGACATGTTAGATATAATATATAACATAATCTGCATCTGCAAAACAAGAGTACTGGGAACTGTTCATTATACGCCTCCCCCGTGTTCAATATACTGCATGCAGGCACTTGTAGGAGATGATCGACTCTAGTCAGTATTTACCAAAGGATCTCAGTGACACTAACAATGACCTTTTCATTCTATAAGTAATAGGTTATTTTCTTGCACAAAAAACAAACCATTTTTAAATTTTGTTGGCAAAAGATGGTGAAGAAAACCATCCGTCTTTATTTATTTTTTTAAAAGTTTTATTCAGTGGCAGCGCGAGGGTTTGAGGCGCCCGGGGGCAATGTTTTTTAATGGCGTCCTTACTGAGGCCCCGTGGGGCAATGTTCTTTAGTGGCGCCCCTACTTTGCCACAGGGAACAGTTTTTATGTCAGTTGCCAACCTCCAACCCCCTCCCCATCTAAGCCATGAAACCGGGTGCTTAGATGAAGCGGGAGGAAAAAAAAGAGCTTCCGACGGCGCCCCTTCCTCGCCTGGCGCCTGCGGGCAATTGTCACCCTCCGCCCCTCGCGCCACCACTGGCTTTATTGGCACAAAGATAGGTGATAGATACATGTAATATATTAAATATTGGAACAGTATTTAAACGACTTTTAACAAGACAAGGAATATAAGCAGTCCTAGACAATTATTTGGTGTCACTGTAAGATAAGAAGAAAGACATACACATACATATAGAGAATATTGGCAAGCAAATATTAGTACAAGCATATATAGACAAACTCTTTCCCCAAAATCACCATCAGAATATCGGGATAATAGATATGTACATATATATATATATATATATATATATATATATATATATATATATATATATATATATATATATATATATATATACAGACACACACAAAAACAAGTGTGATACAGTTTTGTTTCAACCTCATCAAGGTAACAGTTACACAAAAATACGTACCAATTATCCTGTGTCATATTAGGTAGAAGGTGAAGAACAAATAGCTCTGTCAGATGCTAATTTACATGGTTTTTTGTTCACACCCGAAAAGACTGTGAACATTATTATTCGATCCAGTGTTTGTATAATAACTGTTTACTATCAAACTTTTCCCAGACACAGTTTCTGTATGCATTGTATTTTTTTTCTTTTTGACATTTAAATGAAATTTAAGTAGCTTTTTAAAATATCACAAATTAGATCTTTATTTATAATATCTACATTTATAAATAAGTTGTTTTGCCAAAAAGATACATCAATTTATTACATCATCAGCCTGGGTTCTCTCTTTAATTCCAAATATTACATTTTTCTTGGCGAAAACCAAGCTGTTGGTGTGACTGCACTTTCTCCTGATCCATCGTAACACGTCAAACAAAACCGCATGTGATATGTGACAATCCGAAAACAGATGGGATATTGTTCATTAATTAAATCATTTCCATAGATGATGCCTTTCTGAAACCATAAACTAGTGTTGTTAAAAGCAATCTTACCTTCTATTTTTATTCTAGGATTAAACCATACAGATGTTTGCAAAAAAATATTCAAGTGAACTAACTTGAATGAATTTAAGTAATTCTGAGAGAGCGCCAAAAACATCCATCCGATAGGATTAAGATTCTTTCTTATGGACTGAACATAATCTGTTCCAAAGAAGTAGAAATGATCCATATTTGGAAGTGAGAGTTGTAAGAGATGTTTCCATTTAGAGTTCTCAGGCAATATTCTCCTAAGCAATGTAAGTTTTAAAGCATTTGTAAATTTAATAAACAGTTATTGTCTTGATACCGCCATTACAATACCCTTTTATTATAATTTTTCGTTTTATTTTATCTTTTGCTCCCTTCCATAGAAACTTGTAAAAGAGTGTATTAAGTTCATTAAGTATCTGCTATGATGGGTTTTGGTAAAGTTAATAAAAGGTGAGAGATTTTTTTGGATGCGGAAAACTTTTTATCACTGTAATTTTTTCAAGTGTTGCATGAACACACTTATTGAATTGTAAAAATAAATTCTTAATTTCTCGAATTTCGATGGGATAGTTAAAAATTGGGTTATTCTCTAAGTTAGTTGAAAACCCTAAGAAAACAAATTCACTGCAGTCCCAATTCACTGTTGTCCCAATTAAGTTTATATTCAGAACAGAATTTCAAATTCCTGCCTGTTCAGCTTCCAAACTATATTACTTTTGTTTTTTCTATGTAATACTTTGACCTGAGAATTTTGAATATTGATATAAAAGATCTAAAGCAGATTTCAACGACTTTTTGGAGCCATCAAGAGTGAGTGATGTATCGTCTGCGTATTGAGAATTAATATAAGTTGTACCACCAACATTTATTCCTTTAATATTCTTATTTTTCTTATCATATGAGGCAATATCTCCGCAAACAGGATAAAGATATATGGGGAGAGAGGGTCACCTTGTCATACTAATTCCAAGTCAATGTATAAATCATTTAAGACATTCACTTGTAACAAAATCCTGCCACAGCCCTAAAACAAATTTCCCAAGATGTCCACCTCCTTTGCGTACAACTGATTCAAGTACAGGGGCGGGCTAACTTTTGCCGGGAACTGGTCTCGTGACTATTTACTATAGCACGGAACTTTCGTAGAACTTTGAAACGGAAAACATATGGACCGACAATTTAAAGGGGGGGGGGGCTGGGCTGAGATTTTCTTTTTGGTGCGCGAATTTTTTTAACTGACCGAAGAATCCCGGGGTGGGTGGGGGTGGGGGTAATCGCGTTTTTTTTTTCTTTCTCTTTTTTTAATTACATACATTTCCTCCTCCAGATATGTATAGTTTGCTCATTCATCGGAGTATTATCGTCACCCATTTTGACAGCCTCTGTCAATATGAAACCATTGATATACTTGTCCGTTAATAGTTACGCATGATTTGGTTACAATAAAAATGCTTAGTCTATTTTATAACCAATTCATCAAAATAAAAAAATTAAAAAAATAAGTAATGTATCTATGAATAACCATGCAACAGAATAAAATGCTGTTTGGAAATCAATTAAAATTAGCAGACCTGGAATTTTATGATTTCTGGTGTAAAACATCAAATTATATAAATTCCTAATATTCTCACCAATATATCTCCCTAAAAAAAAAAAAAGTTTGATCTTCGCGTATAATTGTAAGGAGTACAGTTGTGATCCTATTTGCTATATAAACAGAAGCAATTTAATGTGACACATTTAGAAGTGAAATAGGTCTCCACTTTAAAATATACTGTTTAGTCTCAACACTTTTTGGTAAACATATTATGACACGCTCTTTCTGGGTGGGAGATAGTTCTCCACTTTCATATCCAAAATTTTTTTGATTTCAACAAATAGTGTCCAAATAACTTCCCAAAAGAATTTATAAAATTCTTCTTTGAAACCGTCCGATCCTGGCTTTTTCATTTTGCATTTTTCAGAGACTATTATAGGTAGGACATATAGTCATTCACAGTATCCTTCTCGGCATTATTTAGTTTCGGAATGTCAGAGTAATTGAGAAAAGTCTCAACATCAACAGGTTCAACTTTGCGTTTTTTAAGTTTTTTTTTCTTTTATAAATTTTTGGCTTCTTCCAAAATTTCCTCTTATGTTATGTCCATTATTTTGGACAAGAGCAGGCATAATTTTACTAATGTAGTTTCTGTTTACTAGATTACAAAAGTATTTGGTTACTTTCTTCCCTTCTTCAATCCATTTAGCTCTAGCCCTAACCGTCACTCCTACCATTTTTTCTTCTTCCTAATCTCTTCAAGTTCTCTCCTTTGTTCATCTAATTTTGATAATTCGTTTGCATCATTTCTCTTCTATTGACTGTATCTCCTTAAGCTGTTTATTTTCCTGTCTACCTTGAGTTTTCTTTCTTAAAAGAAAATAATGATATTGTAATTCTTCTAATTTCTAACAATAGTATCTCAATAAAAAGTTCATCACTAATAGTAAATTTCAGATCAGCAGTTGGAACATGGAACATTTACCAAATTATCAGATTGTTCTACACAAATGTACTGGTTTTTTACATTCTTAATGATTTTTTAAAAACTTTCGTTATGTATTACCAAAAACGTTTTCTTTTATTTTCATTTTGAAAGACCATTTTTATATATACCTAAGAGTGATCAGTCCTATATCCTGGTTCAATATTAACATTTGAAAGTATTGTAAATACATTTTCGGAGACCAAAAATAAAAAAATAAATAAAAAGTCATGCTTGTTTTATTGTGTGTACCTATGGACACCAATAGTCAGTTCCCGCCAAATATCTATACAACTATTTTCCATAAAAAAAATACCTTAAAGAAGAACTGCTCTTGTCCTTTGATTAATCACATTATTATAATTATAAGTGTCAGAGTTTGGATCCATGACAAAATTAAAGTCTCCGCCAATTAGGTGTATAATCATTTTTAAAATAAAAAATCTAAAATATCTTTTTTATATATATGAGAATCGAATTCTGGGCAGTCTCTATTTGGTCCATATATATTTATAAGTGTGAATCTATAATTATCAATAGTTATATCCATAATACGTTTATTTTCGATATTGTCTTTCTTCATTTCATGTAAGATAAATTGGAAATTATTGTTCAATAATATAGCTACCCCGTCTAGAGTTAGTAGAATATGAACTAAAGAAACATTCATATCCCCATGTAGTCTTTTAAATATTTTCCCACTTTTCAATTAAATGTGTATCTTGTAGAAAATAAATTGAATATCTTTTTTCCTTTAGAAAATTTAAAACATCGCTCCTTTTCTTGAGATCTCCCAGTCCTTGGCAATTAATTATGGCACAAAATATTGACTTAGACATTTCAAAAAAAATATTTTGTTTAGTTTTCTGTTGTAACTGTATGTGTGCGGTAACTATGAAATATTGTTTAGTGTGAAAAGAGTAAGTCCATGAATATGCTGTTTTCTGGTGTGCTAACCATATGGAAAATATGCAAAAGGTGCCACATAATAGGAATAAGAAAAACAGAATAATTAGAGCTTTCATAATGAAGAAAAAGTGAGTAAACAAACAAACAAACAAACAAACGAACAAAAAGTAAAGTCAGAAGTACACTGTAGGCCAAATGTCTCCATACAAATACATGATAGGCGTTGGTACACTGGGCTTAAAGAAGAAGAAGAAAAAAAAAAGATGGAAATATAGTCTTGTTCATGCATTAGTATAAAAAACATGTCAATGGGAGAAATATTATATTGTAAATGTATATAGTATCACCTCTTTATCGAAGGTTTGTATCTATGTAGAGAACACACACACACACACACACACACACACACACACATAATGAGTGGGATTTTGTCAATCTTTCTTATCAAAGACTCAATTATAAGTCTTCAGATCGAAAATAATCTCTCACCTTTTATTAACTTTACCAAAGATATAACATTAATTTATAGATTAACAAAATCACAGTTTTGCAATCTGATACATACATTAATCAATCCGATAATAAAACTGATGATAAGAAAAACGAACTTTGACAAACATCTACTTAACCAAGTTTAGCTATAAATGTATTAAAAATCAATAAACGGCACCATTATTAGCATTTATTTAATTTAATGTTGTTAACATTACAAACACAAGACATATATATACATGAGAAAATGTTATTTATTATTTTATTCACTTTTGAACAATACAAACATTTACATATTTTTAACTAGATAACTTACACATTCACATTCTTTTTTGCTTAAATGTACGAATTCAATACATAAATAGTTAAACACGCAAAGTACACACCCACACACTAAATACATAATCTTGGCACAAAACTTTTATTTAAATTAGTAATTAAAATAGCATAAACCATAATTATAAACACTACAAACACAACATATTATATGTATAATAAGTCACAAATGTTCTTTATCAATATTACAGAATCTGTACATGAACTTTTTATATACTGTCTATATTAAAATATAGTGGGTCGAAACGACCCACATATGTGGGCCGAGTCATCCAGGTTGAAATAGTGGTCCGAATCATCCCGACCGAATCGACCCGGGCCGAACTGGTTTTGGGCCGAATGACTTGTACCCTTTGCAAACAGATGTTCGAGACTTGTGCCCTTTGCAAACAGATGTTCGAGACTTGTACCCTTTGCAAACAGATGCCCGAGACCAAATCGTTCAGAAGTTCGACAACAGGATTTAGATTCACAGAAGTTAGGATGTCGAACCAAAAATGTAATCAATCTTCTAACATGCAAGATCTCTGCCACTCAATATGCTGGCGAAACCGTTGATTTCATAAAACGAACGAATAACCACGAGAGCCAAATTAGTAACAAAATCAACGAGAAACTCGCCAACCACTACAACTCAATTCCCTCGAGATGCTACTGATTGAATCTGGAGTGGACCGATATAGAACGCACACGTAAGGAACGATACTGAATACTATAAACTAAAACTCATGGGGAGTTCGGCTTAAATGAAAAAGTCGAACCTTCCCAGTGGAATCTTATCAAAGCTAAACACGGTCATCGGTTTATCAAACATACGCAATTTTTGCGATAATATTTACCTAAGTAAATATTCCGTCACTCTTTACATGTATTATTATTATTATTATTATTATTACTTTTGTCCATTATCCCGCTACACCATTCTCTTGATATATTTCCTTTAGTACCCCGATGCATAACTCTACCGGGATATAATTACTATCGTAAATTTTGTGGACGGCTTTGATTTATGGACACTCATGACTTTCCTTTCTTTGTTCCCACCCTGGAATTAGGTCAAAACATTTTGGTTCTCTGTGAGATAAGCACGATGATCCAATCCCTTCTTTCCTTTTTAAAACAACTTTGTTGGGCTGCCGTCAGATAAGAAATCGACATATAGTTTACCCGTTTTAAAAATTTTTTTCAATTTCGTTTTCTTCTATCTTTCTTCTATTTGTTATCTCCTGTTAGTAGATTTCTCCCTCTCTTTCAAACATGTGTGAGTCAAGAATTTCTCATGGCTTTTGTGCTAAGTGTTTGTTTTGTCGATGTAAGCTATTTCTTTCCCTGACGAAAATCTTGTTTAGCTCGGAACGTTGGGAAACAGTTTTGCATTTGCGTCGTTATACATGTGTGTGTGTGTGTGTGTGTGTGTGTGTGTATGTATGTATATATATATATATATATATATATATATATATATATATATATATATATATATGTAAGTGAAATCACAATATAGAGACAAACAGTGATACATACAATTATGTATTTATAATATATATAAACACCGACATCATTTCATATTAATAACAAATATTAATTACAATGATGATGAGCTTTCGTAGCAACGCTCTATTTGCCATATGAGTTATGTTTTCACATGATTCCATTCAGTAAATAATTTTTTTAATTTTGGATCTCCCAGATTAGACTTCTTAACTTCAAATTGAACACAAAACACCAATTAAAAATAAATCTCTTGTATACTGTTTCTTTTTTCCTCATATTTTGAGGAGTTTTCAACGAAGAAAGTAAAGAGGTGTGGCATGTGTTATCCATTTTTGGTTAACAACCCCAACGGCTCTTTTTATGGCCACACAGTTCTCTCAGAAACAGATATATACTACTCAATTATTGCCAAACATTCCATGTTTTTTTGTGTGCATATCGTTGTCTTCCACAATAACTAAAACTTAACCCCCTCTCCAGTCTTTTGTCTTTGTGTGTGATGCAAGCACTCCTACCCTCTTGTGTGTATAGCGTGTGAGCACTTCTACTTTTTTTTTTATTATTGGTTAGTACGTTTGGGTGTTGGTCAGTAGATGACTGTGTGATGTTCAGTCAAACGGAGTACTGGTTAGTAGATGTAGTTGCTGGTGAGTCAAACCGCGTATTGGTTATGAACTGTAGGTGTTGGTCAGTCAAGGTTGGTTTGTGGGTTTAACGCCATTTTTCAGCATATGATAGGCTATAGATGGCGACCGGTATACTTTGGTGGAGGAAGAACCCGGGAAGAACCACCGACCCACATCTCACATACCCACGTTGGCCGAGCCGGGACTCGAACCCACCCGGACCGAGGTGAGATGTGAGTGATATGTAAAGGCTCGCGCCTTAGACCACTCGGCCACCCGGGCTCCTGGTCAGTCAAAGGGTTTATTGGTTAGTATATGTCGTTGATGTTCAGTCAAACGGCGTGTTGATTAGTAACATAGTGAATGTTTTTCACATTGCATTTTCCCTTGAGTCTAATGTTCATGTTAAATTCCCATTGTTCCCCAAACCTCCCAATCACCTCTTTATCCTATGGACATTTTAACATAGAATTCCCGTTGACTCCAGACTCCCACTAACATGTTAATCCAATGAACATTTTTAACATTATCTTTTCCCTTGACCCCAGAGTACCATTTTGTATCTAATTTATTTGGTGAAGGGAAAATGTCATGCTAATTTTATAAGGTTTAATTCCCCTTGACCCCATACTCTCACTCACATGTCGGAGGCGTAATGTTAAATCTTCAGTGACCCCAGACTCATACTCACATATTAAACCTATGGACATTTTACATGGAATTCCCATTAACCCCAGATTCCCGTACTTTGTATATGTCGACCGTAGTATTCATTCCCACTGATGAGCCCATTTAACCCCAGGGTATACAAATATACTATTTATGAACAAGGGAGACATTACTGGTTTTCCAGTATTTTTTAATATTGTAAACATTCCATTGCATAATATAGACCTTTACCAGAAAATGAATCACACTAAGATGTTCTTTAAACAAATTTTTTATGACAAATATAAACAATGTTAACAGCACACTTATGATTCCAGCAAAAAAAGTTGAAACTTTTCATCGTGAAGCCAGTATTTTGGGGAATTTTCAACGCGTAGGCTTATTGTTTATGACCTCCTAACCCTCATCACTCATAATATTTGTTGCAATTTATTTGTATATGTCTCTTTATAGCAGATTAAAAAAATAATATTGTAAACCAAAATTAGTTGTATAATTTGGTTCTCGTTTTGTAGAAAAGTTGCCTTTTTAAATAGTAGCGGTAGTAGACATTTCTGTTGCTGTTGTGTTCTTGGTATAGAAGCAGGTTTTTTTTGTTTGTTAAATAACAAGCTCTTAATATTGTAATAACTTTGGGTATGTTCCATTTGTATTTACGTCTCCATTTATAGGTTCGTTAGATTTTAGTGATTAGTTGTTTGATTATGGGAAGTCGGTGTTGGGAAAATATTTCCCAGCCCGAGTAATTAGCCAATTTATAGGAACAGACGTCATACTTACAGTTGTTAAGAAACTTTGCAATGGCATGGATTGGTTTCGTAGTTTGAGATGGGGACAGACTAGCATAAGTGGGCATGGAGCCAAGTAGTTCCTATCTTAATTCAGATATGTTGATTGATTGTGCCTTTCGGCGGGAGATTTCGTGACAAGAACTACTGTTTTGTGCCATGGAATAATTGGGAAGAGGTCATCCCTTTCTTTGGAGATGCCTTTCATTGTAGCAGTTGGCGGAAGTACACGTGCGAAACGTGGTTCAGACTGTTGTTTTTATTGACCCAGGAATGGAATCGGAAAATAGTTCCCTGCATTGGGTGTTTGAATTGTGTTATGTGCTTCATGCCACGGCATGCTAACAAGGAAAAGCCATGCAATTGTGAAGTTATAGTTGTGACATTGTGGTCATTTATTTATTGATTAGAGAAAAATTGTTTATAGTCTTGGCGCGTTACGAGAACTTCCAGTTGACAACGAATGTTGTCGGAAAGTCCTTGGAAATAGGGCAAAACAAGGGAATTCCAGCCCAACCTCACGCAGGTGTTTGATTCGCTCGGTAGAGGAACCCCTGTGCGTGTTACAATATGAAACAAACTTATCTGTTTATTCGTCTAACACAATATAAATTTAGGCTGCATTTTAATAATTCTATTTGTTACTTACATGTGTTATTGGAATAAAGGTGCCCTATGATCATTATGCACCATTAGTTTGTTTCACATCAAATTAAAGTTATGTGCTTTAAAGGATAGGAATCTTTGCAGCATATTTACCAAGCACAGACAAGTCAACAAACTAAAATACTGACCACTACTTAAAACTGTATTCCATTACCATCATGTACAGTCAACTATCCAAACAGGAAAAAATCTAATTAAAAAAAGTCTATGTACATATCTCTCGTTATGAAAATGGGGAGCCGTCTGCTCTCGCCAGCTTTTCAACAATGCACACTTTGGAGAATCTAAATATTTATAGAGTCCATGCCAGAGGTGATCAGAGCGAAATAGTCAATTTTTGAGTCCGTCACCTAAACAGATCACAAAGGCGAAGTTCACTTTGCCCTGCACTGCTTTCATGACATTATCGCATTATTAATCAAAGTAAAACGTCGACTTTTGTGTCAGTTTCTCTTTAAAGTGGAAGGTGAAAAGAAATAAAAAGAAGTTTTATGTTCTGCAGTAAATTTTGGTACTAATTTGATGATCATAAATACCAGAATGTACATTGTTATATACGGAAGTCCAATGGAAAATTCACACATTATGATTTAAAAAAAAAAGTGAAAAATTGACTTCCTGTAGCTCAGTTTGAAGCAAATTATGCTTCACTGAACGCATCGAGGTCCATTACTAACAAAACTAATAACTGTATCCGATATTTCATCCTACTGACACAACAAAAGAGGACTTATCTTGTCAAAAATATTGCCGATTTTAAACTGTAACTTATTTTCGAGGTTGCCGTTGTCTGTTATACAACAAATGCGCTGAAACAAAAAAAAAAAAAAAAAAAAAAATACTATTTGTACACATTTTTAATAATATTTCATCATTTTAATAATCTGATATGAAAATATGTAAAAACATTAGTTTAAAGAGACTATTTTAAACTCTCTACACCTATTTTTCTCAATTTTCGCCAACTTCACCCTATTCTGGTTGAAGAGAGGTAATTTCGCCCTAATATTAGGATCCAGCTTGGTCCCTGCCTTATTATGATTAAATGCACTTAATAGCAATTCCAGGCTTTTGCATGATTAAGGTGATTTCCGGTAAGATAAAGGTAAAATTATGGTTCAGATCTAGTAACACATGTTAAAATGTTAATAGGATGAGGGAAAAGTTCTGGCACAAGCCGGTTTTATACTAACTTTCGATTGGATATTTGAAAATAAAAATTCTGGCCGACAGGTGGCTTATAATCAATATAGCATATCACCTCTGTGTCATTATCAGCCAGATCGCACACATTGGAAATATAGAACATATTTCTTCTTCAAGTCACACTTTGGACGTGAAAAAATATCTCTCTGGAAATCAAAGGCTTCTCTGAAAGATGTATTCTTACAAAATTATGAGCGATCTCCCGTAATCCAAAAATAGAAAATGGGAGATATTCAAATCTATTTCTCCTTTAAAAAGAAGAATTTATGAGCACTGTTATAATAATACGACTGAAATGAATTTCTTTTCCTTTTGCAATGTCCATTTTATTCTAGTTTAAGGGAGGTACTAGTATTGTCATTGACTGCAAAGATGATCTGTCAGACCCCCCCCCATTAATGTATTTGATGACATCAGATGTCAGTAATATATTCATTAATATCTGCTGTTTTCTTTCAGTATATTAATATTTGATAAACTGCAATAGATTCAGACAAAATATTTTGATATAAATGTCTAAACTATTTAATTATTTATTTAGTTTATTTTATTTACTCTTCTAAATTTTAAAAAATTCGCGCACCAAAAAGAAAATCTCAGCTCCCCCCCCCCCTTAAATTGTCGGTCCATATATTTTCCATTTCAAAGTTTTACGAAAGTTCCGTGATATAGTAAATAGTCACGAGACCAGTTCCCGCCAAAAGTTAGCCCGCCCCTGTACTTGAATATGTTGTACACAAAGGAATCGGACATCTTGGGAAATTTTTTTTAGGGCAGTGGCAGGATTTTGTTACAAGTGAGTATCTTAAATGATTTATACATTGACTTGGAATTAGTATGCTGCCATTGAAGATATTGTCACGTTTGAAATTCGGTACAAATTTTTGGTAATGCAACTTTTTCTTATATTTTGAATGATTGCACGTACATTCACTGTATGATTGAAGGCATGAGCCTAATTAGCATCAGTCTAGTGTTTATAAATTCACACAGAAGCTAAATCTGTAATATGGTTTACATTTACTTTGAGTTAGGCTTGAAAATGGGTTGGCTTGTTTGGTGACTGCATGTCATATTTAGAATAGCATTGGAGATCAAATGCGTAACTTGAGCTGCAAATGAACAGCCGACTTGGCACGCATTTATGTATGGGTGGCACTCTCCGGTTTCGTACTTTGCATAGGGGTTAGATTTTTAAAGAAAAAGAATTGCCCAGGTTGTCCTCACTGACTGTCCTGGCTATTTAAAAAAGACCTTGTATATCTTAGGTATTGTTAAAAGAACTTTGAATTCCCTTTATTTTGGTGTATGATTGATGGGTGAAATTTGGGTTATAGAGTATACAGCTTGGTCTTACTTAAGATGTACACCTCTCAAAAACTGCTAGCTCCGCTTGGTCATTTTCACTTCCTGGACCTTTTTTACTTTTTATATATTTTGTAATTCATTCATAGTACTTTCAGAGACTGGTATTGTCTGCTGTGGCAAAATTCGTTTCCCTATTTTAATAACTACTGAAAATGGTACACTTTTGACTAATTCAGGCTGATTTTTCGAGTACTTTGGAGCGGCCATTTTGTCTGCTGTGTGCTTAGATGATGTCCAGTTTCCACAAGTACAATATGTAAAGAAATTTCAGCTACAGTACATGAAAGTAACATAGAGGTATGCCAACATTCTCTCCATTGTGCATGTTGCAATTGCAAAATACTTCATCTTACACCTGTCACTCTCTCAGAAGCATGTATTATTGTAGAGCGCCCCCGTGTCTGCTACTGGCAACAGGGGATGATTTTTTCAGAATTATAGAATATACAAAAATGGAATGTTTTCTGCATAATTTGAGTGTGCAGATTTCAAAAATGAACCCATCTTTATGATATCTTTTCAAATAAATTCACAGGAAGCATTCAAACACATGTACCGTTCACTATTTTTAATATTGGCCTTTGGCACTTTTTGAAAATTCTTGACCTCATGTTATTTCAAGCTGAAATGTGCATATTTCTTACATATGTTTATATAGAAATGTTTTGTGAACATTCAGCTTTAAGAATAAATTGACTTTTTATATGTTCCAGGTAATTCACAAGCCCCCCTGTGCCTTTTTATCAAGCACCCCCCTAACGTTTTTGCATGAAATACTATATTTTTCAGTCATACACAAGTCGAGATTATATATTGCTGTTAAAATGGAACCTTTTCTGCATAATTTGAGTGTGCAGAATTCAAAAATAAACCCATCTTTATGATATCTTTTCAAATAAATTCTCAGGAAGCATTCAAACACATGAGCCGTCCACCATTGTTAATATTGGTCTTTGGTTACTTTTTGCAAATTCTCGACATCATGTTATTTCATGCTGAAGGTTGCATATTTCTTACATATGGTTATATATAAATGTTTTGTGAACATTCAGCTTCATGAATAAATTCACTTTTTCTATGTTCCAGGTACTTCTGAAGCCTTTCAGTTCCTTTTTATCACGCCCACCCCCCAACATTTTTGCATGAAATGCCATAATCATGAGTCATACACAAGTTTAAATTGTATGTTACTCTTAAAAGCAATAGTGCAAATGCATTACAGTGTTCTTGTACATATATTCATTGATCTGAAATCACAATTTAGTAAATAACAATTGCCATTTTAGAATTTAGTTATGATAAGATATTTTTGGTCAGTTTTCATATCTGTTAAAATAAAATCAATGACAAAAAAACATAAAAATAACTTACTTTGAATACTTCCACAATTCTACTTCTGGCACTGATTTGATTCTCAAAAATAGTTATCATTATGTTTTTGTTTAAATAGAGAAATCTACAGATCGATTTTCTGTTCTTTATGATGACAATATTCATATTGATATTCACAAAAATGGTATGAAATGAATTTGTTTTCATTTTTCAAAATACTGAAAATAAGTTTAACTTTAATCTCTTTTTCACCCCTACTAAACATGAACATTTTAATTTGAATACCAGTGTCTCTAGATAAGAATCCTAATTAGAGCAGATGACCTGACATTGATAATATCTAAGTGATCACAATCACATACATATTTTCAATATCATTATCAGTATCACCCGTCAAGTCTCTAATCTCGAAATTACATTACACAACAAAAGTTGTGCCAAAATGTTGTAATAAATTTGGTATAATGAATGACAAATACGTTTGTATAATCTGATTCCTTGGTCTAAACGTCTACCCTTTCATAAAATCAAGTTTTAGTGTGTTTTTTAACCCAATTTATGTCGTGTTGTTGTCATTGTTTCCATTTTGTACGTACCCATGTGCCGGGAAGAGTTACCGTTCTTGCTGGCATGGGTGACCTTTAAAAAGACGTAATTCGTGGGTTTTCCGCAAATATTCGCACATGTTTTACCATTATTCTCGTAAAAAGAACTCCAAAGTATTTAAAAAGTAGGCGTAGGTGAGTGTATATGTTTGTTTATTGCCATTTTCTGTGTTTTTAAAAATTCAGTGTTTGTTTATTTTCGCCGAATATGTTGTACAAAAATCCCGATGTCATATACGCTAAATATAGACATTTGACCTTTCAACCATGAATACATTCGGATATAATAATGTCGGCTTTTTACATACGAAAGCGGAGAAAGAACCAGGTGTAATGAGGTTAACATTTTGAGAAAATGTTAATCTTGATCGCCAGTGCCCTCCAACGGCGGCGCCTGTTGCTACTGCTACAGCGGTAAGTATCTCAAAATCGAGATGGTTAAGGGGTGATGAGAAGTATGTTAATTTGTTATGATACCAGTGAACTTTAATCATACAGAAGGCACATACTGATTCTTTGAGCCTCCTTGTCTCAGGAAAATATTCAAAATAGCTCTTTGCTGTCAAAAATGAATGTAGACAAGAGGGGTTGGTGGTGGTGTCGGTTTAATATAAAAGCCATCAGTTGTACAAGGAATTAACCTGAATACCTCAGTCAAAATCTTACAAACATGCTTTCCACAAAAATTATTGGCTAGTTTTTATTTGTATCTTCCATGTAAAATTGTTCTCATTTTTCTGCAATACGTCATTGTCGGATGAAAATTCACCAAAACAACTGTATCCTGGACTTCCCTATTTTGTCGCACTTAAGAACTTACTTTCACCTTTTCAGAAATATACTCCTTTCATAGTGATACCTCTCATTGGTATAGAAACATTAGTTATTTTAGCAAAGCATGCATAAAAAATGACATATATTCCCTAATACTCTTCCTTGCATGCTTTTAACCAGACGACCCCTTGTCGGAAAGTTTGTGTATTACGTCACCCATTATGACGCACTTCACAGAAGTCTATTCTATTAGTGACACCATTGCACATATGCGCGGGGAAAAAAACTATATTACAGAGGAACATCAATAGGACATAGAAAACTCAAGTTTATGGGAAAAATTACAGACAGAAATTTAACTTGGCATTCCTAAACTTTTCTTAGATTTATCATTAATTTGGTTTTGGTACAAATCATACTTGCCATATTTCCAGACAGTGTTGGTTTTTTTTTGAGACTCAAAAAGTGTGTTTTTAAGTTCCAAGGGGGGTCAGTGTGTGACCTCCCAAAAGCGACGGCATCCAAATGAGAATAAGTTATCTTTTCAAATCAGCCTATAGCAAATGACTGGAAATTCAAATCTGAATAAAAAGAAAATACCATCTGTTTTCTGTGAAGCATTTAATATACTTTTAAACAAAATAAACAAAATAAAAATAGTAGACTACCACAAACATGGTCAGAACCTCAGAGACATTAAATACAAAAATACACCAAGTTACTGTCTTTAAAATCCATTGGACAGTGAAATGTAGTTTTAATTACATGTAGTCTTTGCTGCTTTCAGTAGTCGGTCTGACGGTAATGCAAGTATCATTTGTGTTCACAAATATGCCTACACTTTTCCTTCGCTAATGTGCATCCACATCTATGTTGGCGCAAGCAAAGGCCAAAGTCGCTCAAAGTGATAAAACCTGTAAGATGACAATGAATATCCATTTCAAAATAAAAAATCTGGGAATTAAAATATTTAAGGTTTGTGGTAGTCGGTTGAGTTGCTAAAGTCTTTGACCGCCGCTATTGTAACGTATTTTCGAGGTTATGTGTTGAAACGGCAGTGAAGATTGAATTTATTCTCAGGCTGAATTAATGAAAAAAGGTACCAATTTATGCAAATACACAATTTGTCATTTGATTAATGATGTAATACTTTTATATTATTAAAATTCCAAGGTGCAGTTCATTTCAGGTTAACCAGATATTCAAACATGTTGATGTTTTCATGAGTTACTTGATCACATGATAAAACGTTTATTGCAATCATGTAAATTTCTAAGGAAAATACGAGAAAGTTAAGGTGGCAAAACTGTCGAAGCAAATAAGATTATCTCATTTGTTAGCACTTCTAGTGGATTATGTACTACAAGATTCCTTTGTCCCTTTAAAATGTTGTGTGTCCCCCAATTCTGGAGGGTGAGGGACACAGTGTCCCCTGACCTTTGGATCCTAGGTGCAACACTACATTAGAGATTGAATGGTGCTGTTGTTCAACCTACCAAAATAATCATGTTTTTGAATTTTATATATGGAGTAAAAATTCGACTTCAAAGAAACGTTGCAGTGGATCACAAACTTTAATAAAGACGGCTTCAGCATTCTCATTCAATGCAGTCAGTGATGTGTATGTAATAACATTTGTTTTTCAACACACATCTGTATGATGTATTTAACTTCAGGCAAAATTGGATTGTTCCACTTAGTGTACTTTACCTATGCAAATTAGCCTAATGCGCTCTCCCTCAGCCGAGCTCAAAGGATTTGACACAACACATCAGCCTAGCTATTGTGAGCCAACTCAGCAAATCTCTGAAAGGTGTTTGTTTGTCGCTGACCGCCTCACCTTTTAATTGTCTCTAAAACATCTGTATAAACTGCCCTGAGGATAGTTTTATATGAGCTCAGAGCAAGACTATTTACTGTTTATACATACCACAGATTACAGGCATATATCATTGTGAGCAAGAAAGTTACTTTTTTGTGGGAATTTTTTTTCTTCGCTAAGATTGCTGAAAATTGTGTTTTTTGAAACCCGACCGTGTCGGGGGGTTTGGGAGTCCAAAATCGTGTTTTTGGAGTGACACGTCGTGTTATGGCATGTATGACAGATTTTGTCTCGAAAGGAAAAAGAATCAAATTTGGAAAAATCATGATGGTATTATTATAAAATTGTGTAGTTATAATTATAAAATAATTAGATTCAGCATGTGACCTTTTTCCCAATACTTAATTGGCATTGTGAACATGCAGAACCTCAATCTTTGAATGTACTGTTTTTGGAACATCTAAACTGTTTTGCATCCTTCACAACTTATTTATCCAGAATACAAATAATCAAAGACAGAAGACATAAAATTACAGGAGAAGGTTTTATTTTCATTATTTATCATTTGTACCATTATCAAACAAATCTTAAAAAAATAAATTGGTCAAAACAAGTTAAATATCAAGAATGTCTTAAAAGATTATTGAAAATTTACTGTTAAATTAAAATTGGTTAATTATCAGATAAAAAATCCTAATACTTTGATTTAAATAAGCAAAAATGTAAAGGATGCTAATTTAATTATGAAATATATCGTAAAAGTATATGTTTCTTGTAAATTTCCACAAATTATAATAACAAATAACCACCTCTGAAAATCAGTTATGACAGATCCACATGAAACTGTATAACATTGTACACCTTTCTAAACAGTGTTACTGATGCAGTTATCAGCTCCGAATCACGTTGTAACACATGTTGAGTAGCAGACTGGATGCCTATTATGGCGGCAAGTTGATTTGCCCTGTCAGAATAGTTAGTAAGGATTTTTATGAGGACTTGCTGGTTGAAAAAAAGAGAAATAGTGAAATGGCGTTTTTTTCATGGTATGTGTCTTTGTTTCATTTCACAACCGATAAGGATAGGATTTTCTACAAATTTTTCTGTCTGTGTGTGACACGATGTTGATCAGTGTACATTAATGTTGTGCTTGTGACGTCATTGAAAGATCCGTTCTCTCAAAAACTGGGAGTTTATGACACTGCGTCAAAATAGGGTAACGTCAAAACAGGGTGTGGGATGATACAGTGAGACCTTAAGAACTGATGCCATTTTTTCAATCTTGTCAAATCTTATTAGCTGTGCCAAAAATCATTTCCTTATTACCTCTGTGTCTTGAAACTGACACAGTAAGGTATTCCAAACACACACTCCCTATAGATTTGATATATAATACATCATAATAGAGAAAGGGAGCAAAGTCAGCACTGTCAGAGTTAACAGCTATCTCGTCTGATCCATTCTGGTAATGAACAACAAAACCTTATAACTTTCATACAAGGTGGTTTAATTGAAGTATTTCATTTCCTTATTCAGTTTATCAATATTTACAGTAGATACTTTCTATATATTCTTAATTTAATGATGATTGCTCTAATTGCATGCTTTTATATTCTTATCTACTCGTGATATAATATTTCAATACATAGATTTCATCTTATTTACAGACATTTCAGTTATAATAGCCTATATATACAGCACCAATCTAACACTTGCTGAAAAGCAGCAATTTCATGTTATTTTAAGCAAGAAAACTCAAAAATCGGACACATGTACAATTTGGCTTGGACCAAAACCTTCAACATGGTATGGAATGATTCATACACATTTCAGAGGGAAGCGAATAAAACTTAGAACACATTGTAGGCTATTTTTCTTGCACCATCCTAATGTGTTCATCTAAAAAATCTACATGTGTCCCATATTTGCCACAATAAAACTTTAATAGAGATTTCACATTTATCTTTGGAAACAACATCGGTTAATAATAAACGACAAATTTGTTGCAACACCGGTGAGTGCACAGGACATTATAGCTTTCCAAAGTGCACAGTGTAAGGTAATAATTACAAATTATTTGCAGTTTTTCTATTTTAAGTACTGTTCTGTTTATGTTGTTGTATTTAAACTATATTCATGTTCCTCTGCAATCTCTTGAAGTCTTTCAGAGAAAACAGAGTTCTTACAGATTGTTTGATTGTTTTTCTTCTTGCGAAGAAAGTATCTATTTCTTTTGTACTGAAAAGTCATTTGCCTCTAACTGTCATCTTTTGCCGTTTGTATCAATTTTGTTTAATTGCTGATAAAATGGATCATGAGATTTAACTTGAATTCCTATGTATTTTGCCAAATGAATGGTAGACTGACCAGATCTGAGTGAAGATGAATGAGTGGCTGAATTACACAAACCAGAAAAATTAATCACACATATGGGGTTGAAAAACTTCAAACAAATGTGATAGTTTTTTTAAATTAATAATTAAAGTTTCATCTGAGTCTTCTGATGACTGACTGCATTTTTAAAGTTCTGGGTTTTCTTTCCTTGTAGGCCTCAAGGTGTATGGTAGCACACCTGCCAAAGTGATACTGCTGGCCTGAACAACATCACAGATTTCCTCGGGTGTCTGCTGCACCAGTTGCTGTGGAGTTTTCACAGGAGTATCCACATCAACTTCATTGGAGCTTTGGTGAGTTGTGTGAAATGGATGTCCCTTTTTAAATTTTATTTTTCTCCTCTCCTGATTTTATTTGCATGATTTTCTTTTTGCTTTGGATTTGATTCTAGGCATGTTACAATCACTAGCAAAACAAACTTCTCTAAATAGCAGCTTCAGCAACAATATGAGCTGACCAATGTGAAAATGACCCAAATGTGACTTTCTTATTGTTCTTAAAACAATCATTTTCCAAAAATATTGTCTTATCAGCAGGTGGGGTGAGTAAGGGTATAGAATTCCATTGTTTAAGTTTCCCTACTGAAGGGGTTAAGTTTACTAACATTGGTCCATATATTTTGGTTACCTGAGGAGTTTCCTCCCTTATACTTTGCCTCAGATTTCTTCATTGTAGCATAGAATTGACCTTCTTCAAGAAATCAGTGAGAGAGCGCTGGTCAGTTTATATATCCTGTGCATCGTTCATAGTTTTTAAGCACTTAGCATGCACATTTTGCAGTTACTTTACAAGAGAAGCAGCTTGACTTCTTTTACATCTTTTATTCACTACATTTTGAGAGTTCAGAAGAGTTGTACTACTTGTGCTGTGATATATCACTGAGAGCACCAGACACTAACACTGCAGGGTTTATCACCTATGAAAAATGATGAACTGGCATGTTATAAGGAAATTTTAGGTTTAAGTGGGGAAAGCAAAAGATGAAGTATGACGGTGTCTCATTGCTGTTGATGGATATGATGGGTTCTCTGTCATTGACAAATGCAATAAATCATGCAAAACAAACTTTTTTGAATTTTATCTATATTAATTTTGTATTTTATTCAGAATTGCCCAAAGTTTTGAAACTGAGAAGCTTTTCCCCTAATCAGACTGGTATGTGAATTCTTAAGGTCTCACTGTACAGTTTCGTATTTTGACCCCCCCCCCAAAAAAAAAAAAATTTTAAGGTAGAAGGAATGAGCCTAATTAGCATAAGCCTAGTGTTTATAAATTCACACAGAAGCTAAATCTGTAATATGGTTTACATTTACTTCGAGTTAGGCTTGAAAATGGGTTGGCTTGTTTGGTGACTGCATGTCATAGGTTGACTAGCATTGGAGATCAAATGCATAACTTGGGCTGCAAATGAACAGCTGACTTAGCTTACACATTTATGTATGTCTGCTACAGCGGTAAGTATCTCAAAATCGAGATGGTTAAGGGGTGATGAGAAGTATGTTAATTTGCTACAATACCAGTGAACTTTAATCATACAGAAGGCACATACTGATTCTTTGAGCCTAATTTTTGCAGGAAAATATTCAAAATAGCTCTTTGCTGTCAAAAATGAATGTAGACAAGAGGGGTTGGTGGTAGTGTCGGTTTAGTATAAAAGCCATCAGTTGTACAAGGAATTAACCTGAATACCTCAGTCAAAATCTTACAAACATGCTTTCCACAAAAATTATTGGCTAGTTTTTATATTTGTATCTTCCATGTAAAATTATTCTCATTTTTCTGCAATATGTCATTGTCGGATGAAAATTCACCAAAACAACTGTACAGTGAGACCTTTCACCTCCTATATGTAAGTGTATGAAATGTGTACCTCTGATAAGTTGTGATTTTTTGTTGTTGTCGGTAAACCAGTCTCCAGACTGTAAACAAGGGAAATAACCGCTGTTACGGTCTCGATACCGAATTAGGTCGCTCTCGCGGAAAACCACATTTCATTGTATGTGATTGTATTATTTGTTTTATTTTAAAAGCATAATTGGTGTAGCATAATTCTTTATAGAATGCTGGCATAATGGAATGGGTTCTCTCTGTCTGTCTCTCTATCACACACACACGAAGAAAACAATAAGTATAGACATTTTAAGTTTTTATTCAGTATGAAAAGAACTGGCAATTTGTTTTTTTCTTCTGGCAGCAGATAATAATAATGATAATAATGAAAATATTTCCCACTGTTCACAACAACACTTACAGTAATAACAACAGAGACAGGTATAACATACCTCTTGATAAGAAGCAAAGATTCAGAAGAATTGAATTTTATAAATTGATTTTTTTCCCCTTTTTTGGGGGGTACAAAATACACATTATTTAAACATTGATATTGTATGGAAATGTATAATACAGAAAATAAAATCACATTCATTTACTTTTCTTTAATTTATGAATAATGGAGTTTATTATTATTATTATTATTATTAAATGTTTTTATGTTTACTACTTTAAAAAATGTAGTATAAATCTGGTAATAATATCGGGTATAACAAAATGGAATTACTGGAAATTAAAAGATCATCTTCAGTTGTTAAATATTAAGTGCATAAGATTAATGTGTTTTTGTATTAAGATTCTGATGATGCCATGGTCATGTGTTTGGGAGTTTTGAAACATGTGGAAATAAGTTAAACAAGCTGACATGCATAGGTTTTCTTCGAAATTTATATGACAAAGTATTCATTATTCAACCTCATATACACTGATACATTTGTACTATAATTCCCACTAACTATTCTATTTGAATCAGATTGTTTATGTTAAGGAAAATTTGGACAATATTTTCCATAATATTATGACACAGGAGCCTGCTTTCCATATGGAAAATGGTACTAATGGATAAAGCTGCAAACTTTGATCCATACGGAACTTTCACTTTTAGTGAAGTACTTGTGGAATAGATATGGAATAAATTGTCTGATTCCAGAAGTTTTTCAGTCTATATTAGTTCCATATAGATTCCTGAAGTATTCCATACAGAATCCATGTGAAATTTTGGTATGGGTAGAAAAATCTCTTTCAATGCATTAGTTCTTGGTCTTGGTCCTTTTAAACACGGGTTTGATGCTGATCTTAAAGAATACTCAGATGCAGTATTGCTGGTTTTGATGACCCTATCATTCAGGTAAAGAGGTGTTAAATTAAGAAGGGTTTACTAAACCATAATGCATCTATGATATGAAATTCTTTTGTCAAATTGGACCCAGTTTAAAGACTTGAACATGTCAGCTGAGATGCTCTCCTTGGATCGACGTCTAGTACAATTCTAGCTGCATGCTTTTGAGGTTTGATTTTACAAATAATATAAGTTTGTGTGCATGAGCCCCATACTATGTAACAGTAGTCCATTATAGGTAATATGTAAATTGAATAGAATAGTTTCCTTGCATGCATTGGTAGATATTTCTTCAGTCTTTGCCGTAGTGTTAGTTTGGAGGCTATATTTTTACAGACATGATCTATGTGATGATTTCAGGTTAGTTTATCATCAACATATACTCCTAGGAGCTTGTGACATTCTACATTAGATATATATTCATCATTTACAGACAATCATATGGGGTTTTGCATGGATAATCTGTTTGATATTCCTACTAGTATTGCAGTGATCTTTTGGGTATTTATATACATTCCATTGTCTGGACACAATTTACTGATGTGATTAAGATTATGCTGCAGCTGTTGTTGGATTGTGTTGCTGTTTGGACTCGGATGTGTGGAATGTTACATCATCTGCATACATATCACTTTTAGTGTTTTCTGTATACAATGGCAGGTCATTAATGTATAAGAGAAATAAATAAAGAATGAAGTTAAATGTTGTTTCAGGTTTATCTCAAACTCTGTTTATGCTAGTATCATCAAACTAGATCAGTGTATGCAGCTCTATTAGTACCATATACTTACCACAAGGTCATTGTGACCTACATTTCACACTTTACTGGCATTGGGAAAGTTTTTGCATTATTCTCATGAATACATGTGACAGAACTAGGATTTCAAAACAGTAGATTTACAAATTTTGATCAGTGGATTATCCTCTAAACCAGTAGATTTTTATCGGCAACAATTTTACGTTTTAAGGGGATGGAAAACAAAACAAATGCTTTCTTGTGCCATAATATGTATTCTCTTCATACTATAATAAAATGGCAAGTTTGAACATGAATCAGATTCTGATTCTGATGGAAAATGTTACAATAATAATCACTTATTATGCGTCAGTATATGGTCGAATAATTATAAAGGAAGAGTTGTTTATCTGATAGTTCACTGCACAGATTTTTCTTTTATAAAATCCAATAGCATTTTTAGTTCCCATCACAAGATCGCTGTCTAGTGACCACTGATGACATTCATTGTGATTATTAAGCTTCACACTTGACAGGCTCTCAATAGTTCTCTGGTCCAGATTTCCCCATGAATCAATTTGTATTTTGCGAAGAATGGAGAATGTCCTCTCTGTATCATCATTCAAATGTTGTAATGACGGGACAACCACACTCATACATGTGACAGAACCTGGATTTCAAACCAGTAGATTTACAAATTTTGATCAGTAGATTTGCCTCTAAACCAGTATATTTTTTATCTGCATAAATTTGACATTTCATGGGGATGGAAAACAAAACAAGTGCTTTTTTTTGCCATAATATGTATTTTCTACATACTATAATAAAACAGCAAGTTTGTACATGAATCAAATTCAGATTCTGATGGAAAATCTTACAATAATAATTAATTAATACGAGTTTGTATACGGTTTTAAAAAAAGAAAAAGGAAGAGTTGTTTATCTGATGGGTCACTGCAAAGATTTTTCTTTTTATAAAATCCAATAGAATTTGTAACTTTCTTCACAAGATCACTGTCTAGTGACCACTGATGACATTCATAGTAGGCTTCACACTTGGCAGGTTCCCAGCAGTTTTCTGGTCCAGATTTCGCCTTGAATCACTTTGTATTTTGCGAAGAATGGAGAATGTCCTCTCTGTATTCACATTAGAATGTTGTAATGACATGGCAACCATGCTCAGCATGCAAAGAAGTTCTAACTTCAGTTTACCTGTTGCTGGGTTTGTAAGGTTGTCGACTACTTTCCAATACTCCTCCAAGCCATGTTCACAATACATGTAGACTGGACAATAGAATGTACAAACTCGGTGATGCTGTTGTGATTGCTTGAGTGAGCCCTCGATCCATAAGCAGCCGCAACAAAAGTTTATCAGTGATATAATTACACTGATTTTACTCAGAACTTCAACACAACTGGAGTATTTTGCTAATATAAACATCATTGAAAAGTATATACAGTAAAACCTGTCATGAGCGACCTCTGCTATGAGCGACCACCTGTCATGAGCGACCACAATCGTAATGCACGGATTGATTTTATTATTTAACCTCACTGTCATGAGTGACCACCTGCAGAACGCGACCAGCGACCACGATTTCTTGGCAAAATATGCATTTTGACACTGCTATGAACGACTGCATCACAAAAATAGAGATAAACACAACTGATCTTTATTTAACCCTTTGTAACCACAACCACTTAAAAAGTAAAGACTGTTATAAACAAAATCAAAAACCTATAACTTTTAAAAAAAAATAAAATAAAATTAGGCTGTCTACCGGTTTCTTAAATTTTACAGGTCATGCATATAGTGTTATATGTCATAGGTTGTAAACCAGACTACAGTACATGCAAATTAGTCATTCAGAAATACCTTGGCTATTTCTGCAAGACTGAAGTATGATCCGTAGTATTTCCTGTGAAGTTGCGAATGGCAGCTTGTTCTAAAATAATACTGTTATGAACGACCATATCGCGAGAACTGAGACAAACACCACTGATGTTTATTTAATCCTTTGTAACAACGACCGCTTCAAAAGTAAAGACTGTTATAAAAAAAATTAAAAAAATTAGGCTGGCTACTGGTTTCCTAAATTTTTCAGGTCATGCATGTAGGCATCCTTTGTTATAAGCTGTAAACCAGACTAATGTACATGTCGCTAACTGGCATTGTAGTGCCAAAGTCAATATAGCGGTCGAATACATTGTTTGTCTTTGGAGTTAATCCGTAATGCCTGGGGTGAATGAGCTCATTGTCTTAAATACCAGTAGGTGAGAATTGTTTCTGGATTCGATTGTCATTGTGAAAGGCTTGTGTTGTTTGTTGTTGGTTTTTTTTTATGTTTTTTTTTGATGTTACAGTGATTATAGCCCACACACCAAGCCATGATCTGTTCACCTTAGTGCAGTCGGTTACACCCTTTGTTTATAGAGTTAATCTCTTTGTGTCGTCGGTGAATTAAGCCTTTGACTTTTGTCTCAAAATAAATTTATTCTGCTTCTGGGTGAGTTTATTATGTCTTTTATTTCATTCATTGGTACATATACATTGTATATGTATTCCATATTTCCCCAAAGCCTGATCAAAACCGCTACAGTTGTTATTACAACTGATCCCTTATAACATTAACACCTAGCACCTTAATAACAATGGCAGAACCTCCAATGAAAAAGAGACAAATTCTAACACTGGAGGAAAGAATTAATGTAATTGAAAGAACTGAAAAAGGGGAGACCGTTTGCAACATAGCAGCCAGTTGAAACGTCGGTAAAACTAAAATTTAGGGTGTTATAAAAGTCAAGTAGTCAATTAGAAATGAATTCATATGCTAGTACTAGCACATGTACATGTAATCTTCAAATATAAATGTGATTTATGTTTAATGATAGATGTATAACTTTATTGCAATATAAAATTATTTTCAGATAAATGCATGCAATATTTTAACAAGAACTTTGAACAAAGAATACAATAAATGTACGTGATTGTGTTTATTTTTCCTTCTTAAACAGTGCTGAATTTCGGCCATGGAAATTGGTCTTTTTGTACAAACCTGTTATGAGAGACCACCTGTCTTGAGAGACCACTTTTTGTTGGCAGAAGGGGCGGTCTCTCAAGACAGGTTTTACTGTATTATTATGATAAATCACTCGTATGATTGACACGAGAAAAGGCAGAGTCTCCTGATTTTGTTTACACTGTTACGTTGCTTCCACAAAAACATTCAATGATAAAATGCACATGTGACCAGTACCCACATAATCGCATGTGGATGACATCACTGAGATAGTGCTAGTTTTGTTGGCCATTGGATTTTATGCAAAAGTTTATGAAATGGTTGCAAAAGCATTTTTAACATTGAAGATGTTTTAAAAAGGTTTTAAATCATGTTGCAATTGAAATAATTTATCCCAGGCAGTGATTTATTGTATTTAATAATTCACTGCTTGTTGTTCAGATGGGTAAAAATTACACTTCTTTCACATGTGAATTATTACACAATACATCACTGCCAGGGATAAATTATTTCTTTAATAAAATGCAGCTGACCATTGGACACAAGTGAAATAATATGTGTAGAATGTGTAGAACAGTATCACAACTGGAAAAAAAAGTACAAACTGGATCCTTTAAATGTTTACTTGATGTTCTTGTTAATGTTCTTATATAGAAGTTGTACATTTTCCTCTGAATACTTTTTTCCTCTCCCTTGGATATATTTTCAAGAATATTTGAAGGCATTGAAATAGACATCTTTTGGTCAAAACTTGTAGGAATACACTTGCATTTCAAATCAGTAACACTATTAATCAACAGTTTTGAAACTTGAACTTTTGTTATATGCTGACACAGTGGTAACTCTTGGTATTTATGCATAATGTCATGTGATGAAAGATTCACTGGTTCTTCTTCTTCCAAGCAGCAAATATAAACATACAGCTGACCTCCAATCTCTAGAAAATACTCGACCAAACCTGATTTGCCATCTGCATATTTTATGGCATACGAGTTTCTTGTTTTCACTCGCCGATATTCCTTGCTAAAGTATACATCAGGACCCCAGTTTAATCTGAATAATTTAAACATGGATCCCTGGTCTATTTATTACAGCAAACTGAGCTTCAGATGGAACAAATGGCTTCTTTTCTCCAAGTATGACTGGCGTAGAGACTTTGGTATCATTGCTGCAAAATGAGTTATATTTCTTAAAAGATGAAGCTAAAGCTACAGCAATCCTAGCCAATATATAAGTATGAAATTGTCTTTATACTACTTGGCCTCCCATCATCTTTATTTAAACCGTTTTACAGACTTTGGACTTGCATGAATGCAAGACAACATAAAGCTGGTTTATAGTCAGATCGAGTTATATTTTATGGCTGACTCACACATCAGTTAATGTTTCCCATATGATGAACAAGACCAGGAGAGTTAATTTTCTCTTGTCCAAGGACACAGAAATAACCAGTTGTTTGACAATCCAGTGTGCAACCAACTGAGCTATCGCTGTTCCCTAAACTTTTTCTTTTTTCTAGGTTGTTTTGGCACAAAATAAAAACTCAGATACTCTCCTAAAGTCCCTGTCCAACCACTACAGACAAACCCCGAATAAATTTAATATTGACAATGTATTATATGAGTAACAAAATTAAAAGGTGTCGCGCTTTAATTAGTCTCACTGGTTAATAATTTTGTAATTTTTATATAAACTAAATCCCACCACCAGTTCAGTGGATATGAAAATGATCTGTGCTATTAAAAGGGGATAAAGAAGTATTTATGACCTTAGATCCCCATATGTGATCTTGACCGTTGAATGGACCTGGAGGTTATTTGCCACATTATTTTGTTGTAATCGATGTTTACAAACTACCAAAACCCCAAAATGGCTTATGATAGAGATTTTGTCATAGCAACAGCAAATGCCAACTTTAAATGTGAAGAAAAACGGCAGCAAAAAACACCCTAGATCATGAATTCTTTTTCTTCAGAAGTTCAGCTGTTATCTGCAGCACATTTGGATAGCTCATGTTATTATACTGAAATTTAAACCAAAGTAGAAGTCGAGAAAGGTTCTTTACTTTTTGTAGAACCTATTAGAGATTTCAACTGTATGCAAATCTTGCCTTGAATAGCTCCAATGTGTCACTGTACAGTGAAGACTATTCAAATCACAATCACATTTGGTGCATTTTTCTTCATTACTTGATCAATCTAGAACACATAATTGGCTGGTTTGATTCTTTGGTGTTTTACTGCACATCAGCTTGTTAAGGTTATTATCACCGGAGGCAATGGTAGTAAACTCCCTTGTTCAAGGATACACAGAGGATGAATCCGGGCTAGCCTGGGCTGGTTGAACCCATGACCCTTGGATTACAAGTCCTCAAACCTTAATGAAAAGTTTCATTATTTAAGAATTTAAATAATTAACTTGTATTCAGGACATGCAAGTGAATAGAATTAGCGTACAGTAAATTATAGCACAAAACAATACTTTTTAAGAAATAATAAATAAAATCTGGCAAGTATTGTGACATCACAAAACTTAGTTTTTAGCCAAGTGCATATACACTATAATATTTTCTGAGCTGATCAGAGACTATACAAAAGGATAGTGAATAGACAGCTGTGAAGAAGAAATGAATACTTTATGTCCCATCCAGTTCTTAAACTTTTCAGCAGGGGAACATGAACTCTACACTAATCTCGAGGACTATGGCAGTCTATCATCACTTTGCTGATAATTTCCAGGTTGCCATCATAATCAATATCATTTCAAAGTGTGACGGTCAACTCATGCTCATCTACAAACTTTAGGAGTACATGCTTATCTGAAAGAGGAAAATAAATGTGTAACAATTTATAAAGTCTAATGCCTGGCTGCCAGACACGATGCAAAAACAAACAAAAATCCCCTGACAGTGTGACCCAAAAAGTTTTATAAACTAATCATAAATTTATATAAAAATCAAACAACTGGTCTATATTCCAACTTAAAAATAGGTTTGGGATAGACAGAATTATAAACCATGTTGGATGGACCAGGACAGCATTCGGAACTTGAAAGAAATAAATGTCCCGCTAAACAAAAAAATACCTGGAATGATAATTGTAACCTTCACTCAAAGCCGTAAATTCCTTTTGCACTCGTATCTGTCAGTAATACTCTAACTATTGGCAATACCCACTCCCCTTCTACCATAATTGATGTTGATTAAGAACTGGAGGTATTATCAACTAAGTTTCCCTTTTTTATTGACATTGAAAACAAATGCCAGTGTGACCCCAACCCAACAAAAACATTAATAATCTTGAACTAAATTTTGTCATTACTGCACAATTAAGAATTGAAATTCAACCTTAGAAATGTGTCTACTCACCTTCTCTGATGTTTTGGTACGAGAACACTTCTTGCAAAAGTTATTTTGACATGCTAAGCAAGATGAAAGTTGAAAATGGCACCAGAGACTGGTGCTGTATTTTCAAAGTAGCTGGATGCTGATTGGTAAGCTGATTTTGATATACGGTATTTGATTTGATAAAGTCCGGACCAGAAGATGCCGCAGTCTGTGGAAACTAATGTTGATGTTGTAACATTACACTGCAGCATATTTTGATTGAAATGTTTTCATGTAGAGTTTGTTAATACATGTACTGTGATTGACATTGTACTGGAAATATTTTGCCAATTCTTTAAATGATTTTGAAAATGCTGAAAGGATTCTGCTCTAGATTCAGTTGTCATTTACAATACACGCTACATTGCGTCGTTTTTGGTGCCATCACAGATAGATGTGTCATTGTGGTAAGTAATGTAAGGAATCATTTCATAATAGGCCTATAGCAAATTAAATATTGAATATTGTTAATGTTTTTTTTTTTCTTCAATCTTTTTATATATATTTTTTAACACTTCTAGGCAGGTCCCACCTACCCCAACCCCGTTTGTTTTCAAAAACTCGCTGATGCAAAGCTCTAAAATTAAATAGAACATTTCCAATAATTTGAAACATGTTAGGTTTGTAAGTTACACATTTTTGTGAGGTAAGTAACAAAATAATAGACCATGATGGGGGTTTAGTGTGATTAAATGAATATCATATTTGATATTCCCCCACCCACACCCACCTAAACGGCAATAATCTCCACTGATGGTGTGGGTAGAATTACTTTGCTGTTCATAAAATAATTGTTTGAATAAAACTTTTTTAAAAAAACAAATTGTTAAAATGTTGGGTCAGAATTTTATTTTTTAATAGAGACCTTACTCAGAATAATTTTCTACAAATTGTTTTTATTGTTGTTGTAATTATGTTAAGTAGTACTTAAAGAAACAAAATTGGTACTAAAACTAAGGTACCAAATTTGAACCCCCCTCTTCCCCCCCCACCCCCCGCATTCAAAATTAAAAATGTTCTCATATTTTGTTAAATCCATTGATCATAAAAAAATTAAACTGGACTAGATGGAATTGGTGCAGATTTTAATAATTGGGCCAGTATGAATCAAGGCAAAATGAATTTAACAAGTCCAGGTGCATGTTATATTTACCGTAAAGTTAACCCTTTCCCCCGCAAGTTATCATTTGTTATCACTGCAGGATTTCCGCAAGTTATCATTTGTTATCATTTCATGATGAAAACGTACCAATTTGTATTTTGAAACTTAAAACATCAATATGCAAATATTAATTTGTATTTTAAGAATAGAATCAGTGAAAGTACTTCTCAATATATATTTATTGTTCATTTAACTGCCGTGCTTGCATTATTTTCGTTATAAAATCAGTTTGAAACCGCAAGTGAGCCTGTCAAGGAGTAATAATGGCGGACATCGCTGTTATAGGAAGCACCTCTTCATTTAGGCTGTTTATTTTTGTAATCCATTGGGGACATAAATTAAGAAAAATATAAAATTCTTAGAAAGCAATGTCTAAATATTATGTGATATAAGATTTAGCCTTAACATATTAATTTTTATGTAATAAAAATATATGACAATGCTCGAACAGTGCTGTAAGGTCAAGGTTGAATTGTTAAATCACTTAGTTTTGTAAAAATATTTTTAAAAAAAAGCGAGTTAAATACTATATAATCAATACCAAACGTTATTTCAAGTATATAGACAAATAATTACACCATAAATTTGCAGTCATATCTGTAGATTGTTGTAAAGAAGCAATAAAATGTGAGTGGTCACATTAAGAAAATCCCAGTTTCCAAAAATAGATGCACCCACATGGCATGCGTGGCGCCATTTTTGTTATTGGCCGAGTACCCCATTCAGTTGGAAATATAGATCTAGTTCATTCATATAGACTTTAATGCTTCATTCATCGTAGATGAATAGCAAAGGTAATGATTTATCGGCAATAATGAAATTAAACATCTAACTTTTCATGTTATTATATATTTTGGGCTTGAAAATATTCGCATTTCAGGTGTTACTAATTATTAAATTTTCAGGCAAAATACAATCACCTTCAAAAACTTATTATCTAGAGTTATTCACTGTATCGCTGAACCTTTTTGATGTACTCGTGCATGTTAAATGTTCTTATATATATAGCTCAGTGTTTTGTGGTTTTTTTTGTGTGTTTTGTCCTTTAAAAATTTACGCTAGACATGTGTGATGTAAAGAGTGAGTGGGTGGAGTTATGGAAATTAGCAAAAGTATTAGCAGATGTTAAAGATGAATAAAGGTCCATTTTTACTGTTTCTCATATATATTTTTCAGTGAAATATCAATCAGAAGATCTCCCTGAAATTTTCAGAAATTTTGGCAAAATCTCTGTGAAATTTCAGTGAAATATCACTGAAATTTAGTGAAATACCAAAATCTGTGAAATAAGGCAATTTCAACTATTTCACAGAAATTACACCAAAATATCTTGCATCAAAATTGATTCCTGCCTTTCAAAATTTACCAACAGAAATTACAAGTAACACACCTATACAAAATCTCAAAACTTGCCTGAACCGGGGTAAACATAAACCCATTGGTGTGTGTAACTATTTATATCGCCAAGTAAATTCGAGCATCAGATGAAATTAATGTTTAACTTTTTTTTTTCTGTTCGTTTTCCTATTGCATACTATGCATAAAATACAGAAAAATGGGATGAATATTTTCTAGATCATTAACTCCTATTAAAGTTCTCCCCTCTGTCTCTGTCTCTCATAAAATATGGAGTCCAAATCACTACTGCACAAGTTATCGTAAACTGAATTCTGGAAAAGTTCGTAAGTGATAAGAAAAGTAATATTGTACTAGATGGAAAAGTTCTTAAGTGATAAGAAAAGTAATACTGTACTTGACATTATAGTGTAATGGAGGAAAAATAAAGAAATTTTCCCGTTGGTGGTTGCAAACTCCAGACCTTGTGCTCCAATATAAAGTGTGCGTGTGTGTGTCACACCCTATATCCATTTGACCACAGTAAAGCAGTATACCATATACAGAAATATGCCAAACACTGTTCAAAGAAATTAGTTTATTTTTTGTCTCAATAAGCAGCCGCTCCAAAGTCAAAAGAGGAACCTGCATACTTTAATATCTGCGTAAAAATAATGATAAGAAATAGATCAATATTATGATTGGGTTACTGACATATCATTTCCATATGATTTACCATTTTTCTATGATGATAAAAAAATTTGTTTTTATATTTTCCTCTTACAAAATTGAGATAATAATAGGAAACCTGTAGAGACAATACATGCAAAATGTCCTAAATTTGCTGGAAATTAAAAGTCTCTGAACATGAGATTTGACAATTTTCCACATTATTATTCATTTCAGCAGTAGGTTGAGTACGCCTTAATTACGAGCAAATATCAAACTTCCGTTAATGGCGGGACCATAATTGGGGTTGAGTACAACGCGCCAAGTCAGATGGCTTCATATGATTAAAACACATCTTTCCCAAGCTGAAACTGACATTTCTGTTGCATTCGTATAATATACTTTTCTAATGATGCTCTTCTGCAGGTTTGTTTTCTTTGCCATTACGTTGATACTAAATGTACTCGGGGTAAAGTGAAGTGTTTTTTTTTTTTTATTGAATGAGCATTCTGTTGAATTATATGGAATAACCCACAGGCTATTCCATTGTTTGATTCTCATAAAAGATAAATCAGTGATGGAAAGAAGAACTTGTGAACTAATCACAACTGTTAGTATTCAGTTTTTGCATTTATCTGTTTGTCATCCTTTCCAAGTGTCCGTCATATCACTAAGTAAAGATTATTTGTTAATGAGAGAGAGAAAGAGAGAGGGGGGGGGGGGGGATAAAATTAGTTGTTTAAACTGGGCAATGGTCTTGCTCCAGTTCTTAATAAACTTCCTGGTTTCAACTGAATCCCCAGATATTGCATTGTTTTAAATTATACGTAAAGATGTTTTCTTCAATAAATATTGTATACAAACAAAAAAGTTTATTCCTTTGTCAATTTCCCCTGTCTGATATTCTTGATACTTTCTGTGATGATGTTTGCAATAAATACTGTTGAAGTGAAACCATACAACTGTATACACGGAAAGTAATACAGATTTAAAATATTCCATCCTCACTCTTCAAAGAAAGAGATAAAATAAAAACAATTCTGTTCCTCGTGTTTCTTTTTAAGATTTTTCTATTCAATCATCTGAAACAAATGCACAAAAAGTTTCATCAAGAGAATTATTATATTGTATAATGTTATTTAGTTATTCAAACTTGTGCTACATAGGTGACAAATCCAGCCAGCTGTTTGTTAACTTTGTTTTCTTGGCAATTTTCATGACCTGACATCGGCGCGATTGTTTTGACAGTGTCAACACAAGTTGCACTCCGACGTAAATAAAAGAAGAATAGTTGTAGGAGGATTGTCAGTGTTCTTCTTGTATTCAATATGTTTTATTGTACTGTGTTTCATTCTATAAGTTTATCATAGCGGCCCGTGAACTAACCAGGAAAGATTAAAATTTCCTTGTTTTCTTCCCATATGATATGACTTGGACCACACTATTGAGGTCCAAGATCAAATATGATAGCAAAGCTCATTGTGGCTTAGAATGTGAAGTTCAAAGGGGAGTGAAGAAAGATGTGAGCAATGGGAGAATCATTGCTAGTGGAGGCTATTTATCAATGAAAAAAGCCAAAATAAAATGGATACATTTATTATTTTTTTAAAAATCGGAGGTGGGTGCAGGGGCAACATGCCCCCCTGCCGCAACCCAGACACCCAAGTGTGCATGTGCGCGTTGCACACTTTATCCATTCGGCCACAGTAACTCTAGCTGTAAAGCAATATACCACATACAGAAACACGCCCAATAACCAAAGGCTCGAACAGTTACAAACTGGAAACTGCATACTTTAACATCTGCATCAAAATAATTATAAGAATATATTTTATTTTTATATTTTTGCCTTAGAAATATGAGCAAATAATGGAATACATGTGGAGACAATACGTCCATGCAAAATGCCCTAAACTTTTTGGAAATTAAAATCTCAGCACATCTGAGATTTTAGAATTTTCCACATTATTTTTCATTTTGGTAACAAGTCGAGTTCACAGTAATTACTAAAAATGATCAAACTTCTGTTGTTAATGGCAGGACCATAATTGCGGCTGTCAAGTACAACCCGCCAAGTGAGATGGCATCGTGTGATAAAAACACAGTTCCCAAGCTGAAACTGACATCATCCTTTGATAAAAAAAACCCTTGTCAATATTTTACAAGTGTTCACAATGGTCACTGCCTTGATTTCTGTAGAACATCCTCTGAAGTCTAGTCTTTATTAGGGAGAGACGAGTGAATTTTCGGGGGGGGGGGGAAAGGTATGAAAACAATTGTCTTTCTCTGATTTGTAGTATAAAAAAGATGTTATTCCATTCCATATTTCACTTGAAATACCTTTATATTGTGATGAAAGAACAAAAAATAGCCCTGTCGAAAAAACAAAACATTTAAGCCCCATACATTAAGTGGCCAGTCCCTTACAGTTATGGGTGAAACAATTAATCGATATATCGATGCATCAATATTTTTGCCATATCGATACACATCGATACAAGAGGTGAAGAATCGATTCAAAACGATATCTACCCTATATAGGTTACTTGAATCTTAAGCAGTCATGAATAATTAGTAGTCGTTTGCCTTTTTATTATTTAAACTGAGAATCGATAATGTATCGTATCGTAGGCTGTATATCGTGAATCATATCGATACGTGGCACAGGTGTATCGTTTCACCCCTACTTACAGTACACATGCAGTCAGAATATTCAGCCTCATGACTGTGCTATTATTGCTTAAAGACTAAGCATGCAGTTTGCATTTCAGTGTAAATTCATTGTTTTAGGTTTGTTTGTTTGTTTTTTTAAGCAGAAGTTGATGTCAGTTTGGATTTTAATTGTCCATATCTTAGAGAATTACATTCCTTTGGAACAAAATGATAAAATTTATGCTGTTTGAGAAGCTCACCAAGGTGTGTTTCTTGTCAAGCCAGTGCATAAGTTTGTTCATATTTCTTTGAATAAATTAAAAGCCTAAACTTACTGCAAAAGAAGTCGATCAACCTTTTATAAACAGTAATGTGTACTTAATATACAAGACTTTTGAAACTATTTTTTTTAATTGTCCAAATATATTATTGAAATAAAGACCACTGATTCTTCAGTGGTATCCAGTTGTAAATTACTCTTGACGTCTCGGTCTTTCCATAGGTGGTCTTCATTCATTGGATGTTCAAATGTCAATCAGTAATGTCAACCAGCCCCCTCCACAGTGGAGTTGACGTCAGCATGCCTGCCAAGGTGCGGTAATGATTTGTAGGTATTTATCCCTCCACCGCATAGCTAAAGTGGAAGGGATTAAGTCACCTGGGTTCCGAAAAATCATGTGAGCTGTACTGTAGCCCTGGTGTTGCCCATTGGTGTATCCTGCAGTTGAGCTTGAAACACCATATTTACAGCAGCAGGATTTGCACCAGGTTTATTTGTTTTTATCTCTTTATACAGCTTGTAGACTGATGACTTAAAACTGCAGTTTTTACACATCATGGTATGCTTCCAAGCAAGTCCTCCATTTTCTTTCACTAGCAATTTGGAAATCAGGTCTCTCACATCTGTTTTGATTGCTGTGATGATGGATGATATCGTTCCACATTTCATCATGCTGAGTCACTTCTGTCTCTTTCAGGGTCAGTCTTGCTTTGGATGATGGCCATACAATTCTAGAAGACCCAGATGTGCCATTACAGTCTGGTGTCACAACTGACTGGAGACCCTCACGTGTCGGCTTTGTTGCCACTATGTGAGAAAACTTCCCTGCATCCATTCTTCTGGACGCTTGAGCAGATGCAGCACTGGAACTTGGTAGACTATCATTTGTCAGCAATCTGACCCCTTTGTTATATGAAATAACTGCTTGTAAAACAATAATTATCCTCTCTCTCCATTATATAATTAGGAAAAGCTGTCCTACCCTGGTATCAAAGAACTCCACCAACACTTTAATGCTATTGGAAGCCTAACATCTGAGAGTTCCTCCCTTTCATGAGTGAAAATGACATCACTACCATAGTTGCTATCCCTAACTAGTGTATTCAGATGATAACAAATATCAGGTGCTACCTATGATTGACAGGTCCTGGCTTAATTACTCTACACCTGATAAGGAAAACCATTGATGATTATAATAAAGGAATGGAGACATGTTGCAAAAGAACAAAACTTGTCAGCTTCAGTTGTTAAATTTTCATGAAAATATAATTTAAATTCAAATTTTTAAATAAGAACATGCATCAAATTTTAAAATTGACTCTCCTAGGAGAGTTTAACAGACAAGTTTAATTTCTAGTAATTTCCAAATTTGTATGACTATTAAAAACTAACTACAGATTATTTCAAGTGTATATCTCAGTTAATAAATTCACAATTAAAGTTAAAAGTTCAGATAAAAGCCTGTAATATGCATGGATCAAATTGATTGAACTTTGCACCAGTATTTCAGACAGATTTATTTGATCTCAGACAAGTATTTCAGACAGATTTATTTGAACACAAATAAAGTGTTTTTCCATTCAGGTTAAAATTTCTAACCCTGATAGGTCACAATTATTACTTGTAGGTCAGTACCCACAAATGTAGTCCGAGTCTATTTTAGATCAGTTTTTCCTCTCTCATTTCGGTGGTAATACAGGAGTTAGATTTAGGCGTTCTTGGTATTGATTTAAAAGTTATTGTTTATTCTTTAGAACATGAGTGTTACGACTAGGGGTAATGTAACAAAAGAAAAGACACCAACAAGCTTTCAAGATTTAAAATACAAATCTTTAATTTCCTAAAATATTAAAATATTTCAACAAACAATTAAAGTGAAAGATTTAAAAATAACTTACAGTATAGAATATCTTTAAAAGTCCTAAATTGTTCTAAAGTTCACTGATCCGGAAGTCAATCCAAATATTCAGAATGAGGTATTCCGAATGAAGTAACCTTCACTGTACTAATGTGTTAATAAGAATAAGTTATATCTAAGTAATCCTTGCGAATATGGAATATCGCAAGTTCTAGAAATGTTTCCGATAATTCCACGGAGCTGTATAATTATTCAGGTTGAAGAAACAGTACTAATCCAGAATGCACTGTATTTATAATAAATAGATCTCTAAAGAAGAATATCCCACACACAATGAACCAAATTTGTTTATGACCTCTCAGTTCAATATAACTATGAAGAATGCCAGAATACTACTATTAATCCATATACAGTACAGCTCACGTGATTTTTCGGAACTCCGCGCATCGCGGTGGGGGTGGAGAGTGAGTGGAGAGGATTAAGAAAAACCCCTCCACCATCACTCCACGCGTCCTGACGGAGTTGCCGCGTAGTCTCGCGGAGAATTGCCCTGCACACCATGCTTTCTCGCGGAGTCGCATCCGATCACCACCGCGGAGTTGACGTGGTCTCGATAATATGGGCGTGGTTTACTGTTTATTACCCATGCAAGCAGAGGTTGAGAGAGAGAGACGGGGGGGGGGGGCACCGATTTATCTACATCGTTATCCCTCTGGGGAGCAATTTGCTAACTTTTTGATAGTGAAAAAAACGTAGTAATTCAGATTATTATAAATATTTCCTTGTTCTAACAAAGATAATGTATGATACATAGTGCCAAATCATACGTAAGATGATGATAACGTAATGACAATGCCTCGTAAACTGTATTAATACTACATTTTGCGCAATGAATCTAATTTCTTTTTCTTCAATACTATGTTATCAGAATCTAAACATGCATTCATATCCTTATTTCTTTTTCAGTAAACGCAATACAAAATTGTAATGATCATATGAAAGTCAGTGATATTGTACTACCTGCAATGAAAAGAACGATAAAGATCGAACAAATTAATAACAAAGCTGCAGTCATACCTGACTGAAGTGAAACAAAATCGCACAAGTTCCGATGGTTACTCCATGCATGAATACTCGTTCACATATTTTACGTTTTTTTCTGACATCAATCGCTTAAATAAAGCATAACTAAGATTTTCACATCGTTATTTTATTTTAAACTGTACTATTTTGCATTAATTACCAAAGTAGTGGGTTTTTTTTAAAATCACAAATGGTCGCAAAAGGTCATCCTAGATACATGTAGTTGACACGTGCAAGTAACCTAGCACAATAGAAGCCATCAGCACTGCGTGTTTTCTTTGATATTGATGTGTTAATTTCATGTGCTAACTGTTAACCTAAAAGTACAAACAGCAACGCTTCTGCGAGTTTGTTTTCTTTGCCATTGATTTGACAAACTTGCGCATTAGATGAAATTAATGTTTAACTTTTTCTTTTCTGTTCGTTTTCCTATTGCATAATACAGAAAAATAACATGAATAATTTTAGATCATTAACTCTTCTTAGTAAAGTCAACCCCCCCCCGCTCATAAAATATGGAATCCAAATCACTACTGCACAAGTTATCGTAAACTGAAATCTGGAAAAGTTTGCAAGTGGTAAGAAACAGAAACACGCTTAATAACCTCTCTAACAGTCGCAAACAGAAAACTGCATTCTTTAATATCTGCGTAAAAATAATTAAAAAAGTATATTTTATTTTTATATTTTCGCCGTAGGAAAATGAGCAAATAATAGGATACACGTGGAGACAATACATCCATGCAAAATGCTCTAAACTTGTTGGAAATTAAAATCTCTGAACATCTCAGATTTTAGAATTTTCCATATTATTTTTCATTTTTTAATAAGCCGAGTTCAGATTAATTACTAACAATTATCAAACTTCCGTTGTTAATGGCGGGACCATAATTGCGGCTGTAAAGTACAACGCGCTAAGTCAGATGGCTTTGTGTGATAAAAACACACTGTTCCCAAGCTGAAACTGACATCATCCTTTGATGCAAACCCTTGTTAATATTTTACAACAGTGTTCACAATGGTCACTGCCTTGATTTCTGTAGAACATCCGCTGAAGTCAAGTCTTTATTAGAGAGAGACAATTGAATTTTCCAACCGTGGGAAATGGGCGGGGGAGGGGGGGATAAATGCATGAAAACTATTGTCTTTCTCTGATTTTTGTAGCAGACATTAATCCGTTCAATATTTGACTTAAAATAAATAATTACTGTGATGAAAGAACAAAAAATATCCCGGTCGAAAAAAACAAAACAACATAAACCCCGTATATTAAATGGTCAGTCTCTTACAGGATACATGCAGTCATAATATTCAGCCTTGTGACTCTGCTATTTACTGCTTAAAGACTAAGCAGGCAGTTTGCATTTCAGTGTTTTAGGTTTGTTGTTGTGGGGGGGGGGGTGGTAAGCAGAAGCGGATGTCAAATTTGGATTTTAATTGTCCATATCTCAGAGAATTACTTTCCTTTAGAACAAAATGATAAATTTATTCTGCTTGAGAGGCTCAGCAATGTGCGCTTCTCGTCAAGTCAGTGCATAAGTTTGTTCATATTTCTTTGAAATAAATTAAAATCATAAACTTATTGCAAAAGAAGTCGATCAACCTTTTATAAACAGTAATGTGTACTGAATATACAAGACTTTTGAAATTATTTTTTTATTGTCCAAATATATGATCGAAATAAAAACAACTGATTCTTCAGATGGTATCCGGTTGTAAATCACTCTTGATGTCTCGGTCTTTCCATAGGTGGTCTTCATTCATTGGCTGTTCAGATGTCAATCAGTAATGTCGACTAGCCCCTCCACGGTGGAGTTTAAATCGATGTGCCTGCCGAAACGCGGTGGTAATTTGTAGGTATTTATGCCAATTTATGCCTCCACCACGGAGTGCTATTGCGGAGCTAAAGTGGAGGGGATTAAGTACCCCACCGCGATGCGCAGAGTTCCGAAAAATCATGTGAGCTGTACTGTATATATAGCCTTAATGCGCAGAATCTAAATAAAACCCCATACTTCGTCTTTGATAAACAACTGGGTATTTCTAAATAATTTCCTTCTAATAAACATTATTCATTCTTCGGATGTGACCTTAAACTATAATTCCTGGTCAATACAATGTTTACTCTTAAAAGTGCAAGAACTAGGTCAAAAGTTCAAACCTCTCACGCGCTGAAAACATGTCACATGACGTAAGCTTCGCCGAAATATCATAATGATCATGTGCTTGGGTCATGGATTTATTAATGTTTTCAATAAATATCTTTTCCAGCAGTATATATTTTCAATCAATCATTGTTGAATCAGACTGTAGCATGGTACCGTTTCCTCGTCAGTTAAAATGGCTTTGTCCTGGGCATTGGATATGGTTTTTTAGTGGAGAAGTAAATTGCAGAAAAACATGCTATAGTCTGAATCAACTGTGATTCAAAGCATATATTGCTGGAAAATTGAATATTTATTGTAGAAATTGATAAATCCATGTCTGTGATAATGATATATGTTTGAACTTGTACAATAAATGAGAAACCGGTATGGATATATGCTCTGCTTTACTGGTCAGACCAGAAGAGCTTAGGGGATGGTGTGTTGTCCATCTGTCCATGAGGACAAGTTTGTTATCACTACTCCCACTAAATTACTTAGAGGATTGCCATGAAACGAAACAAGTGCATTCATCCCATGGTCTAGTTGGTCCTAAATAAAAATGGTTCTTCTCAGGCATCTATTATAGCCACTACAGCAGCCATCATGAAAATCATCATAGGTGCCCCTCCTGAATGGATGGTCACATTGTCGAGTTTTCACTAAAAGACTTCTTATGATGTCTTGTTGGTTCTGAATGAAATTAGTGCTGATCTGATGTCTTAAATGATCTCCATGGGAGCCATGGAAAGTCATATTGACATCGGGTTTTCACCAGAAGACTTGTTATAATGTCTAGTTACTCTAAATGAAAATGTTTCTACTTGAACATCCAATATAGCCACCACAGCAGCAGCTTGAAAATCTTGTTGCTACTCCTAAATGGAGGGTTGTATCAATATGGCGTTTTCACTAAAAGATTTCTTGTGATGCCAAATTGGTCTTAAATGAAAATAGTGTTGATTTGACATCTAATATTGCAGCCATCTTGAAAATTTTGTTATAATGCTACTCCTCCTGAACAGAAAGTCATATCGGCATGGGTTTTCACCAAAAGACTTCTTATGATGTTTAATTGGTCCTACTTCCACAGTGGCCATCTTGAAAATCCTGTTATTGCTACTCCAGCTGAAGGATATTCACATCAGCATGGGGTTTTAACTACAAGACTTTGTATCGAGTCTAGTTGGTCCTAAATGAAAATTGTGCCGATCTGACCTCCAATATGGCTACCACAGCAGCCATCTTGAAAATCTTTTTGTTGCTACTCTTCCTGAATGGAAAGTCAGTCAGCATTGGGTTTTCATCGGATATTTAATAGTGTCTAGTTTTCTTAAATAAAAATTATGCTGATCTGATATCTGACTTGAAAATGTTATTGCTACTCCTCCTAGACGGATTTTTCATATTGACATTGGGTTTTCTTTTGATGTCTAGTTGGTAATAATTGGAAATGGTGTCGTTCTGACATGCAGTATTTCCACCATGGCAGCCGTCTTGGAAATCTTATTATTGCTATGCCTCTTAAAAAGAAAGTCTTATCGACATTGTATTTTCACCAGAATATTCAGTATGATACCTGAATGAAAATGGTGCTGATTTGACATCAAATATGACTGCCATGGCAGCCATCTTAAAAACTCCCCAAAAGTCTTCTAATGGTGTCTGGTTTGTCTTCAGTTAAAATGGTACCAATCTTGCATCCAATATGGCTACCACAGCGGCTGATTTGAAAACCTTGTTCAAGAATTTCAGAGATGGTTTCAGCACTTGTAAGTTAAACAAAGAAATTGTCTTTAATTCCGTGACATTTTTTTGGACAGTAGAGTGTCGGGCCCTTCAGTGGACTCTCGTTTTCTAAATGACCCCACTTTTTGACCTGATCGGGGCCATTGGGTCCTGCTTTTTTTCTTTCTGGAATGAACACTGCAGTTTAATTCCATTAATTGGGGTCCTGGGTGGCTGAGTGGTCTAAGGTGCTTGCTTTTACTGCTTACTGAAATCTCGCCTACATCCATGTGGGTTTGAGTCTCGGCCCCGGCTAACGTGGGTATGTGAGACAGTTTGCCAGTAGCTTCCCGTGGGTCGGTGGTTCTTGCCTGGGTTTTCCCAGGTTCTTCCTATGCCAGATGTACTGGCTGCCATGTATAGCCTATTATGTGCTACAACAACAATAACAACATAATTCCATTCATCTTTTTAAGCAAGAACCTTTTAAACGTTGAGATCTTATTTTGAGTGGTTCATAGGATGCACAATGTTCTTGGAGTTGTGTTCCATATGTGGTTGGTGTGTCGGAATCCATAAAGTTCAAAAGTGCGGAGCATGTTAAAAGAAGTGAAGAGAATGTTGTAAGTTTCTAGTTTAAGAGTCTTCCCAAGATGTTTTCCAACTTGAAGATTTATTCTGATGGTTTTAACTTGCACAGAATGAACAGGCATGTTGCTGTCATCTCCTATTCTTTAGTGAGATGAAGGCAGAAAAATAATTATCTGAAACTGTTTGCTCTGTATTCAAGAACAAAAGCTTCCATATGTTGAAAATTCACTTGCCCAACTAAAAATGGTGCATGAAACTTTCCTGCTGTCAAGTAAAGTTTCCAGTCACTCTCCGAATCAGGTGAGTGCTGTTTCTGTTGTGACCATTGTTTCACTTTAATGAATAGGATGTTCTGTTGAGAGTCTTGCCAATATTGTTCATTAAAAAGACCCATTGTTTCTACTGGGAGTTGGTTTTCTATTTTTTTATATGCTTAAATGAGCATTTTGCTCTCACTCCTCAATACTAATAAACACTTACCAGAGGAAGAGCATATTGGTCTTAGTTTGTAAGTACTTGTAAATGCTGCTACAAGGATCACAGAAGTTCTGGAAAACAACCTTTCACATGATAGAATTGAAGTCATCAACATCCTCAACTTCTATACCTGTCCAATAGCTGGTTGAGTGCGAGTTAATCTGGACGAGTAAATTTTTGTATACTCCGACCTATATAGATGTGGGTATAGATGTGGGTGAATATAGTAATCCTTGTGTCCATCCATCCATTGTTTTGTCCAGCCTGCAATCTGATTATTGCAACTACTCTGCTGTCCTTAATGAATTGTAATAAAATTTTGGTCAGCAGCTGAAGATAATTATATTGACAAATCACTTTGCTTCTGTAATTTTTAACTCTATTGGTCAAGACAAGAGGAGCTTATATATGGGATGGTCTGATGTCTATTGTCCATCCATCCATCCATTAGCACAAGTTTGTTATTGCTACTCGTTGTAAGGTACCTGGAGCCCTGAATCTTTACACATTCATCTCAAGGTCTAGAGGAAAATGGTGCCACTCGTACATTACATACATATGTCATAGCAGCCATCTTGAAAATCTTCTCACTTCTCCTCCTGATAGAATGGTCATATCAACATGGGGTTTTCAATAAAAGACTTCTCGTTGTATCTAGATTGTCCTAAATAATAAAATGATACTGATTGGACAGCCATATCAACATTGGCTTTTAAGCAAAAGACTTATGATGGACTTGTTTCTTCTTACTTGCAGTCTTGTGTCCACCATATTGAAAGTCCATTCTCCAAGTCTATTCTTGCCTGCAGTCTTGTATCCACCATGTTGAACTCCATCCTTCAGATCTCGAGGATTGATAAAATGATCTGTAAATTGAAAAGGTTAAACATTTTTTTCTCGACTGTAACAGCATGGTGAGACCTAGATATCAATTTTCTGATGGCATCAAGATTGTCCTCAACATTAAGATTCTGGGCTAAAGCTTTGTGTTGGCGTTTTTGCAATTTAGAAACAAGGGGATACACCACGGCATAGGTTGCAGGTGAGACTGTGTTCTGTACAACCGTTATTGTGCCCCACTATGGCAGTGGCAGGGGCATATACATTTAGTGTACTTTGTTACTTATCCATCTGTTCGCAAATGTTTGCCCATCTGTACGTCAAACCTTTGTTAGACTGTGCACCAAGTCAGTTTTTATGTTGGGAATCTGTGTTCCATCAGCGCATTGTTAGTTTAATTTTGTAATTGTACAATAATTTATTACAAATACTGCCATGTAAACATTATGGATCAGATGATAGTATGTACGGTAGTATTCGGTGCAGTGGAAACCAGAGAATCCTGAGAAAAGTAGTGACCATGAATGATAGACCACTGTGCACTTGCTAAAACTGGGGAGCAAACTGAACATGATCCAAGCACTATCTGAGTATGCCTTAATGCGCAACATTTACATGAGACCTCTCAATTTCAACAATTGACATTGGGACAAAGGTCCATGATGCTATACAACTTTGCAGGATTCCCATATTGCTAAAGAATCATTTCCATGATGCTATACAACTTTGCAGGATTCCCATATTGCAGGATTCCCATATTACAGGATTCCCATATTGCTGAAGAATCAGGTCCATGATGCTATACAACTTTGCAGGATTCCCATATTGCTAAAGAATCAGGTGCATGATGCTATACAACTTTGTAGGATTCCCATATTGCTCAAGAATCAGGTCCATGATGCTATACACATTTGCAGGATTCCCATATTGCTCAAGAATCAGGTCCATGATGCTATACACATTTGCAGGATTCCCATATTGCAGGATTCCCATATTACAGGATTCCCATATTGCTCAAGAATCAGGTCCATGATGCTATACAACTTTGTAGGATTCCCATATTGCTCAAGAATCAGGTCCATGATGCTATACACATTTGCAGGATTCCCATATTGGTAAAGAATCAGGTCCATGATGCTATACAACTTTGCAGGATTCCCATATTGGTAAAGAATCAGGTCCATGATGCTATACAACTTTGCAGGATTCCCATATTGGTAAAGAATCAGGTCCATGATGCTATACAACTTTGCAGGATTCCCATATTGCAGGATTCCCATATTGCTCAAGTTTCAGATAAGGTAGTCACACAAATATATAGCAGCAAGAAAGTGCACAGCTTTGTTTTGCATGGTAATATTTTAAAAACAATACTTTTGACATTTCATTGTACAAAAACCGAGTCTGTTCTAAATTTAATAAATAGGATTTTTACACTTGTGCTTTTCTCAGATGAAATGTATGAAGCTTGTTCAATAATTTAAATCTTAAGCTCGCCTAATTTTGCAAAAAAAAGGGATACAAATTATTCAACCTGTTTTATAAATTTCATTTGAAATGAGCACTTGCATGAAGTTCTTGCTTTATTTGTATTTGCAGAAATTCTTTGTATTTTTTCAGAAGACTTGTTTGTTCTGACCACTGATACTGATGTTTAGATGTGTGACCATCAGTTTTCGTATGCTGTGAAATGCAGGTTGTACAATTATAAATAACATTAGTGTGTAGTTTTAATACATCATGTTCATAATCATAAGAAATAAATTTATTTTACCCCAGATAGCTGCAAGTGTTATAATACTGCACAGTCCTCCCATTACACTGCAGCTGTTATAATACTGCACAGTCCTCCCATTACACTGCAGCTGTTATAATACTGCTCAAGACATCCCATTACAAATAGCTGCAGCTGTTATAATACCGCACAAGACTCCCATTACAAATAGCTGCAGTTGTTATTATACTGCACAAGACTTGCATTACAAATCTTCTAAAATTAAAGGTGACCAAAGGTTCTTGTGAGGAATGCATGACATTGTTTAATTGGTTCCACAAACCTATGTTCAGCCTCACAGACTTGCAAAGGACAAGATTCATAATCATAAATTCACAAAGTAATCTATGCCTTTTGTCTTGCTTGTGAATGGTTAAACATAGATACAGTGACTTGCATGCTGATAATGGTGGCATAGCCATCAAGAATGGCTAGGTATTATATTAAAGTATTTGAAAGTTGTATATTTTCTGCATTATTTGCTTACTCAAAAATGAAACTTTAGATCAGTATTAATGCATAAATCTTTCTTAAAAATGTTACAGAGAGATGTCAGGATTCCACATGTCCAGGCGAGATACCAGAATTCCATGTGTCTAGGTGAGATGTCCCAGTGAGATGACAAGATTCCATGTGACCAGGGAAGATGCCAGGATTCCATGTGTTGTGGTGGGACGTAAGAATGCTATGTGTCTTGATGAAATGTCCGTATTTTATTAAGAGCAGTTCTGTGAGGCATTCACCTTTTTTTTAAAATTTGGTTGTGATGGTTTTCATAGTGACTGTTGATGAATAAATGACTGTTCATCAATAATTGCATACTTGTCAGTACCTTTTATACGAGTTGTGCTTAGAAATGGCCAAGTTTGCAATTTTTTCTAGGTAGCAAGGGTATGTTGAAAATATTTCTCCATTGAATACATTCCTTGTCACATTAATATTAGGAAATAAATTCTGCTGCCTCTCGACTCCAGCCCTCACGGAAAAAGAAGGTTATGTTGAAAATATTTCTCCGTTGAATACATTCCTCATCACATTAATATTAGGAAATAAATTCTGCTACCTCTCGACTCCAGCCCTAACGGAAAGAGAACGGTATGTTGAAAATATTTCTCCATTGAATACATTCCACATCACAGTAATATTAGGAAATAAATTCTGCTACCTCTCGACCCCAGCCCTCAATAAGTGACTATTGATGAATAATTTAATATTTTTGATCAGTACTTTTGATGCGAGTTCTGTGAAAAAATGTCAAGGGACTCCCACTAAAAATGGCTGCAGTTGTTACAAGACTACACAACGACTCTCATTACAAATAGCTGTAGTTATAATACTGCAAAAAACCTGCCATTATGAACAGCTACAGTTGTTGAAATACTGCACAAGACTTGGATTACAAATTGCTGCAGTTATAATACTGTACACGAACTACCATTACAAATAGCTGCAGTTGTTACAAGAATACACATAGCTCCAGTTATAATACTGCAGAGAACCTGCCATTATAAATAGCTGCAGTTGTTATAATTATGCACAAGTGGTGGTGCACAGGTTCTCGGGAAATTAGTGTTGTCTAATGCTTCAGGTTGAATCACTTGTGTTGTGTCAATTTGTTCTGTTTGATCAGGACAGCATATTCCTGAAGGTGGAATGTTGTTCATAGTGTGCACAGGTTTTTTTTATGAAGGACAGTGGTGTTGAATGGTTGGAGTTGAACATGTTGTGTTGTTTCATATGTTCTATGACATGGTTTGGTGGTGTGCTCATGTTCTCAGCATTACAAATAGCTGCAGTTGTTACTATAATGAACAAGACTACCATTACAAATAGCTGCAGCTGTTATAGTACTGCACACGACTTTCATGACAAATATCTGCAGTTATAATACTGCACAAGACTCCCATTACAAATAGCTGCTGTGGTTATAATGCTGCACAAGACTTCCACCAGAAATTACTGGAGTTGTCATAATACTGCACAAAACTTCCATTGCAAATAGCTGTTGTTATAATATTTCACAAGACATTCCATTGTATACAGCTGCAGTTTTGATAATACTGCAGAAGACCTCCCATTAGAAATAGCTGTAGTTACAATACTGCAGAAGACTAGCAACATTTGTTATAATACTGCACAAGACTCCCATTACAAATAGCTGCAGTTATTATAATACTGCACAAGACTCCCATTACAAATAGCTGCAGTTATTATAATACTGCAAAAGACTCCCGTTACAAATAGCTGCAGTTGTTATTATACTGCACAAGACTTGCATTACAAATCTTCTAAAATTAAAGGTGACCAAGGGTTCTTGTGAGGAATGCATGACATTGTTTAATTGGTTCCACAAACCTATGTTCAGCCTCACAGACTTGCAAAGGACAAGATTCATAATCATAAATTCACAAAGTAATCTATGCCTTTTGTCTTGCTTGTGAATGGTTAAACATAGATACAGTGACTTGCATGCTGATAATGGTGGCATAGCCATCAAGAATGGCTAGGTATTATATTAAAGTATTTGAAAGTTGTATATTTTCTGCATTATTTGCTTACTCAAAAATGAAACTTTAGATCAGTATTAATGCATAAATCTTTCTTAAAGATTTTACTGAGTGATGTCAGGATTCCATGTGTCCAGGTGAGATACCAGAATTCCATGTGTCTAGGTGAGATGTCCCAGTGAGATGACAAGATTCCATGTGCCCAGGGAAGATGCCAGGATTCCATGTGTTGTGGTGGGATGTAAGGATGCTATGTGTCTTGGTGAAATGTCCATATTATATTAAGAGCAGTTCTGTGTGGCATTCACCTTTTTTTTAAATTTGGTTGTGATGGTTTTCATAGTGACTGTTGATGAATAAATGACTGTTCATCAATAATTTCATATTTGTCAGTACCTTTTATACGAGTTGTGCTTAGAAATGGCCAAGTTTGCAATTTTTTCTAGGTAGCAAGGGTATGTTGAAAATATTTCTCCATTGAATACATTCCTTGTCACATTAATATTAGGAAATAAATTCTGCTGCCTCTCGACTCCAGCCCTCACGGAAAGAGAAGGGTATGTTGAAAATATTTCTCCATTGAATACATTCCACATCACAGTAATATTAGGAAATAAATTCAGCTACCTCTCGACTCCAGCCCTCACTGAAAGACAAAAATAAAGTCTTTCCCATTTATATAACATATCGAGAAAGGGGAAAATTTTCACCCATTACCTCCCCCAATCACTGCTAGGTGGTATGAACTGGATATTTTCCAGTTCATTCTGAGCATTCTTTATATGTCTTGATTGGGGTAGATTTTTTGTTTTGAGCATTTGTTCTGTTTGACAGCAAATATTGTTTTCTCCAACAGAGCAAATTTTATTTTGGGAATTTGTTTTTGCTGTCTGGCAAAGTTTTTATTCTTAAGTTGTGATGGATATTATTTTGGGTATTTGTGTATTGTGGAGGTCAACGTTTGTATTTTTGGGATTGTGTGGTGATTGCCATTCTTTTGTTTCAGTTGGAATAGATTTGTGTCGAGTTCTGTGAGGTGGTCACCATTCTTTACTCGTGTGGTTGGGATGGATTTTATTGTGACTGTTAATCAATAAGTGATTATTGATGAATAATTTAATATTTTTGATCAGTACTTTTGATGCGAGTTCTGTGAATAAATGTCAAGGGACTCCCACTAGAAATGGCTGCAGTTGTTATAATACTGCACAAGACTTCCATTACAAATAGCTGCAGTTATAATACTGCACAAGACCTTCCATTATAAATAGCTGCAGTTGTTGAAATACTGCACAAGATATTACAAATAGATGCAGTTATAATACTGTACATGAACTACCATTACAAATAGTTGCATTTGTTACAAGACTACACAGCGACTCCCATTACAAATAGCTGCAGTTATAATACTGCAGAAAACCTGCCATTATAGATAGCTACAGTTGAAATACTGCACAAGACTCGGATTACAAATAGCTGCAGTTATAATACTGTACATGAACTACCATTACAAATAGCTGCAGTTGTTACAAGAATACATAATAGCTCCAGTTATAATACTGCAGAGAACCTGCCATTATAAATAGCTGCAGTTGTTATAATTATGCACAAGTGGTGGTGCACAGGTTCTCAGGAAATTCGTGTTCTCGAATGCTTCAGGTTGAATCACTTGTGTTGTGTTAATTTGTTCTGTTTGATCAGGACAGCATATTCCTGAAGGTGGAATGTTGTTCATACTGTGCACAGGTTGTTTTTTATGAAGGACAGTGGTGTAGAATGGTTGTGTTGTTGCATATGTTCTATGACATGGTTTGGTGGTGTGCTTATGTTCTCAGCATTACAAATAGCTGCAGTTGTTACTATAATGAACAAGACTACCATTACAAATAGCTGCAGCTGTTATAGTACTGCACACGACTTTCATGACGAATATCTGCAGTTATAATACTGCACAAGACTCCCATTACAAATAGCTGCTGTGGTTATAATGCTGCACAAGACTTCCACCAGAAATTACTGGAGTTGTCATAATACTGCACAAAACTTCCATTGCAAATAGCTGTTGTTATAATATTTCACAAGACATTCCATTGCATACAGCTGCAGTTTTGATAATACTGCAGAAGACCTCCCATTAGAAATAGCTGTAGTTACAATACTGCAGAAGACTAGCAACATTTGTTATAATACTGCACAAGACTCCCATTACAAATAGCTGCAGTTGTTATTATACTGCACAAGACTCCCGTTCCAAACAGTTGCAGTTGGCTTAATACTGCACAAAGCTCCAATAAAACAGATGCAGTTGTAATATTGGACAAAACCTCAGATTACAAATAGCTAGTTGTTATAATACTGCACAAGACTCCCATTACAAATCGCCGCAGTTATAATACTGCACAAGTCCTTTGAATGCATACAGCTGCAGTTATAATACTGCACAAGTTGTGGTGCGCACAGGTTATAAGCAAATTCGTGTTGTCGAATGCTTCAGGTTGAATCACTTGTGTTGTGCCACATTTTTGTTCTGTTTGATGGTCAGGACTACATATTCCCGAAAGTTTAATTTTGTTCCTAGTGTGCACAGGTTTTCTATGAATGGTTCAAGTTGAAGATATTCTTTTGTGGCATGTGTTCCATGACATGGTTTGGTGGTGTGCACAGGTTCTCAACATTACAAATAGCTACAGTTGTTATAAATATTCACAAGACTACCATTACAAATAACTGCAGTTACAATACTGCACATGACTTTCATGACAAATACCTGCACTTATTATAATACTGCACAAGACTCCCGTTCCAAACAGCTGTAGTTGGCTTAATACTGCACAAAGCTCCAATAAAAACAGATGCAATTGTAATACTGGACAAAACCTCCGATTACAAATAGCTAGTTGTTATAATACTACACAAGACTCCCATTACAAATCGTTGCAGTTATAATACTGCACAAGTCCTATGAATGCAGAAGATTTTGATAATAAATAGCTGCAGTTATAATACTGCACAAGTTGTGGTGCGCACAGGTTATAAGCAAATTCGTGTTGTCGAATGCTTCAGGTTGAATCGCTTGTGTTGTGCCACATTTTTGTTCTGTTTGATGGTCAGGACTACATATTCCCAAAAGTTGAATGTTGTTCATAGTGTGCACAGGTTTTCTATGAATGGTTCAAGTTGAAGATATTCTTTTGTGGCATGTGTTCCATGACATGGTTTGGTGGTGTGCACAGGTTCTCAGCATTACAAATAGCTGCAGTTGTTATAATAATGCACAAGACTACCATTACAAATAGCTGCAGTTACAATACTGCACATGACTTTCATGACAAATACCTGCACTTATTATAATACTGCACAAGACTTCCGTTGCAAATAGCTGTAGTTATAATATTGCACCAGACATTCCATTGCATATAGCTGCAGTTCTGATAATACTGCAGAAGACCTCCCATTAGAAATAGTTGCAGTTGTAATACTGCAGAAGACCTCCCATTAGAAATAGTTGCAGTTGTAATACTGCAGAAGACCAGCTGCAGTTGTTATAATACTGCACAAGACTCCTGTTACAAACAGCTGCAGTTGTTATAATACTGCACAAGATTCCTGTTATAAACAGCTGCAGTTGTAATACTGGAAAAGACCTCCCATTACAAATAACTAGTTGTTATAATACTGGACAAAACCTCCAATTACAAATAACTAGTTGTTATAATACTGCACAAGTCCTTTGAATGCATACAGCTCCAGTTCTAATACTGCAGAAGATTCCGATAGCAAATAGCTGCAGTTGCTATAATACTGCACAAGACTCCCTTTACAGCTGCTAACTGCACTTGTTATAATACTGCACAAGACATCCCATTGTAAATAGCAGCAGTTTATATAATACTGCACAAAACTCCCATTACAATTGCTGCAGTTCTTGTAATACTGCACAAGACCTTCCAATACTTATAGCTGCAGTTGTTATAATACTGCACAGGACCTTCCAATGCATATAGCTGCAGTTGTTATAATACTGCACAGGACCTCCCATTACAAATAGCTGCAGTTTTTATAATACTGCACAAGACTCCGATAAAAATAGCTGTAGTTATGATCATAATACCTTCCATTACAAATGACTGCCGTTGGGATAATACTGCACAAGACTCTTATTACAAATAACTGCCATTGGGATAATACTGCACAAGACTCTCAGTACAAATAACTGCAGTTATAATACTGCAGAAGATGTCCCATTACAAATAGCTGCACTTGTTATAATACTGCACATTATTTTTTAGGTTGTAATGTATTTTGTGTGGGACTTGGCATGGACTTGATTCTTGCCTGCAGTCTTGTGTCCATCATGTTGAACTCTGAACTCCATCTTCCAGATCTTGAGGGTTGGTAAACTGATCTGGTTATTAAAATAAATAAATATTTGTCTCTAGTATAACAGCATGGCAAGACATATGTATCACTGTAACAGCATGGCAAGACTGGTATCATTTAAATGGCATGACAAGACATAGGCATCACTGTAATGGCATGGAAAGATATAGGTAACACTGCAACAGTATGGGAAGACATGTATCACTGTAACAGCATGGTAAGATGTGGGTATTACCAACAGCATGGCAAGACATAGGTATCATTTTTATGATGGTATCCATCATTTTCAACAAGATTGTCATTAGCATTAAAATTCTGGGATGAAGCTTCACGTTAGTGTTCAAGTTTTTGTAATGCACAAACAAGGGTATACATAGGTTGCAGGTGAGACAAGTGTTCAGTACGACACTTGTTATGCCCCACAATGACATTGGCAGGGCATATACATGTAGTGTTACTTAGTCATCTGTTCATCCATCCATAGGTATATCCATTTCTCCAACACACCTTCGTTAAGCTTTGCATTTAAGTTGGTTATTAGGCATATTGGAGGGAAATCTGTGTTCCATGAACACATTTTTAGTCTAATTTTGTTGTTGTACAATAATTTAGAACATAATACCACTTTCATTACTAATAGCTGCAGTTGTTACAATACTGCACAAGACTCCCATTACAAATTGCTGCAGTTGTTATAATAATGCACAAGACTCCAAATAGAAGTGGCTGCAGTTGTTACAATACTGCACAAGACTTGCATTACAAATAGCTGTAGTTATAATACTGCAGAATTTCAATTGCATACAGCTGCAGTTTGGATAATACTGCACAAGACACTCCCATTAGAAATAGCTACAGTTAAAATACTGCAGAGGACTCCCATGACAAATAGCTGTAGTTGTTATAATACTGCACAAGATCTCCTATTACAAATAGTTGCAGTTGTTGCAATACTGCACAACACCTCCCATTACAGATAGCTGCAGTGGTTATAATCTTGCAGAGGACTCCAGTTACAAGATGTTGCAGTTATTATAATACTGCACAATATGTCCCATTAGCAATAGCTGCAGTTGTTATACTATTGTACCAGATTTGCTTTCCAAATGTATTTCTCGCATTGCTCCCACTACAAATACATGCAGTTATAATGCTGCACAAGACCTTCTGTTATAAACATCTGCAGTTATAATACTGTGGATGTTCCATTAGAAACTGCTGCAGTTTTTGTAATACTGCACAAGAATCCCATTACAAATATCTGCAGCTATAATACTGCACAACAACTGCAGTTATAATACTGCACAAGATGTCCCTCTTGAAGTGGCTGCAGTTGTTGTAATACTGCACAAGACTCCATTACAAATATCTGCAATTATAATACTGCACAATACTCCCATTAAAAAGGCTGCAAGACTCCCTTTATAAATAGTTGCAGTTAATGTACTGCACAAGACTCCCATTAGAAATAGCTGCAGTTGTGGTATTACTGCACATTACACCCATTAGAAATAGCTGTGGTTGTTATAATACTGCACAAGACTCCCATTACAAATAGCAGCAGTTGTAATACTGCAGAAGACCTCCTTTTAGAAATAGCTGCAGTCCTTTTGTATCCAATGGTTTTAGTATGTTATGATGCATCCTATGAATTTAGTACTTTTATAATGCATCCTATGGTTTTAGTACTTCATGATGCATCCTATGGTTTTAGTACTTTTATCATGCCATCCTTCAGATCTTGGAGGTTGGTAAACTAGTTATTGAAATGGTTAAACTTTTGGCCCCTACTGTAACAGCATGGCAAGACATAGGTATCACTGTAACAGCATGGCAAGACATAGGTATCACATTAACAGCATGACAAGACATAGGTATCACTTTAACAGCATGGCAAGACATAGGTATCACTAATAGCCTGGCAAGACATAGGTATCACAATCAGAATGGCAATACATGGGGTATCATTATAATGCCATGACAAGACATAGGTATCATTGGCATGGCAAGATATAGGCATCACAAACAGCATGGCAAGACATGGGTATCATTGTAATGGCATGGCAAGACATAGGCATCACAAACAGCATGGCAAGATATAGGTATCATTGTAATGGCATGGCAAGACATAGGCATCACAAACAGCATGGCAAGATATAGGTATAATTGTAATGGCATGGCAAGTCAGAAGTATCACTTTTAATGGCATGGCAAGATATAAGGTATAATTGTAATGGCATGGCAAGTCATAAGTATCACTTTTACGATGGTATCATCATTGTCAGCAAGATTGTCATAAACATTAAGATTCATTAATACATTGTTATGATCATAATCGTAAAGAAAGACATTTATTTTACCCATAATAGCTGCAGTTATAATGCTGCCTAAGATCCCTCTTACACATAGCTGCAGTTGTTATAATACTGCACAAGATGTCCCTCTTGAAGTGGCTGCAGTTGTTGTAATACTGCACAAGACTCCATTACAAATATCTGCAATTATAATACTGCACAATACTCCCATTAAAAAGGCTGCAAGACTCCCTTTATAAATAGTTGCAGTTAATGTACTGCACAAGACTTCCATTAGAAATAGTTGCAGTTGTGGTATTACTGCACATTACACCCATTAGAAATAGCTGTGGTTGTTATAATACTGCACAAGACTCCCATTACAAATAGCTGCAGTCCTTTTGTATCCTATGGTTTTAGTACTTTATGATGCATCCTATGGATTTAGTAATTTTATAATGCATCCTATGGTTTTAGTACTTTATGATGCATCCTATGGTTTTAGTACTTTTATCATGCCATCCTTCAGATCTTGAAGGTTGGTAAACTAGTTATTGAAATGGTTAAACTTTTGGCCCCTACTGTAACAGCATGGTAAGACATAGGTATCACTTTAACAGCATGGCAAGACATAAGCATCACTTTAACAGCATGGCAAGACATAGGTATCACTAATAGCCTGGCAAGACATAAGTATCACAATCAGAATGGCAATACATGGGGTATCATTATAATGGCATGGCAAGACATAGGCATCACAAACAGCATGGCAAGACATAGGTATCATTGTAATGGCATGGCAAGACATAGGCATCACAAACAGCATGGCAAGATATAGGTATCATTGTAATGGCATGGCAAGACATAGGCATCACAAACAGCATGGCAAGATATAGGTATCATTGTAATGGCATGGCAAGTCATAAGTATCACTTTTATGATGGTATCATCATTGTCAACAAGATTGTCATCAACATTAAGATTCATTAATACATTGTTATGATCATAATCGTAAAGAAAGACATTTATTTTACCCAAAATAGCTGCAGTTATAATGCTGCCTAAGATTCCTCTTACACATAGCTGCAGTTGTTATAATACTGCACAAGACTCCCATTACAAATAGTTGCAGTTATAATACTGCACAGAGACCTCCTATTACCAATACCTGCAGTTTTTGTAATACTGTACTCCCATTACAGATAGCTGCAGTGGTTATAAATATTTCAGAAGACTCAAATTACAAATAGCTGTAATTGTTATAATCCTGCACAAGATTCCTATTACAGATAGCTGCAGTCGTAATACTGAACAAAACCTATTTAAAATATCAGTTGTTATAATACTGCACAAGACGTCTCAATAAAAATGGCTGTGGTTATAATATAGGACAAAACACCAATTAAAAGTGGCTGCATTTATAATACTGCACAAGATTTGCATTCAAAATAGTTGCAGTTCTCATAATACTGTGCAAGACTCCCATGGCAAACAGATGCATTTATAATACTGTACAAGATCTGTTTCAAATAGCTGCAGTTATTATACTGCACATGACCTAATAAAAATGGCTGTGGTTATAACACAGGACAAAACACATTAAAAGCAGCTGTAGTTGTCATATTGCACAAGAATCCCATTACAAATAGCTGAAGTTATAATACTGCACAAGACTCCCCTAACAAACAGCTGCAGTTATAATACTGCACAAGTGGTGATATGCACAGGTTCTCAGCAAGTTAGTGTTATTGAATGCTTCAGGTTGAATCACTTGTGTTGTATTGCATCTGATCTGTTGGATGATTAGGATGTTGTATTGCTCAAGGTTGAATGTAGTTTGTAATGTGTACAGGTTTTCTACGATGGACATTGGTGCTGAGTGGCTCATGATTAAGGTATTCTGTTGTCACATTTGTTACATGATATAGTTTAGTGGTGTGCACAGGTTCAAAGAAAGGCACAAAACTCCCATTACAAATAGCTGCTGTTGTTATATGGCTGCAAATGACCTCCTGTCACAAAAAGCTGCTGTTCTTAAAAGACTGCACAAGACTCCCAATACAAATAGCTGCAGTTTTTATAATACTGTACAAGACTCCCGTTACAAATAGCTGCAGTTGGCATAATATGGCGCAAGGTCTCCAATTACAAATAGCTGCAGTTATAAGACTGCACAAGACTCTCAATGCAAATGGCTGCAGTTGTTAGAATACTGCACAAGACCCCCATTATAAATCTCTGAAGTTGTTATAATACTGCACAGGACTCCAATTACAAATAGCTGCGGTTATAATACTGCACTAGACCCCCATTACAAACAGTTGCACTTATAAGACTGCACAAGACTTTTAATAGTAATAGCTGCAGTTATAAGACTGTACAAGACTCCCATTACAAATAGCTGCAGTTATAATACTGCACATGACTCCCATCACAAATAGCTGCAGTTGTTATAATACTGCACAAGACTCCCATCACAAATAGCTGCATTTATAAGACTGTACAAGACTCCCTTTACAAACAGCTGCAGTTAAAATACTGCACAAGATGTCCCATTAAAAATGGCTGAGGTTAAAATACAGGACAAAAGATCCATTAGAGTTGTTGAATGCTTCAGGTTGAATTGGTTACATTGTTCAGTTTCATGGTCAGGACGATGTATTGCTGAAGGTTCATTGTAGTTTGTAGTGTGTGCAGTTCTACAAGGGAAAGTGGTGTTGAATGGTTCAAGTTAAATCTAATCCATCGTCACATTTGTTCCACAAGATGGTTTGTTGTGTGCACAGGTTCTCAGCAAGGCACAAGACTAACATTACAAATAACTGCTCTTGTTATACTACTGCAAATGACCTCCCATTACAAATAGCTGCTGTTGTTACAAGACTGCACAAGACTCGCATTACAAATAGCTGCAGTTATAATACTGCACATGACTCCCATTAAAAATAGTGGCAGTTATAATGCTGCACATGACTCCCATTACAAATAGCTACATTTGGCTTAATAATGCACAAGACTCCCATTACAAATAGTGGCAGTTGTATGGCTGCACATGACTCCCATTACAAATAGCTGCATTTTAAAGACTGCTCAAGGTTTCCATTACAAATAGCTGCAGTTATAAGCCTGGACAAGACTCCCATTACAAATAGCTTCAGTTTTTATAAGACTGCACAAGACTCCCATTACAAATAGCTGCAGTTAGAATGCTGCACAAGACTTCTATTACAAATAGGTGCAGTTATAATGCTGCAGTTAACTTGCATTACAAATAACTGCAGTTATAAGCCTGGACAAGACTCCCATTACAAATAGCGGCAGTTAAAATGCTGCAGAAGTAGTGCTATGCATAGGTTCTCAGCAAATTAATGTTGTCGAATGTTTCATTTTGAATCAGTTGTGTTGTCACATTTGCTTGGTTTCATGGTGAGGATGACATATTGCTGAAGGTTGAATGTTGTTGGTGCTGTTGTAATACCGCACAAGACCTGCCATTACAAATAGTTGCATTTATTATAGCCTGCACAAAACTCCCATTACAAATACCTACAGTTATAATGCTGCACAAAATTCTCATTAGAAATAACTGCATTTGTTATAATGTGGCGATTGACCTCCCATTAGAAGTAGCTGCAGTTCTTATAATACTGCACAAAATCTCCCATTACCAATAGCTGCAGTTTTTGTAATACTGCACAAGACTCCCATTACAAATAGCTATGGTCATTGTAAGACTCCATACAAATAGCTACAGTTATAATGCTGCACATGACATCCATTACAAATAGCTGCAGTTACAATACTGCACATGACTCCCATTACAAATGGCTACAGTTTTGATGCTGCACATGACTCCCGTTACAAATAGCTGCAGTTTTTACAAGATGGCACAAGACTCCCATTACAAATAGCTGCACATAAGACTTCCATTACAAATAGCTGCAGTTCTAATGCTGCAGTTGACCTCCATTACAAATAGCTGCAGTTATAAGACTGGACAAGACTCCCCTTACAAATAGCGGCAGTTAAAGTACTGCAGAAGTGGTGCTATGCACAGGTTCTTAGCAAGTTAATGTTGTTGAATGCTTCAGTTTGAATCAGTTGTGTTGTGTCAGATTTGCTCGGTTTCATGGTGAACATGACATATTTCTGAAGGTTGAATGTTGTAGGTGTTGTTGTTGTAATACCGCACAAGACCTGCTACAAATAGCTGTGGTTGTTTTAAGACTGCATATAACTCTCATTTCAAATAGCTAGTTGTTATAATTCTGCACAGGAATCCCATTACAAATAGCTGCAGTTACAATACTGCACATGACTGCCATTACAAATAGCTAGTTTTTATGCTGCACATGACTCCTGTTACAAATAGCTAGTTTTGATGCTGCACTTGACTCCCATTACAAATAGCTGAGCTGCAGTTTTTATAAGACTGCACAAGACTCCCATCACAGATAGCTTCAGTTATAATGCTGCAGTTGACTCACATTACAAATAGCTGCAGTTTTTATAATACTGCACAATAGCTTCTATTACAAATAGCTGCAGTTGGCATAATATGGTGCAAGATCTCCAATTACAAATAGCTGCAGTTATAAGACTGCACAAGACTCTCAATACAAATGGCTGCAGCTGTTAGAATATTGCACAAGACTCCCGTTATTAATAGCTGCAGTTGTTATAATACTGCACAAGACCCCCATTACAAACAGCTGCAGTTATAAGACTGCACAAGACTCGTATTACAAATAGCTGCAGTTATAATACTGCACAAGACTCCCATTACAAATAGCTGCAGTTATAAGACTGCATAAGACTCGTATTACAAATAGCTGCAATTATAATACTGCACAAGACTCGTATTACAAATAGCTGCAGTTATAAGACTGCACAAGACTCCCATTACAAACAGCTGCAGTTATAATACTGCACAAAACTCGTATTACAAATAGCTGCAGTTATAAGACTGCACAAGATTCGTATTACAAATAGCTGCAGTTATAAGACTGCACAAGACTCCCATTACAAATAGCTGCAGTTATAATACTGCACAAAACTCGTATTACAAACAGCTGCAGTTATAAGACTGCACAAGACTCGTATTACAAATAGCTGCAGTTATAATACTGCACAAGACTCACATTACAAATAGCTGCAGTTGTAATACTGCAGATGACTCCCATCACAAATAGCTGCATTTATAAGACTGTACAAGACTCCCTTTACAAACAGCTGCAGTTAAAATACTGCACAAGATGTCCCATTAAAAATGGCTGAGGTTAAAATACAGGACAAAAGACCCATTAGTGTTGTTGAATGCTTCAGGTTGAATTGGTTACATTGTTCAGTTTCATGGTCATGACAACATATTGCTGAAGGTTCATTGTAGTTTGTAGTGTGTGCAGTTCTACAAGGGAAAGTGGTGTTGAATTGTTAAATCTGATGTCATCACATTTGTTCCACAAGATGGTTTGTTTGTGTGCACAGGTTCTCAGCAAGGCACAAGACTCCCATTACAAACAGCTGCTGCTGTTATACTACTGCACACGAGCTCCATTACAAATAGCTACAATTGGCATAAAACTGCACATGACTCCCATTACAAATAGCTAAAATTGGCATAAAACTGCACAAGACTGCCATTACAAATAGTGGCAGTTATAATGCTGCACATGACTCCCATTACAAATAGCTGCAGTTACAATACTGCACATGACTCCCATTACAAATGGCTACAGTTTTGATGCTGCAGATGTACCCGTTACAAATAGCTTCAGTTTTTATAAGATGTCACAAGACTCCCATTACAAATAGCTGCAGTTAGAATGCTGCTCAAGACTTCCATTACAAATAGCTGCAGTTATAATGCTGCAGTTGACTTGTATTCCAAATAGTTGCAGTGCTCATAATACTGTACAAGACTCCCATTACAAATATCTGCAGTTATAATATTGCACAAGATATCCCATGAAAAATGCCTGCGGTTAAAATACAGGACTAAACATGTGGTAAAAGTAGCTGCAGTTATCATACAGCACAAGACTCTCATTACAAATATCTGCAGCTATAATACTGCACAAGATGTGGTACTCAGAGGTTCTCAGAAAGGTAGTGTTGTCAAATGTTTCAGGTTGAACTGCTTGTGTTGTGTCACATTTGTTCGGTTTCATGGTCATCATCATCATCATCATCATCATCATCATCATCATCATTCATCATTATCATCAATCAATCATCATCATCAATGTCATCATCATCGTCATCCATTAATCATCATCATCATCCATCCATCTATCCATTATCATCATCATCATCATCATTCATCATTATCATTATCATTATCAGCACAAGATACAAGGGAAAATGTGTTGAATAGTTCAAGTTATATATAATTTGTTGTTGCATTTGTTGCATGACATGGTTTGGTGGTATGCACAGGTTCTATGCAAGGCACACGACTCCCAATACTTACAGGCCCTGTTGTAATACTGCACAAGACCTGCCATTACAAATGGCTGCAGTTGTTATAATACTGCAGTAAACTTATATTCCAAATAGTTGCAGTGCTCATAATACTGTACAAGACTCCCATTACAAATATCTGCAGTTATAATATTGCACAAGACATCCCATGAAAAATGCCTGCGGTTAAAATACAGGACTAAACGTGTGTTAAAAGTAGCTGCAGTTATCATACAGCTATAATACTGCACAAGATGTGGTACTCCGAGGTTCTCAGCAAGGTAGTGTTGTCAAATGTTTCAGGTTGAATTACTTGTGTTGTGTCACATTTGTTCGGTTTCATGGTCAGGACGACGTATTGCTGAAGGTTCAATGTAGTTTTTAGTGTGTGCAGTTCTCTCCCTTCCATGGACAGGAAGTTGCATAGTTGGACAGGAATCATCATCCTCCTCCTCATCGATTAGGAATCATCATCATTATCCTCATCCTCATCATCCATTATCATCATTATCATCATCATCATCATCATCATCATCATCATCATCATCATCATCATCATCCATTAATCATCAACATCAACGTCATCATCATCATCCATTAATCATCATCATCATCATCATCATCATCATCATCATCCATCCATCCATCTATCCATTATCATCATCATCATCATCATTCATCATTATCATTATCAGCACAAGATACAAGTGAAAATGTGTTGAATAGTTCAAGTTATATCTAATCTGTTGTTGCATTTGTTGCATGACATGGTTTAGTGGTATGCACAGGTGCTATGCAAGGCACACGACTTCCAATACTTACAGGTCCTGTTGTTGTAATACTGCACAAGACCTGCCATTACAAATGGCTGCAGTTGTTATAATACTGCAGTAAACTTGTATTCCAAATAGTTGCAGTGCTCATAATACTTTACAAGACTCCCATTACAAATATAATATTGCACAAGACATCCCATGAAAAATGCCTGCGGTTAAAATACAGGACTAAACGTGTGTTAAAAGTAGCTGCAGTTATCATACAGCACAAGACTCATTACAAATATCTGCAGCTATAAAAATGCACAAGTGGTGGTAATCAGAGGTTGTCGGAAAGGTAGTGTTGTCAAATGTTTCAGATTGAATTGCTTGTGTTGTGTCACATTTGTCCGGTTTCATGGTCAGGACGACGTATTGCTGAAGGTTCAGTGTAGTTTGTAGTGTGTGCAGTTCTCTCCCTTCCATGGACAGGAACTTGCATAGCTGGACAGGAATCATCATCATCATCATCATCCATTATCATCATTATCATCATCATCATTCATCATCCATCAATCATCATCATCCATCAATCATCATCATCATCCTTCATCATCCATCCATCTATACATTATCATCATCATCATCATCATTCATCATTATCATCCATCATCAATAATCATCATCATCATCATCTGCCAGGGACAGGCTTGTCCCAGTCGTTGCTCAGGATTTGTTGTCGTTTTGGCTTCTTATCATCATCATCATCATTGTTTTCATCATCATTATCATCCATCATCAATCATCATCATCAATCATCCATCATCATCATAATCACCGGTCTCTGCTTCTTTTCTCCATGGTCACTTCTGACATGGAGTTTTTCTTTGTTGTTATTGTTATTGTTGTAGTGGATATAGATCCTCAACGCTGGAAGAAGTCTTGTTGTCAGGAATTTCTCTCCCTTCCATGGACAGGAAGTTGCATATCGAAACCTTCGATTTGATTAGGATTGTACTCTACTAGTCTCTGCCAGGGACAGGCTTGTCCCAGTCGTCGCTCAGGATTTGTTGTCGTTTTGGCTTCTTATCATCATCATCATCATCATCATCCATCAATCATCATCATCCATCATCATCATCATCATCACTGGTCTCTGCCAGGGACAGTCTTGTCCCAGTCGTCACTCAGGATTTGTTGTCTCTTTGGCTTCTCATCATCATCATCATCATCATCATGATCAACATCCTCCTCTTCCTCATACAGTGTCTCTAGTCATGAATAGACTTCATCATATATATATGATAGAGTCAGGTCAGGCATCGCCTGCTACCATAAATAGAAGTAGACAGTACTACCTGCGACTGTCATCTTCAAGATCATCATAATCAAGATCATCATTGAGATCGTCATCATCCATCATCATCATCATCATCAGCAGCAGCAGCAGCAGCATCATCACCATTCTCTGCCAGGGACAGGCTTGTCTCAGTCGTCGCTCAGGTTTTGTTTTCGTTTTGGCTTCTTTTCTCCATGATCACTTCTGACATGGAGTTTTTCTTTGTTGTTATTGTTATTGTTGTAGTGGAGATAGGTCCTCAACGCTGGAAGAAGTCTCGTCGTCAGGAATTTCTGTCCCTTCCAAGGACAGGAAGTTGCATATCGAAACCTTTGATTTGATTAGGATTGTACTCCACTAGTCTCTGCCAGGGACAGGCTTCTCCCAGTCGTCGCTCAGGATTTGTTGTCATTTTGGATTTTTGTCATCATCATCATCCTCATCCATCATTATCATCCATTATCAACCATTATCATCATCATCCGTCATCATAAGCATCATCATCATCATTCATCATCATCATCATCATCGCCGGTCTCTGCCAGGGACAGTCTTGTCCCAGTCGTCTCTCAGGATTTGTTGTCGTTTTGGCTTTTTTTCTCCATGGTCACTTCTGTGATGGAGTTTTTCTTTGTTGTTATTATTATTGTTGTGGTGGAGATAGGTCCTCAATGCTGGAAGAAGTCTCGTCATCAGGAATTTCTCTCCCTTCCAAGGACAGGAAGTTGCATATCAAGACCTAAGTTTTGATTAGGATTGTACTCCACTAGTCTCTGCCAGGGACAGGCTTGTCCCAGTCGTCGCTCAGGATTTGTAGTCGTTTTGCATTTTTGTCATCATCATCATCCTCATCCATCATTATCATCCATCATCAATCATCATCATCCATCATCATCATCATCATCATCATCATTCATCATCATCATCACCGCTCTCTGCCAGGGACAGTCTTGTCCCAGTCGTCTCTCAGGATTTGTTGTCGTTTTGGCTTCTTATCATCATCATCATCATCATCCATCAATCATCGATAGAGTCAGGTCAGGCATCGCCTGCTACCGTAAATAGAAGTAGACGGTACTACCTGCGACTGTCATCTTCAAGATCATCATCATCAACATCATCATTGAGATCGTCATCATCCATCATCATCATCATCAGCAGCAGCAGCAGCATCATCACCGGTCTCTGCCACAGACAGACTTGTCTCAGTCGTCGCTCAGGATTTGTTGTCGTTTTGGCTTCTTTTCTCCATGATCACTTCTGACATGGAGTTTTTCTTTGTTGTTATTGTTATTGTTGTAGTGGAGATAGGTCCTCAACGCTGGTAGAAGTCTCGTCGTCAGGAATTTCTCTCCCTTCCAAGGACAGGAAGTTGCATATCGAGACCTAAGATTTGATTAGGATTGTACTCCACTAGTCTCTGCCAGGGACAGGCTTGTCATAATCGTCGCTCAGGATTTGTTGTCGTTTTCGATTTTTGTCATCCTACTCCTCCTCATCCATCATTATCATCCATCATCAATCATCATCATCATCATCATCATCATCATCATCATCATCATCATCATCATCATCATCATTCATCATCATCATCATCATCATCAGCGGTCTCTGCCAGGGACAATCTTGTCCCAGTCGTCGCTCAGGATTTGTTGTCGTTTTGTAATTTTGTCATCATCATCATCCTCATCCATCATTATCATCCATCATCAATCATCATCATCATCATTACATCAGCATCATCATCATCATCATCATCATCATCATCACCGGTCTCTGTCAGGGACAGTCTTGTCCCAGTCGTCTCTCAGGATTTGTTGTCTTTTTGGCTTCTTTTCTCCATGGTCACTTATGACATGGAGTTTTTCTTTGTTGTTATTGTTATTGTTGTAGTGGAGATAGGTCCTCAATGCTGGAAGAAGTCTTGTCGTCAGGAATTTCTCTCCCTTCCAAGGACAGGAAGTTGCATATCGAAACCTTCGATTTGATTAGGATTGTACTCCACTAGTCTCTGCCAGGGAGTGGCTTGTCCCAGTTGTCTCTCAGGATTTGTTCTCGTTTTGGATCATCATCATCATCCATCATCATCATCATCATCACCGGTCTCTGCCAGGGACAATCTTGTCCTAGTCGTCTCTCAGGATTTGTTGTCGTTTTTGGAATTTTGTCATCATCATCATCCTCATCAATCATTATCATCCATCATCAATCATCATCATCATCATCCATCATCATCATCATCATCATCCATCATCATCATCATCATCACCGGTCTCTGCCAGGGACAGGCTTGTCCCAGTTGTCTCTCAGGATTTGTTGTCGTTTTTGGATTTTTGTCATCATCATCATCCTCATCAATCATTATCATCCATCATCAATCATCATCATCCATCATCATCATCATCATCATCCATCATCATCATCATCATCACCGGTCTCTGTCAGGGACGGTCTTGTCCCAGTCGTCTCTAAGGATTTGTTGTCTTTTTGGCTTCTTTTCTCCATGGTCACTTATGACATGGAGTTTTTCTTTGTTGTTATTGTTATTGTTGTGGTGGAGATAGGTCCTCAATGCTGGAAGAAGTCTTGTTGTCAGGAATTTCTCTCCCTTCCAAGGACAGGAAGTTGCATATCGATACCTTCGATTTGATTACAATTGTACGCCACTAGTCTCTGCCAGGGACAGGCTTGTCCCAGTTGTCTCTCAGGATTTGTTCTCGTTTTGGATCATCATCATCATCCATCATCATCATCATCATCACCAGTCTCTGCCAGGAACATCTTGTCTCAGTCGTTGCTCAGGATTTGTTGTCTTTTTGGCTTCTTTTCTCCATGATCACTTCCGACATGGAGTTTTTCATTGTTATTGTTATTGTTGTAGTGGAGATAGGTCCTCAACGCTGGAAGAAGTCTCGTCGTCAGGAATTTCTCTCCCTTCCAAGGACAGGAAGTTGCATATCGAGACCTAAGATTTGATTAGGATTGTACTCCACTAGTCTCTGCCAGGGACAGGCTTGTCCCAGTCGTCGCTCAGGATTTGTTGTCATTTTGGAATTTTGTCATCATCATCATCCTCATCCAACATTTTCATGTGTCATCAATCATCATCATCATCATCCATCATCATCATCATCATCATCATCATCATCATCATCATCATCATCATCATTATTCATCATCATCATCATCATCACCGGTCTCTGCCAGGGACAGTCTTGTCCCAGTCGTCTCTCAGGATTTGTTGTCGTTTTGGCTTCTTTTTTCCATGGGTACTTCTGACATGGAGTTTTTCTTTGTTGTTATTGTTATTGTTGTAGTGGAGATAGGTCATCAACGCTGGAAGAAGTCTTGTCATCAGGAATTTCTCTCCCTTCCATGGACAGGAAGTTGCATATCGAAACCTAAGATTTGATTAGGATTGTACTCCACTAGTCTCTGCCAGTAACAGGCTTGTCCCAGTCGTCGCTCAGGATTTGTTGTCATTTTGGCTTCTTATCATCATCATCATCATCATCCATCAATCATCGATAGAGTCAGGTCAGGCATCGCCTGCTACCGTAAATAGAAGTTGACGGTACTACCTGCGACTGTCATCTTCAAGATCATCATCATCAAGATCATCATTGAGATCGTCATCATCCATCATCATCATCATCAGCAGAAGCAGCAGCATCATCACCGGTCTCTGCCAGGGACAGGCTTGTCTCAGTCGTCACTCAGGATTTGTTGTCGTTTTGGCTTCTTTTCTCCATGATCACTTCTGGCATGGAGTTTTTCTTTGTTATTGTTATTGTTGTAGTGGAGATAGGTCCTCAACGCTGGAAGAAGTCTCGTCGTCAGGAATTTCTCTCCCTTCCAAGGACAGGAAGTTGCATATCGAGACCTAAGATTTGATTAGGATTGTACTCCACTAGTCTCTGCCAGGGACAGGCTTGTCCCAGTCGTCGCTCAGGATTTGTTGTCGTTTTTGGATTTTTGTCATCATCATCATCCTCATCCATCATTATCATCCATCATCAATCATCATCATCATCATCCATCATCATCATCATCATCATCATCATCATCCATCATCATCATCATCATCACCGGTCTCTGCCAGAGACAGTCTTGTCCCAGTCGTCTCTCAAGATTTGTTGTTGTTTTGGCTTCTTTTCTCCATGTTCACTTCTGTCATGGAGTTTTTCTTTGTTGTTATTGTTATTGTTGTAGTGGAGATAGGTCCTCAACGCTGGAAAAAGTCTTGTCGTCAGGATTTTCTCTCCCTTCCATGGACAGGAAGTTGCATATTGAAACCTTCGATTTGATTAGGATTGTACTCCACTAGTCTCTGCCAGGGACAGGCTTGTCCCAGTCGTCGCTCAGGATTTGTTGTCATTTTGGCTTCTTATCATCATCATCATCATCATCCATCAATCATCGATAGAGTCAGGTCAGGTATCGCCTGCTACCGTAAATAGAAGTAGACAGTACTACCTGCGACTGTCATCTTCAAGATCATCATTGAGATCGTCATCATCCATCATCATCAGCAGCAGCAGCATCATCACCGGTCTCTGCCAGGGACATGCTTGTCTCATCCGTTGCTCAGGATTTGTTGTCGTTTTGGCTTCTTTTCTCTATGATGACTTCTGACATGGAGTTATTCTTTGTTGTTATTGTTATTGTTGTAGTGTAGATAGGTCCTGAACGCTCGAAGAAGTCTCGTCGTCAAGAATTTCTCTCCCTTCCAAGGACAGGAAGTTGCATCTCGAGACCTAAGATTTGATTAGGATTGTACTCCACTAGTCTCTGCCAGGGAGTGGCTTGTCCCAGTTGTCTCTCAGGATTTGTTGTCGTTTTGGAATTTTGTCATCATCATCATCCTCATCCATCATTATCATCCATCATCAATCATCATCATCGTAATCATCATCATCATCATCATCATCCATCATCATCATCATCATCACCGGTCTCTGTCAGGGACGGTCTTGTCCCAGTCGTCTCTAAGGATTTGTTGTCTTTTTGGCTTCTTTTCTCCATGGTCACTTATGACATGGAGTTTTTCTTTGTTGTTATTGTTATTGTTGTGGTGGAGATAGGTCCTCAATGCTGGAAGAAGTCTTGTTGTCAGGTGTTTCTCTCCCTTCCAAGGACAGGAAGTTGCATATCGATACCTTCGATTTGATTACAATTGTACACCACTAGTCTCTGCCAGGGACAGCCTTGTCCCAGTTGTCTCTCAGGATTTGTTCTCATTTTGGATCATCATCATCATCCATCATCATCATCATCATCACCGGTCTCTGCCAGGAACATCTTGTCCCAGTCGTCGCTCAGGATTTGTCATCATTGAGATCGTCATCATCCATCATCATCATCATCAGCAGAAGCAGCAGCATCATCACCGGTCTCTGCCAGGGACAGGCTTGTCCCAGTTGTCTCTCAGGATTTGTTGTCGTTTTTGGATTTTTGTCATCATCATCATCCTCATCAATCATTATCATCCATCATCAATCATCATCATCATCATCCATCATCATCATCATCATCATCCATCATCATCATCATCATCACCGGTCTCTGCCAGGGACAGTCTTGTCCCAGTCGTCTCTCAGGATTTGTTGTCGTTTTGGCTTCTTTTCTCCTTGTTCACTTCTGTCATCGAGTTTTTCTTTGTTGTTATTGTTATTGTTGTGGTCGAGATAGGTCCTCAACGCTTGAAGAAGTCTCATCATCAGGAATTTCTCTCCCTTCCAAGGACAGGAAATTGCATTTCGAGACCTAGGTTTAGATTAGGATTGTACTCCACTAGTCTCTGCCAGGGACAGGCTTGTCCCAGTCGTCGCTCTGGATTTGTTGTCGTTTTGGATTTTTGTCATGATCATCATCCTCATCTATCATTATCATCCATCATCATCATCATCATCATCATCCATCATCATCATCATCATCATCATCATCATCATCATCATCATCATCATTCATCATCATCATGATCATCACCGGTCTCTGCCAGGGACAGTCTTGTCCCAGTCGTGTCTCAGGATTTGTTGTCGTTTTGGCTTCTTTTCTCCATGGTTACTTCTGACATGGAGTTTTTCTTTGTTGTTATTGTTATTGTTGTGGTGGAGATAGGTCCTCAACGCTGGAAGAAGTCTTGTCATCAGGAATTTCTCTCCATTCCATTGACAGGAAGTTGCATATCGAAACCTAAGATTTGATTAGGATTGTACTCCAATAGTCTCTGCCAGGGACAGGCTTGTCCCAGTCGTCGCTCAGGATTTGTTGTCATTTTGGCTTCTTATCATCATCATCATCATCATCCATCAATCATCGATAGAGTCAGGTCAGGCATCGCCTGCTACCGTAAATAGAAGTAGACGGTACTACCTGCGACTGTCATCTTCAAGATCATCATCATCAAGATCATCATTGAGATCGTCATCATCCATCATCATCATCATCATCATCATCATCAGCAGCAGCAGCAGCATCATCACCGGTCTCTGCCAGGGACAGTCTTGTCTCAGTCGTCGCTCAGGATTTGTTGTCGTTTTGACTTCTTTTCTCCATGATCACTTCTGACATGGAGGTTTTCTTTGTTATTGTTATTGTTGTAGTGGAGATAGGTCCTCAACTATGGAAGAAGTCTCGTCGTCCGGAATTTCTCTCCCTTCCAAGGACAGGAAGTTGCATATCGAGACCTAAGATTTGATTAGGATTGTACTCCACTAGTCTCTGCCAGGGACAGGCTTGTCCTAATCGTCGCTCAGGATTTGTTGTCGTTTTTGAATTTTTGTCATCATCATCATCCTCATCCATAATTATCATCCATCATCAATCATTATCATCATCATCCATCATTATCATCATCATCCATCATCATCGTCATCATCATCATCATTCATCATCATCATCATCATCACCGGTCTCTGCCAAGGACAGTCTTGTCCCAGTCGTCTCTCAGGATTTGTTGTCGTTTTGGCTTTTTTTCTCCATGGTCACTTCTGACATCGAGTTTTTCTTTGTTGCTATTGTTATTGTTGTAGTGGAGATAGGTCCTCAACGCTGGAAAAAGTCTTGTCGTCAGGATTTTCTCTCCCTTCCATGGACAGGAAGTTGCATATTGAAACCTTCAATTTGATTAGGATTGTACTCCACTAGTCTCTGCCAGGGACGGGCTTGTCCCAGTCGTCGCTCAGGATTTGTTGTAAATTTGGCTTCTTATCATCATCATCATCATCATCCATCAATCATTTATAGAGTCAGGTCAGGTATCGCCTGCTACCGTAAATAGAAGTAGACAGTACTACCTGCGACTGTCATCTTCAAGATTATCATTGAGATCGTCATCATCCATCATCATCATCATCATCAGCAGCAGCAGCATCATCACCGGTCTCTGCCAGGGACATGCTTGTCTCAGTCGTTGCTCAGGATTTGTTGTTGTTTTGGCTTCTTTTCTCCATGATCACTTCTGACATGGAGTTATTCTTTGTTGTTATTGTTATTGTTGTAGTGGAGATAGGTCCTCAACGCTGGAAGAAGTCTCGTCGTCAGGAATTTCTCTCCCTTCCAAGGACAGGAAGTTGCATATCGAGACCTAAGATTTGATTAGGATTGTACTCCACTAGTCTCTGCCAGGGACAGGCTTGTCCCAGTCGTCGCTCAGGATTTGTTGTCGTTTTGGAATTTTGTCATCATCATCATCCTCATCCATCATTATCATCAATCATCATCATCATCATCATCCGTCATCATCATCGTAATCATCATCATCATCATCATCATCATCATCCATCATCATCATCATCATCACCGGTCTCTGTCAGGGACGGTCTTGTCCCAGTCGTCTCTAAGGATTTGTTGTCTTTTTGGCTTCTTTTCTCCATGGTCACTTATGACATGGAGTTTTTCTTTGTTGTTATTGTTATTGTTGTGGTGGAGATAGGTCCTCAATGCTGGAAGAAGTCTTGTTGTCAGGTATTTCTCTCCCTTCCAAGGACAGGAAGTTGCATATCGATACCTTCGATTTGATTACAATTGTACACCACTAGTCTCTGCCAGGGACAGCCTTGTCCCAGTTGTCTCTCAGGATTTGTTCTCATTTTGGATCATCATCATCATCCATCATCATCATCATCATCACCGGTCTCTGCCAGGAACATCTTGTCTCAGTCGTTGCTCAGGATTTGTTGTCGTTTTGGCTTCTTTTCTCCATGATCACTTCTGACATGGAGTTATTCTTTGTTGTTATTGTTATTGTTGTAGTGGAGATAGGTCCTCAAAGCTGGAAGAAGTCTCGTCGTCAAGAATTTCTCTCCCTTCCAAGGACAGGAAGTTGCATATCGAGACCTAAGATTTGATTAGGATTGTACTCCACTAGTCTCTGCCAGGGACAGGCTTGTCCCAGTCGTCGCTCAGGATTTGTTGTCATTTTGGAATTTTGTCATCATCATCATCCTCATCCAACATTTTCATGTGTCATCAATCATCATCATCATCATCCATCATCATCATCATCATCATCATCATCATCATCATTCATCATCATCATCATCATCACCGGTCTCTGCCAGGGACAGTCTTGTCCCAGTCGTCTCTCAGGATTTGTTGTCGTTTTGGCTTCTTTTTTCCATGGGTACTTCTGACATGGAGTTTTTCTTTGTTGTTATTGTTATTGTTGTGGTGGAGATAGGTCATCAACGCTGGAAGAAGTCTTGTCATCAGGAATTTCTCTCCCTTCCATGGACAGGAAGTTGCATATCGAAACCTAAGATTTGATTAGGATTGTACTCCACTAGTCTCTGCCAGTAACAGGCTTGTCCCAGTCGTCGCTCAGGATTTGTTGTCATTTTGGCTTCTTATCATCATCATCATCATCATCCATCAATCATCGATAGAGTCAGGTCAGGCATCTCCTGCTACCGTAAATAGAAGTTGACGGTACTACCTGCGACTGTCATCTTCAAGATCATCGTCATCAAGATCATCATTGAGATCGTCATCATCCATCATCATCATCAGCAGCAGCAGCAGCAGCATCATCACCAGTCTCTGCGAGGGACAGGCTTGTCTCAGTCGTCGCTCAGGATTTGTTGTCGTTTTGGCTTCTTTTCTCCATGATCACTTCTGACATGGAGTTTTTCTTTGTTATTGTTATTGTTGTAGTGGAGAAAGGTCCTCAACGCTGGAAGAAGTCTCGTCATCAGGAATTTCTCTCCCTTCCAGGGACAGGAAGTTGCATATCGAGACCTAAGATTTGATTAGGATTGTACTCCACTAGTCTCTGCCAGGGACAGGCTTGTCCTAATCGTCGCTCAGGATTTGTTGTCGTTTTGGATTTTTGTCATCATCATCATCCTCATCCATCATTATTATCCATCATCAATCATCATCATCATCATTCATCATCATCATCATCATCATCATCATCATCATCCATCATCATCATCATCATCACCGGTCTCTGCCAGAGACAGTCTTGTCCCAGTCGTCTCTCAAGATTTGTTGTTGTTTTGGCTTCTTTTCTCCATGTTCACTTCTGTCATGGAGTTTTTCTTTGCTGTTATTGTTATTGTTGTCATGGAGATAGGTCCTCAACTTTGGAAGAAGTCTCGTCAGGAATTTCTCTCCCTTCCATGGACAGGAATTTGCATATCGAAACCTAAGATTTGATTGGGATTGTACTCCACTAGTCTCTGCCAGGGAATGGCTTGTCCCAGTTTCCACTCAGGATTTGTTGTCATTTTGGCTTCTTATCATCATCATCATCATCATCCATCAATCATCGATAGAGTCAGGTCAGGCATCTCCTGCTACCGTAAATAGAAGTTGACGGTACTACCTGCGACTGTCATCTTCAAGATCATCGTCATCAAGATCATCATTGAGATCGTCATCATCCATC